>CM057458.1:1079520000-1080770000 GCA_016271365.2 Neoceratodus forsteri
CACAGACCTATGCAGGATACAATCCACCCTACAGTGGTCCGCTTGGCTGCAGGCCTGCCAGAAGCGGCTTCAGCATAGGTGACAAACAGCTGGTGAACCTCTCCCGAATGTCCGCCATCCTCTCCTTATAACAGAGAGAGCAGGTCTGAAGTCCAGAGTATGGAGCCTGTACTTGGCGTCCGAGGTGTAGTTAGGGTATCATCCGGCAGAGTAAACACCTGGCTAAGGTGAAACAAACCACCTTCGGAAGGAATTTCGGGTGAGGCACAGGACAACCTTATCCCTGTGGAAGATTAGATAAGCGGACTCCACCAAAGTGCCTGGATTTCTCCTGTCCTTCTGGCTGACGTGACAGCCATCAGGAAGGCGGTCTTCCACAAGTGTGAGAGCTCACACTTGTGCATGGGTTCAAATGGCTTGCCCATGAGCTTTGCCAAACCAGCAAGAGATCCCACGGAGGTGAAGTTCGTGCACTGCAGAGGATGTGATCCAGGCCTTTGAAAAAGCACTGTCTCCTGTGCCAACGTTGGCTGACCGGCCCGCGCCAGGTAAGCAGAGATGGCTGCCAGGTGCACCAAGGGTCGATGATCAGACCTCCTTTGGAGAGAGACCTTCAGTAGTCTAAAATGTTAGCCACAGAGCAGGATAAGGGGTCCAGACTCTTACTGACACCAAATGGAAAACCTTTTCCATTTGAAGGCATAACATTTTCAGGTCGATTCACTACGAGATGCCTCACCACAGTGTAGACAACCTCGAAGACCCAGAGCCTGGAACTCTAGCCAATCAGGTACCAGGCTGTGAGGTGCAGGGATTGAAGGTCCAGATGGAATACCTTCCCCTGGTTCAACGATATCAGGTCCGGGCATGTACAAAGCTGCTCCAGGGCCCTGCAGCTGAAGCTGAGGAGATCTGGATACCAGAACTGGCGGACCAATCTAGGGCTATCAGAATCACCTTGGCCTTGTCCCTCCTTACCTTGAGTAGCACCTTGTGGATCAAGGGAAATGGAGAGAGAAGGCGAGAGGAGCCTGGGTTCCACGACCTCGAGAAGGCATCCCCTGCAGCGAGCCCTGCTGAGGGGCCGGGATGGTACAATTAGCTTGATGTTCTTCTGAGGCAAACCGGTCCACCAACGGTTTGCCCTAATGAGAGAACAGATTGTAAGATATCTCTGGATGGAGAGACTACTTATGGGATGTCTGGCTTAAGTAGCTGAGAGCATCCGCCAGTTGGTTCGAGACTCCTGCCACATGGATGGCAAGGAGATCCGCCTCCAACGGTTGACAAGTGCCACGTTCAAGCACCTCCTTGCATAGCAGGCGGAGTGCGTGCAGCCCATTTGTTGAGGTAGTACATGGTCGTGGTACTGTCCGTCTGGACTAGAACCACTTGACCCCGGAGCTGAGGAGGCGGCAGCCAAGGCCAGTCTGACTGCTCTGAGCTCCAACAGGTTGATGTGGCATTAGGATTCCTCAGGGGTCCAGAACCCGTGGGCCTGTTGTCCCCCATGTGAGCTCCCAGCCCATAAGAGAGGCATCAGTCGTCAGGACGACCGTCGGCTTGGGGCAGACAAATGGGATTCCCTCCTGCAAACAGTCTGTGATGCTCCACCACTGGAGAGCGTCCACATCTTCTGGTTACAGTGATCAGCTGGTCAAGTGACCATATTGCTGAGTCCACTGGGTGGCCAGCTCCCAATGAAGGGGCACATGTGCCACCTGGCCCAACGGACCACCGAGGTGCACACCGCCATGTAGCCCAGAATGCAGAAAGTCCTGGGCAGGGCACAAGTGCCCAACCAGAAATGATCGGACAAAGGAGGAGAGAACCCCTGCCCTGTCCGCCAGGAGCCGAGCTCTCGCTGACGAGAGTTGAGCTCTGCCCCGATAAAGCCCATCACCTGATAGGGCACGAGTTCCAACCTGGCCTCGCTTGATAAGGGAGGCCAAGTTAGGACAGGTTCGGAGGGCCAGATCCTGGACCTCTCCACCTCCTGAAAGGAGGAACCCGCCAGGAGCCAGTCGTTGAGATAGGGATATATTGAACTCCCTCAACGCCGAAGATGGGCTGCCACCACTGCAATGCACTTGGTGAAGACCCAAGGGGCCGATGACAGGCCGAACGGCATGGCTCGAACTTGTACAGGGTCCTTCAACCCTGAAGCGGAGGAACCGCTGGTGGGACGGACAGATTGGGACATGAAAGAACACGTCCTGTAGATCCAGTGAACAGAACCACATGTTTCGCTCCAGAGATGGTATGATCTGGTTCACAGTTACCATCCGGAAGGTGCAAGACCTGAGATATTGATTCAGGTGGAGATCTAGGATGGGGTGCCAACCCCCATCCACTTGGGCACCAGGAAGTACCTGGACATGAAGCCTGGGTCCGTGGGAGATTTGGCACTGGAGCTACCGCCTCTCCGCGGAGGAGCTGAGCAATGTCGTCCCTGCAGGGCCGACTGAGTGCAAGCCGAGATCCTTTCCTCCTGAGGGGCACGGGCCTCGCTGGGAGGGTACTGCTCGATTCTAGAGGCAGTCCCTGACTGACCACTTCCAGAATCCACCTGTCCAAAGTGATGCTGGACCAGGCAGAAAGAAAGGACGGAGCCTGCCCCCACGGGAGGACCCAGAGCTGGCGTGACGGGGTGGTGGGGTGGCAACCCCTGACCCTCACTGAGCAGGCTTAGAGGAGGAGGCTCCTGGACCGTCACCTTGGCCTCCTTTACGGGGTTGTTGAGCACCCTGCTTGGGCCTGGGGCACCAAGTTTCAGCCTGCTGTTGCTGCTGACCTCCTTGATAGGAGGACTGCCTAACTGCAGGGGAAGAGTGCCAAAGGGCTTCTTCTTGTGCTTCCTGCTGGTTCTTGCCGAAGAACCCTTTGCAGAGGTAGCATCCAAGGTGGCATTGGACTGCTCTATTTGCTGGAGGTGACCTGCCACTCCTGGACTGAAGAGGTTGGTGCCAGGAAGGGCATCAGCTAGCTTGTGCTGAGTATCCGCCGGAAAGGAGGATAACCTCAGTCAGGCCTTTGGCAGAGTGGCCACCGCGACTGCTAAGGAGCAGGCACAGGAATTCCAATGTCCAGGGTCCGCCTGAGCTGCTATTTCATAACAGCATGGCCCTGGTCATGGACCTGCTTCACCGTGGTCTGCATGCCTGCTGGGAGATGAGGGAGGACTTCATCTAATGACCCCAGGAGGGCATGAGAGAAGTGTGCCATGATCACAGCCGAACTGGCCTGATGAAGGCCCAAGGATGAGGCTGCATAAACCTTCCAGGCAGAATGGTCACATTTCTCGACTCCATGTCCAGGGGCGGTCAGTGTCAACTGAGCTACCTGTGCATCTAAACTCAGAAGCAGTCACAAGGCTCCTCGGCCGAGGGATGCTCTGTGAAACCCGCCAGGGACCCCATGGGTACCGTGATACTTGCGGGCCATGCGGGCAGACGGAGCTGGGCAGGAGGCAGGGCACTGTCATAGCTCAAGGGCGGCCAACAATGGCTTCAGCCACTGGAAGGCCTCAGTCAGTGTCGCCCCCTTGAGGATATCCAGTGGGGGTATTCCATTCTTCTTCTGGATAGGCTCCAAGGGCATTCCAGTCAATTCGGAAATCAGGTGGAGGATGCCCTGAAAGAGGAAGAACCTTCCTCCAAGTCTGCCACTGATGACTCGTCATCTCCTGGATGCGAGTGCAGACCAGTGGTATCTTGAGTCCAAAGAGTCGGGATATAAAGGTTTCCTGCCTATGCCTCCCTCGATACGCCGAGAGCGATCGGACAACAGTAATGGACAGATGACAGGAAGGCCGGTGTCTGTCCGATCCTCTTCGAGGGAGCCCTCCTGAGGCTGCTTAGGTGGTGGTTCCACCAATGGTGGGTAGACCAAACCAGGCTGAGCTGGAATACGATGCCGGCCCTTCCGGTGGGGAACCGAAAACTTCGGTTCCAGGGATCGGCCGGCTCAGAGGCTAGCCAATAAACTGCCGGTGTTGCCGACAGAGCGTTTTGACTGGTCAGAATCAGCTGTTGCCACAAGATCCACATAATGTCAATGGAGCTTCAAGTCTCTCCTCATCCGAGGAGGATAAGGATGGTGGAGCGCCTCTTCCTGGAGTGCTTGTGACCTTTCTTCGGTTTTTCGACCGGCGGGTCCTGGTCCTCGATCGAGACCAACAGGCCGGCTTGTTCGATTGGGAGAAGCCGGAGTCGGGGAGTAGAGAGGTACCCCGGCACCTTCCCTTGATCAGGGCGTCCGAGGGCTGAGTCTCCTCGTCGGGGAAGGAAAGGATAGGTGTCCTTTCCAGGAGTCCGGCCGACTCCACAAAGGCTCAATTGGTTGTGAGAAATCTCGGCCAGTTCAGCAGTTTCCTTGGCCTCGGTGCCTTGGCCTGACGGAAGGTTAGAAGCTGGCAGCCGAGGATGATTCGACCGAGGTCAAGACTGCAAGTTCCTGAGAGTTGGACCTCTCTCAGTCCCAGGAACATCTCCCTGGATGAAGAAAGACTTGGGGTCCTTGTTCCTAATCCTAGGGCGGGAGGAATTGCAAGCCCAAGGCGCCTCACCCCTGGTGGGACAGACTGGCACAGATTCGAAAGGACCCAGTGAAGGTAGGGCCAAGGTTAGAGGCACTGAAAAAACTTCGATGGTGAAGCTTGAGCAACTTCTTCTGAAGCTGCCACCTGATAGATGTCGGGTGGATCCTGCTGGCACGAAAACCGCCCACCTTGCCTCCTTCTATTTCACTGGTGGATTGCAAAGCTCCGGTCTCCCCAATTTTAGGCATGCCTTGCTGGTCGTCCAGGACGTTGGGATGGAAGGCCAGACAGATGGTGCAAGAGGTGGTGTCATGTATGACACCCAGGTAATAGACACACGAGAGGTGGGGATCGTGCCCGACACTTTTTGTCCGCGGGGACACGGCGAAATCAGGGGACAATTTGTCCTCCATGTCCGATGCACTCGGATTGGTAGTAGAACTCTGAGTTTAGCGAAAGTATTGCGGTGAAAACCGTGTTGAGAATCCAGGGCCTACAAACTGCTGAAGTAGCATGAGGGTACCCAATCTTCCAGCGGAAAGGAAGATCTGGTGTCATGGGGCAAAGCCGAGGTATTTACCATCCGGGTGGGTGGGAGGAGCCAGCTTGAAGACTTTCCAGTCAGATTTACAGGGGAAAAGGACATGCCAAAGACTATGGATGAACAGCATATCCACACTGCTAGAAATAATGCTTTCGACAGAAGGCGTCAGTAAGTTGCAAATTGCATATTACTGTATAACATTACATATTACTCGGCTCATCACATACAATTAAGGATAAATTCCAATCAAAGCTGTACAAAGGTTGACTCTGTTCATTCAAACACAGAACAGATCCTAGTTTCACCAGTTACCAACTATCCACGACTGCGTTTCTTCATACTAACTGTAAAGGTAGTACCTCTATGGTCAAACAGGTCAAAGAGGGCCTGAAATGCTGGGTCTGACTCAGTCTGCTCCAGGATGTCTTGAATAGCTTCTTCAGACATGTGGATTTCATCCTTGGAAGAGAGAGAAATCCTTCAGTATGTCAAAGGACTGCACACCAATAAAAAAATATATATATTTTTTTATTAAAGTTCACTGAACTGTTTCAATATTTCAACAGTACAACAAATACACAGGACAATAATCTGCATTACAACCAAAAAGTACAAAACAGATAAAGGGAATATTGGGTGAGGGGGTGGGGGCCCTGTCGAGGAGCCTCCAAAATGTCTTGTTTAAGTCCAGCAGTCCAGATCTTGTGCAGGGCATATGACAACCCAGGTGTGCCCGCACTGGTGGGCCACTGTACCTGTATGATCGCCGAGTCCTCGGGGGATGGAAAAGGCAATAGTCAATAAAGAACAATGATCACAAATAAGTGCATCCTATACAGTTAATCAGCTGTGAAAGTCAAAGGAAAATAAACTTAAGACGGATACACAAGGCAAAGTACAGAATTTAGTACATTAGTAATCTATAACAAATATGCAGCTAGAATATCACTGTAAAATTCCATTTATTAAGACATCGACTCTCAGTTGAGGAACATTGGCAATCTGATTGAGGATTGTTACATGTTCTATCACCTCCCAAAAAATCAAAGAAGGATGGCCATGAGGAGTCAGCCTCTTCTTCCTTATGCCTCAGTTTGGTAGTAAGCCATTCCATCAACATGATCAGACACAATCATGACTCAACTCTAAAACATTGGTGGTGGGTTGGCTGCAGCTCACGCCTGTGTAATGGCCTCAGATGCCGTTGCAATTAGGACATGATAAAGACACAGCTTCCCTCTCCCTAATTCCCTCAGTTAAAGTTCCCAAAGAAAATACCTAATATCCCTTGGTGGAGGGATGCTAAATACATGCACTAGCACCTGTGTCACTTCTTTCCAGAAAACTGCCACCTAGGGGTAACCCCAGAATACATACTAACATATTAAGAAGCCAGCAGAGTAGGCCCTATGGTCTACTCGAGTCTGCTCGGGGATCAGTGCCAGGTCAGGGCACTATTGCAGCCACCCCCAACCTCCACACGAGGTCCCCCCACCGACTGGGGTTGTGAGATGACCTCCCCTATACCTATCTCAGCCTCTTGAACCCCACAACAGCTGCAACAGCCACCAGCTTCGCTGGCAGAGCATTTCAAGGTTCCACCACCCTCTGAGTTAAGCAGCGCCTTGTCTCTCCCTTAGTCTCCCACCAACCAGCCTCATTGTGCCCCGATGGCCCTCACTGCTCTCCACTCATACACTCATGATGTCCTCTTTGGTGACATCATCTCAACATTATCAGTACTACCTTGACCGAAGAGTCGAATGACCGAGGTCCTAAAATAGCGTGGTACCTCACACCAGTGCTCATGCCAGTTAGATGCCATGACTCTGGAAGAGTTGCACCAACATGCCTGCCTTTCCTCCTCTCTAAGGCTTACCCCAGCTTCTCATTCCCACTTGCGTTGGCAACCCTCTAAGCATATCTAATTAGTGTGGAGCACAGACTGTACAAATGCAAGACCAAGTGGTCCATTTTACTGTCTCCCCTCCCTGGCAGCTCTCTTGCTACTATTATTATACTACAGGAATTGTTGACATTTACTGAAATACTCTAATTCTATTCAATTGATCAGTGGTATAATACAATGTATGTTACCATGCTGAATATTACTAGTGTTGTTCTTGATTGCACTTAGTCACATTTCATGGAGTTTTTGACACTTTTAGCACTTTCCCCAACTGTTACATTATGATCACTTGTAATAAAGTACTGAAAGACACTATTCAATTGTCCACATTGCAAGCAAGCCATACCCCCGCCCGAGGATGCAGTGTGTCGTGGGGTATACATTCTTCATCTTTTATTTAGTAAACACCAGTCCTCTGTTGTAAAAGGGCTTGTTTTTTGTATTGTAACTAGCTGAGTTTTTGCAATAGCACCACTGAAAACTGAGGTGGCCCTCCCCTTTCTAAGATTAACCTCTGAAATACCCTCCAAAGAAGGCAGGTGATGTAGGTGGACTGTAAATACCAACAATATGAAGCACCTCATGAGCCCGCTGCAGGATGACCCCATCAATCTAACCTCTTGTCTTTTTAATGTGCTGACACCTTCATTCAAGACCCTTTTCCTATAACACTGCTACACCATAGCATTTTTCTCAAGACTGGGCAACTACCAAATCCCCTACCCAGTGCCGGCGCAATCTGAATGTTCCTCAGCCGACTGCCTAGCTTCTTAGAAAAGGCCGATATCAAATCGCATATCTTAAAGTTCCTCAATACTCTGGCCCGTTTATCACCGAACCTAGTCCTTTCACATTATATGAGAGAATGTTTATATCAGACCCTATTCACGGACAGTGCAAATTGTGGTGATCCATAAAAGGCCACACAATGACACTTGTAGTGGCTACATCCTCCTCCCTGTGTGGCAACAAAGCAGCTGTGTGAAGCCACCCTTCTCAGCGGGTGGTTCTGTGAAGCTACCTCCAGTCTGGGTGGGTGACATAAGCCCTCCTGGGTGCATGCCTCCCTAATTAGCTACCCAAAGTTTGCAATCTTGAACTCTGTACGAGCTATATATAAAACATATGTAACATGGAGAAAAAACCACCAACAAACTAAACCCACACACTACTGAACCAGAGAACCAAACTAGAAAAATGTGATCCTTCTATCCAAAGAATGTAAGCACCAGGGACTAGGTGGGCACCCCAGCATGGCCCAATGGGACACTGGGTGTTCTCCGCCTCTCTACAGAATTCAAGAGCCGTGGAGTCTCCCTGCAGTGTAGAACCAACAGGTTCCTGGGCTAACTTCTCCCTTTCAGGAGAAGAGCTGCTAGCTAGCTAACTTCTTATTCTGGGTAGACACTTGTGCCACCTAGGGCAAGCCCTCTTGGAAGACTGCACTGGTAAGGCCTGCTGTAGCATAAAATATGACCCCACCAAAGAAGCCAGAATACAGTCCCTGGCCAGGAGGTGTTGACAGCTGCCCCACCCCACCCGAGAGAGACCCAAGCCACCACTACAGTACTGGCCTATACGTCCCAATTTCTGAGTGTGACAGGGAGCCCTCTGCCACTCTTGAGGACAGACCCTTCTTAAATCTGTTGCAATAGTCTTTCTATTTCTTAGCCTAATCTATCCTTTACAATTTCTAGTCCATAAAGCTGGCCACCCCTTCCCTTTCTCGACTATGCTATAGTGTCCTCTTTAAATTTTCCTTTTCCCTCTCAGGTCCTCGTACAGGGAGGTTATTGTTGTGACCTCCAAGCTGATATAAAACAGGCTGTGTTCCTCGTTGTTGGATTTAGCCTAATGGCACTATGGCATAAAACACTTTATTGTATATACCTTATGCGTATAAAACCTGCAAATGTTGAAAATACCATGGCACTAGGTGTTTTGATAATGATAAAAGTACTAGGTGACTGTATATTTTAGAAATTAAGTTAGTTGTGCTTTTAAAATGCATGTAAATTGCTGTAAGTTGAACAAATCTAAAGCGTCATGGTGCTTTACATATATCCCGATGCTTTGCATTATGGAAGTATATGTGATGTTGTGTTTCTTTGAAACTTGGCTTATTGTCAATGCCCTTTGGGGTAATCTATGTTTCAGTGCTTCTGCACTGAGGTTCTTTGTCTTTAGCTTTTTTTTTTTTTTTTGTTATTTGAGCCCCACCACCCAAGCAAACAAGGCCCAATAGGGTGGAGGCTGAAACTCAACTGCTAGTTAGATCAGTGAGTCCACAGGTGCTGGCTAAGTGCAGAGAAAGGACATACATAGTTTGTTGCTGCAAATTGATGTACTGGGGATATGCCATTGCTTAAGGTTATCTCCTGCATTTTGAATAAACATCACAGAGATTGTGTGTTGAACTTGAAGTTTGGTGTGTGGTCCATCTGTTATCCCAACCCTCCACAGACTTGATGTCAGAAGTGGGCTAACTTGCTGGAAGCGTCTGGACTGGCGAAGAGGGTGTTTTCTGGTGGATATTGCCCAGATATCAGAGGTGGTTCAATGCACCAGGAGTTGCCAGAGGAGAACCTGGAGAAGAAAGTCCAAAGTTCTGACCAGAACCATGCTGACAGACAGAGAAGCTGCTGCCTGGACTGGACCTGGGAGCTCAGAGGAATGCCAAGCCTGAAAATGACAAAGAAATGCAGGTTGAGGCAGACTGAGGTGTGAAGACAACACCCAGGAGTGGACACCCTGATGAGGATGATTCACTGGACGAGTGGGCAATGGCTGGTAGCAGACTATGCAGAGAAGCAAAACACCGATGCCACGTGCTCGAGGAGGTCCTTGCTGGAAGTTTGGATAAAGCATCAGAGGAGGATTTTTAGTGGCTCAGCTGGAGGAGACCCCTGACTGAGCAGGATATTCCTTTGTTGCCTGTGTTTCCAGGATGTTACCTGTAGGAGGTCGGAGTTGCAAGTATGGAACTAGAATGGGAAACCCCAGGTAAAGACTGTGCCTAGTGATACTGTGCTGGGGTTGAAGACTCCAAGCAAGCAAGAAGAAGCCTAAGGAGCTGAAGGGAATTTTTCTTGTATTGATACAGCTAAATCTATTAACAGTATTGACTGGGGTATACTGCAGGCTAAAGATGCTAATGTTGCCAAACTGTTTAAGATCAAAGAAAGATACCCAAGGGCAGACAAGGAGTCTGAGGTGATGCATAGTGTTTTATTTATTTTTGATGGAAAACCTGCAAGGAGGAGGCAGGTGGAAAATGGATTGGAACCTATGTTGGGGTAACACCACAAGGTGTCTACCCTCAGGTGTCTGTATCAGTAGCAAATGAAATGAGTGAATCAAGAGACATAGTGGGTTTATGTACAGGGGTTGAACCTAGGACTGGGCCCTGCTTAAAACAGACATGTCTGGTGGGGTTGGAGCAGGTAATTACTCACCCCATGGTACTGGACTTTACAGCGTCCAGATTTTGTGTTAGAAATATTGGACTTTCCTAAAGAGATGGGAAGGTACCTTTAGTTATACTGAGAAATGTAGTAATGCCTCAGGGTAAAGAACGATGATATCCACTATGTTTATAATAGAATGTTTATCGTTAACAGGACCCTGAGACAGAGCTTCTGAAAATGGAAGGTGGAAGCTCCATCCTTCCTGGGAAAGGAAGGTGGTAAGCAGTCTGCAATACCTGCTTCCCTTGTAAGGTGGGGGATATGTGACAGGGAGCTCCTGCCACTCTTGAGAACCAACCTTTCTTAAATCTGTTGCAACACTTCTTCTATTTCTTAGACTAATCTATCCTTTACAATTTCTAGTCCATAGGTTGGCCACCCACCGTCCCCCCTTCCCTTTCTTGACTGTGCTACAGTGTCCTCTTAATTTTCCTTTTTCCTCTCAGATCCTCGTACAGGGTGGTTATTGTTGCGACCTCCGAGCTGATATAAAATAGGCTGAGTTCCTTGTTGCTAGATTTAGTATGCAATAGCACTAGATCATAAAATACATTAATGTATATACCTTATGTGCATAAAACCTATAAATGTTGAAAATACCATAGCACTAGGTGTTTTTGATAACGTTAAAAAGTACTAGATGACTGTATATTATGGAAATTAAGTTAGTTGTGCTATTTAAAATGCATGTACACTGCTGTAAGTTGAACAAGTCTGAAGACGTCATGGTGATTTACAAATATCCCATGATGCGCTGCATTATAGAAGTTTCTGTCCTGCAGAAACAGTTGGGTCTGGCAGAGGTTGTGTGAACCTGCTTTTGCTGAGCAGATGGGGAAAGGCTTTTAGTTGCTGGATAAGCTTTAAATTCTTATCAGTTTGTGGACTTCGGGCAGGAGTGCTGACTTGTTTAATACAGTGTTTGTGTGGAACCTTCCTCCGGAAGAGGTTGCAGTGCTTGGAGGTGCAGTGAGGGCAGAACACAGCGCTGATACACTCTCGTGAGAGTCGGGGTGGGCCTTATCCCACCCTCCCCTCCCCTCCCTCCCAGAGCACAGCTCATTTATAGGTGAAAACCGCCTGCAAGTGGAGGAAGAGGCTTCAGGTGCAGCTCATGTAGTTCTATCAATAATGCAGCCATGGGGCAGGGAAAAAAGCATAGGAGTCTCAAATAGGGTGCAGCATCCACAATAAATTGCTGAGTAGTGTGATAGTTGAATATTGTGAGAGCCTTCAACTAGAATATATCAGGTAAAACTTTGTTAGAGGCTGAGCTAGGATTAGTTGGTTATTTGGCCTAGAAAAGACTGCTGTGATGATGGGAAGAGACCGCATATCACTAGGCAGGTATCTTTGGGAGGTGGCTGGGTGCAGGGTGTAGTGCAGCCATGATACTTGACTGGGCTTGGAAGTCTGGAGGATGCCCAGTGTGCTACCAGCTGGCACAGCTAAGGAGGAGATAGAGGAGATCTGGAGGCAGCTGGGGGGGACTGTAGAGGTAGGAGGCAAGCGGTCACCTACATGGAAGCACTTGGTGCTGGGGCCTCCCAAGCTGGGGGAGGAGTGAAGAGAGTGCTCACACTAGGATGGAGGGAAGAGGATACATAGGGGTTATAAGGGACCTTGGCAGGTGGGAGCCCAAAGGTGAGAGTTCCACAGCAGTAGGCAAGAGTCAGGGGGTGTCCAAAGGAAACCAAGAGGGGCAGTAGGGACGGGGGCCTGATTGGGGATGGGCTAAGGCTCACAAATTGTTTTAACCTTCACGCCCATAGGTGGAAGAGGGGTGTGGGGAGGAGGAGGAGGATGATGCTGCTGGTGGTGAAGCTGGGGCAGGACGGACAGAAAGGGTAGAAGGGCAAGAGACAAGGTGCAATAAAGGGGTACTGGACAGGGTGGGGAAGAGGAGTGGGGAGGAAGAAAAGGAGGATCAGGGAACAAGAAGAAGGCTGATGGTATGGAACACGGAAGCATGACAGGCAGGCAGGAAGGCGCACAAGCGTGGCAGGGATGATGGTGAGCAGAAAGCTAAAGTAGGCAAATGAATGGATTAGTAAGGAGTGGGGAAGAGATACAGAGAAAGATACTGGGTTGGGGAGATAAAGAAGGACAGGACATGGGCAGAGGAAATGACCAGGGACAATAGTGAAGGGCTACCTTCAACACCCAGATTGTGGTAGGTGGGAGGAGTCGGTTGAAGGAGAATCCGGACAAAGGGATGAGGAGGGCATGGAAGGGGGGAACCCGAGGGTGAACAGAGAGGCAAGAGGGAGGATAGAGTACTACTATTGGGGGACTCCATGATCAGAGGCATCCAGTGGGAGGGCAGGAGGAGGTAAAACCTGTCTGATCAGAACCAAATGCCACCCAGGCCTGACGGTGCTAAGGCCAAGCATGAGTTGTATTCACTGGCAAGGGAATGCAGGGGACCCCAGATATTCTAGTGCACTTGGGACAAAAGCGACATAAATGGTAATAGTGAACTAGAAATACAGGCAAGGTTCGTGGGTTGGCCAGGTATGCCTTTCCATAGCTGCAAGATCTCTCCTTTTGAAATCCTGCGAGTGCCAAGGGCTGAGTGGGGAAAACAGGATGAAGATTGGGAGATAAATCAGTGGCAGTGGTGTGGGGATTGGGGTATGGTTGGTGGGGCGGCGGACTGGGAGGATAAGGGTCTGTACGCCAGGGACAGGCTCCACCTTAATTTGGAGGAGAAGAAATCCCTTCTGTCAAACTAGCTGGGTTCATCAGCCCGAAGGTGGGGTTTAAACTTGTAGAGGGGAGGGATCAAAAAAAAAGGCAGTGCTAGCAGGTACAATAATTCAGGGACAAATTCTCCTCCTCTAGGGGCTAGGAGAGTGGAAATGGGTCACCAGGTGAGGTGCAGGAGCTAAGAAATGGGAGCTCAAGGGGAGAAAGGAGAGGAGGAAAGGGGTAGAGAGTGTTCCTGATAAATGCCAGGAGCTTAGGAAATAAAATGCCTGAACTCCAGGTGATGCTAGTTGAGGGGCGTAGATGTGGCAGCTGTCACTGAGACCCGAGTCACTCAAGGCACAGTGTGGACCTAAATCTGGAGGGACTACACTATGTTCAGAAAAGATAGGGGAGAGGAAGGGGAGTGTAGCTGTTAGTCAGAAATGGCATGGGTCTTGGAGGGTAGAGGCGGCAGAGGAACATGGAGGCTATTTGGGTCACCTTGCTGACACAGGGGATAAGACAGTAAAGGTCGGAGTGGTATACAGACCAAGAGCACTGGCGAAATCCTGAAAGAAAGCTTGGTGGCAAATCTCGAGGACACTTAGATTGGGAAAGGGAAGGGTAGTGGCAATGGGGACCTCAACATGCCGAGAAACAGATCTGGAAGACTATAACGTCACAAGTGGCCAGAGCAGAGGCTGCTGGATGTCTTCCAGGATGAGTTCTGACACGACAGGTGGGTGAGCCAACTAGGAGGCCCGGACACTGGACGTGGTCTGGTGGACAGTGATCAGATTAGGAGCCTAGAGGGTGAGGTGAGGGACCTCTTGTGGGTGAGTGATCACGCCACAGTCTGGTACTCTGGGGGAGGGGGACCAAACAAGGACGGTAGTAACTCAACTTTAGGGTGCAGACTTCAGGAGATGGGAAGGATCCTTAAAGATCGTCTGGACAGGATAAGGCTGGATATGGATGCTGACAGCAGGTGAGAGATTATTAGTAGGGGAATACAGGAGGTTACCAGATCCTGCAAGGAGAAAGGCGTAGTTCAGTAAGGCCAAAACCCTGCTGATGGACGGGGAAGTACAGGAGGTGGTGAGGGCAAAGAAGGCAGCCTATAGGTGCTTCAAGTGCTCAAGGAGTGAAAGGGATCAGGAAGAATATGAGCCGACAGCCAAGAGAGTCACCAGGGTGGTGAGGGCAGCTATAGCAAAAAAAGGAGCAGTCTCTGGCCAGTGGGATCCAGAGGGGGACAAGGGCTCTTTGCTGCTAGGGAATAAGGGAAAGTAAAGGGCATATCAGCAAGATAAGGATAGGGATGGTTGGGCACAGGAGGCGGGGAACACCTCAGTTTTACCAGGGGGATGGAGGAGCTATATCTTGCAGGGGAGCAGGGGTAAACGAGCAAGGGGTGGGACCGTAGAGACCAGGTGCCTGATGGTTCTGGGGAAAGGGAGGCCACCACAGACAGGTTGGAGCCCAGCAGTGCAGGGTGAACAGAGGAGGATGGAGGCTGAAATCCCAGTAGCGAGAGTAAGGAAGCCCTCAGGCCCCTTGAATGGAGACAGCACCTGGGTCACATGAGCTACACCCAGGGTGCAGAGGGAACTGGTGGATGTCCTGGAGTCCCTCCAGCAGAGCTTTTAAAATCGCTCTGAGGACTGGGTGGGTGCCCCAAGACTGGAGGTAGCCCATGTTGGCCCAATCACAAGGGGGGATCAAGAGAGGCCGGAAATTACAGGCCGTTAGCCTGACATTGGTGGTCGGCAAAGTGATGGAGGTTATTGTCAAGGAAAGGCTAGGTGGGTTACTGGAGCAAACTGGGTACCGGACGTTAGGCAGCATGGCTTTGTCACGGGAAGATCATGCCAGACAAACCTTGCTGAGTTCTATGACTGGGTGGCGAGGGCCCTGGACCGGGGTAGGCCAGTGGATGTCCTCTTCTGGACTTTAGCAAGGCGTTTGATTCGGTACCCCACAGAGGCCTGCTGGCTAATAGGTTCATAGGTAATTTACACGATCGGGGCAAGCCCATGATGATCATGCCACTTATACTAAGTGGGTAACATACTTAGAATCTCCCTATATATATCAAGTTGGTTTTAAATTGATTTAGGTTTAAACTATTCACTACAACATACGGTAAGGAATTCCATAGTGGAACTATACTGAGTAAAAATTTCGCTCTTTTTTGTAGTTCGATTAATAGATAGAATTAATTTTAAATTGTGAGAGCGGGTTTGAACTGTAGTAGTATTCCATTTTAATTGTAATGTTTTGAACAAGTATTCATCTCTGGTAGCTTTGTATAGTAAACAAAGATCTCCACGAATCGACCTGTATTCCATACTGTACAGGTTGAGCCTTTTAAGTCTTTCTCCATGAGATAAGTTACTCAAACCATTTATGTTCTTAATAAATCTCTTTTGGACCTTCTCCTAGATACAATATCTCCCATCAGTGTTGGAGCACAAAATGAGGAGCAGTACTCAAAGTTGCTCTTATAATACTAGTGTATAAGGGAATCATTATTGATGGTTCTCTGCTTTTAATGTTCCTAAATATGCAATTACTAAAACAAGAACTCTTTTTAATGATGAGATTTAAATGATCAGTAAACACTAACTTATTACTTACAAGAACACCCAGGTCTTTCTCATCTGTAATATGTTTCAAGCTGTAGTTCTCAAAGTATTTAGCACATATATTGTTACTACCAAAATGCATCACCTTGCATTTATTGATATTAAAATTCAATTTATGACAATCAACCCAACCAGATATATAATTTAAATTATCTTGAAGGATAGTTATGGACTCTGAGTTATTAACAACCCTCCCAATTTTACATCATCGGCATATTTAACAATCCAATTACCACATTTAATATCCATTCCGGCAATTAAGATGTTGAACAGCACAGGCCCAGAACTGATTCCTCGGGACTCCACTAGTAACAGTGGTCCATGGGGACAAGAAACCCTTTAGAATGACACATTGCTGCTATTATTGGATAACCAAGTCATTATCCATTGAATTATGTATTTGTTAAGGTCTAAGTTTATTAAACAATTGTATAGTATATCATAAGATACAGAATCAAAGGCCTTTTCAAAATCTAGATAAATGACATCGACTGGTAAACCATAATCCAAAGCTTCACTTACAGGTTCAAGAAGTCAATCAAATTGGATTGACACGATCTACCAGGTTGAAAACCGTGTTGAGTTGTGTCAATTAGACTTTATCCAAAATATGGAACTAATTTTGCCTAAGATTAGCCTTTCCATGACTTTACATATTGTAGAGGTGAGACTAACTAGATCTATAGTTATGCACATCTCTTTTGGATCCAGATTTATGTATAGGAATAATCATGGCATCACACCAATCTTTAGTCACATGTCCCTTGTGCAGGGTTCGTAAACAAATAGGTTAATACACCAGCTAATTCCCATGACAAATTTTTATAAAATGGCTGGTATTCCATCAGGCCCAAGTGAAGTAGAAGTTTTTAAAGAATTTAGGATATAAAGGTTTCTGACACCGTAAATTCAATTAAAGGATCAGAATTAGATGGATTAAGACAACTAAATTGTCCCTTTTCTTGAATATACTAGCGAAATATCTATTAAATTCATGTGCCATATTATACTCATCACTAATGTCAACATTACGACTCTTAATGGTCCAACCAAAGCAGGAGTATTTTAAAGGAACCAATATAGTTGAAAACCTTTTCCTGTTGTCATGATGTAGATTAGTTAGACTACTTTCACATCCTGCTTAGCCCTTCTAATAGAATTTTTAACCTGCTTTGATTTGTTCTTAAATTTAGCCCAATTAAGTTCAGAAGTGTGTTTCTTATATTTATTGTAAGCTTTTTTTTTAGCTAGAACTAACCTTCTAATTTGACTAGTAAACCAAGGTGGGGACCTCTTCTGTCCAATATACTTAATTCTAATTGGTACCCATTCAGAGATACAAAATGTTAATTCCTCTTGATTCTTTCCCATATATTTTCAACTGATAAGCCAGTAAGTTCATATTGCCAATTCCACTTCAGTAAGTAATCCTTAATTGCCTTATAATCAGCTTTGTAAAAATTTTAAATTCAGTTTTCCCACAAGGTTTTTAACAATAAGATTAAATGACCATTTAATAATTAAATGATCACTATTACCTAACGGAGCCATTGTGCTAGCTAACTCATTAATGTTTTTAATATTTGAGAATATTAAGTCTAGAATATGGTCATTCCTAGTAGGTGATCTGACATACTGGTCAAGTCCTAAATGTGATATAGTACTAATAAATCTTTTTCTTGAGTGCCAAGACCAGTTCCATTTGACCAATTAATATCAGGAAAATTAAAATCCCCCATAAGAATAATATCAGTCTTGAATTTAATATTCTTAGATAGTCACACATCATAACATTATTGGCAATATCCATAGATGGTGGTCTATAACATAGACCTAGCGTTAATGGGAGTTGTTTAGTATTTATTTTTACCCATATAATATCTAAACTAGTAGGATGTTCTATATCAAGTTCTACTTCTGAACAAGTAATATTATTTCTAACATAAATTGCAACTCCTCCACCCTTGGAATATATAGTCGGTTTTTATTAAATAAAAAATATCCATCAATGTTATGACCCCAGTGGCCCTCACTAAACCATGTTTCTGTAACACCACATATATCTATATCCTCATTATCTAATATAACTTGAAGTTCGCTAATTTTATTGTTCAAACTCCTAGCATTTAATAAAAGTAACTTAACACTTTGCTCATTACTTTTAAGGAAATGTCAGATTCAAAACTAACGGTTCACTAACTGGCATAGGCAGAGCAGAACCTACATTGAGATTTTGCCTAAAAAACATCTATATATATGTTGATTTTGAGGCCCAGAGTCTCTTTACCCAATCTATTTAGATGAAGGCCATCCCTGGCGTAATATGCTTTGTTATCAACAAACTGTTCCCAATGAGTGAGGCATCTGATGTTTTGTTTAAGACACCAGGCTCTGAGCCATGAATTAATGTGTTTAATTTTATTAGTCAGAGTAATGTTAGCCCTAGGAACAGGAAGAATTTCAGAAAACACAATATGTACCTCTAATCTCGGTCAAAATATTAGCCAATCCAACATATGCTTCTTTAATCATTTGGGATGACTGATGCCAAATATTGTTTACACCAATATGGATAATGACCAAGTCTTTTTTTTTACTTCCTACAAGAATCCTAGGACTCATTTTAGCAAGATCCCAATTGTGGCACCTACTAAAGCAAGATAAAGTACGGAGCACTCTTATCCGATTACAAATAATTCGATCTAAATTGGATAATAAAGAATCTCCTAAAACAAAAATGTCTGGTGTACCGCTACCATCCTGATTAATGTTAATTCCTTCCACAATGGTTTCTACGTCCCCAATGTTTTCAGTAAAATTAATAAGGTCATCATGTACTAAATTGTTTGATGAACTAATTTGTGGAATAGTATTGGTTAGCTTATCTGAACAACAGGATTCAGAAGCTACATCAGGTTGGATATCGATATTCATAGTGGTAGATTAAAAGAGTATTTATTATAAGTTGGTAACACAAATGTATCTGCTTTTCTTCCCTTTTAAAAGTTTTGCTGTGCTGAACTGTAAACCAATCATTTTGGATTCACTGACTTCATCTAGTCTAGGTCTTTTTGGGAAACATTATCAGTTTGATTAGACTCATAAGTCTTATTGATTCCAGATGTTCCTGAACAGAGTTGATCATCAGTAGGTTGTGTACTACATACCATTTCGCTATGAGTTTGTATAACATTATAGGCTATATTATTACCAGGGCTATCTAAGCACGCTTGAATATTAGTAGTATACAGTCTTTTAACTGTTTCTTGTTGACTGTTTTCCAAACTACATAATCTTTTATCAAACATTATGACCTCATTTTCAAGTTCTTTTATTCTAATACATTTATTGCAAATAAATGACGTAATTATCTCAGGTCCCATATCAAATCATACATATGGCAGAGTATGCATTGAGTACCACCTTGCCATCAGTAGTAATAATATTAGCCATATTGAAATGAAAAATAGATGGCTTACCCTATAATGCTATATATTAAGCACAACTGCTAATTCTAAAATATCCCGAATAGCCAACACGCTCAACACGCGTAATGGTACGAGCGGCGTGTCTTTCTTGGCCAGCGTCGCCGCGATGCGCTGGCCCGCTTCGCAGCAGGGCAAGCTATTTATAGCCTAAGTTACCCGGAAGTTGCGAATAAAATCGCTTATCCCAGTACTTGTTCTCCTGAATATATCTCTCACAAACAGTTTACAGGTATATTTAGTGACAGGAAGCTAAAAACACTGAAGGAACAGTGAAAAAGTATATTTAAAAGCGAATATATTGTCAGGCAAATTGGGCTGTGCTGAGGAAGCCTCGTGGTACAACCCCTCCACCTAGCTAAGAGATGGCTAGGGCTCCAGGTAGCTATCAAAGTATTCGATTAAAGAATGTTTTAACAGAGCAGTTCAAATTACATCAATCACATATAGTCAGTGCGGATCGTGAGCCTGCAGCAGGGCAGGCTATTTATAGCCTAAGTTACCCGGAAGTTGCGATACAAAATCACGCTATCCAGTACTTGTTCTCCTGAATATATCTCTCAAACAGTTTACAGGTATATTTAGTGACAGGAAGCTAAAAACACTGAAGGAACAGTGAAAAGTATATATTTAAAAACGAATATATTGTCAGGCAAATTGGGCTGCGCTGAGGAAGCCTCAGAGTACAACCCTCCACCTAGCTAAGAGATGGCTAGGGCTCCAGGTAGCTATCAAAGTATTCGATTAAAGAATGTTTTAACAGAGCAGTTCAAATTACATCAATCACATATAGTCAGCTGAAGGAATTGGGGTAGGAAGACAGTTAAGATGGATAGGAATTGCTCTCTGAGCATACCAGGGGTGGTGGTTGGAGGTTAGCCTCATCCCAAGGTGGGTTACTAGTGGGGTCCCAGGGGTCAGTGCTGTTCAACGCCTATATCTCAGACATCAGGAGGGGATCAGGAGTGAGATGAGTCTCTTTGCAGACGGCTCAAAGCTGGGTGCAGTGGTGGAAGGAGATGGGGAGGGTGGCTCGTAGAAGGACCTGGAGGCTCTGGAAAGGTGGTCGGGAAAGGAAACTAAAATTCAATGCAGAGAAGTGCAAGGTTCTGCACCTGGGAATCAGAAATCCAGGCCAGGGGTATACCCTGGAGGAGACATGATTCAAGTCACGGAGGGTGAGAGGGACCTGGGTAGTGGTAGATGTCAAAATGAACAACTCCGAGATCTGCAGGAGGGCAGCAAGGGCAAATAAGATGCTGGGATGCATCGCCAGGGATTACCTCCAGAAAGGCGGAAGTGATCCTTCCACTGTACAACTGCTTGGTTAGGCCACACCTTGAGTACTGTGTACAGTTTTGGAGACCACATTTAACCCTTTCTATGCCACGGATGTATACACGTCCCAAAACCTATCGTTCTAAACCTTCTGGCAGCCTAAGGGTTAAAGAAGGACATTGCACTCAAGAGAGGGTCCAAAAGAGGACCTATGAGGAGAGGCTCAAGGAGCTCGACGTGTACACCCTGGAGGAGAGACAAGGGAGACATGATAGAAGTCTTTAAGTACATGAAAGAGATCAATAAAGAAGGCCCAGTCAGGAGCTCCAAAGGAAGGAGGGTGCGGCAACAAGAGGTTACGGGTGTAAGCTGAAGGGGCAGGCTCAGAGGGAGAGAGATGTTATTTCACTGAAAGGGTGATGGAGCCACGGAATGCACTGCCCAGGGAGCTGGTAGAGGTGGAGACTGTGGATGGGTTAAAGAGGGATGGGACAGCTACAGGGTAAATCTGACCAGGCCCAATACAGGTGGAACATCTGGGACTGGGGACAGTATAACCCAAGGGTGGGGGGACACCAAAATCAGCCCTTAGTGCGGTGCTGAAAAATCAAACAGACTCGAAAGACTGTTAGCCTATTCTGCTGCCATTTTAGTATGTTAGTATATTAAGTATGAGTGATGTTGCGTTTCTTTGAAACTTGCTTATTGTCAATGCCCTTTGGGGTAACCCATGTTTCAGTGCTTCTGCACTGAGGTTCTCTGTCTTTAGCTTTTTTTTTTATTTGAGCCCCATCACCCAAGCAAACAAGGCCTGCATAGGGTGGAGGCTGAATCTCAACTGCTAAGTTAGATCAGAGATCAGTGAGTCAGCGGGTGCTGGCTCAGTGCAGAGAAAGGACATACATAGTCTGTTGCTGCAAACTGATGTACTGAAGAAGGATATGCCATTGCTTAGGTTATCTTCTGCATTTTGAATAAACATCACACAGATATTGTGTGCTGAACTTGAAGTTTGGTGTCTGGTCCATCTGTTATCCCACAGCCCCTCCACAGTGAGGCCCCTCTGCCATATATCTATCCAATACGCATCCTGCTACAACGAAGTCTCACTCACAGTGGCAGCCAAACCATCCCCGGTATCCACTGTACATATTCTCCATCCACATGAATGTCAAACATATGTAACAGAACTCACTGAACGTTAATAGTCTGGGATACCACCTTGTGAGTACCCACCCCAATCCCCCCATCGGCTGACAAAAGAGAAGTCACCAGAGATGCACCATCCCCATTGTCATGTAGGTCAGTTTTCTGCGCCACAGCTGCTGTCTTTCCCCACCCGGCCTCCAAACAGAACTCACAAGAATTTCCTTCTGTGAGGACCACACAGCACTGTTGGTCAACCATGAACCTTCTACATTTTTTTTTATATATTTTTTATTTCTTATTGAGTTTTTGTAACGGGTAAGTCCACTGAGAATTACAGTCCCCTTTCTAGGTCGCATCGCGAGCATCCAGCCATAGGGTTACAAGTTAGATAAGTAATAATGTATATACACTGAGATAAAAATAATAGCAATGGGAGAACGTGCATCACAAGGTTGAAATAAAATACTAGCACGATGCAATATTTACAACAGCTAACTAAACACAATATATACACATTAGCAAAAACATAGTAAGATGGCAGAGTCAGGTGTGAGAGTACAGTACTCAGAAGAAGACTGACACAGAGAAGAGGAAAGTAGGAGGGAAGTATGAAAAGGCAATGGAAGAGGATAAACCAGGGACAAGGAAGGATGGAAGAGGAGAAGAGTAGGCAAGCTGAAGAGCAACAAAGGAGCAGCAAAGGGAATTAACAGAAGCAGGAGCAAGTCATAAAGGTACAGAGAGAGTAAGTAGTTCTGCTTGGAACTGTGGAAGGGTAGAACAGGACAGAACAGAATGGGGAGAGTTCCAGTCAGATACTGCACAAAAAACAAAAAACAAGTTAGGCTTAATGAGAAGGGGAGGAGGCTGATTTCAGGGCACGCAGTTTGTCTAAGACTAACTGCTCTCTGGAGGCACGGGGGGATAAATTTATGGACAAGCTTATGCAAGAAGCAGGGTGGAGAATCTTAGTTTAGACTCATAGGATAGCTAACCCAATGAGGAGAGTACTGCAGTGCTGGTGGTGGGCAGGGACACAGGCAAACCTTCCACCCTGTGGTATGCCCGAGAAAGGAGGGACAGGTTGGTAACGCTTGGTAAAGAGCAAAAGCAGGGCATCATAGGTAAGGAGAGAAGAAGAGACGAGGAGACTATCTTCATGCAAGAGACAGAAATAAGGAAGGGGCGGATCCAATATAGGAGACCTATTTTACGATTGAGAGGTTTTATTAGGATGGAGACATGGGCATAAAGGAAAGAAAAGTATTAAGGGTGATGCCCAGACACCTGAAGGTACCGACAGACTCGAGGATATCCCATTGAGAGAGAGAATACTAAGGGGGGGCAGGATGCGGAAGCAGACTGTGGGTGGGAAAAGATCATACTTTGTTTTTTCTTTCATGTTAAGGACTAGTTGCATATGTCTAAACCATTTTTCAAGGTTAGAAAAGTCAGGTCACTGTTTATCCTATCAATGTTAGAGGAGCAGCAGTAGATAACTGCATCATCTGCATACAGGTGCACTGAGGCCCCACCAGTTCTTAGTAAATCATTGATAAATAGGAAGAACATCAAAGGGCCCAAGATAGAGCCCTGTGGTACCCCATGTGTTATGGGACAGAGGTCAGAAAGAGAGGCAGCCCATTTAAGTCTTTGGGAACGACAGGAGAGATAGCTTTGGACCCACTGGAGGGTATTAAGACCAAGGACCCAAAGCTGCTGTAGTAGATCATAGTTCACCAGGTCGAACGCTTTTGTGAGGTCACCAAAATGGCTCCAGTGGCATAGCCTTGATCCATGGCCTGATAAATGTCTGATGTAACCTTTATTAATACAGTGAGGGTGCTATGCTACTTCTGAAACCATGTTGAAAGGAGAGAGTAGATTGTGGAGTTTAAGAGTCCTGGAGATGGTTGCACACTATACGCCTCCTGAATCTTCGTCAAAGGGCACAGAATAGAGAGGGCCTAAAGTTTTCATCAACAATGTTGGGCCCCCCTATGCACAGGTGTGCACCACGCAACCTTCCACAAGTTTATCAGTGCAAGAGAGAAGGGACCTATTAAATAAGTTGCTAACAGGGCGAGCAAGGCTGATGCACTGATGCACCCAGTGTAAGAAATTTAGGTTCAAGGGTGTTGTGTCCTGCAGAACTCTCAGATTTCAAGTTAGCAAGGAATCTCTGGACCTCATTAAGGGTGGACAGCTTCAAATGGAATGATGGCCAAGCCCCGAGTCACAATGGAGTATGACTGAATGGCAAAAGTCGAATCCCGACATTCAGGATCAGGATTGGCCTGCCCGACAGATGGAAGCGGGTGTCGGCAAGGTAAGGCAGCGGATGTGACAAACTGCTACCCTGCAGCTAGCCGTGCACCACAAGAGGGGGGAAAATCTGGAGGTTGGCTGAGCTGCTCCCGTGGCATGGAGGCTGAGCCACAAGCAGCTTAACCGCAATCGTTCCAGACCTGGGTTTATGCCCGGAAGCCAACTTTTGTGTGTGATGCTCTTTGGTAACACTGTAACTTACTCAGAGAGTCAGCACCCCCTGAGTTGGTCATTTTAGTAATTTTTTTTGGGGTGTCCTCGCATTGTACTAAGACCTTATCAGTCTTTCTGACAGCAGTCTCCCTAAACTCGGGCTTATGGAGTTCGGGAGACTGTCGGGATTGTAGTAGATCAGAGTCACAAGAGGTGGAGGGCAGGAGGGAAGCAGAATCATTGTGGAAAAGTGACATGTATTTGTTAAGGTCTGTGAAAAGGCGTCAAATCCAGCAGCATTGGACAAGGGACCAGTAAGGGAGCTGCCCTGGGCCATGATGGAGTTCGGTGGTTTGGCAGCCCTCCTTGACCAGGAGTTCACCTGCCTCAGGACTCTCTGGGGTTGCAGAGGTGTTCAGTCTAGCGCTTTGAAGCGATGACGTTTAGCTTTAAGGAGGGAGTTATTACATTTATCCCTGTTGCCTATAGTACTGCCAATCAGAGGCAGTCCACTTTTTATAAATACACCAGACCCTATCACTGAAGGACATAAGCAGACATAGGTCTCTTATTGATCCGTGAGCCTTTACACCCTTGGATCTACATTTTTCAGGGAAGCGTGGCAGCAACAATTTTGGAGAAAGTGGGATAAAGAAATCCAGAGCGTGACGGATATCAGGAAGAGTTTTGATCGGGCTCCAGTCCATGCTGTTAATAAAAATGAAGCTATTGTGGTCAAACCATAAAATTCCTCAGGGAAGTAAACCCACCACGCTGGCAGTCACTTCGCCCATCTTGTGGGGAACATCAGACCCACACCCACCCAAGGAAATTATACCATCCTCAAAGAAAAGAAATAATGAATTAAATCAGTTTTGCATCTGTCCTTTGTTAAATATGTCCATCCATATGGCCCTTCATTTGTCCATTCATATGGCCCTTCATTTTCAGGCCTTCTGACTCAGAGGCTGCTGTAACCCAGTGTTAACAGGAAAGATCTGCAGCATCATGCCCGAAAACTGCCAAGTGTCACCAACTGCCTCTCCATTTTCATGGTAAACAATTGCAGGTCTTATTACCCAGGCGGTATAAGAAAGGGAGCCGGAAGTACAGTCCACAAATGTGGGGCCAGGCTGGTGCAACAACAAAGCTGTTCCTTGCCAGCTGGTTCCTGTGGGAAATGTCTTTACTCTGGCTGCTGAAAGGGGCAATTCTCCCCATTAATCCAGTTTAAGCCTCTGCAGCCTGTTGAGGGCATGGTGGTCGAGAGTGAGAGGGAAACCACCACAAAACCCAAGACAAACAAGGGTAAGATTCAAAGGGTACTTACTCAGAATGACTTTTCTTGTCAGCTGTTACTTCATTTCTATGTTCTATGAATTTGTACAGGCACTTTAGGTCGTCTCCTCAGTTCTGACGCTGGCCCTTGCTTGAGCAGATGTCTTGCAGCTGGATTCTCCCTTCCCCACCATGCTACAAGCCATCTGCTGGGCTTCCTCTCATGGAGTTCTTCTGGCTGCTCCAGAACAGAGATGCCCAACGTCTCCAATGTCTTACTTGCCTGCAGAAGGAGTCAACGTTTTAATACTAGTGTGTTCATGCAGCACTATTTTAGCTGGATATCAGATTTGTGCCTTCATAATTTTGTCCTTCAGCTGTTTAATAATGGAGAACACCTGTTTTCGTTAGATCATGTCACATGGGAAGTCCTGACTGACATACACCCACTTCCATTAAAATTTAAATTCTGCTTGGCCCATGCCTTACATTCAAGTCCTCAAACAGGATATTTTATGAACTTGGCTACAATGGACCTGGGAAGAGCGCCTACCTTGGGTTTAGGGCCTAAGGCTCTGTGGGCCCATTCAATCTTGATTTTGTAGTCCATTGGAAGTTACAGTTCTTGTTGTAGCCAGGAGCTCAGAAAGGCGATGAGGTCCATGTGCTCCTCTGGGAACCCCAAAATTCTCAAATTCTTTCTCCATGCCCTTGCTTAGCATCCTCAGCCCTAGTAGTAAGTTTCTTCTCTCTCTTTGGGAGAGGGGAGGGGGAGAGAGAGAGAGAGAGAGAGTACCGCCTGGCTGAGACAGCTGCCATCTTCCCTCAGCTCCACTTCTACCTTTTCTGTGGCTACCGGCCCTGCTCCAGTTTCTGAATGTCCCTTTTAATATCCGCCACATTTGCATCTACCCTCTGCAAGGTGTTGAGGATTGGTTGTGCTGCTTTATTGACGGTGGCGCCACAGTGGAGAGTGTGCCTTCTTCCTCTCCTTTCGACCCCACAGTGAAATCGGAGACCCAGAAAGGTGAACTGCTGGGGCTGCACTGGCAGATCATGGAATGCTTTATTGGGTTGCTCTTGCTCACAGATTTGAATGGCTGCTGTGACTGTTCCATCTGCCCACTGTTGTGGAATGTTTTGCTGGAGCTCAGGTGCGTGTTAGCCACTGGATGGAGAGTGATTCTCTTCATTAGAGAGGGAGCTGTGTCTCAAGCCGTCACTGCTATCGAGGTGGTACTGGACTTCAATACAACCATTTCTTTCATTAAATGCTCTGCAGTTTTGAACAATAAGGACACACACTTTAGTAATGCCCTACACCCAAAACCCTCTCATGAGTCTCTGCCCCAACCCTTTGAGAATGGTATGGATAATCAATCTTACAGTGTATGATTACAGAATACTACTGCTTTCTTACAGTAACTACTGAAGTCTAATAAATGGCCAATAATCGACTAAATCTCTCCTATAAATATTTCCAGGTTTTATTTAATGCGTCCCCAATATGCTGTTTTTAGCAGTCTGGCCTGTCTGGCCTTGGTGGCAAGCCCACCGCTTACAATGCTGGTGACAGGTTGGCATTCAGAGCCTGGACTGTCAAAGAGCAGGGGATAGCGTGTTGAAGAGGACACACTTCTTCTCCAGGAGGTTAGAAGCCATTCTTTTGTCGCAGCACCGCCATCTGGTAACCACAGGTAGAAGTATAAGTGGAGATGGACATGATGGTGGATACCTGATGGGTGTGTGTGGTGACATTGAGCCGTGCTGTGTGCACACACAGATTCACTAGCCAGAAACATCCACAGGAGGGACAAAGGGAATAAAATTTTTGGGTCAACAGCATGACACCGAATACACTCAGGCCCTAAACAGCCCACTGTACCTCTCTGGTGAGGAGGGCTGCCTCAATCTGGCTCCACCACGGGGGCTAGTTGGATAGAGAGGACCACAGTTAGGAGCGATGGGGACAGGTGATCCCCTGGGCAAATGGGGAGAAGAACCAGGAAACAGTACAAATAAAATAATAATATGCTGGCTTTAGAGACTGATCATCTCGACAGTTCAACAGCTGTGGTTTAACCTCCCCGGTAGAAAATCCGAGTTGGGGGTCACGTGATGCAGGGCAATTAGAGGCAGCACTGAGCCGAAGCTCCGCCTATCAACCTCATTAAAGGTTTATTTTGCTTCATTGAAGGTGCAGAAATAGTTGCAGACCTTGGATATATGCTATACTAGAGATCGGAACACTAGCGATTGCCAAAAGGGGCGCTTTCAAGAGCAGCCGGAATCTTGTATTAACAACGGGATGGAAGCCAAGATGAAACAGGCCCCCATCAAGCTCACTCATCCAGCTACCCCAGAGAAAACTGCAAAAAATAGAAACATCAGAGTTCCTGGGTACCCCTAAGTCAGGTGCTTCCAGCTCTCGACTAATCCCCTAACGGAGGATTGCAAGAATTGCTCCTTTCAGAGGGAGACTCTGGAGGATATAATCACCAGAGTTAAAATCGCCCGTAGTGAGCTAAGCTCCAGTCACAAAGAATGGGGGATGCTGAGTGAGAATCACCTCTCTGGAGAGGTGGAAGGAGAGAATGGATCCTGAAATTGTTCAACTCAGACTACAGCTTTGCTGCAACTGAAAACAGAGGATTTGGAGGGAGAAGTCAAGGAACAACGTCCTGATACTAGGCCTACCTGAAACAGAAAGAAGGCCCTGATGGTTTCCTTCAGAAATTCCTGGTTAAGTTTGTGGGCCCATCTCCATTAAGCCCACAGTACCATACAGAACGTGGCACATCGCTCCTCAAGCCGAAAACCCCCACCTGGATCACCACCACGTCCAATAATAGTGAAATTCTTTAGCTATCTAGAGAGGCAGCATGGTATTTCCAAATCTAAGGAGCTTCAAGCAATCCTATGGGGTAATGGTTGAGGATTACTCAAGATCTCCCTTTGAAAATTCGCCAAAAGCGATCAGCATTCCATCCCACGGTCATCAAGTTAATAGCAGCAGGAATCTGTTTCAAGATGGTTTACCGGCTAAACTGCAAGTGGCTACTGAAGAGTCTGGCATTCTTATGAATCTCCGGAGAAGGCAACTCATGGATCTAACAATCAAGCTACCTAACCTATTTAAGACTGGTCTAACTGTCATCTCAGATATCTCAGGCTTTTAAGCCTTGTCTCGTTGGAGTGGACTGCATACCTGTTTGGTGTCCTTCTCTTTGTCTCTTTTCTTCTCTCTACCTCTCTCGCTTCTGTCTTTCTCGGGCTGATTTTTATTTTTATTTTTTTTTATTTAGTTGTTTAACCAGGTATAGCACACTAAGCTGAAAGCTTTTACAGGAGCGACCTGGGAGCACAAGGAGGTTAAGGGACTTGCTCAGGTCACACAGTATGCAAGTGGAAGCTGTGGATTCAAACCCAGGTCTGGCCTGCTGGATGTCACCAAATTTGCAGCTCAGAGCCTTAGACCACTGCGCTATACTGCCTCCTATTTTGAGGGGCTGCTGGGAGTCCTGAGGCCTAGCAGGCCTGGTGGCGGTGTGATTGCTGGGGGTTTCAGTGGGGGGAGTAGGAACTTTGGTCGGCTGCTTCCTAGCGCCGCTGAAGGACGGTTTCTGTGTTAGTCCCATAAGTTACAGGTCCCTGATTACTTCCCACTCCTGAGAGTGTTCTCATTCCCATTAAGTTTATAAAGCTAAACCACAAGGGGATGTATTCTGTGTGTCTCTCCTTTGGGATCCCTAACCCTTGAGGTCTGCTTCACGAGTTTTCTACATATTTAATCTCATTTGGGGTAATTTTCTGTCTCGTATAAGATGATTAATCTACATCTCGATGGTCTTATTTTCACTTTCCTGAAATTATTTCTGCACTTTCTCCAATCACCATCCGGATCCAAATCAACCTTTTTTTTTTTCTCCTTCCTTTTGGAGGGGTGGTTTGGGGCTCGAAGTGAGCAATCTTGGGAGAACTGCATATCGTGACAGACCGGGGTTCAAAAGGCAAGCCAGCTGTTGGCCATTTCTGATATATTTCACCGAGGTAGTCTTTGGTATCAATGCTCAAACCTGGTATTTATAATGGAGCCATAGCTTGAGGGGAAGGTCGCCATCGGGCTGGTTCCTCTATACTGAGATTTTACATTGGGAATTATTTTCAAAGAGGGACCGTTTGTACATAGTTTGAGTGGGTTGTGGGGAGGTCAATACTCAAGGCTGCTTACTTTTCTGAATTCAGCAATAGTGGGAGTTAAAAGGATACAATTATATGATCCCATTTCTTCAACTTTGCTAACCTATACTGATGAATATTGGGAAGAGTTCTCTGGTTTGGGTTCTATCTTTGTTCGGGGAGGTGCCTCTTGGGGTTATGTTCCTACTCACTGTCTCAGGATTATTATTTCTTTCAAAGAGTTGGTAATGACTGTAGTAACAATTAAAATTGCCACATGGAATGTCAGAGGACTCAGAGACATGACTAAAAGATATCAAGTTCTCAAGAATTGCGTTCCCTAAACGTAGACATCCTCTTGATAAAGGAACCCACCTTCTCGCCAAAACAAATGGCACATGAGACAAGGGTTCTCCCAAGTCTTTACTGCCTGTGGTCTGCCTCATGAGCAGGGGGTAGCAATTTGATCAAGAAGCAGGTTTCATTTGTAGCGGAGGAAACTCTCTCAGATCCAGAAGGCAGATTTATTCTAGTCAAAGGCACACTGTGTAACAGCACAGTCGTTCTAGGTGCAGTCTATGGCCCAGTAGGAAGAAGTCCAGAGTTCCTTATTGTCTGGTAGACAAGCTGAGTAGATTTTGCCTTCCAAGTTAATCATAGGGGAGACTGGAATATACCCCAACGCAGGACTTGATAGAACATATAGGCCATTAAACCCTATCCCTCCGCAGCAAGCCCTAAGGGATTTTATGGGACTACTGGGTCTGTGTGATCCATGGCGCCTGTTCAATCCCTCTGGTCAGGTCTTCTCATTTCACTCCCAGGTTCACCAGTCGTGGTCTATGCTGGATTATATCCTAACTAGCTCTTCACTTTTAGCTAGCCTTCACCAAGCTGGTATGGAACAGACTGTCATAACAGATCACTCAATGGCATGGACAGTGATTTCTCCTGACCCATGTAATCAACGGACACTACCTGAAACTGAACACACAACTTTTAAAAGAGGAACACACAATCTCTCACGAATAGATGTGATCTCATTTTTTTTATGGAAACTAATTAAGGTTCTATTAGGAGGGCTGATCAACTATGGTGCTCCTTTAAATGTTATATTGGGGAGAATTCATTAGTTAGCTTCCAAACGGAAAAGCAAAGGGAGGCAAGAATTATTTCTGTCAAACCAAATCAAGGAGGACTAAACATCTTATCTTCTTCTTCCCTTTGGGTCTCTTGGAATCCCTGTTGAAACTTAGGAACGAATATGCAGATTTATTAAAAGAAAAGGCGGAATACGCCATCCTGAAACTAAAGCTTGCTACTGTGATCAAGGCAAGAAGCCAGGAAGAATGCTGGCCCTTCAGTTACGGGCAGTGGAGAGCTCACGGCTCATCCCTTCTATTCTGGCCTCAGCTGGCTCTATTAAGACCTCCCACGTGATATCTCTCAGGTTTTTGAAAAATTTTATAAAAATTTGTATAGTAAAATTCCTGCACAGGCCACACCCCAAGCATAGAGCAATATCTGGATCGCTTGGACCTCCTGCCTTCAGGCACAACATTGCTCGACTCTGTCTTCCCATTCACTTTGAGGGCGACAGAGGAGGCAATTAGGAGCTCGCACTGGATAAAGCACCAAGACCAGACGGCTTCCTCCAATTTCTATAAAACCTTTTCCACTGAATTAGCCCTCCTCTTAAAATTTATTTGAATATATGTTCACTCAGATACTCTGGACCCTTCCTTGCTGGAAGCCACGATAGTTCTCATCCTGAAGCCTGATAAACTGCATGATGATCCTGCCAGTTATCGTCCAATCTCACTTTTAAATTATATCATCAAAATTCTAACAAAAATCTTGTCTCTCAGAATTAAGAAGGTATGGTCTCATCTCCTGAGCTCCTTTCACATATTTTTTCAGGCTGCCCAGGACTCCCAAATTCCATGGCTTTAATCTCGTTAGATGCAGAAAAGCCTTGACAGAGTTAACTGGGAGTTTCTCTGGGCTACTCTCAAAAATGGGCTTTCCAACAGTTTTCATTCAAGGATGCAGACGGTTTATTAAGCTCCCTCTGCTAAAATTTATTGTAATGGTGCATTTTCTCCAAGGTTCTCTTTATTTACAGGCACCAGGCAAGGCTGCCCTTTATCTCCCTTTCTTTTCAATTTATATCTGAACCTCTTACGTAGTCTCAAGTGCACTTCTCAGGTCAAGGGCTGTACAATACATCAACAGTCCTTGACCATCTCAGTATATGCAACGATATCCTACTCCACTTGGCCTATCCCGATAAATCGTTATCACATGCATTACAAATTATCAGACAGTTCGAAACGATCTAATTATAAGTTAAATTTGTCGAAAAATGTAATTTTTCCTCTAAATGCTCTTACCCACCAGGCTAATTTTACCCATCTAGGCATGAAGTGGTCCCTCACTCTATTAAATATCTGGGCATTCACCTCACCAAGACTCAGAGACTCTTAGGAAGCTTAATTTAGATGACTTAATAACAAATATTCAACAGGACCTTCAAAGATGGGAGAGCCTCCCTCTCAATTTGGAGTCATATCAGTATTGTTAAAATGAACGTCCCTCCTCGCCTCTTTATCCCCTAAATTTATTAGATCTCTGGCTCCTATTTTCGCCAATTTCACTCTGTTCTTCCAAATTTATCTGGCGGGTAAATTTCCCAGGCGCTCTTTCACTAAATTAGCCTCCCAAGGAATTGGGGAGGGCTTCTCCTAATTTCAACTTTTATTGTTGGGCGCCATCTGTCAAAATAAGATGGTTTTCAGACACAAGTGATGGTTACTTACCTATCTGGCTACAATTAGGAAGGAAACTTCTCGCTATTCACGGCTTTAATTCCACAGGAATATTTTTCTCCTTGTTCTGCTTACCAAACTCCATACAAGATTCAGTGGTGGAGTCTCCATTAAGGTTTTAGCACAATGCTGGAATTTTTTAATATCTCACATAAAAAGATATGGCTCAATCCCTTTTCAGAATCCAAATATTAACACTGGGGTTCATTACTTTTCCCGGATTGGCCCCTCTCAGTTACTGGAAGTCTCAGTAGAGGACTTATTTGGTCAAACCGCCTCCTGTCATCCCCAGACATAATAGCTAATTCAACATCCTCAGAAATATATTTTCAAAGTGTTTCAGTTGAGACATCTTATGGTGTCCAATTTTGGAGTCGCACTATCACAATCTCGAAAGCGTTTTCTGGAACAAGTACAGAGATATGCCAGTAAATCCTATGGTATATTGGCTATTTATTCTTTTTTTTCGAATCAATTTCCGTGATGCTCTTCCGGTTCTAAAGTTTGGGATTCCTTCTGACTGATGTTAGTCCCAATTGGAGTTAGGTTTGGAAGGACCTACATAGGTATCTTACCCAGGATAGACACAGACTTATTATCATATTTTAAATAATATGTATTACACTCGTCAGGCTAGCCATGTTGGGTAGGCTTCCTGTGGCAACCTGTACCAGATGTGGTTTAGCTGAAGGAACCTGATTCACATTTTCTGGCATTGTAGCAAAGTGGCTCCACTTTGGAATGCTATTCAATCTAACCTAGATCCTTTATTGGGACTAGAGATCTATTTACTATAGAGATATGTATCCTTGGGATGCTCTCAACCATTAATATTAAAGAACGAGATTTCACATGGCCTTAATTTCTATTGTGGTTAAAACATTAGTTCTCAAGCACTGGGTGGATTAACTAGTTATACCACATGAAGAATGGCTGAAGGAGATGTCACTTTGCTTCAATACTGAGAGATTGATAGCCAGTTCCAGGAACTGCATGGAGGTATTTAACCATAAATAGGGTAAATTATATGCCCTATACTTAAATTGACATATGAAAGGTACATGTCTCTGTTTATCTTAATTGGTTGGTCTTATTCATCTCTGGTAAATGCCGACTGTTACTCTTTAAATCACGACTTCTTTTGAGTTGTTATGTTTATGAGGCACACTCCAGGGTGGGGTGGGGAGAGTAAAGAGGGAGGAAGAGTTTGTACTGGTATTGTTTTGTTTTATTGGACCCGAAACAGTCTGATGTATGCTACTCTGTATCTATCCTGGCCAGTATTGTGTACAGTCAATCCTGTAGCTTTCTTTTCTGATATGAATGTAAATTCAATGAAATATTGAATTTCAAAACAGAAAACTGAGCTGGTGAGGATGAGTGGCAGCACAGAGCTGCTATGCACAGCCACTGGAAGAACAAATGGACCATTTACTCAACAGAACACCGCTAAACTGAGGAGATGGGGACTACTGTATATAAAGAATTTTACATAAATATTCTTCACCATGAGCCAGACGCACACACACACACCAGTTAGCCTAATCTAGACTGTAGATAGGGTTTTCATAGTATAACATTTTGAGTACAGTAATACAGGAATAGAACATATTAGAATGCAACATCAGGGTAAATTGCTGCATTTATAAATTTAGCAAAAGAATGAAAATCCAATTGAAGGTTCAGTAGGAATCCGAATCTCAGTTGTGCCTGAAGGGGAAAACAGTGCCAGAGCAGTGGACTTGAGAGACAAGACCTTCACTTGGGTGCCAAAATCCTGAATCCCTGCCCCATGAGCTTCCTTGTGACTTGTATTTGAACTGTTTTGCCTTGTCCTCTCCAGGCGTCTGAAAATAGGCATCCATGTCTAGGGGACTTAGCGTACACAAAACAATAAACATGTGGCTCCCAGCTACACCTCTGTGCCCAGACTGAGACTAAACTGATATACCCAGAGAGCTTGTCCTGGAAGCTGGGAAAGCCATACATACTGAAAAGAAAAGTAAAATCCTAGATAACTAGTTTTAAAGCCAACCTTAAAGTAAGTTTCTAGTTATCTGCAAAACAATGACAGTTGCGCATCAGCATAATGAAAATCCCAAAACAAAAACAAATCGAATTTCAGGATACTCCATTTTTTATTTGTAACTTTATGAAAACGGCTCTTTTCTCCTCTGAATTCACCTGTTTCTGTTATTATAATCCTGTGGTGATGGTGACATCAGAATCATTTTCGTGGCCCCAAGTTGTGATGTCATAAGAAAAGAATTAATTTGGACTTTACTGCAGGGATAAGCAACGTGACTAGACAATGTTTAAGCAAACAAGATGCTATTTAATACAGTATTTGTTAGTTGGCAAAATGTTCATTATATTGTTTTTGTTTGCCAAAATGTATGTCTGGCATCCTCACAGTCATCCTCAGCACATTTTTAAATTTTCTCAGATATTTTTAAAACCTCTTATACAGCTATTTTTTATTTAATGACTCACAACATTAAAGATGGCCAACACTACCATTAAGAGGCAGTATAGCACAGTGGGTTAAGGCTCTGAGCTGCAGATCTGAAGACCTGGGTTTGAATCCCACAGCCCTTAGGTGCATACTGTGTGATCCTGAGCAAGTCACTGAACTTCCTTGTGCTCCCAGGTCACATCTGGAAACAAGCTTCAGCTTAAGTGTTGCTAATCCTGGTTAAACAACGCTCCTTTCCCTAGCACTCTGTAAAAAATCTCTTTCGTGGAGGCTACCAGTTACATACACCACATATCAGATTCTTACTAAGGATTCATTAGGATGGCAGTTCCACATTTGTGATGTTAATCAGCACAGCATCACATAGTAACAGTTACATGCACGACTTACGTAACAGTAGATCTTGAGAGGAGCTCTTGCAGCAGGCTATAACAATCAGGACTATGCTGCAGGCACTAGGATCCTCCAGAAACATTTTCAGCCAGCAGTATACAGAGGACCGCCCCGATGTCCGCCTCTGGTACAAAAGAGGGCAGACCCAGCTCCACCTCAGTTCTCCCACCAAGGCCTGCACACAAGCCCCGACAAAGAAGGAGACGAGCACATAAAGGAGATGTAAATGAAGATGGATCTGCACACCCGGGAAGGCGGGTGGAAACAATGCCTTGCAAGAGCTCTCTCTCAAGATCTACTATTACGGTAAGTTCTTACATAGCTGTACTATCTTACTCAAGTGGGAGCCTTGCAGCAGGCTACAACAATCAAGACTGAATACCAAGCAGTCCCATACCAAAGAGGTAGACGACCCAGGAGGTGGAATATGCCGACTCCAGAGGCCTACTATTGAAGTCCCTTGCAAACAGCCAGACTGAAACCTGCTCGGCGCCTGGAGACCATATCCAAGTTGTAATGCTTGACAAAGTTATGCACCAAGTTCCAGGTAGCGGTTGCACATATGTCCCTGACAGAGACATTTCTCAGGGCGGCAAAAGAAGCAGATATCCCCTGGTGGAGTGACCCCTGACCGGCCCGTAGGGGTTTATTGCGCTTGCATATGAGACTCCCATTCGATCTCTATTGCACGCCACCCCAGCTGCAAAAAGTATCCCACATCATCTATTGATTTGTAACACCTGTAAAACAGAAAATGGTCCCTTCACGGTCTTTCATGCCCCCTCCCCAAGCCGCATCCACCCACCTCCCTACACCCCCTCTCACCCCATACTTACCTCCAGAGCCCCGCGCCGATGATCTTTGGTGGACTGGAACACGGCCTGCGCTCTTTCAAAGCTGACTGCTAACTGAAGAAATGCCGTAAGTTGTATATGGTATAAATATTTTTTTTTTCAACTTAGGTGGTTATCTCGCTATTTTCGAATTTGTTCACCAAATTTTCAACATAGGTTCTTGGGATCCCACCCTGAACCCAGTCAGTGTTATTTTATTATTCCAATCAATGTTGGAACAGATTAAGAATATCACAGTGACACTGTTCATCAGGTAGGCCTCAAAAACCCTATGTTGAAATTTTTGTGAATAAATTCCCAAAATGACTGTTTTATGTGCATGCGTTGCTCGGTTCCTACTCACACTCGCATTTTGAGCATTTTTATTATTTTCACTCCAGATTTTCAGCACTGCCATTTTACCACATCTCCTTATGAACAGTACAACTGTCATTTTCACATCTCCCAAAATGTGTTTTCACATATAGTGCACACTGGTGTGGTCATGTGTGAAATCAATGTTCGACAGTTTAAGAAAATCACAGTGACACTGTTCATGAGCAGAGGTCTTAAACTGGCTGTGCTGAAAATGTGGTGACAAAAGTCCATAAATGACTGTTTTGACGATCGTAGCTGTACAATTTCCACGCACCTTTGTAAGTTCATGAATTTGTAATCTTTCAGTCCAGATTTTCAACATCGGCATTTTCCACACCTTCTTATGAACAGTACAGCTGTCATTTTTCACACCTTGGCGAAATATGTTTCGTACTTCCAGCAGAATAGCATGGTCGCTGTGGAAATCTGTGTTCAGGATAGATTAAGAAAATCACAGCTTACACTGTTATAAGCAGAGGTCCCAAAATGCCTATGTTGAAAAGCTGCTGTAAAAATCCCCAAACTAATTACATTATGGGTGTTCATGCATGAGTTGCTATGTACACTAGTGACTTCACCAGTTTTTTATATTTTCATTTCAGATTTGCAACATTGCCATTTTTACACCTCCTCATGAACAGAACAGTTGTTATTTTCACATCCTGTTCGAAATGTGTTTTCGCACCTGTGGTGTCATATAGCACAGTTGCTGTGCAAAATCACCTTTCTGCTAAAGAACTGATAATGTCACTGTTCATGCGGTGGGATCACAAAAGCCCATGTTGAAAACTTGGAGTAAAATACCAAGAAATGCCCGGTGTTTGGCTTTTTCGACCATAATGCCCTACCTCCTGTAGGGACTGACAGCGCCAGGGTTGTGACTTTGGATTGTCGACAGTAATGCTCATGTCATTCCACCCCACCCTGCAGCCAGTGGCAGGCATCGAGGTGCGCCTTGGACCCTTTGGCCCCAGAGTTCACCCCATTCTCCTATACTGCACCCATTTCAGTGTATTTTTACAGAATGAGGGGAGTGTAAAGCCCAAACACTTTAAAGCACACCGACACTTGTGTCTGTAGGGTAGAGGTGAGGTGAAATGTCGTGACTGTTACGGGCGACGACCCAAAGGCACACCCCCAATGCCTGTCCATCTCTGCAGGGTGGAGGGAGTTGGAGTCGTTCAATACTTCACTGCTATTCCTATACTGCATCTAACTCCTGCACTTCCATTGCTAATGACAGCAAGCAACACTTGGCATTGACAAATGCTTGTTTTTGTACTGTATTTACCCTGGATAGTAGGAGTGAGGAGCGATATCTTAGGCTTGATTCTTTAAAGGATTTGAATGCATAAACCCTCAGGTGTGGCGAATGCATAGCACATAGGGCTTGTGCATTCATGGGCGGAATCAGGATTCTCAATTCCCGAGCGCCCAAAAAACACATGTGGAGTAGTTAGACCAGCTTTTGCTGGTCTAACTTTTGCTGACCTTTCTACGGGTATGCACCACGATCACTATAAAAGAGTAAATTGTCGCAAAGGCATGCAACCTACAAGAATCGGGCGACTAAGACACAGTGTTCAGGGCAGTGCAGGGTTTGATGCAGGGCCCTGAAAGCTCCTGTGTTAACCTTCGAGAATCGAGGCAGTTGTTTTAGTGTGTGTGTGTTTTTTTTTTTTTTTTTTTTTTTAATATATTACTTTTACCTCCTTTGCTGCGGGCTCCACGGGCTAGGACCCCCACAGAGGGCACTTCCTCCGGCCCGACCCCCAGCTCATCTGCCTCCCAAGGTCAACCCACGAATCCCCTCTGTGGCAGGGCCAGGTGTGGGGGTGATGGGGTTCCCCGCTACCTGGTACATCAAATGTGGTGGCGGGGGCAGACTTCGCTGGAGCAGTCGGCCATCACAGGTCTGTGGAGCACCGGCCATTTTCCATTTTCTCCCTTCCTCCCTCTGACATAAGCACGCCGGCTTCTGAGCCTCCTAATCTGTACTGCCCTCCAGCCACTGCTAGAGGACAGTCAGTGGGCGGGACGACTAATCCCCTTCCCCGGAGAGAGCAAAGCAGTCCTCCAGATGCTCAACCCCTGCCGACCCAGGCTCGCTCCCGAACACGGGTCGCCGTGTGACATCCAGAACTCGACCTTCAGCGCCGCCGGATGGTGTGTGGTCCTGCTTTTATAATGTATTTTTCCTGGACCAATCATCTTAGTTGCAACACCTCCCTTTCAGTGGGGTTCTGTTAACAGTTTTGCAATATATTTACCCTGGACAGCCTATCTGAAAGGCAAGTTACATTTTCAGTGTACTCCAGCTTTCACAGTGTATTTTTCTCAGGATATAGCAGCATAGGTGCATACTTCAGTGTGGACTCTGCTGTACTGGAGACCTACTTTTATATATTTTAGTACATAATTAAACCAGAATAACCAGATGAGATGCAGTATCTCATTTTCAGTAGTGTCCCACTTTTACACATTTTTTTAATTGTATTTACCAAGGACAGGCCAGCTGAGAGGCAATATCTGATTTTCAGTGGGTCCCATATTTTGACCTCAAATTTCCAACACATGCCAGCAAGGTAGTACAGAGGCTGATGCTCCCAAGTGCCTTACCTCTACCACACAGACAACCCGGGTCGGGAGCAAGCTTATCATCGGGGTTGGGGGAGGAAAGGACCGAGCATCTGGAGGACTGCTCTCCAGCGAAGGTAGGCTGTGATTCCCAGCATCTAGCGACTCCTGTGAAAGACAGGGGTGCACCAGCAGTGGTCATGTCGGACTAAGGGGAGGTGTCGGTGGACACCCTGTGGGAGGGTGCAGGAGTGCGCCCATCCCGATAATCCAGGGGGACCCGAAACAAGAAAAAAAAACGCCTGTGGGAGGAAGATGCCGCTCAGCCCACCACGTCCAATGCAGACTCCTGCTCACCGGACTTGATCATCTTCCTCCTTCTCCTTCACCTCTGCCTGTGCTTGGCATCTGATGAGAGGTATGTTCCGCTGAGGAACAAGGCGGGCCCCACCCAGTGGGTGTCATGACGGGGCGCACCGCACATGTGAGCCACAGGTGGTCGGAGGAACAGGATCCCGCAGAGAGAAGCACAGCAGGGATGGGATAATAGGCAGAGATGGCTGATGGGGCCCCAGCAAGCGGTAACTGGAGGGAAATAAAATAAAAATACATTCCAACACAGTCTTTTATAACCTGACTTTTATGATCAAGACAAGAAACCTTAATACTTACCATAATTTCCTTTTCTGTTAGCACCAATGTTGTCAATGAAGAGTTAATACTTATGGGTATTTGAACACCCTACTGATATACTGGTACAGTCCTAACCTGTTAATCAGCAAAGAACTATTAAACACATGAGCATTTTAAGATCACCATTTTATCAGTCACCTTTGTCCACGCAGTACTATGTGTGTAGGTAACCAGTAAACACAGGTTACTCAACTGTAACAGTAGTTCTAGGAATGGTATATGATTAGAGTATTGCGAGTTAAACTTCCGCCCGCAAAGTTCCGAAGCGCTAGAAGATTCTGCGTGTCAAGAATTCGAGATTTTACAGAACACACCGAAACTTCGATTTGTGCAATTTGCGTGAAATCTGACAAAATTAGACTTTGTTTTTAAGCCAAGAACGACTTTTCAGGCAGAGCGCAAAATTCACGGGTGAAATTTCACGCTCCATACCGCAATCATGGGCAGCCGGACTTCGGCACTCTATATATGATGTTCATCACACTGTCAGCCAGTTGCCTTTCCTTTAAGATTCACTGGAAACCTGTTAAAGCTGGCTCCCTCCACCCACCTATGTAATTCCCTTGGCCCCGCCCCATGACGCCAGATCTTGCCTGCTGGTTGCAGAGTGTAGCGCTCGAGCTGGGGAGGTCGGTTGGGTCCATGTGGATGAACATCATATACCAACTCCTAGAACTACTGTTACAGGTGCGTAATCTCGTGTTTCTAGGGATGTGGATATGATGTTCTATCCACACCGCCTAGCAGACTCCTAGCAGTTCTCTGGGACGAAGGAGGTAAGGTGCACACCCCTACTTAGAGAACAGAGACTGGAGAACTGAGACCCCAAACCAGCATCCCAGCATAAGTAAGTCAATGTAGCTGTAGTAAAATATTTTATTCTATAAGATTCTTGGAAATGAAAGTCTGCTGACTTCCAGGCAACAGCCCTGCAAATTTTCTAGATAGGGGCGTCCCTAGGCGGCGACTAACGCGGCAGCACGGCGAGTGGATGGCTCCCTACCTGCCAGCGTATAGCAGAGAACAATGCAGGAGTGATCCACATGTCGGCTTCAGCGTGGTGACAAACAGCTGGGGAACCTCTCCGAACTCCAGCCATGCGCCTTTATAGTAAGCGAGCGCCCTCAGGTCCAAGTATGGAGCCTGCATTCAGCATCCGAGGTGTGATTCAGGAAGAACACCGGCAGAGTCATCACCTGATTCAGGTGAAACTCTGACACAACCTTCAAGAGAAACTTGGGGTTGGGGCGAGGACAAACTTGTCCCTGTGGAAGACCAGGTAAGGAGAGTCCCTGGAGCTCACTGATCCTTCTGGCTGATGTGACTGCCACCAGGAAGGTGGTCTTCCACGACAGGTGAGACATCTCACACCTGTGCACTGGTCTGAATGGCTTGCCCATGAGCATTGCCAAAACCAGCAACAAGTCCCACAGTGGTGGTGGTTCACGCACCAGAGGGAAATGCGGTTAAGGCTTTGAAAAAGTGCCAGCCCACCTTCTCCTGTGCCACAGACTGCTGACTAGCCGACACTGGGTAAGCAGAGATGGCTGCCAGGTACACCTTAAGGGTCGCAACCAAGTCCCCTTGGAGAGAGACCACATATAGTCCAAAATGCTAGCCACAGGACAGGTCAAGGGTCCAACTCCTTGCCCTGGCACCAAATAGAGAATCTCTTCCATTTGAAGGCACAGCATTTTCTGGTTGATTCCTTCTAGATGCCTCCACAACAGTATGGACATCTTCGAAAGACCCAAAGTCTGGAACTCTAGCCACTCAGGAACCAGGCAGTCAGGTGCAGAGATTCAAGGTCCTGGTGGAGTACCTTCCCTGACTGATGGAGAGCAGGTCTGGGCATGCTGAAAGATGCCTCAGCAGCCTGTTGCTGAGACTGAGGAGATCAGGGTACCAAAACTGGTGGGGCCAGTCTGAGCCACTAGGATCACCTGTACCTTGTCCCTCCTGACCTTGAGGAGCACTTTGTGGAATGAGGGAAGGCACAGAAGAGGCCTGGGGTCCACGGCCTCAAGAGGCATCCCTGCAGTTAGCCCTGCTTGGGGGGAATAGGTCCACCTGAGGGTGTCCCACAGGAAAACAGACTGAACTGCCTCCAGGTGGAGGGACCACTCATGAGATGCCTCGCCCACCCGGCTGAGGGCATCCACTAGCTGGCTGGAGGCTCCTGCCACATGGATGGCCAGGAGATCTGCCTCCAGGCAGCGCACGAGGGTCCAGATGCGGAGAGCTTCCTTGCACAGAGGCAAGGAGTGCATCCCGCCCTGCTTGTTGAAGTAGCACATGGCTATGTTGTCCATCTGGACCTGGACCACCTGACCCCGGACAAGAAAAAATTACTCACCTTAGTAATGTTGTTTCTTCTAATGGAGTCTTGCTATATTATAAACATTAGCAGTTTGATCCAGCTCTAGAACTGCCCGGAGTGAAATGGTTAAAACCATTCCAAAATAGAATTTTGGCACGAGAGCAGCTCTATCTGTGTCATTTCAAACTTGAACTGTCAGATCTTTTACGAGCCAAACTCACTAAGGTCTGTGTGGAAGCTGTAACCTACACTAGCCAAATGGCTACCTAAATAATAACAACCATTGATGGTCCCAACACCCAAGACTCAAGTCAGGGGACCAGAAATACTAACACCATTCTAATAATATGAAAATGGAACATAAGTATAATAAAACACACACACGCCTACACATACACACTCCCAAAGTCCCAAAGGGACAAAATGCTAACAGGACATAAGTAGTGCTACACTAGTTGCCCGCACCCCACCAAGTAGAGGTTCTGAGAGGGGCAGGTTGGGGAGGTCTATAATATAGCAAGACTCCATTAGAAGAAACAACATTACTAAGGTGAGTAATTTTTTCTTCAAACAACATGAAGTCTTGCTATATTATAGACATTAGCAGAATACACAGCAGTACCTCCATGGAGGAGGGCAGAACCTACTTAGGGAATAGGCTCTGAAGAACAGCTGTGCCAAACCGAGCATCTCTCCTGGCCTGGACATCCAGGGAGTAATGCTTGGTAAAAGTGTGTACCGCTTTCCAAGTAGCAGCCTGGCAAATCTCTAATAAAGGGATATCTCAGGCAGCAGAGACGCAGCTGTACCCCGAGAATGAGCCCTCAAACTGGGGGCTCTGCCACTTTCTGATAACAAAATTGGATACAAGAGACAATCCACCTGGCTATTGATCTCTTAGTGGCAGGTTTGCTCTTTCCCAACTTCACCATAGGTAAGGAAAAGTTGGAGGATTCGAACCTGGACCTTTGCACGCTCTATATAATAACTAAGAGCTCTCTTAACATCCAGGTTGTGCAACCTCCTCTCACCCGAAGAGGAGTGATCAGTGAAAATACTGGAAGGAGATAGATTGATTAAGATGGAAATCTGAAACCACCTTAGGCAAAACTTCCTATTAGTCCTAAGGACTACCTTATCCCTGTGGAAAGAAATAAAGTCAGTCTCCACTGACAAGGCTTGCAATTCACTTATGCGCCTGGCAGAAGTGATAGCCACTAGAAAAAGAGTTTTCCAAGTTAGGTACTTAAGCTCTGCAGAAGACAGAGGTTCAAGGGGTTGCATTAACTGGGCAATGCAAACATTAAGGTCCCAAGCAGGGGCCGGTTCCCAAAGGGAGGATTAGTATGGAGTAATCCCTTAAAAACTTGGAAAACACAGGATGAGAGGAAAGAGGGATGACTTTCCTGTTGACACAAAAGCAGACACAGCTGCCAAATGAACTCCTCAGGGTAGCTGGTCTGAGACCCAAGGAATTAAGATGTACCATGTAATCTAACAAATGGGCAATTCAGCAGATTCTGGGGAAATATTTTTCCTAGCACACCAAATGGAAAACCTTTTCCATTTAGAACTATAAGTAGCCTAGTGGAAGGCTTTCTGGAAGCCTTTAGGATCTCAAGAACACCTGAGAGAGGTGTAAATCAAGCAACTCTAACTCCTCAAGAGCCAAGCCTTGAGGTTGAGGGATTTGAGGTCCGGATACCAAACCCTTCCCTGGGCACAAGTCAACAGATTGTGATTCCTGGGGAGGCACAGGGGAAGATGGACCGTCAGAGACAGAAGGAGGGGTACCAGGGCTGCCTGGCCTCATCCGGGCAATCAGGAATCACCCTGCAAGGCTGAGATCTGATTTTGATTAGTACTTTGAATAGAGAGGAAAGGGGGAAAGCCATAGAGGAACTTCCCTCCCAATCCAGAAGAAGGGCATCCAGGGAACTGAGTCCAGCACTGGAGGCCTGCAACAGAACAGAGGAAGTTTGTGATTGTCTGGGGCTGCAAAAGATCTATCTGAGGGATGCCCCACCTGGCAAAAACTATCCCCAGCACTTGAGGATCCAGGGACCATTCGTGATGGCCCTGGGAAATCCTGCTGAGGGCATCCGCTAGGACATTGTCCTTCCTGGAAGATGAACTGCTATGAGGGAAGTGTTCAGGAATAGGCCAGAGACCACAACTTCATTGCCTCGTGCACAAGGTCAAGACAGAGTGCCCTGCTTTGTTGATGTACCACATTGTTGTGGTGTTGTCTGTTCTGACTTGTATCACCTTGTCGTGGACAGATGCAGAAAAAGCTTGAAGAGCTAAAAAGACAGCTCTGAGTTCCAGCAAATTGATGTGGAGCAGAGATTCCTGGGGACCAAACTCCTGAGTGGAAAGGTCGCCCATGTGGGCTCCTCAACCCAGAAAGGAAGCATCTGTAGTGAGTCAAGTCGTGAGAAGGGAAATGAAGGGACCCCGCTCTAAATTGCTCTGATCCTGCCACCACTGGAGAGCTAGGATCAAAGTTCGAGATCACTGGGACCAACTTGGAAAAGGGGTCTTCTCTGAGACCAAAAGGTTCTCAAGTGAAACTAAATGTCTCATCTGAAATCTGGCTCCTGCACAACAGCTGTGGATGCAGCCATGTGCCCCAGGAGCTGCAGAAAGTGTCTTGCTGGTCGAGAGACCTGCAGAGTGAAGGAAGAGGCCAGAGCCACTAAATTCCTTACCCTTTCTGGGGAAGAAAGGCTCTGGCTAGCTTTGTGTCCAATTCTGCCCCTATAAAGGTGAGTACCTGGACTGGTTCCAGAACCGACTTGGTAGGTTTAGAAGAAAACCCAGGAGGTGAGAAGCTGCTGGTGACCTGCAGGTGAGATTTTACCTGTTCTGGGGACTGGCCTACAATGAGCCAGTTGTCTAGATAGGGAAAACAGCAATCCTCTGCCTCCTTAGTGGGCCACTGCCACTGCTAGACACACTGTGAATACCCTTGGAGCAGAGGTAAGGCTCTAAGGGCATTGCTCTGAACTGGTAATGACCTGAGGGCAGTTCGAATCTGAGGTACTTTCGATGGATCTTCTGATTAGGACATGGAAATAGGCATCCTTGAGGTCCAGGGAGGCTAGCCAGTCCCCTGGCCTTAGGGAAGGTAAAATCATTGCCAGAGTTACCATTTTGAACTTTGGTTTCAAAAGATGCTTGTTCAGATATCTGAGATCTAAAATGGGCCACTCTCCTGTCTTTTTGGGGTAAGGAAGTATCTGAATACAGACCCCTGCCCTGATGCAGGGAGGAACCTTTCTACTGCTCTGAGAGCTAACAGGGATGAGACCTCTGTTTCCAGAGCGAGGGTCTCTGAAGCACTTGCAGGTAGAAAGTCTGCTTCTCGACTTGGGAAACTTTTTGAAGCTGAGAACCAGACCCTGGCTTACTACTTCCAGAACCCACTTGTCTGAGGTTAAAGAAGCCCAATTCTGACTGAAGTAAGCCAGCCTGCCCCCACTGGTACAGGAGGACCGGCCCTGGGCACCCCATCAGGGTGCCTGTTTCGTAGGAGCTTTAGGCTGGGGGTGGGAGCAGGTCTGCCCACCCCTCGCCTGCCCCTGCCTCTGAAGAAGCCCCTCTGAGCATAGGCAGAGGAGGCCTGAGTCTAGTAGAAAGGCCTGTGAAAAGGCCTACCCCTACCCTGGGCATGCCTTTGAGGAGTGGCTTGCCTCCTTAGCCTGGGCACTCTTGTAAGTAGTCCTATATTCATCCATCTTCTTCATGTAGTTCTCTGTCTGCTCTCCAAACAGAGAATTTCCCACCACAGGAAAATCCATAGCCTTAGTCTGGGTATCCTGTGACAAACTAGTACACCTGAGCCAGGCCAACCTACCAAGCTACAGATGTGGCCATGACCCTAGAGGAAACATCATTAACATCCACAGCAGCATGAAACTGAACCTTAGAGGCTTCAATGCCATCAGCAGCCACCTGTTCTAGTTCACTAGCCAGCTGGCCATGGGCCTGCTTGGCCAATTGCATAACAGTATCCCATCTAGAGTTCTGATACCTAGCTACATAAGCCATATAATTTGCTTGCCTGAGTCCCAGAGAGGCTGCCATATACTGTTTTTTTTGCCATGGCATCAATCTTCCTGGAATCCTTGTCAGGAGAATGTGAAGCCAAGGGAATATTAGTTTTATCATAGGGCAGCAGCCTGAACTACCCCAACATGACTGCATTGCTGAGAAAGGAATTCTGTATCAGGGCCTGACAATGTATACCTTCTGTCCATCTTTTATCTACAGGAGGCACAGAATTAGGAGCTTTTAAAATTTTAATTGTTTGTTTCCTAAAAGACTTATGTAAAGGAATAGACAATCTCCTAGACTCTGGAATATCCATCATTTCTACAAAATCAGGCTCCTCTTGCTCATCCACAGCCTCTTCTAAAGGAAGCTGGAGGTTTCAGCAACTTTTTATAAAACATAAAATGAGATGGGGACTCAGACAGCATACGGGAGATTCTAAAGGTCTGTCTGGGGAGATGTCCGTTCAATGGGCACACCCAGAACTTCCCAGCCACATTCATACTGTTCATAATCCTCCTCCCTCCTCTGGTTCATAAAATTCCTCAATATCATAATCCTGAACCACTGGGACCGGACGAACCGACCTTTTACCAGATAGTGGTGGTTCGACGGACCCTGAGACAGTGACTGGACAATTTGTATGGCTTTTGCTATCTCTGCAGCAGTTGGAGAAGGAATTTTGACTCAGACCTGCTGATTTTCTTGTTTTCTTTACTGGAATTGGTTCCTCAGAACCAGCTTTTCTTTGCCTGAGGAAGTCTGGCCCCTGGTCAGAGGGCACTCCTTCTGGTTCGGGCTGGCACCGAACCGGCTGGCCATCCGGGTCAGCGGACTTTGGCCTCTCGCTCCTGAGCCTGCCCAATCTTTTTCCAGGGTGGCTGCAGGAAATTCTTACATACCTGGCAGTCTGACTGGAGGTGGTCAAATCCCAGACAATAAACACATGGTGTGTGGGTCAGCCTTGGCAAAGACTTCCCACAAACATCACAGTGTTGAAACCCAGTGGGCCCGGTTTTCTTTTGGTTTCTCAGACATAATGCCAGCCTAACCAAAAACTTGCCCTTTTAACGGCGTAGTGCTAGGCAAGACACCTTTACCGGTTCCTAACCGTGTCACGGGTATTAGAAAAAAACGTAATAAATCCATTTTTAGAACCGATAAGAACCGGGAACCGCACTCTAAAACAGTAACTTTTAGTTTTAAATGAGTTTTATACCACTGATCGGTTCAAACCGAACCGATAACTTACAAGTTCCACACAGACAAAACCTTCATTTACTTACGGTTACCTGCGAATGAGAGCTTGAGACGACGGTTTTGCGTGTTAAAATTAAACTATTCTCGGTTAAATCCAACCGAGAAAACACTTTTAAACCGAGAAATGAACCGAGCAGAAGGAGGAATCTCCGGAGCGACTGTTCACTGAGGTGGAGTAAAGAATCTGACAGTTCAAGTTTGAAATGACACAGACAGAGCTGCTCTCGTGCCAAAATTCTATTTTGGAATGGTTTTAACCATTTCACCCAGGGCAGTTCTAGAGCTGGATCAAACTGCTAATGTCTATAATATAGCAAGAGTTCATGTTGTTTGAAACAAAGCAACGCGTGGTCAGGGTAGCCGAACCACTCGGAGCTCCAGCAGGCTGATGTGGCAACAGGACTCCTGGGGTGGTCCAGAGCCGTGAACTGTGTGTTCCCCTAGGTGGGCACCCCAGCCCATCAGAGAGGTGGCGGTGCTCAGGAGGACAGTTGGCTCGAGGCAGACAAACAGGATCCCTTCCTGCAGATGCTCTGGGACAAGACACCACTGGAGGCGTCCCACATCCTCTGGTCACAGTGACCAGCTGGTCAAAGTGACCTTTGTGCGGAGACCACTGGCTAGTCAGCTCCCACTGCAAGAAGCGGATATGCCAATGGGCCCACTGAACCATGCTGGCAAGCTACCATGTAACCCAGAAAGCGCAGGAAGTCCTGGGCAGGCGCAAGTGCCCAACCAGAAATGACTGAGCAAAGGAGGACAGACCTCCACCCTGTCTGCCGGAGCAGAGTTCTGGCCCGGCTCGAGTCAACTCTGCCCCGATGAAGCTGATCACCCGCGCTGGACACGAGTTCCGACTTGGCCTCGCCAGCCAGGAGGTCACCAGCCAGTCGCCCAGGTAGGGTACACCCGGATCCCTCAAGCGCCTCTGGTAAGCCGCCACCACTGCTATGCATTTGGTGAAGACACTGGGAGGCTCAGAAGAGGCTGAAAGGCAAGGTTTGAAACCTGAATAAGGTCTCCTCTGTTCAGAAGCGGAGGAACCTTCTGTGGGACAGATGGATCAGAACGTGAAAGAATGCTGATCCCATTGAACCCCGAGGTTCCACTGAGAACCAGCATGTGTAGACAAGCTAAGGGTACTGTCACAATGGTGGCTGCCATATGGCCTAGCAGTTGTTGAACCATTTTGGCTGGAGTCTGGTTTGTAGAAATGACCCTCTGAGCCAGCGCTCTTGAGTCGATCTGCTCCGTTTGATGGGAGAAAGGCTCTCCCAGACAGTGTCCAAGATGGCCCCTATGTATTGTAACCTCTGAGTCGCCAGAGGATGCTTGGGAAAATTCAAGGTAATCCCTAGATCTTGGAACAGTAGGAAGGTATCTTCCAGTTAGCGAGCAGCTGTTCCCTTGTTGGAGCTGTCAAGAGCCAGTCGTCGAGGTAGGGGTAGATGTAATGTTCCCGACTCCTGAGCGCTGCTGCTACTACAAGGCACTTGATGAACAACAGAGATGCAGAGAAAAGGACGAAGGCAGTGCTCTGAACTAGTAGTGTGCTCCTGGAAGGTAAAGTGGAGGTATTTTCTGTGAGACGGCAGGATTTTGATGTGCATGTAGGCATCCTGCATGTCCAGTGAGCATAGCCAGTCCCCTTGGTGAAGCATGGGCAGCAATCCGGCAGTGTCACCATCCTGAACTTTTGGTATTAGGCGAAAATGTTCAGCTGAGATACAGGATGGGACAAAGGTCCCTGTCTTTTGGGGAGTAGGAAGAAGTGGGCGTACTCCCCATCCTCTTTGACTTGGTGGGACTGCCTGCACGCCTTCTTGCTCAGTAGGGCTTGGATTTCTGCCCAGATGAGGCTTGCATGGGATGGGGAGCAATGGGTAGGGATTGGGGAGTTGTCTGGAAGGATTTGAGTGAACTCTAGTGCATAATCTGGAGAACCCACTGATCTGTGATACTGGACCAACCTCTGAGGTAAAGGGAGACTCTCCTCCTACTGCCTCCCCTGCAACTCCGTTGGAGGAGGAGGGGCAGGCAGGGAGTCATGCAGAGGTTGCTGGAGTGGGCAACTAGGCGTTGTCCTTGATGAGTTGACACTGAAATATGTGGTGTCAGCCATCATCAAGACCTCACTCTACCATCTGAGAAACATCGCCCGGATAAGTACCTGATCCCACCTGATTATCTTCCGCGCTGGTCCATGCCTTTGTGACCTCGCACTTGATTACTGCAATGCCTATACCTAGGGCTTCCGAGTATACCTCCACCACCTGCAGCTGGTGCAGAATGCGGCTGCCAGGTTGTTGACTGGCTTACCTAGATCTTGCCATATTCGCCTGTGCTCACGGCCTACACTGGCTGTCAGTGATTATTGACCTATAAAGCCCTACACAGGCAGGGACCTTGCTATCTGCAAGACCTCCTTTGTCCCTACCGCCTTCATCCACTCCGCTCTGCCAATGAGAGATTGCTGGAGATTCCCAGGGTCCGTTTAACTATGTCTGGAGCTAGATCATTTGCTTCTGCAGCCCGACCAATTTTGCATTTTCTGACATTTGAATACCTGCTGTCTGCATCAAGTTTTATGTATCCGAGACTTATTTATTGGTTTTGTTATTTATTTGGTTTTGTTTTAATGCTGCTTTATGAGTTATATACAACGCTATGGTCTTCTTGGAATAGCATTTTATAAATAAAATTTGCTTGCTTGCTTCTTAGCTTCCTGACTGAAAAAATGGCCCTTGAAAGGGTGTCAGCATGGCATCCTGCAAATCCTGGCAGAAGCCCAGATTCTCAGCCAGGAGTGGCGCTAGTAGGCATACCCGTGGCCGCTGCTCTAGTGGAAGTGTCTGCAGAGTCATATGAGCACCTAAGGACGGCTTACCGCACATCAGCACCGATTAGAGAACTCCTAAAAGCTCTGTCTTATTAGCAGAGTCAAGCTGTGACCGAGCTAGGTCCATGGCCTTATTTCAGAGAGATTTCTGATACATCACCAGGTGCGCCAGAAAATTTAGTGACCGGACCGCATAAGTGGTCAAGAATACACCTTTAGCCAAGATGGTCCAGTTTCTGACTCCTTATCCGTGGTTGGGAGCTCATATGCTTCAGCTGTTGGGTTCTCCCATTAGTGGCTGTAAGATCACAGAATCTGCTTTGGGCTGCTCGTCCATGTGTTTTCCTTGGGGTCCCATACAAGCAGTCAGCCTTCTTAGGAACTGCAGAGGTCGTGGATGGATGTTTCCAGGCTACTGTACTGGCCCAGGAAGGGTTCCAATAATGGTGAAATGACTAAGGGTTTTGGATCAGTGGACCCTAGGAATTTCGCCAGGTGGCGCCTCTTGGGGTCTAACTCTCACGTCTCCGACTGGTTGAGGAACTGAATGACTCTAATCACATCTAGGAAGGAGGGTCGTCCAGAGGAGCTCTTGGGAATCCTCCGCAAGGCCCAAGGATGAAAGAGACAAATCGTCTTCTGAAGAATCATAGGAGGAGAAGCCTCCGTGGGTTCCTCTGAAGACGATACAGACGCCCCTAGAGCTGCTCCGTGTCTAGAGGAGGATCTGACGACGGGTGGCCACCATGCCACTGCTCGAGTGACCTTTGAGCCTATCAGTCCCCTGGAGTAGGGCAGGCCGCATCCAGGGTGGCGAAGATGCATGAGGGAGTCTGATGTCTAGCTGGAGCTGTGGCAGGTGCCCCGTGGGGCTGGGGAACAGCTTTGGCTTTTTAGACAAAGGTCCCCCTTAATGGTGTTCCACCAACTGTTAAAAGAGCCCGATCTCAGTCAAAGGTGACAAAGGTGGGGCACCTCCTGAGTGCCAACAATGCAACTGCCCACCCACATCCCAAAAATGAAAATTACTGCATCACCGTAATTCTGATCTTTCTGTGTATCTTCACCATTCATCACAGATGGGTACTGGCTGAGATCAGACTCAAGGAGCTTTTTTTTTTTTTTCCAAAAGGGGTAGGTGGAGCTGACACAGCATCTGGCGTCACCGAGGCCGACGACTGCGTGGCTTCGAGGGCTGGCCATTAGGCTGTGTCGACTCCGCCTGCCTACCAGTTCTGAGTCGCCGAGAGGTAAGAGGAAGCGATGGAGGGTGGGACAAGAGAGTCCAAGGGACAGAATAAGGAAAGGAAACTGAACTAAAAGGAGAAATAACGACTGAGAGGACAGCAAAGAAGAGATGAGACTAAAGGGATTGGGTGGGGCCTCAATCTCTGGAAGCAGAAGGGAGGGGAGAAAATTTAGGAGAGAGTGAGAGGTAACAAGGTATCCGAGACCCTTGTCCATCACCAGATTGTATAGGAACTGCAAGGAGCAGCAAAGCTCTCTGCCACAATTCAAAGCAGAAAACTGGCAAATACCCAGAAGCAGAGTCGGCTATTCTAGAAGAAGGACAGGTACAGGGATTTAATACTCTCTCAGGAAAGATGTTTGGTGAAAAAGATTTTTTTTTTTTAAAAACAGATGGATGGAGAACAGGAGGAGAGCAACTACCTACTCCCACCCCATCGGGTGGAGACATGTAGTAGAGAAGGAGTGCCGCCGAGCTGTACCCTTTAAAGGAGAATACCCCCTGTGTGACCTCTACTTTACCCGCCCAAAAGGAGAGGGGAGCCACAGGAGGAGGAGGGCCCAGAGACTGAGGCCCCAGGGGATGGTGGGTGGGGTTGTGATAAATGGTGAAGATACACAGAAAGATCAGAATTACGATAAGTGCATTTTTCATATCTTATCTGTGTCCAATCTTCACCATTCATCCTGAATGGGTGAGTACCAAGCCCCCGAAGGGGGTTGTTTCTTACACCCTAAGGGACAGAGTCCCTTAGCCCTCAGTGGGTGACACACTATGGGGAACCTTCCGGCCTGGGGAGGCCCAAGAGCCGGGAGAGCGAGACAGGGTCCCCGGAGGGTATAAGGAAGCTGCCCGACAAGCGCCATCTTGCTCTACGGAGAAGAGGTAGGTTCTCGGCAGGCGGAGCAAATCACCCTACGCCGGGCCAAGGTGACAACCGGGAAAGACGTACACGCCGATCTCCTGGTGCAGATCACTGTCCCCACGACCCTGGTAGCTACCTCTGCTGGCGCTGTGAAGATGCCCTTGCTTGGTGCCTTGCTAGCATCAGGCCATGTGCAGAGAGCGTGATGGCTTGTCTGGTTTGCTCCAGTCAGGCAAAGCAGCTAGGATCTGACCTAGCGTGGACCACAAGAACCTGTTGTAGGCTGCATAGTGGGCAACCGCCAGAGTAGAAGGTCCTCCTCCCCAAAAATCAAAATCCGAGGAGTCTTGATCCGGGGCCGGTCACAGTGGAGGGCGCGAAGCCCATCAGGGGTGTCCAGATGCGTCCAAGCCGAACTGCGGATGAGGCATAAACTTGGAGACTCTGGGGAGCACAATACCTCTGGCTGAGGTCCCTAGGGGCAGGAACTCCGGAGAAGGGCTCTGCCAGAAACGCAAGGACGCCTCCCGAAGGGAGCAGGCCAGGGCGGCACCACAAGGGTGGCCTTGCCATAATCGCCTAGAAAGGCGTGCGCCTGCATGCTCAGGATTGCTAACAGAAGAGGGAGAAAGATGCAAGTCCTCCAGCATCCTCACGAGGAAGCGCTACTTGGAGATCAGCAGCCGGAGAGATGTGGACAGAGGGTTCCTCTCCCCAGAAGAGGGGAAGAGGAGCTGGAGGTCACCATATGTTTCGAGGGTGGCTGCATGGGGGAGGTTGAAAACCTGGCTGTCCATAGCCCTAACGTAGGCAGGGAACCGAGCAGCCACCGCTCTGAACTGCTCCCAGGTGAGAGGGCCGCTAGGACCAAGAATGCCTGGGAGCGCTAGAGAATGTGGCAGAGGGATAGGGCAGAGCCGAGAGAAGAAGTCGGCTGACCTCCGCCAGGGCTAGGGAGCAGACCATGAGCACCCGAGGACGGTGCCCCGGAAGACTCCACAGCCGACAGCTGTACAACCACGCTGGTACTGCCCAGGCTGCACCCAGAAGAATCCCCAGTGAGGTGACCGGGGCCGTAAAAGTCCAGAAGGACGGTCCCCGCCTCAAAAAAATGAGACTCCCTCAAGGAACCGGAAGGGAAGGGTGGAATCCTGCACTCGCTCGCCCAGGTGGACCCCAGAGAAAGGCAGACGCTACCACCCCACACACCTCGACCCCTCAGAGTCCGAGAGAGTCCTCCTCCTCGAGAGGCCAGCCTAGGTAGCTGGCATGTCTGGGCTGCCCCCAAGGGGAGACCCAGGGAACAGCACCCTCCTCTCCTGCAGGTTTCCTGATAGGCCCCAAAGTTGGGCAATCAAGACACACCACTGGAGGGGTACCACCACCGAGGGTCGATGAAACCCCAAGGCCAGTTTGCAGAGCAATGATGGCATGCACCACTGCCTGCTGGTCAGCACCACAGACCCTAGCCTCGGGGCCACCTGACTCTCCTCAGTAGGGGGCTGGCTTTGACTCGTCGGACGAGACCATGGGAGCGCCCTCCTCTGCAGCAACCCGAAGAGTGTGACTGTCAGTCTGACCTCGAGCCCGACCCGACTACGAAGAGGTAGAGTCCGAGGCACTGAGCCAAACAGTAGGAGGGTGGGCGAAACCAACTTTGCCAGAGGGCCTGGCAGCCAGAGCTGTGGCTGAGACGGCACCGTGCCCTCCGCAACCCCGTGGGCGGACCCGCAGAAGGCACCAGGGCAGCTCGGGCCAAAGGTCCAGAGCCAGGGCCAGACGCGCGCCATCAAATCCACTAGCACCGGGGTGGTACCAGGGACAGAGACGGCGCCGAGTAGCAGCAACCTCGGCGCTCAAGACGACACCGCCAGGCGCCGCGAGCTGCAAGAGAGGACCGAAGCGGCACCGACAACAGCCTGGCGGTGGACTCTGCGGCCAACACGGCACCGACTGGCCTCGGCACCGCGAGCGGCTCGAGAGCGGACGGCGACAGGACGGCACTGACAGCCAGCCCTGCGGCACCGAAGCCGGGCAGGCACGGGCGCTGCGTTTCAACCTCGGGCGGCGCCCGAGACATGGTGAAAGAGGACGCTGGATCTTGTCCCACGGGCGCTAGAAAGAGCGTCGACGGCGCGCCGACAGGGCCAATGCACCGCAAACGGCGCTTAAAGGCTCCAACGGCGCCAACTCGACCTTTCCGAGCCGCGAGCGACACTGGGAGCCTTTCACCCTCGAGGGGCGACTGCCGGGATGTGCCTCCCGCCTACTCCCGGGAGGAAGGGACGGTCCTCCTTATACCGCTGGGAGAGCCTTTGGCAATGGCCAGGCTACAAGTAGCCGAGAGGCTCCTCCTCCTCCTTGGTCCGTGACAGAACCGGGAGGGGACCAGGGAAGGGCCGAGGGAGCGAGCTTGGCCTAACGAGTGCGAACCTTAACCCCGAAATTGGGAGCTCTACCCCACTTTCAACGCCACTGTTCGAGGATGCAGCGTTCATGGAGAAGCAGGCGCCGCATCAATCCATGTCGTGAAGCGGCCAAGACACCGGTCGCGGCTGGTTGGTGATGGAATATTTTCGCCGCACGGGCACCGACGCATGGGGGGTCAACGTGCTTTAGAAGACTTTTGCCTCCACCAAGACATGACCTATGGAGAAAAAACACCACAAAACAGAATAGACGTCGAGAATTGAAAATAAAAGGAAAGATCTTACCGCGAGTCGAGTGGAGGCAGAATCCAGAACCGTAGATGACCGACGGACTGAACGTCATTTTTTCCAGCAGGCTGAAGGCCTAAAATTACAGAGAAAGCTTCCACGAGGTGACCTCGACGGCGGGAGATGAAGAACTGGTAGGCAGGCGGATCGACACAGCCTAACAGCCAACCCTCGGAGTGCCACGCAGTTTCGGCCTCGAGGGCGGCACTGAAGCTGTGTCGGGCTCACCTACCCTAAAAAGTCTCGCTGGTTCCTGCTCTCCGCCAGTACCCATCTGTGATGAATGGTGAAGACTGACACAGACAAGATCAAAGGTTCTGAGAGGGAAGGTGGAGGAGGTCAGAATACAGCAAGACTCCATTAGAAGAAACAACATTACTAAGGTGAGTAATTTTTCTTCAGACAACATGAAATCTTGCTGTATTCTGACTATTGCAGACTACTAAGCAGTACCTCCATGGAGGAGGGACAGAACCTACTTGGAACAGGCTTTGAAGCACTGCTGTTACAAACCGAGCATCACTCCTAGCCTGGATATCCAGAGAGTAATGCTTGGTGAAAGTATGTACTGTTTTCCAGGTGGCTGCTTGACAAATCTCTAAGATAGGAATATCCTGGCAGCAGCCAGGGAAGCAGCTGTACCTCTGGTAGAGGTGAGCCCTCAGGCCTGAGGTGGGATCCTACCTAATTTTTCATAGCAAAACCGTATACAGAGACAATCCATCTGGCGACAGATCTCTTAGTGGCAGGTTTTCCCATACCAACCCTCACCATAAGTGAAGAACAGTCGAGGGAGTCAAACCTGTGACCCTTGGTGCGCCTATGTAGTAGCTAAGGGCCCTTTTCACATCCAGGTTGTGCAGCCTCCTCTCCCAGAGGAGGAATGGTCAGTGAAGAAAACAGGAAGAAACACAGACTGTTTAAGGTGAAAATCTGAAGCCACCTTAGGCAAAACCTTCCTATTAGTCCTAAGGACCACCTTATCTCTATGGAAGAGATAAAATCAGGCTCCACTGACAGGCCTGTAACTCACTTATGTCTAGCAGAAGTAATGGCTACCAAGAACACAGTTTTCCAAGTCAAGTCCTTAAGCTCTGCTGAGGACAAAGGCTCAAAAGGGGTTGCATAAGCTGAGCAATGCAAACATTATGTCCCAGGCAGGGACAGGGTCCCTGAAGAGAGGATTGGCAGCAATCCTTGAAGAATTTACAGGATACAGGATGAGCTGAAAGGGAAGAGTGCTTGCCTGCTGACAAGAAGGCAGACAGCTGCCAGATGCACTCTAAGTGTAACTGAGTCCCAAGCTATTGAGATGAACCATATAGTCAAGGACTGTAGGCAACCCAGCAGAATCTGAGAAATATGCTTCCTAGAGCACTAAATAGTAAACCTTTTCCATTTGGGTTGTAAGTCTTTCTGGTGGAAGGCTTTCAAGAAGCCTTTAAAATATCCAGAACACCTTGAGAAAGATATAATCAGCAAACTCTAACTCTTCAAGAGCCAGGCCTTGAGATTTAGAGATTTGAAATTGGATACCAAACCCTCCCTGAGATCATGTTAACAGGTTGTACTTCCTGGCAAGAGACAGGGGAAGTGGACTGCTAAGGACAGCAAGAGGGGTACCAGGGCTGTTTGGCCCAGTATGGAGCAATCAGAATCACTCTGCAGGGTTGAGACCGGATTTTGACTAGTACCTTGAACGGGGGGCATACAGGAACTTCCTTCCCAATTGAGAACCAGGGCATCCAGGGGACTAAGCCCAACACTGGGAGTCTGCAGCAAAAAGAGGAAGTTGGTGATTGTCTGGGGCTGCAAAAGATCCATCTGAGGATGCCCCATCTGGAGAAGATCACCTTCAAAATCAGGGGATCTAGGGACCATCTGTGATGGCCCTGAGATATCCTGTTGACAGTATCTGCCAGGACATTGTCCTTCCTGGGAGGTGCACTGCTATCAGGGAGGTATTCAGGAATAGGCCAGAGACCACAACTTCATTGCCTCTGTGCACAAGGCTGTAGACAGAGTGCCCCCTTATTTGTTGATGTACCACATTGTGGTGGTATTGTCTTTCCGATCTGAACTACTTTGTTCTGAACAGACTTGGAAAAAGCTTGAAGTGCTAGAAACACTGCTCTGAGCTCTAATAGATTGATGTGAAGCAGAGATTCTGAGGTGACCACAACCCTTGGGTGGTCAGATCCACCAAGTGGGCTCCCCAGCCCAAGAGGGAGGCATCTGTGGTAAGGATTAGAGAATGAGACTGAGTGACAAAGGAACTCTTGCCTTAGGTTGTCCTGATCCTGCCACCACTGCAAAGACTGGATCAGGGTTCTAGTCACTGGGATTAGCTTGGTCAGAGAATCCTTTCTCTGGGACCAGAAGGCTCTTAAGTGGAACTGAATGTCCCTCATCTGAAATTTTGCTCCATGGACCACTGCTGTAGAGGCAGCCATGTGGCCCAGGAGCTGCAGAAAATGCCCTGCTGGTCGAGACACCTGCAGAGTGAATGAAGAGGCCAGTGTAACAAGGGTCCTTGCCCTGTCCAGGGAAGGAAGGTTCTGTTTTATTGTATCCAGCTCTGCCCCATGAAGGTGAGGAGCTGCACTGGCTCTAGAACTGACTGTGAAAGATTCAGAAGGAATCCTAGAGAAATGAGCAGTTGTTGAGTTATCTGTAGGTGTGACTTGACTTGTTCTGGAGACTGACCCACTATGAGCCAGTCGTCCAGGTATGGAAAGATGGAGATCTTTTCTCCTTAGGAAAGCAACCACTACTGCCAGGCATTTTGTGAACACCCTTGAGCTGAAGTTAGGCCAAAGGGCATTGTTTGAATTGATAGTGGCCTGAGGGCAACTCAAACCCGAGGTACTTTCTGTGGGAGCATCTGATGAGAACGTGGAAATAGGCATCCTTGAGGTCCAGGGAACGAGCCAGTCCCTGGCCTTAGACAGGGTAGAATTATTCCCAGGGTCACCATTTTGAACTTTGACTTTAAAAGGTGCTTGTTTAAATATCTGAGATCCAGGATGGGCCACCATTCTCCTGTCTTTTGGGAGTTAGAAGTACCTGGAGTACAATCCTTTTCCCTTGTGTAGGGTGGAACCCTTTCTATGGCTCTCAGAGCCAAGAGGAAGAGACCTCTACCTCTAGGGCAAGGGCCTCTGAAGGATTTGCAGGTGGAAAGGACCTGGTTCTCATCTTGGGAAATTGTTTGAAGCCGAGAACCAGTCCCTGGTTTACTAATTCCAGGACCCATTTGTCTGATGTTAAAGACATCCAGTCCTGGACAAAGCAAGCTGCCTGCTCTCACGGGTAGTGGAGAATCGGCCCGGCAAACCCATCAGGGTGCCTGTTTGGCAGGGGCTTTAGGCTGAGGGTGGTAGCAGGCCTGCTTGTACCCGCCTGCCTCTCCCTCTGAAGAACCCCTCTAGGCAAAGGTGGAAGAGAAGGCCTGGGCTTGGTATAAAGGCTCATGAAAAGGCCTGCCCTGAATGCTGCCTCTGGGGAGGGCTTGCTTTCCTTGGCCTGAGCACCCTTTAGGTGGTCCTGTACTCATCCATTTTCTTCATGTAGTTCTCTGTCTGCTCCCAAACAGAGAATTACCAACAACAGGAAAATCCATGGCCCTAGTCTGGGTATCCTGTGACAGGCTAGCCTCTGAGCCAAGCCATCCTATGAAGTGCCACAGATGTAGCCATGACTCTAGATGAAACATCATTGGAGTCCACTGCAGCATGAAATTGCACCTTGAATGCCTAAATACCATCTGCAGCCTCCTGCTCCAGTTCCTTGGCAAGCTGGGCTAGGGACCTGTTTATCTAGAGCTATCACAGTGTCCCATCTAGACTTCTGGTATCTAGCTGTGTAGGCCATATGATTAGCCTGCCTGAGTCCCAAAGATGCTGCCATGTACTGTTTCTTTGCCATGGCATCAGTCCTCCTGGAGTCCTTATCTGGGGTGTGAAGCCAAGGTATATTTGGCTTACCACATGCAGCAGCCTGCACTACCTCAACATGGCTGCATTGCTGGGTAAGAACTCTTGTATCTGAGCCTGAAAGAGTATACCTCTTGTCCATTCTTTGTCCATAGAAGGTACAGAATTAGGAGTCTTTAAAATTTTAAATGTCTGTTTCCCAAAAGATTTATGGGAGGGAATAGACGCCTCCTGGACTCTGGGATGTCCATCATCTCAACATAATCAGGGTTCTCCTGATCCTCTACTGCTTCCTCCATAGGAAGCTGAAGAGTTTCAGCCACTCTTTTGTAAAACATAAAGTGGGAAGGGGACTCAGAAAGCCTAGGAGGAGAAGCTCTGAAGGTCTGTCTGGGTCAATGGGCACATCCAGACTTTTATAATCACCATCACCATCACTATCCTCATACTCTCCTTCCTCCTCCTCCGTTCATAAAATCTCTAAATTATAATCCGGAACCGGGGAACCGACCAAACCGAGCACCTAACCGATGGTGCGGTTCGGTAGAACTGGAGTTAACAACTGAACAATCCTTATCGCTTTGGCTATTTCATCAGCGGTGGGAGAAAGAACTTGTGATCCGAACCGCTGACTTATCCTTCTTTTTCTTTAACCGAACAGACTCTTCAGAGTCGGTTCTCCTTTACCGAAAAGTTTACTGGTCAGAGGCACTCCTTCTGGTTCGGTTGGACTAAACCCGGGCTGGCCAGCCGGGTCAGCTGGACTTTTGGCCTCCCTTTCCTCAGCCTACCTACTCTCTTTCCAGGGTTGCTGTGGGAAAACTTCTGCAAATCTGGCAGTCTGAATCGAGGTGGTCAAACCCAGACAATAACACAGGTGGTGTGGGGTCAGCCTTAGCAAAGGCTCCCCACACACACTACAGATGTTGAAACCCAGTGGGCCCAGTTTTCTCTTGGGTTTCTCAGCATAGCCAGTCTACCCAAACTTACCCTTTTGCGCAATCCATGAGGCAAGACACCTTATCGGTTCCTGACCGTGTTACGGGTCGTGGAAAAACGAATGAAATCTGTTTTTTTTTTTTTAGAACCGATAGTACCACACTCTAGAAAGCAGAACAAACCTTTTATAAACCTGATCGGTTCAAACTGAACCGATCCAACGCTACAAGTTCCACAAGAAGCTAACAATAATAAACCTATCTAATACTCACGATACCACAGACAGAGATTGAACCAACAGGTTAGATGGATTAAATTTGGTTGAAACCGAGGAAAAACTACACTTTAACTGACTAAACTGAACCGAGCAAAGCAGAAATCTCCGGAGCGACTGTTCAGTGAGGCGGAGTAAAGAATCTGGCGGTTTGGGTTCAAACAACAACAGACAGAGTCTCGACTGAGCTCGAGCTCAGCTTCCATGCTTTGCATGGAAAGTTAACTCTTTCCTCCAGGGCAGTTCAAAGGTTGGATATCACTGCAATACTCAGAATACAGCAAACTTCATGTTGTTTGAAGGACCACTTGGTCCACCCAGTCTGCCCATTTCCCTACCTTCTGGATAAGCTGCAGATTCTAGTTAACCACCAGCCTACTTCCTGCCACCCCACTACAATTGCCTTGTGTCTGTCCCGCATGTTTGAATTTCCCACTGTTTTAACCCCAACAACCTCCCCAGGAAGGCAGTTCCACGCATCCATCACTCTCTCTGTGAAAAAATGTCCTCACGTTACCCCTGAGCCGCCCACCTCTACTTTTAATTGTGTCCCTTGTTCTTACACATCTCTTTTCTGAGATGCTACGCTCCTGGACTTTGCTGATTTCCTTTGAGGTACTTGAACGTTTTATTATGTCCCCCGCCCTCCTTCATCAAGGGTATACATATTAAGCTGTCTCAGTCTCTCTTCATATGGTTTCTGATGCAGACCCTGCACCATTTTAGTTGCCCTCCTCTGGACTGCTTCCATCCTGTCTATGTCCTTGCGTGGATTAGATCTCCCAAACTGCATACAGTACTCAGATGGGTCTCACCAACTGTCTGTACAGAGGGATAACCACTTCCTTTCTACTTGTGATGCCCTTCCTATGCATCCCAGTATCCCCTGGCTCTCCTTACTGACTTCTCACATTGCTTACCAACCTTTAGACAATCTGATATGACTACCCCAAGTCCGTTCCTTTTTGTTGTTGTTAGTACCTCCCTGCTACTGTGTACTCTTCTCCTGGGTTTTGTTCCCAGGTGCATTACTTGCACTTCTTTGCATTGAATCTAAGTTGCCATATGTCTGACCATTCCTCCAACCTTGCCAAGTCCCTTCTCATCCTTTCTATCCCCCTTGTGTATCAACTCTGTTACAGATCTTTGTATCATCTGCAAAGAGGCATACCTTTCCTCAGACCCTCTGCAATGTCACCTATAAAGATGTTAAAGTGATGGTGCTTTCCACTTGATTTCTTCTCCCTGGGGAGGAATCCTTAGCAGAGGAGGAAGATGAGCTGCGCTCACAGTGGGTCTGCATGGCAACCACTTGCTGTTCAGGAAGTATGCTTTCAAGGTCTTCAGTCAGTGGATTTGAGTCCTCCTGTTGAAGATGAGGCAATCACAGGCAGGCAGAATGGCTGTCTTTTGCCGGGATCTGCTTGCGCATGCACACTTCGATTTTGCCACTCTGTAGAGGAAGATGGCTGGGTAGACATACCGACAAATTCATATTTTGAAGGAAAAAATGCTAACTGCATAGAACGAAAATGGTGGCTGACTGGGAGGAGAAGGTGTCCGTGGAGCTAATACGCGGGTCTACCATGGAGCCAATATGCATGGGTCGACAGCGGGGAAAAAAAAACTGAGGTGGTGATGGGGGAGACAGCCCCTTTATACTGCTGGTGACTTGAGGGGTGGGGCCGACATCAGGGCAGTCCTCGTCTTGGACTGCTAGCTGGACTTTTTCTGTGGGTCCTAGGTGCCTGGCGGCATAGTCCTAATGGTGTCACCTGCTGCAGAGCTCTATCTTGAAGTCAGATCTTGTTTTGTGATATTTTAACAATCTTTTAATAAACCTTTCTGCACCTGCATGACAGGTGTTATTTATAACATACTTACTGAAACTGTCATTTGCACCGTAAGTGCAAACGCATTTTTTTCAGGATCTGGAAAAAACACCCTCGCATTCATGAGGTGGTGTGAAAAACTGCTATGTTGAATATTTGGGGTCACAATATTGAAAATTATCAGAAAGTTATGAACGAGCACTGAAAGATTTTAACGTACCTTCATAACTTTGTTGATTTTTAGTATTCTGACCCCGATTTTAAAACAAAGGAATGGATTTTCTAATGGCCTATAGAGCGGTGCAAGACGTGCCCAGTGCACCATGGACCCTGCACACAATTTTGGTAGCACTGGGGCCCTGGCAGTAATTCCCATAGCTGCCGCAAGTGAGGGACTGACTGAGAATGTTTTCATCCTCTGGCTAGTGACAATCCAGCTTGCAATATCTCTGCTTACGCTTTGAAACGGGTGAAGATGAGCGGTTACAGGGACTTCACACATGACTATACTCCACAGCTGTGAGATGATCGATATGTGTCTCTTTAGGCTGGTAACAGTGAAGCAGCAGAAAAGGATAGCAACTGATACTGAAGAAGGAATAAAACAGCAGTTGCTAAGCATGCTCAGTGCTACAGACAAGCTCCACGACTTGTACATGATGAAATACACATGACTGCTGTGCAGAAAGCTCGTCAAAGACCTGAAAGGACCCATACTGCAACTGAGCAGAGAATCCTATAGTCAGCTGTCTTACCCCAAACTTACGGTTTTGTGATGTGCACCAGTTAGGAATCGGGCATGCAGGCATGAACCAAGTCATCTGCAGCTCCATGACACAAGTAGTACAAATAACAAGAATTCTCCTTCATGTTCTCTCCATGCCAGCTGTAGTCACAGACTGAAAGAGTGGATTATACACGTGCATCTAAATCGGCAGACACTGCGACGCGATATCATTCCATCATCAGAGCCCGGTATGGTCTGTGTGTGGCTGCAGCTACAGGCGGTATGTAACACTACCTAGGAAGTAAGGTCTGTGGTACAGTGATGTGTGGATGGTGTCTTCCGGTGATCGTTGAATGAACAGCTAATCACTGTCTGTCCGTGGTTCAAGCCCAGGACAGGTCACAGCAAGGGGAGAAATGACAGATTTCTCAGTGTTTGCAAGTATGCAGCACAGATCAGGAGACGATGTGGTGCAAGTCCACTGTCTGTGATCACAGACTGGTGGACTTAAACAAGATTGCCATTTTGGATGTATGGTAATGGATTATGTACGTCTGTGTCATACCATGTTGTAGATGCAGGAGATATATCTATTGCATTCTGCTGGCTACTCCGGAATTTAGGATGTGGGAAGCTGTTTGTAGATCAAGTGTCTGCACAATGACACAACTTGTGAAGCTGGACACTGCTTAGACAGGGCTCTGTGACTGGTTGTACCCCAGATTATGTGTCTGCACAAACCTCGTCAGTCAGCAGGAGTCACTCTTCTGTGTGTGACTTTCATTCACCTGTTCTTCATGCAGGTACATACTACCCGTAAAATCTGCTTTGACTATTAGTAGAGCACCGACCACAGGTGAATCCGACTGGCACAGGTGTTCTGTCTAGCACTACACAGAGACACCAGCAGCATGTACAGTTCTGCTAATGTGCATTACGACCCAATGGTGTCCCTACAGTAACATGGTTCTACATGTACTGAGACACAAACACAGAGGTACCGTATTTAAATGTTACAAATCGCAGAGAACTTGCAGTGGTCGTCCAACGCAATGTCAATAGGTCTGCAGGCAACACAATAACTTGCTGTTCATGCCAATAACTGCCAATGGAATCTACGACTAGAACAGTCAAGTGGTTTGCCACCGATTGTGGTCTGAAAATTCAAGTTCTGTATAGGCGATTTATCCCCTTCACCCAAAAACACACATCAAACATACCAATGTAGCCTACAAACCACACAGGCATGTATGTCTTTCACACTTATATAGGTTTTACAACTGTCAACTGGTCTGTACCTAACAAATGTCTGAAGTTTTGGTTGCATCAGTTCCTATACTGTAATGTTTGTTCATGCACTCTATGTAAGCCTTGCTGCACTGTACATTTCGTTTACATTGGTTTTCCCCTCCTCTAGGTACATGCAACTAAACCGGGTTGCCCCTGAAAAGGGACTGCAAGGTTCCTGTGGGCCTACCCGTTACCAAAATTAAATAAATAAATAATAAATGTCGCTGCATGCTGCTGACTGCATTCGCTATCATTGGCTGCTGAACAGCATCATTACATTATTTGCAACACTCGTCACAGCACATCAGTGTCCACTACACACGCTGCAACAAATACTCGCATCCCAGCAGGCTGCTGCCCAGTATGTGACAGGTGGACATTCTGTGCTGCAGGGTCTCCCTGGCCATCCAGAAGCTCCCGCCAGTGTTGGCACACAGTTACACCTAATCTAAAAGGTGATTTCGGGAGCGACTACAAAATCACCATTTAGACCAAATTTTACAACTTCACCTACCCTGTTTATGAGGTGGGAACCCAAAAGACCATACTGAAAATTTGTGGGAAATATTATAAAATAACCAAGTTATGAGTACAAGTTTAAAATGCACTGAAATACAATGACCTACAGAATTCAACCTCCTCAGTCCCCAGTCGGCACTGAAAAGTGAAGATGTGTCTTGGTCCAGAGGGATAATGGCATTTGACCCCGTAGATAAGTAAGGTGTGTGTGTGTGTGTGTGTGTGTGTGTGTGTGTGTGTGTGGGGAGGGTTAAGTGTTAAGTCAGTGGGACACATGGGGAGGGTAACTGTGGCAATCATAGACATCGAGTAGACTATTTCTTTTTTACAGAATTGTATTAAGCGCCAAAAAAATGGGAGACATCAAGGGATGGCTTTCTTTATTTCAGGTGTTTGAAAGGGCACAGGAAATGGCAGGGAGGTGGGCGAGATACTTGGCAGTTTGAGGGAGTTGTTTTTCACAATGGGAACTGGAGAACAATCAGGACAGAGTTGCTTTTATCGATGTGGCACTGGGGACAATCAGGTGGGTGGGATACATGGCAGTGAGAGGTAGTTGTTTTCACAGAAGGCACCGGGGACAATAGGAAGGTGGGCAGAATACTTGGCAGGAAGTGGGAGGGAGTTCCTTTTCTACAGATGGTGCATGAGGAAGAACTGGGAGGTGGGCAGAACATTTGGCAGTGTGAGGGAGTTGTTTTCGCATCTCCTTCTGTAACAGATGGAGCTTGGAGCTGATCATGGGGCAACTCAGCTGCTTGCTGGATGGCTCCATGCAGATGAAATCATCAAGGCACTCTCTCACAGAAACGCCTGGTTCTTTCAACTACAAAAGTTTCTGCCCCAGGAGCAGTGACTAGTGTCATGATCAGGATAGCTGATCACTGGTTTGTTACTGTCGAGCCCACTGCAGATTGAGCTGGATTGGACCAGACAGTGACACACCTCTGAAAAGTTGTTCTTGTAGCAAAATATTTGCTGTGACGCAACCATAAAAATGGGTATATTGATGTTTTGCCAGAAAATTGTTACTGCTGACAAGGATTACATGGTGACTAACAAATACTGCTGCTTTACATAAAAGGACTTCAGTAATAAAGAATGGAAGGTCTTGAAATTCAGATATTACGCAATGTTGTGTAGCTTTGTTCTGCCAATGCCAAATGCTAATATTTTGCTGGAAAAGTACAGTTACGTAAGAACTTACCATAATAAAAGATCTTTGAGAGGCTCTTGCAGCAGGTAATAACCATTAGGACTGAGCAGTCAGGCACTAGGACACAGAAAACTTCAGCTAGTAGTGTCAGGTAGGGACCGCCCACCTGATGTCACGTGACAGGCGTCAGCGTGACACTATATAGTAGGTGGTCCCCATGCCTGCCCCTCAGTTCTCCACGGAGACCTAAGAAGGACAAAGGAGAAGATGGGCTCCTGGAGCCAAAGAAAGACTATGTAGAAAAGTAGAAGCAGGGAGAAGGTGGAAAAGGGTACCTACTGCAAAAAGTCTCTCTCGAAGATTTACTGTTATGGTAAGTTCTTTGTAACTGTACTATCTTACTTCGAGAGGGCTCTTGCAGTAGTAATAACCATTAGGACCGAGTCCCAAGCAGTGTGAGTCGGGACAAAGACTGAACACGGAGGCAGGAAAAAGGTCTGCAGTAGGCAGGGATCTAAGAAAGCAGGTCCTGGAGGACAGTGAGTCCAAAAGCCAGCCCTGTAGCCTGGGGCAATGTCCAAACTGCTAATGTTTGAGTGAAGGTGTGGACAGAGCTCCAAGTAACCGCTGCACAAATGTCTCGGCTGAAACAACAGTACCTGCAGCCATGCCTCTTGCCGAGTGTCCCTTGACGTCCCAAGGAAGAGGTTTGTTATACTTCTGATAAAACAAAATGCAGTTTGCCAACCATTTGGACAAATGGCATTTCAAACTGCAACGCCTCTCTTCGGTGCAAAGGAAAGAAACTGATCCGCTTTTTCGGACTGATCTATCGAGTTGTGCAACAGCGCAAAATTTTGTGCACATCTAATGTGTGATTGCCTTCCCTCGATTGGAACAGCTTCAGAGTAATACACTGACAGGTGTATGATCTGATTCAACGTGAACTCAGAAACCGCACCTTGGGTAAGAACTGAGAATTTGTACACAGCCACCCGGTCTCTGTGAAAAATCAAATAAGGCTCCTTACACATCAGTGCCTGAAGCTCAGAAATCCTTCAAGCAGAAGGTATAGCAAATAAAAATATCGCTTTCAAGAAGGTAGCACAGGTCACAACTGGCCAGTTCAAAGCAAGGCAAAGTGAGTTTCTCAAGAATGAAGTTCGTCCCACAGCAGAACAGAGTTCCAAATGGGGTTTCAAATGGAGTATTCCTTTCAGAAAGGTTCTGGAAACATCCAACTGTGCCAGGGTTTTGCCGTTCACCGGAAAGTGGTAGGTAGAAATGGCTGACAAATGGACCATCAGGGAGGAACATCTTAGCCCAAGGTCTGAGAAGTGAAGCAGGTACTCCATGACATGAGGAACCGGGCATGAAAAAGGGTCCCAACCTTTGGAGACTGCCTAGATGGCAAACCTTTTCCACTTCATCACTTAATCAGTTTGTGTGGATGGCTTTCTGGCCTCCACAAGAACCTGTGTGACTCTGGCAGAAACCCCACAGCATGAAGCAGCTATGTCAGCAGGTGCCACACGTGAAGGTGAAGGGATCAGAGGCCTGGATGGACCAGCCTGCCCCTGCTCTGACAGAGGAGAAGGGAACCAGAGGTTCCATGGCCAGTGCTGCAGCAGAGGAACCAAATCTGGCGAAGCCAGTAAGGGGCTACCAGAATCGATCTTCCACCTGCAGCTTCAGGAACACCTCCGTCCAGCAAAGAGACAGCACGCCTTAACAGAAAACACCATGCCCAGGAATGAGCGAGCAGAAACTAAGTAGTTTTAGTTGTATGAAGAGGCAACAGATCTAAGATGTCTTAGATCACTGACTGTCGCAGTTCCCACTCATGTGCCCTTGAATGACTGTGAATGAGATTGTCCGCTAGGACGCTTTGGACTCCTGGGACATGCACTACCATCAGCTGGAGATTGTGCTGGACTGCCCAGTACCATATGTGCATTACTTCTCTGCATAGGAAATGATCGTGTTCCTCCCTGTTTGCTCAGGTACCACATCATGCACATACTGTCGGTCTGGACAAGAAGTGGGCAACGGGAGGAAAAGAGCTGGAAGGCCTGAAGGGCATAAAGCATAGCTTGCATCTCCTGCACGCTGATGTGCAGGGAGAGCTCCAGCTGAGACCAGGATCCCTGGGTTCTGCAGTCCCACAGATGAGCACCCCAGCCCTGGCTGGAAGCATCTGTTGTCAGGGACTGGACTGGAGAGGAGGCTAAAAGAAATCCCTGGCAGAGATTCTTGAGATACTGCCACCATAAGAGATCCTGTCGCATGGAACTGGACACAAGGACTCTGTGATCCAGGGCGTCTAACCTCCGATCCCACTGGACCCATAGTGTCCCACTGCGTGATCTGCATGTGGAGTCTGGCTAGGGGTATAGTGGGGATAGCCACTGCCATAAGGCCCAGGGCGTAAACTGACAGGGCCAAAGTCCAGTGACTGGATGCCACCGGTTTGGCCTGCTGCTGCAAAGTTTCTGCTCTGTCCAACAGGAGGAAAGCCTTTCCTGAACTGTGTCCAGCACAGCTCCAATAAATTGGAGGCACTGTGAAGAGGTAAGGTTAGACTTGGGGTAGTTCACTGTGATAACCACCTGGCGAAAAGGACCAGGGTTGTTGACAGGGAGGCAAGCAGGTCATCCTTGATGAAGCTGAAATGAGCCAGTCGTCGAGCAGGGGAACACAACGGCGTAAGCCGTGAGCCACTACTCTAGGCGCTTAGGAAAAAAAAAAAAAAAAAAACACCTGGATGCCAAGGAAAAGCCAAAGGAAGGGCTCTGAATGGGTAAAGCTCCCCTGAAAGGCGAACCTGAGGAAGAGGCGATGGGAGCAGGCGACTGGGATATGCAAATAAGCATCCTGCATATCCAGCGTGCAGAGCCAGTATCCCTAGTGAAGCAGTGGCAAGAGACCCGGAGGAGTTAGCAGTGGAATCTTTTGTATTCTTCATACAGACTGAGCATGCTTAGGTCCAGGTTTGGCTGAAGACCTCCGGTCTTTTAAGGACCAGGAAGAAGTGGGAGTAATATCCTCTGTCCACCTGGGCCCAAGGAGCAGGTTCTATGGTGGATCTGCACAGAAGAGCCTCGATTTCCACTTTGATAAGAGGAATATGGTCACTTGGCTAATGAGAGTGACCTGGAGGATGGTCTGGAGGTCTCTCTAGAAATGCTATTGTGTGACCATGAGCGATCAATTGTAGGACCCAAGAGTTCGTCATGATAGCCTCCCAGCTGGGAGGTGGTTGGTAGATCTGCCCCCATGGGTTCCTCTGAAGCTGGTAGTGGTGGCAGTGGGGGCACGGCCACGAGTCAGGTGGCAGTGGAGGTCTTGGGAGAGCCCCCGGTGATCTGCTGAGACTTTGCGGGGAGGGTGTGGCGGGCTGCCAAGGTAGCCTGTTTGTTCTGATGTCTGGTGGGCTGCTGTTTGGACTGGCGCCACTGTTGGTGATGAAAAGGTCACCTGGGTTTTAGGGTGGAGTGATACATAGTCTGCAGTGTAAAGCTTTACCACGGTCCTGCAGACTAGTTATGATATCTTAGCATCGCCCCAAAACTGGACTGAACCTCAAAACGGCGTCCTGAATGGAAATCTGAATGGCCTGTGCGAGGCCAGAAACCTGCAACCAGGAGTATCGGTGCAGGCAAACCACGTAGCTGTGCCTCTGGCAGAGCCGTCCCACAGAGTCATAAGTCACCCAAAGAGCATGACGCCAAAAGACCTCTGTCGTTCGGACCGTGTGACGATTTTCATCTGTCTCAGAATCTGGTAGAAAAGTCCATGTCAGCTTTAAGTTGGCCCAGAATCGTCTTTTTGACAGGCGACCATATGGGACACATAGTTCCAGGAGCCCTGAGGGACAAGTAGAAGACAAATAGAACTTTTGTCCGAACTGGTCCAGCTGTCTCAACTTCTTATCTGGAAGGAGAGATGCTCATGCGTTTGGGTTTGCAGAACAGTGCGTGGGCCGTGTTAATGACCACAGAGTCTGCCTCAGGGTGGGTACTGAGGTGGTCCATTCCTCTGGAGCGTAATACACCCCTTCAGCTTTTTTGGGAACAGCTGCCACGAGACGATGGCTGTTGCCAGACAGTGAGCGCCAGGTCCTCATGAGGGCCTATCTATGGAGGAACAGTTAAATCTGGCATGTCCAGATGCTCTGCCAATCTCTTGCGTTTGGGGTCATGGTCTACAGTAGTCCTTCTATTGGTTTCCTAGATCTTCGGAAGAGTTCCATGAAGGAAGGGTCCTCAGGAGGAGCTTTGGGAGACTCTTTGGGCACAGGCTCCCTCTGGAGGAGGGGTCTCGTAACCCAAGGCTTTAGAGGAAGAGTAAGAATCCAAGTCTGATGGCGTACTCCCATCCAGCGACAAGGCCCTTGGGGAGGGTCTCTTTCAGGGAACCAGGGCCTCTCCATGGCACTCCGTGACCACGATGTCAGTTCTGACGTAGAGGTCGAGACTCCACTGGGGAGGCAGACCAGAGTGTGGGAGCGGAATGGGCGGTGTCAAGGCAGCAACCAGCTGGTGACTGTCCAATTCTGTCATGAACTGGGTACTGGCTCGTGCCTCCAAGACTGAAACAGTTGCCTCAGATAATACTGTGGCTGAGGAGGTGGAGAGAGGCTGGTACAAGAGCGGAAGTAAGCTCAGCGTCTGGTAGCCAATTGGATAGCTGGGCATTGGAAACTGCGGCGTTGGGTAACCTGGTGTCAGAAGACCTGGCGAAGGCCCCGACAGAAGTGCCAAGGGACCAGACGGTGGCCCTGAAGGAATATTGGAAGGGCTTAGAATAGTCAGATCTACGATGGACCCAGTGGGGATTGTCCAGTGGCTTCAAAGGGCGGCGGTCCCACCAGAGTCTGGGGAGGAGCAGATGGCCCAGATGGGGATCCTGAGGATTCAGAGTTGGAAGCTTCAGATGAAGATCCAGCATAGCTTGCTCTGGCGTCTTACTCTGGTGGTGACAGCGGGTGAACACTCCACCTCCGCTGACTCCTGAACAACAAGGGGTTCCACGGGAAAGGCAGAGATGGAGATCGCTCCAGGAAGGTTGTGGCCCAAGCAGCAGTGGGCGCTGATCTTGGAGAACGACGACAGGCCTGTTATCGGGCCTGACGAAGCGCCTTGGCTGAGCAGTCACTAGAGGGGCAACTTTTCAACCGTGGCTGGGCGGTCATTGGAGAAATTGGCAACAGACTTATCAGCCAGGGCTGTGCACTAATCGGATGGGCCGACAAGCGACTTAGCCACACCATCAAACTTAGACCACTGGGCTTTGATAGGCCCTAAGAGTGGCAGGAACCTTGCAAGAACCAGAGGCACCCGCCTGAACCATGATCAGTTAAGGAGGGGGACTCATCGTCTGCTCCACTGAAGTCAGAGCAGGCTTGATTGGAGGGTACTCCCTTGCTGGAGGAAGGCCACTCAACGCCAGCAGTCCCAGAGGTGAGGCGTGGGGGAGAGAGACTGATCCCAGTGCTTCTCCTTGTCCTCCTCCTCTTGGGCCTGGTGGAACCTGAAGAACCTCCCAGTGAAGAGGATGAACTCCGCAGCATCTGCAGCTCCTTCTCCATGAAAGTCATCTTAAGCTTTAAAACATGGGCTTCAGGGCCTGTTGGCGGCGTTGCATGTGACCTGACTGAAGCTCTGACAGCCGCAGAGTCCTAGATCTTGTGCTCTGGTCCCAGGCAGAGGAATGGCCATCCATATCACGGCAGCTGCAAGCCGCCTTACGAATCGCACTTATTTTTATGCGACTCTGAAGAGGCGTCTGAGAAGACATGCACGAAAACCCTATTTTCGATCAGAAAATAAAAGTAAAAGGTGAAAATACTCATCCAAAATGGTGATTGACTGAATCAGTGTTCCTCACGTGGCCTGATGAGCACAGGTTGACAGAGGCAAAAGAACTGGGGGTGGGCGGGCGTGAGGACCGCCTAGTATAGAGAGTCATGCTGATATCTGTCACATGACGTTGGGGTGGTGGTCCCTGCCTGACACTGCTAGATAAAGTTTTCCGTGTGGTCCTAATGGTCATTACCTATTGCAAGAGCCCTCTCAAATTAAGATCTGGAAAATCTCCCAAGCAACGCCAGAGCAGAAGGTCAGATGTGATTTTTCTTTTCTTTGACCACTCAGAAGAGCTGCTTACAGATGAGCAGTGAATGAGCTATGCTTCACTACCTGAAGTCCAAGGATTTCATCAATAGACTGCTCCTGTACTGAAGGGCCACTTGCAGGTTGTTTTGAGGGCTGTGCAGCACTACTATCACTGAAAGACAAAGAAAAAATGCTACCATCAAGAACTGCATGGTACAGCAAGGAAACAAATGCCAAAGTAGCACAAAAGTACGATTGTAAGTAACTTACAAACGAACCCAATCATAAACACACAGCCAGTATCTATGAAATACACATAATGGTACATTACCTGACCAAGACCTTGTTAATAGTGTCAGCCAGTTTCTCCTGAAGGGATTTGTCACTCAGAATCTTCTCTGTGGCATTTGCGATGACCATTTGCTGTAAGATTAAAATAAGTAATTACCGACAACTAGAGTTGAGTGTCTATCAAGCCACAAACCAGCCAAGCATGTGACTGCAAGACAAACTATCTAGTCTTTCAGCCACACAGGTTCTCACATTTATTATGAAATGCAGAAAGACAACCTACTCAGAAGGCTCATACTCCAGTCAAGCTGGTAGGTATCTTTATATTAAGCAGTGCAATAGTAATTCTAATCATCCACGTGAGAGTGACTGAGTGTGTGTGTGTGTGTGTGTGTGTGTGTGTGTGTGTGTGCACACCACGCGAGTGAGTGAGGGAAGAGACATGCAGACAATCTGCACTCTGTGGTCTCTGCTAGTGTAAATGAAGGTAACAATGGGTGCCCCAAGGAATACAGTACATACTAATTTAAGGTCAGAAGGACTCTATGTCAGTCATGCCATAGGATGAATGTCATCCAGTTTAACTATGCCTTTATTCCATCTAAATGCATCAGTCTCCAGGACATGAAAACCCTCACCAGTGCACCACTCTTTCAAACAATTGTTAAAATGGAAGATTTTAAGCTTCCTTGCCCCTCTTCTAACCTGTGCAATGCAGGCCTCTGAGAAGGTCACAGTACCAGCCAATACCTTAATCATTTAACCCCAATGTCCTGAAGCTAGCCTTCACTGCTCTCATGGCCTTCCTGCCAGACTGTTTGTCCCCAAGATGGACACCAGACATCCCTCTCGCTTCCTAAGCAACCCCTCTACTCTGGGAGTACCTATCTGCAGTCGCCCTGTAAGACAGTGCACCATCCTCCCCTCCTGGTCAGAGCACAGACCACAGTCTTAGCATACTTAACTACAAAATCCTTAACCAGAAGTACCCTCCTCCAACCTCTCCTCTAGCAACAGCATCGATGGGCCGGACGCTCTGTACACGATTTTGAGGATCTTGTCCCTCCTGCTTGTTTATGTAATATGTTTTCATACTGTGGTGTAAGGAGCTGAGGGGCAGTTGGCCCATGAGTGCTCCTGTCCAATTACCCATACTAGGACAGCACATTCTCCGTCAATATATAGCAGTCTAGTCTTTTCTGAATTGGTTTTATCCTTTGCTAGCGCTTATATCCTGTGGTAAATTATTCCATGGGTTAATTATTCTTTGTGTTTAGAATGCTTTTCTTCTATTTGTACGAAAATGTTTCAGTCTTAGCAGTAGCAGGTGCCCTCTAGTTCTTTTCCGATAATTTTTAAATTCCAGATTTAGTTCACTAAACACATAATCATCTTGTATTATCTTGTAGCATAGTAGTAAATTGTCTCGTATTCTTCTAGTCTCCAGTGACATTAGAATCAGTTTCATCACCTGTCACGACAGGAGTTGTTTTCATATTATTTATTATTTTGGTAGCCTGTCTCTGCACTCTCTCAATCCTGTCAACAGCTCCCACGGAGATGGGGCACCACACAGGGCTCCCATAGTCCAAATTAGCTAACAAGTATGTCCTGCAGTGGCATCCACCCCCCCACTTCTGCTCCTGAAGTTTCTTTTAATAGTCCAAAGTAGTCTTTTAGCGTTAGTTATCTGTCCCTCACACTGGGATAAGCTTGTCAATTGGGCTGGCAGTATAGCCTAGGGGTTAGAGGAGCAAGGTGTGAGCGAGCTTGGTACATCCAGCAGACCAGACGGTTTGATTCTCACAACATCCACTTGCACACTGTGCGACTCTGAGCAAGTCACTTAAGAAGAAGAATCAGCATTTAAATAGCACTTTTCATACATCCCAAAGCGCTTTACAAGCAATGCTAGATTAGTAGTGAAGTGACTGAATGTGTGGTGGCGCCATATCGCACATCATCACCCACACACAGCCTGGATAATTGCATGAACCAGTTTATGGGAAGGGAATGTTGGCCAGGACACGGGAATGTTCCCTACTCTTTGTGAAGAGTGCCCTGGGTTCTTTACTTCCACCTGGACACCCACCAGGACAACACCAGGATGGGCAGAAGGGACCTCGGTTTAACGTCTCATCTGAAGGACGGCACACCACAGTAGTACAGCACTCCAGATGCCAGCGATTTTTAGGTACAAGTCCAATCCCGGTGTGGGGCGAGAACCCACGACCTTCTGGTCCAGAGGCGGATGTGCTACAAACTGAGCCACGCTGACACCTTAACTTAACTGCCCAGTGCTCCCAGGTCGCCCCTGAAAACAGGCACTTGTGCCCAGTGGGCCTTACCTGGTTACCAAAGACTAAAATAAAAACTCACCAACCAACTCACTGAATTCCTGGAATCACACAACCTCCTTTTTTCAGCAACAGCACAGTTTCAGAAAAGGCAACAGCACCACCACTGCCTTCTTGGAGTACACCTCATTCATACACGATGCACTCTATCAGGGGCCTTAGTTGGGTCTGTATATAGACCTCACCAAGGCCATTGATATGGTTAATCATTCCCTACTATCTGACTCTCTCCTTTCCACTGGCCTGTCCCAGGAGGCCACCGCCTGGTTCACCCACTACCTGCAAGGAAGATCCCATCAAGCGAAGATACATGGCACTCTATCCACTAGTCTACAGGTTTACTCTGGGGTACACCTAGGGCTCCATTCTTGGCCCCTCCTATTTACCCTGTGCCTGAACACTCTCCCTTAGGCCTGCACTGGACATCTCCCTCCTCTGTCACACCGAGCGATGCAGCGATTTTCAGTCACCACCATGACCCCTGCTTCAGCGGGACCTGCAGTGCTCCTTCAAGGAGGCTGAATCCTGGTTTTCAACCCATAAGCGTATTCTCAATTATAAAAGACAAAGGTAATGCTATTTTCCCACCACAAAAATAAGTACAAGTCCTCCGCCCTCTCCATCCTCAATTCTCATGGCACTCCCCCCTGGAATCCGTTCCCCATTTTAAATACCTTGGTATCACCTTCAATTCTGCCTCTCCTTCCATGAACACATTACCGCTACCTGCTCTGCAGTTAATGCCAGGATTGGCCTCCTCTATAGAATTAGGTCCTGCCTCCCCCTGCTGTTCTTACAGCGCCATCTCTAACTCTTCCATCTCTGGTAGACTACGGTACATTGTCTATGGGTCTGCCTCCAACTCTGCCCTGAAAAAATTAAACTTGCCTTAAACAAAGCCTGCCACTTGGCCACTGGCTGCGACAGGTTGGCGCATGCCTATGATCTAGATCAATGCTTGGCGTGGCTAAATTTCCAAGGCGTATCTACTATCAGATTTGCCTACAAGCAAATAAAATCTCAATGGGCCACTCACCCCTCTGGCTGTAACCTTCTCCTCTATCCAGGGCAGCACAGGCGGGCGACCAGACACACCGACAAAACTGCTTTCCAAGTCCCCTCTATAGAACCACCATCAGTCAAAAGTCCTTCAAATACAGGGCCTTTGTGGATGAACTCCATCCCATTCCCTCTTATCCATACCTAGACTGGGCCCTTTCACAAAGAGTGCCGGGACTACATCCCGGTTTCATCAAACTATGACTACCCATAACACGTTGTAACCCTCCAACTATTTTCCTTCTTGCACCTTGGCCACATGACAATGCCCACTGGGCGGCTTTCTGATCTCTACTATTTTCCAGCTCTCCTTTGGTCCACTTCCTGGGCTTATTTCTCACTTTCTTTCTTTCTTTTTTTTTTTTTTTTTAACTTATTGTACTTTTTCCGGCACCCCTAACCACACGAGCAGGCTCGCCCTGGACTCGGCGAGCCAGACCTCACAGGGATGCCCCCCCACCCTGGCGGGGCCGCAGAGCAGAACTGTAGGTGGCTAGGGGTTTGGGCGCCCAGCCCGACTCATATGCAGGGCCATAGAGTCCCCTTTGAAGCTGGGGACGTGCAATGGCGCTTCGAACCCTTACGGTGAGCATCTGTCCCAGCTCCACCCATGTTCGGTCTTGACGCCGTGCTCTCTGGCCTCCGCCAGAGGCGAATGACAGCAGACGGTTCCTTCACCCTCCTGGAAGGAGGCTGTCCTCCGTAGGCCCGATCCTTTTCCTCCTGCCAACCCCTGGCAATCCGTGCCCATTCGAACAGGGTCACGGCATGGCGTGAGATGTGGCCCAGCGCTCACCCTCAGTGCCACCGGGCGGCCACCCTTTCTCCTCCATAGTGCCATTGCTCCTGTCTCCAATATTTATTTTTCTTCTCAGACTTGTCTCTAAAATTTTGGTTACTCCCGTCAATTGACAATGCTTGTTGTGATGCATCATTATTAGAGAATTCCCTATTGTATAATTTTCTCTTTGTGTATAATTACTGTCATTGTTCATGATATCACAATGTCTGTAACACTTGCCTGTCACACTTTATACTGATGTGGTGCCTTTGAAAGGAGTCCCTGACATACGAACAAGCCAGAGCAGAAGGAGGCCATTTGATCTAACAAGTCTGCTCGCACTGCAGGGTCCACAGTTTGAGCTAATGTCCCTGCCCTCCCTCCACTCCTCCCATCCTCCTACCCATGATCTTACCTTCCCCATGTTTATCCAGTGCCTTTTAAAGCTGCCCACTGTCTTCAACAAGATGACCTCTTCCGACAGCGCATTCCAAGTGTCCACCACCCTCTCTGTGAAGTGCTTCATGGCCTCCTCCTAAAGCTCCCACCCTCAGCTTAAGACTGTGCCCCTTGTATTATGGTTGCCACTCGGCTTAAAAAGACTCTCCTCATCAACCTCATTTATCTCTTTCAAGTACTTTAAGTCCCAGTCATGTCCCCCGTCTTCCAGGGTGTACATGTTCAGTGCTCTCAACCTCTCATCGTATGCCTTACCCTGCTGACCGCTATTATCTTTGTAGCCTCCTCTGGACTTTCTCCAGCAGGTTAATGTCCTTTTTAAGTGTGGGCACCAGTACTGAACTTCATACTCTAGAAGTGGCCTTATCAGTGACCTGTACAAGGGAAGTATAACCACCTCCTCTCCTACTGCGGATCTCCCTAGATATGCATCCCAACATCTTGTTTGTCTTTTCTGCTGTTTTCTTGCACTGCATGGAGTGCTTCAGGTCACTAGTGATCATCATTCCCAGGTCCTTCTCCTCCTCTGATGCAGATACTCAGACTCGACCCAGGTAGTACTCTGTCCTGGGAGTCTTGGTTCCAATATGCATAACTCTGCATTTCTTGGCATTGAAGCCAAGCTGCCAAATTCTGGGCCACCTCCCCAGCTTTTCCAGATCTTCCTGTAAGTCCTGCATCCCTTCAGCTATGTCCACTTTCCATAGAGCTTGGTGTCATCTGCAAATAGGCACATTTGCCCTTAATTTCATCCCCAATGTCACCGATGAAGACAGTGAACACCACCAGCCCAACACGAGCCTGTGAGGCCCCACTGATTACCTCTCTGGTGCCAGATAACTTCTCACCCCACAACCACCCTCTGGGTTCTGTCCCTCAGCCAGTTATCCACATATCGGACATCCCTTCCTCAACCAGAGATCCACCAACTTCCTGATCAACCTTTGTGGGGCACAGAGTCAAAGGCCTTGCTGAAATCAAGATAGAGGATGTCTACCGCATGGTCTCTGTCTACTGTCTTAGTGACACAGTCAAAGAAGTCACTCAGATTGTTTGACACGATCCTCCCCTCCCCATGAACCCAGCTGCCTCGGATCCTGGAGACCATGCTTCTCTAGGTATTACACCAATCTTTCCTTTAGTATGGTCTCCATGAGCTGCTGCCCACAATGGATGTCAGACTGACCAATCAATTCCCTGGGTCATCCTTTGGACCGCTTTTAGCAGGGGAATTACATGTGCTGTTCTTCAGTCCTGCGGCACTATGCCCGACTCTAGTGAATCAAAGGGTTGAAATTCCTAGACCTCAGTAAATAAATAATGACTTTAACAGTGCTTTTGTCACTGGTATCAACCATGAAGTGGATCCCACCTTTGAGACTAGTGGTCTCCTAAGTGTTACTGGATCTCTCTTTATTTGGAACCTGGCCCATGGGACCACAGCTGTGGGCCATGTGTCCTAGTAACTGCAGATAGACCCTTGCAAGTCTTAGATGACTTGTCAAGAAGGACTCTGCTGCTTTTGTCAGACCTGTAACTATGGCCTGTGGTGAAAAACGTTCCCTTGTATGATGTTTAGCTCTCATCCTATAAAGCCCGGAACTTGAACAGATTCCATCTGGAACTTCTATGCATTTATCAGGAATATTAGAGACTCCAAGGTGCAGGTGCATTTTACAGATTGTAGAGAGCACCTTGTTTCCTATTCTGTTTCTCTGAAACTAGCCAGTCATCCAGGTGGTGAAAACTAACACAGCTGGCTGGATTTTCAGATGGCTTTTAAAAGAGGCATAAGATACTCTGGGAGCCATGTGCAGTAAACTCCGGTACCAGGGGTCCTAACTTAATTCTGGTAGAAGTGGTGTCCCAGCACCAAAGTCCCCAAAGATGCTGTAAGTGGCTCTGTGTGTCTAACAGCTGGCACACAGGAGTGGACTGATTAAGGTGTCCAAAATTCGTAGGCGTGTGAAAATCTGGCCCAGTATATGTTATGGAAAACACAACATAGCAACATCACGAGAGCGGAACACACACACACATATTAATAGGTAATGACATGTGACGTTGTACATCTTTGGAATCTGGAGGACGAGACAAAGAAAAAAAGACTCACCATAGTAATGTTGTTTCTTCTAATGGAATCTTGCTGTATTCTGACTATATGCAGTTTTCCACAGCACTTTAACTTCTCCAGAGAGGAAAGAGTTAACGCTATGCCAAAGCATAGAGCGTTGAGCTCGAGCTCGGTTTTCAAACCTCTGTCCCTGGTACATTCTAATGTAGCTGTCAGATTATTACGAGCACTATACTAACTATCTAATAGCTATAGAAATTGTTTTGAAATTTTAGCCATAGGAACAAAAAACTTGGGTCCAGAAAGACTCAAGTCGAGAACCAAGAAGAACCTTACGTAGATAGTGATAATAACAAAAACAAGAACAATAAAACAGAAATATCCAATCTGGCCAGGAAGGGTAAGAAGGTGCACCTTTGGGTGCAACACTGTACCTACCAACCCACATCCCAAAAACTAGGTTCTGAGAGGAGGTAGGTCAGAATACAGCAAGACTCCATTAGAAGAAACAACATTACTATGGTGAGTAATTTTCTTCAAGCAGTATTGCTGTATTCTGACTATATGCAGACTACAAGCAGTTCCCCTGGAGGAGGGAATACAGAACCTACTTTGGAAATCGGCTCTGCAGTACTGTTGTGCCAAACCTAGCATCACTTCTAGACTGGGTATCCAATGAGTAATGCTTGGTGAATGTGTAACGGTTTTCTAGGTGGCTGCTTCACAGATTTCTGACAGAGGAATATCCCTAGCAGCTGCCAAGGAGGCAGCCGCACTCTGGTCGAGGTGTGCCCTCAGGCCTGAGGGAAGTTTCTTTCCCAGTTTTGTGTAACAAAACTGAATACAAGAAACAATCCACCTGGCAATAGATCTTTTCGTGGCAGGTTTACCTTTTCCCACCTCACCATAAGTGAGAAACAACTGGGTAGACGCCTTCCTGTAGCCCTTAATATGCTCTATATAATAGTTAAGTGCCCTTTTCACATCCAGACTGTGCAATCTTCTCTCACCTGAAGAAGAAGAATGGTCAGTGAAAAAACAGGCAAAAGTCATAGACTGGTTAAGATGAAAATCCGAAACCACCTTAGGAAGAAAGTTTCTATTTGTTCTAAGAACCACCTTATCCTTGTGAAAGGAAATAAGTCAGGCTCCACTGACAAAGCCTGCAATTAACTGATCCTCCTGGCAGAATTAATGGCTACCGGAAAACAGTCTTCCAAGTCAAGTACTTTAGCTCAGCTGAACATAAGGGTTCGAAAGGGAGCTGCATTTGCTGTGCAATACAGATATTCAGGTACCAAGCAGGAGTATGCTTCCTAAAGGACGGCTGATATGAACCAGACCCTTGAAGAACTTACTAAGCACATGATGAGAAGCCAGGGAAGGAACCTTTCCTGCTGAGAGAAAAGCAGACACAGCTGCTAAATGAACTTTAAGAGTAGCAGGGCTGAGGCCTAAGTTATTCAGATGAACCAAATAATCTAAGGCTGTAGCAATGCCAGCCCTATCTGGCTGAACATTTCTCTGGGAACACCAAATAGTATGGAATGCCCCACCTCTTGAAAATGATCTGAAGGACATGCTGATTCAGGGCCCATTCGTGGTGACCCTATGAAATCCTGCTGAGGGTGTCTGCTAGGACATTGTCCTTCCCTGAAGATGCAATGCTGCCAAGGAAGTCTGGAGGAGTAAGCCAGCGACCTTATCTTCATGGCTTCTGTGCACAAGGCCATGGACAGTGCCCCCTTGCATTTATGTACCACATGGCGGTGGTGTTGTCTGTCCTGACTTGCACCACTTTCCCTGAACTGACTCTGAAAAAGCCTGAAGAACTAGAAACACAGCTCTGAGCTCCAGAAGACTGATATGAAGAACAGACTCCTGTTGAGATGAAGTGCCCTGTGCAGTGAGGTCTCCCAGATGGGCTCCTCAACCCAGGAGGAAGCATCTGTGGTGAGAACAACTGAGGGTGTCTGATGCAGAAATGGGACCCCGGCCTGAGACTGTTTTCCTTCAGCCACCATTGGACAGCCTGGACAAGGGTCTGGGACACTGGAACTAGTTTTGTGAGAGGATCCTTCCTCTGAGACCAGAAGAACCTGAGATGGAACTGAATGACTCATCTGAAACCTGGCTCCTTGTACTGGCTGAAGCTGCCATGTGGTCTAGAAGCTGGAGAAACTGTCTGGCGGATGAGAAACCAAAGGTTTGAAAAAGAAGCCAAATCTGTAAGGGCCTTTACCCTCGAGGGAGGTAGAAAGGCTCTTGCCTGAAGGGTGTCCAACTCTACCCCTATAAAGGTGAGAAGCTAAACAGGTTCCAGAACTGATGTGGCTAGATTGAGAAGAAATCCGAGAGAATCCAGAAGCCTCTGGGTAACAGCCAGAGCTGACCTGACTTGGTCTGATGATTGACCTACAATGAGCCAGTTGTCTAGGCTGAGGGAGGCACTTTTAGCTAGCTCAATAATTGTATCCCACCTAGATTTCTGGTATCTAGCAGCATAAGCCATATAAGTGGCTTGTCAGAGTCCCAAGGAAGATGCCAGTACAGTTTTTCTGCTATGGCATCCACCTTCCTGAATCCTTATCTGGGGTGTGATGCCAAGGGATGTTAGCATTGTCACAGGTTGCAGCCTGCACAACCCCAAAATGGCCGCAATGGGAATATAGGAATTCTGTCCCAGAACCTGACAACATGTGCCTCTTGTCCATTCTTTTATCCACAGGAGGAAGGGAGAAAGGCACCTGTAATAGTTTCTGAGTGTGTTTCCCAAACATTTATGCAGGGGAATAGACAGTCTTTGACTCTGGGACATCCATCATTTCCACGAGTCAGGTTCTTCTGCTTCCTCAACAGCTTCCACCGCTGGTAGCTGGAGAGTCTCTGCCACCTTTTATAAAATAATAAGTGGGAAGGGACTCAAAGTCTGGAGGTGAACACTGGTATGCCTCTTCATTATCACCTTCACACTCAGGATCCCCCTCCCAATCCAATTCATAACACTCCTCCAGTTCAAATTCTGAAGGAGTTGGAACCAATCGACTGCCTGGCGTGTCGGGTCAGTCGGAACCGAGCGGAACGATTGCACTATATTTATATGTTCGCAATCTCTTCCGCGAATGGGATCTGAGGAGAAGGATCCAACCGCAGATTTCTTCCTCCTTTTCGCTGAACCGATTCCTCTGAATCCGATTTCCTTTTGCCGAGGAGATATTCGCCTGTGTCAGCAGGCACCTCCTCTGGATCGGTCGGAACCGAACTGGGCTAGCCGTCGGGTCAACGGATTTTTCGGCCTGCTTTTCCTTCAGCCTAGCAAGTCTTACCTAGAGTGGCTTTTAGGAAAGCTTGCACAAATCTGTCAGTCTGATTTGAGGCAGTCAAACCCCAGACAATGAACACAGATGAGGTGGGGATCCGCTTTAGCAAAAGCATCCCCACACTCAGTACAGTGTTAAACCACAGTGGGACGGTTTTCTTTTGGGTTTCTCAGACTTGGCCTTACTACCAAAATTACTTTTAGCTTTCATGCCAGGTAATACAAAACGCTTCGGTTTCAACTGTGTCACGGGTTGTTTAAAAACAGAATAAAACATTTTTTGAAACCGAAAAGTTGCCGGACCACACTTCCACAAAATTTAAACAGTAATTTTTGGAAACTTTGAGAATATCCAGAACACCTTGAGAAAGGTATAAGCCTGCATATTCTAACTTTTCAAGAGCTAAGTTTTGAGTCTCAGAGACTGTAGATTGGGGTATCAAATCGTCCCCTGAGAGGAGGACAGGAGGTTGTGCCTCCGGGGCAGAAACAGAGGAAGTGTTACTGAAAGCGACAACAGTAGTGGATACCAAGGTTGTCTGGCCCAGTCCAGGGCCACCAGAATCACTACGCAGGGCTGAGACCCGATTTGATTAGTACTCTGAAGATCAGAGGAAAGGGAGAAAAGGCATAAAGGAACCTGCCTGTCCAGTTTAACAGGAGAGCATCTAGGGAAACAGATCCCAAGACTGGAGGACCAAGAGAAAAACTATTTCTACTACTATCTACCTAAAATACACTTACTGTACCGTAGACAGATCTGATGACCGAAAAAATAAGCGGCTGGATAAAACCGACCGAAAGAACTAACCGAATCAAGTGGCGAGGAGAAATTCTCCGAGCATCTTTCACAGTTAGGTGGAGTAAAGAATCTAACAGTTACATTAGAATGTACCAGGGACAGAGGTTTGAAAACTGATGCTTTGGCATAGAGTTAACTCTTTCTCTCGAGCCATTCAAGTGCTGGGGCAAACTGCATATAGTCAGAATAAAGCAAGACTTCATGTTGTTTAAAACTGTCATACAATGCAATAAAGTTCAGATGCCAGCACTGTACAATACTGTAATAGTGTACTAGAGAATGGGTTGTGTCAGGTCAGATGTAATATACAAGGATGACTTTTCAAGTGACGTTACATAATTCTGTTACGGAGGCCAAAGACTTCGTAAGTGTGACAGAGACTGTCCCAGGGACTGTGATGTGGGCAAAACCGTTGCACAGTAGCATGTACTAGTGGCTGCCACGTGCCACTAAAGGGGGACCCCGCCTACTAGCTCCCATTTGGGAATGTGCAAGTCTATAGCAGAAGAGCACAGGTCTACTCCAATAAGTACTGAACGAGGGACCCACACTGCTCCAATATTGTGCCACAGTCATATCTGCTTGTACCTGTGCCAAGTCTCACTGACAACCTCCCTGGACTGAGATGGGCACCTGTATTCAGCACCCACAACTTACCTAGCGGTGTGTCCAGCAGCGGAGTCACTGTACTGCCATCATTCTTCTCTGCAGCTCCTTCCATATAGGTAAAATCTTACCACAACAGGGCCATGCATACAATGTTAACATCTGCTGCCAGGCACTGTGGGTACAAGGGATTCTTTCCACTACATTGCTGCATACACACTGGTGCGACAGAAAGTTTACCTGCACCTGTGTCAGACAATTTTTCTACACGAAGAGGACAAAATGTGCCATAGCTGCTGTCCAAACCTGAGGGGTACCAAGGATGATATCTCGGCATAGCACTGATCAGGATCAGACTACATGCAGTGTCAGGAATTGCAGAAGAAGGCGAAGCCGTAGCAATCAGGACAAGTGTACTGCAGATAATGATGGCTCGCCAGACAACTGACAGCAGGGTATGTCTTACTGGACCAAGGTAGCAGAGGTGTCAACCTGTTCCCTGCAAGCAGTCCTTCTAGTGCTGGGGTACGTGTTTCTTCCTCCAGGATCGGGAGCAGCTGTCCATGTGGCAGAGACAGAATGGGCACCACAATGCAAGTGCCAGGATGGTGATACGCAGAGGTGAGGTGGGCACCATATTAAGACTATTCACGGCTGCTCCCAGTATACATACCACCCCTACAGCAGGAAGAGTCACACATGGCACCAACTGTCCTGGAGGTTGTCCCAGGCTGCGACAGGTGGCTATCCACTACCGCTGCCTCTCTGGCTGATCCACTTGTGAGACCTGCTATGCACATGGGGCCATCAAACCAGGCTGTAGCTGGTCTAGCCATGGCTGCCTCTTGTGGCCAGTGCAGGGACTAGAAAACCCCATGGTTGGGGATGCTGCAGCCAGCTGGTGGAGTAAGACTCCTCAGCACCATGGCGCAGCCTGTGGCTCACTGCAAGCCCGGCACAAGGCTGTCTGGTGCAGGAGGTGCCCCTGGTGCCGCAAGCACCGACTGAAAATCAGGAATGACAAGCACCTTGCGTCATTCCCAAACTTTTAAAAATGTGAGCCCCTGTCTCTCAAGTTTGATGCCACCAGTGCCAAGCACTGTGTGAATATCCCTGATGCTGAGGTGAGGCCAAAGGAAAGAGCTGTGAACTGGTACTGGCAATTACCTAGCCTGAACTGAAGAAACCTACTGTGTGATGGCCTGTCTGGGATATGAAAATAGGCACCTTTCAGATCCAGTGATCCCAGCCAGTGTCCTGACTGCAGAGATGGTAACACTATTCTCAGTGTGAGCATTTTGAATTTCTTTATATGCTTGTTTAGATACCCAAGATCTGAAATGCATCAGGACTCCCCATTTTCTTGTGGGTGAGGAAATACCTTGAGAACAGGCCCTTGCTCTACTGACAGGCAGGGATCTTTCTACAGCTTTTGCTGTCAGTAATTTTTTTTTCTTTTTCTTTTTTTTTCTTACTTCCAGTTCCAGCAAAATTCTTTCTGTGGGAAAATGTACTGAAAATGTTTGTGTTTCTGCAGGCAGGAATGTTAACTACAGAAATAGTCCTTGGCCCACTACCCCAGAATCCACTTGTCTGAGGTAAATCGGTACCCATTCCTGAAGGTAATGAGCCAATCTTCCCCACTGGCAATGGATAGGGTGACCTGGATGGAACTGTCTGGGGTTCTGCTTTGGCTGCGGTTCAGTGCTGGTGCAGCAGCAGCAGTACACTTTGCTCCCCTTCTGTCCCTGCCTCTGAAGTATCTCCTTGTGGCAGACACTCATAGGGGGGCATATGGAACAACATGAACTCTTGGAAAGCAACCTCTGTCTCCGCTTTCCCTTCCACAGCGCCTATAGGAGGTAGAAGGCATTTCTCTCTTATTGTTACTCCCATAAGAAAATTGCATTCATCCACTATTTTCATAAATGCCTCTATTATGGCACCAAAAGTGAATTTCCTTTGAAGGGAAAATCCATGGCATTGGTTTCATATCTTGGGAAAAGACTGTAGTTCTTAACCAGGAGAGCTTCTTAAGGACACTGCATGAGCTAGAACTCCAGCTGCCACGTCATCAGTGTCCACAGCAGCGTGAAACGGAATTTAGGGCTTCCAGGGCAGATCCTGCAGTGGCAGCCAAGTCTTGCACCAAATCACTGTCTGCTCTATCAGCAAGTGCCAGAACTCTATTTCACAATGCTTTCTAGTACTGTGCTATACATACTGAATAAGCTGCTTACCTAAAGAGAGGAAGCTGCAGTATAAACCTTCTTGGCCACAGTATCCAAGTTTTTAGAGTTCTTTTCTGGAGGCTGTGCAGAGGTGACTTTTGCTCTCACAAGCAGCAATCTGGGCTACACCTTGGTGATCAGGGTGGACATACAAGCATTCTACCTCCTGTGTTCACCTAACATTCACAGTCGAGCAGCTGAAGCAAGAGCAGTCATGACTTTTGATGTAGCCTTCTTAAGAGACTGTGTATGGGGACTAACAACCTTCTTGGGAGCCATACCCATCATGACCATAAATTCAGCATCTTCTTTCATCCTCCTCCGCTTCCTGATGGTGAATGTTTAGAGTATCAAGCATATGCCTGGCAAATGAGGAAACAAACTCTAGTCCTGATTATGCCCTTGAGGTGAGCCAAAATCTTGCTTATATGGACCTCTAATTCCATGGGATCACATTCCTCCTACTGTACACAGTATTCTCATTCCTCCTCCTCCTCCACAGGCAGATAGGCTGGGACCTGAAGTGGCATTATTAAAATTTTCCATAGCCTAGATGGTTTGGAAAAATTGACATTATTTTTGATATGCCCTCTGATGAGGGCATTTTTCTTTATCATCTGCCTGCTCCTTTCTATTTAGGAGTGAGTAAAATTTTTTCATTACATTTATTTTGACAGGCACCATTTCCAGTGTCTGCTCAGAGGCTCTTTTAGTTATAGTTCTGCCATCAACGGATTCAGGATTCCCAATTTCAGATAGCTTGATCTTTTTTAATTGCAAAGGCTATGCCTGTGGTGCAGTGGGTGAAGCAACAATGTCACTCCCTATCAGGCCGTAAAGGCCACCTCCTGGACTGTTCCGAGATCGTTTCTTCGTTGCGCCACAGGTGCTGCTCTTCCTCACTCCCAGCTTCTCTTGCATTTACCCCTGCTCCTGTGGTCACCTCCGGCCGCCAGCCCGCTCCTGTCTGGGTCCCCTTTCCAACCTCGCTCATTGATGCATTCCACACCCCAGTGCCCCTTTCTCTCGATTGAGTCCACCGCTTCTTCTGTTTCTCCTGCTTTGCCCACTGCCTGCCCTCCGTGAGCTCTGCCACCACCCATGCCTGGTCTTGCCGCCTACCATCCCGAGCTCCTGGGTCAGCAGTCCATCAGGACATTCACCTTCAGTTGGCTTGTAGCCTGCACGTCCCTCCTGCCTTTGGGAGACCCCTCCCGATTCTCTCTCCTTTCAGCAGTGGCAGCTCATTTCCTCTCTGGTTCCGGGTCCTGCCACTGCTCACAGACACCTGGCTTTCTCCCCTGCCCTGTCTACTGCCTTGACGGCTCTGTGCCTCCTTCCTATCATCCTTGCTGAACGCCCTGTCAGTTATTCTTGCAACATGTTTTCTATTTCAGCTGCCGGGTTGGTGCGCCTTCCGCCGCTCCTGGTGCCTTTCACTTTCTCCTGTTTCCTGGTCTGCCTGGTTTCGCCTGTGGGCCACATCGGGCATCACCATTTTGCTCAGACATCTAGTAGTGCCTCCCTCAGCCTGCGCCCTCTCAGGTGAGCCTCAGCCATTGGAGTTCTTTTCTCGGTCGCGTCAGATTGCAAACCCGCTTCAACACACTCATAGGTCTTGCTCATCTCCTCCATCCCTCCTGCTTTCTCCCTCATGTTCTGAGCCACTGTTTTTGGGATTGCTGTGGACATCGTGTGGGTTGCTCAGTCTTCATTGGGCTCTCGACCGCACTAGTGATGTGGGTTTGGTCACGCATCACCTCCGTCCTGCTACTGGGTTCTTTTTGGGTTCTGTTCCCTACCTCACTTAGAGCCTCCGGGTGAGGCAAACCGCTCTTCTTTCTCCTCGACTGGACATTTTCCCCTGTCTCTTCTTCTAGCCTGCATAAATTCCTCCTTTTGCACCCTGCTTTAGCTGCTGGTATTTATTTTATTACTGTTTTCATTACATGTTATCTCCAGCTGGTTGCCTGTCTGTTCCTGCTTCACCCAGTGGCTTTGCCATGCATCCTATGGTACCCAGCTCATTCTTCTGGTTTTCTTCGACCCTCCCATCACCTCCTTGCTCCAGCACTCCAGCTCCTTCCAGCCTTCCTGGTGTTCCAGCAATCGGCATGGCATGTTTCTTCGTTCTCAGCCCTTACCCCCGCCTTGTCCCTTCACCTTTTGCCCTCCACTCCATTCTTCTATTGGCTCCATGCTTGGCCATCGCCATATTCCCTGCTACGCTCTAGTTTATGAAACCTCAGCCCTTCGCGATCGCTCTGGCTGCTGGCCTCTACCATCTCTTTCTCTCGCACCTTTCCCAACCCTCGCCTTATCAGTCTCTCCTGCCCCACACCTGCCCTTCAGCCTGCCTTGTCCTCCTCCTCCTCAGTATATCAGTCTCTGTTCCTCTCAAACCTTGTGCTTCCTATTCAGATCTCGTAGTTCCTCCTACCACCATAATACCTCATTCTTCTCCTGGTCTTTGTACTGCGACCCTGGGCCGTGAACTTAGCCCCACCGCCTCGCCTCTGACTCTTGCCCTTCTCTCCTCCCTCGTCTCATGCTTTCTTTTTGGGGTGTTTCCCTATCCTGCCATCACCATACCTATTCATAACCTCTTCTACCCTAGTCCCACATTCTTGGACCACTGACTGTATATCCTCCACTCCATGTCCAACATCCATCAATATCGAACCTCATCCTTCCTGTACCTACTTGCAATCTTACCTACCTTAACTGCATTCAGCCTTTTAAGGCTTTCATTCCATTATCGTACATCAACTTACTTCCATACCGCCTTCCAGGCTTCATTTCATCATTGTACATCGTCCATTTCATTCCTCACCTTATACTGTTCAGACTTCAAGGTTTTCAATCTGCCATCATTCATCCTCAAACACTCTTGTCCTCCCATCGACTTCTCCACTCATCACAGGCTGTGGCTTCTGCCTGCCATCCTCGCCTCTTTCTCTCGATCCTTCCTTCCCATTCTTGATCCTCCACTTGTCCATTCAGACTTTGTAGCACCTTTCTCACTACTCCTGGTACTCTGTACCTCCCCACCGGCTGTGGCTTCGCCTTGGTCGCCTCTTTCCTACTTGCATCAAGTTCACTTCACTCCTGATTTGGCTTCTCAAATGGACCCAGCTGGCACGCACTTCCACGGTTGCTACTGTGGACCTGCCTCCTAGGGACCCTTGCTGGGGTTTCCTTCGCTCAATCCGACCTCTCAGTAGGTCTACTTCACATTGCCTGATCGAGCATATCCTATATGGGTCCCTATGCTACATCGTATGCTCTCCACTAGGAGACATGCCTTCTGTACACACTGCTCCATGGCTCGGGCTAGCTCTGTAGCAGACGATCTCGCTCTGCACCTACGGCGCACATTCTAGAGCATGTGAAGCTTGAGCGGGTCCTTCTCCTGGCCCATAGTGAGAACGCCTTTTGCTCCGTGGACCTTCAGTCGTCTTCATTTTGGCGATACCTCTCGATATAAATTTACAACTTCAAGATGCGAGGGTGGGCTCTCATCATCAGGACCCCTTTGGCTGAGCGAGCAGGTTCAGCGGCACCTCACGCTATTCTCCATCATGACCACTCCTGGTTCACCTGGTCTGTTCCATAGGCTCGTCACGCTGGCTGAGTGCCTCAGTGGTCTTTTTCTCCTCCTTTGCTTTTGGGCATCTAGTTGCAGAGATGTCGCCAGAACCCTCAACAGCATTCCTGTTAGGGACAGAATGAGAGTGTCATCTAAATTGGAACCTTTTCCTCTTCCTCAATATAGACTCTAAATTGCAGCAGCTGAGCTGTCACTATCCAAAACATCTTTCAGCCAGGAGGGAAGGCGACCTAGACTTTGGATCCCAAGAGGTTTCCTCCTCAAAGGGTTTTCTCTCCTCCGTGCTGAAGGATATGACATTAGATAGGGTTGGTGTTTCACAGATTCCAGATTTGGTTTTGCTGTTGGATGGTGGCCCCAGCTGTTCCTCTTTCCTTAGGAAATCAGCCCTTCTGCATCATGTCAGTTTGCTTTTCATTCATCGTCCCCATCATATCTGTTCTTCTCCCATCCTTCCCCTCATTTATCAACTTAATTTCGGTTTCAGTATCTTCTGATTTCGCTCTCTTCTGATTTCGCCTCGCTGCTCGACACCCTTTGGGTATTCTTTCTGGGCTTCTTCCTAAGCTACCTTTAGCCCAGGAATCATTCCCATGGCACCTGTAGTCTGCATTCTTCCTCCAAGGTTCCTACATACCACCCTATAGGTAGAACATCCTACTGACAGAGAGGTAAACAGCCACAAGGTAAGTCACACAAGCATACATCATACCAAGTTGTGTAAGCACACTGAATTGCAAAGGCTATGCCTGTGGTTCAATGGGCGGAGCAACAATGTCACTCCCCAGTTAGGCCTTAAAAGGCCAATCCTCCTCACTGTTCCAGGATTCAAGCTTTCATGTTCCACTCTCCAGTGGTAATGCCCCCTCTTTTCGTGTGGGCTTCTTTAAGCTACCTTTAATCAAGAGACTCATTCCTGTGGCACCTACAGGGATGGAACCCTCCTCTAGGGTTCCTCACCGCACTCCTATAAGGTTGTATAGTCCACAGATAGAGAGGCCAACAGCCACAATGTATCCAAGTTACACAAGCATACATCATAGCAAGTTGCGTAAACACACTGAACTTTAGTTTTTATTGACGCACATCATTAATATCAGAATCCTGTCAGTGTTAGGAACAATAATGAAATGATATACTATAGTGGCGATCAATGTTCCAAGCCAAAGCTTACTCAGACATATATTTCAATTACCTTGCATCTAAGGAGGTAGAAAAATGATCCAAGCGGCTGGGTGTGAACTGCTGGGTCCAGGGCTCCTCCAGCTACCCTGAGGCCGGCTCCCACCACCCTGTAACACAAGCGTGATCTATATGCTCTCCCTGTCTCCCCAGGATCCCTCCTACTGGTCAAGAGACAAATGTGTCATCTCTCTCTGAAATGTAAAACACCATGTTCTCCAACTAATCTCAAACTGTGAGATTCTACCATTGCACCTTACTATAAGACGTTCCAGTGCATACATGTCATTTATAAGATAAAGTATGGGGTATGCAACTTCGAGTGACACACATCACCCCATATTTTATTTTTATATAATTGCCGGGTTTCCTTTTTTCACCTCAGCAATTATATGAAATAAAGGTGTTCCGTGTGTAGTCACGTCTGGTTGTTTCAGCATGTGGTGCGGTTCATGCTAATATTTTGTGCAACACTTTTGTTTTGTTGACAGCTGAAAGTTACATTTTCTTATTTTTAAATGATTTTGTGTTCCTTACCACCAATTCCAAGTGATGGTTTAGTGTCCAGGACTCGGGGAGGGAAGCGAGCCAGCACTAGTGGTCTGAAGAAAAGAGTTTCGCAGGCACATGCACAAAGCAAGAGAAACTGTGCATGTGTTTGCAGTAATAAACACTCCTTTATTACGGCAATTACGCCATGGTTTCCTATGGGAAAAAGGAAAGCTGATTATTATAATTTGATACCACTGAATTTGCGCTTGGCGCCTTGGGCTCGTCTCCAAAGGCAGGTAATTTTTCTTGGCAGTGAGGAAGTATACATGAAGAAGTAAGCGCCATGACCAGAAGGTCCCTCGGGGACTGAAAGGAGAACTAGTTCTGGTGATAACATAGCAGCTGCCCTACAAGTGTGTAGCGACTGTCCATACTTTGCTGCCAGAAGTGTGAATTACTGAGGGCAGGATATCCTCCACTTGGTGTACGCAGATGGACATAAAAATTTATATAATTGCAGTTTAGGATAGAAATCGGCCACAGGACAGTGGAAGATTGGGGTCCCAACCTAGCTTCAAAATGGTGGTAAGCACTGCCCAAGAGGGAAGTGGAACTACACCCTTCTGCACTTCATGGTAGGTTGCCAACAGCAATGGAAAGAGCTCAACCAGGAATGCTTTGTACCATTCCTTAGGAAATCGATCAGGACCGGGGCATTTCTTAGTTTTGAATCATGTTAACACAGTTCTGATCTCCTCCTCAGTGATCTGGGCCAGTAAACGCTCCTGCTGTCCTTCAGTTAGTTTAGGAATTGGGAGAGAAGGCAAGAAATTTAGGATCAGGTCGCCCAAGGGAGGGGTCCACCAGAATACAAGTCACAGTAAAATTGCTGAAAAATATCTAAGATATCAGGGGCAGACACTGTCAACTCTCCAGTAGATGGATTTTTAATTTGTGTAATGCCAGAAGCTTGTCTATAACCCCTAGGTTTCTTTGCCAATGTTCATAGACCTCAGGGCATCCTTCATAGTGAAACTTTTCCAAATACAATAGAACCACCTGGACTTTAATCCAACAGTTTCTGAGTTCCGACTTAATCTGGTGAACCAGCCCTCATTAAACCACTCCCCAGAGTCTCCCATTTGTTGTAACCTTTAAGCTCTTAGAGTAATTGGTATTATTTAGCTTCATTTTTTTTATGTTTACAGGACGGTAGGAGATGATCTCTATGGATCACCGCCTCAGTGTATCCCACAGAACTGTAGAGGAAGTGTCCATCCCATAGAACTGTAGAGGAAGTGTCTGGGAGGAGTTTTCTTTTATAATTTGCAGGACTTTATCAGTCATTAACATTCAGAATTCCTCGCCTCAGGAGGGAGAGACTGAGACGCCAGAGAAAAGGTTTACGCAACTTACCTAAATCTAACTTTAATAAAAGGGAGAGTGGTCAGATAGGAACCTGGCATTTATAGTTGGATCCCGAAGGACATCTATATGTTCCACAGAGATAAAAAATAGTCAGTTTGAAAGCAAGGAGAGAAATAAGTAAACCCGCTTAGAGAACAGGAAAAAGAACGCCTCCAGACGCCAACCAGCCCCTGAGCCAAGATCTGGGTTTCATACTGTTTTTGGGCCATTGTTTTACGGTGCTTTATGGGTGAGGTGTGTCCATCGAAGAGTTCAGGGTCACATTGAAATCCCTCCCAGTACTAGCACCCTTTCCGTGATTTCTACCAATTTATTCAAGAACTGCTGAAATCCCCAAGGGGAGACCTAGGAGGAAAATAAACATTTGTCAATGTCACTTCTGTCCAGAGCATTGAACCCTGCAGAATGATGCAACATCCATTAGTGCCGACGCACTACTGTTGCACATGAAGCTGCCGCCAAGGCTGAACCATTACTGCCACCCTCCTCTTACCCCGCTTTAGGAAGATGCAAAAATGTGGTATCGACCTCCAGAGCCTAATTTTTGATGCTCTGTTGAGGACAGATGCGCCTCCTGTAAATAAACAGCATCTATTCACTGCCCCTAATGTACTGGAGGAGCCTGGACCTCTTAATCAGATTATCAATACCACTGATATTCAAGGACAAGATTTTAACCAGAGAGATAGCCACTGTAAACTAAACAGTTAAGTAAGCTCTATATGATAAATAATAAAGCCAAACGACTAAACCTCCTTCTCTTGGAAGGTTAGGAGTACCAATGTCACTCACCCTTCTGGGCCAGACACAAGCAAGGCATCTTATGTTGGTTTCACCCTCCTTCCTGTAATGAATGATGTGCCTCAGAATGAAATATATCCTGAGAAACCCAGCTATCCATAGCGCCCCCACAGAGTGCTTCCTATGTGCTAAATAAGTTTTCTCTCAAACCTAATCTTGAAGGTTTATAAATAGAAAAACTACCTATAATAATACCAACTAGGCCCTATGAAGCTAGAATAAACAAGAACAGGACCCTATCATCGGTCCTTTGTGTTAACCTGAACAAAACACACCAGGTACTGTCTGGCATCAACATGCCCAGACAGTAGCCGCCCGTGGCACTGAGGCGCTGGACGCCACACCGCACAACGCCTGTGATCCAGGTTCGGGAATGGACTTTTGTCATCTGGGGTAGGCTGGGAGGTGGAGGCTTGAGCATCCGGAGGACTGCTCTCCTTCCTCGGGTTAGTTTGTGTGCTGCGCAAGTCAAGCAAGAGGGGTTCACCCGTGCCCAGGTGTGTTTGGTTGGTTTCCACGGAGGCGGTGATGGCTGGGTTGCTACTCACGGTTGCCGTGGGGGCAGGGAGAAAAATGGAGAAAAATACCAGGACCTCGGCAGGATCCATGATGGTTCCGATGGGGCCAGAGAACGATACCTCTGGGGGTCGAGCCTCTGCTGGGTCCGCTGGAGAGGACAAATAATGATAAAAAAAAAAAAAGAAAAAAACCATGCCCAGACAGTAAAAGGTTCTCCCATCTTTATCTCCTCTAATGGGGAATCACAAGTGAGAAAAGCTGACAAGTGACTTCCAAGGTTGGGGAGAGTTGCAAACTACTCCCTGTCTGCCCTTGGGTAAAAGGGGAAATCCTCCATCCCATGAGCCAGGAAGAGCTACCAGGAAACCAGAGGGTCCGGGCTCCTTGGAGTGAGTAATGCCTCAAAATGGAGTATACCACCAGGCAAACCAAAGGGGTATACAGGAAAAATAAAAACACTATCATCTATTGCCATTGAAGCCGCCCCAGCCATAGCAATCACAATGTTGACCTTTCTGAAAAAACTATCAGGGACCCTCTTTATATCCCCTGCCATAGGAAACTTATGGGCGTGCAGGATAGAGGCCGTAACAATTTGCCAAGGCTCAGCCCTTTGTAGTTATCGAGCTGTTAAAGTCATTTTCTTAAATCCTAGAGGAAACATGTAAACTAAAGCTACTCCAATGAACTCAACCTAAGGCATTCTGTAGGAGTAAGAGAACCTCCCCTCCAAGCCCAACACCCCGAAATTTTTGCTCTTAAGTAAGGCTTATTTCAGTCCAACATGCTATTTGATTACTGTGGAATTCCTCTCACTCCCATTACAGCCTAATGTCCCATTCTCTTTAATTTTATAGTGGAGACATTCTGTCTCTGCAATTGAACAGTTAAACTTGAAGCAAATGTGCCCCTTGTCCAAAAGAAAATTTTAAACAAATGACCATCTTTAAGGGAATTAGACCAGAGTAGTAGCTGCTGCAGAGTATAACTGTGTAACTGAAAGCTCAGTGCTGGTAAATTAGTTTTAACCGTGCAAATTAAAAATTGTCTTCCTGAAGTATGAGCCAACACGAATTAAGAATCAGACAAAGCCTGCTAGAAACAGCTGGGTCAGAGGATGATCTCATTTCACCGCCTGCCAGTGTTTTTCTTATTTTGAAATGCTCTGTTGGGAGCACGCCCAGAAGTCAACTGAGCATTCTTGAAAGTAAAGTTTTACATTAGTTTCTTGCCTGTTCACCTATTATTTTCAGAGCTCAGAGATCCCCATGAAGGAGAAAGCCAAGGAATCTATCCTCCGTTCCGCTGCCCCTTAGAACGAGCAGATGTTCCAATGGTACCTTCATGTTTAAGTCTCCAGTTCAAATCTCCGTAAGCCGCCAAACAAGACACTGCTTAACCCTACCCAAAGTTTACAGGCAGCAAACTGTTCTGTGGGTGGGCAGCCATCTGCCATCCCAGAGGTTGTGGCTTCCGGTCCTGCTTTCACAGGCTAATGGTCTGGAGTTTGCCAACCTCATTTCAATAGCTCCTCCCTTACAGCATCCGCGAATCAAACTCCATCCAACCCTCGGAAAAAGGCTATCAGACAAGCAGGGTAGGGAGTCATAAATCGGACCTCCTGTTGTTTAAAGGCCGCAACAGTAGAAGGTACTCACGGCAATCCGTACTGTTAGCGGACATAATCGTTGTCCATATATATCCTAGTTTGGCCATAACAGATCCGCTTTCTCCAGGCTGTAAGCAAAACTTGCTCTTTAATAGCGTAATTAAGAAATTTAGCGAGGATTGAGTGGTGGCAGATGTTTGGGAAGTCGGCTTAGGCTCCACCGGTATGTCTAAGGCTGTACAAAGAAGCATAACAACAAACTCCTTTATGTTTGTCCCTCAGAGCCCTCAGGAATGCGGAAAATACAAATATTTTACAGTGGGCTCTGTTTTCAAAATCTTCCTCCTCGCGGCACTGCATTACACTGCTCCTTAAATCCTGTACTGTCTGTTGCAGCTCATCCAATTAGGCCTCCCAGCGGCTAACTGTCGCTCAGTGTCATCAGTCCTCTGCTCCAAACTGCCCACATCTTTCAAGATCGTGTAATCGCTTAACCTCTGCACAGAAGGAAAACAATTTCCGATATATTGTTTCAATTTAACTTTTTATTTTGCAGGTTCCGTGGGGTACAGGAAGCGCCTAGCTACTGGTACCCATCCATGGAGGCCAACGAGTGCTCAGTCAGATGTGTCTGGTTTAATCTCGGCCATACTCCTCCTGCAGGTCTGTTTTTCTTTAATAGTGACTCCTATGTTGTCCCTTCTCACTGTAGTGTACAGTTTTGCAGCAATCTTCGAGGTTAACAGGGAATTTTAGAGTGCTAGGCTGGGTGCTCCAGATCAAATGGCCATAACGATGGTGACGCCACCGAAGTCTAGATACCCGGATACCTGATCCATCTTTACCATGCTTTTCAGACGGTTGAGCAGCTTTTTCATGTCACCCTTTACACTTTGCATTGCTGCTGCTGAATACGAGGTGACAGAACCCTCTGATGCACGCTTTCCACCATCTTTAGGAACTCCCTCAGACCCTTTTGTACTATTTTTGGTGGCAAGGAGGCAGACCGATAAGTTATAATGACCTCTAATTTATTTGGCCAAAACCATACAGATTTCACAAAAAAAAAAATCGTTGTGATCTGAACATAGGCAATTTAATTTATGCTCTTGGCACACTCTCACCATAACAGCAGCTCTTCGAGAAGAGCTCTTGCAACAGGTAATAACTGCCAGGACTCTGCCGGGCAGGCACTAGGACCCAAGAAAAATTCTAGCTGGCAGTCCAAGACGGGAATCGCCACAAATGTTATCTTCTAGTATATAAGAGGCGGTCCTCGCACCACCTCAGTTTGTCTAATGGAGACCCAGCTAGCATGAAGGACTGGACAAACTGAGGAGGCTTTGTCATCCCGATAGGGACACACTGGAAAAAGCATTGGGGAAGAGGAAGGAAAGTATACCTGCTTCAACAGCTCTTCTCAAGGTAGTACAGTTACGTAGGGACCTACCGTAACAGTAGATCTTCGAGAGAGGCTCTTGCAGTAAGTAATTACACATAGGACTGATCCGGCAGGCGGCAGGACCCTACTGGAAAAATTTCCTAGCTAGTAGTCCCTGGTGAGGACAGCCCCACGCCAGGTGACATCGGTATAAAGCAGTCCTCACGCCTTCTTCCAGTTCTTTCCCCCCAAAGGAGGCCAGACAAGAGAGAAGCGAATATTTCTCACTGGAAAAGGAGCTGAAAAAACTTTTGGGAGATGGAGGGCGGAAGGTATTACCTGCTGCAAGAGCCCTCTCGAAGATCTACTGTTAATGGTAAGTTTTAAGTAACTGTACTATCTTACTTCAAGAGGGCTCTTGCAGTGGTAATTACATATAGGACTGAGTCCCAAGCAGTCTGGAACAAGAAGAAGCACACGGGAGGAGGAAAGCTACTCAGAGTAGATCCTTTAGCTGTGAAGGCCTTAAGAAAGGAGGCCTTGCAGGACAGCCAACCCGAAGCCTGCTCTATGGCGAGAGGCAATATCCAAACTGTAATGTTTTATAAAGGTATGGACAGAAGTCCAAGTGGCGCAGCACAGATGTTCTGCCGCTGACACATTCTTGAAACAAGCCGCTGAGGCAGCGATTCTCTGGTGGACTGGTTCTCTTACTTGACCCGAAGGGTCTTGTTGTACTTGTCATAACAGAAAGTGATGCAATGAGCCAACTATTTGGATAGGCATTGTTTAGAAACAGCATTGCCTTCTCTTTGAGTGCAAAAGAGACAAACAGTTGATCAGTCTTTCTGAGATCCTTTGTCCTGTTAGTGTAGTATCTCAGAATCCAGTGAACATCCATAGTATGTAGTAAATACTCCTCGATTGGAGTACTGCGTAAGAAAGCGGGTAACTCTATGGACTGGTTCAATGCAGATTCCGCTACCACCTTGGGGAGAAACTTAGGATTGGTGCGAGAGCTACACGCTCCTTGTGGAAAATGTAGTATGGAATTTTACACATCAAGGCCTGAGCTCGGAAGTCCTCCAAACCGAGAAAATGGCCACGAAAAGTGTCTTCCAAGAAAGGAACTTCAAGTCTCATGGAGGCTGCCGGTTCAAAAGGAGGCAGAGTTAGTTTTCAAGAACAAAATTCAAATCCCAAGGAGGGGCGGAACTCGAATAGGAGGTCTCAGGTGGAGAACCCTCTGAGGAAAGTCTTTGAGACTTCCAGCTGAGTAAACGCTCTGTCTGCAAAGGGAACGGATAGGCCAAAATGGGCGCCTGTGTGGACTTTCAGAAAGGAGTGACTAAGACCTAGGTCAGGAGATGGCGAGGTACTCCACTAGACATCCATGGGGCAGGAGAAAGGCTCAACGTCTTTTGAAGCAGCCCAGATTGTGAACTTTTCCACTTCATGGCATAGGGTAGACCATCTGGGAGAAACTCCAAAGCGGGCTGGGCTATGTCTGCAGGAGCCATGCATGTAGCTGAAGGGACTCGAGACCTGGATGGACCAGGGTTCCCTGATCCTGGGTCAGTAAACATCATGACAAAGGAAGAGGGAGCAGAGGTTCCTCTGAGAATTGTTGCAGAAGAGAGAACCAAACTTGCCTGGGTCAAAATGGAGCGATCAGAATCATTCATGCTCCATCTGAACCTAGTTTCAGCAAGACCCGTGGGATCAAAGGAATTGGGGAAAGTAGTAGACAAATCTGTCCTTCCAATCTAGAGAGACAGAGCGCCTCCAGAAAATGCCTCGCTTTGAATGAGCGAGCAGTAATCTGGAAGCTTTATGCTTTGAGGGGAAGCGAACAGGTTGACCTGTGGTGTTCCCCAACGAGGAACATATCATCTAGGACCCCTTGATCCAGTTCCCACGTGGATCCAGGGCAGACAAGCGACTCAGCTTGTCTGCCAAGGCGCTTTGACTCCCGGAACATGAGTTGCCGTAAGGTGAAGGTCGTGTAGTGTTGCCCAATCCCACACTCTCACTGCTTCCTGCAAAGAGGGTGGGACCGAGTCCCTCCCTGTTTGTTGATGTACCATACCACACACATACTGTCCATCTGGACGGCTAGGTGGTCTGGAAGGAGATACAGATGGAGGGCTTGGAGTGCATAAAGCACTGCCTGGAGCTCGAGCACATGGATGTGAAGTGTTTGTTCGAGCTTGGACCAAGAGCCCTGGGTCCGATGAAGACCGAGATGGGCTCCCCAACCTTTGCCCGAGGCATCTATGATCAGAGTCTGGAAGGGGGAGGAAGGAAGAAAGAACCCCGAAACAGGTTCTTCTGACCATCCACCACTACAAGTCTCGAACCATGGAGAGGAGACCAGGACCAGCTGATCCAAGTCGCCCTCCAATTGATCCCATTGGGAGTGAAGCGCCCACTGAGAAACCCTCATGTGGAGCCGAGTGAGGAACTGTCGTGATAGCAGCCGCCATAAGCCCGAGAAGGCGAAGAATCGACCTTGCAGTGACTCTGCTGCCGGGACAAAGGCTTACCTGAGTCTGAATAGTGGCCACCTGTCCGTGGCAGGAAGGACCTGCCCAGGGTCGGTCCAGTATCGCTCGATAAACTGGAGTCTCTGGGATGGGATCAAATGACTTGGAATGGTTGATGGTAATACCCAGGCAGGCAAAGACCTGTTGGGTAAGGGAGAGGCAGCTGGAGTTCCTCCCTGGATGAGGCCGCCAGGAGCCAGTCGCCCAGGTACAGGAAAACCTGCACTCCCCGGTACGCAGGTAGGCCGCCACCATCGCAAGGCATTTGGTAAATACTTGGGAGCCAAGGAGAGGCCAATGGAAGTGCCCTGAACTGGTAGTGGTCCTCTGAAAAGCAAAACAGAGATATTTGGTGTGGGACAGGCGAATGGATATATGCAGGTAGGCATCCTGCATATCCAGAGCGTACAGCCACTGGCCCGAGCAGAGGAGGGCAGAAGACTCTGCAGTGAGAGCATTCTCAACCTCTTGTATTCCACGAATAGGTTCAGGGAACTGAGATCTAGGATAGGTCTTACATCTCCTGTCTTCTTCGGACCAGGAAGAAGTGAGAATAGTAACCTGTTCCCTGTAGGGAAGGGGACAGGTTCATCGCCTGTTTCAGCAACAGTGCTGACATCTCTTCCAGGACCAGAAGAAGATGTTCCAGAGCACGACGATCTTTGGGGAGGGTGGCGAGGTGGTTTTGTAGAAACTCTATTGAGCCGCCCTTCTGCGCTTAGCTGGAGCACCCATGATCTGTTATCCTCTCCCAGCCCGGAAGGTGGAGGGAGAACCTCCTCCTACCAGTTCCTCCGGAAGCCCAGAGGCTGTGGGAGAGGGAAGGAGTCAGGTGGTGTGGGCAGCTGCAGCTGAAGCACCCGCTGCTTTTTGTGGGTGGAGGGGCTTGGCAGCTGTGGGGCCCAGCGCTTAGTGGCCTGCTTTCCGGAGGTTTCACCTTTGGCCGGTTCCGTCTGCGAAAGGGACGGCGCTGTGGTTGATGAGGATGGTACATAGAGTCGAAGGACTTTAGTGCTGTCCACTTCTCCTGCAGGTCGGTGATGATGTCCTGACGTCACCCCTGAAGAGCACTGACCCCGGAAGGCGCCTGTAGCGGACTGCACTCCGGACCAACCCTGAAACACGGAGCCAAGCATGATGTCGTAGCCTACGGCAAAGCTGAGCTCCATCCAGCAGTGTCCACTGCATCGTAAGTCGCACGAAGCATGTGTTGACGGGCCGAACGAGCAGAGCGGACGAGGTCAGACAGTTCCTGCTTGACTTGAGTCTAGCAGGGAGTCCAATTTGGTTTCCACCTCAGAAAGAATTGCCTTCTGTAATCCCCCATGTGACCAACATAGTTCAGGGACCTGATCCCAGTGTGGAAGAAGCAAAACCTTCTTGCCATACTGGTCCAGAAGGCGGATTCTTTATCAGGTGGCGACGAGCTAAGGTGTTTTGGATTAGCTGACTGGCTGTGAGCGGTACTAATCACAACCAAGTCAGCTCGAGGGTGGAATCTAAATAGTCAACCCTCTGGAGCCTGGTATAGCCTGTTCGACTTCTGTGAAAAGGGGCTAAGGCCAACGGTTGATTCCAAATGGTGGTAACAAGGTGGGCATAAGGCTCGATCCAGGGTGGCACCAAGGTGGGAGCCGTCACGGCAGATCCAGATGCTCAGCGAGTTTCAACCGTTGTGGGTATGGCTCCAAGGATTGCCACTTTTGCACTGTCTGGATTTTACGTAGCAGTCCGTGAAGGAAGGATCCTCCAGAGGAGACTTGGAGGATTCCTTGGCCTGGCTTAGACATAGAGCGAGGCTCGTCCGTCCTTCTCGAACAGCCATCGGAGGCGCCTGAGGAGGAAGAGGAAGAAACTGAAAAAGACGACTTCTCTTCCCGCTCTAGGGGAGGAACGACCCTTTGGGAAGCCCTCAGAGAGTGTGTCCTGCCCTCTCTGGACCCAAAGGGTTAAGCCCTGGTGTCTGGAGGAGGGGAGAGTTTGTGCCATGGACATATGGAACCCGTACTGTCGTCAGAAGCGACTCTCCAGCTCTCTGGTGAGTTGAGCCTTGGCCTCAGCCCACCAGGAGGCTAGAGTCTCCTGCAAATCCACCGCAGCTGGGGGGTGGAGGAGGAGGGGATAAGGGTATGGGTTATACCCATAGAGCTAGTATCCATAAACCGACGGCAGGAAGCCTGGCCGGGTATTGTGGCGCCTGGTACTGCAGCGTCGGATATCATGTCCCGGTACGACGGCATCTGATACGACGGGATCTGGTACCCAGGAGAGCTGCCGGAGCAGACGGCCCATGGGCTGGACTGGGGCAGAAGGCCTGGAGGGCGGAAGGCCCGACGTTGGGGTGGCATCCAGAAGTGGGATGTCGCCAGGAGTCGGCACTACCGGCGTCTGAGCGGCGGCAGAGGTGCTGGCATCGGGGCGGCGTCCGGGAGCGACGTCAGATCAGCAGGAGGTTGGTCCGGACGGAGGTGGAACAGGGACCTCAGCGCCGCCGGGATGGAGAGGAAATACCCAGGTCAGGCTGAGGAGACTCTGGTCCCCAGAGGGCAGCGAAGGCTGCGGGAGCCGGAATGATGGACTGGGGGGCAGCGTCGGCTTATCCGCTGTGCAGACGGGCGGACCGGCGTGTGTTTTGCCAGCGGGATCCAGGCAGGCGCAGAGGGCGGTGGTGACTTAGCAGAACCTTTGCGAAGGCAGGCTGTGATGGAGGCGGCCTGGTCTGGCGGAAGAGAGGTTCTTGGCGCCGCGGTGGGAGACCTACCGAGCTTCTCTGTGCAGACATCGGAGGAGCAGGCGTCGGCTGATCGAGCCGCCTGCGCCGGTAGGCCGTGAAGCAGCAGCTTTCGGGCGGAAGCCTCCAAGAGCCTGGAGTCCGACTGGACCGACGCGAGCCAGAAGGGTGGGGCTAACGCCTTAGAAGCCCTAAGGCGGCCGCCAAGGAGCGGGTTCCCTGGGGACGTTATTTTCAACATAGCGACTCCCGACGGAGTCGCGTGGGAGAGAAGCCTTCTGTCCCGTGTTTTCTTTGTCCTTTCTCTTCGATGGCCTTCAGAAGCTGGCGCCTGCCGACGTTTTTGAGTTCTTTTCCATGGAGCTCATCTTCTTTTTGAGAATGTGGGCTTTCAGGGACTGCTGTCGCCTTCTCCGGGTGGCGTGTTGAAACTCAGGCAGTGCTGGCACTTCTCTACTTGATGATGGGGCCTAAAACAAAGGCATGGGGAATGGCGTCCTTGTCCGGGAGTTGGGCACCACACGAGTCGCACTTATTTTTGGGCTCAGAGGGTGTAGGGGACAACATACACTGACGAATGACTGACGATTATTAGGAAAAAGAGAAAAACTCTGTAAAATAACCGATGAAGGAGCCTGATGAGCAAGGAACTTTTCCGCAGGCATTGGCATAAGCTAATGGCGGAAAGAATTGGTAGGTGGGCCTGAGGGACTGCCCTTTATACCGTCTCCTGACGCCGTCACCTGACGTGGGGGGTCCCTACGCCAGGGACTGCTAGCTGGAAATTTTTCCATAGGGTCCTGCCGCCTGCCAGCATCAGTCCTATATGTAATTACCTACTGCAGAGCCCTCTCAGTAAGATCTACTGTTACAGTAAGTTCTTCACGTAACTGTACTATCTCACTTCGAGCCAGAGCTCTTGCAGCAGGTAATAACTTTAGGACCAAGTCCCAAGCAGTACTGGGATAACACCAGGTCAAATGGGCGGTGGATATCAGAATGCCCCATGGCTCCTATGAGAGCAGTCCTTGGAGGATTGCCAGGCTGAAGCCTGCCCTCAGTCTAGAAGCAATGTCCAAACTGTAGTGCTGGACAAAGGTGTACCGAACTCCAGGTGGCTGCAGCACAAACATCAGCAGCTGACATTTTGAGAGATGCAAAGAGGTCGTTATCCCTCTGGTCGAATGACCTCTGACTGGTCCCGGAAGATGTTTGCCACAGGCAGTTGACTAGCCACTTGGATATAGTCTGTTTGGTGACTGGTGCCCCTAACATCTGTTGGGCAAAGGATACAAACAATTTATCTGACTTCCTTATGGACTGTGTACAGTCAACGTAATACCAAGGGATTCTATGTACATCCAAGGAATGAAACAATGCCTCCCTTTGTTAGTGTATTTAGGGTAGTAAACCGCAAGTTAATGTCTTGATTGAGAGTAAACTCTGACACCACCTTCAGAAGAAACTTTGGGTTTGTGCAAAAGGACACCCTGTCCCTGTGAAAACCAAATATGGCTCCTTACACATGAGAACCTGAAGCTCAGAAATCGTCTGGGCCGAGGAACAGCAACTAAAAATAATGCTTTCCAAGAGAGAAAGTGAAGCTTGCAACTCATGCGCTGGCTCAAAGCGGGCAATGTTAACTTCTCCAACATGAACAGCAGATTCCATGGGGAACTGGGTCCGAAATGGAGCTTGATGTACAGATACCTCGCGGGAAGGTACATGACAGATCCAGCTGCGATAATGTCCTGTCATCCACCAGTACACGATAGGCTGAGATAGCCAAAAGATGTACCTTTATGAATGAGTAGCTGAGACCAAAATCAGACAAGGGATCAGAGATACTTCCGGACCCAGTTCATTTCACAAAGAACATGCCCATGCCACGGGCAGCAGCCCATAAGCTGAACCGCTTCCACTTCATGGCGTATGTGGCCCTAGTAGACTTTTTGTGGCCACTATCACTTTGGCTACTCTCTCGGACATCCCGTACCTGCTCCAGGCTAGTCTGCAGGAGCCATGCATGTAGATGCAGAGACTTGAGGTTGGGGTGAATCAGAGAGCCCCGCTTCTGAGAACGACCGAGAGGACAGAGGAAGTGGAACTGGGGTTCTACTGCCAGCTGTTGTAGAAGCGGGGACTACATCTGCCTGGGCCAGAACGGAGCTACCAGAATCACGGTTGCTGGCTCTGACTGCAGCTTGAGAAGAACTTCGCTGCAGAAGTGGGAAGGGCGGAAAGGCGTACAGAAACCTCCCACTGCAAGAGATGGACAATGCGTCCTGCCAGAAAAACACCAGGCTCTGGCTCTAGCGAGCAGAAATTGGGCAGTCTGGCACGTGAGTGGAGACATGAAGAGGTCTAGCTCTGGAGTCCCCAGCTTTTGAATAGGTTGTCCACTACCTCGTGGAGTTGTTCCCATTCGTGAGCCTGGGATTGCAAGCAACTGAGACTGTCTGTTAAGGTGTTTTAAAGACCTGGGGCACGATACTGTAAACAGTTCCAGGCCGTGATCTGCTGCCCAGTACCAGACCCTCATGGCTTCTCTGCAGAGGGATATGAATGTGTGCCCCTGCTTGCTGGAAGCTGACAACCATGTACATGTTGTCAGTCTGGACTAGAACTGAGCCTGGATGGAGGTCGGCCTGGAATGCCTGTAAAGCATACAGCACAGCCCTCATCTCCAAACGTTTATATGCAGAGCTGCCTGTCCGAGTCCAAAACCCCTGGTCTGATTGCTCTAAGTGGGCAACCCACCTGTGCCCAATGTATACATGGTGATAACCTGATGAGAGGAGAGGTTCCTGAAGGAGCCCTTACCACCAAGCAGGAGAGATTCAGCCACCATAGCAGGGTTTGGTGTACTGCCTTGGAGATGCAGACCCTCTTGTCGAGATTGTTGCTCACTGGTCCCACTGCACCCTGAGGTTCCATTGCAGAATCCTCATGTGCAGGCGAGTGAGAGGCAGGGTCACTATGGCAGCGACCATATGACCCAGGAGTTGTAGTACCGCCTGGCTGGAGCCTGGTCCACGGAGAGTAATCTCCAACGGCGCCTGAACGCAGTCTTCCCTGTCTGATGGGAGAAAGGCTCCCCATGAACCGTATCCTAGATGGCTCCTATCAAGTGGAGTCTCTGGGATTGCCAAGGGGCTGACTTTGGCAGATTTAGAGAGTTATCCTAAGGTCTTGGAACATCTTGAAGGTGCAGTCCAGGATCCAACACAGCTGTTCTCTGGATGGGGCTGTTAGTAGCCAGTCGTTGAGGTACGGGTAGATGTAATGACCCTGCCTCCTGAGAGCTGCTGCTACTACTGCCAGGCACTTGGTGAATACCCAAGGTGCAGAAGACAGGCCAAAGGCAGGGCCCTAAACTGGTAGTGCTCTCCTTCGAATGTGAACCTTCCTGTGGACGGCAAGACCTTTATGTGCATGTCACGTGTCCTGCATGTCCAGGAGCAGAGCCAATCTCCTTAGCGCAGCATGGGAAGCAAGCCCTGGAGTGTCACCATCCTGAACCTTTTGTACTCTATAAAAATGTTCAGCTGATTGAGGTCCGAATGGAACAAAGGTCCCCTGTCTTCTTCGAACTAAGAAGAAGCCAGAGTAGTAACCTTTGTCCCTCTGGGATTCTGGTACTACTTGAATCACTCGCTGACAGGAGGGCCTGATTCTCTACCCGAATGAGACTTGCATGAGATGGCCGAATGAGACTTGCATGAGATGGAGAGCTGAATCATGCATGTTCGGTAGTTGGGAAAACTCCAGGGCATAACCCATGTCTACTTAGTTGCATCTGTTGTGATGTTCTCCCAACCTACGCGTAAAGGAAGAATCACCTCCCACTGCCTCCCATATCGACTCTGCTGCAGGAGGAAGAAGTGACAAGAAGTCAGGTGGAAGCTGACGTGCGGGGAGAGGAGCTCCAGACTGCTTAGCTGTTCACGGTCCCCGAGTTCCTGGTGCCTGAGGGTGCTTTTCTCTTGAACCCTTCTCACTGTTGCTGTCTCTTGCTAGCTGTCCCTGGTGCCTTCGCAAGGGCTGGTGACAAGGGGGATACAGTTCCGACTTGTACATCTTGTGTACTTGGAGACAGCCTTCCCATAATCCTGTAGGCCAGTAATGAACTTCTCAGCCTCTTGGCCAAAAAGCACAGGGCCCTGGAACGGCAGGTCCAAGACAGTGTCCTGCAGGTCCTGTCAGAACCCAGACACTCGAGGCCACGAGTGTCGCTCTGAGGCACACCTTGAGGCCGCGGCTCTGGCTGCTGTATCTGCTGCATGATACAAGCATCTGAGAACATGCTTGCCCACATCTGCTCCTGACTGCAGGAGCGCCAGAAGCTCTGACTTACTGTCAGAATCTGGCTGTGTCTTGGCTAGTTCCATAGCCTTCTGCCACAGGCACTTCTGGTACATGACCATATGTGCTAAGAAATTCAGAGACCTGATGTACAGGTGGAAGAGGTGCACACCTTCCGCCTCAACTGGTCAATCTTTTTGATTCCTTATCAGGTGGCTTGAAGCTGGTATGTTTAGGCTGTTGTGACTTGCTGTGAACCACAGTAAGGACTATGGAGTCCACCTTGAACTGTTCACTGAGGTGAGGCTGTTTTTGGGGATCTGGTATAGGCGAGCCGCCTTTTTGGGCACTGCAGAAGCAGTCCAAGGATGTTTCCATGCCAGCTTTGTTACATCCTGGAATAGCTCTACCAACTGGGGAATGAGTAGGGTTTTGTGTCAGTAGCCCCCAGAAATTTAGCCAAGCATCTCCTTTCCACTCCAATTCCTCTGCTTCCCACTGGTTGAGGAATTGAATATGCCTCATAACCTCAAGGAAGGTGGGGGTCATCAGGTGGCGACCTGGGTGAATCCTTCCTCAGGTCTGAGTGAAGGCAGGGAGTTCGTCCTCGGAAGAGTTGCAAGATGAAGAGGAACTGCTGGTCACCTGACTGCTCGGAGTGATGGTCGGTGGACCGACTCCAGCGCCGGAAGCAACATGCACTTGACCGGCTCCGCCCTTGGGCGAGCAGTCGCTAGACCTTCTTCGCCTGCGGTGGGAAGACCCTGAGGCTGAGTGACATTGGTGTCTCCGAACCACCTGGAGTTGGGCAGTCAGCCATCGGGGTGGTGACGACGGGTCCTGTGGGGAGGCGTAGGCTGTGGCTGCGGAACAGCAGTCGCCACCCCCATGGGTTCAGATTTGGGTAGTAGGCCACCCTTGATGGTGATCCACCAACTGGAAGCAGTGCACCTACTTCCGTCAAGGGACCATTGAGCCCGACGGTCGGTCTGCTGTCTAGTTAGTGGATCTCGAAGGGGTTGGCGCCGAGCCTGGCGTCCGAGGAGCATCCGCACCGACCACTGACAGACAAATCACCAGGCATCTGATCCCTGTGTGAGCGCCAGGCGCTTTTGCCTTGGCTGATGACTGGGTGTCAAGCCCTGTGGTCACAGGCTTAGCAGGGCCAGTCTTCAACTCGATGCTCATCCGGTCCTCCAGCTTAGTCCCATGCCGTTCTAGGGAGGCGACGACGACTTGGAGACTGACGTCTGGTCCGACTCCAGAGTGATGGAGACAAGGCGCGCGCGGAGGCTGTCACTGGTTCAAGGGAAGGCAGACTACAGTGTCAGCACGGAGGACACTTCTTGGCGTGCTCGCAACCCTGGCACCTGTTGTGGTCGCCAGCCTTGGCTAATGACTGGAAGACTAGGCCTTACCAATGGCAGGGCCCAAACAGATGCCCACTGAGGCAGAAATAAGAGAGGCCAAGTCCACGGCCTTACAACCTAGCATCTGTTTGTAGGGTCTGATGGACAGAGACAGTGGGGATGGCCTGGGAGAGTGGAGGGTTTAGCGGATGAAAGCCATGGCAGGACTAACGACCGGGGGCAGAGCAAGCCCGCAAATCTGACCTGGATCTGTCCCTGTCTGTCCTGTGGTGCTTCCTCGGCGCTTTACCCTTGGGGAGGCATCGTGGGTGGAGGGCGAAGAAGAGCTGTGCCCAGAGTGAGATTTTTGCATCATGGCCACTTGTTCCAGCAGTTAAGCCTTGGCGTCATCAGGCTGCGAATGCAAGTGAGCTTGTTAAAGCTGAGGCAGTGTGGACAGTCGTCCAACTTGTGCTCGGTCCCAGGCACAGCAGGCAGGCAGAATGTCCGCTCTTTGGCTGCAATTTGTTTAGCCAGATGCACACTTAGTCTTACCATGTGTACTAGTGGAAGACTCACAAGACAAAGATGTGATCGTAAAAACTTGAAGATTTGAACTGTGTGAAGCGTCGAGAAATAAAATGGCAGTTGACTGTAGCAGGAGCGTCCATGAGTCAAAATGCAGGGTCGCGGTGGAAAAGAACCGAGGTGGTTCCAGGAGACCACCTCCCATATACCGAGGATGACGTCAGGGCAGTCCCCATCTTGGACTGCTAGCTAGAATTTTTCCGTGGCGCCCTACTGCCTGGCGGCATAGTCCTAATGATTACCTGCTGCAAGAGCTCTAGCTCGGCTGAGATCTCCTCTTACCTTGAAACACTGTGCCAAAGGCCAAATCACAGCTTCCTGTACAGGAAGCATTAAGGTATGGGCACAGACTGAAACACAAAGAAGGGCTTCCATTTTTAGCAATTCACCTAAATAAAAACAAACCACTTATTCAAAAAATAAACGTTACAAATAAGCAGGAATAACAAAAAGATAGCCAGAAAAAGGTCTCTGGTTCCCCAGGAATAAAAACAGAAGTCGAGTTACCTGTGCCTACACAAAATATCCTAATGCAGAGTTGTATTAAACTGACAAACACTACATTGTACTGTTTTAAAATACTAAAACTGACTGTAGACCCAGATGTGCCAGAGCTATATGGGGTGGGAGGTGGAGAGCCCTTCTTTCTAGGTGGAGAAACAAATCTGACAAGTGCCAGAGCAGAAAGTGGCTGCAAAGTTTTTCAAACACCCAATCTAAATTCTAAGTTCCATTCTTAAAATATGATTTGTCTCTGGGTCATCAGCCCCATGCAGAATGATGCACAGCGTGAAACCATAAGTCAGGGAATTCCTGTGGTTAGAATCTGCAGATAGGAGCCTGATGTTCTGGCCACAATTGAATAATTCTAATTCAATATTGTTGTTTCGATGTGTATGTCAGGTCTAGCCAGCAGGAGTAAATGTTTTGCTTTAAAACTTTTAATTTCATCAAACTACACACAGCCATATAAAAGCACACAAATCACCCCAGATCCTCAATCCTATAATTAGTAAAGACAAGGGGTTGGATTTATAAAACTGCTGAAATTCCCATAGCTGCGGAAAACCTGGCACAAATAGCTCACCATTTGCGTATCCAAGAGGTTTCTGCAGTTTTTCCCAGCTGTAGGTATTCGCAAAGGTGGAGCTGGATTATGACCGCTCCACCATATATGGTGGCTTCTGCAGGCAGTTGCCAGGAAATCTCTGCAAAGGCAGAAACAGTTACAGCTGGTGGGACCAGCAGTAACACTGTCCAAGAACTGCTGTGGCTGTGCATACCCATCTCTGCAGCTGTGGAGATTGGGTCCATAACTGAGTTGTGGCGTGGGACTTAGTCCCAAAATGTTTTGTGAAGCTGCTTCTTGCAGAATTACCACTCAATTAGCCCTTAAATATTTGTTTAAACTGTAAATGCAGTCTTCAGTGCTCAGTGGATAAGGAAAATTACTTAAAATCACTGCTCTACTGCTGTAAAATTGACTCTAAACCAGTAATTGCTGAATCTGCCAGTCACAGATACATCAGTCACATGGGATGGGTGATACTGTAGGAAAAAGAAGAGCAATAAAACATGCTAACTTGCAGATCCCCAGAGGCCATAAAACTAGTAGGCTAATTTAGAAAAACACCCTAATAGAAAACAAAGTAAAGGACACACTAGGACTATACACACAAAACACTCTGCACAACACATGTTTTTGGGAATTCAGACTGTGTACTCCTTTAAAGAGTGCCTTCTTTTGGGGCTGAAGGAGAACTGCATGATAAATGCAGAACAAGGGAGCCTTGGCTGACTTAATGCCTCATTTACATCAATCACAGTGTCCAAAACTTACTGGAAAGTTTTCATCAATTAGTTCTTCAAGAGAACTGGTACCCTCTTCGCTCATACAGGTAGTGGACAACTGCAGGTTTCTGACAGTTACGTGTGGCACAGAAAGCACTGTACTTCTTTTCCTGGACGGGTCACTGAAACACAGGTTGACATTATTTTTTGTGTTCTTGCAAAATGCAAGCTCTGTCACAGTTATACATCAATATTCTTTATTATTTTGTATCTTTATTAGACAAAGCTTAAAAATCAGAGTGTCTATTAGACAATTTATGTGAACTGATTGACTCCTATCTGGTAGATGTATAGTATCTCTCGCTCCGCTCGCTCTCTCTCAAGAAAAATTTCCTATTTATATAACATAATACAATAACACACAAGAATGCAATGGAGATGGTTTAAGTGACAAAAGGTGCAAAATGGTGTCCCCTGCCCCTCTGATCAAAAGTCAAGCAAGGAGGCTCCCAGCACTTTGTGAGGTTAGTATATATTCTGTAAATATACAGTGTGAAAATGAAGTAACTAGTGGTCACCGAAAGAATAATCTTATTATTTTCACAGCTGAAGGACACAGGCAGTGAAAAGTTAGTAAAGGTGGAGAACACAGGTGGGATAGAAGAGAGATGGGGTGATTAGGGGGCCATTCTTGAGACATCTAACTCATGCATGAGAACGCAACCAAAAAGAACAGGTTCAAGAGACCATTATGGTTCTCAGCGAGGTGTCAGGAAAGCAGTGAGGGCCAAGGAAAAGGCCTTCATGCAGTATAAAGAAAAGCAAGGGAAGGAGAATGGGAGAATACTTGCTGAGAAGCAGCAAGACAAAGAAGGCTGTTAGGGAAGCAAAAGCAGACACAGAGCTACATACTGCAGAAGGGGTCAAGATCGTGGAAAAACAGTTCTTCCAGTATATTAGGGAGAGAGGAATAAGGAGGGAGAGTTGTAAAGGCTAGCTGAATAGGGCAGTGATAGAGGACAGAACGGCCACCATCCTCAATGATCACTTTTGCTCAGTTTTCACTAGGGAGGATGGTGGGCACTTGCCAGAGAGTGGCTTCAACGCAGCCACTAAGAGGGTCCAGGAGATGAGGCACCCAACATTTACAAGCAAAAGCGTCTAGAAAGGGCTGGCAGCCCTAAAGATTGATTAGGTGCCGGGACCAGACAGGCTGAATCTGAGGTTACTCAGGGACTGGCAGCAGAACTGACTGAACCCCTGGTAGGTCTATTCAACAGCACATGGTGGGCGGGGAAGAACTGGTGGGCGGCAGATATGGTTCAGCTCTATAAAGGTAAAGGTGGGGTGAGACATTGAACAAGCAGGGAACAACAGACCTGTCAGTCTTATCTCTACTGTAGGGAAGATAATGGAGTCACTGGAAAGCAGGACAGGGAGGTCATAATCCACTGTACAAGACATCAGTGAGGCCACACCTGGAGTACAGTGTCCAGTTCTGGAGGTAAGGATATATGCAGGGTGGAGACAGTTCAGAGGAGGGCAACCAAGATGGTACAGTGTTTGCATCACAAGTCCTGCAAGGACAGGCTAAAGGACTTGAATATGTACTCCTGGAGGAGAAGAGGAGAGGGAGATGGGACAGAGACATACAAGTACCTCACAGGCAGGAACAAGGCGCAGAAAACACAATTTTCAGAGAAGAGATGTTCCAGGACTAGGGATCATGGGATGAAATTGAGGGAGGGATGTTCAGAGGTAACGTGAGGAAGTATTTCTTCACGGAAAGGGTGGTGGACAAGTGGAACACCCTGCCAGAGGAGGTGGGGCGCTGAAACAACTACAGAATTCATGCATGCATGGGATAGGCATCGGGGATCCTAGTAGTTGGAAGGAGGGGTCAGCCCAGTTCAAGAGAAGTTTGAAGAGGCAAAATTACATGCATAATTGGGCAGACTAGGTGGGCCAAAGGCGGCAGCCCTATCTGCCATCAGTATCTATGTATGGTCAAAGAGGACCTAGTGGACTACTTGGAGAGCAACGGGCTCCAGGACAGTAAATAATATAGTTTTATGGCAGGCAGGTCTTGTTAGACTAACCTACTAGTTTTCTTTAACTGGGTGACAGAAGGAACTGTAGAGGGCCATGCTGTGAATTTGCTCCATTTCAGCTTTAGCAAGGCTTTCAACTCTGTGTCTCACAGATGCTTGCTAAAAAAGACAGAGGATCTCAGTGCAGCTAAGGTCATAGTAAACTGGGTAGGTAACTAGCTAAAGGGAAGGCATCAAAGGGTTGTGGTCAGCAGGGTCAAATGAGAAGAGAGGAGGTTACGAGCAGGGTACCAAAAGGATCTGTCTGGGGTCCAGTCATCTTCAACATGTTAATCAGCACATTGGTGAGGGAATCTGGGAAGGTTGTGTCTCTTTGCAGATGACACTAAGCTCTGTGGGGGTGGACAGAACAAGGGAAATCAGGGAAATGCATAGGGAGTTGCAAAACTAGAGGGTGGTCTGAGGTTTGACAGTTGAAATTCAACACCAAGAAGTGCAAGGTAATGCACCAAGGAACAAAAATCCCAGGACAGAGTACTGGATGGGCAGGAGTGAGCGCAGCACTATGTCTGAGAGCAGGACCTTAGAGTCATCACCTGTGATTCCCTCAAACAATCGAGTCAGTACAAGGCATGTAGCAAAGTGAGTAGGGCACTGGGCTGTATCGAGGATTACTGATACCAAAGGGAAGAGGCATGGCAGGCAAAGTTTATTCTAAGGGCGCCTAAACCCAGAGGTTGCCTCTGGACACCGTATTTGAAAACATACAGTAGGCCAGGTGTCCGATAAAATCAGATATCAAAAATCCAACTAACTAAAAACAATAAACTTCAGACACAGCATCAAAATAAGCATATTGTTTGGGCTGGTCAGATCACTACTTCCCATTATACATCTTTAATGAAGCCACACTGCAGTACTGCACCCAGTTCTTGATTCTTCACCTCAGGAAAGATAGAGATAGGCTGGAGACGTTACAGCACAGGACAAAAAAAGATGAATTCAGGGCCAACAGGACAGGTCCTATGAGGACACCTGAAGGCACTGAACATGTACTCGCTGAACAATCGAGAAGGGTGAGGGGAGATATGATAGAGACCTTCAGGTTCCTGAAAGTAATGAACAAACCGAACTATTTAGCTTGAATACTAGCTCGCTGTCATAGGGACATGAGTAGAAACTAACAGGAAGGAGGTTCAGGAAGGACATGAGAAAGTATTACTTACAGAAGGGTGGTGGAGACCTGGAACAGTCTACCAGTTGAAGTGGTATGTGCAAAATAGTTGGGGTTCAGGCACAGCTGGGACGAAATGAAGGGTATAGTGGTTGCTTGGGCAGCAGAAACTGGGATAATGGGGGTGCTGTGGATGGTTAGGACCCTGGAGGTATGGTAGGTCTCAGCGCTAAATAGGGAACTCAGGCAGACTGGATGGACCATGGGTCTTTCACTGTCATCACAGTCTATGTTTCTAAGAAAGATTGGTGGATCTGTGGCACAGACTTCCCCTTAAACTAGAAACACCACTGGCCATCCAGGTCTGTAAATCAAGGCTAGATAAGAACCTATAGGAACCGGCATAAAGGATTATGTCCACTGGCTGGTAGAGGAAAGAACTTGATGCAGGAACATTGTTCTTTCTTTCCTAGATCTGTAAATCAGTGAAATATCTATCATCAAGTGAGGTTTCCAAATGCAGCAACAGCACTACTGTCAAACCAATATTTACCCTTTTCTTCTTCCTGGAGACAATAGGCTTGAGTGTGGCCTTCGTTCTAGAGGTTCAGGCATGAGAACATGGAAAGTACTTCCGCTGTAACAAAAAAAAAAAAAAAGGAAACAGCAAAACGTTTTAACCAGAGGATAAATCACTGGTACTAAGCAATCATACGCTGTCTGAGAGCCCCTATTTATGGGAAACAAAACAGGCTATCGGATTTACAAATTAATGTACCCACACCCAGTTTTAGAGATGCTTTACTAAAGAGTTTATACCAACTATGACAACAACAAACACATGTAACTAATATTCTCAAGGCTGACTTTTGACCCATTATTTCACATAAATCTGCATTTATTCCACTGTGTTCCAAAACATCAAGGGCCGATTTTCAAATGTTAGCACGGCACCAAGTGGTTTGCCCTTGTGCTACCTGGGTTTGCTGGTCATGCTCAAGGCAGTGCTATATTCAGTGGCCGGTTAGTGCACCCCAACCCTGCTGTGTCCAGGCACTCAAAACCACTGCACCCATGCCAAGTAGGGGTCCCCTCCTGCATACAGGTGCAGTGGCATGTTCAGATTTTGTAACGGCGTAAACAGCCCCAAAGCTGCCATATATACCATCACCAAAAAACCACAAGTTAACTAGGTGTAAGCCCATGCTCCCATCCCACTGATGGCAGGGCAGTTCTACTGCAGTCGTCTTGATGACCCATCGTGCCTGTGAACATGGAGTCTCTAGTGCCCCCCCCAGCCCATGTAATGTTACATATCCCTGGTGTCACGTGGCACCCCACTTTGCATCCTGAACTGTGTTCTGGCTCTGGCTCTGCAGCCATGTACCATTGCAATGCTTGTTTTACACTGTTTCTGTTCATCTGCCTTGTTGTAAAATTGTATGCAACTAATACAGCCTATTTATTTGGACTTGTTGACTTCATTCCACTAGAACTAGCCCATTGCATTTGTTATGTTGCCTTGTAATCATGGTTACTGACACAGAACCATTGTAGAAGAGTACTTGTGTTTAAAGGTATTCTCTGAAATTTTCAATCAATCAATCTTGCTGAAATACGGGTGTAGAACTGGGACAGAGTTAGACATTAAATTATGGAGCAGGGTTGCTCCGGCGTGTGCAAGGTTACATCGTCCCATATATGGGAGCAGTATGGTTGGAAACACCTGCTGAGGTATTTGAAGACCACAGTGATCCGCGGCCAATATGGGCAGGATCCAGAGAAACTGTGGGGGCAGGCCTGCGTACATGTAATGTGGGCATGCCCCTTCTGACACCCTTTTTTTTGGGCCCCAGAGGCAGCTGTTTCTAAGTATTGAGGACTGGGATGAGGCTGAGCCCAGAGGTGTCCCATTTCATTATCCACAACAGGTAAAGATAGACAATGTAAATATTTATTGAGCATCATGATACTGGCTGCACTGAAATGCATCACGGAAGTAGCTCATGCCACAAAACTGCTAGCCCTTCAGCATGGTGGGACCCTGTGAGACACCACCTACATCATGGAAAAATCACATTTAACCTAAATTACAGAACAGCGCAATTTACTTCATGGTGGACCAAGTGAATATTTTATGTAATTTGAGATACCTCCTCGTCCCCTTGATATCTAAAATGCAGGGATAGGCAGAGGGAGTACAGAGGGCTGATATGTCAGGTATGCTGGATGGAGGCAGTGAGTACAAAGGCTGAATATTACGCCATGTCATGCACCCTATGCACATTTTCCGAGAGGAAACATAGAAACATAGAATTTGATGGCAGATATGGACTGCTTGGCCCACCCAGTCTGCCCATTTCCCTACCTACTGGATAAGCTGCAGATCCTAGTTAACCAGCAGCCTACTTCTTCCTACCCCCACCCCCAGAATTGCCTTATGACTATCCCATGCATGTTAAATTCCACCACTGATTTTGACTCCACAACCTCCTCCGGAAGGCCATTCCATGCATCCATAACCCTCTGTGAAAAAATACTTCCTTAAATTACCTCTGAGCAGCCCCCCTCTATCTTCAAATTGTGCCCTCTTGTTCTTGCACACCTCTTTTTTGAAAGATGCTACCCTCTTGGACTTTGTTGATTCCCTTGAGGTACTTGAAAGTTTCTATCATGTCCCCCTCTCCCTCCTTTCCTCGAGGCTATACATATTAAGCTCCTGGGTCTCTCTTCTATATGTCCTCCGAGTGCAGACCCTGCACCATTTAGTGCCCTCCTCTGGACAGCTTCCATCCTGTCTATGTCTTTGCGGAGATTGGGTCTCCAGAACTGCACAGTACTCCAGATGGGGTCTCACCAGCTGTCTGTACAGAGGGATAATAACTTCCTGTTTTCTACTGGTGATGCCTCTCCCTATGCATCCCAGTATCCCCCAACCCTCCTTGCTGCCTTCTCACATTGCTTGCCCACCTTTAGGTCATCTGATATGACTACCCCAGGTCCCTTTCCATTTTGTTGTTGTTAGTATCTCACCCCCATTGTGTACTCTTCCCTGGGTTTTGTTTCCAGGTGCATTACCTTGCACTTCTTAGCATTGAATCTAAGCTGCCATACATTTGACCATTCCTCTAACCTTGCCAAGTCCCTTCTCATCCTTTCCACCCCACCCTGTGCATCAACTCTGTTGCAGATCTTAGTGTCATCTGCAAAGAGACATACTTTTCCTTCCAGTCCTTCTGCAATGTAAACATAAAGACATTGAAGAGGACTGGTCCTAACTACTGAACCCTCGGTACCCTGCTAGTAACCCTCCTTTCTTCTGAGTGGACTCCATTTACTATTACTCTCTGTGTCCTATTCTCCAGCCAATTCTTTACCCAGGCTGTCATCTTGGGACCCACTCCCAGGCTGGCTAACTTATATTAATCTTTTGTGTGGGACTGTGTCAAATGCCTTGCTAAAGTCTAGGTAGGCCATGTCCACAGCCCTCCCTGATCTACTACTTTGGTCACCCAGTCAAAGAAATCTATCAGATTCGTCTGGCATGACCTTCCGCTGTGAATCCATGCTGCTAGGGTCCTGTGCCCTTCTGGCCTCTAGATAGCGACAATTCTTTCCTTTAGAAGTGATTCCATCATTTCCCTATCACTGAGGTTAAACTAACAGGTCTATAGTTTCCTGCTTCTGCCTTGCTCCCACTTTTGTGAAGGGAATCACATCTGCCCTCCTCAGTCCTCGGGTACCACCCCATCCTCCCATGATTTGTTAAAGAGGGTAGTCAGTGGTGTCACTAGTTTTACCCTTAGTTCTTTTAGAATTCTGGGATGAATCCCATCAGGCCCCATTGCTTTGTCCACCTTCAGTTTTAAGAGTTCTTTCAGAACCCTTTCTTCTGTAAATGGGCTGGTATCAACTTCTGTATCCAGAGTGTTACTACTGTTTGTTTTATGTACCTCCCCTCTTCCTTTGTAAATACTGAGCAAAAATATTTGTTTAGTATCTCTGCCTTTTCACACCCTCCTCCCCTTTATTAAGCCTCACTATCCCTCCCTTGGTCTTCCTTTGCTCCTGATGTACCTATAAAAGGTTTTATTCCCTTCTTAACTGAGTTGGCTATCTTTTCCTCAGTTTGGGCCTTTGCTGTTCTGACTGCCTTCCCAGCCTCCTTTTGCTTTAACTGATACAGTTCTCTGTCCTGCTCCTGCTAGATTCCTTGTACTTCCTGAATGCTTTCTTTTCTCTTGAACCTTCACTGTCACTTCCTTTGAGAACCATAGTGGTTTCTTACATCGTCTTGTTTTTGTTTATTTGCTTCACACAAGGCTCGTTACCTCTGTGATGGCAGTTTTATTATTCCCCATTGTTCTTCCACCCCTCCTTCCGCCCATTTGCTAGTGCATTCCTTAGGCACTCACCCATTTTAGAAAGTCAGCCTCCTAAAGTCCAGTACTTTTGTCTTTGTATGGCTTGCTCTATTGCTGTGTTTATTGTGAACCATACTGTTCGATGGTCGCTAGTTCCCAGATGGCTACCCACTTCTACATCTGTGATCCTCTCTCCATCTCCATTTGAGAGTATCAAGTCTAATATTGCTCCCTCTCGAGTGGGCTCCAGTACTAGTTGTCTAGGCATCCCCTGTAGGGCATCTAGAATAACTGCACTCTTAAGTGGCAGCTGCAACTCGCTCCAGTTAACATCTGCATATTCAGATCACCCATCAGCAATATCTCCCTTTTTCTGCCATTCTAAGTATACTTTCCATCATTTCCTTGTCCACTTCCTCCCCTGAGAAGGGTCTGTATCCAACCCTGTGCGGATTGTGGTGCCATTGCCTGTCTCCAAATTTACCCACAGTGCTTCTTCTCTCCCTGTTTACCCTTTTGTTCTGTTGCTTTATTCCTTCCTTTATGTAAAGAACTACTCCTCCCCTCTTTTACCCTCCCTGTCCCTCCTGTAGATAGTGTATCCTGGTATGTTTACGTCCCAGTCATGGTTTTGTGTGTACCATGTTTCTGTGACTGCCACGATATCCAGATGTTCCTCCTCCATCAAGGCCACTAATTCAGGAAGCTTGTTACCTAGACTACGGGCATTGGTACTCATTGCTCTCCATTTTGATGGCCTTACCTTCTGTTGCAGCATCCCCACTGACCGTTCTACCTTGGTCTTTTTCTCATTTAGTACCCTGTTTTGTAGGGAGGCTGGGATTTTTCTGCTGCTTGTCAGTGCCTCCCCCAGACTAGTTTAAAAGCTTGCCAATGAAGCATTTAAACCGACTGCTCAAAAGACTTGTTCCCTTCCTGGACAGATGCAGACCATCCTGCCAGTATAGGCTGGTGTCCCTCCAGGTGGAACCCCAGTCCCCAATGAAGCCAAACCCTGTGCTCCACACCATTTTTCAACCATTCATTAAACTGCATGGTGCCAATTACCCTCGCCTCCCCATGCCTTTGACAGGCAGCACCTCTGAGAAGGATACTGTGTTTGCTACTTGTCTTAGGCCCCTCCCCAACTCTGCAATGTCCTCCTGCACTGCTCTAACCTCATGATGAGCCAAGTCATTTGTCCCTAGGTGGACAATTACGTCCAACTCAGAATCCTTGCAGCTGTTGTGATCCTGAGGATGCGCTTCCTGTCCCTCAAGCCATGGCACCAGGCAGGCCCTTACTTCAGATTTCCCAGCTCCTCCCAGTTCTATCCCCTAATAATCGGAGTCCCCACCAGGGAGCTTTTCCTTTCCTTGTGGTGTCCTCTGCCTCCTTCCTGTGGGCCTCCCTTGTGACAGTTGTCCTCAGCCTCCTTAGTCTCCTCTGCGGGTGTATCTATAGGGAGCTATGCTCCCCAGAATGGCGTATGGATTGTGGTGTGTAACATCTGACTGGGTGTGCCTCTGTTTCACCATCCTCATCCTCCCTGAGCCCACTGTGGTCCAACTGCTGTGCTTTCTTTGCAACCTCTGAGGTAGTGGTGGTGGTTCTGGTGCTCCCTGGATGGGAGGTTCCTTCCTACTGTCCATTGTGGCCTGGGGGAAGGTCCCGTACTACTGTCCAGTGTGGCCTGAAGATTGGCAACTTCCTCCCTCAGGGCAGACAGTTGTCTGCAAATAGGGCAGCATCTCAGCCTCCAGAAAGACTCCCGAAGACTGCTGCCCCACAGCCATTACATTGCACTACTCCCCATCTTTTTTGTGTGCAGTGGTTTGTAATGTAGAAATATATATTTATATTATACAATGTTTATGCTTATATTGTCAGTGCAGTGTGCTAGAGAGGATATGACAGTGACATGCACCTTGCACTCTTGAGAATGATGTCAGAACCCCAGGTATAAAGGAACTATTTCCAGGGGTGGGTGGGGTGAGGGTGGGGAAGGGGTTGGGCCTAAACTGTGCCCTGCAAAACAATCAGCTAGAAGCTCTGACCCACTGCTGCAATGAGTGCCTTCCTGTCAGGAAGATGCCCTACACAACAATTTGATAGAAATACCCTGCTAATCAATCAGAGAAAAATCCACACATCCAAGTCAGACACAGGTAAACCTTCCCAGCCCCAAAACAGGCCTGGTGGTTTGTGCTCTGAGAGCTGTCCACCCAAAATAAGTCAGCTGTGCTTTAAACTCTTCCTGCGCTGAATCTTAATAATTGTAACAAGCGTAAACCTTAATCCACCACCCTCTGTTGCTTGAAAGACCGTCTTTTCCTGTTTCACACTGCAGGTTTTCTGTGACCACTTCTTAACCCCAGTAACTCTGTTTAAAAGAGTTTAACTATCACAAACTCCTACGCACCAGTAAATTATTTAAAAATAGTTTCAGTCCCAAAGCCTAGTAGTCAATCCAGCTACCCCCAAGGGACAACCAGAATGAAGTATTTAAACACTTATGAGGTTACTTCCAAGATAAGCAGAGTTTGCAAGTTTCTTTTTCAACTCCTCAGCCACCTGAAATTTAAAAATAGTTTAACTGTCAGCAAATCCTAGTAGACAATCTAGCTACCTCCAAGGACCTACCCAAATGCAGTATTTAAATCCTTCTGAAGTTACTAACAAGATAAACAGAGTTTACAAGCCCCTTCTTGGTTAAACCCTAAATAAATATGTGAATAAGAAGCAATTACCAAGGGTAGTTAGTTTCACCTCCCACAGAATTAAGCAAAAGTACGTTTGTTGCAGATATCAAGTGCAATATAGAATTTCTCACACAGCTCGTGTTGAAGAAAGCAGTATCCTTCCAGCTCCAGCAAATGTGCTTTGAGTGGACATGGACTGCTTAATAGAAATGACTGGTTAGGGCCTTTGCTAACCCACTGCTGCTCCACGAAGCACTGGCTCTAGGGCTTCTTATTTCAAGCACAAAGTGTCACTGTCCATCAACCATGTATTGTCTATGTACTGCATAGACTACCACACTACATACCTATGCACGTATGTTAACATTCATTCATTTACAAAACAAAACAAACAAACAAAACATCAAATGTCCACTAAAGACCTCAAAGCTGTGTCTGTGTTCGACAGGCTGAAGAACTGTGAAAGGTGAAGAACAGCTTGATGACATCATGAATGGCAGCCCTCCATTTATTAACTTTTGTTTATTTTAGCCTTTGGTAACCAAGTATGGCCCACTAGGCACAAGTGCCCATTTTCAGGGGTGACCTGAGAGCACTGGGAGGTTAAGTGACTTGCTCAGAGTCCTACAGTATGCAAGTGGAGGTTGTGGGAATCAAACCCCGGTCTGCTGGATGTACCAAGCTCATTCGCAGCTCGTTACTCTAACCTCTAGGCTATACTGCCAGCTCCATTTAGAGCAAGGCTTGGAAAATCCAAGCAGGCACTCTACAGACTTCTCAAGTGCAACTCGGTAAAGATGGAGGGGCTGTACATCAGACAATGTGTGTGGCGTGGTGGCAGGCTGAGTGTGAAAGGGCATTTATGGCTTAAAGCTGGAGTGGGCAAAGTTTAAAGGAGGCAGTGCTTAAAGGGAACATAACCCTTGATTTGTTTTTCCTTTTTCATTTCATTGGAAAGTTGGACATGAATGAAGTCTGCTGATGAACTCCAGAGTATCGTTCCGTATGCTTGTCCATTATTTGTCTGGTCTGTTGATACTACCTTTTCCCCATTCAGTATTCATTTTATTTATTTTTTTTATACTTGTTTTATTATAGTTCACAGTTTTCAAGCACATCCCAATGTACATACATTTCACACAGTTAATACATCTTTAGGTAGGATGACAAGCTAGAAATCCATAAACACATGATATCTCATCATTCCTCTCTGTGTTATAATATTAAGAGATCTAGGTACATCTTTTTTTTTTTTTTTACTAATAACCATTAACACCAACTAATGACCAGGTTATTACTTAAAATAACTCTCCATCATCCTTACAGTCTTACAAAAATGCCAGGTTCTTGTGGAAACGCTCCCCTTAGCATAGTCAAGTTTTCCCTCCACCTAACCACTATTGCTCTCTTGTGTCCTCCAGACTTATTTCATTACTTCTGGTCATTCTTTTAGGGTCAAGATTTCGGTCTCATCTCTCTAATGAGTCTGCCATTCCTCCTTTCCCTCATATAAAAGCCATCTTGTCCATCTATTCTGGTATTCCTGGTTTAGTTGCCTGAGAAAAAGGTGATTTTCTCCATTTCCATTATATTTTCTATTAATTTGGCCACTCCCTCAGATCCGGGCTGTCCTCTCTCGCCACCTCTTGGTAATAGATTTCAAAGCGGCAATTACCAATATTGACCACAAATACCTTGTCTCTCTCTCTCTTTATTTCTTGTGGGACAATACCTAACACCATATGTTCAGGTCCCAAAGGTGTCTGGACCTCAAATATTCTAGAAATGTGTCGCCTGACACCCTCCCAAAATGAGGACAATCTCGGGCAGGCCCAAAGATATGTGCCTGAGGGCCCACCCTCTCCACATCGCCTCCAACACTCTGAGCCTATCCCTGGGAACCAGGAAAAGCAGGTCCTCACCTACCAGGAATTCCTTCCACAATGGGAGGGACGTGGTGCCCAAGTGCTCCTCCACACCTGGGACCATTGTCGGTCTGTCATAGATATGTCCTTGTCCTCTCCCATCTTTCCTTAATATACTGTGAGGAGGTACAAGGTCATTTAAAAATTCTTATATAACATGGTGATCATGTGCCTTGCGTTAGTTGCAACCCAAATCTGTTGGAGCAGTGAGCCCCCGATCCTCACCTCATTTCCTTTGCCCAGCTGATCATTTATATAGTCCCTTAACTGGTAGTGTCTTAATCTATCTTGTGAGGCAATACCAAATTTTAACTGTCATCTCTAAAGGCCATGAGGGAGGAGCCAATAAAAAGCTGATATGGTGCCTGAAATCTTTTTCTTGCCTGTCTTAAGAACCAGTTGTCCAGTTTTGCTGGTTCAAAATTAGGGTCATAGGCCCACCATGTGTATTTCCATAATTGTCTTTTGGTGTTACCTCTACTAATGCCCCTTCTCCAACCCTCTAAAACGCTGCCGTCCCTGAATAGGTCGTGGTTCCCTGTACCTTCCCTCTGCAAAAGGCCAGCCCTGAGGACCTCTCTAACCTCCACTAAGTCAAGCCTCTTCCAGTGGGATGTGCGCCTGGTTGCCCCACAATAATGTGATCCTCATTTGGGAGCGTTATCCAGTATCCCAGCAAGTGGGAAAAGCCAGACCCCTTTGTTTTGAGGAGAAATAAAAGTTTTTTTTTTTTTTAACCCTTGGTTGCATTGTTCCCCACAAAAAACTTATAAACATCTTTTGCCAGGATTCAAGATCCCTCTGGGAAAACACAAGGGACACATTGAAATAAATAAAGCAGCCTGGGCAAGGCATTAATTTTTAATGCTCGATTTCTTCGATGCAAAGTTAGGGAGCAATGTCCACCTTGTGAAATCTACCCTTAATTGTTGCACTAGTGGGGATAATTCAAATTGAAGAGGTTGGCCGTGTTTTTACTGATCTTGATTCCCAAGTACTTGATAGTTTCCATGCCCCATTTCATTGGGTATCTCTGCTTAATTTCAACAGGTGGTGTGTAGAAAAGACTAAGGACCTCAGTCTTACTCCTGTTCAATGTAAACCTGAAAGTGAGGCACAGGCCTCTATCTGTCCAAACACCTCTGGTAGTGAACTATTTGGGTCTGACAAATACAGTAGGACATCATCAGCATATAAAGCTAATTTCTGCTCTTCACCCTCCCCATTTAAATTCCCTTAATCCCTCCATTCTGTCTTATACTCTGGACCATGGGGCTCTATATAAAGAGTGAATAGCAGTGGCGAGAGAGGACACCCCTGTCTCGTCCCTCTTCCCAAAGGGACTGCTTCTGAAACATGACCATTACTTGCATTATAAAGCCAAGGGGACTTATATATTTTAAACAGAGCCCTCAAGAATTTCTGAGAAACCAAACCAGAAAGGATCTGGCCTAGAAAGGCCCAACACACCTTATCAAATGCCTTTTTAGCATTTAGGCTCACAAGGAGGGAGGAGTCCTTGTATAGTTAATCCGATCTATAACATGAGATGTTCTTCTCAGGTTATCCTGAGCTTGACGTTCTGGGACAAAGCCAGCCTGGTCCATACCAATGAGTCCAGGAGGTATTATTGTATTCCTTTAGCTAAGATGGACGTGAAAATTTTAAAGTCTGTGTTTAGTAAGGAAATTGGTAGATCGAGCAGCATTAGTAGAGTCCTTTCCCAGCTTGGGAGCACCAAGATCACAGCCCTATCCCATGAGGGGGTATTTGCTCATCCTCATTAAGCACAGCTTTGTATAGACCTAAAGGCCTGAGAGTACCATCCCTCTAAATGTCTTATAGAACTCTGATGGTAACCCGTCTGAACCCAGGCATTTACCTGCCTTCAGTCTTGAGATTTCTGCGGTCACCTCCGCCTCCGTAATAGGGGTTAGCAATGACCTCCCTGTTCCTCCGACAGGCCTGGTATCGCTAGTCCCTCCAGAAAGGCTTGTACTCTTTGTACACGCGGTGTTTTATCTGGTGTATACAGCTTACCATAAAATAATTCAAAGGCATCTGTTATCTCCCTCACCCCATGGACCATTTCTTTTCTCCGTGGGTGCCATATTGATATTATTGTGGCTTCAGCCCTCTGGGCACATAGCCTGCTAGCCAATATTTCAATGACCTCGGTCCTCCCTCATAATATTGTTGTTTTAAAAAGCGTAGCTTTTGTTCGACCTGATAGTCTAAGATATCATTCAATTCTTTTCAAGTATCTTTAGCTGCTTAGTCCTTGTTTTGTCTATTTTACCTTTCTGGAGATCTTCCAAGTTCTTAATTTGTATGGATAACCTTAGCTTCTTAGCCTCCCTATCCTTTTTCTTTTTAGATGCTATCGAAATGAATTTCCCCTCAAAACTGCTTTTGCAGCATCCACCTTATTGCCTGAGAAGTATCTTGAGGTGAATTCTCAGCCATATAGTTATCAAATGTTTCCTTAATGCTCTCTTTGACCTCTTGATCATTCAGTAGCGATAGGTTGAGCGCCAAAAGTATTTCTCCTAACCTCTCCTATATCAGTCCTCATGAAGATGGGAGTGTGGTCAGATAGACCTAAGTCTCACCCAACTCTCCTTCACTCTGTACATATCTTCCCCAGGCACCAGAAAATAATCTAACCAGGAATACATCTGATGTGCAGCGAGAAAAAGTGTAGTTCCTCCCTCTCCCATTAAAATACCTCCATACATCATGGAAACCCAGTTCCCTCACCAATTTCTGCCTTCCCGCTGTTCCATGTATTGCTCTCGGTATTTGTGAAGTAGTACCTAAAGCAGGGTTCAGTGCCACATTAAGATCCCCACATATTATGGTGCCCTCGGCCAACTCAAAAGGGTGGTCAAAAGGTCCTATATTCTTGATATCTAGAACCGGTGGGAAATACATGGAGGCCAAGGTGACCACCACTCCCCAATCTGCCTTTCAGCAGAGGTAGCAACCTTCCTTATCTGCCAAAGTATCCATCTTTTCAAAATGAGTTTTGGCTGGAACCAGAATCACCGTCCCCTTCTTCTACCTTTTTATATGAAGATGCCACCATGTCCCCGAAACCAAATTTCAGCAGTCTGGCATGTTCTTGCTTTGACAAGTGTGCTTCTTGTAAAAAAATAAAGTCAGCTGTAGCTTTCTTTACAAAGCTCATAACCTTTCGTTTAACAGGGCTGGTGAGGCCATTCACATTAAAGAACAGAACAGTGAGCCCGTCCCAGCCATCACTCCTGTAAATGAGATACAGACTGGCTTTCACAAAGCCATTACCTGAGTCTGCCTTATTAAGCTGTCCCTCCAACTGGCTAAAGTCATTAATATGAGCACCATTGATACAATTAGGATGATAAGAGTTACCTGGTACAAAAAATTAAATCCTTAACATTTCCATTAACATTGTCAGCCAACATGGCTTCTTTCCAACATTTTAAACAAAAAGATAGCCGACTTCCAAGGTAAGAGATTCATGGTATAGAATCTCTGGTTGCAGCTCACACCTCTTTCTTATAGGTCTTAAATGAAAGTGGAAGTAAGGTGAGTACAATTGCCCTGTGCCAGAAGCCCTTACCTGGAGCGCTATTGGGTTACTCAGCTCCATAAAACTATCAAGTGGAGAGGGGTGGAAGCCTCTCCTTGACCTTTAATGTGTTGCGATAAACTACGATAATATCAGGAAGTTGTTAGTAAGTTAGAACCCCACAGTTTAGCAACTTAAAGTTGTCAACACAGTAGGTGGGCTCAAAAACAAACAAACAAACAAAAAAAAAAAAAACAAAAGCAACACACAACCGTTATTAATTGGTCTCTTATCCCATTGGCAGACAACCTTCAACCTGTTTTAAGCTGCATATATTCTTTCACCTTTTGTGGGTGTGGGCTAGGAAAGCAGAACAGTGCCTGAGTATCACTACTGAGCCCCGGGCATGCTCACGCGTCATCCCATACGATAGGCTGCAGCAGCTGGGGCCAATATCCACATACCATCCAGAGAGACCTTTACATTCCTTTATTCATACTAGGGAGAGTGTACCAATGATATGAATGAGCCCTCTTCGTATGGGCCAGCCGTAGCAGAAATAAGCCTGGTGTCTAGTTTGGTGGGTTTCAGTTATCCCGAGAGTTGTCAGGCCCTCAGTGCAAACCAGCCCATTCCTTATGTTTTAGTTTTTTTTTTTTTTCTTTTATGTTTAGGCCTCTGCGCGGTTCAATTAGCCCCTGACCCTCGAACAAGAACTGTGGTCATAAATTAAGGCTCATACCCTCTGAGCACATCACTCCTGCTGTAATGTTGGTCTCCCAAAGTTATTCGCCCCTAGTTGTTTGCAACATACATGCTTCAGTCACTGCCTCCCAGGGCAAGAGCCCCAGCAGCGCCCCTGACACCAATCAGCCCTCCCAATATATATCCGCTTGTTAGACCATTCTCAGTTTTTGAATACAGTCAACCCACATAGTACATTTGATTTGCCACAATTTCAGAAAAAAGGAAAACAAAAAGTTCCTTTAGCCTCATCAGCAACTTGCCGTTTCAGTCCTAAAAGACCAAGTCCACCACCAGATCCCGAATGCTCAAGCCCCGAAAGCGACTGCCATCTCAGGTGGCTCCTTCTTCTGTCCCATCTTGCGACTGCGAAGCCAGAACACCCGCCTCCTCTCAGACCCCTGTCCATGTGTCTCTTTGTGCCAATCTTGTTCCACAGAGTGGAAGTGTCCCCTTCTCCTCGCCCTCGACCTTTGGGGCCAACAACTGTCAATTATTATTTTGTAGTCTCCGATTTTGTTCTGCAGATAAATGCGATATGCTGATTTCTAAAGTATGTAGAAACTCCTCTGCTGCCTCTAGCTCTTGAAAGCAATTGGGCCCTTCTCTGCCATTATCTTTAGCCTAGCAGGTATTCCACAAAAAGCCTTATGATTCTTCTGTTGCAACAACTTCACAACCGCTAAGACCTGCCTTCGTTTATTTAACAGTTGTGGGGTATAGTCCTGATCAAGTACAAACGTACATCTCCAAAGTGAATTTCCTTTATCCCCAGGCTAACATTAATACCTCTTCTTTTACCCTGTAGTCTAAAAAGCTATCACTATGGAGCGTGGTCGTGCCTTCAAGTCCCTAGGCGAGGGATTAAGGATCTGTGGGCCCGAATTATGTTTAGTTCTTTCTCCTGTGGGAGGTTCAGGATCTCATGTAAAAAGAACTCATGAATTCCACCACGCTTTTGGACTCTGTACCTTCAGGTAAACCATGGATACGAATATTATTGTGGCGGTTTCTATTTTCATGTTCCTCCAGCTTTTGCTCAATTTATTTGCCCTCTTGTGTGGGGCAAGCAAGTGCAATATTATGGGCATCTGTCATGTGGGTATAATCTGACATCACAGTCTCTAAACTTGTTGTCCTCTGTGCTAAGTCCAGTATATCTTATTTTGGCTCAGACATTTTATCCAGGCGCAGTAAAATTTCATTCATTCATTTACTGTAGGGTATAACATAGTTGTCGATGTTATCGTACACTCCTCCTCTCCGTAGCATGCCCCCTCCGCATCATCATGCTGCGCGTTTCCCGTTAACTGCGCCATCGCCTGGACCTAACTCCATCAGCGTTTTCCGTTGTTTGTTCGCCCACCTGAACAATTTTCCTTCATTTTGTGTTTGGCGGCATCAGGTAGTCCGTTATTCTGCGTTTGTCGACAGGATGGATTTTCTTTTCACTTGATTACAGCGGTTTAGGTCGGGTTGTAGCAGAGCTAAAAGCTAAGCTGCCATAGGAAGTTGACCAGACCGGAAGTCCAGTATTCATTTTATAATTATTTAGGTTCAAAACCTGCGACATCAGTTGAACAAAAGTCCTGCATCGAAGCTTCAACTGATGTCCCTGGGTTCCAAGGCTCACGGTGAATTAAAAAATAAATATTGGGTGGTGGGGAAAAACAGCAGTAACAAAGGGATTCTAAATGCATTTTCAAACAAAAACTGTACACTAGAAGATTAAATTGACTACATACACACTCATATATCTAAATATACTGAAAACGTAAACAAGGTTTAGGTTCCTTTAACAGGCTTTCAGAGAACTCTGCATGTGTGTAGAGTGGCTCCTATAGTCAAGACAGGTCTGCTTTGAGGGGCACCCTCTTCTGGGTGGGTGAGTTTCCTTTTCCACTGATTCCAATTATCCCTCCCCAAACCTGAGACACATCTAAAATACAAACCTACATTTTAACAATGAGTGATGGTTTTCTTTAAACAACTGAAAGCTTAAAGGAGAATAACTGTAAAGCGTGTACTCTGCTTACATTTACAACAGGTCTGCCATCCTGTGTATATAGTTGGTTGAGTACCACGAGTTCTGTTTTGTTTGGGTTGCTGATGCATGCCTAACATACGGTGCAATGGATACTGTCGTAGAGGCATGCTGTCTTGACTGGTGAGAGAAAGACAAATCCGAGGAAGACTGATCAGATGTCACATTTCTCTGCCGCCTCACGTCTGCAATGCCATTCCTGGTGCGGGCTGCCAAAAATCAAATGCAGCACAAAGCTGAATCAGACATTCCACATCAATGATCCATGTTCTCAAACAGGCTATTTTCAGCTTAGAGATACTCAAACAACTTAACGTTTTAAAGCACAGCTCACAATCTGATACCAACTGCTCTTTGTAAATACCTAGCTAATCATGGTAGATTCTAGACAGTATCATTTAAGTGAAAATATGATAGCAGATTCAATATATGATGCAATTCAGTTGTCAAGTGGCTAAGATACAAGGCTGAAGGGAGTACTTCCTTTCCACAAGATGAACAGAACAGTGTCGAAAGTAAATGAATCCATTATCATCTGTATCCCCTCCCGGTCGTGCCTGAAAATAGGCAGGATTTGTCTAGTGCACTTACCGGTCAACAAAAACTAAATAAATAAAAAAATGATGCTACATGCTTAAATATGAAAGGAAACAGAATAGATTTTATTGGGTTCCACATTTTTGGTTTATTCTTCCATTAGGTTTGGTAAGTGAGAAAAATCCTCCATTTTGCCTGCAGTTGCTGCTGCGAAATGTGATCAATAACAGTGCAGGTAAACTTATGTTGACGGTGATTTTACCGAGAATAAAAGCGACAGTTGTCAGTGTTACGGGACTAACTCTGGATTCGGACTGAAGGCAACATTTTATCTATAGCACAATAAACAACGGGACCCTTACAGACATACATGTGAGCAACGGAAGGGCTCACATCACTGCCACAAAGGTGCATCAGCACAGGAAAAGATGTGTATACACCAAATCTGGTCAAGGATGCTTTATAAGCCTTTTACAAAATGATGAGACCAGGCAAATACCCTACGTATCGCCTCACAGCTTCAACAGGGGGTCCTTTGTAGCAATAACTCACTAGAGTAAGTGCACGAGTTCTATTACCACAAGTCCTGGGTGCATTGTGAGGCCAAGTGCCTTCATTCTACCAGGAAGTGTGGCAATTACAACTTTTTTCCCACTATGCTTTTGTTGCTGCCAGACCTTAGCCCTCGCCAACCCCACCCCAATGGGACTTACCAGACTGGTGATACCCCGCATTGTCCCCAGGGCGGGCCACTTCACCAGCGATGACAAGAGAAGGGTGCCGCAGGTGCACCAACTGGCACTGCTTCCTGGCTTGCCCCCAGAGTCGGGCTGGATTCAGTGGACAACGGGATAGGTTGGTCGGGAGTGCCAGGGGCAGAGGATCGGAGCTGGGAGAGTTGGAGGGCATCAAAGAGGCGTGCATGCAATGATGCCAGTATCTGCACGTCTCCTATGGTGTCTTGGTGCGGTTGCTACGAGACCCCAGCCTCCACTAGAGGTCCGGCTTGTGCCAGACACACACCTCTTCCCCGGTCCATTCCCAAACCCGGGACATCGGTGTCCCAGACAGACACCTTGCCACTGCGCTGGCGGACCGGCACTATAACTTAATACACACACTAGAGTATGTTTTATGAATGAATCTGTAACAAAGAAAATTTGCAAAACAATACAAAAGCTGTGAACATGAGCGACAGCACCGTATTGTCATGTGATGGGACGCTGGAAAATCATAGCTCCTCTCTCTTCAGTACCATTTATTAAGAGGCAATGATTCACCTTCCAAGTAAAGGAAATTATCTGCAATGTTAAAGTCAACTGGACTGCACAACTGCTCTTACGTTTACTTTCTCAAAAACAGCTACTTTTTTTTTAACAAATGAAGTTACCACTTTAAGCAATTATTGTTAGAAACTTTGCTTGTCACAATAAAGATAAGGAAAAAAGTCAATCAGAATGCAGGACACGAAAAGAGAGGTACCACTACCAGCTAGGAAGAAGCGTACAATAAAAATTACAGTTGGCATCAACAGAATTCAGTTATACAAGTCAGCAAAATGTGAATTTAAACCATTTGATTCTCAAATAAGAGACCTGGATGAAAACAGGATCTTTTCCTCTCAGAATTCACAGTTTGTGACATAATCCCTTATGGTCAGTTTCCTACGAGGCACTGAAAGTACACATTTTGTTTCACTAGTATGGCATACGGTAGAATTGATCACAACTATGTTTTTGGGTGCAACAGCAAGGAAAGAGAATAGCAACGAACATAATGAGGAGATCAGACAGCTGTGGTTTACAGCTCCTCCCATACTGTTTCAGATCATCCATTCTGGAATGTGAACACCTAGCACAGCAATAAAACTGAAAATGGGAAAATTGGTACAATCAAACTGCAAAGACTGAAAAATAATGTTGCATAATTTAAAAGATATTAAACATCTATTTTAATGTTTGATGCACCTGTGTACCAAATGACCAAATGTTTTGCTTTCACTGAAAGGGATGGGGTCACTGCTGAGCCCATTGCAGTTCAAAATGGCAAGGGCTCAGCAGTCTAGGATAAAAGACCACACACTGTGGTCATGACGCCACTCGCTTGCTGGTGGAAACTTTTGCACTTCTCAAAGAACCCAGCCGCTCCAATCAGAGAGGGCTTGGGTCCTTTAATTTGCATGAAGCTGGTCAGCAAACAGCTGGCGGGCTTTCAACATCAGGAGCCTGTTACCATGTTTACATGCAAGCTGGAAATCAGATTGAAAAATTAATCTGATTACCTTCATTTTCGATCAGAATCCAGCTTGCTCCATTTACATGTACTGGCTGCTACCCGCCCCAATGTAAAGAGAAAATGATCCAGCGATGTCTGTGGCAGCCCTGCCATAACTGCTAGCCCATCACCCCCAGCCCTTGTTGTTATTACTTCAGTACAGGGTGCCTGCTCAATCCCCACTGCAGGCTGCAACCTCCCCTTCGCTGTGTACTCCTGTGGAAGGTATTCACCCAAACTGTGATGTGTTAAATGTGCTATGCTGGCATTATTTTAATAAATGCCTATTTATGAACTGTGTTGTGCAGTTCTTCTTTATGTTTCCCAGTGTCCCATATGCTTGGTTCACTTCAGTGTATAAGGCTGCCTTGTTACTTTTAAACCGCTACAGAGAAAAAATGCCAGATAAGATGCACTGCCAGCCCGTCTGTGGGATGTCACTTCAGAAAACAGAATCTGGCTGAATGCAGCTGTGCAGTCTGTGGGAATGGAAAGAATGAACATTCCGAGAGTCACTCAGCGGTATCTGTCAATCAGGAATCTGCTCGTCCACAGCGCAAATATTTAAAAAGTCAGTCTGAGCTGTTGAATTTCTCCTGTCATGGAACTAGTCAAGAATTCTTACACAGACACCATGTGTGTGTCTCTACTGTGGTCCAGTAAATGAGTTTGACCGCAGGACTATGACAAGGAAAGAGAAAAATAAAAAGACCTCTACATTCTTTAGTTTGAGTTGCATCTCGAGTGGTCAGTGAAGTTGTCAGTGAAAGTCTGTGAGAAATAAAAACTATTTTACTACAGCAGATATTTGTATCTGTATGTTATCTTCGTCATTCAATTTGGGCCTTTTTTCATTGTTAATTCTGCCCTCCTTACTTGTAAAGAATCTGAGATGACCCTATATGCAGATGATGCAGTCATTTTAATGTTGTGTCACAGTCTGAGGATGTTCGAGGACTGTGCAACATGATTATAATTCCATTCAGGAATGGCTTCTGTCAAGGCGTGTGGTTTTAAACACTGAAAAAAAAAACAAACAAACAAAGGCCACAGTCTTTTCTGGATCATGTTTAAAAAAAAAAAAAATGAATCCCTTGATCGATTTAAAAGGAGAACCTATTTTATTTATTTATTTAGTTTTTGTTGATCGGGTAAGTGCACTAGATAAATTCTATTTTCAGGCATGGGAGGGGATACAGAAGAATGCCAACTGACACTGAACCAGATTAAGCTGTTGGTATTTTTAGTGAATGGGTGGAGATGGACATCCCCCTCAACTGGTCAGTGGTCAGTTTGGAGGGGCACCAGCCACTGCGGTGGAGGTGCACCACTTCCCTACCAGTTTTGGACCCTGGCTGGAGAACTTGGCCTTGGGGTGTCAGGCTTGGAACTGCCCTGCTGAGGGTGTTGCTACCGAGGCTGCTGTGGCTGGGGCTGAAACACAGAGGCCTTTTCTTTTGCCTTTCAGGTCTGTCTGGGACCAAGTCACAGAATCCAGGGTGGCAATGGACTTCTCAACTCTGGTGAGATGACCATCCACCCCGGGCCAAAGAGGTCAGTACCCAGGAAAGGGACATCTGCCAACTTATGCTGGGCGTCGGCCGTAAAACTGGAGAGCCTCAGCCAGGCCCTGCAATGCACCAGACGTCTGCTGCCATGGCACTGGCACAGGAATCACCAATGTCCAAGGTTGTCTAGAGCTGGTGTATAGCCAGCACTTGACTCGATCTCAGATTATTTTTCCGAAACTACTTGTCAGCAGGAAGGTAAGGAGAACATTATTGAGTCGCCCAACAGGGAGTGACAGTGAGCCATCATCAGGGTGTAGTTCACCTGACAGAGACCAAGAGAGGAAGCAGCACAGACCTTTTAGCCACATGATCAAGTTTATTCAACTCCTTGTCAGGAGGCCTGTTCATGTTCCCAGTATTTCTAGAAGACCGATTCAGAGACCAGACCGTCGGTTGAAGGCTGGTCGAGAACCTGGACAGGGAGCCAACAGGAAGCATGTATTTGCGATCATACGGGATAGGGTGCCTGGCAGGATGCTGGATACTGCCAAAGCTCCAGGGCTGGTTCCATAATGACTCAGCCATGGGAAAGGCAATCCCGGGTGTTTATCCTTATCAAAGATGTCAGTAAAATGGTATTTTTAGTTTGGGCAAGATTGAGGTTCTAACTGATAAGTTGCCGACTGTGTGCTTGTAACTGGCTGTGTCTGAACTTTAAGTGCAGGCATCATATTACAGGGATTAGTGTAGTTCGAATGTGAGGTTTTAACTGTTATTTCAGTGTGCTTTTCATTTAGCCTGGGCAGGACTGAGGGATTCTTGCTGGTGAGTTTGTGACTGCGTGTCTGAAACTGAATTTGAGGTCTCTTCTTAACTGTCATTTCAATGTGCTTTTCCATTTAGTTTGGGCAGGATTGAGGGATTCTAGCAAGTTAGTGACTGTGTGTAATTGGCTGTGTGAGTGGAGCTAAGAACCACTGCCAGAGGACTCCTTGGCTGATTGCTTTGGACACAGCCTGTGGTGCAGTCTCACCCACCCACCCCACGGCTCGTACTCATTTATAGGGTGCCCCGATAGGACCTTGCAACATCCTGCATCCATGCAGGAAGTAGCGAAGAGAGAAAGCATAACAAAACAAAAAAAAAAACAAAGGAAAACACAAATATATGGGAGATAACAAATAGCCATCTTAAGTAGGCAGTAGATTGAGGAGGAAACTGGCATGATGGGAGTGGTGCAGTGCAGTGGTTGTGGAGCAGCTGTCTCTTCAGGGAAACGTTCTGGGGCTGCGATGCTGCCCCATCTGCAGGCACCTCTTGGCTGAGGGAGGAGGCTGCCTGTCTCCAAGCAGAGTTAGCCAAGCTGAAGGCGGCATCCACCAACACCCAGAGACCACCAGGTCCACAATTTGTACCTCAAAGGATGCGGGAAGAGGAGAGTGGATTATGGTGGGCTCAGGAAGGGGTTTGAAAGCACATCCCTCAATTGGTCCTGCTTAGTAACTTTACACTGTTTTGGAGGAAAGGAAAGCCCCATTCATGAACCTGAGGCTGGGACCAGAGAGGATGGGAGGGTCTTCTAGGATGCAGCCCCAGGGAAGGGAGGCAGAGGACCCGGGAGGAGGAAGCTTCTCTAGTGGGGACTCTATTATCCGGAGAATGGAGTTGGGGACACCTAGCAGGGAGAGGAGGTCAAGTGCCTCCCAGGAAGCTGCGTGGATGGATGGGAACCAGATCCATGGATCGCTATGGCAATAGCTGGGAGGGAGCAGCTGAATGTCGCGTCCACCTGGGGACCAATGACCTGGCCAGGAGAAGGTGGAGTTAGCCAGAGTCCAGGAGGATTTCAGGAAGCTGGGGAAACCTGAAACAGATGGTACACGCCATCTCATTCTCTGAGTGCTACCTGTCCAGGGCACAGGGTAACTAAGGCAATCCTCATCCGTGCCTTCAACTCCTGGTTGAAGGATTGGTGTGGAAGGGAGGTTTTGGCTTCATAGGGACAGGGGCCTGACCTGGGCAGATGTGACCTTATATAAAGAGGACGCCTGCATCTGTCCAAGCAGGGACCTTGGTCCTTTGTGAGAAGTTTAATCTTCAGCTGTGAGCATTTAAACTGGCCAAAGGAGGAGAGCCAGGAGGGTCAGGAGGCTTAGGAACCCCCATGGGAATATATAAGATGTCTACAGGAACAGTTAAAGCAGGGAGGCCAGGCAGGCGAAGAATGTATAATGAGTGATACGGGGTGGGCGGGGCACAGCACAGGAGAGGAAACCAGGGTGGGGAAGATGCAGGAGAGGGAGAGAGAGAGAGAACAAGAGCAGAGGGAGGGTAGGCTATAAAACATGGAAAGTTATGCTATGAATGCCCGTAGCCTAGGAAATTAGGTTTGAGACCTGGAGGCCTTGACATTGCAGCAATAACAGAGACTTGGTACTCTGCTAATCATGGCTGGGAAGTCAGTATACTAGGCTATACACTGTTCAGGAGGAATAGGTAGGTTAAAAAAGGGTGGGCGAGTGGCCCTGTACATCAGAGATAGTATAAAGGCAACAGAAGTTCAGAGAAGACAGGGGAGGGCAGAGGTACTGTGGGTCACCCTAGAGCAAGGAATGGAACAGCAATACGCAGAGTGGTGATCTCCAGATCTCCAGCACAGAGCGAGGAAGTAGACAGAGAACCAATGGAGAGAGAGAACATACACGACATGACAGCTAAAGGTGAAATCCTGCTACTGGGGATTTCAATATGCCGGACGTGGATTGGGCCACTCAGGTGTCTGATTCAGCGAGAAGCACAGCCACCATAGAATCCCTGCAGGGGTTGGACTCGGCAGCTGGTGCATGAACCAACCAGGGACAAGTCAATTTTGGATCTGGTATGGACCAATGTCGAACAGAGTCGAAGAAATACAGTTGGATGGGCAGCTGCGGTCCAGCGACCACCACATGGTATGGTTCAGCATGGAGATATGGACTCAATTAAGCCACGCAAGGACAAGCGTATTCGATTTCAGGAGGAGGATTTCACGGAAATGGGTAGATGTACACAAGCAGTCCTGGGGAAGAGAGGGTAATAAAGAGGGTGGAAGAATAATGGGAGAAACTGAAAGAAGCCATAGTGGAGATAACAAACCAATGCATTAGGATAGTGGCCAAAGGAAAAAGAGGAGGAAACCACTATGATTTGACAAAGAAGTGGGACAAAGTCAGGGTTAAAGGCTAAGTTTCAGGAAATATAAGGGGAGCCAAAGGGAGGAGGACAGGAGGTGTACCTTGAATGTCTAAGGGAAGCAGGGAAGGCGGTTAGGAGGGTGAATGCCAGACAGAAGAGGTCTAGCACAGTCTGTACACAAGGGATAAGGCATTTTATAAGTACATCGGTGAAAAAGAAAAATTTGGAAGTTGATTGTGAGGCTCAAAGGGAGAAGGAGAGTGTAAGGAGGGGATCTGTACAAGGCAGAAATACTGAACAAATACTTCTGCTCAGTATTCACAAAAGGAGGAGGTCAAGGACCACAGTTGGGTTGCAGAGGCAGTGTGGGAGGAGAAGTGGACACTGGTCCATTCACAGTGGAGTGTGTTCTGGAAGAACTCACAAAGCTGAAGGTGGATAAGGCCATGGGGCCAGATGGCATCCACAGAGGATATTAAAGGAGCTGCGAGGGGCTAGCAGCACATCTGGTGGACCTGTTCACAGAGTCACTCAACACGTGTGTTGTTCCAGAGGACTGGAGGAGGGCACATGTGAGTCCCACTGCACAAAAGCAGCAGTGGGAGGAGGCAGAGAACTACAGGCCAGTCAGCCTCACCTGAGTGGTGGGAAAGATCACAGAGACACTGCTGAATGAAAGGACAGTGGCACATACGGAATCCAGAGGTGCTCAGGATCTGAGGCAACACAGATTAACAGCAGAAGGTCATGTCAAACAAATCTAATAGATTTTTTGACTGAGTGACTAGAGAAATAAATCGGGGAGGCAGATGTCACCTACCTAGATTTCAGCAAACCTAGACACTGTCACACAGAGAAGGCTGATTAACAAGATGGGTAGTCTGGGCATGGTAGACAAGGTGGTGAACTGGGCTAGAAACTGGTTAATAGACAGGAGAGAGAAGGTGGTGGTAAATGGGGTACAATCTAGGGAGAGGGGCGGTGTGACCACTGGGGTACCACAGATATCAGTACTAGGACCTGTCCTATTCAATGTCTTCATTAGTGACATTGCAGAGGGTGGGAAGGAAAGGTCTGCCTGTTTGCAGATGACACCAAGATTTGCAACAGGGTGGATACTCCAGAAGAGGTGCAGAAAATTAAGAGGGATCTGGAGAAGCTTGAAAGATGGCTGGAGATGTGGCAACTGAGGTTCAATGTAAAGAAGTGCAAAATAATGCACCTTGGTAGAGGGAACTCTGGGAGAGGACGGGCTGACTGTCACCAACGAGGAAAGGGACCTAGGAGTTATCATCTCTGATGACCTTAAGGAATCAAAGCAGTGCACAAAAGCAGCAGGGAGGGCCAGTGGCATGCTGGGATAGGTAGGGGTATCACTAGCAGGAGGTGGTGATGCCATTGTATAAAATATTGGTAAAACCTCACCTGAGTACTGTGTGCAGTTCTTGAGGCCACACCTGCACAAGGACACAGATAAGGTGGAGACTATCCAGAGAAGGGCAACAAAGATATTGCAGGGCTTACACCACAAAACATATGAGGAGAGACTAAGGGACCTCAATATGTACTCACTGGAGGAGAGGAGACAGCAGGGGACATGATTGAAACTTTCAAGTACCTCAAGTAAACAAGGTGCAGTTGGAGGACCTTTTCCAATGTAGAAAAGTACTAGAACAAGGGGCACAATATGAAATTGGAAAGGGGTAATGTGAGGAAGTTTTCTACACAGAAAGGGGTAGTTGACGCTTGGAATACTCTGCCACAGGAGGTAGTGGTGGCAAGCACAGTGGAGGGGTTTAAGCATGCCTGGGACAGGCATAGGGAAAGCTGGAGAGGAGGGGTGATGAAAAGCCATTGATCACATAGGGTCAGTGGCCATATACAATATAGGGCCTACAGGCAGACTGGATGGGCCTAACGGTCCTTATCTGCCGAAAAGTTCGCTGCTTCTTGGCCGCTTTCTAGACTGGCTACAGAGGGACTTTCATGGACTCCCAACAATCTTAGGACAGCCCCAAATGACATTAGCCCATGGTGGTGGTCAATTTCTAGACCAATTCATGGTCAAAAGTATGCATCCTCGACGACTGCATGGAGGAGCCATCTGAGTCAGAGGACTCGTCAAACCTGGCGTCAACCATTTACTGCCGTGGACCACCCTTGAGTCAACAAACTGGGTGATTCTCACAGATAACAGGTTTCGCAAGGCGGACGAGCACTGGAGTTTAGATGGGGCTCCGACAACACAGATGCAGTGGAGCCGGTTCCGCCGGTAAGGAGAAGAGACTGGCATCGACAACAGTTCTCAGAAGGACTGTTGTAGGCTTGACTGGCACCGACCAGTAGACCTCAGGGGTGGAGTTCTAACCTGCCCTGCTAAGGTTCATTTTGCCAGTGGAGCTCCTCACAGCGCCACTGCATATGCCGAGAGCTTCTCATCACCCAAGGATGAGGGCGAGCAGTGTTGACAGTGACACGTCCTGGTCAAGCAGGGCTGTGTGCTCGAGGCGCCTTGATCTTGACTACTGACCTGGTGCCCAATGTTGAGGAGAAGTTGCCGATGGTGCCGTGTGTAAATGATGCACACAGGATATGGCTGCACAAGTACTGGGAACACTGGGTCTAAGAGACCGACTCCTGGTGATCCCTCTGACAACTGGGCCGACTGGATGGGGAAAATCTAGACCACCTGATCGACTGGTGTTGAGGTCAGCAAGCCCTCTGGCCCAGGCGGGTACAGTGGAACTAGTGACCTGCCCCTCAGCCAATCTAGGCTTGGTAGAAGCCGAGGCTCAACAAGCTTTGAGCAGTTGGGGAGTCGAGGGGGCAGGAGGGCATGAGCTCTCCCAGTCCCATGACTAATGGCACTGCTTTCTGTGCTTCGTGCCTGGCACACAGGGCAATCCATGAAGGTTTGCAGGGCCGCACATTTCATGAAACTCCCCGTGAAGGACGTGCAGATGCTGACCCCAGCTGGGAGCAGTGCTGAGGCCTACAGTGGCCTTCACCACCACCTTTTCCATGGCTCTGAGGTTGGTCCATGGACTCCGCCACAGTAGGCTGCCCATCCCGACCATCCTCGGTCACAATTTTGGGTTTCGGTTCACTGGCTGAGGAGAAAAAAGTCTTGTGGTCTTCTAAAATGAAGGCAGCATTATCTGAGAGGCTGCAACCTGTGGCACTGTGTGCTGTCCCAAAGGCAGTAAAGGCCGGACACAAGTGACACACTTCTTGAAGCTAGGAACTTGCTTCACTTCCTTATGTTCCATCTTCCGTCATGGAGAACTAGAGAAAAATCAAGGAACTAGAAGAATTCTGAAAGTTGGAAGAAAATAATTGAAGTTTGCCAATAGCACACTTTTTAGGTCCCAAAGCTGCCAAGGAGGAGACTGAACTTGCAGCAGAAAAGACATCACAGGGCACAGTCAAGGGATATATCACCAGGGTGGTGGGAGGAGCTTTGCTTTAAGTTGTTTTGAGATCAGCTCTTCAAGAAGAACTGCCATTGTGCGGATAGGTGAACCATATCCACACCCTAGAGTAACAGTTTAAGGCAGTGCTCTTCAAATGAAGCCACTAGCACAATTCTGTGCATCCACAGAGGAGCAAAAGCAATCTGATTTACTATATATACAGTGTGAAAAACAGACTTACTCTCTCAGGATTTGGCAAGAAAATAATGGGAAGCCAAATGAAATCTGTGGTCACATTTAAAGGCACCTGGTATTGATAACCACTGTTTTATTAAGTTTAATAAAACTGAGTTCACAACAACATACATACCTCTTTGATTAGTATAGAAGGGTGGCGAGTTCTGCAAGTTCCTAAAGAAACCAACAAAACAAGATATTACACACACAATATACTTTATGTTATTCTTTCCTAACTGCTGTAGCCATGGTTTTCACTTTTCATCTTCCAGAGAACTTGGATAAATTGCCACACTTTGCCCAAGTTCAGGATCTAATAAAACATTCATGGAAATTCTGTGATTTGGAAAGATGGCTAAGTGCACAAATTTCATGAAAAAAATATGTACATACACAAAAGTGTAGCAACTGTGGTCTCCACCGCAGTATAATGTCCCTTCCAAACTACATAACGTAATCTTGACTAGGTACTGGGTTGTAGAAATCTCCCTGCAAATAAACTGCATGTGGAGGACAGAGCGTGGCTTTTACAGCTCTTTTCATTCAATGTTCTTTCAAAGTGCTTTATAAACCAAGGATTTAAAGCAGTAGAAGAGTAAAATCGGGGATGTGGGTACATAATACTACTTTTTTTTTCCCTCACTAAAAAGATTCCACAAAGCTCCCAGTTTCATTTGCTGGTAGTATTTTCTATTTCTACTGTAAGTATTTTAAAAATGTTTTAAATACATTTTTCCCTCAAGAATAAAAGCTCTCCCCCACTTTCAGCATTTTCTTGTCAGCATGGCATGCACAGCGGCATAGTGGGCATACCCCCAACCCATGTTATTGACTTACTGGTTATCCATCACTGGCCCAGACCACGAGAGCTGTGGAGCGACTTGCCCGTCAGCCGTGTGTGGGCCTGTAGGGTTTATAGGGAATAAAGATCAACGCCTTTCCTCCAGCTCCCGATTTTTGTACCCAGAGTGCTGTGGCTTGCAATGACGCACAGTGTGTGCAGCAACACGTTTGGCATCATCAGTGGCTGCTACTCTCCCGTCCATGTGCTTCCACTGTGCGCCACATGACCCCACCAGGTGGCAGTCAAGTGGCGTTCCCCTCAAGGCAGGAGAGCTGTCCCTGGGAGGATCGATTCTCCCTCTCCTGGCTGACCCAGTGACCAAAGTCAATTCCTGAACCCCAGTTGCCCGGCATGCCAGGCAATGTCGATCCTTATTTGGCATACAAATGGTACTGTGGGCCTGACAAGAGTTAGGACTGAGCAAACATGAAAATGTACAGCGCCCCAGCATATGAAACACCTAGAAAAGCAGATTTAACAGGTGTGCTAATATCTGTGTTGGCTGTAACTGGAAACTAGTTTCTAGAAAAAGTATTCTGTTGCATTGCTGCTGCAAGATACCGGCAGTCCGGGAACTGTAAGGCAACATATGCACAACTGTTTAAGAGCTTTAGATGTCACCAGGAAAATGCTGAAGAAGTGGTATGCAGTAGAACAGTGGACTGCTTCAAGCGAAGATGGGACAGGACAAGGGAGGGTTAATGAAGGGGAAGGGTGGAAGGAGAGGCAGCTGCAGAAAGGGGTGCTAGCTGCACATTCGAGCAGACTTGATAGACCTCTGGGCCTTTATCTGCTGGCAAATTTCGTATGTTCGTAAGGATCAGACTTCAGTTTTCAATTCCTCCATTTCCTGAATTTACCTTCTCTGTATTCTTTATCACAGATGACATTTGCATGAACATGGAATTCATTGTCACTTGTCTTCAAAAGACATCTCTGTTCTGCTAACCAGTCGACACATGATCTCATAAATCCTCTCCTGTGACACAGTAATCAAGAGAGACGCAACATACCTGATCTGCCTGCCCATGGGAGCCCACACACAGTCAGTCAAGCAACTGTGATGTCAATGGTGCGGAGACTACCAACAGAAAAGCAGCAAAAAGCAGTTGAAGACCAAGCAACTAGAGACAGTTTCCATGAGCATTTCATAAGAAATAAAGTAGATGAGAAAGGTAAATGTGATGTAAGCTAAAGTGTGCATGTGTACCGATTGTATTTTTAAAAGGTGTCCCTCTTTCTGGAGCAAGGCCTATCATTGTTTTACCGCACAATGCTGTCTTCTAACTGACAGTTGGATACTGACTGAAATCTGAATGATCAAAATGGACTACAAATTGATACATTTCGAATCAGAGGGTATATGAATGAGAGTCTCTTCATGTAGGATACAGTAATGAAGGTCTTCCTCATTTACTATGTTGTTGGTGATACCTTTATTTATGCAAGTCAGTTATGCTGGTCATTGAGGGTACTGAACCAGAATCTGGAACAATATTCACAAATTTCTCATTATAGAGCTTACCATCAAGGGTCTGGGGGAGGGGAGGCATCACTGGCAGGAGGGGAAGGCTAAGCAGGGAGAAGAGGTAGCGTGGTGGAAATGACAGCAGAGAGAGTGAGGGAAGCCCTCAGGTCCCTTAAGACGGAGAAAGCACCAGGCCGGATAAATTACATCCCAGAGTGCTGAAGGAACTTGTGGATGTCCTGGCAAAACCCCTGGTGGAGCTTTTCACCATCTCTCTGAGGACAGGGTGGGTGCCCCAGGACTGGAAGGTGGCGCATATAGTGCCTATCTACAAAGGGGGAGAAATCAAGGGAGGTGGCAGGGAACTACAGGCCTGTCAGCCTGACATTGAGTGGGCAAGGTGATGGAGGCACTGTCAAGGAGAGGTTGAGAGGACCTGGAAAAGTCAGGGTGCCTGGACGATAGACAGCATGGATTCGCCCCAGGAAATCGTGGTCAGACAAACCTTGTGGAGTTCTATGACTGGGGTGACGAGTGCCTTGGACCTGGATAGACCAGTGGATGTCCTCTTCTAGACTTCAGCAAGGCATTTGACTCTGTTCCTCATGTGGGCCTGTTGGATAAGCTGGGAGAAATGGGGTGGGGAACCACATTATCAGATGGATAGACAATTGGCTCCAGGACGGACCTAGAGGTGCGTAGTTGGTGGGATAGTCTCATCCTCAAGGAGGGTCATTAGTGGGGTCCCAGGGATCAGTCCTTGGGCCCTCTGATTCAACACCTACGTCTCTGACATAAGGACAGGTATCAGGAGTGAGAGCAGTCTCTTTGTGGATGACTCAAAACTGGGGCAGTAGTGGATGGGGAGGAGGGAGGTGGCCCTACAGGGGACCTGGAGGCTCTGGAAAGATGGTCTAGAAAGTGAAAGCTGAGGTTCAATGCAGGGAAATGCAAGGTACTGCACCTGGGGCCAGAAACCGGGCCAAGTGTACACCCTGGGGGAATGCTACAAGTCTCGATGGCTGAGAGGAACCTGGAGGTGGTGGTGGTGGATATCAAGATGAACAACTCCGAGACTTGTAGGAGGCAGCAGCCAAGGCCAACAGGATGTTGGGAGGCATCGCTAGGGGGCATCCTCCAGAAGGAGGAAGTGATACTCCCTCTGTATCACTGCTTGGTGAGGCCACACCTCGAGTACTGTGTGCAGTTTTGGAGGCCACACTTAAGAGGGACATTGAACTCCTGGAGAGGTCCAGAGGAGGGCAACAAAATGATTTGAGGCTTGGGAGACAGGACCTATGGGAGGCTGAAGAGCTAAATCACGTACATATTGGAAGAGAGAAGGGACCAGGGGGACATGATAGAGGTCTTCAAGTACATGAAGGGGTAAATAGGGAGGAGCAGTCAGGGTGCTTCAAAGGAAGGAGGAGGGGCAACTAGAGGGCATGGGTGGAAGCTGGAGGGGAAGATTCAGGGGAGAAAGGAGGAGGTGCTACTTCACTGAGAGGGTGGTGGAGCCATGGAATGCACTGCCCAGGGGCTGGTGGAGGCAGAGACGTGGAGGGGTTCAAGAGGGGTGGGACAGGTACAGGGAAGGGTTCTGAAAGAAAAATCCAGTGTAGCAAGAATATCCGGAACCGGGAAGGAGAAGCCAGAAGGAGGGCAGCAAGGTCAGCTCCCAGGGTAGGGGCTGACCAAACGAGTAGACACGAAGACCTAGGTTTGAGTTTCTGCTGGCATTTTAGTATATTAGTATGGCTAGTCACAGACTGACACATAATAACATCATACACAATGCCTACTGGACACCAGTTAAAGGAGCAAAGCGTATTGGGCCCGAATTTCAAAAATCATGAAGCATAGTGCAAATATCTGCACTGCCTGGCAAACACCCAGGGTCCCAGGATGCTACATTTAGCTGGGTGCTACCCAACTGAATACAGGGCTATGTTGGCGCAGTGCCAAGTCAGGTAGCACTGCCCTGACATGGCGTCTGAAGTTGGGTTGAGGAGTAGATAGCGCGAAGTGCTAGTTACAATTTTCAAAGGTACTCATGCAAATAAGTCCAATGGGCATGCAAGGTACTAAGGGGCCATAAGCATGCCCATTATGGGCCACTTGTCCAGTAGTGGAGACAGGTAGTATGGTGCCCCCCACTTGACAGCTGAGCTATCCCTAGTGCTAGTGGTCCCCCTCCCCGATCTCAAGCCCTGTAATAATTATAAATATCCCTGGTGCCAGTGGGCCCCATTGATCCCCAGACCCGTATTAATTACTCAAATCCCTTGTGCTAGTGGTTCTCATCACCCTCTCAATCCCAAGCCCTATATGTGAAATAAATTCCCTGGTGTAGTGGTTTCCTCCCACCCACAGTCAGCCCGTTAAGTATAAATTAATACCCTGTTGAGGCGGTCCCCTCCCTTCCTCTAATCCCCAGCCCGTAAGTAGAAAAAAAAAATTCCCTAGTGGTAGTGCCCCAGCCGGAGTAAAACAACCCCTCCCTGGCATCCAGTGGTCTCTCTCCCAGCATCACTGTATCCTTATCGGTGGTGCTGCTGTGCATCTGGCGACTGGCATAACCCTCCCTACATCTCCTTGGCCGACGCCCGTATACCCAGGCAGGGAGGCGTGCCTCTTATTTATAGGACAACGCACTCAGCCTGTAGTCGGCCAAGGAGATGGAGGAGGGATGTGCCGTTGCTGTATGCAAACTACTGCATCACCGACAAGAGTGTATATGGTGGTGGTCGGGGGAGAAACACTACCACCAGGGATATTTATTTATACTTATGGGGCTAAGGACCTAAGGGAATGAGGGGCCAGTACCACCAGGGTATTTATTTATACTTATGGGGCTGGGGATCAGACCCCAAACTACCACCTGGGATATTTACAGGGCTTTGGATTGGGGGGCGACTACTACCATCAGGGATATTTCCAGGGCTGTGGATCAAGGGGGTTGAGGACGACCACTAGCACCGGGATGTATAATTTGATAGCAGGGGCTGATGATTGGAGGAAGGTTGGGTCCACTAACACCAGGACAGTGGTTTCTTAATACAAAGCTGGTGTCGGGGAGGGTGCAATGGACCACAGGGACAGGTATGCACTCTAGCGCCAACCAGCAGGTTGGCTACATTACCTCCGCAGCCGCCAGGGTTGCGTGGAATAAGAGGATTTTTTTTTTATTGACAGTACTTGTGTGGCACAAATCTGCTGAATATCTGCTTGTGCCAATATTCCTTCCCCACCTCACTATTTGCATATCCCGTTTGCATGGGCGCTACCAGTTTGCCAGTGCAACACTGCCTTTGAATACTGGGCTACAGCCAAAGCCCAGTTTGCACGGGCAAACACGGATTGCACCCCAAACTTCTTAATATCAGGCCCAATTGCTAACAGTGAACTATGCCTTAGAGGTGGTCTTCTAAGAGGAAGTGTCACACATATTTTGGGGAATGCTCCAAAATAAGTCCACTGTGGAATGAGATTAGAGAAAAACTGAAGTGCACTTGAGCATTGGGTGGATCTTCTCTCCGAAGCCTGCTTGTTTGAAAACTGCCTCGATAGCAGCAGCAGTACTAAAATACTGCTTTTCATTGACTGCGCAGGTTGTGAAAAAAGTAGACCGGAAAAATATGATAAAAACTGCATATCTGCATGCTTGAAATATTTAAAAGGTGACAGTGGAGAACACTGGACCACCACTGTTCTGACGGAACTATGTAAAGGACCACTGTAACTTCAGCACAAGTGATTGCGTAAGCGATCAGCGAAACTTCAGCACGGTGATTGTCAACATTGCCTGATGTAAATTCAGCACAAGTGCTAAAGACAATACAGCGCTCAGTTCAAAAGCATAGATGTGTTTACTAAGACTTTACACCACACTGCAACACCGCTTGTTTTGTTTGAGTTGAGGGCTTTGCCCCCACACCCCGTTTATTATTTTAAGGAGGTGGTGTGTGGTGGAGGGATGCCCTACAGTTCAAATAAAACAATCGCTCACAACACAATTCAGTACCAAGAGGCCTCCCATTAAAGAATGCCATTACAGAAATAACTTCTTTCAAATAAATAAAACACCTTGCGCACACAACATATCATCATACAGCGAGTGTCAAGCGGTTGAGAAACCATGGATCCTGTATCAATTTTAGCAATTTCTGCCATTTGCGTTTCTGTGACATCCATGATTCAGTTTCTGCAAGAGAGCAAGGAATTGTGGCTACCACTAAACAATGTCCAAAATGTGGTAAATTCATGTCAATAGTTATAGATTCGCCTGCTAGGAAGTTGGGATATCTCTGGAAATGCAGGAAAAGGCAATGTCGCTCCAAATTAAGTGTGCTTAATAACACATATTTCTCCAAGATACAAGGTACAAGATACCTCTGAATAAGCTTATTATGCCAATGTTTTACTGGTTGCTGTAGGTCCCCTGTGCACCTGGTAACATAACAACTGTCACTGGACAATCTGTCATAGACTGGTACCACTTCCTCCGTGATATATGCACTTAGCGACTGTTGAATGAAGACAAGGGCTTGGAGGATATGGAAAAATTGTGCAAACAGATGAAAGTAAAATGGTCAAAGCAAAGTATAACAGGGTTCAAATATGAGAACTCCTGAAAACTGGGTTTCTGGCATGTATGATGTTGAAAAACATGTTAGAGTGCTAAATTTTGATGATCGCAGAGATGCAGCTACACTACTTCCCTTGATTGCAAAAATGTTAAAGGGACTCTCTAATCTACTCCGATCAGTGGGCTGCATACAATGGGTTCTCGCTATATCGGTAAACACTATCAGCACACGACTGTTAACCATTCTCTTAACTCTGTGGACCTCAAACAGGTGTTCACACCAATTCGACAGAGGCATACTGGTCCAGAGCTAAAAAATAATTTAAATGCATGAATGGGACACAGGCAGCTATGGTGCCATCATACCTGGATGAGTTCATGTGGTTTGAGCGGTATGGAAAAAGTACCACTGATGCCTTTAACCACATATTGAAGCGCATCTCTGAATATCAAAAGCGCATCAGGCGTCCCACAAAACAACGAAATGTGCCTCCCGAATAAGTAAGTGTATATGGGTGTGCGGGTGGGAGAAGAAAAATAAAAAGGGTGGGGCAAAAGCCCCCAATTAAAACAGTTTTCAATAACACATTTTCTTTTTTCTCTTTTCACAGAACATTACTTGTACTGACAGGAGGGCACATGTATGTATAAATATTGCACAAAGTGACTATTTTCTCATTCTAGTGACCGTTTTACTTTTTTTTGTCACATCTGTTTAATGTTGATCATAATGTGTAGTAAAGGAATTTAAATATATTACCGTCTGAATTGTTGTTTCTATTTTACAGTTTATTACATTATACGCTGCCGCTTACTGTCCTCAAACACAGTATGTTTCTACATAATAGCGGACATACTGCTACGTCAATATTCTCTGTAAATTTCAGTATTCACTAAGATAGCTGCGAATGTGGTCCGGTGTTCTCCACTATACGTCTTTAACATTAGATGGAGGGACTGACTGGACTGCTCTTAAGCATTTAAAGAGCTGCTGACAAGCTCCAGGCAGGCAATTCATACCATGTGTTGCCTGCCCTAGGTGCTATTTTAGTCATAAAATTATTTTTCCCCCCACAAGTTAAAAGTATTTTACCTTACATAGTTGGGCTCATAACACTGATATGAGCAGAGTGGCCATAAGTGCTGTAGTCCAGTCCCTAAAATAGCATTATGCTGAACAGGGCCACAGGGCACTCCATGGAGCTACTGGTATAATTGGTGAGGGGCTGCCCAAGCATTACTAGGTTTTCTTTGCAGGCACGACACATGCATGGGGCCAATACAGCCCATTCCCTACTTCGCATCATAATACTACTTTTATGGGCACGGCTGCTCAGCTCGTATCAGGAAGTTTCGATGGGCTTTACGAAGGCAAATTACTTCTTAACCAGTTAAAAACAAAAGTAATTTTATGGGTAAAATAGCTACTATGGCAGGGAACTACATGATATATGAGTCGACCACATGGAGCAAAAAACATGTCAACTGTCTCTTAAAAAGAGTGCAGTAGGTATTAATGAATACTCTGCTACCCTAGCAACGACTCTGCCATAAATGTCATTTGTTATACTATAGTTATCTCATTAATTTTTTTGTTGCATACTGTTTCATACAAATATCCAAGAGTAGTACTATGATTGTTCTACACTGAATGCTTGTTTAGTGTTGTTGTGCGTTGCATGTCTAATTGTGTTTATGCATTTAAATTTAATAAAAGATTTTAACCATACAGCGAGCTGTACTTCCAACTGACAACGATGGGCGTAACACAAAAGAAATTAAGTCTGAAAGAACTGTTCTTTACATGAACACTGAAAACAGAAAAGTTAGAATCAATGTTTTGATCAGGTCTTCAAGAATATTCTCTTAGAATAAATAAAGAACAGGGTGTGTTTCTTCCTGGAACAACCACCAGTATCTTCAGACTACGAATGTAATTATCTACAATCATAGGAATATAATTTTATATTTTCTCAACTTTTAGTCTTATTGCTGATACAATACGTTAGTGAAACCAAATTGTTTTATAAAATATTATTTTGTGTTTTATATATACTGATATTTGGAAGTAGTAGCAACATGGTACATCAGTGTTTCAACTTAAGCTTTCATTTAAAACAAATTTAGTTTCTAGCCTAATGGTTCCAAAAGTTAGCCCATTTTAAGTAAATTAGTTTTTGAAAGGTCTAACTTTTTGACTTGTAGATACATGAAACTTACAAAGTAAACAACGATAAATAATCATGAGCTGAAACTCCACACCACTGATAAAATACTCAGCTACTTTCTTAAAAGTCTTACTTAATCTGGGAAAGAGTGAAGTCCAGTTTCTTCCACAGAGAAGCCAACAATGATGGACCCTCCGCATTGTTTCTAGGAACAGAAATCAATTTGTGAAAACACATAAATACAAGAGCATGCAGTTTCCATATGGACTTAAAAAGTTACACTGCCCCAATGTTCGTACAGTAAAATATAAATTTTTTGCAATTATGCAAATAGATTTTATGCTTGCCTTTACAACAGCAGTGTTTTGCTCAATCATATTAGTATCGGTTTCATAGCCTTGCAGCGTTTTTATTATGTTGCACCATTTTGTTTTATTGATACTTTAGTATCACTGTACTTCCTTTACTTGATTTACCAATAATTACTCTTGCTGTCCCCTTCTATTGATCCAAGTTCCCATGATGTACCTAGAAATGAGCCTTGGCTCACTGTGCCCATATAGTTCTAATAGATAGATAGAGAGAGAGGCAAACTACAGTGTGGCTCCAATGGCTCAGTTGAAGCCACACATCTGCCATATTAGCCAAAGCCCACCCTAGCCAGACTGGACCCCTCTTCTATTCCTTCTGTCGCTTTGCCTTTGACTGTCCTCTTACAGCTCACCACTGTACTTCTCTTGGACCCATGAACTCCCCTCGTTTCAGGACAGGCTCACACTGTAGTAGCATCACGCCAAATATTGGGCACAGTCCCTCCCTCCATAACTGCTTGTAATACTCTCAGCTCTACCCCGCCTCGGTCAGAAATAATGACTCACATCTCCTGACCGCTCCACCTGACCACTTCTGCAGGCCAGTCAGCATTTTCATATCACATGCCCAAACTTTGGAACCTACCCCCAGGCTATTTTTGCACCCCCGCAGAACCTAATTTCTTCTCAAAGCTCATTTCTCCTCCATCTGCATGTACCCATGTCAGCTCCAGCGTCTGTCAGCAGGCTTTCTATGTAAATCACTGTATATATATATATATATATATATATATTATGTAATCTGAACTACTTTACACTGTCATTTGCCTCATACAATTGCTTGCTGGACTGCACTTAATCCATGTCACGATTTATGATGCTGATTGTAAAACATGGACAATACCCAATATGTATGTACTGATCTTAATCCATATACGATTTATGATGTTGATTGTAAAGTGTGGACAATATCCAATATGTATGTAATCCTTTTCCCCTGCCGCAGGGACGCATCCGAATCGAGCAGTCATCTGCTCAGCATGCCTCCTCCTGGTAAAACCTTTAAATAAATAAAAAATATTAGGGGAGAACTGAGGGACGGCAGAGGGCGGAGCCCTTCTGAAACTTAGAAAGCACCAGCACACTGTTTTGACAGCAATCTGCTGATACAGTTGGGTAAGAAGCCCCATTGACAGCAGAGAAATGATGATGCAGATGCACATTGTGGTGACAAAAATAAGGTATGCTTGTTTGTCCTTTGCTTGTAAAAGGCGTTACTCGGCTGCTGTCACAACAGTGTTCTGGTGCCACTACCCAAGTTTCAAGGGTTCCTGCTATCTGCCAGCACCTCAATCCTCCCATAATATGGCGGACGTGCAGCTCAACTGAGCCATTGGGAGTCCACACTCTAGTCTTTCTCTCTAAATAAAAGTTTTATATACACACACACATATATACATATATATATATATATATATACATACATACATACATACATACACACACACACACACACATGCACACACACACACACACGCACACACACATATATATATATATATATATATATATATATATATATATATATATGTGTGTGTGTATCTATATATATATTTTGAACTCTACGGTGTGCCTATTCTGGTCACCAGTTGAAATAAAACTAAATAAAAATATGACCAATCACTTACCTTTTGCTTTCATGCTGACATATTCTGAGAATTGAAGTCAGGTTTTTCCCAAACAAGGACTGAAAAAGAATGGAAGCCAGAGGTAAGGATCATCACGGTCACTGTTAAGTAACTAGAAAAGAACCCGCTTATTCTTAGCACAGCTACTAGCATCTTCCGATCATTTCCAAAAATAATCTCACACTATATTTTTATAATATTTGAAACTACATTTTAAAAGCTGTAACATTTTAACAGTTAATACAGTTCTTCTGTGTTGATACATGCATATACATGTTGTCATAACATGGGTTGCAAGCAGGAGGAAACCCAATTGGTGAAACAGCATCAGGTGACCATTAAGTGTGCTACTTAATCAACAGTTGTTGTTAATTGCCTGCAAGCAGTATTCCTGGGCAGAGAGGGCAGTCTGAAAGGCCTGGCAAAATTTATCAATCTCTGTCATGCCCTCCTCCACAGAGGGCATTTGTTTATCTCCTCTGCGCGTCATTATTCTTTTCAGGAGGACTGGCAGGGACATGTTTTTCTTCGTTTTTCTTAGCAGGCACGGTTCCAGTACCTGCTCGAGGCTCTTACTACTGTAAAACTAAAATCTTCAGTCAATTTTTTGCTATATTCACTGAAGCACTGTCACTAAAATAAATTTCGCTAACTAGCCCTATCAACACTTTTCCATTATAGTGAATTTGGTGCCTATGACTTGAGCTAAATTAAATTTATGCATTTATGGTTTAATTTAGAGTCAGGCTTCCCCCTCTCATTCAGGCACCTTAAACAAAGCTGGGTGGGGACAACAGTCCCACTGAAAGCAGCGGTTTGGCAAGCTCTGGTTTCAGATTCTTATTTTGTAGTTTTATAAAGCTATCTCTTGCAATATTTTGTGGTTTTATAAAGCTACCTCTCATAAGAAACTGCAAATCTACCCAATTTGGTGCAGGTTGACAGGGAACATTATACCAAATTTGCTAAAATGGTCAAACCTATGAAACCCAAAAAGTACAGTTGCATTAAGAACTTACCGTAACAGTAGATCTCTGAGAGAGGCTCTTGCAGTAGGTAATTACATATAGGACTGAAGCCAGCAGAGTCGGGACCCCAGGAAAAAATTCTAGCTAGCAGTCTCTGGCGGGGACCACCCCATGTCAGGTGACTTCGGTATAAAGGCGATCCCCAACACCAGCCTTCCAGTTCTTTCCACCAAAGGCCTAAAAGACAACACAAGAGAGAAGTGGATATTTCCTCCTGGAAAAGGAGCTGAAAAAGCTAAAGGGATGGAGGCGGGAAGGCATTACCTAGCAAGAGCCTCTCTCAAAGCTCTGCTGTTACGAAAGTTCTTACATAACTGTACTATCTTATTTTAAGAGGGCTCTTGCAGTAGGTAATTACATAGGACTGAGTCCCAAGCAGTCTAGAACTAGGAAGAACACTCAGGAGGAAAATTACCAACAAATAAACCTCAGGCTGTAAGGGTCTTAAGAAAGAAGACCTTGCAAAACAGCCAACCCGAAGCCTGCTCTCTGACGAGAGGCAATGTCCAAACTGTAGTGTTTCGTAAAGGTATGGACTGAAGTCCAAGTTGCAGATGCGCAGATGTCTGCCGCTGACACATTCTTGAAACAAGCAGCAGAGGCAACTACTCCTCTGGTGGAGTGACCTCTGACTTAACCCGCAGGGTCTTGTGGTACTGGTCTTAACAGAAAGTGATACAGTGAGCCAACCACTTGATAGGCATTGCTTAGAAACTGCATTGCCCTCTCTTTTGTGAGCAAGAGAGACAAAGAGCTGATCCGACTTCCTGAGATCCTTAGTCCTAGTGGTATAGTATCTCAGGATCCTGTGAACATCCTGAGTATGCAAGAGAATTCCCTTTGATTGGAGTGCTGTGTAAAGAAAGCAGGCAGCTCAATGGGATTGGTTCAGCGTAGACTGCGCCTACCACCTTAGGGAGAAACTTAGGGTTGGTCGAGAGCCCACATTCCTAGGAAATCAAATAAGAATTTTGCACATCATGGCCTGAAGCTCGGAAATTCATAAGCTGAAGTAATGGCCACTAGGAAGAGAGTCTTCCAAGAAAGGAACTTCAAGTCTGCTGAAGCCGCTGGAAAGGGAGGCAGAGTAAGCTTCTCGAGGACAAAGTTCAAATCCCAAGGAGGTGCAGGAACATGGATGGGATCAGGACTGTTTTAACTCAAAGTGACACAAGTCAAAGCAGCCAAAAGCAACAGACCAAGTTCCACATGCGACGACTGACTGCAGCCATTCTAGACTCACTGCAGCCTGAAAAAAATCAGTCCTGAAAACAGATACAAAATTAGATACCATAAATGAATGTGACTACAACTGGGCAGTGAGAGGAGGTGATGGCAAAACAGTAAGAGACACTTTTCCACTTCTGGAAAGCCTTGGCAGCCTCTCCAGCAGTTAATGAACAAACCGATTCAAAACCCACCTAGAACAAATGGAAAACTTTATCTGATCACAATGTAAGAATAGTGGGCCTGCCTGTGGAGATCAAAGGGCCTAACCCAAGAGCATTTCTTCAATGATGGATAGCAGACTGCACTGGCTATGGAGACTTCCAGATACTCAAAACCTACTGTACCAACACCTGGAGGGCCAGGGACTCTAATGAAGGCCTACAAACTTTACTTGTCACCACCACCTCGTCTATGGACAGAGACAATATTCTGCAAGTAGCACTTAGAAGGCACCATACAGGAGGGGGACTCTCGGTCACAAACAACGTAGTGACGTAGCAGGCTGCACACTCACCTCTGAGGCTGGAAGGCTGTGGGTGCCAGATCCTCATACCAGGAACTTAGGTTAAATCCCAGTACTGACACTCTAGTGCAGCATGAGGAAGGCGCTGCACTCGGAGGTGCCATCTTCGGATGAGATGTCAAATTAAGGGCCGTCTGCCTCTTCTGGGTGGTTGTTCAAGTGGACATTAAAAGATCCCATGGCACAAGTTCTCGAAAATGCAGAATTTCCCCAGTGTCCTGGCCAAAGTTCCCCCATTCGCTAAAAATACAATCAACAGCTTAATATGGTTCAATGTTAGTTGGGTTCCATCTGTATCTCCTTCCCCAGACAATTGAAAACAGGCAGAACTGCCTAGTTCTCTTTTCCGTCAACAAAAACAAATAAATAAATAAATAAACAAACGCTTTTCTCCGATGTCACCTGTGCCATGAGGACTAGGTGTAAGGCCTTCTATGGGTCAAGCCACGACTCCGAGAACTGGAAATTCCTTTTATACTGCTGTTTTCACCCCAACTACCCTTCACAGTGGACTCAAAGGAGACTGGTAACTATCTTCAGTGCTTCGAGTCCCATCATCACACTACTTAAGAGGAGGCAGAAGTGTCCAAGGGGAGGACTAACTGAACAGTACAGGTTGGTATTCCTGGAAAATTTGGAGAGACTTCCCCATGGATAATATGAACTGCATTTGTTCATGGACAGAGTTGACTGGCCAGTAGGCAGAGTGCAATGGAACTTGTGTCTAACTCCAAAATGGGTTTGATATAATGTTATGCTGTTTAAAACTGGTTTGAAAAGTCTCTCATTCTTGTTCAAAGGTTATTAACATACACAGTTTATAGGGGAGTTCCGTATGTTCATTTTGTTAACCTCTATACTTTTGGAATGTATCTTGTATTTAGATAATTTTATTGAAATTATCAGTTATGATACTTTTCTTCAGAAGCCCACTGCTTTTATTTATACTTACTCTGATACTTACATCTTGCCTTGTTAACCTCACTATCTTGCCAAAAATGTCAGCCAATTTTATGAACTGTGAAACCGCCTGAACATAAGGTGGGTAAATGGCAACTGGGCATTGGTAAAGGTGCTTTACATTGTGGTGATCCTGCTTTACCCACACCATGTTCTAGATTCTGAGCTAGTAAATCTAGCCATGCATACTGAAGGCTAGCTAATGCTTATTTGAAGGGTGGTTGGGGGGTGGGGGTGAGGACATTTTGAGAATGCTCGAGCAACCTTTTAGCACAGACACTATACCCACACACAGATCAGGTAAATCCACACACGATGGTAAAGCGAGAACAGTTGCATACTATAAATGTATATAGCTGCTGCAGAATGACAGATTCAGGTATGGCGGGCCAGCACATGACTTATTTACTATGTGATGTTATACCGTTTATTTACGTGGTGTTGCTATGCTTGTTTAATGACAAGGAAGAGTGAGAGTACCAGAAGGCTCTGTGGGGCTCTGAAAGCCTTAATATCACCCTGGACATTTCAGTGGACTCTACTTAGGACCATATAAATCAGTTACTATTTTCTCTATTGAAATGATATATTTGTATACTAATAGTTAGTACTGACTGCAGTTTGCTCATATATGGTACGCCTCAACAAGATGCAACATTTGCTTAGTACTCATAATGTCTTTATAATGTACTATTTGAAATACAACTCAGTATGTAAACATCTTGTAATTTTATCAAATTCACAAATAAAATTAAAAGAAAATAAGCAAACAAACAAAGCTCACGGCAATCTGCATTTGCAGGAGCTAAAACAATAAGTGCAATTTTAAAACTTTGGCCTTTGTTTAAGGCCTATAAGTACTACCAATACTGATAGGGCCTATTGATATGGCTTGATTTGGGCTCCTTAAGTCAAAATTGGTAAAAAACAGAATTATTTAAATCAAAACCACTATAAATATATAGAAAATGAAAGTGTTAAGTCCCCAAAATGCAGTTGATCCCTTCGTGGGGACGTTTCATGGCAGCCTTCTCTGGTTTCTGGAATTGTTCGGAACTGGAGAAACCGCTAAAAACTCACAATTTAGTTCGAAAACTCCTAACACAGAGCAAAAACTAACTAAATCAAGACTTAAACAACAGTAATATAAATAAATGCATAATGATCAGAAGGCCAGAGACATCTGCACTCTTCCAGCGGAGAAACAAATCTGGCGTTATGCCCATCGGGGAGTGTGACCAGAGCACAAAGCTGGAATTTAATTCCAAGTTCAAGTTTTTGTTTTTTTTTAACTTTTCTTTACTCTCCCCTACCTGCAGCAGCCCCACTCTTGGGAGACACATATGGCCTTATCAGTCCCCAACCTCTTACCTGGAGCCTGGCGGTCCATCCCCATGTAGCCTTGGTTGCCCCCAGTGCAGTGCAGTGGGGCCCTTAATCCCGAGATTCTTCCTCTTCTTGTCGGGATGCGCTACCAGGGCAGGTAGGAGCCGTGGTGCTCCATCTACTGGCGCGCTTGCAGGGTGTTTTTCCAGTGTTTCTTGGCATGCTGTGTGCCCTGATGTCAAGGCGCTGGCGCCAACATCCAGCACACCACCTTTCTCACTGGCTTGGGCTTGCTGCATCGCAGGTCTCCACCCGAGGTCAGACATGCACCGAGCCCTGGATCCCTCCTCTTGGAGAAGGTGAGCGTCCTTGGGACGCCCAGCCTCCTCCCTGGTCTCCCTCCAGCTCCCGGCTTGTTTCTGAGCCCAGGTCGCTGTGCTGTAAGTGGAAATCCACCGCTGCGCCCGACAGGCCCAAGTTCAATGATTTACATAAAGTTCCATCTCTGGGACATCACACCAGCAGGATGATGCACACTTGTATTAGGCATCATTGATGGATTCCAGTTGTTGGAATGCATGAATCCCTGAAACAGTTCACAGGCAGCAGCCAGTCAATAGTACTAACACCGACAGAGCCAGATGGTGAAGTCAGCATAGAAAGACAATAGAACAGTGCCAGTCAATGATGCTGGTAATGTTGCATGCTACCAAGAGTAGCTGAGCCAGAGCCTGCACCCAACTTTGGTGTCTGAATGATGGTCAAGCCAGAGACAAAGTGGCCCGAGATCTACCCTCAAGGGGAGCCAGTTGAGACCTGGGCTGGAGAGATACTTAGAATGCTTGTTTTGATGCTCAGTTGAAGAGGACTTTTCCCTTTTGACAAATGCTATTTTTCCCCACGAGGGCAACAACATGGCCACCAATCAAGGAGACTTGGCTTCTGCAGCAGCATATCCAGTAGTGTGACCTGGAGACCCTAAGGTAGTTGCCGATGTTGTCTGCTTGGCAGTCTCCATTTTCTGCTGGTTTCCAAAGTCTTCTGGTAGTATCTCTTCAAGGTTTGGTTAAAGTCCTGGCAACCAATATAGGTTTTCCTTCATGCAAAAGATCCAGGCAGCAAACATAAAAAGTGTGGGCGCCATCTCCCAATATCTTCATGCTGCACTAACAGAAAGTAGTCAAAGAAAGCATTCAATCATGATATAAAGTAGTGTAAAAGAAAATGTGTTACTTAAATGATCATAATCGATCCAATGATCAGCTGATGGCAGGAGAAGAAAACAAAATGGGGAATAAATATAGGTGGTGCACACATATCAACATGGGTGGCACAGCCTGGCAAATCGAGTGGCCTTGATGTGGATGGCTTGCAGTTCCAAGGGATGGCTCTATGAGGGAGATGTCCTTGAAGAACTGTCAAATCACACCCTGAAATTCCAAGGATGCACTCCTTTGTCTCATTTTCAGCCTTCAATATTTAGGAATTTGTTTCTACTCTTTGCTTGGACAGATACAGCCTTTCTTTCTCACAAAGTGAAGAGAGTTAATGTACTTTCTGGATCAATAACAAAAACGCTTCCTACAAGGTACAGGGAGACGCAGCACTCTGCATCACTCTTCCAAGTGTTCACTGTTCCTGGGGCCACCTTTTCCATAAAATGGAAAACTGGTGGTTAAAACTAAATCTGTAGTTTTAAACACTACTTAAGAGTTAATTTTCAAATTAAGAAACACACCTTTTCACCACATTTACAACCACACTTGGTGCCAAATGTGTTTAAACCCTTTTATTCTGCATCACACATTTAGTGCAAAACTTCTAATTTGTACTCAATTTTGCGGTGGTGGGGGGGACAGAATTTTTTTAACATCATTGCCTATTTTTGACAACAGAAAATCTGGCCCAAGTACTAGCTCTCTGCAATTTCATACTGCAAAGCAGACTAAAACTAATCAGTATTTCAGAATGTGAATCATGTCCTGGCTCCTCCAAAGTAAAGTGCCACCAACAATTTTGGTTCTTTTTAATGTCTGAGCCTATTTTAACAAAATTATGTTTTTCTCAGGCAAACAGAACCCTTGTTTAATTGGAAATATCTGCATTAAAACCCAACTGTGGCAAATTAAAATAAAATAAACTTTAGGCTCCAATACTAATCTGATGTCATGTGATTTGTGTAAAGGTTATCTTGGCTTTTATGCTGAAACAGGAACTTTCCTCAAAAGGATTTTTTATTTATTATACTCTAATAAACAAGGCATGTACACATGGGCTGTGTTCATAGACCTAACAAAGCCTCTGATCTTCTAGATCATTCTATTCTTAAGTCTAAACTGTTGCCCCTTGTACCTCTTCAATTGCAGTCAACTGGTCCTATCCTCCCTTGAGACGGAAAACAATTTGCAAAAGTGACTCAATCCAAGTCTGACCTTAACACTACCAATTGAGGGGTCCCTAAAGGCTCCATTCTGGGACCCATGCTCTTCACTTTTCATCAACAATATCTCACTTGCTCCTACCTCTTGCTTTTCTCTGCTTTATGCCGATTATAGGGTACTTTATACCAGTTCCAAATACTGACTGACAGACTTCCAGCTTAACTCTGATTTCTGTAAGGTGAGATCCTGGTCTCACATAATTAAGCTACTTAACTCCAACAAGACCCACTCTTGTTCTGTGGATCTGCACCTAAATTGAGAACGTACCAAAATCTATTTCCTGTATAAATGGCATGGTACTTGTCTCGGTCACCTTTTCCAAATACCTTGGCCTCACCCTTGATTTCTATGTACACTGCAATGGCTTGTAAAACTGTTATCAAATTAGGCCTTGCCTATACAATCAGGTATACGCTCACTACTTCTGCCAGACTTGCCACAGCACAGGGTACTGGCGTGTTGGAATGTGCTTGAAAAGGTGGCTTCGTTGAAGATGGAGGGCAGCTTCAAGAAAGGCTGGGATAGAGTTAATGGGGAAAGTTTTTTTTTTTTTTATTTCAGTTTAGATTAATACCTTGAGTCAAGGACTCGTTACAAAGGTTCCAAGTCAGACAGATACAGGACAGGACGTAATATTTCACTGCTTACTTAGAAAGTAAGACAACATTAAAATTGGTGACACTTGCAAAACCAGCAGACTAGGAATTTAAAATACTGATAGTACTGCTAGAGTGCTGTGCAACACGTTGCAGAGTGCACCAAAGGACAGAAGCCTCCAGATGGCTGTATTTTTGGGGAGGGGCAGCCAGAAAAGGCATTGTCAGGGGTGAAGTCATGGGTGGGGAGTGGTGGTTGATGATGGCTTGGGGGTGGCAAGTGCTATTGGTCAGGGTTAGGCTACACTTAAATTGAGCATCCACAGACACTGGCTAGGGCTAGGTGGGACCAGAGACCAGAGTGAAGTGACTGAGCTTACTGCACTTAGTTACAGCGGTAAGTAGGTCGGTGATCTACTTAGATCCCGATAGGAGAGGATCTCTGGGCTACTGCAGTGGCTTAAATGGCACCAGTAACCCTCCATTCCCCGCACCTCTAGTGTTGACAGCTGGTTGAGCAGTTTGAATAGAACAAATGTAGAGTCCGGGGTAAGCCTAGCAACGATTTCTTAACCAGTAGGCAAGTCTGGTATTGTGCCCTAAGGTGAAGATAGAGCCATCCTGTTTCTTTGTAGAGGGTGCATGTGTGGGTTAAACGGTCGCCCTCAGGACCAGACGGCAGGACTTGTTGAGCATTGTTTAACCCTTTCGGCATTGTATCAGTGCCCGCCTGTAGATCACAAGGCCGTAGTCTATAGCTGATAAGACCAAGAAACATGTGACAAGCTTTAAGGCATCGGAGTCATGGTGTGACAGTGATGATAAAGGACACCCAGTTTCGCATTAACAGCTTTGGTAACATGGTCGACATGAGTTCAGAAACTGAAGGTGTCATCTAGGTGTACATCTAGATATTTAAAGGTGCAGACTTGTTCCAGCGTCCTCTTTCATGGCTCAGCACCTGCAGTGGTCCGAACTTCTTCCTGTTCTGTGACACAGTGAAAAGCATGGTCTTTGTCTTCTTGTAGTGGAGGATTAGCTTATTCATGGTAAACCATGATTCCGGAGTGAGGAAGTTGTCTTGCAACTCAGAACTGATTCATGCCAGGTACAGAAATGACAGCATCATCAGCATAGAGCACAATGTATACTGTGCAGACTGAGGGTAATGGGTTAATGAAGAGGCTGAAGAAGAGTGGTCCAAGAATTGACCCTTGGGGCACTCCAAGATTCACCTCCCTGGGTTCTGAGAGTGTACCACTGATTTTGACACACTGTGACCTTTTACAGAGATAACTGGCCCAATTACTCCAGCTCTATCTACCAGGAAACCCTCCAGGAGCACTCTCCATAGCACCTCTCAACATCTGTAGTCTACTCCCAAGCTGGATGCCCTACGAATCTTACCAATCAGCACAGCCCAAATATCCTGGCAGTTGTAGAAACTTGGCTTACACCCAAAATCCCCAACATGGCTATCACTGTTCCAGGCTACAATGTTTTCAGGCTGGACCAGAAGTCCAAAAGAGGTGGTGGATGTGCAATTTCTTTAAGATTCACTACTGTGACACCCCATCACTACCCTCCAACCACTGCTGCACAGATTCTCCCTATCAAAATATTATTAGGTGCCCATAACAAATCCCTTACAGTTGCCTCAGTGTATATCCCCGAAAGAACAAGGGAATCGCCTTAACGCTGTCTTGGAATTCACCAGGTCCCAACCTCCTGACTCTGAAATGATTCTGCTTGGAGACTTTAATATAAACTCGCTTGATGCAGGGGTCCATAAGGATGCCGTCTCATCGGTCAATCTCACACAGATGGTCATCTCTGAACAGGAAAACTACAAAACCAGCACCAGCGCCTCCTGGACTGGATTCTTACCAGCGACCCAACTCGTATGACACCTCAGTCCTCCCCGATTGCTTCAGTGACCATTCCCGCCATCTGTGAATGGTCAGAAATTCAAGCCCTCTAATATCATCACTAATAGAGTCCTACCACGTGACAGTTGTCACACCTCAAAACATGCCTCAACCTCCAAGACTGGTCCCCTATCTACAAAGCAACCAATGTAAATACTGTGCTGGATTACTTCATCAACACTTTCAATGCAGCTCTGACTCCTACGCCCTTCAAAAGTGCAAAGTCAAAGCCCTTTGCAATCCCTTGCTCTCGGACGATCTCTTACGTCCAACTAAAATCTAAAGATTGCCTCTGGGATCTGGCCAGAACCACTGGTACAGAAACCCACATCCAAAACTATAAACGTGCACGGAATGACTGTACCAAATTTATCCAGCAAAAGAAATCTACCTACTTCAAGAACGCTCATGGATACCTGGGGTAACGGGAGGGCATTTTGAACAATATTAAAGAGGTCACTGGGATGCAGCCAAAACCTCCCTACCTTGCTCAACATAAATGGGTCTACTACGCCTAATCCCAAAATCATAGCAACACCTTCAACACTGCATTCACCGATCTCAGCAGTATTCTCCTTCTGACTTTTTCAAGGACTATGACTCTCCTCTCCTCCCCAAATGCCTCCTCCTCTAGCCACCCATCTTTTATTTCAAAGCAGTCAAGATGCATGATGCCCGCAAATACATTACCAAAGCCATCACCAAATCCAGATCCAGCAGTGATACACTTGACCTTAAACTGCTGTACCTCACCCTTGATGAGGTGTTACAGCCACCGACATATATTTTCAACCTCTCACTTGGGCTCAGCCAGTTCCTGACAAATTGAAATCTGCCACTGTTACCCATCCATAAAAGTGGTGACAGGGCCACTCATGGAAACTACCGTCAGATCTCTATATTGCCACCCTCTCCAATGCCCTTGAACATATTGCAGCAGATCAGCTCACAGATTTCCTGGACAAACACAATATCCTGTGCTTGCAACAACATGGCTTCAGGAAAGGACATAGCACCTCATCTGCCCTATTCTCTGGCATTCTTCACAGCTCAGTGGACAACTGTCAGTTAACTGGGTCCATCTTTATCGATCTAAGGCATTCGACACTGTCCATCACTGCCTACTGCTTGTGCAACTTCTGAAAGCTGGGCTCTCTCTCGACTCCACTGCCTGGTTCAAAAGCTACTTGGAGAACCGTATCAAAGAGTAAAATTGCAGATGTACTCTGATACCAGGCCTGTTCGCTCAGGTGTCCCCCAGGGATACATTCTGGGCCCCGTACTATTCAGCTTGTTCCTGAACTCCCTTCCAAAGTCTTGCTCGAAACAATCATCTTCTATGCAGATGATGCTGTAATTCTTGCTTCCCACAAGGATTCTAAGCCTCTACAAGACAACCTTCAGCTTGGCTTCATATCTGTTGAAAATTGGTTCTCAAATCACAATCTGCTCCTCAGTAATAAGAAAACAAAGTCTACGATGTTCAGCAGCTCTCATAACAAGCATAAGCTGCACCCCTATCCATCAAAACCAGTCATGGAGGACTTCCGGTGCGTCACGGAGAAGCAACAAGCCTAATCTGTGAGGCTCTCGGCCCAGCTGCCTAAAATTCCTCCTGAAACTGCGATTTACAAGCTCAAAGATGTTCGAAAAGCACAGGGAGCACTACAGTTTACTAATAGAGGCAAAATCGCTGGAGTCAAGGCAAATTTAAAGGATTCCAGCAGATTAAAAATGGGCCCGCCAAGTAGGCCAGCCTCCCGACTGGTCCCCAGCCACTCGATTATGACACTGGCGGAAGGCGAACAACTATCAAGATCGAGGTTAGAAAGGCTCCTACGAGATTACTGAGTCCAGAAAAGAGAACAAGCAGGAGTTTCGGCCATGCAGAGCTCAGCTTGCCACTTCTGATAATCGCATTGGGCAGATAGAGGAGAGAGTGTCGGAAGCGGAGGACACGGTAACTAACTAGCCACAATAGTCCAGGGCCTTGTACAGGAGACAGAAAGCCTGCATGCTAAATGCCTGGACTTAGAAGGCTGCTCCCAGCGGAACAATTTGCACCTGTATGGTCTGCCGGAGGACACAGAGACAGTCCCAATGGCACCCTTTTTAGAGAACCTGCTAGAGATATTCTCGACCTCCTGCAACCCTGAACTTTCATGTCAAGAGAACGATAGGTCACTGCAGAGGAAGCCTACTGACCCAGCACGCCCACGCTCAATAGTTTTTAGATGAGCCCCTTCAGTGCCAAGGAAGAGTTACTGAGGCGCATGGAGTAAAAAGAGATTAAATACCTTACATACAGACTTTACTTAGATCACGATTGCCCCCAAGAAATTCAGATCCAAAGGGCTAGGTACTTACCGATTATGAAAGCCTTAAGAGAGAAATCAATACAATTCCATACACCTTATCCTGCAAGGCTGAGAATCTTTGGGAAGAGGGGGTAAAGACACTCCACGGGCTGAAGAGGCTATTGAGGCTCTGAGGGAGAAGAATATCTCAGTGAGCGAAACTAGGAACCAAGAAACAGGGTCGGGGACTCTTCAAGCAACGCACCAGTGACAGGAAGATAGCGGGACCTAAAGGTGGAACACACTTGACGTGATGAGCAGTATTCAGAAGATTCTCAAAGGAGAACACAGCAAAATTAATCCACAACTTGAAAAATCGCAGAATTGAAGAACATAGTTCATTTGAGTGACTGAAATACCTGGCTGAGCGGTATGCCTAATGATAGTACAAACTGACATTCAAATTAAGGGATTTACCTGCATGTGTTAATATTGATGCCTAAAAGAGCCAGAGTTTACAGAGGGATGGAGGGCAAAACTACTCAATCTCAGATCACAGGACGCTAAAGCCCTAAAAGGCACGGAATATTACTTTAAAATGGAATCAGGCTGTTCATAGTTAAATATATTTCAACGCTTTTTAAAGTTTGTTAAAGTGCTATTTTATTTTATTTGAATGGGCTTGGACAAAACTGAAAGAGACCTCAGTTTGAAGGGGGGGGGGAGGAAGATATGTTAAACAATAATAAGGCCATTTGATCATCCAAAACAATGACCCGGACATTACCCATTAAAGAACAGAAGTAGGAAAACACTACTGAGTCGATCGAATGGATCACTGTAAGCTTTTTAAGTACTAATGCAAGGTTAAATTTAATTTAATGGTCAGCTGGGTTTGGGGCAGGCGAAGGTATTAGTAATCCGTCGGTAACTTTACAAAGGGCCTCGACAGTGAGGCTCTGAAGGAGGTCTTCCGCAACGGGAGGGGCAGTAATTCTTCCTCGTTCTCCTAAATAGAGGAGAACAAAGGGCTAGTGAGGTAACTTAGCCCCTACCTTGGAAGTTTAATTAGTGTTGAAGGTTATCTTATTGTTTAAAATGAAGTTAGAGAGCATTTTCAGATGTGGCATAGCAGCACGACTGAAGATAATGGGCAATATAACAGACTGAATACAGACACAGTTTTGATAAAGAGGAGCCGCCACCCTGGGTGAAAGACCAATACCTGAGGGTGAAGGGTAATCCAGAAGCTTACGATTGGACTTAAGATGGCTCAACCTACATAATATGCACGATATAATGTGCACGCATCACCAATTCCGTTAAGAGAAGTAAATTCTCCATTAATGAGAAGACAAGGGGTTAACATTTTATTACTACAGGAGACACATCTCACACAAAGTGAACATGCAAAATTTGAAAAACTGGGCTTCTCCCAGGTGGTGGCCTCCTCGTTTAAGGGGCAGACGACGAGAACTGCTATAATGCTGAAACAGGGAACTCCATTTCAGATTAAGGATAAAATTATAGATAAGGAAGGAAGGTTCGTGTTTTTAAAGGGCCTCTTAGAGGGTCAGATGACCACGCTAGCCTGGATTTATATACCCCCAACAACAGAATTTTTGGTATATAGAAATCTCTTACCCAACTAGTGGGTTGGGCGGAGGGTAGATTAATATGCGATGGATTTAAACCTTGATATTTCGGGGCAATCCTCCCAAGGTCATTCAAATAAAATAAGCAGGGAAGTTAGAATGTTGTTGCAGGAAATGGGCTATGAGGACATTTGGATGCATGCCCAGCACCCAGACATACTTTTTACTCCCAGGCCCATGACTCCTACTCCTGCCTTGACTTTCTGATGACTCAGAGAGAACATTTAACATCTATATAGCAGGCATGGTAAGGAGATTTCACCCTCTCGGATCATGCACCCATTTTGCAAAACTGCTCGCATGAGCACATAAAAGAACGTTTTTGAGGCTTAATTTAGCGCTACTTAGGGACAAGGAGATACAGGAAACGATCAAAACACTATAACCCAGGCATTATTAGATAATGATACACAGATGTTACCATCGTCATGATCTGGGATACAGTTAAAGCCGTGGTGAGAGGTAAATTTATAGCAATAGCTACCCATAAGAAACGGCAGAGGAGTCATATAGACTCTCACTTGAAACAAGGATTGGGGCATTAGAAGAAATGCAAAGAACTAAGCAGTGTAAGCCCGATCTTGAGAACTTATATCTTTAGAAAGCAGTTAAATACCATTTTAGATTATGCCATAGAGCAAAATTGGTATACCTCTGTCACAGATACTACAATGGAGGTCCTAGATTCACGAGAATGATAGCAGCCCAACTGTGAACCCGGAAAGCTAAATCTTCTATCCTGAAAATAAGACACCCAGCTACGAAGGATCTTAAGAGTAGTATCCATACAATATCAGAGGCTTTCCACCATTACTATTCTACACTTTATGCAGAAGGAGTTACCCCCACTGAGGAGGGAGTTCAACGCTTCTTAGCCCCTTAGATCTCCCAACACTGATGCAGAAGCAGAGTGAATTATTAACGCCCAATTTTGCTTACAGAGATAGCTTCAGCAATCGGAAATTTAAAACAGGTAAATGCCCAGGCTCTGATGGGCTACCGGGGAATTTTACAAGGTCTTTACTAAGACGCTGGTCCCTGTGTTGGGACAGGTATTCTCCTCTGTGACTTCAAGAAGAGGATAAACCTCCTTCCTGGAATGAGGCGATAGTCTCGTATACACCCAAAGCCAGGACAGATCATACATATTGTTCCTTGTACCGACCTATATCTATTTTAAACACAGACTACAAGATACTGGCTTTATACTTGCAAAGTGCTTAGTTCAATTTGCTCCAACCTTAATAAACATGGACCAATGTGGCTTCATACCAGGCTGTCAAGCCCAGGATAATGTCAGGCGTTCGGTCTACATCATAGAGCATATCCGGGAGAGTGAAACCCCATCGGCTCTATAAGGATTAGACGCGAAAAAGGCTTTCAATATGGTCTCATGGAAATTTTTAAGAGGAACTTCATTAAAATTTGGTTTCTACTTCAATTTGTAGACACCATCTTTAAATTTTACAATAATCCCATAGGTTATATTAGAACAAATGGCCATATATCAGAAAAATTCTCTCTATGTAGAGGGACCAGACAAGGCTGCCCTCTATCCCGCTCCTATTTGCTTGTTATATTGAACCTCTAGCTCAAAGTATATGGCAAGCCCCAGACATCAAGGAATACAATTGTACGAGAGAACAAAAACTGGCACTCTTTGCTGATGATATTTTGCTCTACCTAGCTAACCCAAGTATATCGTCGAGGCCCTTTTAGGAAGGTACAGGAATTTTCCAAACTCTCGGATTTACACTTAATATAAATTAATCAGAAGCCCTAACATTTAAATATGAACCCTCCCTCCCTTAGGAAATGTTATCCCATTAAATGGGACGCTGAAAGTATGACCTATTTGGGAATACAAATCACTAAAGATCCAGATGAGCTATTCACCAAGAATTACTGCCCCTAATTACAAATATCAAACAAGATTTAAGAAGATGGGCACTCTTGCCATCCTCCTTTTATACTAGGACCCTATCTCTTAAAATTAGTGCATTACCTAGATTCCTATATCTATTCCAATGTGTTCCGTGTCTTAACCCCTAAGGAGCTTCTCTCTGGCAAAGATACTGAATCGTATCAATGGACTAAAGGAAAGCCAAGGGTAGGCTTTCGTAAATTAACCCTAAGGAGCTGGGTGGGATAGCTCTGCCTTCACTTCAAAACTACTGGATTGCAGCGCAGATGTGACTAGCACTTTTATGGGGAACTAAGTCATACCAGGCAAAGTGGAAACAATAGACCTTGCAAGGCCTTCCCACTACCACTCCTGGCCTGTTTATTTTCTAAGTCCCACCTTAGAAAGGCTATTCAAATAGTCCCTAGGGCTACTGTGGCCATCCTGAAAGGGTGGCAACTAGGGATGAAGAGTAAACTTTACACACAACACTTCTGGAAATACGAATGGTTCGCCCGACTTTGTTAAATGACAATCAATGGTACAAAAACAAATTAAGAAAGGACTAGAAGCACCATGGCAGGTTCTAAAAGGAGGAGATTCTGAGCTTTGAGGAAACCCAGAAGGTTTCTGGTTGGTCTGAGGGAGATAGAATATAGTCTTTTATCTGATAATAGTGTATCCTAACACAAATTAGGACCAACGGGATAGGCTTTAGATTAGAAGAAGATAATACCTTTATAGGCAAATATGGACCTCATCTCACAGTGAAAAGCTATATCTATAATATACAAGTCTCTAACATTATTAAACTCCCATGCAATGGTAACGGTCCAGTCTAGATGGGAACAAGAGCTGACACACCCAATATCATCCAAGGATTGGATTAAGATATGGAGGGAACATGGACTACCACTTCCTCCCTATCTGGCGAGAATTCACTTGGAAGGTAAGGGCTAGATTCTTTCGTACATTCAGTAATGGCTCAGAGAAATCCCAGAAATACAACTCAGTGTTGGAGGGAGTGTGGAGAACCAAGGGCTTCTCATAAACATATCTTTATGGATTGTCCAAAGATACAAACCTTTTGGCAACAGGTAATAAATCATATTAGCTGTTATTAAATATTCAAATCCTGCTGAAGGAGATCAATTTGGTAATGGGAATTTCCTGAAGAGGTAAAAGATAAAACAAAGATATACCTATGGTCAATACTTTTAACCTCAGCCTACAAATCTATCACTAAGAAGTGGTTGTAGAAGACTTCCCTCAGATTTCTGAGTGGAAAGCACTTGTACAAAATATTCAACACAATGAACAGATGTCTCTAAACCTTCAAGATAAGATGAAGACTTAAATTATAAGATGGACAAGGTGGGAATTATATCACAATCAAGTAATATAAATATAGAATTGAAAGCTAACCAATTAGAGAAAGAGACTTTAGACTTAGCAACAGCAGTAACTGTAATTGCGCCTAGACAGTTTGAGACCAGAATACCGGTTAACGGAGGAAAGGTTAGAGCACCACTATAAACTTGTTTGTCACACTGTAAGTGCAAATTATGTGTATAGACTAAACTGTGTGCTAACTGATTATATAGATGTGGAAGTGATGCTCACTATCTGATGAAATTGTCTTGCTTAAAATGCCAAATTTATAAAGTTTACTGTTATTGTTTGAAATGAATGGGCTGCGTATAATAGTAGCCTGTACTACCATGTGAACTTGTATTAAACTATGCTACTAAATAAAAGGTATAAAAAAAAAAAAAAACAGTCATGGAGTCACCCTGGAACATGTTCAAGCCTTTCAGTACCTTGGGATCACTCTAGGCTCTCACCCAACTTATAGTGCCCACATTGACTCTGTAGCCAAAGCTGCAAATACTACCTTGGCCTTCTCTTCCGGCATAGGCAACATCTTACCCCAGAAGTCCTGACTGTTGCCTGCTCAGAGCTCTGTTGTCTCCATTATTGACTAAGGGTTATCATCTATGGCTCTGCCTGCTTCCGCTCTTAGACGATATCCATCTCCCTCGATAAGGTCTGCCGACTTCTAGCTGGATCCCACCACCTCACACATACGCATGCACTCTATGCACAAACTGGAAGGCTGCAACTCACCAATCGGATAAAGTACCTAGCCTGCACCATGGCGAATAAAATAACTATGGGCCTTGCGCCCCTGGAGTGTGTGCATCCTGCACCCTAACAACCCCGCTCAACCTGGGGATCTGAATCACAGCTCCTGCAGGTCACGTTGTTGTACCTCACAAGGTCAAAGATCTTTTGTCTAGCCCAGCTGGCTAAATGGTCTAAACAGTTACATCTCCTCCACTCCTACCCTTGGTGCATTGAAATCAAGGCCGCGCCTCTCTCACTGCCTCTAGCTCCTGTGACTGCCTCCACTAGCCGACCCATGAATATTTCCTAGCCTTATGCAGTTCTCTCTCCTATTAGCACTTGGTTACCCCTTAGCACGCACTTCCTCATGTTATGTCTACAACAATGCCTCTGGTTGCGCTCCTACTCTATAGCTCTCCGCCTCTCTACTCTTCCTCTCTCTTGTCCTCTATCTCTCTGCACCTCATCCGCCATCTCCTTGTAACCTAGCTCCAAAACTTGTTTTGTTTCTCAGATGCTTTGTAACTCTGTTAAGCTTACACTTTTGTAGCCTTGTCCTATGTACTGAATTTGTAATCTGACTTACATGTCTATGTTTTGAATTGTAACCTGATGTGGAACCTTTGTAAAAGAGCCCTGGTTCAAAGGTATCGTAATCCTAGACCCAATAAATAAACTGTCAAACCGGAAACAGTGTCAGAGAACAGGCCTATATTTAGTAGACAGTTTAGGAGAAGCCTGTGACTTACTGTGTCAACCCTTTTGTGAGGTCAATAAAGACAGACCCCACTGCCTGACCATTATCCAAGGCATCATATAGCTTAGAGGTGTCATCGACTAAGGCGGTAAGGGTAGAATGATCTTTGCTGTGCACAGAATAGGTTGTACTTCACCAGTGCTCTGTAAGATCAAGATAGCGCCAACAGAGGGGAAAGGTAGCCTGGGAGGGGACAGTCAGTAGCTTAAGCTGAGGACCCTGCAACACGAGCAGACCAGATAGACCCAACTGCCTTATTCTGTTGGTTTCTTCATATGATCGATATATTCTACCACCTAGTCTAACCTATGGTTTTATTACTTGTTCTTATTCAAAAAATATGTAAGTGTAATATCACAACAAGAGCCATCACTCACTCTGCCTTGGCTAGGACTATTCACTCACCACTGTTCGCCTATTCTGGTCTGCACTGGCAATCTCCACCTTCTCGACTGTATGTTCCAGGCTGCATCACTGACCAATCCCACGGCCGATACACCTGCCTCCTGTCTGTTCTTCTGCAGCATCCTGATCAGGCCTACCTTCTACTGTCAGGTGGCCCATTTCAAGCCTATTCCCAAATGCTTGATAAATAAGGATGAAGAAGCTTTTCCTTTTTTGCTCTTTAATTCTTTAACTCCCTTCTACTGTCAGACACCCCATAAAGCCTGCTCTTTAAAAGGGAGTTATAAAGTACTAAGCTTCAAAACCCTTATCAACTATGTTCACTTTCCTTTGTGTTCGCTACCTAATGTTTTGGTATCAACTGCTTATACCTTAACTTTGATGCACAAATGCTTGTTATGGCTTAACAACAATGTTTGTTACCTTGTCTCTGTATATTTACACATGCTTATTGTCATTACATTACTTTGAAATCTGCATTATGTATAACTGTTATGGCTCTTTTTGTACTTTTGGATCATGCCTGACAAAAAATAGAAGAAAATGTGGTTAGGATGCTAGGTCCTATTTTGAACAGTGAACCTGTACAATAGAGATAACACATTCAAAAATAAATAATTAAAACATGAAAATTACATACAGCTAGGTAAATATTTACACAGTGATTAATGTCAAAGCAAAATTCATGTAGTGCAATTGCAGGGTGCACAAGAAAAATTACTTACCATAGTAATATCGTTTCTTCCTCCTCATCTTCCTCTTGTCTAGTCTCCTGGACAGAGAGTTGCAGGGTCTCTGCTACCTGCCTCATAAAACAAAATGGGAGGTAGCTTCAGAAGGCCCGAGGGAGACTCATACTCAGGATGATCAGGGAAACATCAGGTTCAATAGGTCCCCTCATCCTCATCTTCAGCATCATATTCATAATCTGATTCATAATATCCTCAGGGTCCAGGGGACCAGAAGGAGCTGAACTGGCAGGATCTGAACCGATGACTGCCCAACTGGTCACTGAGCTGGTTACGCGAAACCGGACTGCAGGGACTGAAAAAATTTGAATTGCTTTGGCAACTTCTCAGTGGCTGGAACCGCAACCGATTGCTCTGGCGCGGTTCCAAACCAGATTTCTTGGACGGCAGTATCCAGGGTTGAATCCGACCATCTTTATTGGACGTAAGTTCGCCCTGATCCATAGGTTCTGTAACCGGACCGGCGGTTCGGCTGAACTGGACCCGACAACCTGGGATGATTTCTCCATCCTTTCCTTAACTTACCCAGTCTGCTTGCAATGGTCGAAACCCAAGCAGTACAGACAAATTAAGTGCAGGTCAGCTTTAGCAAATTCTCACCGCAGTCTGTGCAATGTTGAAACCCAGTGGGACCATTTTTTCTCTTGGGTTTCTGTGATGTAACCCTTAAAATTTAGCACTTAACCCAATGGCTTAGTTAGGCTGGTTGGCTGTAGCCCAAAGAAGAGTTTTCTCCAAAATGGCTTAGTTAGGCCCGGATAAGCTAGAAATTATTTACCCTGGTGGCTTAGTTAGGCCGGTAAGAGAAAAGACGAGGCCTGACTATTGGCGGTTCAGCGCCGGTTAAAAAGCCAAGGCAAAACTCTGTTTAATCAGGACCTCGTACTGGTGCCCCAAACTAAAGACAAGTAAAACTTTTGAGAAGAAATAACTGTTCGGTCTCCTCACAGTCGGCAGAACTGATAAGAAACTGAACCACTTACCCAGGAAACTATGCTATACCAAGGAGAGCGCGGTTTGAAAAAAACACTACAGACACACTAGAAAATGGATGGATAAAACAGACGATTTTACTTTTGAACCGAGAAGAAGAGGAGCAACCTCTGAGGCATCTTCACTGTTACGCGGAGTAAAGAATCTGATCAGTTACTAGAATGTACCGAGGATGGTGGTTTGAAAACCAAGCTCAAGCTCAACGTTCTATGCATTTGCATACAGTTTAACTCTGTTCTCCGGGCAGCTGAATCAGTCGGCCATACTGCATTTGTCAAAATACAGCAAGACTTCATATTGTTTGAAGTACTTTTTGAAAAGGAAGCTGGTTTACTTTTGTTTATTGAATGCAAATAATATAGTTAAAATTATGTTTGCAGGAGACAAGGAATGCAGTTAATGGGTGTGGGTTCTTAAGATATTCAGGTGGACAGACATTTTGATCCACTGATGGCATACAGGAATGTAGATTCCTACCGCCATCGCTCACCTGATGTCTACTGCTTTGCTATTACTTGCTGGAAATCCTCAGCTGGGCAATGTGCTTTCTCCTCCCATCTCACCCACCTCTGAAACTGCCTCCTTTCTCTAGTCACTCCACTTTCTTCTCTTTGAAAGCTCTCCTCCAGAAACACCTGGCACCTCTATTGTGCCCCAGAACTACTTATATGATGCATTTTGTTTTACTTTTGCATCGCTAATAGTTCACTGCTCTAATTATCCAATTTATTCATACTTTCTGTTACAGTTGCACAGTTAGCATGACCTCTTTGGTATTCTTGTATTTCTGACCCCCAATTTGTAACACCACTCCCTGGGTCTCACCATAAAACAAGGTCTGGTGCAGTGGCCTTCCTGGACAATTTTAAATAAATCAATGTTCAGTAACTAGACGTGTCCTAATCCTGATCGGGAGAATCAGCAGCAGGTTAGAACCCCAACCCTTATGAATGCTGCAACTTGATTTCTGGCAGTACACACAACCCCACCCTGATCAATACTGCATGTAATCAGCTGGAACCTGAAATATTACAGAAAAGAAACTGTGAAATACTGATTCAGCTGGCATTTTAAAGGTACAACAATTTGGCTAACTGCCACCAAAATGTTTTAGCCAAATGATAAACCGCTTTATAGAATGGGGAAATGATTTTGAGCAATTTGATTGGCTGTTAGCTGTGCATTAGAAGTGTTTAACGACAGCTAAATCTAGTTCTGCCAAAAGGACGAGATTAATAGAGAAATCCTTGTGCCATGGAACGTTCAATAAATTAGCAGCCATTTTCCTTCTCCACTAGCTAGCTTACATTATATTCAAAAGTTTACAGTTTTCTGTCCCATGGATAAACTGCTTCTTTCCCTCTGTCACCATACACAACAGAAACACATTAACATAATGAAATCCTGATACTGCTACTTTGTTTTCATATTTTACAGAGTTGTCTGTAATCGCTCAAGACTGTCACTAACCGCCGCTGCTCCCCAAACCCTACCTTCTCCCATCAGTTTTAAAACAAATAAAACAAGCATCATCTATGGTAAATTACACTTTTATGTGGTATAGTATTTGTCATTCCACAGTTCCCAAATTGTCACTCACAATGCCATGCCACGGTACTCTTAGGAACTGCAGACACATAAATGACACCACTTTCACTGCTGATGCCATGATACCAGTGGCTAATTTGAGATACTTAAATCAGCACAGTCTTACCGTCGTTCTCCTCGATCACAGACCTGTTTCCCAATCACCATACAAATTTTACTCTGCCTAAACACTAGAGATCAACACCTCCTACACAGACTTTTTTTTTTGTTTCTGCTTTTTCGAAACAGTTCCTTACCATTGCTGCCTTGTACATTTCTCCTCAACCACATGCTGGCTACCAGTTCACAGCATTTTGCCAAAGCAACAGCAGAACAAGTAACCACAAAAAAAAAAAAGGCTGTTGCTGAAACAAGCACACTAGAGGGCATCGGATGTACAGCTGTTACAGTGGTGACCAGCAGGCCATCTTCATAATGGTGGCTCCAGTAATACTAACTTAGAAAACTCAGTCAGTAAATGCAGCATCCCAGTGTAGGCGGAGGAACTATTTTATGACAAAATACATAAAACTACCTTATTTGTTTTAACTCAGCATAACAATTTTGTATCTCACATCAGTGCAACATACAGGGGCCCATTTTATAAGCACAATAAGGCACTCTGGGGTGTGGGTTAGCCAGTTTAGACGATGGCTAGGGGTTGACGACTGCTCATGTGCCTGTGCCTCAGTACACCCCCAGCTGAGCATTAGAACTGTAATGAACACCCAATCGCGTCTTTACTGCTTACTAACCAAACCTCATCAGTGAAAAAAAAAAAAAACCACACAAAAAACAAACAAAAAAAACTACAGTTATTTGGTGATGTGAATGATGTAAGCTACCATTTAAAATAAATATAGATATACTTAGCTAAATAAAATTTCATAAGGGCAACACAACTAGCATTTACAACTCTACCACTCGGTAGAGGTCCATATCTCATCTACAAAGCAGAGTGACGATAGAAAACAAGGGAAGTAAGTGTGATGATTTCAATTAGAGGGCAGGAAATCTTAGGCCGCATCCTATCCAAAAGCAGAAAGATTACCTAAGCAAGATGTTTATTACTTTTTTTGTTTTATTTATTGAAATGTATCACCAGTAAGGCACACTGAGCAACAAGTTGCTCTGCCTCCTGGTGCATCCTGGGGAGAGGGGTAAGGAGCTACAATCATGCAAATTCAATACATTGTACATAGAAATTACAAACTTAAAACTAATACAGGAATGCATAAGCGGTACATCATGATACAAAACGTGTTCTAGGTGAGCTGCACATGGCTACTAAATTATAGTACACTGAAGTGCCAGTTACAAACCAATTTTCTTTATTCTAAAAGGAGATGGTGTACCATATCCCACCCTCAAGGCCATCCCTAAATGGCACTTGACTCTGCTCCCTGCTCTCCAAGCCACAGTGACCGAGTCTGTTCTGAACATTAATGTCATGTGACACACAGTCACTTCTGTGTAAATCCTCAGGCTCTTACCAGTAAACATGCTGGAACCGTCTCTCCTCTGTACAGTGCTCAGCGTACTCCTTCAGGTTTGGGCTTTCCAGTATGAAGGCCTGGCAGGTGGCCGTGAGTTTTCCTGCTGTAGATAGCCTGCAAGAGACAAAGGAGACAATTAAAAGTTATCTAGAAGGCTGTCCAATTGCTCGACTAGCACTAATGCCAGGACAAGAAAATTAGTTGATCCTCATGATTTGTAGTCTTTTATTCTTTGATTCTGTTTTGTACAAAATTTATATTCCAGAGGTCAACATGGAGTCAATATTCCACTGTACAAAATATATTTATAGTGTATGGTAGAACGCTGTATTTAGCAGAAATCCATCATTTATCAGCATTGTTGTACCATCGATGAGACGTTCGATGTTGTTATACCCAATGCCCTGGAATTCTGCGGTTGCGAATTTGCATCAAGCCGCAGAATATATATAGTGCCGCAGAATTCATTGTTTTTGGTGAATTTTCATATAAATATTTTGTTTTTCCATAGTGTCAGGCTTTCTTTCCCACCTCGTTTATCCTGAAGCCCCTCCTCTATGCTCATCATATGATGTCATCGATGACATCACATCATATTTAGCCAATGACAGGACTGCATTCTGCCAGAGAAATGAATAAATCATGCCACAGAAATCAGAAAATTCTGCCGCAGATCACCAGGGGCCCTGGTTATACCATCGATTGGACATCACATTGATGGTACAACAGCATCAGTTGATATTGCGCATGTGCATATCTTTCAATGCACTGTGCGCTGAAACTGCCGTCGCCTGAATGTAGGCACCAGAGTAGAACTGTGGGACTCAAATCCTAAGTAAGGGCAGCATCCAAGTTTTATTTAAAAATTTTTTTTTTTAATCTGACAGCAAGGGACCATGTTTCATAAACAAAAAATGTTTACGTATGGGACACAGTGGCAGGAGGAGACCAGGACACCAGGACAGAGTGGAGCTTATTATCTGTCAGAAAATCGCACTGCAAGGCTAAGTGAGCAGCTGCCAATTTACTGTTGCCCCATACACTATACAAGATAATGGATGGGCAACAGTAAACAGTTGTTCACTTCGAGGTTGTATGACAATGAAAACCTGTCGAGCTTCTGGCCTCGAGGTTTACATGGTTGTCATGACAACCTTCTCAAGGTGAACAACACTGCTGTTCACTGTTGCCCATCCATTATCCTCTTTGTTATTCTGGTATTAGAACCAACAAATTTAAGCTTGTGGACGCTAGTGAGTTAAGGTAATCCTGGTGTGTAAAAATGTTACATAAAATTAAAAAAAAAAATTTGATTTGTATACACGGAAAAGCAGTTTTCTTTCAAATGATTAGAACAGCCAATCAGAGCTCCAGATAACGTTGGCATTCAAAGAGTAATGCACTCACCGTTTTCACATTGAGTAAAATATAATTTTGACGAGTAAAAGTGTTTTAAACTTGGAAAAACAGCACCTTTTGAACTATGGAGCATTTCCAAAGACTGAAATGAGTATAGATATTCATTAAAACAAACTTCCAAGAATATTTCTCAAAATGTGGTAAGTAAATTAGACCAGTACTCACATTATCTAGGGCACTGCAGTGTCAATCAAACTTGTTCTGCAACTATGTAAGGTGCATGGTGACCTGTAATTTAGAATTTCTCAGTTTGTCTGGCTCTGTCACTCACTGGCCTGATCTTGAGTCTCCCAGCATTCCAACAGCAAAACTTTAAACTGAACAGGCCAGGAAACTAGAGACCCAAGCTGAGAAAGCTAATCCATTATGGCAATAATTTCCAGATTAAAACAGGTTTTGTATGGGGTTAGCAGGGACAGGGCTATAGGAGACGGATCCCCAACAGGACCCTTAGAGGATGCTCTAATGAGGACGGGTGACCCACCAACAGGACTGGTGATGGACTGGTCCAACAGGATAGAGACCTGTTTCTGGACAGCGCTGGTAAGGTCAAGTTGTTATGGAAGAGGGACATGGGGACCTCTATCACAGACACGCAGTGTTCAACGATACTACAGACACATATGGGGTTTCTGGTATGTAACAAACTCAAGGAGTCACAGTTTAAATTTCTGTACAGGTTATACTGCCCTCCAGCCATGGTACATAAATTCAACCCGCGGTGCCACCTGCGTGTGGCAGATGCAACATTGCTGGGGACATACTACCACTATTTCTGGAATGTAGGAGCTTCAGTCATTCTGGCCAATGGTAGCCCAGGAAATAACTGCAACCATGGGAGTGCAGGTGGCAGATGTGGCGCCTCGCTATTGTTTGGAACAGAAGACTGGGAGAGGAGATAGGGAGGGGTATCCCAGAGTGATATGAATACTGTTAACATTGGCCAAGCAGTATATTCAAAACACCTGTGTATTACACAACAGAACAATGGAAGACACTGGTAATCCAGAATCTGGCACTGGAGAGGCTGACATTTAAACTTCAGGGGAAGGAAGAGTTGTTTCTGTCTTGCTGGGGCAAGCACATAGACTCACTGCCAATACCAGAAGCAACCATGCTATGCTTGGGGGTGGTGTGACCATATAACTGCCACTTTGCAGGTCCTTGCTGGGAGGACATGAAAGAAAGGTGGATATGGAAGCCCATCTACAGGCAGTAACACGATATCCAGAGGTGGGGGTATGGAATGGAACAGAAACAGATGAAACAAGCTTCAAAAGAGGTAAGGTCTATGCCCATTGGGCAGACATAAACAGGAAGGAGGACTCGCAGCAGAGCAAGTAAGAACAGCTAGAATGGTTTAAAATCCAACATGGAAAATAGAGCATTACTAATACTGGTTTTACAGGGTGGGGTGTGTTATGTGCATCTGAGGTCTTTTTATGGAAATGATCAAAACAGGACAGTTGCAGTAAGGTTTATGTGTGGGTGAAAGTAATGTTTTAAACAACAGTGATAACCTGTGGCCATCTAATGGATGTATGTTTTGTGATTAAGTGTATAAAACCAATAAAATATGTAATATACACATACATATACACATACACATATACTGTATATATTATATATGCACATGTTGTAATGACATGTTGTAATGACACAGAACATCCAATAGCAATAATTAAAAGCTCCAGCTAGAGGCTGGGTGTCCCTCTCACACCTCACCATATGTGAAGAACTTCAGTTGTTATTACTGATGTCCTCTGTCCTGGAATTGTAGAAAAGGAGGGACTTTCAAAATCTCATGTTATGTTTTCCTCCTTTATTTTCATGTGGCCTTGGGAAATGCACAGGCAAGGTACTGTAATGGTCTGATACAAGTGAAACTCGACACTGCCTTAAGGAGGAACTATATTTGTTCTTAACACCAATTTTTCCTTGTGGAACATCAAGTATGAAGGGTCAGTGCAGAGTGCTTGTAACTCGCTGTCCTTTCTTGCTGAAGTAACAGCCACCAGGAATATGTTTCAGGTAAGGTATTTTAAATCAGCGGTGGGCAGAGGCTCCAAAAGACAGGTCATTTATTGAGTGAGGACCAAATTTACATCCCAAACTGCTACATGCTTCTTCATGAATACTTTTATACGTGAAAAGCCTTTAAAGAACCTTTTAAACACCAGATATACAAAGATTCTGCTGAGACCTTAAGCCTGGGTCTTTAACGTAGCAAAAAAAGTCCACAATTAATGCAATTTCTGCACTTTCAGCTGAATGGAATTTCCCACACCACATTGAAAATAATTTTCTTTCCAATTATAAGTTCTCTTTGTGGTTGACTTTCTGGCCACATTAAGGACCACTAAAACCTCGTACAGAGATTCAGTTCTGAAATTCCATCCCTTCAGGAACCATGCCTTTATATGAAGACACCAAGTTGGGATGGTTTACTAGGTTTTGAGATTGTCAGATGATCACAACACAGAGGCAAAGACAAGTCCTTTGGACATCTGAAGTAAAAGTGGGTTATGTCTGCCTGGCATGGGCCAGTCTGGTGCTACCAGAAATGGAAATTACAATTTCACCGTAATTATTGATCTTCTTGGACAGTCTCCATCACTCATTCACACTAGTGGGATAGCGCCAGAGGTGCTAGGGACCAAGCAGGAGCCTAAAGTTTTCAGAAGGGTTGGCGCCGAGAGAGGACCACGCATGCGCCGGCACTGTGAGACTAGCTCGCCTGTGTAGGCTATCTCAGCCGACTCTCCAACCACCTCAGTACCTTTTCGACCGAGGAGGTGCAGCGTAATCTAATGAGAATAACTCATCCTGAGTTTCTGGGCCTGAGAGGTCCAGATGGCCTTTGCAAGAAAGGCCAAGAATAATGTCCTCACAGTCTGAATCATAGGACTGTGAAGACCAGGAAAGAAAACGAAGTGAACCCAGAGGATGGTGGGTGGGCATGGAATGAGTGATGGAGACTGTGTAAGAAGATCAATAATTATGGTGAGCACGTAATTTCTATCTTCTTGGACTAAGTCTCCATCACTCATTCACACTAGTGGGAGAGCACGGTTAAAACCAACAACCCTGAATAGGGTGGTAGGAGATAGGGTTCACTTTCAGAAAGGACAGCCAAGGGACTGTCCTGTTAATAAAAAGAGCGGTCTTGTAAGAGCATCTAGAACATAGTACCTACAAGATAAGCGCCGAGTTGTAACTCATCACCTTGCCGACGACTGCAATGGGCACAAAATTAAAGTCTGCCAGGCAGCCGCAACCACTCTAGGAGAGCGGCAAGAACCTGGTCTCAAAATTTGATCTAGGACCAAAATTAATAGTGTCAAAGACATGTACTAATGTAACGTAAAGGGACCTCAGGAACTGAAAGAGTTGGAGGTAAAGTCTACTGGTTCAGGTAGACTGGAAAGTGCAGATTGAAACCCCTACTATCCAGTATGGTTGACCTGTGAACAACAGGTCCAGAAGCACTTGAACCCTTAATTGGTGAGCAAGGGGTCCAGGTGGGGTTAGCCCATCATGAGAATGGTCTCCACTTAGTCACAGGATCTTCCTGATGGAAGGCCAAGCACAACTTAGAAGCCTCTTGTGGTGGTCTAGTAAAACCAGATCCTAACCACTGCATATTCCAAGAGGAATAATCCTGCTCTGTGTGTACAACTGTAGCAGCAGTCTCTGAACTCAGGGAAGAAAGGAAAAGGTGTACAGGAGGACGTGTCCACTGTGGAAAAAACATTCCAACAGAAAAAAACTAGGGATGGATTTCTAAGGTCAATAAAGGTAGATGTGGCCGAGGAGGACACAGCAGGACCAAGTTAGGGCTAACCCATTTGTTGAAGTGACTGAAAGAGGCAGTGACTCAATGCGTGAGGCACTACCCACTCTGGCTTTCCTGAAAGGAGCAGAAAAGGATTCTAGTTTGTTTGCTGAAAAGAAACATCACCACTCCTTTCACACTCAAGAGGATAGTCGTGAAAGACTGGCATGGACCGGAGCACAGGAACCGAAGGTGTGAATATTTGAGAAGCTTCCTCAGAAAGGGGACCTACTTGATCATCCGTCAAGAAGGAGAACATCGCCTGTTAAATAAAGCAAGCAGGAAGCAGGAACCCGAGTTCCAACTCTCGGTAGAGAGTCGCTTCTACTGCTGTAAGGCTCTGTTCAAGAGAAGAAAGCCTGGTAAAAAGAAAAGGAATTAACAGACTGGGCACTCACCTAGGCCTAGGAAACGCCTCTGAATGAGAGAAATCTCTCAGAGAAAGAGATGACCCATATCGTCGCTAGATCGGACTCCCAGGGAAGAATAAATCAGGTACTCTTTACCGTATCCTGAGATGAGCGCCTCAGGGGCTGAGGAGGAATTGACGACCCCCCCAAAAAAAAAAAAGGGGAGTACTGCAATTTTTGGCTAGGCCCTGTGCCGTGATAAAAGCTATATTGATATATATATATTTTTTTTTTTAGTTCTGAGCCCAACAAGGTTTTCAGGCTGCTAGTTCAGGATTGTCTTGATACAAAAGACGAAGATGTTCTCCATCTGAGTGCGGAAAGAGCCCGAGTGTCCATACTGAAATCATGACCAGACTAACAATCACAGCTGGAGAGAAGTTAACCACCTGTGCCAAGAAGCAATATCACAAGGGCAATATATCCCTATCAAAGGAGTGGGAAGAGTCAGAGCAGCTCCCGACCATTAAATTAAAATGTTACACAGAGTGCAACTGTCTTGACGACTGAAAATGTCTAGACGCAGAAGAGTATGGTCCATGATGCTGTGTGAAATACTATAGTGGACCCCATTACTGAGGAACTACTGAAAGGATTTTCCATCACGGACTCTGATGATAGAGAGGACGTGCCTCCAGTATATAAAATGAGCCGCCCACTGTGTTACTGACCAGAAGGACAGGGAAAGACCCATCTAGATGCACTTACCTCAGAAGGACCTCCAAGAGAGGTCTAGGGCAGAGCCACTAGAGACTCTGCCATCAGGAAGGATGTTGAGGAGCTTGGTACCATGTAGGGAGCAGAGAAAGTGCTGAGCAGAATGAGATTCCGCTGGCAAAACGGTACAGCAGAGTTCCATAGCAGAAAACCGCTGGATGACACAAGATCCCAAATAGACCACCACTCACTAAAATGTGTGGAAAAAATAATCCAGATAACAGGAGTTCATTCTGCAGTAAACATCCCGCCACAAGTTCTGTGGAAAGGAGTCCGAAGGAAAATGTGTCACTAATTCTGCCATACAACACCCACTAGCACCGTGTGGCATCAGCACCACTCTGTGCACAGGAGAGCACCAAGCAGTGCCTATGCCAACCTGGGCGATACTTAAGGGCAGCCACAGCAGTATCCGCAGATACTCCCAGCACCCACGTAGCAATGGCACTCGAGGGCACTCCGACGCCCATGGCACCCATGACACCTGAGGGCACCAGTGGCATCCATTGGGGCACCCTGCAGTGCCACCCACGGGGTCACCCCGCACCCAAGGCACCAGTGGCACCTGAAGCATCCGTGGAACCCATGGGCGCCCACAGCGCCACCCGCGGCACCACGCGGTGCTCCTGGCACCACCCTGGCACCCGCCGGTGCCCAGGCGCCACTGGACGGCACTGACAACCAGTGGCAGCAAAGAGAACACTGGGCAAGAGAGGATGGTGCCAACTCACGGCACCGACCAAGGCCCAAGCTCGGCACGGACCAAGGCACCAAGCCACAGCGCCAAACCACGGCAGACCAAGGCCCAGAGACTCGCGCAGACCAACGCACCCAGTTAAGGCTCCGAGGCACAGCGCCAACTAAGGTAACCGAGCCACGCGCGAGAAGGAAAATGCCAATGGAAATCCTGAGAAGGGAGAAGGAAAAGGTGGTGCCCGTGCCTGCCTCTGCATGGAAAAGGGAGGGGAGGCACGAGGGGTCAACGATGGCAAAGGCACCCAGAGGGCCCTCGCCACGTGATCCAATCGACCCGGCCCGTCCAATGGCTCGAGGCCCAGAGGTCCCAAATCAGGAACAGAGCCAGGAAAACTGGAAAGTCGAACCCCTGCTCCATAGGAGCGACCCAGAGGTGAAACTGCCCACTCAAGCTCCAACGAGGACAGAGATGGAGCGCGGAGTTGAGAAAGCAGCCGTTAGGGAGCGGGCCAAGAGGAACTCCACTAAAGTCGGTTCGGACCCATCGCCCTCCCGAACATTCCTCGTGCAGACATACCAATGGGCAACCTCGAGCGGCACAGACTTTTCCCGAACGAGGAAGAGGAGCTCAAGATCAAGCAGAGCTGGATCACCGAACCATTAGATTTGTGCTTCGAGGACTGTCCTCCCCAAACACAGGACTATCCGCAGTCAGACCCTCCCCATTAATTAAAGGTGGCGGACCGGACACAGCCCTCTGCCATAAAAACTTTCAACGAAGTCCTCCTACCGCCCGCTACTGCCTAAGGATGACTCCGTTGATGGCAGGAAATAATTTCTTTTTTTTCTTCTTCATAATCTTCTTGTTCGTAAATTACTACTTTAAAATATTAAAACATTAAGAGCTATTGTCGTATAGATGAAAACTTGGACTCTGGCAGACGAGCGACGCCAACATCCAAGCGCACTCAAGGCAGGAGAAAAGGAACTGAGGCGGCTGGAGAGTCGATGCCGAGATAGCCTACACAGGCGCGAGCTAGTCTGTGGTGCCATGCATGCGTGGTCCTCTCTCGGCGCCCGACCTTTGAAAACTTTAGGCTCCTCGCTATCCCAGGCCCGGGCGCTATCCCACTAGTGTGAATGAGTGATGGAGACTTAGTCCAGGAAGATTCACAGTTACCTATGCAACCGCAGCTTTGGGAGGCACTTTTGTATCAAAAGAAAAGATAGGAAGAATAAAGGACCCGTTCCCAGTACATGTTAACAGCATCTTCTGGGGCTGTTCCCAGACATGGGGCTCTACAGAACAGTGAAGCTTCTTGTTCTCCCACGAGGCAAAATAATCCACCTCTGAAGACTCCACTTTCTGAAAACTGAACAAAGCATAATTTGTTTCAGTACCACTTGTGTGTGACATGACCATCCTGCTGAGTCAGTCTGCCAGGAAATGTCCTTCAGAGATTTGTAAATTGTCGGTGCTTCCTTATACAGTTTTGATGCTCTTGCCTAACCTTGCTTATTTATGTAAGCACACTCTACGGTATTATCTGTTCTTATCCAGAGAACTTGGCCCTTGACCAATGCAGGCAAGGACTTTAAAGGGACCTTTTGTCAGATGCTACACCTGTTGCCCCACTGGAAAGAGCTTAGGAGTCTTAATACTGGTATCAGGGCAGTTAAACAATCCCAGGATTGAGACCAGTACTCTAGGTACCAGAGAACTCCCTCATGACTGCCTTGCCCAGAGTATCACAGAGGATATGGCTGACATGCGCCCAATAGCCTGAGTAAGTTCTCTGCAGTCCTCTATCGCCATGTGGAAGGATGGTGCATACTGCACCAGTGTCTGCACCCTTTCTTGTTGGAGCAAGGCCTTTGAACTGTGTTTAGTTCTACTTCAGTGAAGTTCAGATTTGTGTGTGGGATCCAGGTTTGATCTTTCTAAATGAAGGATGAACTCCAACTTTTCCAACAGGAGTACTATTTATGTCATTAATGACAGGGCATCTTCCCCAGTTCTTCCACACACCAACCAGTTGTGTAAGTATGGAAAGGCGGTCACTCCAAAGTGATGCTACGACAGCCATGCACTTTATGAACACTTTTGGGGCAGAGGTCAGTCTGAAAGGTGTTGCCTTGTACTGGTACTGGCCCATACCTACTCGGAAGCGTATGCATTTTCTGTGGCTCATCCTTATTAGAATGTGGAAATAAGCATCCATTAGATCCAGTGAGCAAAGTCAATACTGCTGCTGTAAATACAGAATTATTGTTTGCAAGGTGACAGTTCTGAACCTTTTCTTTTGTGTGTCCATTCAGACACCTTAGATCAAGTATTGATCATCACTCTTCTGGAATTTTGTCTTTATGAAGTACATTAAGAAAAATGTTTTACCTTTTACTGGTATATTTTTCACAACACTTAGATCTTGCAGTTTTGTGCAAAACTGTATTATCCTACTCCCTCCCTGCCCCGAATGAGCCCTGGGCAAGACTTTTTAAGATTCATATTTGCTCAAAATTTTATGAAACAGAGCTACTATAGATTAACTTTCTCTGCAATAAACATATATTTGAGACGAGAATAATTGCACATCATCAGTATACCCATCCTGTAGCATCCAATGCTTTGGCATGTAAACAAGCCAGTGTGAATGACATGCCTGCTAACACAGGCACTTCAAATCACTTTTACAGAAAGTAGATTTATCTGCAAAACACTAATGTTGGTGATTGCAAAACCTCTGCTTCCTTACAACAAAGTTTAGTAAGGGATGATGGGAAGCACTGCTTTAAAGTCTGTAATGCTTAGGCTCCAAGGTGGAAGCTGTACTTGGTGAGCGAGAAACTTAAGTCTACGAGGACTATACTGTCTCTAATGACGAAGGACCCTCAACGAGACTGTGATTGAAACTCCATTCCCAGTGGCTCTCGTGACTACCCTCCCATGATCAGGGCTGGGATTATGCACAAAAACAGGAGCAGTTAGTGGGGCATTCTATAAAGCCCCTAAAGTATGAGGTAAAGGGCCGTCATTTGCCCCTTCCTTCCGACTCGTTACCTCCTCCTGCAATTCCCCGTTGAGGGCTTTGGCTGGGAAGCAGGATCTCTTTCTAGATAAGTGGAGGAAGGTCACAAACAAGTGGCTCCTGAAATGATCCAAATGCCCCATCCTCCAGACCATACCATTATTCCCCATAACACCTAGAAGTCATGAGGTGCAGCCCATGCTGCACCAAAGGCTATCCAACCAGTGCCCCCAAGATAAATCATAGGTTCTGCTCCAGGTACTCCTAGTGCCCAAGAAAACAGAAGGTTTCATTCTGGACTTCAGAAGCCTTAACAATCATGTAGCCTACAAACATTCGGCATGCTGTCACTAGGATTCCTCCTCCCTTTGCCACAAGGAGAGTGGGGGGCATCCAAGGTATGCAAGATGCTTACCTGCACATGAAAATCCAGCAGTGCCACAGACTATTCCTTCACTTCAGTCTGGAAGGGCAACGTTACCAGTTCCAGGTACTGCTCTTTGGATTATGTCCGTCGCTGTGCATCTACACCAAATGCTATGTGGTAGCCACGGCACTGTGTCGAAGAAACTATATGTTTTCAATATCTGGAGAACTGGTTTCTGAAAAGGCACAGACAGCTTGAGTAGACACAAGTACACACTGCGCCACACCAGATGACTGCTGAACAGTTTAGGGTCCCTATATGTCTGGAACTGGTGTATATGGTACAGCAGCATTCCCGCTTGCTTCCAGTCATGTCACAGTGAGCAACTAAAATCATCATGATGTAAAATTTTTAGGGCCCCAGTAGCCACAGAGGCAAAGTTAAGCTGTAACTAGTATAATTTAGCCACTCTCACCACAGAATCTGTGGCTGCCAAAAGTACAGGCACCATCTTGGATCTTACGCTACCACGCAAGTGTAGATTTGGAACCACATTTCTGCTGAAAACATACAGAATACATGCAAGACTTACGTGCAACTGGAGGAATGCACATGTACTTGCACTTTTAGCACCCATGTGACTGTTGGTATGGCACTGAGGAGAGTATTCTGTGATTGAATATAGCACAGACAAACTCCTTCAGCCAGTGGGGGTGGGGGTTGGTGCAAAGTCAGAGCGACAGCTACACAGGACTGGGGCAGACATGTATATGGCTTAGGAAATGCATTTTCAATCACAGGAAGGCTGCTGGCTAAAATAAATAAAATCAAGCCCCTGCTCATCTGAAATACTCAGATGTACGCTTGAATATCGGATTCAGGCAAAGATGAGACGCTCATACTGAGCTATCTCTTGAGGCTCAAAGATAAGGACATTTGTTACAAACTGGGCACGAGAATGCCACTAAATTCCCTGCAAATTTTGTTTTTGCTGAACTGTTAAAAACTGTACTTGTCCAAACCCTCTGTAAGCTTTCATCACCTTTCTATCCGGAAGGAAAAGAGTGAAGTTAGACCAGAGGAGAACAAAAAAGTGATGCTGAGGTCTGCATCACAAGCCCTACAAGGAGAGGCTAAAGAATTCAATTCATACACCCTGGAGGAGAGGAGAATATGACAGCGACCTTTAAAATACCTTACAAGGGTAAAAAGATGCAGGAGGAAAGTATTTTTCTGAGAGAAGAAAGAAAAAAAAAAAAAAAAAGAGCACAAAAACAAGGGAACATGCTTTGAAGTTAGAGGGGTAGATTCAGTACATAAGTGAGGAAGTACTTCTTCACAGAAGCGTGGTGAATTCCTGGAACAACCTACCAGCTGAGGTGGTGAGGGCAAAAGAGTAGTGGGGTTCAAGAATGCATCGGACAGGCATAAGGGAATCTTAGTGTAAAGGAATAAAGGAGGGAGAAAGCGATGGAGATCACCAAAATCTAGGTTGGTACTGTAGTTAGGGAAAAATGGGCAGACTGGGTAAGTCAAGCAATCCTTATCTGCCGACAAATTCTGTTAGGTTTCTTTTCACTGCATAATTTATGTCCAGAGCCAAATCTATCATGTTATCCTGTTTTCAACTGGCTGCATTTGCTAATATTGATCCCCACTTTATCTATTGTATTGTTGCGTTTCTTAACCAAGCTCTCCTTTTAAATTACCATTATTTCAAAATATTTTTATAAGGCTGCACCATTCATATAATAACAATTATTGGTCTGTTTCTCTACCCAAGTGTATAATGCAACAGCTGCTCTAATTAAAGGTAATACTCCACTTAGAAGCCCAGGAATCAGAAAGAGAAAGAAAAAAGATTCAGCTGGAACTTGTAAAGGAAAAGTCTTGTTTGATCATGAAAGATGTGGCTCAGCCAGTGGGTACTTATGCAATAAACCACGACAGGGTGTTGGTGATGCTGGGATTTACCACGCTGTGGATTCGGGTCCGCGAGGCCGCAGGCAAGTGAATCAAACCATCCAGGCATGGGTAAATCCCAGCATCACCAACAACCTGAAGTGGTTTATTGCTTATACAATGTTCTTGTTCATTTACTGTTAAGATAAAATAAAAATAGTTTTCATTAGTTGTAGTAGTTTTAATTGAATTTATTGTTGCACATAAAAAATAGTTCCCTTTTGTTGCTGGGTAGAATAGTGCCTCACACATGTTTCAGGTAGGAGGCAGGCATGGGAGGGTTAAGTTTTTTTTTTAATTGAAATCTTATTGTCAGAGAGTGAATTATTGAAGGAGCTGCGCGGCAGGCCGTAAGCAGACTCTGTGGCCCGTCACTTTTGTGAGTTTCAACTTAAGGCGGTGATGCGTGGTTGCTGCCACAAGCGCTGAAACCGTGAGGTTTTTGATGGGTACCTGTATCAGTTTTCACGTCGTGATATTTTTTTAAATCTGCAAGGAATTCTGAAGTGGAGAAAGTGGTTTTGCAAAATTAGGATATATTTTATAGTTTTTCCGTGGCACAAACCACTTGTTCATGGGAGTCAATCGAGCAGTTGTCAGAGATGACGGAAGGGAGTTGAATTGAGGGTCAGAGGTGAGCTGGGCAGAAGTGGTTGCGGGCAATAATTTCACAGTACTAGACTGTTTCAGGTACGAATTGGATTGGGAGTGTTATTTTCGCGTGTTTTAGTTTTGAATTTGTGTGGTGCAGTGCATACCGCCAACTGTCCCTGATTTTCAGGGACGCCCTGATTTTGCCTCAAAATTTTACTCTGTCCCTCCTAAAACTGTCTTTCCGTGGACCAAACTGTGGGCACTACCAGAATAAAATAATGTCAAACATTAAAGTTACAGACTTGTTCTTCCTTAGATAATGCATTTACACCAAGCCCTTTAATCTACCAGCTTCCTGAGTGGATATTTCCAATTTTGAAGAAGTGTCCTGATTTTGGTCCTTTGTCCCTGATTTTTTAAGCCCTGTCCCTGATTTATGAGGCAGGAGGTTGAGAGATATGGTGCAGTGCCAGGTGTGCGACTGCTGTTTAGCGATGTTTAAATATGGCGGCTTTTGTGGTCGGGGTGACAGTGATTTGAGATGTGGCTGACTGGCACCTTTTGCATTGGTAATGCTAGATTCACAACGTCCTGGAAGGTGCCAGTTAGCCAATGAGAATGCTGGAATATGAGACCCCATTGTATAATGAAAATAAAAACAAAGCAGGGAATGGACTGCTCCTGTGCTGATCAGTTGAGCGGTAATGTGTACCCAGTGCATTCTTTCACTACTGTATAACACAGGGTACAAGTTACAGTTTTAGGGCTAGTAAAAAGTGGAGAAAAGCGAGGAAGTAGGCATTATATTAAACAGTTTGCAAGTTATCTTCAGTGGATGCTATATAGTATTAGGACTGGAATGCATTTCAGAACTACTTTAAATTATTATTTTATTTTAAATAACAGCAACAAGGGTAAACATATTGCTGTACAAAAACACAGAAACATAGAATTTGACGGCAGATGAGGACCGCTTGGCTCACCTAATCTGCCCATTTCCTACCTGATAGTTAAGCTGCACATTCTAGTTAATCAACAGCTTACTCCCTCCTATCCCCCACTAGAATTGCCTTATGTCTGTCCCATGCATTCTTGAATTCTCCGTTACTGAATCCACAACCTCCTCAGGAAGGCTGTTCCATGCATCCACAACCCTCTCTTTGAAAAAATACTTTCTAACATTACCTCTGAGCCATCCCCTCTATCTTCAAATTGTACCCCTTGTTCTTGCACATCTCTTTTCTGAAAGATGCTACACTCTTGGAATTAAATTCCTTGAGATACTTGAAAGTTTCTATCATATCCCTCCTTTCCTCAAGGGTATACACATTAAGCTGCTTTAGTCTCTCCTCATGTGTCTGCTGGTGCATACCCTGCACCATTTTGGTTGCCTTTCTCTGAACAGCCTCCACTCTATGTCTTTGCGGAGATGGGGTATCCAGAATTGCACACAGTACTCAGATGGGGTCTCACCATCGGTCTGTACAGAGGGATAACTTCCTGTTTTCTACTGGTGATGCCTCTCCTATGCATCCCAGTATCCCCAACCCTCCTTACTGCCTTCTCACATTGCTTGTCCACCTTTAGGTCATCTGATAAGATTACTCCTGGGTCTCTTTCGATTTTGTTATCTCACCCCACTGTGTACTCTGACACAGTCCCACAAAAGATTAATATACAAGTTAGCCAGCCTGGAAATGGGTCCCAAGATGACGGCCTGGGTAAAGAATTGGCTAGAGAATAGGACACAGAGAGTAATAGTAAATGGAGTCCACTCTGAAAAAGGGGTTAGTAGGGGGTACCGTAGGGTTCACAGAGTAGACCAGTCCCCTTCAATGTCTTTATAAGTGACATTGCAGAGGGACTGGAAGGAAAAGTATGTCTCTTTGCAGATGACACAAAGATCTGCAACAGAGTTGATGCACAAGGTGGAGTGGAAAGGATGAGAAGGGACTTGGCAAGGTTAGAGGAATGGTCAAATGTATGGCAGCTACATTCAATGCTAAGAAGTGTGAGTAATGCACCTGGGAAACAAAACCCAGGGAAGAGTACACGGGGGTGAGATACTAACAACAACAAAAATGGAAAGGGACCTGGGGTAGTCTATAGCAGATGACCTAAAGGTGGGCAAGCAATGTGAGAGGGCAGCAAGGAGGGCTGGGGATACTGGGATGCACAAGGAGAGGCATCACCAGTAGAAAACAGAAAGTTATTATCCTCTGTACGGACAGCTAGTGAGACCCCATCTGAGTACTGCGGCAGTTCTGGAGACCCAATCTCCGAAAGACACAGACAGGATGGAAGCTGTCCAGATGAGGGAACTAAAATGGTGCAGGGTCTGCACCGAAGACATATGAAGAGAGACTTAAGGAGCTTAATATGTATAGCCTCGAGGAAAGGAGGAGAGGGGACATGATAGAAACTTTCAAGTACCTCAAGGAATCCAACAAAGTCCAAAAGGGTAGCATCTTTCAGAAAAAAAAAAAAAAAAAGTGTGCAAGAACAAGGGGAACAATTTGAAGATAGAAGAGGGTGGCTCAGAGGTAATTTAAGGAAGTATTTTTCACAGAGAGGGTGGTGGATGTATGGAACGGCCTTCCAGAGGAGGTTGTGGAGTCACAAACAGTGGTGGAATTCAAGCATGCGACAGTCATAAGGCAATTCTAGGGGTGGGGTAGGAAGAAGTAGGCTTCTGGTTAACTAGGATCTACAGCTTATCCATCAGGTAGGGAAATGGGCAGACTGGGTGGGCCAAGCGGTCCTTATCTGCCGTCAAATTCTATGTTTCTATGTTTCCCTGGGTTTTGTTTCCCGGTGCATTACCTTGTACTTCTTTGCATTGAATCGGAGCTGCCATATAGTTGACCATTCCTCCAACCTTGCCAAGTCCCTTTTCATCCTTTCCACCCCACCTTGTGTATCAACCTTTTGCAGATCTGTGTGTCGCCTGCAAAGAAACATACTTTTCCATCCAGGTACTCTCCAATGTCACTTATAAAGACATTAAAGAGGACCAGTCCATGCACCGAACCCTGCAGTACCCCACTAGATACCCTCCTTTCTTCACTGTGGACTTGGTTGACTATTACTCTTTGCATCCTGTTGTCCAGCCAGTTTTTAATCTAAGCTACCACCTTGGGACCCACTCCAAGGCTGGCTAACTTGTATATTAGTCTTGTGTGAGACTGTGTCAAAAGCCTTGCTAAAATCTAGGTAGGCCATATCCACAGCCCCTCCGTTGGTCTACTACTTCGGTCACACAGTCAAAGAAACCATTAGGTTCGTCTGACATGACCTTCCTGCTGTGAAACCATGCTGCCTTGGGCCCTGTGCCCCACTGGCCTCTAGGTACTCAACAATTCTTTCCTTCAGAAGTGATTCCATCATTTTCCTACCACTGAGGTCAAACTAACTGGTCTATAGTTTCCTGTCTCTGCCCTGCTCCTACTTTTGTGAAGTGGAATCACATCTGCCCTCCTCCAGTCCTCAGGTACCATCCCATCCTCCATGATTTGTTAATAAGAGTAGTCAGTGGCGTTACTAGTTCTGGTAACCCGTTAAGTGAAGCATGAGGAAGAGCGCCGTCGTTACAACAACACCTTCCTCCATGGCAATCCCACATCACGGTGACCGATGGGTAGGCCGAAGGATGTCGCTACACGCATACTCCAGGGTGGGAGCGAGCATGGGCTGGAGGTGGAGAGGTTGAGGGGGTGTCGCTGCGGTCAGTCGAGCTGCGGTGTGGCGTCGAGGATTAAGCAATGGCTGGGGTGGCTGAGGTACTGGGTTCAGGTCTGGGCGCTGGTGCGATTTTTATTGCGCCCGCCTGAACCTTTTATTTTTACTACTTTCACCCCCAAACATGCACTCCCTGAAGTTGAGAATCCTCAAGTAGGGTGGTGCAGTGGTAACCCCACCAGGGAGGGTGTGGGGCAAGCCCCACAGAAAGTAGTAAAATATGTCCTGGCACCCTTGTGCTGGTGCGCCAGGGTTGTCAGAGTGACGAAATGTGTCTGGCACTTTGAGCGATAACTGCACCGCTTTAGGCGTCGCTGTTATCACACAGACCCACTAGTTCTACCCTTAGTTCTTTTAGAATTCTGGGGTGAATCCATCAGGCCCCATTGTTTTGTCCACCCTCAGTTTCAAGAGTTCTTTCAAAACCCTTTCTTCTGTGAATGGACTGGTATCGACTCCCCTATTCAGAGTGTTTCTCTTGTTTGGTTTAGGTACTTCCCTCCTCTTCCGTTGTGAATACTGAGCAGAAATATTCGCTCAGCATCCCTGCTTTTTCACTGTCACCCTCTCCCACATTCCCTCCCCTTTATTAAGTCTCTGTATCCCTCCCTAATGTAGCTATAAAAGGTTTTATCCCCTTCTTAAACAGAGTTGGCTATCTTTTCCTCAGTTTGTGAACTTTGCTATTCTGACTGCCTGCCCTGCCTCTGCTTTAACTGATAAAGTTCTCTGTCCTGCTCCTTCATGCTTTCCTTATATTTCCTGAATGCTACCCTTTTTCCTTAACCTTCCTTCCATCTCTTTTGAGAACCATATTGTTTTTTCCTTAGTTTTGTTCTGTTGATTTGCTTCACACAAAGGCTTGTTGCCTCTGTGATGGCTGCTCTGATTATTCCCCATTGTTCCTCCACCCCTTCTTCTTGCCCATTTGCTAGTGCTTTTCTGAGGCACTCCCTCATTTTCCAAAGTCAGCCCTCCTAAAGTCCAATACTCTTGTTTTGTATGGCTTGACTCTATGGCTGTGTTTATTGTGAACCACAATGTTTAGTGGTCACTTGTTCCCAGATGGCTACCCACTTCTAAATCTGACATCCTTTCCCTTCCCATTTGAGAGTACCAGGTCTAAGACTGATCCCTCCTGAGTGGCTCCAACACTAGCCGCCTGAGGCATGCCCCTGTAGGGCATCAAGAATGACCCTGCTCTTGGATGTGCCTGCAGCAAAGGTACTCCAGTTAACATCTGGCATATTTAGGTCCCCATCACAATATCTCCCCTTTTATGCCATTTTAAGGATGCCTTCTATCATTTCCTTGTCCATTTCTCCCGAGATGGAGGTCTGTACACAACCCCATGTGGATTGTGGTGCCATTTCCTGTCTCCAGGGTGACCACAGTGACTCATCAACTTCCTGTTTACTCTTTAGTTCTGTTGCTTTAATCCCTTTCCTTGTATAGAGAGAGCTACTTCTCCTCCTTTTACCCACCCTGCTCCTCCTGCAGATTGTGTACCCTGGTATGTTGACATCCCAGTCATGGTTCTCTGTGTACCATGTTTCAGTGACTGCCACAATATCCAGGCATCCCTCTTCCATCAAGGCCACTAGTTCAGGAGCTTGTTACACAGACTGTGGCACTGGTACTCACCACCCACCATTTTTGATGACCTTACCCTTTAGCCCCATCCCTGTCCTTACTGCCGTTTTCTGCATTTATCCCTATCCTGCTATCTACTGGTTCTCTACCTTGGTGTTTACCTCTCCAGCTACTGTGTTTGGTGGGGAGGCTGGGACTTCCTACTCCTTTAGTGCCTCCTCCTTGGCTAGTTTAAATGCTTGCCAAAGATGCATTTAAATCTATCACCTAGGATCCTGGTTCCTCCCTGGACAGATGCAGACCATCGCACCAGTATAGGCCTGCATCCCTCCAGGTGGCTCCCGAGTCCCCAATGAAGCCAAAACCCTGAGCTCCACACCAGTTTTTCAACCATTCATTGAATCCCAAGTTGCGTGAATACCCTAGCATCATCCTTGCCATAGACAGGCAGCACCTCTGAGAAGGTTACCATACATGCTAGTTGTCCAACGCCCTCCCAACTCTACAAACTCCTCTTGCACTGCTCTGATCCCATTCACTGCCAGGTCATTTGTCCCTAGGTGGACGACATCCAGCTCCCTCCATCATGCAGCTGCTCCTGCAATCCTGAGGATTCGGCCTGTCCCTCCGAGCCGTGGCGCCAGACAGGCACCTTTACCTCCCACCCTCTTTTCCCCACTTCTACCCCTCAATGATTGTGTCCCCCACCAGGAGTTGTTTCTTCCCCTGTGGGTCTCTTTGTGGAGGTTCCCAGCATCCCCTTGGTCTCCACTGCAGGTGCCTCCATAGAGGAACCACTCTTCACCAGAACAGCATATGAATTGTGGAGAGGTACAACTGAGGGATGCACCTCTGTTCCACCACCCCTCCCTCCTGAGCCCACCTTGGTCCAACCACTCTTCTTTCTTGGCGACCTCTGGGGTAGCAGTGGTGACCCTGGTGGTCCCTGGGTGGGGAAGAGGTTTCACGAATCCCAGCCAAGTCAGCCTGGAGACGGCAACCTCTTCCTCAGACGTGCCTGCAAACAGGGCAGCATCGCAGCCTCCAGAATGTCTCCAGGAACACTGCTGTCCCACAGCCATTGCACTGCACCACTCCATCTTGACTTACTTTGTGTCCCTCTCCTGTTGCTTTGTATGCTTACTGTCTCCTCCCTCTATGTATTTTTACACCTACTTTCCTACTTCCTATGTGCCCTACAACCTCGCCCTTCCTGTTCTGGGACAGGGACTTCCTGTAGTCTTCAGTAGTCTCCTCCTTCCTTGCTTGGATTCAGACCTCCAGCAGTCGGAAAAGAAAACATGTACACAGAAAAGAATGTCATTCACATGTAGAACTCAAATTGGAATCTCCTTCTTTTATATTTTATCATGTTATATCTTGTGTTTTACATATGGTTTATGATAATTGACACTCATGGGTTTTACCTTTGTATTAATGAGCCAAGAGATAGCTCTTGTACAAGTGTATGTGTCTTAGAAAATTAATATGTATGATGATAAATTAAATGGTTGTTTATGTTAAACTAGATACCTACACCTTCTATCTTGGGAAGGGGGGCCCTATTGCCCCGAAATGTAGGTGGCACAGTAGGGTGATGCTACTTCTGTGGATGTACTCTGGGTGAATGGGTACTTCTCTCCCATCTCTCGAACGCAAAAACCTTTCTACTCTTCATTTATTTTGGGTGCCAGAATGTGAAACTATCACATACAGGGTTTGAGAGATGGCATTTGATGTGGGCACCAGATTCAGAAACAAGTCAAGACAAGAAGGGTTTTTTTGCCCAGATCTCCAATTTCTGTGCTTGCTTAGAACAATTTTTTAGCAGTCAGGAAAAATCTTTTGTGAGACAGTGTGGCTGTTGGCTGGATCACCGAGAGAGACTGAGATGGGGAAGAACATTCAATTTATACAGGGTACCTCTAAGAAAAATGTACGCCTAGGCAAAGTTCAGCAATTTTCAGGAGAGGTCTGGCAAGTGCTGAATACAGTCACAAAGCATGCCAAGTTCAGTACATCGAAGCTCAAGGGCTTAGTGCCACACAAATAAGGAGAGACTAAGACAAAATCTTCCAATTTTTCCAGAACGGTTGGTGACCTTTTTTTTTTTTTCCCAACCAGGAGAGAACATTGCTTAAAGCTTGCTTACAGGTGCGACCTGGGAGCACATGAAGTTAAGGACTTGCTCAAGGTCACACAGTATGCAAGTAGGGCTATGGGATTCAATCCCAGGTCTCCAGGTTTGCAGCTCAGAGCCTTAGACCACTGGCTTATACTGCCTCTTTGGCATGCTTAAAAAAGATCCTGGGAGTATGATGGAGGATATTTTGTTACTGGCGGGGCGGGAGGAGTATTACAAGCCTTAGTGTCTATAAAGAAGGAAAATGTAATTTTGTCACTTGGTCATAGGAGGGAAACAGTGACAGTCAAATGCTAATTATAAATATTTCGTCACCAGCAGCAGAGTTAGTTATGTATTGCTCTGGTGCTCAGTGGCACACAAAAAAGTTGATCTACTTAATTTTTTTTTTTTTAATTATGATTTTTACAGAAGAGTGAGTTTACTTTACCAAATAGTCTGTATATACATATTAAAAGCTGCCACAAAACAGTTTTTATTCAAAGTGACACAGTTCAGGGAAAGAAAATGGGAGTCCAAATATGCTGCCAATTTGAATCACTGCATTACTGTGTCAGACTCCAAGTCACACACTCTCTTTCTACTCCTCCTCAAGCAAAGTCTGCTGTTGAAAAATGATATAAAGTTACAACCATAACACAGGAGAGTGCCCTGCCCCAATCTTTTGGTAAAATAACACTGATGCACAAGCCTATGCCACTGCTATAGGGCTAATAAGTTTCAATTTTCAAAAATACCCATGTTCTAACTCAGTTTGACAAAATTCAAAAAAAAACAGTGTTTTTCCCCAAAACTGAGGACAAATCAACATATTTTGTTTGCAAAGGTAGCTCAAAATGGAGGGTTTGCATGAAAGCTAGTATCTAGCGGGCTGTTTGCAAGATAAAGTGGTGCAATTACAGTTCATGAAAAACAGACTCCCAAGTTAGGGTTTCAAACTGGTAAATTCATTTTTGTGTTGTTGGAAACAGAAAAGCATTCGCTCTAGTAAATGTTAAAGCACATATTTTGTACTGCTCCATTTCTCAGTGTAATTCCATGTATGATTAAAATGTCATCCCCAAATCTGTTCTGCATTATTTTTCATCAGGTTTCTCATAAGAACACAGCCACACAACTGATTTCTTAAGAACTTCATTACAAGGTGTCACTGCACCTTCAGGTGCATCACTTGTCTTGACAAAGTTCACAAACTCCATGAGCAAAGTAAAACTGCTGTCTTGTCTGAAAGCCATAAACTTGGAACATGTTGACTCCTGCAGCATCAAAGAATGTAGCAGGGCCCAACTTTGGAGTGGATTATTGCGCTTGTAACATGGTAAGTGCAAGATGACTGCTTCTACAGATCAATTACATGTAGGAAACAAAAGAAGAGCACGGACAATATTGCTTCATTTAGTATTTTATGCTGCTCAACTCTGCACTTTTCAATGACTATATAGGCTGTGGAAATAATGACTGTGCGTGCACGCTTGCCTACTGGATACCTATTTACATTGTAACAACTTTCAATAGATCTTGTACAGTTATGGTTTTAAACAAAGGAGATACAAAGATAACAGAAACAGTTACCTGTGCTAATAAATACACTGTTCTGTTCACTCGTCCTGTTCGTTTTACTTCCAATTTACTTGTGCATTATGGGTAAACGATTATTTGCATATCTCGGTTTGTACTCTACTCATTATACATGACTAAATCAAGGGAAAAAAAAAAAGGGGAGGACTGTGCTTACAGACCCAGGTAACTGTTCTCCGTTCTTTGCATCTCTTACTGTATGTCTACATGTTTTACTTAAGCCTACTTGCACTGTTCTGTCGCGATTCTTCCTTTTCCCATTATATGCTTTCAGTTCGCTCACGGTGACCAGAAAATGCCCGAGGTCCATTGGTGGGTGGTAAAGTAGAAACACAGCATTGAGCGGAGGTTACATGTTCTCCTTCTTGACTGCGGTCTCATACTAACATACTAAAATGCCAGCAGAATAGGCCTAACGGTTCTTCGTGGTTCCATGGGTTTGCTGGGATCGCCACAACCACGGTCTACAGGGTAGTTACAAAATGATTCTGGCTGCATTTGGCTCTTTCAGCGTCTGGGACTGAAAATTTAGTTTCACCCTGGGTAATGAGAGGCTGAATGCTACCTGTGTCTACTGCACTTGTCTGCCTCCCTTCTGACAGAATGATGCAGCTATGAGCTTGGCAAAGAAGTTGCTGACTACAGGTCAAGAAATTACTTTCTGGCCATGCAACCCCAAACATAACCGTGCTATAATATAATATAATATTATATAATCACAGTCCTCCCTTATTTTTTCTTCTCCGATTCAGTCATGCATCATGGGCAGAGTTCAAACAGAGATATGCAATAATCGCAGTTTACCCATAATGCACAACTGAATTAGAAGTAAAACAAACAGGATGAGTGAACAGAACAGTATATTTATAAGCACAGGTAACTTTCTGTTATCTTTGTATCGCTTCGACAAAAACTATAACTGTACAAGGTCTACTGAAAGTTCAGTCACAATGTAAATAGATATCTAATAGGTAACGGCCTTGGCACAGTTGTACATTTCCACAGCCTATGTATTCACTGAAAAGTGCAGAGTTGAGCAACATAAAATACTGAATGAAGCAATACTGTCACTTGCTCTTCATTTGCCATTTCCAAGGCCTTTGACCTGGTCGACTATAATTTACTACTAGCTAAGCTGGGTAATATAGGCCTCAATCTACATGCTCTAAAGTGGTTTGAAAGCTACTTAACTGGTCGCATGCAGAGGGTAAACTAGAAGGCTGCTACATCAGACCCACTTCCCCTAAAAGACGGGTACCACAAGGGTCTGCACTCTTTCCCTCCTGTTCACAAACGAACTAAAAGGCCACTGCAGAGAGGCTCTGTTGTCCAGTATGCTGATGATGCCATCATCTATTGATCCACCAACAACTTGGTAGGTCTCAGCCACCTGCTCAGAGTTGGCCAGAGTTCTCTCGAGAACTGGCTTATTGAGAACAGAATGGTCCTCAACACGGTCAAAACCAAGGCTATGCTGTTTGGACCAAGATCCCTCGGTCAAGACAGAACCCAACACCTATACCTTACCTCTGTCTCAGGCAACTGCACACAAGTGGTGACCTCCCTAAAATATCTTGGCCTCATCTTGGACCATGGTTTCATCCTTAAGAACCATGTTGACCAAGACCAAAACCTTGCATGAGAAACTAGGTACCCTCTACCAACTGAAGGACCAGCTGATACCCGAAGATAGGATCTCCATCACCTCCAGCACTGTCCTCCCACACTCATATACGCCCACCCCAGTCGCTCAAGGCATGGCGGCTTGGAGGTGAACAGACTTCAAGTACTGTGCAGGTCCGCTTGCCACCCAGGCTCATCCCAGGAGTCACCACTGTAGCACCCTAGCCCTACTAAACTGGCCCCTCTGGATGCTCTGCTATGCCTAGCTTATAGCCAATTAGTCCATCTTCCCTCCTAATCTCTCTGGGCTCATTGCATCAAGCCCAATCCCGCTCATCTGGATCACAGGTCAACTTTTGTAGATGTTCCCAGAGTAAAACCAAGCGGATGGCAAGTCATTCTCCCACACTGCCCCTTCCTGTGGAACCAACTTCCTCCCTGGGTGCAGGAAGCACCCTCTATCAAAGTTTCCACACAAGGCTTAAGGCCCATATGTTGGGAGCCAGTGCGTGTCGCTGCCTCGGCACCCGACACCTCCCTACTGCTCCTTGATTTACCAGGTCTCAACCTATCTACTGAGGGTCTCTACTTAGATAAGAATAACTATTCTGCACTTGCCTCTATGGATCCCGCTGATTTGCTATAATTCCTGACAGCATTTATGGTGTAGTATGATTGTATAACCTGTTATCTGTGCCGACTGTGTTTTTCTGATTATCTATTTATGCTATGTAATCCCGGTCACCCTGAAAAGAGGCCTCGGCTCAGTGGTCTTACCCGTCACCAAAATTTTATAAATAGATAAATAAATAATGTTTCCCACATGTAATTGACCTGTAGAAGTAGCCGCTTCCTGTACTTGCTAAATTACTACGCATTCATCCACTCCAAAGTCAGGTTTACTGGAAATTAATGCCTGGTTGGTGTTGAGGCACCTGGCCTGCAGCCTCATGTCCCAACCGGCATTAATTCCCTAGTACAGCCCTCCTTTGTTGTGGATTACTGCTTACAAAACTGCTCCCTTTGTTCTTTGTATCTTGCAACAACTTCTTCATAGTTGCAGTACAGTGCAGATATTATTTCAAATTATCTTTTAAGACTCTGAGTGCTTGCAGAAAGAGGAAGAATGGTATTTTAAGTTAGTGAACAGTGCATATTTCTCTGTAAACAGTGCCATAGCAGATTAAATTAGAAGTGTGTGTATTATATGCAGAAAAAGTGACTGCAAATCATAATCTTTAGCAGCTAGTTCAACTGCAGGTGCACAATACAAGTATGTTGACCGGGGCACTCCAGCACTCAAAGCTTGAAATTCCTTTCTTTTCAGAATTGATAGATCCCAGCAAGCTATCAGTTCTAGCGCACACTGGCACGCCGCACACACTCAAAATAAATGATTTCTACAAATCAATTAACTGTACAAGATAAGTTGAGAAATCACCATGTAAAGTACGTTCGCTGCAGCATGATGAGACTGCTGTGTCAAATAATAGCACACTGGTAGTCTACATTTGGTTAACTGATTAAAAATGGGCATGTTCAGTCCAAATTTCTAGGTGTAACAGAGCTCCCAAAAGTAAATCTGAAGTAGGCCACAATGCTACTAAAAAAAAAAAAAAGAAAGAAAAAAATTGTAATATAAAAGTTAGTAGGTCTTGCAACTGATGGGTCCTCTATAATAACAGAGTGTAGAAAGGTGTAACAGCACCTGCTAGAATATTGTCCATATCTGGTTGCTACTGCAGTCTCACACACACTGCATTTGAAAGGGCGTCAGCCAGCAGCAAGTACTTGGTAGCTTGTATGCCAAACGTCAAGCAGCTTAGTAAAATCGAAAATAAGTACTTATAAATTTTCTGACTGCTGATCTCAGGGCTGTGATCTTCTCTCCCAGGCTTCCATTGAGGCAAGAAGCAGACATGCAGCACAGGTCCACAGGCTCATCCCTTGTGGATCGTGCCAGTCAGTTTTAAAGCAAAGAGGAGTCCAAGCACCAAAAACGGACAATGCACCTAAAAAGAGTACTAGGAATATAATGTTAGTGAACAAACATGTAGGCTTGGCAGTCTACATTATCACTATAATAAACTTGGGAGGGATCCAGGCCTGTGACCAGCAGTTGGAGAAAGAAAATTCACAGGTATTTAAATTGTTATTCCCCACCAGTGCTGGTTGCAGGGTTGAGCTACCACTGGGATATACGACAGTAGTAATAGTATGGTACCCAAGGGTAGGTAAGGAGTTATCCATGAATGTGTAAACGCCAGCGACAGCCGTAGGACTCTGCAACTGAAAGCCACTGCTGTTTTGATATCCAACTTGTAGAATTTCATGAACGTGAGCAAAGGAGTGCAAGTGGCTACCATGCAATCTCCACTGAAAGGTGTCCCTATGGTATGTCCACGGCATTACCATGGCTCTGAGTGAGCTTTAGCTGGACCTGATAACCAGAGGCCTGCCCACTGATAGGTGAGGACACTGGCTGAAGGAACCCTCTTTTAAGTGTCATTTAAGACCCTTCTGTTCTGACATGGGCCATATCGGAGGTCTTCCAAATTAGAATCGTGGTTTCGCGGTAATGTTTTAAGGCTCGCCAATATGCAGTTTGTTCTCCTGATCATTCTTAGACGTGGACAGAAAAGGAACAGCTCCCAAGTACAGTGAAAGTGGAAAACACTTTAGCAGAAATTCGGTGTTAAAGTGTAATACTACAGAGTCTCTTTGGATGTCAATCTCAGTAACTCATGAAGCTGATGAAATATAAATAAGGAAGGTGAACTTAAACGTGAGATGGAAAAAGGAGGCATCCCCTAACAGCTCAAAGGGGGCTCTGGTGAGAGCCTAAAGAACCAGATCGAGGTGCCATGTAGGAACAACTGTTAGGTGTGACACCAGTCAGTCTCTCGAGACTACCAAGAACAGTGTCCCAAAGAGCGGCTACTTGGACCTATAAGGTTGCAGGTATGGTCCGCTAGAAATCTTTCCTTGAGAAACTGAAGCAGGACTGGTAAAGACACCATATAACTGTCTACATTCCTGGAGTGCAGCCAAATAGGAAATTTTTCCAGATTCTGTAGCATACTTCATGTCGACTGATGTCTGAAGGCGATCATCAGCTTGATAAGCTCCAGGAGTAACCTAAATGTCCTAAAGTTTCTTGTTCAGTCTCCAAACTGAGGGGAATAGACTGCAGAGATTCAAACGTGTGATGGGACCCTGATGAATAAGGTCAGGGCTGCATGGAAATCTGATTGGTGACATGTGGATCAGATGAGGAAACCATAGTTGGTGGAGGCCAGTACAGGCAAACCAAGATGAGCTCCACCTTGTTCTGTGCCACTTTGTGCAAAACTCTGAACAGAATGGGTATGGGAAGAAAGGCGAATCCCAGCTGACCCAAGCGGAGGAGGAAGGCATCCCAAGCCAGTGCTCGATTGTCTCTTGATATACAACAGAACCGCTGCACTTTGGCATTGTGTTTGGAGGTGACGAGTCAACCAGTGGTGTGCCCCAACACTGTACAAGAAGCTGAAAAGTCGCTGTTGCTAAGGTAGCCCTCTCCAGATAGTACTGCTCATGTGGCTCATCCAATCTGCTGTAAAGTTGTTTTTAACCGGGTGTAGACTGTGGAGATACTTGTGAAGTGCTCTTCTGCCCATTGGATTAACTGCAATGTTTCATGAAGCATGCGCCGTCCTATGGCTCCTCCTTTTCAGCTCATGGACACCACTGTGATCTTGCTGTCCAAGAAAATCAGGGCAGCTTGGAGAACAGCGACCTTCAAGTTTATTTATTTATTGAAATGTTTCACCAGGAAGGCACACTGAGCAACAAGTCACTCGCCTCCCGGCGCAACCTGGGGGGTACAACTGGAATGAGACAGTATACATTCAAGTTACAGGTTCAATATTAACATACAGTTGTAAGGCAGATGTTCCAAACAGTGTTTGCATAACATGTTGCAAGAGGGACAATAATAACATCAGGTTAACAAGGCACTTACACGAAAGGGGAGGGAGGGGAAGAATCGTGCCCTGAGACCCCCTCATAATGTGAGAAACCCTGCAAGGGGACTGGGGGCCAGAGAGAAGAGGAAAAACAGTGTCCTAGAGAGACCCGTTTAAGATGGTAGGGAAAAACTAGATGAGAGATACAAGACCCTTGAGGGCAGGAGAGGACCCATGGAGAGCATTCAGGGTCCTCTACATTCCGTGAGAGATCAAGGGAGGCCAGGGGAGTAATTAGGGGAAAGGGGAGAAGGGTGGGTGTACAGGGTAAAATGAAGGTGACGGTAGGTGGAGGTAGGGTTTATCTAGGGCTTAGAGGAGGGAATTAGGAAGGGACATGGCAGGAGCAGCTAGGTGCAAGGTAATTATTTAGGCAGAGCTAATGGTGTGGCAGAGGATGAGTGCGGATCCGGGAGGAATTCACATTTTGGGAGGCAGTGTGAGTAACTGGATTGGCCGATTTGGGTGGATCTGCGGGGACAACCACAGTACAGCAGTCAGTTGATCTAAGGGAATGGGAGGGTGGGGGTGATATAAAGGAGTGGGGGTGAGGTAGGAGGGAGCTCACCCAACCAGTGCTTGAGATGAATTTAGCACAGTGGGAGTCGCCCATTTGTAAGAGAGGGAAGGCTAGGGCAACGATAAAGATCACAGTGATGGTGCAAGGGGGCATCCAGGGCAAAGAGGCAGAAAGAACTGAAGAGTGTGTCCAGTCTGGCCAGGAAGGACTTAGAGGCAGCACCATAGACCATGTCACAGTAGTTGAAAATAGGCAGTATCATCTTCTGAACTAGTTCACACCTAGCCATAGGAGAATTGCACGGTTCCTGAACGGTGCACCAAGCTTGAGGTGCAGTTTTTTTCTGGATGGCGTCAATATGTCCAGAGAAGTTTAGGCGCTGGTCCAACCAAACACCCAAGTACCTGAAGGAGGATGTGTCCTCAAGTAAAGCCCCTCAAGGGTATGAAAAGTGGGCAGGAGGGAGGCCTAGAGTCTCTGCCTTGTGCCAAAGGTCATAAATACAGTGTTTTTGGCAATGAGAAAACATTTATGGTTAGCAAACCAGAGCTGAACCTTGTCAAGTCTTGCTGTAATCTCTGGAGAGCTATGTGTACCTCTCACATTTCTGTATCAGTGATGCTGATATGCAACTCCCGTAAATGACCATTTTACCTTGAGCCAAAAGATGATGAAAGTGGACAACCCATCCTCTAAGACCTCCTTCTGTGGTGATCCCTACTGGATGTGGACGACCCAAGGTGTGGCCCTTCATGATGTTCATCCATGGTCCACCAAGTGAGACTGTCCTTTGTGCGGTGCACCAGCATCTTCTCGCAGTTACTGTTGTCGTGGGAGCACACCCTTGTCTGCAGGAGTCTCACCAAAGCCAGGCTCTTCTGTATCTGGCCCACTGAACCATGTCCACCAGTGCAACCACTGCACCAATGATCTGCATGACCAACTGGGCTAGTAATCGTGTGGTATAATGAAAGTTTATTAAATCCAGGTATTCTGCCATAATGGAAAACACCTTGCCCTGATAAGTCCTGAACTCTGCCTCTAGACAACCTAAGGTTTTGAGTTGGGTCCAGAGAGCACTCTGACGGTCGACATAAATCTGTATATAGAGGAGACAGATGACCAAGGCTACTGCATGCTGACACAATGGAGCCTAAATCAAGATGTAGTAGTAAAGTAGCAGTAGTAAAATGTTTATTTTTAGACAGGATATAACTTTAGGTCAGAGGACCTATTTTCAAAGTTGTCCTGCACATACGCATGTTCAGGTTACACACTGATAATTTATATACAAAATCTCAATAATCCTTCACGTCACCATACATAATGACAAACAAAACACTTCATCGTCATACCTAGTATGCAAAAAGAATCAAAATTAATAATTTATATCCTATTTAAGTATTAAATAAACATCGATCCACCTTACAAAGGGACATCACTACTAACAAGTACATTCCACTATAAAACTTTCATCTAATCTAGATCTAAACATAGTCTTGTCAAATTTCTCATCGGTGTGGGGTGGGGATCTCATTCTATATTTTTGCTGCCTGGACCTGTAATGTCATACTCCCATATCTTGTACTGACTTTTGGAAAATTTAAACCCCTATGTTTTACCTCCCTTAGGGCATATTGGTGGGTCTCACAACCAAATTTAATATCTGGATTTCCTTTATCAACCCTTTATTAATCTTAAAATAAATACTGAATATTCATTTTATACCGAACCAATAGTCTATCCCATTTTAGGTCACTGTACATGAGGCAGTGATTGATTTTCAGTTGCATTTCAGGGCAAATCTTGCCAGTCAGTTGCATGTTTTGACAAGTCTGTCCAATTGTTTTGATCTGCAAAGTTATACACCAAATTACCATATTCCATATTGGGCAGTATCATCTTCTGAACAAGTTCACACTCTAGCACACATATTCCAACACAGCAATATTAATTGTATAGCAATTGTTTTCAGTGTCTGAAAATTTAGTATTTGAAAGGATCTACGCAACTCCAATTCTGTTCTTAACTTTCTTGCAATATTATCAATATGACCTGAAAATATTAAAGAACTATCTATGGTAACTCCCAAATATTTATATTGTTTTGTAGTTAACTTTTCCCCTCTCACTAATATTCCTTAGTCTTTATTATTTTATTTGTAACTTTATTATGTTTTCTATTAAAGTACACGATCTCCGTTTTCTTTTACTTAACACAAGATTTGACTCAAAAAACAATCCTGAAGAATATTACGTAACTTTTCCATCATTCCATCCACATGTGTTTTTGCTGATGCTAACAATGTTGGCCAAAAAAAAAAAGGGGAAAACGTGCATCCCTCAACTCTGAAGTGTGCAACCATGGTCACCAGTACTTTCGGAAAGTACTTGTAGGACCGATGAAAGGGCACCAAATGGAAATGATGCTTCTGGACCTCGAGACGACAGATAATGTCCACTAGACTCCTGGATAGGAATATGCAGGTAGGCAACCTGTTAATATATGGATATTAGGTAGTTTCCTGTTGTACTTACCTGATGAGGAACTCAAGGGTCTCCATCTGGAAGGACTTGCTGCGTACAAAATGGATTTAGGAATTAAGACCACTACCGTCTGAAGCATTACAGCACTTGCAGGGTTGGAAGACACTGGAGATGGGAACAGAAGCAAGAAGCTGAATGTCATGAGATTTCCTTGTTCACAATCTCCAAGGCCTGTCACTCCATCGTGGAATTGACCCATTCCCAAGGAAACTGGTTAGTCTGTCTCTGATCTGGATGGGTCTGAAGTGTCTCATTGTGACAACTTCCTAGCAGAGTTGCCAGAGTGCCGGTTGTGCTGCTTCTGCCCGGTTATTACAGTAGTTCTGGGAGGTGAACCAGGGTCATTTGTAGTTAAAGCCCCTGTTCTGGTGGCCTGACTTGTTATGAGGATTGGCCATGAAAATTCTTCTGGGATCACCCAAACCAATTCCTGTCTATGGATGTAAACTGTAGCAAACGGACTTTAGCAGCCTCTTCAGAATTCTTGACTATGTCTTAAGTGCTGTGCTGAACAGGAAACTTCCTTCAGTATGGCACATTAACAAAGTAAAATTGAGTCGAGGTCTCTGTCTGCCTGGCTTTTTACCACAGATTTCTGTCTCGCAAAGGTTTGATAAAACATGGTTCTGGCAGCATAGCAGACTGCGTCCTTCAAGACATCTGCTGAGTACATGAAAACAGGACTACAAGGTTAACTACGAGGAAGATCCTTGTGCCCTGAATCTTCCAAACAGTTGTACATCATGTCCCACACCTCCATAACTAGGTCCTCTATGGCTGCTGGGATGGCAAAATATAGTCCTGTCCTGGTTGTAGTGGATTTTGACCACTTGAACTATGGTTCATCCTCTTGTGACAGCTGCATGACTGAGAAGCATCTCCGACAGAACCTTCTTAATGAAGGAGCCGAGACCCGCAATATTAAAGTGCCCGCTTCTGTGTCGATATCGGAGAAGACAAAGTGCAGAGACATTGGAATTAACAGACAAGGGGACTTTGCATGTTTTTAAGAGGACGAGGTCTGCTGTCCTCTCCTTCAGATTGCGGTGGTGACTAAAACTGCTTCTTCATTGTGGAATGACAGCAGTCCCAGTCTTGCAGAGATGGTGACTCCTGTGTATCACACCTTGTTGGATCGAGAGTAAAGGTCTGATTTAGCTTGGCAATGAAATCCATGGTCATGTGAAGCTCTGGCTGTTCGGCTATGTCCTGTCTGGTAGTAGCCTGTGCAGTCCATTTCCATAGTGTCTGCTATCATCTCACAGTTCAAGCACAGTGATTCTGTGAACATGACCAGGAGAGTGTATGTGGGGCAGGGTTTGCAGTCGAACATTTCCACCCCCCATTTGACTTACTCTCCCAGGACTAGCTACTCAACATATCAGAGGATGACAAAGTTATGATAGTTAGACTTACAGTGCTTGACTGAAAAGTGAGGGGCAACTTGCTAAATGGAAAAAAAAAAAAAAAAATGTTAACAGATGCTGAGCTCCTGATCTATTTTGCAGGGAAATGGAACCATCTACAGGTAAACTGCTCCCAAGGATTTGCACTAGTTATACAGGAAAACTGAGCAAGCTGGTTTCCATAGGAAACAATGGAATCTACAGGAAAACCCATTAAGATTACCCTGGAATTAAAAGGAAAGAGCCTAACTGCAGATGCTGTGAAGGCGCTCCTGGACATGTGGCAATTAGAAACTCACAGTCCAGTCTAACTCACAGCCCACTCTGTGAACTCTTCAAGGTCGGGTCCATGGCAGTTGTATGCAGTACCAGGATGGTAGTACTGCGATTACTGTTCCTCACGGCCGACTCCAGGTTTGGACTTGTTGTGTAGCCTCAAGGGACGGGAAACAAGCGGCAGGTCTGATATACTGCTCATCTCCTTTTTCCTACTTACCAGCCCAGTGTGGTCTGCCTGTTCAGAAACCATAGGGATTGTACTCTGCTATAATCCCTGCGCTGACCTTGCCTTCCCTTCTTATCCCCCTCTGTAGCTGGTGACATGCTGGCTTTTGATTTCTCTTCCACTCGGTGCCTTTCACTCTCAGATTCTGCGGAAGCATCTCAATGCTACATTGGTGCTGTTACTTCTGCTCAAATACAGATGAGAGGATAACTACTGAGTCAGGAAGCAGTTTTCCTCTCGTGCACTTGGGAGGGAAAATACACTTTAACTCATTCTATCCGATGCCGCCATTTTGGGTCAGGTTAAGCAATGGATGGTTCTGACTCCATATGGCGCTAATGGGTAAAATGGGTTAAAGTTATATCTGGCAACTTTACAACTCTAACCCATCCTGTTTCTTGGTGTTGTTGGAGGAGAATGGGCAAGCTTAGTTGGGCAAATGGCCTCATCCACTGACAAAGCCAAAAGGACAGCAGCATGATGAGCTGCCTACAGAGGCATACATGGTCCACGGACTCACGTGACCTGACTGCAGGTGAAGTTACTCTGGCTACAATAAACACTACTCAATAAACAATACTGACAGCCAGCTTGTGAAAACAGTCCAAGACCTGGACTACAAGTTTGATGTCCTGAATCCGTGGGTTTCTGGCAGCTTAATCCTTCCTATGCAGTATCCTTCCTGGGGTTCTTGTTCCCTATGTGCATCACCTTGCACTTTCTGGCATTGAATTCCAACTGCCAGACCTTGGACCACCTCTCTAACCTTTGCAGGTCCCTCTGCAACTCCTCACTGTCTATCCTACCACAGACCTTAGTGTCATTTCAAAGAAACACATCCTTCCCAGTATTCCTTCTTCTATGCCTCTGATAAACATACTGAAAAGGACTAGTCCTAAGACGGACACCTGTGGTACCCCACTTGACATCCCTACCCTGTTTCACCCCATTTACCACCACCCTTTGCTGTCTCCCACCTAACTTCCCAACCATTTAAATTAGGTCCTTTGCTGTTCCTAAATCTTATTTCTTCAATAACCTCCTCTGTGACACAGAGTCAAATGTCTTGCTGAAGTCAAACAGAGTAAAACTACTGCTTGGTCCTTTACCCACCACCCTCGTTATCCAGTCAAAGAATACTACCAGGTTGGTCTCACAAGACTTCCCTACCACAAACCCATGCTGCAAACTATCCTAGTGGAGCCTGTTTCTCTCCAGCTAGTCCACTACGCCCTCTTTGAGTAGTGTCTCCACCAGTATACCTGCAATGGAGTCAAGACTGACAGGCCTGCAATTTCCTGTCCCTCCCTTGTGCAGCAGCACCACATGGTCAGCTATACTCCAATCTTTCGCAATCAGACTGTAATGAGCTATTGAATAGCCGTGCAAGGTGTTCAGTCAATTATAATACCACTTTGCTGAGCACCTTTGGGTGCACCCTTCTGACCTGAGACTTTACTATTTTCAGGGCTGCAAGCCCTTTTCTAACTCTATCTTCTGTAATTACCACCTGTCCTATTTCTTGGATCTCTCTTGAAACAGTCTTTATTCCACTTTCCGTCAGAGATCTTTTATCCTCCACTGTGAATACTGAGTATAAGTAGTTTTGAATGGCTGTCTTCTACCAAGTTTTCCTTTATTACCCTGCCCCTCCATCAACCTAACTACCCCCATTGTCTTCCTCCTCCCTTTTACATATATGAAAACTGTTTTTCCTCCTCCTTCGACTCTCTCTTTGTACAACATGTAGCTCTGTGTCTGCTTTTGCATCCCTATTTGGCCTCCTTCATCTTTACCCAGTATTTGCTCCATTCCCCATCCCTGTTTCTACCTGTAGCCAATGAAAGTCTTTTTGGGCCCTCACCACCTCCATGACCTCTAGAGAACCAGGCTGGCCTCTTGTGCGATTCCCCTTGGTAACTGTTCTCAAGTATTGTTTGGCTGCTTCACAAAGATCCTCTTATATTTCACTCATCCCCTGCCTTTCCTTCCTTTGAGCCTTCAACTTGTGCTTCAGTGTTTCTTTTGAGGACCGATTTTTAGACTTTCCAGTCTCCCAGTCTAGATTTAATTTAGCCCATATATTATTCTAAGTACCTGCAGCTGTCTAGGATGTTCCTTACTAATTTTGGTTTGCCCACCGTCGGATTCCTTTTCTTCTCTCTTGATCATTTCATTTCTGCAGCTGTTTCCCATCATGCTGTAGTTCAACTGTATCATTTGTTTTAATCTATAGACCCTTTCAGGCCTTCGGTACAGCTGATTATTGGCAGAACTCTCTTTCTCTGAATTTGGTTCATCTGAATGGCTCAGGGTCTGGAGGATCTCTATAAACTAATAAAACAAGATCGCTACAGGCAACTCCAGTTTAAAATTTTACACAATATTGTATTTTCAGGGCTCTAGATAAGGTTTTTGGGATGAGTACTTTTCTCCTCATTTTGAAAATGAGGTGAGTAGAACCAAATTCAGATGCATACAAATGTCTGGACGGAGTGGAGTAAGGAGTACATTTTAAAAGCGATGTAGTTTTTCTAGGTAGAAGTGATCAGGTGCCAACAATGCTTCAGATAACGTGGGCAGGTAGGAGTAATTTACTCACCGGTTTTAAAATATAGTAAATAAAACAAAATTGGACGAGTACAAGTGCTGTGTATCTGGGGAAAAATGCTTTTTTTTAAATCACTAGTTATGTTATGAATCACTATTTCTTGGAGTGTGGAGTATTTACAATTGTTGGATGAATATCAGTACTCAAAAAATTTCTGAAGATTATTTCCTAAAATGAGGTGAGTAAATAGGTCGTACTCCCCTTATCTGGAGCCCTGTGTTTTACTCCGTTTGCTTGGTTAGGATGGGATGGCAGGGTCGGTTAGATTGTCACAGGTGTGGTAAGAAAGACGGTACACAATTCCTTTCACATAATATGGCAGTGTGGAAAAGTGGCACCATTTGGAACACCATCAAAGCATGGTTAGATCCTTTCCTGGTTGCTTCAAGTCAAATCTAAGAGATGCTCCACATGTCAGTACCTGAGAGAAAATGACAGCTTTTGAAGCCACTCCACTGGGGCTCGTTATAAGACCAAAGAAACATGGATCATGGACAAAACAAGTGATTTACTTATAATAATTGTAAACGATGTTGATTGCAATATGCAGGCCAAACAAAGACTCATGAGATGCCTTAGCAGCCACAAATATTCCATCTCTAAAACTAGACACTGCCATCTCTGAGCACTTCAATCACCTAGAGACATTGTCAACTTTTTTTTTGCATATTATTTCTAGTTAAACTGCAACATTTTGATTGTTTACCTTCTTTAAAATTCATTGATATTTCTCTTTTTAAAATCTGCTTTTTCAGTAGAACTGAACTTGTGAAGGGAGAGGGATGGGAGAGAAGGCTGTTGAGGGGTCCGATAAAGGAAGGACTCGGTCTCCACCCCTGGGGGAGCTGAAGGAATGCAGGAAAAGGCGACTGGTAAGGTGCTGACCGGGGAAGCGGAATCCCCATGGGAACACGACAAGGAAAATGGAAGTATATGGAAAGGGTGGAAGGTAGTCCTGCTAAATGCCAGGAGCTTGGGCAATAAAATGCCTGAGCTCCAGGTGATGCTAACTGAGGGGAGGTGGATGTGGCAGCGGTCACTGAGACCTGGGCCACCACAGGGCATAACTGGGACCTGAACCTGGAGGGTTACACCATGTTCAGGAAGGGAAGGGAGGAGGGTAGCAATAATAGCCAAAACTACATTGGCATAGGAGGAGTGGAGGAGGTGGAGGAACTGTGGAAGAGATTTGGGTCATCTTGACAACAAATGGGGCAAGAGAGTAAAACAGAAATGGTGTATAGACCCCTGCGCTGGTGGAGGAGCTGGAGAAAGTCTGGTGGCAGATGTTGGGAGACACTGCAAATTGGGCAGGGAAGGGTGGTGGTGTTGGGGACTTGAACATGCCAGGAACGGACTGGGAGACTATGACATCCTCGGTGGCCAGAGAACAGAGGTTGTTGGATGTCTTTCAGGATTCGCTCTAACTCAGCAGGTGGGGAACCGACCAGGAGGCGCAGATACTGGATGTGGTCCTGGCAGACAGTGACCAGATTGGGGGCCTGGAGGTAAGGGACCAGTTGATGGGAGCGACCATGCCATGGTCTGGTTCTGCCTGGACCTAGGAGGGTAGAAGGCTGCACAAAGACAGAGGTAACCGACGCCAGGGTGGCAGATTTCAAGGAAATGGGAAGGATCTTTAAGAAACATTTGATGGGACTGGGCCAGACATGGACGCTGACAGTAGGTGGGAAATCATCAGGAGGGGTGCAGGATGCTACCAGCACCTGTGCAAGAGTAAGATGAAATGTGGTAGGGCCTGTAAACCCTGCTGGTGGACCAGGGAGGTTCAGGAGGTGGTGAGGGAAAGAAGGCAGCTTATAGGTATTTCAAGTGCTCAAGGAGTGAAAGGGACAGAGGGAGTAGAGGTTGATGGCAGAAGAGCCACTAGGGTGGTGAGGGCTAAGGCAAGGAAGGAGCAGAACCTGGCCAGAGAAATTAGTAGAGGGAATAAGGGGTTCTTTAGATATATTGGGAAAAACGAAGGGTGATGGGGAGATTAGCAGGATTAAAACAGGGTAAAGATGGGCACAAGATCCGGGGAGCAGGCTGAGGCACTAAATGAGTACTTCACCACAGCTTTCACCAAGGAAAATGGGGGCTGCATCATACATGGGAGAGAGTGAAACTGGGGGGACCCTTGCCGATCGTCGGGTCTGGGAAGGACGGACCATCACCGGCAGGAGGACGAGGTAGTGGAGGTGGAAATCACGACAGAGTGTAAGGGAAGCCCTCATGTCCTTTAAGACGGAGAAAGCACCGGGCCAGATAAATTACATCCTAGAGTGTTGAAGGAAATGGCAGATGTCCCGACGAAACCCCTGGAGGAGCTTTCAGCATCTCTCTGAGGACAGGGTGGTGTGCCAGGACTGGAAGGTGGCGCATATAGTGCCTATCCACAAGGGGAGGAATCAAGGGGAGGTGGCAGGAACTACAGGCCCTCAGCCTGACATCGGTGGTAGGTAGGTGATGGAGGGCACTGTCAAGGAGACTCTAGGGGACCTGAAAAGTCGGGTGCCTGGACAATAGACTGCATGGATTCGTCCCAGGAAATCATGTCAGACAAACCCTGTGGGGTTCTATGACTGGGTGACGAGAGCTTGGACCTGGGTAGAGCGGTGGACGCCCCTCTATCTTGACTTCAGCAAAGCGCTTTGCCTCTGTTCCTCATGGGGACCTGTTGAAAGTTGGGAGAAATGGGGGTGGAGAACCAGATGATCAGATGGATAGGCAATTGGCTTCAGGAGCAGACCCAGAGGGTCATGACTGGCAGGATAGTCTCATTCCTAAGGAGGGTCACTTAGTGGTCCCTCAGGGATCAGTCCTTAGGCTCCTCCTGTTCAATGCTTGTGTCTCTGACATAAGGAAGGGTATCAGGAGTGAGATGAGTCTCTTTGTGGATGACTCAGAACTGGGGCGTGTGGTGGATGGGGAGGAGAGATAGTGTCCCTACAGGGGACCTGGAGGCTCTAGAAAGGTGGTCTAGAAAATAGAAGCTGAGGTTTAATGCAGGAAATGCATCTGGGAGCCAGAACCGCCAAGAGCACACCCGGGGAGAATACTACAAGTCTCAATGGCTGAGAGGGACCTGGGGTGGTGGATGTCAAGATGAACAAACTCAGAGACTTGTAGGAGGGCATGCCAAGGCCAACAGGATGCTGGAATGCATCGCAAGGGGAATCACCTCCAGAAGGAGGAAGTGATACCTTCTGTATAACTGCATGTGAGGCTGCACCTCAAGTACTGTGTGCAGTTTGGAGGCCACACTTAAAGAGGGACATTGAACTCCTGGAGAGGGTCTGGAGAAGGGCAACCAAAACGACGGAGGCTTGGGAGACAGGACCCATGGGGAAAAGCTTTCAAGAGCTAAATATGTACACACTGGACGAGAGAAGGGACCGGGAGACATGATAGAGCTTCCAAGTACATGAAGGGTTGAATTGGGAGAAGCAGTCAAGGTGCTCGAAGGAAGGGGGCACAACTAGAGGCATGGGTGAAAGCTGGAGTGGGGGGAGATTCAGGAGAGAAAGAAGGAGGTGCTACTTCACTGAGAGGGTGGCGAAGCCATGGAATGCACTGCCCAGGGGCTGGTGGAGGGGTTCAAGAGGTGGTGGGACAGGTACAGGGAAGGGTTCTGGACGCAAAGTCCAGTGCAGTGAGAATATCCAGACTGGGAAGAGAGAAGCCAGAGAGGATGAGGGCAGCAAGGTCAGCTCCCAGGGTGGGGGCTGACCAGGTATAGAAATTCGTGAAAAAAAAGTACATGCCCAAGTGGGCATGTAATCAGAAAAGTACAGCTCAAGAATCCATTACATGCCACCACTTAGTTTTCATAATTTTAAATGCTGTCTTCACTGGACCACCAAGCAATTAGTGAGAGTGACAGAGTACCAAAAGAAAAATAGAAATACTGCTGCTGCCTTTCAAACTCTGAAAAGGCTATATGGCACCTCTGCTATAGCTGTAGGCTGTGCCCTGCCCTTTATCTAATATCTATAAGGTAATGGATTTGAATTTATATTTTCATACAGTGGATGTAGTTCCCTTAATCTTTTTTCAAATACTGTAGCTACTAGTACCTTGCTCAGCTCAAAAAGTTAAACACTCAAAGACAGCTTTTCAGTTTGATGGCTTTAGGCTTAGTTAGCTTTTTTATTAGGTAAGGTAGCCTTTAGCAGGTAAGGGTAAACAAAACAGAGTAGACGGTCTAGATTTTTAATGACTGAGAGAGAGACTACAGATTTTCCTGCAAGTTCAGCTCAGCAACTAGTCAGTGACTGACCACAAAAAAAAAAGAAAAAGAAAGAAACTGCTGTAGGCTGCAAACTAACTGGGAATGGCCACCTCTGAGCCCCACTACTCCCCTCAGTCTGCTGCAGTCTACTTGCCTAAAAGTACTGCATGAGTTGGTTGCAAGTTTGAGACTGAAGCTGCTGCTAGGATCCCAAAAATATGCAGTACACAGTCACTTAATTATTATTTTATGCAGCAGATCAGCACATTTGCTCAAATAGTTATCTAGAAGAGCAGAGAGCTTACATTTTCAGTGCTTGAAATAGCCTCACCCCACCCCCTTCCTCTCAGCCAAACTTCATTTTTTTAAATTTTTGATGCAAGCAAGTGATAAAAACGTTGCCCCCACCACCCCTGTCTAATAATCCTGATCCTCCTGCTCGAGTGAATGAAAACACTTAATTTCATTTCTGTTGTGCTTATCAAATCTCCTCCCCTCTGATGCAGACCTTTGCGTCTCTACACATCTCCTCTCCCGCCTAGGAAGTCGCTCCTGTTCCACTTTTTACACCCCAGCAGTAATGAGCTCTTAAAAGAGCTTTTACTTAATTTAATTTTCTTTGTGCACAAGCTTTATCGCAACCCGCGATCCAAATGCTCCTTTAATACGAGTAACTACTGCACAGCACAAGTCTGACCTACCTCTGTGGAGCAGTAGAATAGCGCACTTTGTGGCAGACCTTGAGACAAGCAGACTAAAAGCGGTGCGCGAACTATCACTCTACAGTCCCCAGTTGGTCTCATACTGCTGCAGCCCGCCTCAGTCCGACTGACAGTCCTCAACAGTTTTGACTTGCTGCAGCGGATGCCAGTCTAAGGAAGGGATGGGACTTTAGCCCGCTTGTCTACTCTGCCCCAGGAGCCTGTCAGCTGACACCACTTCTGAAGATCTCGCGACTGTGTCAGCGCTGCACATGCAATCGCCTCACGTGCCCCCGCTCCCCAAAGACATCATTGAAACCCCCACCCCCCAAAAAAGAGCAGCCAGAACGAGAGGATGTTAAAAAAACGAGCTCTGCATTGCACCTATACCTTAGGTGCCCAACTGGGCAGGTACTAAACAGCACTAGGTGTCCTGACACAATAGTGCCTGCCCTGGGCACCTAAGGTATAGAAATTTCACACCCTGGGTTGACCAAACGAAAGCAGACACGAAAAGACTGTTAGGCCTATTCTGCTGCCATTTTAGTAACTGGAAATTATGCTATTGGTGTTACGCCAACTTGTTTTGCTCTAAATCCTTGATTTAGTCTCACTGCATACTTTTGAGCACGAAGAGCACCCCTAAACAGTGCAGCCACTTTTGATGCAAATGTATCCTGCCCTCCACTGCATAATGGGTAGGTAAACTGTGCCGGTTATTTCCAAGTCTAGTAAACATACAGTGTGAGTTGATAGTGTTGATCAAAGAATGTAAAGAAAATGTTTTTGTGTGGTAACACCAGAATGGAGGCAGTCTCCTTTTTTCTTTTAAAAGTGAAAAACAATCAAAATCAAACTAACTGGCACATCCATAAGTTCTACAGGTTCAGAACAATCATAATATTTGCTTGTTAAACCAAGAACAGTTTGAGGCCAACAGGGTTGCCAGTGCCCCTTAAGTCACTGCCAGCTTGCTGACAACGGCATAACTGCCTTTCAAAAGTTTGGAGAGCAAAAGACCTTTCCCAAGATGAGGCATTTGGATTGCCCAGCTAAACACTTTGGAGCCACTGGTCTGAACCAGCTAGACTACAAAGCTTAGTTTGCTTTTGAACAGTTCTGTAAAACACATTTGTAAAATTGCCAGAATCACACCGATCTTCAAAAAGGAGATCCTAAGGACACCGCAAACTATCGCCCTATAGCTATTCTCTGTCCTGGGCAGAATTCTTGAGAAACTGGTGGCAACTCAAACCATATCTTTCCTACTAGACAATAACCTCCTCTCCCGATAGGCAACATGTTTTCCGAGAAGGTCATAGTACTACTACAGCCCTTCTTTAATTTACAAATGATGTCTTTACTGCCAGGGACAAGCGCCTTCTCACTGGCATGATTTTCACAAATCTAACCAAAGCGACTGATCTTGTTGACCACCCCTTTTCCTTGCAAACCTGCCTCTCTAGGCTTCTCACCGCAGGTAGTTGACTGGTTTGATTAGGTTGTGGAATTTAACTCTGCCTTGTCTAATCTGGCAGTTATAAATAATGGTGTTCCTTGAGGGTCTATTCTTCGCCTTCCCTATTCTCCATCTTTATCAAAAAGATCTATCTGCACATCCTCCATACTGTCCTTGATGTACACCGACGACCTGGTACTATATTACTGCTCTAGGAAACAGCAGACATCAACCAGACCCTCTCATCTGATTTTAGCACCATTCAGTCCTGGCTCTCCAATAACAAGATTGTACTAAATGCTTGCAAAACTCAAGCTATGCTTTGTGGTTCTGATGTAAAGCTTAGAAACAACAAAATCAAACTAAATATTCACTATGCCAACAGCTCCTTGTTGGACACAGTAACCTCATTTAACTACCTGGGCATGTTGCCAGATGGATCCTTAAATTTCAACCACGCATCTCCACCCGTAAAGCCATCAATGTCAAACTTGGTGTGGCTTATAAAACTGGCTATGCTCTCATCCCCTTAGCTAGATTGGCTGTTGCCTGTAGCACCCTGATCCCGGCACTCACCTACTGTGCTGTCACATACTTAGGTGCCTCAAAACTCTCACTACAAAGGTGTGACACCACCTACAACATATGCCGCCACGCCTGCCTACACACCACTGTCAGCTCTATGCTGACCTAAAATTGCCCTCCCCATCCACCCCCGACCCTCTCTTGGATCTCTGACTGATGGCATTATCAGAACCAGAACCCCAGCATCCTTAGCCTCCATGCTGTCCTTGCAAACCTCCAGGCATGGACTAAGGTTGGCTGACCATACTCTCCTACACATACTGAGGTGCAAGATAGTCATGGGTGCCCATGCTTTATCCCATACTGACCTCGCTACTGAACTCCATTCCTCTAGATGTCCGGCTAGCTCCCAGTCATGACCTCTTTAAAAAGAAGCACCTAGAACCCCCTACCAAGTTAGCCCCACTGCCCTGCTTCTATCTGCCTGAAGCCCCATTTATACATTCTACTGTTTGGTTCACTCCCCTCCCTTATTCACTCTACCACAACCTTCTAACTCTTGTCTCTCTTTCTCCCTTATACCTTTTCTGACCACTCTCCTACCTCATGTAGGTCTCAGTCACCCTTTTATTCCTCTTGCACTCTTACCCGTTCTCTATTGTTCTACTTTTTCTTATGACAATTCGCTATTAACAGATGGCACTTATTTTGTTTTTAAATTAAAACTGTCTTTAAACTCTGGATGCTATTTTTGCACTTGATGTTAATTTAGCTTTTAATGACTGTCTTATCTTTTGCATTGTATCCCTATGTTGCAAACTGTTGGACTGTACTTCCTCTTTGTCATGCATTCACTCTGCTGCAACCACCCGGTCGTGTCTGAAAATAGGCACGCCTGTCTAGTGCACTCAACCCAGTTACCAAAACAAACACCCTTTTTCCTTAATTCTGGGAAATTCACAGTTGACCATCTGCATCCCTTCTGGGATCATCTCAGTCATTCACACGGATTGTCAATCTGCCTCAATTGCCCACATTAATGCCATCCATGCCAAGCTCTGTCTTAAGCTTGGTGCGCCTCTATCATAACAAAGACTGCCCATCTCTGCATGTCCGCAGGAGCTGGTTACCAAAATGGTGCTCCTGCCTTCGACTATGCGGATGTTGTCTACGGTTCCGCACCATCCTCCTCCTCTCCAGACTGGATACCCACCTCAACTCCTTCTGCCATTTTGCTTCAAACTCTTCCTCGTGACCTCACCGCTGCTTGCTATATTCCTCCTAGCCATCCTCCCTCTGCCCTCTCGCCACCAGGCCCACTGCACTACCTTCATCTCCAAATACTGGTTCAACACCCTTCCTCCTACCCCAAGTCCCATCTACCACTGCTCCCTCCACTCTAGGGACCATAGCACTTTCACTCCTTACCCCGATAAATCTGCTGAGCAATTCCACGTTCCTCCTGTAGACTTCCCTCACTCTGGAAAGACCTCCCCTCCTCCTCCGTTTTCCCCTTCCATCCCTAGGTCCTTCAAAACATCAGCTGAAACCCCCCACATGCTCATGTTGCCCTTCCTCCAGCTACCCTTGAAGGCTGAATCTTAAACCATCCGTGTTGCTGTTTGTGATTCTATGTGCTAATGCTTCTTGCACTTTATTACCTATATGTGTAAACTGTACATTATTCTACTTGTATCACATTGTTCACTCGCTGTTTGGATGTTTGTTACTGTCATTTGTCTGCTGCTTGTTCCCTCCCCTGGCTGTCGCACCTGAAACGAGCCTTGGCTCAGTGTGCCCTTCCCAGTTACCAAATTTAAAATAAATAAAAAATTCTGGGAACCACATTTTGGACATTTATTTTAAGGTGCATTTACACTACCTGGGTTGTTGCACTGCTATCTGCACCGCTTACCTGCCACTCCTCCCAGACCCCCACCCGATCTGCGTTACACAACATACTGTACATTGTGCATTGTTACAGAGGCAATCTCAAAACTGTCAGTGTTTTAGACTGAATTTCACCACAGCCGGACAACTGTACACTGAAAGGAAACCTCATAAAAATGCAAGATTGCAATAACGTTACTATATTTACAGCTGTGATTTTGCAAACTTAGTTGGAACCGATGTCCAGGAAATAAACACTCAGCCAAGGCTTGGTGTTTTTTTTTTTTGGGGCACAATAACCTGAGCCGTGCTAAACTTAATAAAGCCAGATTCTGATGTTCCCAATAAAGGGCATCAGGGAGGCAGTAGAAGGAAAGGGTTTGGAGGAGGGAGGTATTGGAAATGGCGCAGTGTGACACAGGGCTGCACCGGTACAGTTGGAGCAGCATGCTTACATGCTAGCAAAAACACCTGCACCAGTACACGGACCCACCAAAACACAGATTCGCAGGACCCAAACCAGAGCAACTTAACGTTCCTCAAGCCTTTTTATACAGCCTGATCTGCACTGGTACAGATTAGGCAGTGTAAATAGACCTTAGGCAGACATTTCAAATAAGGCTGAGCACAGAACCTTTCGACTCATTTACGTCTAGTGGGCTGAATGGTAACAGTTGATTTTTTCCCTTTCTTGGAAGTTTTCTTATTTAAATCCAATGCATTCCACCTTTCCCCATACCTGAAGAACCATCTTTTCAGCTTGAAATGTTGTACTCATTTCTATCATACTTATTTTCTTTTGTCATCCTGTTTTGATACCTTAAATAACAAAGTCCACCATACAAGTTGAGCAGCTTGAGAACTACTTTCCAGGCGGAACACAATTGGGACACCTGGTCCATCCTAGACCCTCATAATGCACCAGAAGATGACAACATTCACAGCTATGGTAAACAGGAACCCCCTTTTTTTTAAACTTTCTTTTGTCCCCCTTCTGTTCTGCACCGATTCCTCTCTCGGAACCCACAAGCACTACATGCCGCCGAGGACCAGGTGGTCTGTTCCTAGGGTGCGCCGCTCCATTCTTGCCTCTAGAGCCCCGGAAACCCTCAGGCAGCTGTACTTCTGTTCTTTGACAAGAAATGCATGCTGTGGCAAAGGACATCCAGCAGTGAGTGAAACACACGCGCACACGTACACACACACACACACACACACACACACACACCTGCAGTGGATTTCAGTAATGAACAAGCTACCAAACTGAAGTAATGTTTCCCAAGTTGCAGTCAAACCTCTGTCTCATCTGGAAGCTTCAAGTTAACAATATCGAACTTCAGACCTTGCTGAAACTATCACCAACATCTGCCATGACATGTAACAATCTCTCTCATACTACAAAAATTGCACAGAGACAGAAACAAAATGTGCTGCACTGGGAAATCGAGCACAGGACTGTAGGTCTGAAACCTTACACCATGACCCAACAGACCCATCACTGGCATCATGTAGCTGAATCACTCATGGAATGTACCTCCGAACTTGATTAAATGCAAAATAAAAAAAAACAGAAAGTCTGCATGACAACAGGTGCTTATAGTTATGCAGCTGTGGCCATAAAAAATATGACAACATTTTTGGCCAACTAAAATACTACTGCTTTAAAAAGTTACAAGTGACCTCCTTTATCACACTTATCACAACGTATTAAATAGCTTATAGCAAAACACAAAGCAAAACAGGGTGATGATAACCATTTCAAGAAATGAGCAACAGCAGACTGACTAACATTTTGTGTGTGAGGCCATGGCACAGTAAACAGAATATAATTATATATAGTTCAAATTTTGCTAACCATTCTACTAAGTGCTATGTATTTTCCCAGCCGATTAGCACTTCAGCACACAAACTTAATCAATTATCTTGTCTTATTTAATACCCTTTATCTGTGTGATCAATGCTATAATAACCGGTATGAGTTATACCCAGTTATTACAGTGTCTGGGTGCTCAGCTTCACTTTTCCTGTTGGGAAACTTGATTTCTGTGCCCATGTCCCTGTACCAGTTATAAAAGGAAAAAACAAAACAAAAAAGGGAGAGAGCACACAGCTCATTATTTTTAACTAAAAAAAGTGTGTGTGTGTATTTTTATTTCTTAATCAGGGTGAAACTGGCACCAGCCCACTAGCCAAATGCTGGCAGATTCTGTATCGGGCTAGTTAGATTTTCCTTCAACTAGCCCTGTAGGCTTGTAGTGAAGGTGGTAACATTTCAATAAGTACACCAGCTGGGCTAGTGGATTTCCCTCACCAGCCCTGCTGGCTAGTGGCTGCAAAACTTAATTTCAACCCTGCAAATGTATAGCTTGTTTACATTTTACTTGCAATCATTACATAAAGCCAGCAGCATGAAACTGATGAAAAGGAGGAGCACAGCATAGTAAGATTTTAAATATTTACAAAAGAAATACTTGAACAGTAGAAACATCGTGTTTCAAAAGGTTTCTAAAGTAGTCACAAGTTACATTTACTGTACATTTAAGTTTGCAACTTTTTGTGAATCTTTTTTTTTCCTTGCACCAGTTATTATAAAATAAAACATAAGTAACCAAGATCAGGCCCCCACTCACACACACACCCCGGTTGTGTGTGAGCCTCACTCAAACCTTGGGTGTGTAAATAAACCTCTTAACACACAGATGTCTATGCATTATTTTATACTGAATATGGTACAATTGTGCTGGAGTCAACTGGGGTGGGGCACCACTTGGTTGGATGCCTAGTGAATGTGGCTGACAAATACTTTGCTTACGCTCCACTGCTACTCTAACAAATCACTCCTCCCCCATATCAGTTGTAGACTGTTTGTTCTAGCTGCCAAAATACTGTATACGTATTGCACACACCAGTCATCATGTTTCATTTATCAGTATGCAACCTGTAAGTCAGCTTCCTGTCTCATATCAATGTTTACCACCTGCGGTCACCCTATGTGGTACCCTTGTATGTATATCCAACCTGTATCATGCATTTCATGTATATACTGTTATTACCTATCTGTGTTTGTACTTTAAGTGTTTATGTCACAGGACCTCCTTGTGAATGAGCTTGCTCAATGGAGTTTTCCTGCAATAGACTTGAACTTGAAATACTGGCTGCATAGTTCTGTAGCCAATCGAGATTCTTCCCAATTTTAGTCTGTGTCGATGTTTTTGTTTGGGCTAGCGGGAATGAGCTAGTAAACATGCTCATACAGCTACTTTTAAGCCACTCTACTCACAGTAATGCACAACTTAAATGTTGGCCAAGTGCATGGCAGGTTTTACTCTATGTGTTTCAGTGCACAAACTTTAATGTCAACAAGAGAACCATTCTTCAGTTAGGACCAATACAATTTACAGGTTTCAAGTACTGTACTACAGCTGAGAGAACATTGAAGAAAATTCTAATTTAATCTATATATAAGCAAATACTGTAATACAGTTCAAGAACTTTAATCTTGAACATTTACATTCACATCTTCTACATATAATTAACAGGACAGACTGTCCTTCTAGCATTACGGTGGCTGGACACTTGCAGGCCAATACACCACAAACAACTGTAGCACAGCCCATCCATCTTGGGAGACTTATTCATGAAAAGTTTGCCCTTCATCAGATAAACAAAAATCGAGGTCGCGGTAACTCTGAAATACAACTTTCGTTTCGGAAAGCTACACGTAGGGAATTAACCCATGGAGAGAGAGAGAGCTGGTGGCGACCGTGGCGCCCTCTTCTGCCCCAGATCATTCTGCGCACGTCTACATACCCAGCACAAGTCTGGCCACATCTGAAGGCAGCAGCATCGTGCCACCGCGGTTCGCACACCAGATCCCACGACAGTGACACGGCTCCTGGCCGGCGTTAACGCATCCTTCAATCCATACCGCCTTCCTTTTCGGCCACCAGTCCCAACCGCCCCAAAAGAACCAACAGCAGCACCCGAGAATGGCGCGGATATTCACCACAGTCCTCCGTCGCTTCCGGTTCCCCGAGTGGCATGCTGGGAGTTGTAGGTCGCGCTGCAATCTAAGTTTGGAGTTGTCATCATCGCTCGGCTGGGTGGAGTAGTGAGGTCTGAGCTGTGTCTTTTCTAGGAACTCAAACCTTATCAAAAGCCCTGCACCAGGTTTCGGTTGGGCCAGGTACGTGCTGCAAACTGTTACATGTGTTCCTTCCTCGGGTCTGCTTTGATATACTGTCGCGTGGATAAACAAATGGCGGAGTCCTTGCGTTTCTGTGGTGCGCACTTGGTACCTACTCTTTAGAAGTTGACACATTACATTTTACGAGGGTACTATGTTATGAATTAAAAATATGATTTATATGGGGGTGCTTGGATAGTTCAAACATAATCTTCTTGAGTCGGAGGTTCGCGAGTCAAGACTCCGATACTGAAACATGTGAGTGATAACTAATTGGGGGGCTCGGCGTGCTCGCAATAAGTGTATAATACTGTGGCAGCTCTTTACTTTTGTCACAGCATTCCCGATTGCTATGGAAGGCAGTAGGAAGCAAACCGATATGGGCGAGGGTTCCTCTCTTTTTTGGTGGATGGCTGCGGCCTCGTTTGGCTTCGCTTTATAGGAGAGGGCTGGAGGTGTGGCTAGCTTGTTGGTAAACTGCTTTCAGTCCACATGCGGAAAATAGTTCATCTGATGGAGAAAAGCGCCACTTGCCATCACAAGTTCTTTAATTTCAGTTTAAAACATAACGAAAAAATCAAAATTGTTAGATTGAATAAGACGCACAATGGGCCCGTGTAATTATATCTCTCGACTACAGGTGTAGGAAGACATGCTCAATAGCGTACAGTTTAATTTTAATGGGGCAACAAAAAGGCTCTGAACTACTGCCTTTGTCCATCAAACACAGAACCAGCTGAACCTTTTGTAGTTTTATTCCTGAGAGTCACAACTAGATAGGTTGGCTGCTGAGATTGTCTTTGCACCAGGGACTATACAACAGGCTATAGGGTGGTATGTGGGTGTCTTAGGGTCTAGAGTGGTTTGTAGATGTTTGAGGGAGCAGTGTACTTCAACTGTACTTACAGGTACATAGGTCGGGGCAACAACCAGCGTCATGGTGCACTAGGTTGTGTTTATTGTGCCAGAAGGCACAGTGGCTCTTCACTCCTTCTGTCGCTTTGCCCTCAACTGCCCACCCTGCACTCACCACTGCTCACACTACCAATCCCTTGCTCTCCCTACCTAATGGACCGTTGCTTGCTTCACTGCACCACCTTCACTGGCAAGTTCTGGTTCAGTGTGTTACCCTCCTACCTATCGTCTTCATTCTCACACGCACCCCACCCCTTCTGCTTTCTCCCTCAGGAGTCATGGCGTTCGCACTCTTGCCATCCCACATAGAGCTTCATCAGCTGGTCAGGCATCCTTCTCCTACCGATTTTCCAAACTGTGGAACTCGCTCCCCACAAACATTCAAACGCCTCCTCGCTCCATGCCCTTGCCTCCCTCATGTGCTCTTCACTGCCCCCACTTGCACTGTCCTAACTCCCTGTCTCCCACGCTGACCAATGACCTAATGTGGTTATGTCTAGCACTTATCACTATCCACTAATTGTTGAATTTATGTTTACAAGTCCTTACTATTGTTGTATCACTGGTGTAATTACTCATGTTTATCTAGTCTTTACCTAACGTTACTGTTTAGTTTAGTTTATTGTTCTAGGAATTATTATTACCTTTGAGTCAATGGCACTTTTACAAAGGTTCCACGTCATCAATGTACAAACAAACAAGACATGTTACATAGAATGGTCAGCAAATTATAAAGGTTTCAATAAACCAGTATAATACAGTACATCAGAGGAAAAACAAAACATTGGAGGAATGGTCAAGGTGGGATTGGTAGGAGGAGATATGGGGAGGGAGGAGACTTAGAGGTACTCAGATGCCTTTGTCAAGAAAGGAGCAGAAGGGAGGATGAAAAACAGCCATGAGGAAGAATCATTAGTCAAGGCAGTCAAAGGAGCTAGAGGCTGAGAGGTGAGAGTAAAGCATAGATTTGAAAGCTCCTAGTGACGTGGGGATGTAATGAGTGAGCTCAGGGCATTGTACCAGCTGGGGGCACGATAGGCAAAAGATCTTTGGCCCTGTGTGGTCCGGCATCTGGGGACCTGGAGAGGCTGGTGTTCGATCTTCTGTTGGGATGGATGCTGGTATTCGGGCAAAGTAGGTCTTGGATACACACGGAGTGCGCCCAAGATGGATTTTTACCATCAAACATGTGGAGGTACCTTATGCGATTTGAGAGTTGCAACCATCCTGTTTTAGTGTAGAGCTCACATGTATGAGTACGCCTTCTGCTCAGTGAGCAGCCGACAGGTCTTGTTTAGGGTGGTTGTGATGCGCCTTAGTGCGTGGTAGTGGCAGAGCCATAAATATTAAGCCATAGTCTATGATTGAGATGACAGAGCTTTGGATAGCAATCCTCAAGCGCAGCTTGGGTGAGATTGCGGTTCGAACAGGATACCAATCCGCTGGTTCACCGCTGCTGTGTTATCAATGGGTCGAAAGGTAAGACCTTGATCAAAGGTGATTCCAAGGTATTTAAATGTTGACACTTGTTCAAGGGTATTTCCTGGGTATGTTTTAATAGTAAGTGGAATTAGTCTTTTTCTGTTTTGTGGACTGGAGAAAAGCATGGATTTTGTTTTTGTGTGATTTAGGACCAGCTTGTGATGTAGGAACCACTTTTCAACATTGGAGAAAGCAAGCTGTGGGCTCTGGAGTAAGGGTTTCGGTCCTTATGAGAGGAGAGAATCACGGCATTGTCAGCATAAAGGATTATTTGTTCCGGCAGGATTTGGGGAGAGAGTTTAGGAAAAGGCTGAAAAGGAGGGGCCTAGGATTGACCCTGTGGAACACCTGAGAGGACCGGTTTTGAGTCTGAGAGAACTTCTGAGATTTTTACTGATTGAGAGCGTGGAGCCAGGTAACTTTTAACCCAGGCACCTGGTCCTTCCAAGAGCTCAAGACTGTGTAGTTGTGTGATAAGTAAGCCATGGTGAACAGTATCAAACGCTTTTGTTAGGTCAATGAAAACAGCTCCGTTTGATATCCTTTGTCCAAGGCAGTGTGAATTTCTCCTGATAATTACAGTAGGGCACTGACATACTGTGTCCTTTCCTAAATCCATGTTGCTGCAAGCAGAGTATGTTTTACTTATGTAGGTAGTCTGAGTTGGTCAGCCACAATGCGCTCTAGGGCCTTGGAGAGGGTGAAGTATATTATTCTTATCGAATGTATACTGTTACTGTGTACTGTACATTGTGTTACTGTATATTAAATTCCTGTACACAATGTAATGTCTAGCACTTACTGTTTCAGTACTTACTGTAATCTTTTGCTATATTATACCATGTTCCCCATCCTCTGAACCCTTCATACTCCTTCCTCAGGACATCTAGAAACAAACAATTTTTGCTCAGTATGTCTTGCTGGTGAATTTTGTAAATGAAATAAGGTAACAGATGTGGTCATGTGTACACATTGTTATTATCTGGCTACACTCTTACTCTCAGCCTCCTGCCTATTTATCTTGCAAATGGGGACAGAGTTAAAAAATTGGGATGCACTTGAAAACAAGCATTTGTCAATGGTGAATGTTTACTTGCTTGTATTTGCTGTGTAGGTGTTTGGTATTGATAGTGTACTGGCGAAAATAATAACACACGTTACAATAGCGTAAATTGTCATGCGTAGGAAATACAGAGGTTCACATATGCCATTGTTGTTTTCTTCAATTGTGTCTGTGATCTTGGATTTTCAAAGTACAGTAATAGTTTTTATTGCCCAGCAGCATAAAAACATGATGGGCATCACTGATGAAATGCAACCCAGAACACTGTTTTGTAGAACGACCACGAAAACTGATTTTGGAGGGGATTTGATAATGACACCTGCCATGTTAATTTGATGAGGTAAAAAAAAAAAAAAAAGACTTGGTAAAAATATTTGGATTCAAAAGCTGGCCCAGTGGAATAGTGGGCTGAGGCACTGTAATGTGCCTTATTTCTCACACTGGCAGGCCGAGTTTGGGAATGGCGGGGGGCTGGGAGAAGATCAGCGCTGTCAGGCAGCTCTCTTCTCCGCTTGGAAGTAAACCCTCCTGGCTCTTGGCTGCCATTGGGTGGAGATCTGATGGTAGTGCTGATGCTCTGGGGACTGGCATTACACCAGGTGGGTGGAGTGGGGCTGGCAGTTCTGGCACGCATGCGCAGCTCCACCGCATGCACTGTGTTTGCTGTAGCCTTGGGGAGTCAGGGAGAAAACGGAAGATTGGCCGCAGTGCACATGGAGCTCTACCTGTCTGTCTCTGTCCAGCGCCATCACCTGGCCACTGCCCCAGTCTGGTTAAGAGTTACTGGGGGGATGGCCCTGCTCTTCCCAGTCCCACCATGGGGGCAGATCTTAGGTTTGAGGAGATGGGGACCAGGTGGGAATCTCTCTCAAGTCTGTCACCTCTGTAAATCCTTACCACCGACTCTTCCAAACCGGAACGGTTGGGGTGCTCATCTGCTTCACAGAACACAGGGGTTGTGGTCCCCAAGGGACAGCTCTCTCCATATAAATGTCCTGCAGATGGGGCTGTTCTACTCGGCCTTCAGACCCTCTCAAATCATCTCTGGGACAGTCACTCCTGATTCAGATGGACAACATAAGTAATAGTCCACTGCATCACCAAGCGAGGCATCCACATACCCTGTGCAAGAAGGGATGAAAGTTTGCACTGGGCCATGGATCACAGGATACTGCTTTCTGCTACACATCGCCCCAACATCCAAACTGTCTAAGCAAACAGTCTCAGGTTCTGACACATGAATGGGAAGTACTGGCCTCAGTACTAGAAGCCCTATTCAGAAAATGGGTCTTCCAGAGTTGGACCATTCTTGTGTCCGTGATGCATAAAACTGCTGCTTTTTGCTTGCTTGCTCCAGGGCTTGGAGTTTTCTGGTGAGAAGCGCAGAATGGGTGAATACCTGAAGAATGCAGTAGCAAATGGCCAAAAGGAGGGTGGAAGAACAATGGAGAAAAATCAAACTGCCATCATAGAGGCAACAAGCCTTGTGTGAAACCAATAAAGAAAACAAAGCGGAGTAAAAACACTATGTTTCTCAAAAGAGGTGGCAGGGAAAGTTAAGGAGAAAAGGCTGCATTCAGAAAGTATAAGGAATCACAGAAGGAGCACGTACGGGAACTGTATCAATTAAAGCAGAAAGAAGTGGGGAAGGCAGTCAGAATAGCAAAGGCCCAAACCGAGGAAAAAATAGCCAACTCAGTTAAGAAGGGGGATAAAACCTTTATAGGTACATTAGGGAGCATAGAAAGGTTGAGGAGGGATAGTGAAGATTAATAAAGGAGGGGGAGGTGGGCAGAGGGAGACAGTGGAAAGGCAGAGATACTGAATGAATACTTTAAGTATTCGCAAAAGAAGATGAGGAGGAGTTACCTAAACCAGACAATAGAAGCACTCTGGGTAGGGGGTTGACACCAGTCCATTCACAGAAGAAAGAGTCCCTAAAGAACTCCAAGATTCAAGGTGAAAGCAATGGGTCTGACGGATTCACCCCAGACTCTAAAAGAACTAAGGAGGACCTAGTGACACCATTGACCACGCTTTTTAACAAATCATGGCAGGATGGAGTGGTACCTGAGGACTGGAGGAGGGCAGATGTGATTCCCCTTCACAAAGTGGGAGCAAGGCAGAAGCAGGAAACTACAGACCTGTAAGTTTCACCTCAGTGGTAGGGAAAATGATGGAATCACTTCTGAAAGAAATAATTGTTGAGTACCTAGAGGCCAGTGGGGCACAGGACCCAAAGCAGCACCTGGATTTACAGCAAGAAGGTCATGTCAGACTAATCTAATCGATTTCTTTGACTGGGTGACCAAAGTAATAGACCAGGGAGAGGTCTGGATATGGCCTACCTAGACTTTAGCAAGGCATTTGACACAGTCCCGCATAAAAGATTAATAATCAAGTTAGCCAGCCTGGGAGTGCAGGATTTATTTAACTCTAAAATTGATTACGCTTTGCTCATAAAGGTGCAAAATCTTTGTGAAAATGCATAGTCAGGCCTCAGTGTGTTTAACAAACACAGCACTTCTAGAAAATCTATATATACTTTCTGTACAGTTAATATAGTCCTAAGAAAAAACTGCTAATCAATTATTTAAAACCCTGGAGTGGGTCCCAGGGTGGTAGCCTGGTAGCAAACTGGCTGCACAACAGGACACAGAAGGTAATAGTGAATGGAACACATTCCAAAGAAAGGGGTTACTAGTGGAGTACCTCAGGGCTCAGTACTGGGTCCAGTCCTCTTAACATCTTTATAGGTGACATTGCAGAGGGTCTGAGGGAAAGGTATGCCTATTTGCAGATGACACAAATATCTGTAACAGAGTTGATAACAAGAGGGGTAGAAAAGATGAGAAGGACTTGGTAAGGTTGGAGGAATGGTCAGACATATGGCAACTTAGATTCAGTGCAAAGAAGTGCAAAGTAATGCACCTGGGAAACAAAAATCCAGGAGAAGAGTACATAATAGCAGGGGAGGTACTAACAACAACAAAATGGAAAGGGATCTGGGGATAGTCATATCAGATGACCTAAAGGTGGGTAAGCAATGTGAAAAGTTGGTAAGGAGAGCCAGGGGGATACTGGGATGCATAGTAAGGCATCACAAGTAGAAAAAGGAAGTTGTTATCTCTATACAGACAGTTGGTGAGACCCCATCTGGAGTACTGTGTGCAGTTTTGAGACCCCATCTATGCAAGGACATAGACAGACAGGATGGAAGCAGTCCAGAGGAGGGCAACTAAAATGGTGCAGGGTCTGCAGCAGAAACCATATGAAGAGAGACTGAGAGAGCTTAATATGTATACTCTTGATGAAAGGAGGACGGGGACATGATAGAAACTTTCAGGTACCTCAAGGAATCAACAAAGTCCAGGAGGGTAGCATCTTTCAGAAAAAGAGATGTGTAAGAACAAGGGGCACAATTTAAAGATGGGGGCTCAGGGGTAATGTGAGGATTTTTTTTTCACGGAGAGAGTGGTGGATACATGGAACCGCTTTCCTGAGGAGGTCGTGGGTCTAAAACAGTGGGGAATTCAAACGTGCATGGGACAGACATAAGGCAGTGGGGGGTTGCAGGTAGTAGGCTGTTGCTTAACTAGAATCTGCAGCTTATCCAGTAGGTTGGGAAATGGGCAGACTGGGTGGGCCAAGTGGTCCTTATCTGACGTCAAAGTCTATGTTTCTATAGCGTTGTCCCTCTGCTGGGAAAAAGAGATTTCTATCGTTTTCCACCAATTCCTTTGATTTAGAGGGTCCTAATCAAACTGTGGGAGAATGCAGCCACTCTGATATTAGTGGCCTCACACTGGTCTCAGAAGGTTTGTGTCCCGATGCTACAACAGATGGCAGCAGAACCCTAGTATGTCTGCCTTTGGGCAGGGGACTCCTGTCACAAGACTAGGGCATCCTGGTTCATCCATACCTCAGGTCCTTGAACCTGCATGCTTGACTGTTGAGACGGTAATGGTCAACCATTTTGGTGTTTCTTCCCAGGTTGCAGATGTGTTCCTGGCTGCTTGTAAACCTTACAACAAGGCACACCTTTTCTGTTTGGTATAGTTTGAATCCTGGATCCTTTTACATGTCTAGTGACCTCTGGCCTGGAGTTTCTGCTGTCCATCTCCAGTGGGGGTCTCCAGTATTCCTTAGTCAAGGTACATGTTAAACATATTGGTCTTTCATGCCCTCACCCAAGGTTCAACCATGACACAGCTAGAAGAGGCACATAGTTGAAGGGATCTACATATCCAGTCTCTGGTTCGTACCTGTCCCACCATGGGATCTTAATTTTGTGCTAGAAGCATTGTTGAAGGTTTCTTTCGAGCCCACTGTGACATGTGCTTCTTTTCCTGGAAGACACTTTTTCTGGTATCATTCATTTCTGCTCAGAGGATTTCAGAATTGCAGGCCATGGTGGCTGAGCCTTCATATCTAATCTTTCACCAAGATGGTCTCTCCTTGTGGACCAATCTCATGGCTCTGCCTAAGGTGGTCTAAGATTTCACCCTGAACCAGACTATTCACTTGACAGGTATTTTGCTTCCCTTGTAATCCAGGGGAAGCTTTGCTGAACAATCTGGATGTATATAGGACCTTACGGTTCTATGTGGATCACACTAAGAACTGTAGGAAGTGCTCCCAGTGGTTTCCTTTGCTCCTGGTAGGAAGGAAATGTCGCTCCTAAATGATGCCTGTTCAGTTGGCGGCATCCTGTATAATGTTTTGTTACGGTGTTGCTACCTCTATGGCTTGCTGCTGTGATGATCCTGTGACTGACATTTGTGCCTCAGCCACCTGGAGTATTGTCCATAGGTTCACTAAACACTACAATTTGGACACCACTTCCTGTAGATGTGGTTCTAGGGACATGGATATAATGTTCGTCCATACTTCTGGCAGTGTCCTTTCCTCAATTTAAGGCTTGCCAGAAGATCTTCAAGCTGGCTCCTCCAACCCACCTGGGTGGTAATTCCCCGGCACTGCCCTGTGATGTCAGATCTTCCTTTCCACTGGAAGAAGGTTCCCTCCTTACTGCTCTCGTGCTGAAGAGGCCCTTTGCTATTGTATCTTTGCATTTTCAATAACAGTTTTGTCCTCAGACTTTTTTTTCGCCATCGGCGTGGATGATGGGAAGTCTGTTCGGGATTCCGGAAATGTGCCTGTGGGCAGAAGATGTCCCAGACGATTCTGTACACCATATGTGTTTACTGCCTGGGCCACGAGCACGAACCCCAGACCTCGGCATTTGCCACACTTTCCACCCATCCACTTTGGAAGATCGTCATGCCCGCCTGCTCTTGGATCGTCCAGATGATCGGGACCCACCCGGTCAAATCCAAGGACACCCGCTGGGTGGTCTTTGCTGCTGCGTGGTCTGCTGATCAACTTGTGAAGTTTGAGGGGCCACGGCTCAGTCCACAGCTCAAGCTTCCTCGGCTCGCCTTTTTGCTGCTCTCCTTGGGTGCTTTACAGGTACATTCAAGGAATTGTTCCAGGCCCTTCCCAGTCTTGGGTAGGGTCCCTCTTCCAAGCACAAGTCTGAATCTAAAAAGACACCAAGAAATGGTCTCGCCATCTACTGTATTGTGGGATCGAGTGTCTCAGGCCTCCAGTTCCCACACTTCTGAGGTTCCATCTGTCGATTCAGTTCAATTTATTGATCAGTCATAATAGATAAGCACCATGATTTTTACTATTTATACAACTAAAACAAAATCAGTCTTACAAAGCACAGAGTACAACATGCAATATGGTGAGCATGACAGGTGTCATTAACTAATAAAAGACAGAGTGCATTATTTAAAATTATATATGTAATATAGATCTTTTATTTGGAAATATTACTTATGTACATTTAGATGTCTCATTTATTTATTTATTGACTCATTTATTTATTGGTTTCTTTTTTCTAAAACTTATCTGAGGATCAGTGGCAGGATTTTTAGGACAGTAAATTAATAAAAAGGGAACTAGGAGAGCTTCAGTAGCAGACAAGAAGTAGAATAGCAGTATAATTGCAGTATAATATGGGGAGTGGTGCAATGCAGTGGCTGTGGGCAGCCATTCAGGCAGACCTTCTGGACACTGAGGTGCTGCCCTATCTGCATGCATCTCTCTGGACTGGGATGAGGTAGCCAGACTCGGAGTGGAAGTAAACTGGTTCAGGAGTACCATCACCCCTATCCAGAGACCACCCAGTCCAATGCAACTGCCTCAAAAGATGCCGAGAACGAGGAGCACTTGGATGACTGGGCTCAGGGAGGGTTAGAGCGGTCAGGCAGAGGCACATTCCAGATCCTATTCCACTCAAGAACTCATATGCCACACTGGCAAACGAGGACAACCAAGTAGAGGTACCCAGAGAAGTGGAAGGAAAGGATGTGGAGGTTAGCCAAGGAGGTGACCTCCAGCGGGGAAAGCAGTGGACCCCAGAGGAGGAGGAAGCGAATCCTGGTGGGGACTCCATCATAAGAGGGATCCAGCTAGGAACACAGGAGGGGAGGACAGGGAGGTGAGGTGCTCACCAGGTGCCACGGCATGGAGGGATGGAAGGAAGATCCTGGGATCACTGGGAAGGCAAGATAGGAGGGGAGCTGGATGTCATTATCCACCTAGGTACTAATGACCTGGCAAATGGGGAGCCAAAGGAAGTTCAGGAAGAGTTTAGGAAATTGGGAGGGGTCTCAAGCAAGTAGCTACTTCTGTCACTTTCTCAGAAGTACTTCCTCACGAGAGGCAAGGGGAGCATAGGAGTGCATGCACCAGAACTTTAACTCATGGTTGAAGAACTGGTGCTGTGAGGAAGAGTTTGGATTCATTGGTGACTGGGGACCCACCTGGAGGGATGGAGGTTTGTTCAAGCCTCGACGGCCTGCATCCATCCTGGAGAATCCAACACTCAATGATAAGTTTAAATGCTACATTGACAAGCATTTAAACTAGCAAAGGGGGGTGGCAGGCCAGCAAGGAGGGTATCTACTTGCTCACCCCCACAGCTAGCAGTGGAACCAGTGAACCAGAGGAGTGGCTATCTCTGCAAAGCAGTGTGCAAAAGATGGAGATTAGTGCCCAAGAGGTGGATAGGCAGAAAAGGGGCAAAATTCAGCAGATGGGCAGACAGCAAGGAGAGCCAGGGATAAGGACAACCAAGGAAGGGACTGGAGTAGAACAGCGAAACAGTCTAGGGAGGTCAAATCATGGAAGCCATGTGTGCAAATGCCAGGAGCCTTAGCAACAAGATGGAAGATCTGGAGGCCGTCATGGTGCAGTCAGACCTGACATTGTGGCCATCACTGAAACCTGGTGTAATGATAACCACGACTGGGAAATGGCCATACCTGGCTACAACATATTCAAAAGAGACAGAGCAGGCAGGAAGGGAGGAGGAGTGGCACTGTATGTGAAAAATGACATAAGGGTCACAGAGATCCAGGAGGAACAAAATGGGGAGATACTGTGGGTTAGCTTGAAAGGAAATGGGGCCAGCCATCCGCACAGGTGTGGTCTGTAGACCAAAACAACGCGCAGATCACGGAGGCCAAACCAAACGCACTGACCGAAATAAGTGTGACTAGTCTCAATAAACACAGCTTACCGTGTCTTTCAAATTATTTTCACTTATTTTCACATCGCAGACAAGACAGGGTGCAGCGACTGGTACCGCAAACTAAAATAAAATTATAACCACATATTGAACATGTTGATATCACCGAATCGGAGCAGCATGAACAGATTCGCTTCCACGCTGCTGTAGTGACGCACGGAATCAGCTGGACGCTTTTGCAGAAGCCTTCCTCAGAGCTGATTGGTCAAGAAATCACACTCATTATATAGTGAATAACATTAATATTCAAACCCACCAACCAATAAAACAAATGTGACATTCATAAATATTCATAAAAACCCCTCCCCAGTCAATGATAACACAAACCATTCATAAGTAACAGTGAAGTAGCAATTCTTCATTTAAACCTTTGGATATAAAGTATCTAACCTATAGATCCAAAAGGACTCCCGTTGATTCAATTTTTGCCAAATCACCACCACGATTTCCAAATTTGATTTTCTCAATACCAATAAATTTTAAATTCAGAGAACCATGGCCAGCCAAGGAAAAGAGTCGCCATTGCATTTGTGACCACATTATTCCTAATTGCTGACTTATGTTCACTAATCCTTTCTCTAAGTTGACGCTTGGTCTGCCCAACATAATTTAGACCACATGGACACGTCCAGCATATAAATAACACCAGAACTCCTACAGTTAATAAATTCATTGATTTCAAATTTTTTGTTTGTATGGGGATGTATAAAATATTTACTATTGTATGTGTTGTTACGTTGCCGCATATTACGCATTTGTAATTACCTTTGGGAAATTAGGTATCCAAGTATTATTTCCTTACCAGGTTTTTGTGCACTGTGCACCAACAGATCCTTCAAGTTGTTACTTTTATAAGTAATTTTCGGACTTTATACATCTCATTTCTAAAACAGGATCCCTTGCAACACTTTCCAATGCTTTCTTATCACATTCAAACTTCCTCAGCTTGATTTGAAAATTCAGTAACAAAATAAATATGGCCCTGATTGTCATCAGTTTCTAACCTCGGTTTAAAAGTTCACTTCTATTCATTTTGGCTGCTTTCTCATTCCTATAAATACAGTCAGAATTATATCCCTGCCTTAAACCACTAGCGGTTTCTTGTGCATTCTGTTCAAAAGACTTCTCACTACTGCAAATATGTTTTAGGCGTAACATCTGTCCACCGGTATATTTTCTTTCAAACTTCTAGGTGGTTACTATCAAAATGTAAACTGTATTTTTACTCATCGCTTTCTATATAAGTAGCCCAACTTTGGACCATTTTATATATTAAAAGGTCCAGAACGGAACTTCGTTACACTAGCCTGCATGGTAAAGTGAATTTACATCAAAGGTATTAATTAACCTAATAAACTCATGCAGGCTAGTGAAATCAGATGTCCAAATAAAAAGCAGTCATCAATGTAACGCTTCCAACACCGAGTAAACCTTTAAATTATTCACATGAATATAAATATAACAGTTCTATCGTCCCACATACAAGCAGGCAGTACTGGGCAAAAGTAGTACCCATCGCTGTTCCCTATGCTGTTTGTAGAATTGATCCTTATACATAAAATAATTGGATGACAACACCATATCAGCCATTTCAGTAATCAAATCTAAGTCGGAATAGCATCCAAATATCTTTCAGAAAAAAATTCAATCCTTGTAAACCTCCTTCATGGGGTACATTGAATATAGGCTCTCAATGTCTAAAGTCACCAACCATTCACTAATATTCACAACTATGTTGTCAATATGTCTGATCATGTCACCACTATCCAGAACAAATGACGGAAGATACTTCACCAAAGGCTTCAAATAGCAATCAACCATTTGTGAAAACGGCTCCATCCAGACCCCAATACTGGATACAATTGGACATCCCGGAGGTTTTTAACATTTTTATGTATTTTCGATTTCGTAGCAAATAAATTACTGGTTTGATTGAGCTACCACTTTAAAATTCAGTTTCTTGTTTATTCAGACGTCCATTTGACTCATTATTTTTAATAAAGGCATCAGCCCTCAGTTTGATATCATTTGTAGGGTCTTGAGACAATTTTACATAATATTCAGTATTACTCAAATGGCAAAGTATCTCTTTTCATATTCAACTGCATCCCATATCACAATTGCACCACTCTTATCAGCAGGTTTTATAATGATCGTGTTGTCATCCTTCAATTTATTCAAAGCCAAATGTTCCTGATAAGTCAAATTGTATTTTACTTGCTTTTTTCTCCTGAATATTTCTGCAACATCATGATCCACCAACGCAGAAATGTATTTACAGCATGATGATTTGGAGGGAGGACAAAAACTACTTTTCTTTTTAAATGTTGAGTGACTGTTTTACCATCCAATTGGGACACACCAGCATGGTCGCTATTTGTTGTTAGCTCTTGATTGGCAAAAAACATTTTAGATGAAGTTGTCTGTACAGTCTAAATAAATCAATCTTGGTTTGAAAAGGATTTATATTCTTACTTGGTACAAATGATAATCCTTTCTGTAAAACTGTTATTTCATCCTTACTTAGTTGTTTATCAGTGAGGTTTCGATTGCCATTTGTTCTGTCGATTCGACCGCCTCGGTGGTCCGAATATTGCCATCTCCTCTGCCTCTCCACGACTTCCTCGCCCTCTTTCCATGTCCCCTTCTGGTCTTACGTTTTCTCTGTACAAGGGCATCGGGATCCCGGAGTATCCACTGGAAAAATGGAGGCGCGAAAATCCTGTCTCTGTTGAATCATATTGCTTTTCCCAGAGTCACTTTCTGGTGAGATACAAAGCCATCATTCCCCATATGGCCAAGATTTCTTTTATATAAAAAAGGTTCACGACGGGCTTTACTTTGCCAGTTATATACCTGCCCACGCATAGTCCTTATCATCTCTCTCATGTTTTTGTAATTTATATTCTTTAACTCAGCTTGATATTTTTAAATGTTACCATGAATTTTTTCAAATAGTGTCTGAATTTCTAGTTGTGGGAACCCAACTTTAAAATAATTTTCCATTTTTTAATTTGTTCTTCTACTGATGCAATATCCTTCTTGCTTTCTTAATTAGGGCCAATATTAAATCATTGGAAGCTTTATTTAAAATCCTTTCCCAATCTTGCATCAACAATTTGTCATCAAGACCATAAGCAGGAGGTTTTTGTATTCTTAATCCCTAGGGATTTTTTGTCACCAATATTGGGACAAAGAAAATGCATGAAGTTGATATCTAATGAGTTTCTTTTTCAAACCCTCCAAATCATTGCCGTCAGGTCTTGGAATCATTGTACTTGTGCTAGGGGTGGGGGCAAAAGAATTTCACAGGCTGTCCGGTCAAATATTATTTCAGCCCTTCAGTGTCCGAGAAGCTCAGTAACGCTGTTTGCACGAATGGACTTTCCTAAAAGTACCTTCCAAACTAGTCGCCATGTTCAAATAATAAAGCCCTCAATACTGTCGTCAGGGTCCCAACAGGTCAAAGAGCAAACCTCTAAATGAGTTGGCGGTCCTCTGAGTAACTGCTGCTTCACAACTAGAAACAACCAAAAATCTGAGGTGGCTCACAGTTAACTCAAATAATGAGAACAGTTTGACCCGTGCAGTTGTGAGTCAGAGAATTAAATGCCAAAACAACGCTTGATCACGGATGCCAAACCAAACGCACTGACTGAAATAAGGTGAATAGTCTCAATAAACACAGCATACCGTGTCTTTCCAAATTATTTTTCACTTTATTTTCACATCGCAGACAAGACAGGGTGCAGCGACTGGTACCGACCTTTAATATATAAAATGGTCCAAAGTTGGGCACTACCTATATAGAAAGCCGATGAGTAAAAATACAGTTTTACATTTGATAAGTAACCACCCTAGAAGTTTGAAAGAAAATATACCGGTGGACAGATGTTACGCCTAAAACGTATTTGCAGTAGTGTGAAGTCTTTTGAAGAACACATTGCAAAATCAGTGGTAGAGGGACAAAACCTTTACAGGTACATGAGTGAAAAAAGAAAGACAAAGGGAGGGATAGTGAGACTGAAGGGGAGGATGGGGTCACGGAGGATGACAGCAGTAAAGCTGACATATTGAACAGGTATTTCTGCTCAGTCTTTACTGAGGAAGAGGAGGGTAATGGGTCTGAAGGGAGTACAAGAGGTGAGAATGGTGCAGAAATGGACACAAGTCCCTTTACACGAGAAAGGGTCCTGAAGGAACTGGAAGTAATAAGAGTTGCTAAAGCAATGGGGCCAGATGGGTGCACCCCAGGGTCCTTAAAGAACTAAGAGAGGTGGTGGCTGAACCTCTGGCTATCCTGTTTAGCCGATCACTGGAAACAGGGAGGTACCCAAAGACTGGAGGACAGCAGATGTAGTCCCCTTATACAAAGTGGGAACAAGAGGATGCAGGGAACTACAGACCAGTCAGCCTCACCTCGGTAGTGGTGAAGATCATGAGCACTACTGAAGGAGAGATTGGTGGAACATCTGGTTGTCAATGGACTACAGGACCCAAGGCAGCATGGTTTCACCAGGGAGGTCATGTCAGACCAACCTCATTGAATTTTTGACTGGGTGACTAGGGAGGTGGATCAGGGAGGGCAGTGGACATGGCCTATCTGGACTTCAGCAAGGCCTTTGACACTGTGCCACATAGAAGACTGTTACACAAACTGGGGAATAAGGCTGTGGGCAGGACAGTAGTGGTGGGTAGGTAACTGGCTGGGTGGCAGGACACAGAGGGTGGTGGTAAATGGCTGTCACTCCACGGAGGGAAGAGTGACCAGTGGGGTACCACAGGGATCAGTGCTGGGACCGGTCCTATTCAACATCTTCATCAGTGACATTGCACAGGACCTAGAAGGCAGAATTTCACTGTTCGCTGATGACACAAAGCTCTGTAACAGAGTAGACACACCAGAGAGTGTAGACAGAATGAGAAGGGACCTGCAGAAACTTGAAGAATGGTCAGGAGTTTGCAGTTGAAATTCAATGCAAGGAAGTGCAAGATAATGCATATAGGGCACAAAACCCTGGCACAATATATCAGTTGGGGGTGAGGATAGCTTGCACCAAGCAAGAAAGGGATCTTAGGGTTATCATCTCTGATGACCTCAAGGTAGGAAACAGTGTGACAAGGCAGCAGGTAAAGCAAATGGGATGCTGGGATGTATAGGCAGGGCATCACCAGTAGGAAAAGGGAGGTCATAATTCGCTATACAAGACACTAGTGAGGCCCCACCTGGAGTACAGTGTACAGTTCTGGAGACCATACCTACGTAAGGACATAGACAGGGTAGAAAAGGTTCAGAGGAGGGCAACAAAGATGGTGCATGGATTGCATCACAAGTCCTATGAAGACAGGTTGAAGGAACTGAACATGTACTCCCTGGAGGAGGAGGAGGAGAGATGGGATATGATAGAGACATACAAGTATCTTACAGGGAGGAACAGGGTGCCGGAATACACTATTTTAAGCGAAAAGATGTTCCAGGACTAGAGAGCATGGGATGAAGTTGGGAGGACGATTCAGAGGAAACATGAGGAAGAATTTCTTCACAGAATGGGTGGTGGACAAGTGGAACACCCTGCCAGAGGAAGTGGTGAGGCTGAAACAATCCGCAGGATTTAAGAATGCATGGGATAGACATAAAGGAATTCTGGAGGTCAGGGGTAAGGGGCAACAGACTTCTAGGAAAACATAAACTGAACTTACAAGCTCAAATGGGCAGACTGGGTGGGCCATAGGCCTTTATCTGTCGACACTGTCTATGTATCTACGTATGTCTTGTTTATTCGCCTGTAAACTTTTTTTTATTTTTCATTACTGAGGCAAAGAAGCTGGCAGTGACCGATGCTTCTTCAAAGTTCTAGAATGTAGTAAAATAAAACTACATCATAGTTTGCGTCTCATGTAAATAGAGATTATATGAGAAAGATATTGATTTCTTGGTTTAGAATAAAGAGAGCAATTAGTAATAATATCTCTTTAGATCCTCGTGAAATCCCTTTATTACAGGGGCATAAGTGTTTACCTTGAGCATATATATTACTAGAGGCATATTTATTGAAGTAAGTGAATTTACTAACATACTAAAATGCCAGCAGAATAGGCCTAACGGTCTTTCGTGTCTGCTCGCTTGGTCAGCCTCCACCCTGGTGCTGACCTTGCTGCCCTCCTCGCCTTCTCTGGCTTCTCCTTCCCAGTTCCGGATATTCTTGCTGCATTGGATTTTGCTCCCAGAACCCTTCCCTGTGCCTGTCCCACCCCTCTTGAACCCCTCCACTGTCTCTGCCTCCACCAGCCCCCTAGGCAGCGATTCTATGGCTCCACCACCCTCTCAGTGAAGTAGCACCTCCTCCTTTCTCCCTGAATCTTCCCCTCCAGCTCCACCCATGCCCTCTAGTGGCCCCTCCTCCTTCCTTCAAGCACCCTGACTGTTCCTCTCCTATTTACCCTCTTCATGTACCTGAAGACCTCTATCATGTCCCCCGGTCTTCTCTCTTCCAATGTGTACATATTTAGCTCTTCGAGCCTCTCCTCATAGGTCCTGTCCCCAAGCCCCAAATCATTTTGGTTGCCTTCCTCTGGACCCTCTCCAGGAGGGTAATGTCTCGCTTTTAGTGTGGTCTCCAAAACTGCACGAGTACTCAAGGTGCGGCCTCACTAAGCAGTTATACAGAGGAGTATCACTCTCCTTCTGGAGGTGATCCCCTAGCGATGCATCCCAGCATCCTGTTGGCCTTGGCTGCTGCCCTCCTACAAGTCTCCGGAGTTGTTCATCTTGACATCCACCACCACCCCCAGGTCCTTCTCAGCCATCGAGACTTGTAGCATTCCCCTCCAGGGTGTACACTTGGCCTGGGTTTCTGGCCCCCAGGTGGGTACCTGCATTTCCTGCATTGAACCCTCAGCTTCCACTTTCTAGACCATCTTTCCAGAGCCTCCAGGTCCCCTGTAGGCCATCCTCCCATCCACCACGCCCCCAGTTTTGAGTTATCCGCAAGAGACTCATCTCACTCCTGATTCCTGTTCTTATGTCAGAGACGTAGGTGTTGAAGAGAGGGGCCCAAGGACTGATCCCTGTGGGACCCCACCATGACCCTCCTTGGGATGAGACTATCCCACCAACCACGACCCTCTGGGTCCGGTCCTGGAGCCAATTGCCTATCCATCTGATTATCTGGTTCCCACCCCATTTCTCCCAGCTTATCCAACAGGCCCACGTTAGGAACAGAGTCAAATGCCTTGCTGAAGTCTAGAAAGAGGACGGCCACTGGTCTACCCAGGTCCAAGGCACCGCCACCCAGTCATAGAACTCCACAAGGTTTGTCTGACACGATTTCCGGGACGAATCCATGCTGTCTATCGTCCAGGCACCCTGACTTTTCCAGGTCCCCCCAGCCTCTCCCTGACAATGCCCTCCATCACTTTGCCCACCACCGATGTCAGGCTGACAGGCTGTAGTTCCCTGCCACCTCCCTTGATCCCCCTTGTGGATAGGCACTATATTAGCCACCTTCCAGTCCTGGGGCACCCACCCTGTCCTCAGAGAGATGGTGGAAAGTCTCCCAGGGTTTCTGCGGACATCTGCCATTTCCTTCAGCACTCTGGGATGTAATTTATCCGGCCCGGTGCTTTCTCTGTCTTAAAGGGCTGAGGGCTTCCCTCACTCTCTGCTGTGATTTCCACTCCGTACCTCTTCTCCCTGCTTGGCCCTCCCTCCTGCCAGTGATGCCGTCCCCTCCCCAGACCCACCAATCGGTAAGGGCCCTCCTCAGTATCTCTGTCTCCTCCCATGTATGATGGCAGCACTCATTTTCCTTGGTGAAAACTGAGGTGAAGTACTCATTTAGTACCTCAGCCTGCTCCCCGGTCTTGTGCCCATTCTCTCCCTGATTTAATCCTGCTAATCTGCCACTTCACCCTTCGCTTTTCCCAATGTATCTGAAGAACCCTTGTTCCTCTCCTAATTTCCCTGGCCAGGTTCTGCTCCTTCCTTGCCTTAGCCGCCTCACCACCCTAGTGGCCCTTCTAGCCATCAGCTCATACCCTCGATCCCTTTCACCCTTGAGCACTTGAATTGCCTAGGCTGCCTTTCTTCTCGCATCACCTCCTGGACCTCCCTGGTCCACCAGCAGGGTTTTCGGCCCTACTGCATTTCGTTTACTTGCACAGGTGCTGGTAGCATCCTGTACCCTCTCCTGATGATTCCCACCTACTATCAGCGCCCATGTCTGACCCATCACATCCAAATGCTCCTTAAGGATCCTTCCCATTTCTTAAAATCTGTCCCCTGAAGTCAGTTACCTCCGTCTTTGTGCAGCCTTCTAGCCTCCTAGGTCCAGGCAGAACCAGACCGTGGCGTGGTCAGTCCCCTACCAATGGGTCCCTACCTCCAGGCTCTCAATCTGGTCACTGTCTGCACAGGACCATCCAGTACTCAAGCCTCCCTGGTCGGGTTCCCCACCTGCTGAGTTAGGAACACGTCCTGAAAGACATCCAACAACCTCTGTTCCTGGTCACAGAGGATGTCATAGTCTCCCAGTCTGTTCCTGGCATGTTTAAGTCCCCAACACCACCACTGCTCCTCTGCCCAGTCTGCAGTGTCTCCCAGCATCTGCCACCAAACTCTCCTCCAGCTCCTCCACCAGGGCAGGGGTCTGTACACTACTCTATTTTTACCTCTCCCCTTGTTATCAAGGTGACCCAAATGGCCTCCACGTTCCCTCCGCCCTCTACTCCCCTATGCCAATGCAGTTTTTTTTTTTTTGAAATTCTCTTTATCCTCCTCACAGCCTGCCTCCTCCGACCCTTCAGTGGCGACCCCCAGACATACCACTGCCCGGAACCCTGCCCACACAGACCACAGATCCCCATAGAGTCATGGTTTACCCCGGCGGGACAAGGTGGGGTTCTAACCCCGTAACTTACATTTCGTCGTCCTCATGGTCTGTTGGGCGGGCACAGGCACATCATGGGCACGCCCAAGGTCCTCCCATCTTCCGGACCAGGCAGGCTCTTTTCCTCGCTTTTCTCCCTCCCCAGCAGCCGACGACCTCCCTGACGCTCATGACGCCGCAGGTGATGTGCGTCCGTGCTGCTCAACGCCAGCCATCCCCTAGTGGGGTTTGCAGTTCCCGAGCCTCCGCCGGGTCATGCGAGTGCCGGCATCGGCCGTCCCTCCCGGAGCAGGTACAAGCTGTCGACGCCGGGCCTGTCTCCCCTCGCCGACCCACCCGACTACCCGAGTCCGCCTCCCCAACCCGGTCGCCGGCGTGAGCGAGGTGTGGCGCCCAGCGCCAAATCCTCAGCGCCACCGGGCCGGCCCGCCAATGCAGTTTTTGACTATCATTGCTACCCTCCTCCCCTTCCCTCCCCCTGTCCTTCCTGAACATAGTGTAACCCTCCAGGTTCAGGTCCCAGTCATGTCCTGTAGTGGCCCAGGTCTCAGTGACCGCTGCCACATCCACTGCTCCTCAGTTAGCACGCCTGGAGCTCAGGCATTTTATTTCCCAAGTTCCTGCATTTAGCAGGACTACCTTCCACCCTTTCCCTATACTTCCATTTCCCTGCTCGTGTTCCCATGGGGATTCTGTTTTCCCTGGTCTGCACTTTATCAGTTGGCCTTTTCCGCAAAATCCTCCAGCTCCCTCAGGGGGTGGAGACAGAGTCCCTCCTTTATCGGCACCCCTTGACAGCCTTTTCTCCCAGTAGTTTATCAGTTTGTATCTGACCCAAGTTATATTTTTCCTCTGTTCCAGAGAGATGAATAATTAAATATTCCTCAAGAAAATGACCTATATTACTTTGTTTATACCAGGGACATTTTTAATTATTTATGATTGCAATATCGCAATCTTGTGTGCAAAAATTATTTCTGTATGAGATCTTTATATTGAGGAGCTATGGTAATTTTTCTTTGATCATCATTCCATAGGTATTGTGCTAAGTTTTGAGTGTGTGTATATGTGTATGTGTGTGTGTGTGTGTGTGTGTGTGTGTGTGTGTATATATATATATATATATATTATTATGTTTTTTTTTTTCCCAATTTTCTCTACCAGGAGCGACAAGCTCAAGCTGCAGTCTTGTTTACAGGTGCGCCTGGGAGCACAGGAAGTTAAGGACTAGCTCAGGGTCACACAGTATTCAAGTGGGGCTGAGGGATTCAATCCCAGGTCTCCAGATTTGCAGCTGAGAGCCCAAACCACTGCACTATACTGCCTCTGTTGTGTTCTGTAAGGTCGAGAGCCAGTTTGACTTACTCCCATTATTGTCCCTGCTCATTTTTTCCTCCAAGACATTTTTAGGAAGTGTATCATCAACATTATTAATTATTTTATCCAGTAATTTATTAACTGCAGTTCTTTTATGCTATTTATTTTAATTTTCCACAGTTCTGCTCGTATCATGGCATCAGGTGTTGAATTTGGGACCTTAATAACGCTTTATAATAATAATGCATTAGGGAGGTTTCTAATACATTACTTTTTTCAGACCCCCATACTTCTGCTTCATATAATAATACCGTGTTTATTTTTGCTTCACCAAGTATAAGAGCTGGTGCTATAGTGTTCCTCCATGTTGGTTGTTAATTTTTTTTTTTAACTTTGTGTTTATTGTTTTCAGAGCAAAAGTACACTGTTATACCTCATACCAGGCATACAGTACTAAAACATAGGAGCCATTCAATGGAAACTAGGAAAAGGTAGCCTCAGTAGTCTGATGTGAGGAGCTGGGGTATTCCAATCACTCGAGTACTGAATAAGTCCTGAATATGGCTGCTGCACCTTGCATTATTGTGGCGATCGCTCAGTTTATTTAATTAAATTTTGGTAACTGGTAGGTACACTTGAACTCTTATGGTCCCTTTTTCAGGGGTGACCCAGGTTTAGTTGCATATATCTAGAGGTAGGGAAAAAACAATGCTTTTGATATGTACAGTGTAGCAGACTTACATTGAGTGAGAGAACAAACATTATAGTAAGAAACTGACACAACCAAAACTCCAGACTTTTGTTAGGTAAAGGCTATTGACAGTTACTGTATGAACCTATTAAGTCTGAGAACAGTTCTACTCCATGGCTGTCGAACCTTTTAATCCAGATCCCTACATTCTTAGCAGAGATGGCACCCTGCATTTGGTCCCTTAGGGTGCCTAAATGGAGCAGCAGCACTGTGGCCCCTTCCCAAGGTGTGCTTTTAGCCCTTTCTGAAACCCTCAGTGGTGGGGCTGTCTTGCAACTCTCTTGGGAGCTCGCTCCAGAGTTTGGGGAGGCGACCCTGACGAACGTTAGCTTAGGGATGATCTAACCCTGGGATTTATAGCAGTGTCTGGTCGGTGGATCTGAGCTCGCCTCCTCATCTTGGGGATGAGTAGGTCCGCAACCCGGAAGGGCCCCGGGTTGCTGCAGCTTGAAGGCCATGCACAGGGAAGGATATGCTAATCTTGCTTCCATGGATGGCCATTCTAAGGCCTGGAGCATCTTGCAGTGGTGTTCCATTTTATCAGCCCTGGCAATGAAACGGCTAACTCTGTGGTAGAGTGTGCTTAGTCGCTGTCTTTCCGTAGCCTCAGCGACTGGAGCAGGGTTGCTCCATAGAAAAGGGTGGGGAGAATTGTCCCGTCCCTACTGCCATCCTGGTTTCCTGTTTAGAAAGGGGGTTTCATAGAAGAGGCTCAGTTTTTAATTAATACCTGTGTGAGGTGGTCCATGTGCTTCTTGAATGAGATCTCCTGGTCGAGGTACATTCCCAGGTATTTCATGCTGTCCACTACTTCAGTCCCTGCTCGTCCCTGGTGGAAAGTGCTAGGTAGTTGGATCTCTTTGGCCCAGTCTTTTGGGCCAAAGAGCATGGCTATTCAGTAGCAATCTGTTGTTCTGACACCAGGTTTCGAGGGCTGTAAAGTCCTGGCTCAATTCCTTTTAAGGACCCAGTGTCTTTACTTATCCAATACAGCACTGCGTCATCAGCATATAGCATGACTTTAGCTCCTCCGCAGTGCTGGGGGAGGTTATTTGTGAACAGGAGAATAGCAGGGGTCTAAGATTGATCCTGTGGGACACCTACGTAGTACTGGGCGCCATCAGATGTACCTCCATCCCATCGACCATTTGTGTCCTATCGCTGAGGTAGTTCAGAACCATTGCTGGGCTATTGCATCCAGTCCCAACACCCTTAGCCGCTCCAGAAGTAGCTGGTGGTCGACCAGATGAATGCCTTGGTGAGGTCAATAAAGACAGCCCATAGCATTTTGTTTTGATCTAGTGCTCGGTATACATCAGTGGTGAAGCTATCGGGCTGTTTCGGTCCCATGTTTTTCCTAAAGCCATGCTGCTCATCAGCCTGCAGGTTATGAATTTCAGGTAGTGGTTCAGCTGCTGGTAGATCACTTTCTTCAGCAGCTTGCTTAGGTACTAAGAATGGAGATAGGTCTGAAATCTTCCATGTCTCCATGCAGCCCGCCTTCGGGATTAGGGTCACCAGTCCAACCTTCCACAGAGCAGGTATTTTTCCTTCTGTCATGGACCTGTTAAAGAGTTGGCTATAGGTCCCATGATAGCAGGGACTCCTATTTTCAGCAGCTTGTGTTCCAGGTTATCGCATCTACTGCCCCAGCTGGTTTCAGGCCTCTGAGCAGTTCCAGGACCTCCTCTGCCGATACCAGCTTAAGGTGGAATTCAGGGCCTGGTGTGAGGCCTCTGGGTTTGCTTGGCAGCCCTGGGAGTCCTCGGCTACCAGGGTCTTTGCTGGATTGCCAGTTCTGAACCTCTGTAGGTCCAGAAAGAAATTGTTGAAGGCGCTAATGTGTGTAATAAAAGAGTAATCCCATAATGTTTTATATTCGCCTATGGCTGATGTGATCTCAGTCCAAACGTATTATATTTTCAATAATGGTAGCACTCCTATTACAGTGCCTTCAGAAAGTATTCACCCCATGGATTTTGTCACATTTTGTGATGTTGCAAACTCAAATTAAAATAAATTTATATGGGTTTTTTGTCAAGTATCTACGCAAATTACTCTATAATGTCAAAGTGAAATGAAACTTCTGGAATTTTTGTACATGTAATTTAAAATAAAACCTGAAATGTCTTGATTTGATAAGTATTCACCCCTTTCTATGACATCCAAATTGAGCTCAGGTGCATCCAATTTCCTTGTGAGAGCACTCTAAAACTTGAATGGAGTCCACCTGTGGTCAGTTCGATGGTTGACATGATTTCAGAGGAAATACACCTGTCTATAAGGTCCCACTGTTGACAGTGCATGTCAGAGCAGAAACTCTACCATGAAGACCAAGGAGCTGTCCGTAGAATTCCGTGATAGAATTGTGAGGAGGCATAGATCTGGGGAGGGTATAAAACATTTCTAGGGTGTTGAAAGTTCCCAGGAGCACAGTCAAGTCCATCATTAGGAAATGGAAAGATTACGGAACCACCCAGACTCTTCCTAGAGCAGGCCTGCCTCCCAAACTGAGCAACTGGCAAGAAGGACCTTGCTCAGGAAGTGACCAAGAACCCAATGACTACCCTGACAGAACTACAGAGTTCCATGGCTGAGATGGGAGAACCTGTCCAGAGGACAACAATCTCTGCAGCACTTCACAGATGTAGCCTCTGTGGGAGAGTGGCTAGACAGAAGCCACTCCTGAGAAAAGGCCACATAATAGCATGCTTGAGTTTGCAAGAAGGCACGTGGCAGACTCTGAGACCATGTGGCAAAAGATTCTCTGGGCTGATGAAACAAAAATTGAACTCTTTGGCCTGAATGCAAAACGCTATGCCTGGCGCAACCGAACACAGCTTATCACCGGTAACACCATCCCTACCATGAAGCATGGTGGTGGCAGCATCATGTTATGGGGATGCTTTTCAGTGGCAGGGACAGGGCACTTGTCAGGATAGAGGGAACAATGAATGGAGCCAAATACAGGCACATCCTTGAGGAGAACCTGCATTAGTCTGCAATAGACCTTGACTGGGGCTAAGATTTATGTCCAACAGGACAACGACCCCAAGCATACAGCCAAAGCAACACTGGCATGGCTTCAGAACAAGAAGGTGAATGTCCTTGAGTGGCCCAGCCAAAGCCCAGACTTGAATCCCATTGAGAATCTGTGGAAAGACTTAAAGATTACGGTTCACTGACGCTTCCCATCCAACTTGACAGAGCCTGAGCAAATCTGCAAGGAAGAATGGGCTAATATCCCCAAATCCATGTGCAAAGCTGTTACAGACATACCCAAGAAGACTTAAAGCTGTAATTGCGCCAAAGGCGCTTCTACAAAGTATTGACTGGGGTGAATACGTAAGTAAACAAGATATTTCAGTTTTAATGTTTCATAAATGTTTGTCACACAATAAAAATATTTTTGCCCCTTCAAATTGTTGAGTATGCTGTGTGAATCAAGGGGAAAAATCATTTCAATGCATTAAAAATTCTGGTAGTAACACAACAAAATGTAACAAAATCCAAGAGGGGTAAATACTTTCTAGGCACTGTATCTCTTGGAGAACCTTCGAGTCCTCACTTTAAACATTTTGATTTACTCAACTTTAAACAGCATTGTCACCTAAAAAGGCAATAGTATCAAGAAAGTGCGTTAAACTTTATGGCATGCTCAGTGCATATAGCTACAACTATTAAGGACCTGTTGATCGATAATATTACAGACTTGTTTAGATGCTAACAATCTAAAGATCTAATCAAAAATAAAAACAGAAAGACTGCAGTGAAACCCATTAGGCCCTCAAACCTGATAAACATTAACTGTACTTTAAGGCACAACTTTAGCAAGTCCCAAACAACTGGTATCCAACGAGGTTAGGACAAGTTCTTTGGGGCTTAGCAAATCAAGTGTCCACATCCAAATCCTCTTTGTCGGGTAGGCGGTTGCTGCGAACTCCTCTCAATAGATTCAACCTTCTTTCAGCTCCATCAGGTCTGTATATTGATAAGTATGGCCGCCATGATGAATCCGGCGAGCAGGCATCATTAGGGAATGCACAGCCCCACGCTTATGCAGATGTACCCGACTGCATCAGATTTCTTCCTCCGGCTCAGGTGGCAAAAGACAGGTCCGGAACAAGTGTAAGGTATGTCCCTCAACGCTGAAGTGAGGTGACTTCCCGCCTGTAGAAAAGCATAACGGACAGCTACTCCCGTGGTAACGATGATGATTGTTCTAGGCAGGTCAGGCTGGATGGGTGCAGCTCTCGTGAAATCAGTAGGTCTCTGGGGCACTCTGGAGCCAATTCTGCAAGAAGGCAAAAGAACTGTGCCTTTACTACCCTACGGGATCCCCACCAATCGGATATTTGCGGCCTCGCCGTTCTCTAGGCCTCCAAATGGTACCTCAGTTGTCCGCTTTCTTGTTCCAGTTTAGTGGTTGCGTTCAAAGTTTTCACCGCTTGAGCTTCTGCAGCTGAGTCAGTTTTTGGCTGCTTCAATTTTAAGGTCTAGTTCGCCTGTCGTCAAAGAATCTCCTCGATCTTACCATCAATAGCCTACATGGATAGAGTCAAGAATGCCGTGGATGTTCCCAGACTGTGAAACTGCCACAGACATGGTTGGGGCCTGCTGTTCCGAGGGTGGTGGAGGTTTAGAACTGCCAGGGCCGCCTTTATTTGTCGCCCCATTGTTTTATCTTGTATCGCTCGATTCCTCAATGCTATAAACTGTGTTATACTGCCCACCAAAAGTTCAAACTATGGAAACTTGTTGATTATTTCAAAGAAATAAACCCCAATTTCTAGAGATGAAGTTGAGTGCATCTTTCCAGGAAGTGTGCTCAATAGCGCCTGCTTGTTGAATTTTAATAGTACTTAGGCTATTATTGTAGCTTTAATGCTTTGTTCATTAAGATGATTAGCCCATTTATCATTTACTAACTTACTAAAATGCCAGCAGAATAGGCCTAACGGTCTTTCGCCTGTTTCGCTTGATCAGCCCCACCCTGGGAGCTGACCTTGCTGGTATTTATCCACTGGGTAAGTTTGTTTAATATAATTTTAGAAATATATTTGTAGAGATATCTAGCAAATTATTTGGTCTAAAATTGTTTGGGTCATATACAGAACCATTTTTATAGATGGGCACTAATATATTAGTCAAATCTGTTGGGAATGTATTTATGTGTCAAATATAAATATGCAAGTAAATATAGGGATTCAAAAGTTGCTATAATTTTTTATAAATTTTGGGGAATATAATCATGACTAGGGCTTTATTATTCTTTAATTTAGCATTGGCTATTTCAATATCTTGCTCTGTTAAAACCAGTGGATCATATATACCTTCCAGAATTATTTTTTTTTTTTTTTGGGGGTTAATTTCAATGACTCTTTACTATTAAAATCTCCCTAAAGTATCTAACCCAATCCTCCTTGGGAACATGCACTGTAAGTGAGGGTTGGTAAGCATTACAACCCTTTGCTGACAATTTCCAAAATCTGGTGTTATCATTTGCTTGGATTACCTTAAACATTTCTTTCCATTGAATATTTTGTCTTCTGTTCTTTTTAGTTGCAGAAATTTAGTGTATGATTTTCTGGTTTTGTTAAGATTAGAAAAGTTTATTCTATACAGATGTTTTTTGTCTATCTTATTAGTTTATGAAGTTCCCACTTAGCTTCAGGACAAGAATTATCAAACCAAGAATTATTTTTTTTAAAGAATTGCTTATGGTCTGTTCTGTATATATTATCTGCATTTAATTGGCATAACCTTTATTCCATCAGGTCAGGTTGCACTAAGTTAATGCTAATTTCCTCATTTCATTTTTCTTCCCAGTGGTCCAAAACAGTACTGATTTCACTATTTTTAATTGTGAACGAAAGAGCACTTTCTTGCCAGATATGTCCAAATTAATTAGTTGGTTACATAGGTCATCAGAGTTATTAGCCTTCCATCAATATCTGCAGTAAGTTCCAGAGAGGCATTGTCATTTTCAGCTCTAGTTGTAATAATTATAGTTTTCTGGACTGCAAATAATGTAGTCAATTAGACTTCATCCGTCGTGTGAAAATAAGTAGTATTTTCAGATAAATCTCCAGGTAGTCTACTATTCAGAATCAGTAGAGCGTGTTCCTCAATTAATTTCTGAAGTTCAAAACCATTATTGTTTTTATACTTATCCATACTTTTTCCTTGATGTACTTTCACCTAAGTTTATTTGTGTTTCCAGAATGTTCAAATTATCATAATTGGCTATCCGTAATTAAAGTCTCCAGCAGCAATAGTGATACTTTGTGGATGCATCTTAAAAGAGTTATCGATAAGATTGTCCAAATCTTATTCAAGTCAAATTTTAGTTTAGGTGGGGAATGTAAACATTAATTATACTATACTAACATACTATTTGCCAGCAGATTAGGCCTTACGGTCTCCATCGAGTCTGCTCGAACCTTAGATCCTTAGTTGGGTGCGAGGCCCTGCCATCCCTTGTGCTCCAGAAACCCCTATCGCTCCATCCCCACCCCTGGGACAGGCTATCATCTGATACATCCACTTTCTGTGTCTGTCCCACCTCTCTTGAAGCCCTCCACTGTGGATCTCTGAACCAGCTCGCCAGGCAGTGCATTCCAAGGGTTCACCACCCTCTCAGTGAAAAACCTCCTCTTCCCTCACCCTTCCACCTTCAAACCATGCCTCTGGTGATACCGCCCTGCTTTAGTCTAAAGATCCCTCCATGTTTACCCTATTTATTCCTTGAGGTATTTGAAGACCTCAATCATGTCCCCTGTCTCTCCTCTCCTCCAGTGAAAACAGGCAGAGCTCCTCAAGTCTGTCCGTGTATCGTCAAATCCCCTAGCCTCGTATCATCTTAGTTGCCCTCCTCTGTACCCTCTCCAGGAGCTGTAATCACTCTTCAAATTTCTAACCCATACCACAAATATAATTATATAATTGGGGTCTGTTTTAAACATTTCCTTAATCACAATGTTTTTCCAACTTTAATGTAGGTAGTTAAACCACCTGTAGGTCTTCTAGTTTTTTTAATTTTAACTGCTGCAGCATGAAATGCAAGGAAGCTATTTACAGTATATTCACAAGTACTTTTGCCCAGGTCTCTTGCAATAAATGGCATCGAATTTGCTTAAATACTGCACCCATTCATTATTAGCCATCTTTCCAAGTTTATAGTTACATTCCATGAAAGCAAATTTGCATCAACATCAGAAGTTTTGTTGTTATCAATTGTGCTTGCAGTTCTGAGTGGTACATTTTTCTAGTCAATCATTTTTTTTAATGCTGACTTATTGATGTTTCATTTTTCAGATCATTCATATCTATTAATAAAATACCTGCCTATCAATTTTCTGCCCCTCCCAATAATTTTTTGTTTGTTGGTTAGATGTACAGGTTATATTAATTTGAGACCCCATCCCTTTGGAAAATTCTGTCAACATTCTGTACTGTGTGTTCCTCAGTTTTGAGCTAAGTGACCCTTGCTAACAAAGCTGTGACAAAAGACTTCAGTATAGCATTATTTTCACCATACAGTTAATTAATTCTAAAAAGGTATAGAACATGGCATCTTTTACTTTTCTGACCCTCTTGTTAAATTTTTTGAGTAATGTTCGTCGATTCTCAGCCCAGGCCGCTGGCCCACGGTCTTTCTGTCGGGCTAGTTGGTCAAGACGCTGGTCAGTCTTCGGATGAGATTTTCTCGAGCCATTTGACAGGTTATCACCTGATGAGGCCCGATGCCTCCTTATCCAGCACTCGATCCTGCCGCTAATTCAGGGGCAGACGGATCAGACAACTGATTCTTCCTTTGGAGATTCCGGACCCAGAGGATCCTTGGCATTCACTGGCTCTCTCCGAGGCCTGCTGTCAGTCCCCAGTGGTCAAGGTCATGGTCCCGCTGTCCATCCCTGGGTCGAGCAGCCTGCATCAGTGTCTACACTCGCTGTTGGTGCTCGGAAGCAGCGTTGCTGCTTTTCCTCATTCTTCGCGCGTGAGGAAAGGCCGCACAAGTTGCATAAACGCTAAGGAGGACTTAATGTGGCAGCAGCTCGCCACTGGGATGAAGCCCATTCTGGCTTCAACCCCAGCCTTCACTTGGCTCTCGCCACGGAGGCAGACACCTTCTCTGCCTTGGCAGGAGCTGACCCGACAGGTCCTGACTCTGCCTCCACCAGCTTTTTTTTTGCTGATTTCAGTTGGAACCACCACTGAAACAGCTGAAGACCTGGGCGCCAGACTAAGGAGGCCTGCCCAGAATCGGGTCTTCCTCATTGGCTGTTGATCATTGTCACCCGACCGTCCTTGGAGGGTCAGTGGGGACTCTGGTGGTTGACCCTCTTTGGTGAATCCAAGTCAGAGGACTCTTCCTTACACCTCCGTGGACATGGGGTCAACCGGGATCTCTCTATGGAGGAAGGCCCTACGACCGGCGATCTCAGTGGAGGAGGGCCCTACTGCCCTTATAGGACTGCTACATCTTATCTTGAGTCCATGAGTCTCCAGATGGAGCCTGTTTAGAAGCGGGCATGGTACCCACTCACTGAGATCCTGGACTGGAGTGATTCCCTGGAGAAGCATTCCTGGTTGTGGAAGCCATTCTTGGCCTTGCGTTGGAGCTGTGGCAGCATCCATCCTCCTACACTGTGCCATCGGTCCGAATGGCCCGCAAGTATGCAGTCCCTATGGGTTTCCTTTTCGGGTTCACGGAGCACCCTTCAGCTGAGGGCCTTGTGGCTGACTCCATGTTCAGGTACTCTGGGGACGTGGGTGACATTGACAAGCCGCCCAATAAGGAGTGCAAGAAACTGGACCATATTGACAAGAAGGATCTGTGTTGCCTCCTCCCTTGGCCTTTGCCAGGTGAGTTCGGCTCTTCTGGGTACACTTGATGGGGTTCTTCCTCATCTCCCAGTGGACCTCCAGTCCATGGTCAAGCAGGTCCAGGACCAGGGCTGAGCTGTAGCCAAACAGCAGCTCCAGACAGCCACGGATATCAGTGATTCATGCGTCCGGCTCCATGGTGGCTGTAGTTGCCATGTGCCACAGAGTTTGGCTGGAGATCTTAACCTCACGGTGGATACCCAGCACAATTTGGCAGATGTGCCTTCTTCAGTACTGACTTGTTTGGGCCTGGGGTCGAGGGGCACCTCACCGACATTGAGAAATCCAGTGCCACCTTGGACTCTGTGATATCCACCCAGAGGGATCCTAGTGGTTCCAAGCAACCAAAGAAGAAGCCCTTTTGGCTCCTCTCTGCTCCTGCGGCCAAATCGGCTCAGCCCCAAGTTGGACAGCAGGCTCAGGCCTTGAGGACGAGGCCCTGGTGGCTCTTCGGACGGGCACCTCCGCCTCCAAGCCTGTCCAGCGATGGGATGAAGGGTGCCTCCCTCATGCCAGTCACACCTCCCTGGTTCCTCCCATGGGGTCCAGCTCCACCACTTCCTTTCTGCCTGGTCTGCTGTTACCACAGACAGGTGGGTCCTGAGGTGATCGGTCAGGGTCTGCCTCTGGAATTTGAGGTATACCTATCGTGCGAGCCTGCACCCAACAGGAGGGCATGTTGTCCTCCGACATTGCTCAGCTTCTCCTCAAGGAGGTTGTGGCTCCTGACTCGACCCTCCGAAAACCCTGGGTTTGTCTCAGGTATTTCCTGGTGTCAAAATGGATGGGTGGGCTAGCGTCCCATCTTAGATCTGCACACCCTGAACAATTCCTTTTCATGAAGGGAGTACAGAGTCGACAGGAGCCAACAGCATTACTTGTGCAGTACAGCAATTCTCAAAACGAGCTGGGCTCACAGAATGGACACAAAATTCTCCAAAACTTTGGAAAGATTAACACATTTATTGTTAAAAAGTACAGCAATGTAGCCCCCAACTTCTGTCAACGACTGTTTCACTAAAGTGCTTTTTCAAGGCAAATTGCACTGACCAATCACAGTACATGATTTAAATAGTCTGTTCAATCTACTAACTCAAATTTCATTGGTTCTCCTAAATTTGTGATGTCATGTGTTGACTTTTATATCCACAATAGAAGAGTATAATAGGGGATGAGATACTAACAACAACAAAAATGGAAAGGACCTGGGGGTAGTCATATCAGATGACTTAAAGGTGGGCAAGCAATGTGAGAGGGCAGCAAGGAGGGGTGGGGGATACTGGGATGCATAGGGAGAGGCATCACCAGTAGAAACAGGAAGTTATTATCCCTATGTACAGACAGTTGGTGAGACCCCATCTGGAGTACTGCGTGCTCTGGGACCCAATCTCGAAAGACATAGACAGGATGGAAGCTGTCCAGAGGAGGGAACTAAAATGATGCAGGGTCTGCACCAGAAGACATGTGAAGAGAGACTTAAGGAGCTAAATATGTATAGCCTCGAGGAAAGGAGGGAGAGGGGGACATGATAGAAACGCTCAAGTACCTCAAGGAATCAACAAAGTCCAAGAGGGTAGCATCTTTCAGAAAAAGAGGTGCAAGAACAAGGGGCACAATTTGAAGATGGGGGGTGCTCAGAGGTAATTTAAGGAAGTATTTTTCACAGAGAGAGTTGTGAATGGCATGGGAACGGCCTTCCGGAGGAGTGTTGTGGAGTCAAAACAGTGGTGGAATTCAAGCATGCATGGACAGTCATAAGGCAATTCTAGGGGTGGGGTAGGAAGAAGTAGGCTGCTGGCTAACTAGGACCTGCAGCTTATCCATTAGGTAGGGAAATGGGCAGACTGTGTGGGCCAGCGGTCCTTATCTGCCATCAAAATCTATGTTTCTATGTAACATGAGATGGGGGGAAGGGTGGGCGGAAGAGGACAAGGAGTAACGGAATATAAAACACCATAATAAAAACATATAACAACCTTAGTACAGATATAATAAAGGGTATATTACAATTATCTACAAAAATTCAGCAAACTTAATCTATTTTTGCTTTAAATGTGGTTACAAGGAAGAACATTATTTCATGCAGGTCTGCTCCATGCTTTAAACCTGAACTGCCAAAAGCTTTCTTTCTAATAAGAGGTTGTTCAAACTCTTCGTTCTAAAACTACTTTTTTCAATACCTTGAAATATGAATGTATGATTCACCCACATTTCTGTACATGAATTGACAAGACATTCTCCATATCTCTATTCATAATGCTTCTAACATGTTCACTTACACATTGTTTCAGTTTCCTAGTCGTTTTCCTATATAAAATTTCTTGTATTTTCAAGTTGCTTAATGTACAGTTGTTGTTGTGTTGCAGTCAATAAAATCATGTATTTTGAACACCTTATTTACATTTGCTGTAGAAAACTTATCCCCAGTACATATTACTTCATAAAATTTGTTGTTCTTGCATTTATATGTACCTTGGGGAGAATCGACAGTTGATTTAAGCCTGTTTCTTTAAAATGGCTATGTGTTATTCTATCACCAATGGTGGGTCCTCTTTTAAATATCATTTTGATTTCTGTGCACTTATGGCTGCCAACCTTACTTAAGTATTTAAGACATGCCAATTTTTATTTATAATCGCTTGACTTTGTATGCTTGTGTACTGAACTGACTAAGAAAGCATACACTATTTTCTGTTCCAAAATGTGTTTTCTGTCTCTGTATACATAATTCCTTCCTATTTCATTTACTGACATGACAGCATTATTTACACACACTAGATTGAAATCTCTCTCCAAAATTTAAATTTCCTGCAGCTTCCTGATACTGCATCCTTGGTGCAATTACGCTTTAAGTGAATAAACTGCCCTTTAGGATATTTCCTATAACACTTTGGGTGATGACTAGTGAAGTGCAGAAATGAATTTTTCTCTGTCTCTTTTAAACAGTTTGGTAGATAATCCTCCTTCCTAATTTTATAGATGGTTAAATCCAAAAATTACTGTTTCAAGACTTTTACACATGGTAAATTTCAAATCTGAATTGCTACTTTTCTAGGAATTCACAAACTGAATTAGTGCACCTTCCATGCCTGCCCATAACAAAATAGGTCATCAATAAACCTTTATATTCTTTCACACATTCAAAAATGGGTTATTTGTGGCAGTCAAAATCACCTCATTTTCTCACATGCATAGATATGTTGTAGCATAATTGGGGCGAATGCAGCTCCCATTGCAGTCCCTTTGACCTGCAGAAAGAATGCATTTTGAAACTTGAGCTACCAACTAATACTGACGGTCAGTTTACCAAAGAGCTTTTTCAAGGCAAATTGCACTGACCAATCACAGTACATGATTTAAATAGTATGTTCAATCTGCTAACTCAGATTTCATTGATTTTTCTATATTTATGATGTCATGTGCTTATGACTTTTATATCCACAGTAACATGAGAGGGAAGGAAAGGGGAAGAGGACAAGGACTGAAGGAATATAGAGCACCTTTTAAAACATAGGACAACCTTAGTACAGCTAGAAGTAAGCAATAAGACACAACAGGGTGCGATTATGGTGTGATAACCGCACCTTAGGGGCGAGTTAGCACGAGGCCATAGGTATCACTCTGTAGATAAAAATAAAATGAAGCCATAATGGAGGCTTCTCAGTTCCCAATGCTGCAAGCATGAACGTGGTTCAGAACTGCCACACTAACTGACCGATCATGAACTGCTCACTCTGTCCTAAAAGATAAACAGCAGGGTGAGTTATTTACCACCTTTCTCTTTGTTTATACACTATTAGAAATGGATAGGGAGCTTTGCTTTCTGATTGGCTGATGCCACCAACTACTCCGGTCGGATCAGGCAGTAGAGACTGGGAAATAATAAGCCCCAGTCTCTGGCTGCCTGATTACCATTTAAATCCCTGTGCCCATAGAATGTTCAATTATTTGGAGCCACCATTTTTTTCTCTTGCTTTATGAGACATACTGCTGCCCTGTGGCCTGTAACACTCACTTATTCTGTGACAGCTGCTAGAAACAGCACATCAGCCTCCTGGGGCACATTTAAAGTAACATTTCTGTTGTCTGCTTTGTTTCTTTATTTTATACTGTACATCCATGTCCCACACAGTTACCGACTTTCTGAAAGCCTCCAACCACGCTTGTTGTGCCCATTCGCTCCAGCCAGCTACCCGCTGTCTGTCCCCTGGCTGTACAAGTGAGAGCGGCATCTGAGTCAGACCGTGGTCACACTTAAAAAAAGAATAAATAAATAAATAAATAAATGGGACCCCAACCGCTTTATGTCGGAGTCCCTAATCCTCGATGAATAAATGGGAAACCACTTGCTAACAGTCCAAAATGGCACATCCACCCTCTGCAACTCAGTTGTTTTAAATTTAGAGAGGGACAACCCACTGCCCCAGCCCCAACATCTGGCTTCACTAAACATCCCACAACAATGGCAGTCTCTGCACACAACTGTCACAAACTCTGCCAAGCCATGATTTTTACTGAGAACTTTTTCCTCACACTCAACAAGTTGAAAACATCTCTGGTAGCGCCCCCAGCATTTGAGCCACTCGCTTAACTTGTCACACGAGAAGGGTGACAAGTGCCTTGGACCTGGTAAACCAGTAGATGTCCTCTTTCTGGACTTCAGCAAGACATTTGACTCTGTTCCTCATGTGGGCCTGTTGGATAAGCTGGGAGAAATGGGGGTGGGGAACCAGATGATCAGATGGATAGGCAATTGGCTCCAGGACCGGACCCAGAGGGTCGAGTTGGTGGGATAGTCTCATCCCCAAGGAGGGTCATTAGTGGGTCCCACAGGGATCAGTCCTTGGGCCCCTTCTGTTCAACGCCCACGTATCTGACATAAGGACAGGAATCAGGAGTGAGATGAGTCTCTTTGCAGATGACTCAAACTGGGGGTGGTGGTGGATGGGGAGGAGGGAGGGTGGCCCTACAGGGGACCTGGAGGCTCTGGAAAGATGGTCTAGAAAGTGAAGCTGAGGTTCAATGCAGGAAATGCAAGGTACTCCACCTGGGGCCAGAAACCCAGGTCAAGTGTACACCCTGGGGGAATGCTACAAGTCTCGATGGCTGAGAGGGACCTGGGGGTGGTGGATGTCAAGATGAACAACTCGGAGACTTGTAGGAGGGCAGCAGCCAAGGCCAACAGGATGCTGGGATGCATCGCTAGGGGATCACCTCCAGAAGGAGGGAAGTGATACTCCCTCTGTATAACTGCTTGGTGAGGCCGCACTTGAGTACTCGTGCAGTTTTGAGGCCACACTTAAAGGGACATTAACCTCCTGGAGAGGGTCCAGAGGAGGCAACCAAAATGATTTGGGGCTTGGGGACAGGACCTATGAGGAGAGGCTCAAGAGTAAATATGTACACATTGAAGAGAGAAGGGACTGGGGAGACATGATAGAGGTCTTTAGGTACATGAAGAGGGTAAATAGGGAGGAACAGTCAGGGTGCTTCAAGGAAGGAGGAAGGGCCACTAGAGGGCATGGGTGGAAGCTGGAGGGGGAAGATTCAGGGAGAAAGGAGGAGGTGCTACTTCAGTGAGAGGGTGGTGGAGCCATGGAATGCACTGCCTAGGAGGCTGGTGGAGGCAGAGACAGTGGAGGGGTTCAAGAGGGGTGGACAGGTACAGGGGAAGGGTTCTGGGAGCAAAATCCAATGCAGCAAGAATATCCGAACTGGGAAGGGAGAAGCCAGAGAAGGCGAGGGATAGCAAGGTCAGCACCCAGATTGGGGACTGACCAAACGAGCAGACACGAAAGACCGTTAGGCCTATTCTGCTGGCATTTTAGCATGTTAGATGAGAACAGCTGGCAGTTGCGATTTATTTCAAACCCTGTTCCTGTTAGCTTCCAGCAGAAAATAAAAAGCTGTCACCTTTTCTAAAGCACTCCAGTACCGCTGTTAGTGCTACTGTAGAACACTTCGGATCCATCTTGTTGATAGGCACGTGGTGGTGGGATGGCGGCAGGCAGCTTCGGATCGCAACCGCAATGAACAGGATGAGGCTGCAAATTAAACGGACGATTGAACCCTTTTTTCCCTCCTGTCCCTTGATGTCTGCAAGCACTAAAACCCACCAGTTTGTTGCCCAATAGTCACTGGTCCCGAATGTAGTTGTAACCACAACAGCTCTGCTTCCAATTAAAAAAAAAAAAAAAGTAGTTAAATAAATACAAAAAGAAAAAGGTAAAATAACAGAACTGTATTTTAGCCGTGTGTGTGGTAGCAGAGTGGGGTAACCATGCCAACGAGCTCAAAAGTTACAGGTACAGAGGCTGGTCCTCAGTTCAAACAAAAGGCAGAGTAACTATTTTATTACAAAATAAATTTACAGAATTGTTCTTGTTTTTTCAAATGTATATAATACAGGTACCCATTTTCTAAAGCGCAATAATACCCTCCACGGTGAGTGGTATGGGCTATACTGACCTTCAGGGGCTCTTTACGCCTCTAGGCGGTCCGTATCGCCTAACATCGCCAATTCTTGTTGGGTACTATTGCTTACTTAGAAAATGGACTAGATTGGTAGAGCTGTCTGATTGATTGGCTGAGAGTTACAGCAGGAGTACATTAAGTTTCAATAGTGAGACGCCTGTCTAAAACAAGGTCCAATTCAGGATGCCCTATTACTTGTGTGAATCTTGGGCACCCCATCCCTCTCTAATTGGCAAAACACAGAATTTCAAAATAAAATCGCCGCTCTTTTTTTTTTTTTTTTCTGCAGATGGCAAAGTGAGAGGTGCTGCCAGCAACACGAGCTACAGCTTCAGCTTCTTTAGTACAACAATTTCTTTTTTAGCAATACCTTATCTTTGCCAGCACTCTCCCCACTGCGTCCCCAGCTCCTACAGTCTAGCCCATTTTCCAAGTTTCGCTTAGATACCAGCTCTGTTGACCTCCATGGCTGCTTCAAGGCCCATTCATTCAAATGAAACGGCTATTTACAACAAGCGCCTGTGTTCAAGTGACCTGCATCGGCATCAATTGGAAAACAGAGCCTGCAAGTAGGACAAAAACCTTTCATTTTTAATTAAATACTAAAACAGATCCCATAGACTGCTCATGAAGCATTTCAAAAACATCTCGGTTTTTTTTTTTGGGGTGGGGGGACGAACAACAGAATGGATCTCACGAGCAGGCAACAGGACATGAAACAAAAAACGGAGGGACTACTGTACAAGACAAACAGTAAAACATCATTTTTACTTAATTTTTAAATCACAGATAAGAGTGGTAAGGAGCCCATATTTTGAGCACAATAATCGCCTCCAGGGTGGGTGGTATAGGCAATACTGGACCGCCCAGGGCTATACATTACACCCCTAGGTAGTCTGGTATTGCTCTATCACCGCCCACCCTGTTGGGCATTATTGCTTACTTTCTTCATTCTGTTTTTTTTTCTGTGTTTCCCCACATTCAGGAAATGGAATGTTTACCATGGAATACAGGATTTAAAATTCAGCTCAGTTCTACTAGCAGAATGTTCCTCTACTAACATACTGTACCACACAGACAACAAAACTCTAAACCAGTTTAGAGCCAGAAACCATTTATCTTACTGTCAGGAAAGCAGAAGAGATTTCCTGATGATCAGGTAAAGATAGAAGGGGATTTTTCACTGTTAGCAAAGAAACATTTGTAATGAAAACTATAAACAAGGGAGGAAGAAGGAGCCTTTAGCTGGTGGCTGTGAGTGTAAGTAGATCTGAAATATTTTTTTTTTAGCTGGTATTTCTGTGTGTTTGTAATTGTATTTGAGGGCTGGTCTTAACTGCCATTTATTGTGCTTTACATTTAGTTTGACAGGAGTAAGGGATTCTAGCAGACAAGTTGGTGACTGTGTGAGGTGTCACTGCCAGAGGACTTCAGCATGGACTGTGTTTTGACACAGCCTGTGGTGTACTCCCACCCGCCCACCCCACAACCCACCCCCAAGGCTCGCCTCTACATTTATTGGGTGAGTCCCATAAGGTCTTGCAACATCCTAATCCTATTAGGGTGACGCTTGGTAGTGCTGGCTACTGCATCTTGGGTACTGTTTGTATCGATTGCTCAGGCATATGCTGGCTACTGCTGTGAAAAGGGTAGATTGATTGAGTGTATATTGATTAGAGGGTACTTTTATCGTCGAGGGGGCCATATTGCCCACACCTAACAGTGAGGATAGGATCGAATGATGCAAGAGCCGTATTTTGGGAGGGTGATTGGGTGTATGATGCGGCGGCTACATAATATTGAATTGGACATGGAGATTTGGGGATGTCCAGTGTGTTACACAGTTGGCAGACCCTCAGGTGGGAGGTCGAGGGATCAGGAAGCAGTTGGAGGGAGGGAGGGGTGTGTTGAGGAAGGGGGCAGGAACCATATGATGATAGGCGAGGACAAAATGGCATACCCAGGGTATGGGGTGGGAGTGAGAGGACTAGGACCACATGGTTGCTCGGGGGATGAAATACCAGTGTACAGGCTTCACCCGAAGGAGGGGCGGCCCAGAGAGCCAAGGAAGGGGAGGGGACAGGAGGCGCAGTTTGGGGCAGGCATCACGCTTATGAATCACTTCACCCTGCTGTACCCGGATGATGAGATGGAAGAGGCTGGCAGACAGGGGGCAGGGTGATGGGGAGGATTGGTCAGGTGTCTGAGGAGGCAGGGATAGAGGGAGGACCTGATCCAAAGGAGGGGAGGGCATGGGGAACATGAGACCCAGGGCACCAGACGGATGGGGGAACAGGAGCCCAGGTCTGAGGGAGGGCATGGGGGGTGCACAGAAGAGAGTCAGGGTGGACAAGACCCAGACCCAGGACAAGGCAGAGTTGAGGAAGGAAAAGCGGACAAGGAGGGGGGGTGAGGAGGGGAACACTTTGGTAGGCCAGCCCGAGACTGGAATTGTGAAGAAGGGGTGGAGAGCACTAGGGTACAAGGGTCCATTACTGCAGAACCTGAGGGGAGGAGAGAAGGAGAAGGAAACAGGAATAGGAGGCGGTGGAGAAGTTAATGGCAACAGACCAACCAGGGAAGAGTTAAGGGGGCGACTAGTGATATTCAGGCTGTGAAGGGTGCGAGGAGCAAGCTGGGAGAGGAGACAGAAGAGGGAGCCTGGAAGGCACAATTAAACTAGTGATGTCCAGGCTGTGGGAGGGCAAGGAGCAAGCAGGGGCCATATTCAGGGAAGGAGTCTGAAGGCACATACAGACCTGTGACCCCCAAGTTGCAGGACGGAGACGAGAAAGCTGGGACATAGGCAGAAAAGGGAGCCTGAAGGGCACCGACAAAATAGACACCCAGGCTGTGGGAGGTGCAAGGAGCAAGCAGGGGACGACAGAAGGAGGAGTATGGAAGAGCACAAACGGGCTAGTAACTTGGGGGGGTGAAGGTGTTCTGCTGGGTGACTCTGATGATTAGAGGTATCCAGTGGGAGGGGCTGGGGAAGGAAAAGGCAGCTCAGTCAAGGTTAAATGTATCCCAGGCCTGTCAAGCATAAGGTCAAATTCCAGCAATACTCAATGGCAAGGAATGCGGAGGATCCCCAGACTTTCTAGTTCACCTGGGGAACAAACGATTTAGAAGGGAACAGTGAACTGAAGATACAGGCAAGATTCAGAGAATTGGCCAGGGTTCGCCACCTATAGGATGCTCTCCTTACTGAGATACTGCCAGTACCAAGGCAAGCGGGAAAATAAGCAAAAATTTAGGGGTGGAAACAGTGGCTCAGGAGTTGTGTGTTGAAGGGTATGGATTGATGGGGGACTGGGGATGATACATGGGAAGATAAGGGCTATATGCCAGGGATAGGCTGCATCTCAACCTGGAGGAGGAAGGTCCATAAACTAAAATTTGATTCATTGGTGATAGGTGGGGTTGTAGGGGAGGGATAGAAAGACTGAAAGTCCCAGCGAGGAAGCCTGAGGGTTCAGGACTAGATCATGCAAAGTGAGCTGCAGGTTGTGTTAAAAGATCAGAGGAACTGAGGGGGAAGAGAGATGGGGATTGCGCTGGGCTGAGAGGACTGGAGGGGTCAGGTGGAGGACAGTCCTGATCAATGCCAGGAGCATGGGCAAAAATGCCAGAGCTCCAGGCAATGCTAGTTGAGGTGCAGCAGACCTGGCGCCAATTACTGAGACATGGGCCACCAAGAGGCATGATTGGGACCTACATTTAGAGGATACACAATATTTAGGAAGGATGGGGGTGGGAAGGTGTGTGTGGCATTGATAGTCAAAAATTACATAGTAGTTGGTGGAATTGAGGAGGCAGGAGATGTGAGGCAATTTGGGTAACCCTACAAATGAGGGGGTAAAAGATTAAAATAGGGGTGGTGTACAGACCCCGCACTGGAAGTGGAACTGGAGGATGATCTGGCTGAGAACATCAGGGTCACTGTGGCCTCGGAAAGGGCAGGGTGGTGATCATGGGTGACCTAGATGCGGGGCAGACTGGGGCACTAATGACATCCTCGGTGGCCAGGGAGCAGAGGTTGATGGATGTCTTCTAGGATGCTTTCCTAGTCCAACATGTGGGGAAGCCTACTAGGCAGGATTGGATCCTAGACATTGTCCTAGCAGATAGTGACCAGATAAGGGCCTGGAGGTGAGCAGGCAGTAACCATGCCACAGTCTGGTTTCTTATGTTCCTAGGGGAGAGGAAATTTGCACTAACATAGAAGTAATAGATTTCTGGGGGCGGACTTTGAGGGCATGGGAAGGATTCTTAAAGGGTGCTTGAATGAGATAGAGCCAGACATGGATGCTGGTAGCTTGTGGGAGACCATTAAGAAGGGGTACAGGAGGCTTTGAGGGTCTGCACAAAGGTAAGGCGCAACAATGTAGAAACAATAAGCCGTGTTGGTGGACCCAGAGGTGCAGGATGCGGTGAGGAGAAAAAGGGCTACCATGCATGCTTAAGCACTCAAGGGGGGCTAGGGAGGAGAGAGTATTATTTCCTAGCTAAGAGGGTCACCAGGGTGGTAAGGGGGCCAAGGCTAAGAAGGAGCTTAACCTGGCCAGGGATATCTGCGGGGGTTCTGTAGATACATGGGGAGAAAAGAAAAGTAAGGGCACAGATCAGCAGGATTAGAACTGGGGGATGGACGAGGAAGCTGGGGAACAAGCAGAGGTGCTAAATGAGTACTTTGCCTCTGTCTTTATCGGGGAGGTGGGGGATCTTCCAACCCAATGGGAGGGTAGAGGAGCCCACTGAACCAGGAGGTCAGTCAGAGACTGAAGGACTGGATGAGACTAGGGCAGGGATGGGTCATATCTAGAAGGGGAGAAGAGGATGCATGAGGAGGGGGGATGGCAGGGCAAAATCACAGCGGATAGGGTGAGAGAGTCCCTCTGGTCGCTAATGACTGAAAAAGCGGGGGCCAGATGGGCTGCATCCAAGGGTGCTGAAGGAACTGGCAGATATGCTGGCAGCTCCACTGGCCTCACTCTTCAACATCTCCCTGATGACAGGTGGGTGCCTCAAGACTGGAAGGTGGCTCATGTGCCTATCTACAAGGGGGTCCAGAGAGGAGATTGGGAATTATGGGCCCGTTAGCTAACATCTGTGGTAGGCAAGGTTATGGAGGGTATTATCAAGGAGAGGCTGTGGGGGGCAGCTGGAAAGGTTGGGGCACCTGGATGATGGGCAGTATGGTTTTGTTTTGGGAGATCGTGCCAGACTAACCTGGTGGAATTTATGACTGGGTGACGGGTGCCCTGGACCGACATAGGGCAGTGGACGCCCCTATCTGGATTTCAGTAAGGCATGCTCAATCATACCCCTATAACGGCCTACTAACAAAGCTGGGGATGGGGGGGCAGTTGCTCAGGTGGGTGGAAAACTGGCTTACGGGGCAATACAGTAGTGGTGGTTGAGGATAACACCTCCCACAGGAGGGTCACAGTTGGGTCCCCAGGGTTTGGTCCTGGGGCCACTTTGTTCAATTCCTATGTCTCGGACATAGGGTGGGCATTGGGAGTAGGTTGAGTCTCCTTGTGGATGACTCAAAACTGGGAGCACTGACAGACTGGCAGGAAGGCGAGAGGCCCTGCAGAGATCTGGATACCCTGGGGGGTGGACAAGGAAGTGGGGGTTGAAGTTCAATGGGAAATGTAGGTGCTGCATCTGGGGTCAGAAACCCGGACATGCATACACCCTGGGGGACCACACTGCAAAGTCACATCAGGTGAGAGGGATTGGGGAAGTGGTGGACAGCAAAATGAATAACACAGAGAATTGTCGAAGAGCTGCAGCAAAAGCAAACAGGATACTGGGCTGCATAACCAGGGTGATTACCTCCAGGAGGAGGGAGGTTATCCTCCCTCTGTATAATGCCCTGGTTGGGCTGCATCTTGAGTACTGTGTGCAGTTCTGGAGACCCCATCTTGAGAGGGACATAGCTGCTGTGAGACGGTCCAGAGGAGGGTGACCAGGATGATTCAGGGCATGGAGGGTAGGACCTGAGGAGAGACTGGATGAACTCAATCTGTCGCATTGGAGGAGAGGAGGGACAGAGGGACATGATGGAGACTTTCAAGAATGTAAAGGGGATAAATAAGGGCGGGAGCTAGGAAGTGTTCAGGCTAAGAAGAGGGAACTACCAGGGGCACGAGTGGAAGGGAAGGGGAATACAGGGGGAGGCAGGAGACACTTCTTCACAGAGGGCGGTGGAACTATGGACACACTGCCCAGGAGTCTGGTGGAAGAGACCATAGTGGAAGGATTCAGGAAGGGTTGGGACAGGTACAGGGAAGCTGAGGCCAGGAGGGCCACCTCTGGAGCTGGGGGTGGAGGAGGAGCTCCCTGCATGGGGCTAGCTTGAGCAGACACACATAGACCATGGGGCCTATTCTGCTGGCTTTTACTATGATATTTAATGTTTCTAATTTGTTTATGTGTGTAAGGAGAGTGTGATGATCTGGTAAACATTTAATTAATTGTTTTTATTTTATACAGTCAGACCCGGTAAATCCATAAACATTTCTTTTGACCATTTTGTTACGAATAAAAAAAATATGTAGTAACCAGGTAATGATCAAAGGATTTTTCTTGTTTACTTTTATTAGAAAATTGGAAGTTTGGTAATACTGTGCTGAACAATTAAAGTATTCCAGGTTCCTTGCTTTGACCTTTTTAAATTAATACTTCTTTTCAGCCTTTGTAACTACAGTGAAACTCTTTTCCCCTAGCAGTTGCTGTTATTCTCTTTCAATTTCTTGACATTTCATAACATTAGTGACACCATTCTGTGCCGCTCATATGAATAGCCTGGTACTGTCACTGATTCCATTGAATGATTAGAACATGAAAAGAAAGAGCAGTAGCTGGTAAAAATAGTGTAACTTGAGGTAGAGCTGAATGCATCCCAAAACTAGATTATTTATTTATCAAAATTGATCAAAGCATATCATACTGAGATACAAATTTGCCAGCAGATAAAGGCCTAGAGTTCTATCAAGTCTGCTCGAATGTCAGCTAGCCCCTTTATTATCAGAACACACACTGGCAAGGAAAGGAAAATGGGAGAGCTGTTAACTATCTAAAACTAATTTCCTGTCACCTTTAGCATGACAGATGGGATTAAGAGGGATTAAGAAAACTGCCATTAGCAGCTCATTAACACCTGCAATGGATTATCCAGGTTAAAATGAATGGGGCTAATGGTCTCTGTACTCTGAACACATGATTCGGATTCAGAAACAGAGGTTTCCATATTAAAGAGACAATTAACATGACTAAAATCTGTTTCAGAGGGTCCCTGTTCAGATAATCAGGTATACTGTAATAACAAGGCATGGATTAACCAGGTCTGACTTTAAGGTAGTTTTATTTTAGAGCCCAGTTGAATGTTTGTTTTTACAGTGTAATGATAGCAGCCATGTTTGTGGTAGAAGATCAGTTCTGATTGTAGGAGATTGATGAAGATAGTTCTGTTGTAGGAGGACTGATTTGCTATTGTGTGATGTGGTTTAGGACCAGGATGACTGTGCGTATGTAGAGATTTAATGTACGGTCAGTTGATCTCTCTTGGCCAATGAGATTTTAGATTTTTTTCTGCCATATTTTATAAATAAATAGTATAATACTACAATTATTCAAAAAACTTGGCAAACTTAATCTAACTTTTAAAATCCAACTATTTTATGTTTCAGAATGAATTCTTTCTGCAGGTCAAATGGAGCTTAATAAGAGCTGTATTCGCCTCTAATTATGTTACAACATATCTAGACATGTGGGAAAATGAGGTGATTTTGACTGTCATAAATAATCCATTCTTTGAATGTGAAATAATATAAAAGATTTATTCATGACTTATTCTTTTTTGTGGCTGTATAGAAGGTGAACTAATTCAGTTTGTTGAATTTCTAGAACGTAGTAATTCCAATTTTTAAATTTACCATGTGTAAAAGTCTTGAAGCAGTTAATTTTTGTATTTAACTATCTATAAAACCAGGATGGAGGATTATCTACTAAACTAAATTCATTTTGCACATTACTAGTTATCACCCAAGGCATGTGTTAGAAAATATCCTAAAGGGCAGTTTATTTGCTTAAAACAAGTGCACCGAGATACTGGAATACTGTGGAAGCTGTAGGAAATGTAAAACTCAGTTTTGGAGAGAGGTTTCAGTCCAGAGTGCAGAATAATGCTGTCATGGCAGTAAAGGAAACACATAGGAAGGAATTGTGTACAGAGACAGAAAATACGCTTTTGAAACAGAAAAATAGTGTATACTTTGTTAGTTCAGTACACAAGCATGCAAAGTCCAAAAGATTATAAATGAAAGTTGTCATATCTTAAATACTGAAGTAATGTTTTTATTTTATATTTATTTAAAGTTTCACCAGGAAAGGCATAATGAGCAGAATAATCGCCGATTCCAGATGCTGCCCTTGGGGTAAGTGGACAGGAGGATACATATCAAATACAGAAATTTACAGAATATATGCAAAAAGATATATACAGAAATGTATACAGTAGGTAATACAGCAAGCAACAGAAAATCTGAGTTGACAAGGCAGTGAATTGGTAGAAGGTACAATGACAACTAATGGGGTCAGAACTAAACATTTTGAGTAAGTCACAGTTGGAGTTAGTTAGAGCTGGCTCTTGCCTAGTGTGAGCCTAGGCAGCTAGAGCAGTTAGTGGAGAAGCCCTTGAGGAGGAAATTGAGTTGCTGGAGGAGGAGCGTATGAATGTCCTCAAACGGAGTTCCATAGTTTTGGTAGTCGGGCTCTAAAAGCCACTGGCTGGCAGAGGTTCCTGTAGGGACTTGAAGGAGCCGGGAGTCGGGTTCCTGAGTGAGTATGTAGGTGGAGTTGGAGCAGTTAGGATAGAGGCAGGTAGGAGGGCAATAACTGAGCCCAGAATTTGGCTGTCACTCTATTACAGTGGGACTGGTGCCTGTCGAAGAGCGAGGGAGGTTAAGGGACCGTAGAGGTCGAGTGGTGGTGGAGGTGTACATTCCAGCGTGAAACGACAGAAGGAGCTTGAAAGGAGGATCCAAGTCTAGCCAGGGTGGCTTAGGGGTGCACTGTAGACTGTGTCCCGTAATCAAAGAAAGGGAGGATCATTTTCTACAATATTTCTTGCGGGCTGGCAGAGGAATACACAGCTACGGTTCCGTATAATGCGCCCAGTCTGGGGTGCAGTTTTTTGCGGTAGCATCGGGAGTATGTAGAAAAGTCAAGGTGCTGGGTCCAGTCAGACCCCAAATATCTGAAGGAGGTACAAACTCTAGTGGGTCAAGCATCTAGGGTTTTGAAGTGGGAAAAGCAGAGAGTCGAGAGTCTCTGCTTTGTGACGAAGGTTAGTGAGAGACCATTTGTTCAGCATTGAGAATAAGTTGATTTATGCGAAACCAGAGCTGAACATTGTTGAAATCTTTGGAGTCTGGGTGCTACTTCCAGGGGAGGGTCTGAGGTATACAGTACTGTATCGCCTGCATACATGTGAATGGATGTGTGGGCAGGCTGATGGCAGGTCATTTAGGAAAATGGAGAACAAGATTGGGCCAAGGACAGAGCCTGGGGGATACCCGATGGTGACAAGGAGGGGTTGAAGTGGATGCACCAATTCTGACTGATTGGGACTTGTCTGCCAGGTATGATTTGAACCAACTGATGGCCTACAGACTGAGAGTCCTCGCTAGAGAGCTCTCACAGGAGAAGGCATGAGAGCAGTGTCGAAAGCCTTAGCTAGGTCAATGAAGATGGCAGATGTGATATGACCTTGTCCATACCGTCGGGATGGAATCTGTGAGTCTGAGGAGGAAGTGACAGTGGAGTGGATTTCCAAAGCCTCGACTGGTTAGGAGAAGAAGGAGGAGGAGTCAAGGAAGGAGGTAATTGCAAGAGGACTAGATGTTCCTGGGATTTTGGCTAAATGGGAAGGAAGGATGGGGCGGAAGTGCTAGGGGAAGATAGGTTGCCTTTAGAGAGGGGGATGATAGTGGCATGCTTCCAATCTGAGTGGATAGAGGCTTATAGTGAAAGAGAGGTTGAAGAGGGATGCTAGGGGATGGCAATGGCTGGGGCCGAAAAGGTAGAGCATTTGGTATCCAAACCTAAGGGGCATTTACCCTTAGAGGGGTTGAGGCAAGCAGGGCTTTGAAGCAACTTAGGAGAAGGAGAAAGCTGGGTAGGGGTTTGGGTGGTAGGGATGTGGGGGGGTGTGCAGACAGTGGGTTAGAATAGAGTGAGGACACACTACTAGTGAACACAGTGTTGGAAAAAAGTGGCCACTGCAGTGATTCTGAAATAGTGGAGTCGCCACAGCTAGAGCAGGGGTGGGGGTTGGGTGGGAGGGGAGAAGAGTGATTTCAGGGTTTCTATTTAACTCTAAAAATTGATTAGCTGCTTTGCCATAAAAGCAAAACATTGTAAAAATGCATAGCACTTTGCCTCATTGTGTTTAACAAACATAACACTTAGAAACCTATATAAATACTTTCTGTACAGTTAGTATTGTCCCAGAAAAAACTGCTAATCAATTATTTAAAACCCTGGATTTGATCGTACCTCCAAACTTAGCTGGGTGATTTAGATTGTTTTGGAAGGAAGATGTGAAATAGTAGGCTTTAACCTGCCAGATAAGCCTGGTGCAGGCATTTCTAAGCTGCTCAATAGTGTAGGTGGTCAGCGTGTGTACCTCAAGCTTTGTAGGCTTCCACGCCTGGTCCCTGGTCTGGAGGTGGTCCATGAAGTTCTGTAAAGATCAGGGGAGATGGGCTCCTTTACTTGGACCTTTTGAGTGGTGCATAGTGTGTCCTAGATGGCAAGAAATTTGGACTTGAAGACAGTCTAGGGCGGAGTCAAGAGGTGTGGCCTTGGGGATGAAAAGACCAGTCTGAATTTGCTAAGTAGTTTAGGAGTCCTTCAAGGTTAAGTGGATTTATGATGATCTGATGAGGAGAGTTCTTGGAGGAGATAACTTGGCTTTTAATATTTTCTTACTATGTAAATTGCGTGGTGGTTGCTCAGAGAGTCTGTGGAGGCTCGGAGGCGATTATCCTGTGGGTGAGAAGTGAGGGCCCAATCCAGTAGGGAGTGGTTTAGAGTTTTTGGTTTAGACACGTGGCTCAGTGATCTGTTGAGACAGATTTAATGTTGCCACTGGTTTGGAGCTTGGTGCTAGCACCAGAGAGCCAGTTCAGGTTAAAGTCACCAAGGATATGGGAGTCTCCCAAGTGATGGTTTTTAGGGTGTCCAGGTGCTGCTTATGACCGAGGTTATGGGTGTCTGGGGAAACAATAGGAGCCTGCTATATATGGAGATTGGAGTGTGTGGGAGATTTTTATTAGCAAGGCGGCGATGGATGGCGCGGAGTGCTGGATAGTGAGACTGGAGAAAACTTGCACTAGGATGATGTGTAATGGCTATGTCAGCCACCTCTTTTGGTGTCTGCTGTCATGACGTGATGGAGTAACCAGGAATAGCTACTCTGCATCCAGGTTGTGTGGTTCAGCCAGGTCTCAGTGATAATCAGGATGTCAGGACATAGTGATAGTACTATTGGTTGGAGCAAGGGCAGTTGGCAGTTATAAGTGCACAGAAACCAAAACAGTAATTAAAAGAGTGACAGAATAACACATAGCCATTTTAAAGAAACAGGCTTAAATCAACTGTTGGTTCTCCCTAAAGACTTAGCTGAAATGTACAAATGGAGCATCTAACAGGAGAACTCACTGTGGATTGTGGACTAATCCTCATTTGGTAAAATTTATTCTATCTGCTGCTGGCATCTGGGACATATTTGGGACAAATCAAGGAATTATGTATTCTAGTTAAACTTAGTATGGGTAGTATAATATCTGTCCTTGGCCTTGATGGAGTGAGAATCCTTCAAGATCTGGACATTAACATCTGTTGGTCCTAGGAGGTAGGAGCTCCTAGGCTGGGACTGCCAAAATTTCTGTTTCTCACAATTGTTGAATGGCTGAGCTTCCTAGGAGTGAGAGAGTCCTGAAAGCCTAGTTATGGACATTTAGTAGTCTTGAGGAGGTGGGACCTCTGAGGACTTTTTGAATCAAGAATATTATTGGCCAGCCCGTGGCACTGAGGCGCTTGACGCTTACCTCACGCCATACCGGCCACTCGTGTTTGGGAACGAGCACGGCTGCTTGAGGTTGGCAGGGAGAAGAATTGTGCGCCCAAGGACTGTGACAACCCACTCTCCTCTGGGCTGAAACAGCTTTTATGAGAGGTGTCTGTCCTCAGGTATTGTCACTTCAGCCGGACTCTTTTCGCACCTCTTCAAGCTTACAAACTTGAATAATCAAACAAGCAATTGCACAAGTTAAAGTCTGGTAGTGTTCCTCTCGGTATGGATGCTACACAGAGTTCACCTCAGCCAGTGGAAACCAAATATCACCTTAGAAAATGAAATCACAGTCACAACTGTTGAGCAAATAAATAGCTTTTTACTTAACAGAAAGTGCACTGAGCATTTATAGGATATATATTTACAACATAAGAAAATAACACTGATACAGGAAAAGTAAACAAATGTTTTTAAACAACAGATGGCAAAAGAAAAGGGCTATTACTGCACTATGTTAGTACTAAACTTACTCCTTCCTGTCCTACTAGAGACACTGGACCCTGTGCTAACTACCAGCTCCCACAGACATAGCTAAAAGGGTAGGCTCTCAGCTTATGTTTCTCCTTCCAGCTTCCCAAAGCAAGAGGAACCTCTTCATTGTCTTTTAGCCTCTTATATTTCTCCTCCTGGGAATAGGTAATGCCTATTCCCCTTTGAATGCACCAACCAACTAACATGTATGTATTTAATTGTCCCAATCAGAGCGAATACCTATCAGTGACCAATTATATTCCCTTTAACCTTAAGTTTATATCTGAAAGAACCAGTCCATTCAAACAGGTCTGTGTGTGTGTGGATGTCCACTGAGATTTATGACCCAGCTGTTATCTAGCAGCTAGGAAGGACTGAAAACTCCACAAGCTGGATGCTGCTGGACAGTGGATTTTAGTTTGTGTGTGTTTTTTTTTTTTTCTTGAAAACTGCTAAAAAAAAAAAAACCAGCTAGAGAATCCAAACCATTAACTCTTTCTTTTACCATTTCTGTCACATCTCCCCGCCCCCATGATGAAGGCGGTCCCTTGGGCCACCCTAAGTGACAGCCGCTCATGTAACTACTGGAAGTGCCCAAAGTATCTGGCAATGTCATTAGCCCTGCCTAGAGAGCCCATCTGCATTTGCATTTGTTTGCCATCACGATGCTGAATGGTCATGTTGTATGCCTGCAGTACCAAACTCCAACGTAGTAGTTTTCCATTTTGCCCACTTGACCTATGGAGCCATATTAGGGGATTATGATCTGTGACCACAGTAAAGTCTCTCTCCCATATAGGTAAGGCTGCAGCTTCTGAAGGGCCCACACTATTCTCAAGCATTCCTTCTCGATGGTGCATATGCCTCCTCTCTGGGCAAAAGCCTCCGGCTGGGTACACAACCGGTGCTCCTCCCCTGCTGGATAACTTGGCTCAGCACAGCCCCCAGCCCATGATCTGAGGGCATCCACATGGACCATAAACTTTAAACTATAATTGGCTAGCTAACCACAGCTGGGCCACTTAAGGCCTCCTTTAGCTCCTGAAAAGCAACCTTACAGCCTTCTTACCACGTCACTGTATCTGGCTTTCCTTCTGGTTAAGTCTATCAGGGCTTAACCAGATCGCTATAGCGAGGAACAAACCTTCAGTAGTACCCTGCTGTCCCTAGAAATGCCTTGACCTGTTTTTTTTTTTTTTTGTGGTAGGAGTAGGCCAGGCCAGGACGGCATCAACCTTGGCAGGCTCCGGGCGGATGTGTCCACTACCCACCCGGTGCCCAAGGTAGACAATTCTGCCATACCTATCTGGCACTTTTTCCGCCTTGACTGTCAGACCTGCATTTCTTTAACCTGTGGAACACATCCCGTACATTCTTGATGTGCTCATCCAGGTCTGGCTATATATGGCTATATCATCCATATAAGCCAATGCAAACTCACTTTCCCCAGACAGAATGCGATCCACAAGCCGCTGAAAGGTTGCAGGTGCATTCTTCATTCCAAATGGCATTACCTTGAATTCAGATAAACCAAATGGAGTAACAAAAGCTGATCTCCTGGCTGAAGGGGTCAGGTACCTGCCAATAGCCCTTTTGTTAGGTCTATTGTGGTCAAATACTTAGGCCCCCCAGTCGCCCAGGGTCTCATCTGTTCTGGGTATGGGATAGGCGTCCCAATGCAGCTATTAAGCCTCCGTAGTCAACGAGAATCGTGTGGTGCTATCCCTTTTGGGGATCAGTACCATGGGTGATGCCCAGGTGCTACTAGATTCCTGGATTACTCCAAGTTCCAGCATCTCCTTGAGCTCCTCTTCACAGTCTGCTTAACTTGCTCAGGTACTCTGTAGGGGAACGGTTTCAGGGAACTTGGGTCCCTGTATCCATATGGTGCCTGCCACGTGGTGTACCCCGGTTTCCCTGTGAACATGTTCACAAATTCCTCTCAGCACACCCCAATTTCTTGCACCTGGGCTGGCGCCAGCTGTTCCGAGAGGGTAAGGTTGTCCACAGAGGATGCAACCCTGGCTTCCCAAGCAGGTCCACCAGTGGATCTATCTCAGTTTCTCCTCTGGGGCACTGCATACAGCGAAGACCATTTCCTCCCTGTCATGGTAGGGCTTCAGCATGTTAACATGATACACCTTTCGTTTGCATCTCCGGTCCGTAGCTCTGTCATGTAATTGACATCACTAACCTTGGACAGTGGACAGTGGCCCCTCCCATGCTGTCTGTAATTTATTCTGTCGGACAGGAATGAGTGCCATCTCTCACTGTCCCACCTCATATTCTCTGGCTCGGGCCCCACGGTCAGGCTTAGACTTTCTGCCGCTTGCTGTGCGGTGGCCAGGTGCTCCTGAGCAAACCCATGAGCTCCTTACATGTGGCCCTGAAGTTGAGGACATACTCCACAACAGACTCCTTGGGAGGCACGGTCACCCTCCCATTTATCCCGAATCAAATCTAGGGCCAGACCCTGTGACCAAACAGGAGCTCAAGGTGAGAACCCTGTGGACTCCTCGTGGACTTCCTGTATGTAAATAGGAGATGAGGCAAATATTTGTCCGGTCCCTCTGATGCTGGTCAGCAGAAGTCCCAGCATGGTCTTAAGGGTTGAATTAATTGCTCCACCAGACCATTAGTTGGGGATGGTATGGGGAGGTTTTGAGCTGCTTACCCCACATTTCTCCCACAAACTACTCATTAACCCTGACATAAAACTGGCACCCCAGTCTGACAGTATCTCCTGGGGAAAGCCCACCCTGTTAAATATTCCCAACAGTGCATCTGCCACTGGTTCTGCCTCAGAGGATGTTAGGCCACTGCCTCTGGGTATCTGGTATAGTTGACAACTACCAGGATATCCCGCTGCCAGTGTAACTTGGGGTGCCTAGTGGCCCACTATGTCCCAGAGCTACCCTCTTGAAGGGTTCATCAGTACGGGAGGGCACCAAAGCTGCCTTGGCCTTGTTCCCCATTTTCTCCACCCTGGCACTGTGGACAAGTCCTGCAGTATTTGCCACATCCTTGCCAATACCAGGCCAGAAGAAATTGTTGGTCAGCTGCTTTTTTCGCCACCCCCAAGTGCCCTGAAAGGATATCATGGGCAAGGGCCAAAAGCTGCTGACGGTGAACCTTAGGGACTACCAGCTGCTGGAGTACTCACTGCCTAGCCCTTTGCTCTGTTGTACATTCTCTGTACAACAGCTCATTGTCCCAGTAAATGGACTCTTTACTCCCTTGAGGACGCCAGCCCTATGAGCTATTTCCGTAGTTTTCGCAAGGTAGGGTCAGTTCGCTGTGCAGCACTCAGCTGCCCTCGCCTGACCCTTCCCAGTGCTCCTTCAGAAGGAAGTCCTGTGGACTCCTCTGTTTGTGTCTGGGGTTCTGGACTGCTGCTCTAGCCAGCCCTCCCCTGTGCTAGCTACTGCCTCAGCTGCTGAGGTGTGGCTGGACCACCCAAAGTCACCCCCTTCACCCTCAGAAGCTTGCCCTTGTGCCTGACTACAATTTACAACACACACTAGTTTTTTCCTGAGGTCCAAATCCCTCCCACAATCATATTTACAGGTAGGTCCTCTACAACTCCCACCTCCTTTTCTCCATGGCTCAGGAAGACTCTAGCCATTGGTAATTGGACTGGTTGCCCTGTGAATGCCCGGACCTTGGAGTATTTCCCAGGCACCATCTGCTCTGCCCAAATGAGATCCTGCCTTACCAGGGAGATGTCAGTGTCTGTGTCTCACAGTCCCTGTGTTACTATTCCATTAACTGTAATGGGATGCAGATTCTTATCAGAGGAGAGTGGTTCTTCCGACTGGACACACCCTACAAACACACCAGTGCTCTTTTGGCAACCCTCCCCCATATCTCTGCCTCTTAACCAGTTTCTGAGGGCACTTATATCTCAAGTGTCCCACTTGATTGCAAACATGACATTTCTTGGATCCTATCTCTTGAGTCCCTTAGAACCAGAGGGTTCTACTTAGGCTCAGATGCAGGCTGGTTTCCTTTGGCTGCCCCCATGGGATCTCTTATAACCATGTGCTGCCCCCACCATAAGACTTACGCTGTGTGTATGGCTGGCTAGACAGATACATGTCAGCGCTTGCTGCCACCTCTGTTGAGGAGGCGCATGTCTCGGTCTAGAGCCATGCACGATGTCCTCGGTACAATTTTAAGGAATTGTCTCTCACCAATTCAACTTTGATTAGTTCTACAGTGGTTGCTTTAGTCCCTCCACCCACCTATCAAGGTAAGTACGCAGTTGAACCTTCAGTTCTGCATAACTGTTTTCTGGGCTTTTCTTTAACTCCTAAATTTCCTTCTGTAAGCCTCAGGATGTAATTCAAACATTTCAACAACACTGTTTTAACTTTTATCATAATCGGCATAGTTTTCATTACTCATTTTAGCAAATGCATGCAAAGCTCTCCCTGTAAGTAAGGGTGTGAGATAAGTTGACCAGGAAGCCTTAGTCAGTTTTAATTGGTCACATGTTTCTCAAATGACCTTAAAAATAAATCAAGGTCATCCTCTTTAAGCTGAGGGCACAATTTAGAATAAATTTTGGCTTCATGAGGCAAACTCTACTCCACCATTACCACGGTTTGCTGACCGCGAGGGTCATCATCTCCTTCTCGTGCTGTCGCTCCTGCTCTCTTTCTTCATGTTCGCTCTTCTGTCTTCTCTTTCTTTCTCTCTGTCTGCCAATCTCTTTTCTTCCAGTTCTTTCTCTACTGCCGACCTTCTTACATCTGCTTCAGCATCCAGTCTTTTCACCTCCAGCACCTTGTCTTGCAGCAACAGCTGCAGTCGGAGTGCCTCAGGTTGGTTTGGGGGTCTGCTACATCAGTTCCTGACTCACCCCAGAGACTGTCTGCTTCAGATCATGTGCCAAGAGGGTAGCTATGAGGTCTGCCTTTTTCTTATGTTTTAGACCCTCAAGCTGAATCCCTTTCCTGGCACCTTTCACAAGGCTGTGGCACAGTGAGTGAGTCCTACTCCGTGAGCTCATTCCCTACTGCTACGCTATACTGTGCCAACTAGAAACAAATAAAACTGTTGTACAAAATGTATTCTCTTATATATCCTGTTTTGCAACGCTAAGGTAACTGTTCCACTGGCAAACTCTGTATCTCAGCAGCTACGCAGTCCACTATCATCACCCCACCACTGCCAACCAATATGTGACAACCCACCTCTTCCTCTGGGCTGAAACAGCTTTAGAGAGGTGTCTCTCCTCAGGTATTCGCTGCCACCAGCCGGACTCTCTTCTGGCTCCTCTTTCAAGCTTACAAACTTGAATAATCAAATGTCAATTGCACAGTTAAAGTCTGGTAGTGTGTCTCTCTCGGTGTATGGATGCTACACAGAGTTTACCTCAGCCAGTGGAAACCAAATATTACCCTAGAAAATAACATCACAGTCACAACTGTTGAGCAAATAGCTTTTACTTATCAGAAAGTGCACTGAGCATTTACAGGATGTATATTTACAACACAAGAGAAGAACACTGATACAGGAAAAGTAAACAAATGTTTTTAAACAACAGATGGCAGAAGAAAAGACCATTGCTGCACTCTGCTAGTACTAAACTTACCCTTCCCTGTCCTTACTAGAGACAATGCGCCTGTGCTAACTACCAGCTCCATGGACATAGCTAAAAGGGTAGGTTCTCAGCTTATGTTTCTCCTTCCAGCTTCCCAAAGCAAGAGGAACCTCTTCATTGTCTTTCAGCTCTTATATATTCTCCAGGGAATAGGTAATGCCTATTCCTTCTCCAGGGAATAGGTAATGCCTATTTCCTCTTTGAATGCACCAGCTAACTAACATGTATGTATTTAATTGTCCCAATCAGAGTGAACACCTTTCAGTGACCAATTATATTCCTTTAACCTTAAGTTTTATATTTGAATGAACCAATCCATTCAAACTGGCTTGCATGTGTGGACAGTGTGTGTGTGTGTGTGTGTGTGTGTGTGTGTGTATGTAGATGTCCACTGAGATATATGACCCAGCTCTTATCTAGCAGCTAGGAGGACTGAAAATTCCACAAGCTGGATGCTGCTGGACAGTGGATTTTAGCCTCTGTGTGTTTTTGTTTTCCAAACTGCTAAAAACACCAGCTAGAGAATCCAAACCATTAACTCTTTCTTTACCATTTCTGTCACAGGGACTACTCTCCTTCTCAGGGAGGGGGGTCACCAGCAGTCGGTGCATGACTGGCCCCTAGCAGCAGCTGGTGAACAGTGCACCGACGCCTCCAGAAGGGGAGAGGAGAGGAGGCGGATGCTTGGAGGAGCGTGTGGACACGGCATGCTCTCTCCATAAGGCATCATTGTACGCCTGCTCTCCTAAGGGGAGAAAATGGAGGAAAAGCTGCTCCAGGCACAGCAGGATGAATCCTGATCCTCGCAGGCCCTGCTCCTGTGAGCAGGCAGTAACTTCCGCACCAGATCCGCATTACGTGGTTGAGGGATCCCCACGCCTGCCGCTGGGGTGAAGCTGTGGAGGCAAGCTGAAGGTAAGCTGTGAGGGAGATGGGCTGGGGGTTGGTAGGATGGAAAGCTGCCTGGAAGGAGAAAGAAACAAGCTGTTCAAAAAATATATATATATATATATTGGACTGGCTTTATCCTAATACATAATCAAATTTATCCTTACTCAAATTTCATTTAGATTAAATTTAATTATATTTGATTCAGTTGTTTGTTTTGAAAACAGTGGATAGTTAGCGGAATATGAATTAGTTGAGGAGGGAGGACTTTGGTGGGATTTTTAGTATAGTGTTGTGTGAGTGGAGAGTGTGTGTGTGTGTGTGTGTGTGTGTGTGTGTGGCATGAGTGCTGGGGTATAACTAGGGTTTCCGGTTTTAGGTTGTAACCAATAAACACCAATAAAACACCACCATGGTCAAAATCGAAATCAGTTATAACCAAAAACACCAAATTTCATTGTGTCCCCACTCTTCCAGCTGGCCAACTGTGAGCTGATATGTGGGTGGATCATGGTTTTTTTGTATTACACCTTTCACTTGTATGGTGGAACAGAGGTCTAATACTGTGCTGTCTCTAGCTCACCATCTACATATTTATATATGTATAGTTCTACAGTTATGGTGCACTATTTTGTAAAACTAATGCAATATTAATATGGTGCAATATCTATGGTGCTAACATGCAATAGTCATGGTACACAGTTTGAAAAGTGTAATATCTATTTTTTAACTTGAGTGAATAAACACTGATTTATAAAGATTTTTGTTGTCCGAGAAATTGATTACACCTACAATAACAGGTTTTGGTACTTTGAAAGGGGGAGAAAATGCTGAAAATAAACACTTTTTTTTTTTTTTTTTACAAAAAATAAACACCTAAAACCAGAAACCCTAGGTATAACTGGTTAGTGCTGCTGCTGTTTTTGTTGTTGTAGTTATGTGTTGGCAGCTTTCTTCAGTGGACAGGCGAACTTCCTCTAGGCTTAGGGGTCTGCGCCTTCGACTGTCCTCCACTATCCTCTGAGGTATATTGGTATTGTCTGGCCTTGGGGATAGCTCAAGGGGTCGGGGGGCTTCTACCTGGGGTCGGGAGGGCGGATTGGGGTCGTGGGTGCCAGGGGCACTTGGGGTGAAAATGGGTCCAGGAAAGGGGTCCTCCTGCCTGGTTCCCATACCCAAGGGCTCCACATTGAGTGGGCAAACGACACGCTCTCCCACGGCCACTCATCCGACTCGAAGCGGTGTTGTGCAATGCCAGATCGATTAAGAACAAGACAGCTGTTATTGCTGATCTTGTTGGAACATCTGACCTGGCTTGCATCACTGAGACCTGGCTGGACTTAGAATGCTAGTCCTGTATTGAAAGCAACAGTGCCGGCCGGTACTTGGTGATGCACTGCACGAGATTGGATCGCAGGGGCGGGGTATAGCCATCTCTTTTTTTAATTAATTAATTTATTTATTTATTTACACTTATCTTTCCTCCGTCATGGTCAGCAGGGGCCTCTCTCAGGCATCCTGCCGGTTCCTGCCCAGCCTGAAGTCCTCCTTGTCTGTACCTTCTCTTCCTCCTCCTCGACACCACACTCTGCACCCCCAGTTTAACCCTCTGGGTGTGGGCGCCTCCCTGGGCACACTTAGTCTCTGTGTGGGCAAGGACCCAGGTGGAGGAACCTGGGAGGAGGTCAGGCAGGCTGGACCAGGCTGCGGGCATGGGGCAGGTGCGCCGCCTACCCCTGCCGACCGGGCTTTTCCTTGTTCTGGTGATCGGCGTTCCCCCACATGGGCATGCCCCCAATGCATCGGGCAAGACAGCAACCCTGCCTTGCGCCAGGCCATGCTATTGTGTGCTGCAGCGCCTCTGGTCTCCTCCAGTAGCCGCTGGTACTCCCGATCTGTTCTCCCCCGGGAGGAGAGCAGCCCAGTGGGCGTCAGTTCTCACCTGCCCCTCTGCCTACCCTCGGCACCCGAGCTCTTACCAAACTCGGCTACCGGGCGAGCGTGAGGTGGCGCCCAGTGCTCAACCCTCAGTCTCTACCGGCCTAGCCATCTCTTTTAAGACAGAACTGAACCTTATAGATGTGCCTGAGGATCACCAGATTCTTTCGAGTGTATCATGGGTGCAGGTGGGCTGCAGAATTCTTTCTCATCTACCGCCTACCCAGAGACGGGGAAATAATTTGTGCATGAAGTCACGGACTTCATCGGCATGGTGTTGGGGTCCTCCAGGTGGTTGGTCCTGGGAGATTTCAATGCCTGGATCAATGATGAATTCCAATTTGGTCAAGACTTCCTCCAACTGATGATTTAGTTGGGCTTCACACAGGTAGTTACCTCTGCTACCCATAATTGTGGTCACTCTCTGGATCTGGTGTTCCTCCTGGGGACGGAGCTCTCCGATTTGGTGGTGGAACCAGTCGGTTAGTCCGACCATCACACTGTAGGGTTTAGTTTCGCTGCTCCCCAATAGACCTGTCCCTGTGGAGATGGTTCAGTACTGCCCATTGAGGGATGTGTCCCCACTGGTCTAATGGTGGTACTGGACATTTCGAGTAGGCTGATGGAATGCACGGAGCAAGGTGACCTGCTGCTGCACTATAATAGTGCAGTTTCAGGAGCCCTGGACTCATTGTTTTAGCCGTGTTCGTCCACTCACTCTTTGTCTTCAGTCCCCTTGGTTTGATGGGACCTTGAGGTGAATAGGGTGAAGGCTGGAGCATTGCTGGCAGAAATCTGACCTGGAGGTTGACAGACTTATATTGATGGCCCATTATAGGGGCTGTCAATCGTCCATCTCCGTAGAAGAAGGCAGAGTTGCTGTCCAGGGAGCTTGCCTCTGCAAGGAATCTACCAGCTCAGCTTTTCCAAACTGTCGACAGGTTGTACAATCCAACCTGCCATCAGAATCTTGAAAGCTTTTTCACAAAATAAGTGTGAGGAGTTTGCTCAATTCTTTGCAGATAAGGTTGCCACTATCAGGTCAGAGATCCATTCAGTATTCGCTGATGCCCAGTTTGTCTGGTCTGAATTTGACTAGCTGGTGATCACTGATATCATGAAGATTGTCCAGGGTATGCAACTGACTTTCTGTAGTTTGGATCCTGGTCCAACCCGCCTCCTGTTAGAGTGTGTGGAGTCATCGGACCAGTCCTTGCTGAGATAGTCTAGGTAAGCAATAAGACCACGACAGGTTGTGTGTTAGACACTTTAAACACATGCTGAGGCTGAAGTGAGGCACGAGATCATATGCGAAAAGCGCCCAGCCTCCCAGTCAGTGGTGTTAAAGTGTCTAACACACAGACCATGGAGTGGCTTATTGCACTTATGAAATGGCTACCCAACATGTAGATTGATGTGATAACTAAAATATATAGGCCGATATTCAAACTGTGCCAGGCTGTGGCACAAGCCTTGGCGCAGTTCAGCTTTGTTGCGGGGGGTGTGGCCTGGGCGATATTCAGCGAACTGCGCCAAGTGGCAGCTTTAAATACGCCTGGCCACCCCATGGTGCATGCGCGGAGTGGCACTGCACCAGTGCAAGTGGCCAGAGTGGAGCATGGAGATGCGCTAGCGCAGTGCCATTGCGCCATGCACAGCACCCGCGATATTCAAAGGGGACATGCAAATGGGACCATAATTTATGCAAGGCACACAGGGGCCATTTGCATCTCATTAAATCTCCATTTGCATGCCATTAGCATGCGATGCGCCGATCCCCACGACTTGCGCCTGGCGCCTGTCAGGCAGCAGCCGTCGGGACTGATGCTCCCTGCAGCCCGATCGCAGGCATTACGTAAAGAAACCCTCAGTATCCCTGGTGGTCCAGTGGACCTCTATGTGCCTGATCACGGCATTTGTGTAGAGAATAAGCCCCTCCTATATCCCTGGTGGTCCAGTAGACCTCTAGTGACTGATCATGGGCATCGGTATAGTCCCCCCATGTCCAATATCCCTGTTGGTCCAGTGGACCGATCGCGGACATCTGTAACATAAAATACCCTACTACCCTGGTGGTCTAGTGTACCCCCTCCCCACCGCACCACTGGAGCCCCACCGCCCCCGCCTCGTCAGCTGGGCATGCAGCACCCCACCTGCCTGCCCCACCGACTGACAGCTCGGTGGGCTGCATCCCATTGGTTCACAGTGTGAGCCAATGGGTGTGCATCCATACCATACTATTCAATTCAGATATGTGAATAGACATTCATGCGGCAGCTGCCGTGTTGCGCCTGCAATGCGGCAGCTCACCTGTGGGTGGCCATCACTTGTTCCTTTTTTTTTTTTTTGGCTTAACTTTGTGCAAGCGCAGGTAGGGGTTGCGCATGCATGACTCTGCACATCCCGGGCTGAATATCGGGTTATGCATGGGCACACCCCCCCCCCACACACCTGTGCCTGCATACATTACTGATGCACTCCGGTGCATCGGGATTTGTGCGGCTCACTTTTCCCTTTTGAATATCGCGCCGGGGCGCATCAAGTGAGTTGTGCATGGCGCAACCCTTTTGAATATCTGGGCCATAGTATTTAATACTGGAAAACTTAAGTCTGTGTTCGTTTTTAATAAAATAGTTTCTCCACCTACTGTTTTTTTTTGTTTGTTTGTTTGTTTTTTGAGTTGAGGACTTTTGAGCTTTTTAGCCTTCTGTATCTGTATTTCTTTCCCCCACCATGGAGTTGTCACAGCACCACCATTACATCCCCCCACACACAAGTACCAGCACTGCTAGATTTGTTTTTCTGTTGTTTTTACATATCTGTCTGATTCTACCTTTATTTAACAACAACCAAAAAATCTGGTTGATCCTGCCTGTTTGCCAACGTCCAGCGATGCCGCAATCTGAGCGGGAATGGTAAGTCTGTGGCAGAACACTCAGTTAAAATTCAGCACTCTGTCTTTGGCTACAGTAGTGTAAGTAGGTGGGATCAACAGTTCCGACGAGCTGGGAATGTGGGAGGGATCAGGTGCCATCTGTGTCGCGCTCAAGGCTAGCGGCAGTTACATTCTGTGTCTGGGGACTCGGTTAGTGGGAGAATAAAGATTGCTGCTTTTTTTTTTCTCAACATTCTATGTGGGCATATTTTTAGGATCAGTGCCCACCTGGCATAGCTTGGCACAGCCTGATATTTTTACCATGGTGTTAGACATTTTGGCACACTCCTAGCAGCCAATCAGAATGCTGCTTTTTTTCCCCAGCCATTTCATAAAGTTCGTTGAAGAAGGGGGTGTTCCCTGATCCCTTGAAAGAGGTGGTTGTGACCCCCCTTTTTGAAGAAATCTTTCCTTGACCAAGATTGTCTTGCAATCTACAAACCCGTCTCTAACCTGCAGTTTGTGGGTAAGGTTATCGAGAAGGTAGTAGTGTTGAGGCTCGAGGGCCATCTTACCACCTACAAGATCTATGATCCTCTCCAGTCTGGATTTAGGGAAAGGCATAGTACCGAGACGGTGCTTGTTCGGGTACTTAATGATCTCTCCTGATAGCGAGAGATCGGAAGAGCCAATCGATCTTGGTTCTCCTTGATCAGTCTGCAGCAATTGACACCATGGACCATGGAGTATTACTGGAGCGCCTGCAGTTGATCTGTGAACTGTCTGGTACAGTTCTCAGATGGTTCCATTCTTTTCTCACAGGCAGGACATAGAGAGTGGTGTCGGATATTTTTCCTCTGCCCCTTTTCCCTTGACCTGTGGGGTGCCGCAGGGCTCCGTACTAACTCCCATATTGTTCGAGGTGTATATGCTGCCATTGGGAAACATTGTAAGGTGGTATGGACTGAGTTTTCACTGCTACGCAGATGATACTCTACTATACATGTCCTTTGTATCAGAGCAGGATGATGCTGTCTCGGTCTTTAACAACTGCCTCACTGAGATTCAGGAATGGATGAGTGCCAGCTGGTTAAGGTTGAACTGGTCGTCCGGTAGAGGGGTCCTCAGCTGCTCAGCCCTCTGGGCTTGCTCTGGGGGGCAAGCAGCTGAGGTCCTCTGAATGAGTACAGAATCTGGGCGTTATTTTTGATGGCGAGCTGACTCTTAAATCTTTGGTATCAACCATCAAGTCCTCATTTTACTATCTGAGGAATATTGCTCGGATAAAACACCTCATTCCCCCTGATGACCTTCCTACACTGATCCATGCCTTTGTGACCTCCCGCCTTGACTACTGCAATGCTCTTTACCTAGGGCTTCCGGGGATGGGCAGCTGGTGCAGAATGTGGCAGCCAGGTTGCTGACGGGCTAATCTTGATTTAGCCATGTCATGCCTGTGGTCCACAAACTGCACTGGCTGCTAGTGCGGTAGAGGATCACCTTCAAGGTCAGTTTGCTGACCTTCAATGCCCTACACAGACAGGGACCACGTTATTTGCAAGGCCTCCTGCATCTCTACCACCCCCTCTGCCCGCTCTGTTCCACTGACGAGGGTTTGCTAGAGGTTCCCAGGGTCTGTTTAAACATCTCAGGGGCGAGATCTTTTGCATTTGTGGCTCCATCCCTGTGGAGCTCTCTACCTCGTCAGATTAGAGACTGCCTGTCCATCGAGTCCTTTAAGGCTTCCTTAAAAACATTTATTTGACTCTGCTTTCTCAGATGTTTTCTAATTGGAATGTGCTGATTTTATCAGATTATTGCTTTTATCATTATCTTAGTTTGTTTTATGTTTGTGTACAAACGCTTTGTTTCGAAAAGCGCTTTTTATAAATAAAAATGACTTTGACTTTCGACTTTAAGAGTGCATATAACTGCGTGAACTGCAAATTTTGTGAAGTAATATGTACTAAGGATGAGTTTTCTGCAGCAAATGCAAATAAGGTGTTCAAAATACATGATTTTATTGACTGTAACATAACAGCAACTGTACATTTAGCAACTTGAAAATGCAAGAAATTTTATATAGGGAAAACAACTAGGAAACTGAAACAAGCTGTAAGTGAACATATTAGAAGCATTATGAATAGAGATATGGAGAACGCCTTGTCAATTCACTTACAGAAATGTGGGGTGGTTCATTCATTCATTCATGTTTCAGGGTACTGAAAAAGTAGTTTTAGGACCTCGATTTTGGGGTTGAAGAATCTCTTATTAAAAGAGAAGTGTTTTGGCAGTTCACGCTTAAAGCATGGAGTGGATATGGCTTGAATGAATGTTTTTTCTTGAAACCATTTTTAAAGCAAAAATAGATTCATTAAGTTTGTTGATATTTTTTTTTTTTTTGGTAGATAATTGTAGTATACCATTTATTATATCTGTACTAAGCTTGTTGTTTTTATTTTGTTTATTGAGATCTTGGAAAGAAAATACCTTTGAGCTAAAGCTCATTCACAAAGGTTCCATTTCCGAAATAAGTCAAGACATACATTGTATAACATTGTGGGAATAACAAATTGTGGAACATATAGCAGACATTACATGAAGTACAGAAAAACAGTGGATAACAGGGAGTACATAGTCCGTGGGTAACAGGCTAACTAAAAGTACAATAGTTTAGGGCTTCGTACCACCAATAGGCAAGAGCGGTAGTTGTGGACAGAGGGGTAGGGGAGAAAATTTAGCAAAAAAATGAAGGTAGGGAACCAAAAATGGGGATATATGAAGCAAGGCAGGAAAGCAGCTGATACAAGGGGAGGCAGGGAGGGGGCAAGGAGCAGCTCAAACAAGCCTTGTCGATGTACAGGTGTATCTCCTCCATCAGTTTGGATAGTGGGGTCCATTAGTCTGGCACCCAATGGGACTCCTCTATGTCCGCCTGCTCAATGCCTTTCCAGTGAGAGTAGTATCCCCTCGTGGACCATAGAAGGGCCGTATGGGCCTGTGTTGCCACATAATATTCCTCCAGGTTTGGGAGTGCCCTCCTTCCCCTTTTCCTGTCTGCCTGCATAAGTCGTGCTTTTAGTCTGGGTCTGCCCGTGGCCCATATGTATTGCATGAACATTCCTTGCCAGACTGAAATTGTGTTTTAGGTATGTTCAAAGGGAGGCACTGAAATAGGTATAGGTATCTGGATAGGATATTCATGGATATGGACTGTGTTTGGGAGTATAATGGCAAGTTCAACAGAGCCCACCTATTGAGGTCGGCTCAGGTTTGGGCCGCCATAGGTAGGAAGTTGTCGAGAAACAAATTCCCAAGGTTCTTAGGTACTTGAATTCCGAGATATTTAAGTTTATTTTTACTTCAATTTAGAGGTAAGAGTTTGAGAATTTTCCTTGAAGGCTTATAGTGGAAGGGGAGGGCCTCGGTTTTATTTTTATTCAGGGTGTAGCCCGCATGTTGGCGGAATTCTTCCAATATCTCCCACGTCCATGGAATTGAGTCCTCCAGGTTTGACAGATAAAGTAAAACGTCATCCGCATAGAGTGATATTCTGTGGTCCACCTTTTTTACCCTTATACCCCTTATTTGAGTGTCCTTCCTAATGACTATGGCCAAGGGTTCAATATAGAGGGCAAATAACAGAGGGGACAGGGGGCAGCCTTGGCGGGTGCCCCTGCCTAATGGGAATCTGTCTGATATCCCTCCATTAACGCTCACGTACGCTTGGGGGTTTATATACAGGGTCTGGAGGCCTTTTATGAAGGTCTGCAGGAATCCAAAGTGTTCAAGGGTCGGGGAAAAGAAAATTCCAAGACACCTTGTCAGATGCTTTTTCTGCGTCCAGACTAAGGGCCCAGGCTGGTATCTGGTCTTTATTTATGATGTCTGTTGTCCTCCTAACATTGTCTGGTCCTTGTCTGTCAGGAACAAATCCTGTCTGGTCTAGGTGTATTAGATTTGTGATGATTTTGTTAAGGCGGGATGCAGTGATAGTGGTGAAGATCTTATAGTCTGAGCTGAGAGTGATATTGGGCAGTAAGAGTTGCATTCCACAGGGGTTTTGCCCTCTTATGAATAACTGTAATGGTGGCGTAACTCCAGGATGGGGGGGCCCTCCCTTCTCCCGACCAGACTTCATTGTAGGTGGGGGTGAGTAGTGCAGTTACCTCCCCCTGAATATTTTATAAATTTCCCCGCCAAACCCATCAGGTCCTGGACATTTTCTAGACTTAAGACTTTTTTATGGCCGTATGTACTTCGGCCTCTGAGATTGGTCTAACCAGAGCCTGTCCCTGTTCTTCTGTTAGCTTTGGGAGGTTGAGTGAAGTTAAGGTATCATGCTTTTCCCTCCAGCAGGGATTCCTTTTGGGGCTGATATAGTTTTTTTTATAGTAATTTACAATCGACTCTGCTATCTGGTCCCTTTTATATGTAATATGTCCTGTTTGGGGGTGTTTATTTCAACAATTGTGGACTTTGCCACCTGTTGTCTTAATCAGAATGTGAGAAATAATGTCGCCCTTGGGCCTCCTTCGTAATAATTTTGTTTTAGGTAGCAGAGTGCCTTCTCCATATCTATCCTTTATATGTCCTGTATTTTAGCTCCAGTGGTTTTAAGTTCCTCTGCTATCTGTTTAATTTTTGTTTCTTTTGAGTTTCTAAGGTTCTAAGGTGTGCAAGGAGGGTCACTAGTTGTGCCTTTCTCTATGTCTATGGGACGCTATGGAGATTAGTTTTCCACAAACTACCACTTTAACTGTATCCCATAAAACTTGGGGGTTGTGTTGGGGCCTTTGTTTAGTTCAGGTGTTTGCTTAATTACTTCTTTTATTTTAGATACTACCTCCTTATCTCTCAGGAGGGAGACATTCAGTCTCCATTGTGATTTTCTCGAGGGGGGAGCTTGAGATTTATTTCTAGGAGTGGTTGATGATCAGAATGCATTGCAGATCCCACCCAGGTAGAGCTCACCAGGGAAAGGTCCACTGCATAACTAAAGAACATGTCGATCCTGGAGTAAGTCTTAAACCTAGGCGAATAGTACATGTAGTCTTTTGCTAAGGGGTATTTAGCTCGCCACACGTCTACCAGGTCCACTTCAGACAGCAGTCTAATAAATGTTCTCTGTATGCTGTTCCGTGGGGAGGGTATCTGTGAGGTTGAGTCCAGTGGTTTATTTAGGACTATGTTCCAGTCCCCTCCCGCTAGTATCATGCCCTTAGCTCTTTCGGCTAATACTTTGATTAGGTCGGCATAGAACCTTATAGGAGAGCCTGGAGGAGCATACACATTGAGAAGTGTAATCTGGGAGTCCTGCACCTTCCCCACTACCATGATATATCTTGCTGCCTGATCTATGATCCTGTCGTCCTCTTCAAATGGAAAATTCGCCACTATCAGAATAGCTAAACCTCGAGTGAGGCTCCATAGAGCCTTGAGTATGCTTTGGATTTAAGTTTCTGCATTTCTATAGGGGTAAGGTGGGTCTCCTGTAAACAGTTAGTATCCCCTCCTTGCTGTCTAATATATGTCAGGACTTGTTTCCTTTTGATCAGACTGTTAATTCCATTTATGTTAGAAGATCTTTGTTTTAAGTGTGGCCATTTTTGATTAGTAAAGTTACTCTGCTGTTCCAACTTTTAAGTAGGCATTTTCTCTGAGCCATGCCAACCATGTGTTTATGCAAAGGGAGAGGCATCACCAGTAGAAAACAGGAAGTTGTTATACCTCTGTACAGGCAGCTGGTGAGACCGCATCTGGAGTACTGCGTGCAGATCTGGAGACCCAATTTCCGCAAGGACACAGACAGGATGGAGGCAGTCCAGAGGAAGGCAACTAAAATGGTGCAGGGTCTGCACCAGAAGACATATGAATAGAGACTTAAGGAGCTTAATATGAATGCCCTCGAGGAAAGGAGGGAGAAGGGAGGACATGATAGAAACTTTAAAGTACCTCAAGGGAATCAGCAAAGTCCAAGAGGGTAGCATCTTTCAGAAAAAGAGGTGTGCAAGAACAAGGGGGCACAATTGGAAGATAGTGGGGGCGGCTGAGAGATAATGTGAGGAAGTATTTTTTCACAGAGAGGGTGGTGGATGCATGGAACGGCGTTCATGAGGAAGTTATGGAGTAAAAAATGGTGGGGGAATTCAAGAATGCATGGGATAGACATAAGGTAGTTCTGGGGGGTGGGGTAGGAGAAAGTAGGCTGTTGGTTAACTAGGATCTGCAGCTTATCCATTAGGTAGGGAAATGGACAGACTGGGCGGGCCATGCGGTCCTGATCTGCCGTCAAATTCTGTGTTTCTATGTTTCAGTAATATCATGCAGAAAACGCTAAAGTTCCAACTATTAAACCCTTTAAACTGTAAAAAACCTACGTAACGTAAACATCACAACCTTAAAATTGCCACTAGATAGCATCTGTAATTATTGAACGGGTTGGTGAACTTTTTATTGCAGTGCCACAAATGAGCAGCTCTACTATGAGCTTCCAAGGTCAGACAGAAAGTGTTAACTGTCTGAGTGTGCTTTCTCTACAAGCACTATTTCCCCTCACACAGCGAGGGTTTTCTCCTCACAGGGTTAGGCGTGCAGCTTTGTAGCCCCGAGTTATCTTATGTCGGGCCAGCGTTAGGGCGTACTGTATTCCCTTTTTTAGCGATCAGGGGCTATAGCCCCGCCCCAACTTTCCAATAATAGAAGAATAAAAAAAAAAAAAGAGACTTTCCTATTCACAGACTACTTGTCCCTTACTTCTTTAGGCCAGTACTGAACATCGATGCATGCCTCAGATGACACATGAACAATATCCAGAACTCTTTTCATACGTAAGGTCTGTTTAAAACTTTTGATGGGGTGGGGAGGAATGTGTGGGGAACCTGGTGGAAACCGTTCTAGCTATTTGATTTAAAGGGGCATATCCTGGTGAACTGCAAAAAATACTAAGTAAAGAGAAAAGATGACCCCTACAGTTGAACTCTATTCGGTTTTAAAGGAAAACTACACCCAAAACTTGAAAAAATATATGTTGTGCAGAGTGTTTTCATTTGTATGTGAAGTTCTAGTGTTTCCTTCCCTCTGACTGGTATTAGGAGTTTTTCCTAAATTAGCCTGCTAGCTTTAGGGTAGTTTTACGACCCCTGGAGATCTCCATAACAAACAGCTTTATTGCATTTCTTTGTCCTACAGTGCATCTTGTTTCATGTAATGGTGATGTAGCAGAGCCCATAAATCCAGCAGAAAGCATTGCATTACAATCTGTTCACAACAACAGAGATGGCTATATTTTAAAATCTGTAGAATTCAGCTTGGTGACGACCCTCATCCTAAAGGTTTTACTGTCCTGAAAAACTTTGCTGCTGGTAATTTTTGTGCAGCTTGTAAAGCTTCCAAGATATTAAGTTTGTTTGGCATGCGTGTGTGAATGTTGGGTCTGTCTTACATCACAGTCACATGAGACAAAATGCACTGTGGGAACCAGAAATACAATTACACTATCAGGTATGGAGATCCCCAAGGGTCGTAAAACTAGCATAAAGCTAGCAGGCTAATTTGGGAAAAACCCCTAATACCAGTCAGAGGGAAGGAAACACTAGAACTTCACATACAAATTAAAACACTCTGCACAACATATATTTTTTCAGGTTTTGGGTGTAGTTTTCCTTTAACTGAAGCGAGAAGCGCATGTCTGTTTGGGTCCTGCGAGAGTCCCTACATGGCATATCTTATCTTAAGAGCATATTTCCCATGGGCCCGTTCAGTAAAAGTACAGGTCCTGGGATCCATTTTTATATCTCTGATTGGCCTCGGAACACAGGCTTCGATGAGCCCACTCGTGTGTCCCTAACAACCCTGTTTCTCAGAGAATAGACATATAGTACTGTTACTCCCATTTGCTTAGCCTTTCATTAGCTTTAAAACTAAGTATCTCCATATAAATTTCCATCTCTGGCAAGACAAGCGCCTCTGGAGGTTTTCAACTTTTCTAGCAACGTTTCTTTGTCCCAGACTAATGAAGACCAGGACGGGTCAATGTCCCAGTAGAGCGATTGCAGTCAAGTTAAATGTATCCTGGGGGGGGGCGTGCATCTGGGAAAGCCTCTACCTGAGGCTCCTATAAGAAAGGCCCCATGTTCCGTTTTGTAGATTATCATCCCAGGGTTAAAACTGAATAGAGTTTAACTGCAGGGGTCATCTTTTCTCTTTACTTAGTAATTTTACAGTTCACCGGGATATGCCCCTTTAAATCAAATAGCTAGAACGGTTTTCACTAGGTTCCCCACACATTCCTCCCCACCCCCATCAAAAGTTTTAAATAGACCTTACGTATGAAAAGAGTTCTGGATATTGTTCATGTGTCATCTGAGGCATGCATCGATGTCTTCGTCTTCTCCATCGGGGGAGCCCTGGGAGGCTGCATTGATATCCTCCATCAAAACTGGTGAGACATAGGCCTTCAGGAGTGATGAGATGTCCGCGCGCAGCGTGGCCTTTTCTGTCTTGTATTCTTCTTCGTACCTCCTCCATGAGCCACCTCCCAGACTGATCTCAGAAGTTCCTTCTCTGGCCTTTCCTTCGCCATGGTGGGGACCACGATTCCTTGCTTCTTTAGGAAAGGGGCGGCTGCAAGTAGATCCTGAAAAACTGTATGCCTGCCATCAATTTCCACTCGCAATCTTGCTGGGTAGAGAAGTTGTGCCCTAATGTTTTTGGCGCGTAGTTGCTTTAGGATAGGCTAGGCCGCACGTCTGCTTTCCTGCACCATAGATGTGTAATCGTTTACTATGCCGATTTTTGTGGCTACGGAAGTACCGCTCTCTTTGTTTCCATGCTCTATGTAACACTTCTTCTTTAGAGGTGTAAGAAGTCTTTTTAAGCATGAACAAACGAGGGGTGCACTTACATTGGTCGGCCTGGCAGCCAGTGATCTGTGCGCACGATCCATCCTCAGGTTGAAATCATCTGGTAATTTCAGGGCTTGTGTTAAAAGATCTTGAAGAAAGGCGATGTTAGGAGCCTCTGTTTCTAGCCCCTCAGGAACGCCGTATATCCAGAGGTTTTGTCACTTGCTACGGCCTTCCAAGTCTTTTAGTTTGTTAACGCTAGCTCCCTCTCCATCAGGTAAAGGATCAAATGGTCTTGGCGATCTGTCTGCTTCGGAACTGCAGTGAGCCCCAATTCCATCTGGTCTGTTCTATGTTCTGTTTTATTGAGGTCTGCTCGGAGGTCTGTTAGATTCTTATCGATCTTATTGACAGTTTTTGCTGTTTGTATTATGGTTGATATGAAGTCGGTTTCTGTGGTATCCATGTTCAGTTCTTCAGTCGGGTCCTCACTAGCTGCCGCTGGGTCAAGTTCCGATTGTATTTTTTCTCTGTCCAGCAGCTCTCTAAGCTTTTGTACTGCGATCCACAGCTTCTTGGTGAGAAGGGTTTTGGAACACGTGGTCTTAGCTGGCAAGCTCATATTTTCTGCTGTGGATGGATGTAGATTTTGTCAGGAGGGTCGGAGAGCTAGAGGTTCAAGCCGCCATCAGCTACCCGACGTCACTGGAAGTCCTGCTAGTGCTTTTCTGAGGCACTCTCCCATTTTGACAAAGTCAGCCCTCCTGAAGTCCAGTACCCTCACTTTTGTATGGCTTGACTCTGCAGCTGAGTTTATCGTGAAACACACTGTTTGGTGGCAACTTGTTCCCAGATAGCTACCCACTTCTAGTTCTGAGATCCTCTTTCCATCCCCATTTGAGAGTACCAGGTCTAAGATTGCTCCTTCCCGAGTGGTTTCCAACACTAGCTATCTGAGGCATGCCCCCTATAGGGCATTGAGAATAGCCCTGTTCTTAGATGTGGCTGCAGCAGAGGTGCTTCAGTTAACATCTGGCATATTCAGGTCCCCCATCAACAATATCTCCCCTTTCTCTGCCATCCTAAGGGTGGATGCCTTTTATCATTTCCTTGTCCATTTCCTCCCCCTGAGATGGGGGTCTGTATACAACCCCTGTGCAGATTGTGGTGCCATTTCCAGTCTCCAGGGTGACCCACAGTGCCTCCTCTCTGTCTACCCTTTTGATCCATTGCTTTGATCCTTTCCCTTGCATAGAGAGCTACTCCTCTTCCTCTTCTACCCTCCCTGTGCCTCCTGTAGATTGTGTATCCTGGTATGTTGACATCCCAGTCATGGTTCTCTGTGTACCATGTTTCTGTGACTGCCACAATATCCAGGCATCCCTCTTCCATCAAGGCCACCAGTTCAGGGAGCTTGTTACCTAGACTATGGGGATTGTTACTCATTACCCTCCCATTTTTGATGGCCTTACCCCTTTTTGCCCCATCCCTGTCCTTACTGTCTTTTTCTTCCATTTATTCCCTAAGTAGGATGTGTGCGTGCCTTGCCCTCCTCCCAGAGAACATCTAGGAGTCTTCCAGAAGTGTGGATTGAACATCATATCCACGTCCCTAGAAAAACAGATTACTCAACCTGTAACAGTAGTTCTAGGCGTGGTATGTGATGTTCATCCACACTGACCCATCCAACCTTCCCTTGCAAGTGACACACTGGTCTGGCCTCCAGCAGGCAAGATCTGATGTCACAGGGCGGTGCCGAGGGAGTTACCACCCAGGTGGGTGGGAGGAGCCAGTTTGAAGACATTCTGGCAAGCCTTAAAGGGGAAAGGAGACTGCCAAAAGTGTGAATGAGCATCATATACCACTCCTAGAACTACTGTTATGGGTGAGTAACCTGTTTTTTTTTTTTTTGCCTTGCAGTGCTTCAAGACCTGCTGTCTTGATCCTTTATGTGCGATCTCTGGCCATCCTCCCTGGGTCATTTGTACTGCTTGGAAATCGTTCCAAAGGTGTGGCTCACTGGAGAAGATGTCCTCAAAGAGGATGGTTCAGTTACTTGCCAGTAACAGTAGATTTTTGAGAAAATCTTCTCCAGTGAGCCACAGCTCACCAGCCCTCTATTTCCCTGTCAGTCTCTGTGGTGAAAGCAGTTGGGACAGTTCCTAGCTCTTTTTTTCTTTGGGGCTTCCATGATTACTGTTCCAGTCCACTCCTCTCCTGTGGCCTTGGTGCTGGATCTGGCCTCCCAGCCTCTGCTTGTTTGGATATCCTCTGTGCATGCCTCTGGTGGGGAACTGAGGAGGTATGGTGCCCACCTGCTTTATATAGGTGACTCCAGCGTACGTTAATGTGGGCGATCCCAACTAGGCAAAAGTTACCAAGTGGTCCTGATGCCAGCAGCTTACAGTTCCAAAGGTGTGGGTCACTGGACAAAATTCTTTCAAAGATTTACTGTTACTGGTAGGTAACTGAAATTCTGTGGCCTTGTCTGAACCGCAGGCGGGCTTCCGGGAGGGTTACAGTACAACTGACCGATTCTTTACACAGCTGCACTTAATTGAAAAGTATGTAAATCTGAGTGACCAGAAACTGTTATTTTTTTCCATTTTAGCTCTGCCCTTGATACCTTGTCAAGACACGTTTTATGGGGGAAAATTATCCAGATGTAGGTAGACCTGGAACCTGTATGCAAATACATGGGCTAAAGTCATGCGTAATAATAATGAAAAAATTTGTAAAAAAATTAGCTGACTTGCTGGCGCAGAGGTTAGATTTCTGTCTGCGACGCCAGCGACCTTCCTTGGGACTGCTCCCCTCCTCTGTGGGGTAGCGACCAACATGTGATTGACCCGAGGAGATACAGGTGCCAGAGCCGAGCTGTCAGGAGGCGTGCAGGCGCGTTTCGTGTTCTGCACTACTCATTGCACCACGCCTCGCCTCCCTGGCAGCCCATTATCAGAAGAAACTGCTGCCAGCTCCATTCATGAGTAGACCTGGAACGTGTATACAAATACATGGGCTAAAGTCATGCATAATAATAATTAAAAAAATTTGTAATAAATTGGCTGGCCTACTGGTGCAGAGGTTGGATTTCTGTCTGTGACGCCGGTGACCTGGGTCAAGACCGGACTCTGAGTGTTGGAGGGCTGGCTAGGGGAAGGATGATTAAGTGTCCTTGGGACTGCTCTCCTCCCCTGTGGGGTAGTGACCAGCGTGTGATTGACCCCTGGCGGTGGCTGGAGGGGGGATACAGGTGCCGGAGCCAAGCTGTTAGGGAAGCGTGCTGGATATTTTGCATGTTCCACACTCCCAGGCAGCCCATTATCAGCAAAAACTGCAGCCAGCTCCATTTATGATGCCCCATCTCTCTGGCCCCTCACGCCACCCTCTGTGATGCTTGGTTGACTACTGAGCAAGAGTCTACATCAGTGCAGCCCGGCCCCACCTTAAGGGGTAAGTCAGGGAGGCCTCCCAGTGGTTAAGCCACTGAGAACCTTGTACAGTCTTCCATGAAGGCCGTGCCTGCCCGACAGCCCCAACCAGGAGGGCCGGCCTGGGTGGATCGTTGCTCCGAGTAAATCTGGGAGTGGATGGATTTCTGAGGACTCTGGGACTAATCTCTTAGTGGACTGGCACCCAAAAATTTGTTTAACAGAATTGATATTCTCCAGTCATGGTGTGATGCAAGGTTGTGTCCTTCCACCAACTTTGTTTAATTTGTATATTGATGAGGTATTAGTTAAAATGGAGGATGAATCTTATTCACTAGAGAGCTTAAATTTTTTGGTAGCAACATTGCTGATTTAACTTATTTTAATATTCCTATCAAGCAGTTGCTTGCAGATAAAGTTGAATGCTTTATCTGCATGTAACCCCCACCCCCTTGCCTTTTTGCAGACGACAGGTGGTATGCTGTTTGAAGCTGACAGCAGTACCGGGTGGGGACTGGGTTCGGGGGGAGGAATAGGTTACTCAGCACAAGGACTAGGTTTGGCTACTCTGCACAGGGGCACCCAAGTAAATCCGAACACAGGAAGCAATAACTGTAATGTCCAATACCAGGAATGGGATTCTAAAGTGTGGCTTTATTCGCATCCAAGCAGAACAAACAAAGCATAGACGGACCCCCATGGGGCTACACTTCTGGTAATGCAGATTAAAAAGAATCAGAACACTTCCTCAACACTTCAGCCCTCAGGCTCTGAACCCATTAGGCACACAGCCCAGACTTGCATGCTGCTTTGGGTACACAGCCCAAACTTGTACACTATTCTGGGATTCCCCCTGGCTCGGCTCCCCTGCCGGCCACTCGAACACCTTCCATTTGTCATGGAAACATTTTCTGGTGGCTCCCTAAACCACCTAAGAGCCTTCGACTCCATAAGGGAAACTTCCTTTTAATCCCACGTCTGGGTACTTTTCTCAGGCACTGGCCAAGTACCTGAGAGAAAGTAAAAGTGCCACAGAGCAAATATCCGTAGAGGTGAATTTGGTTACTACTGATGGGGGGTCTCCCACCTCTCACTTCCACAATTCATACCCGGCCATTTCTCTGGACATTAAACATCTCTTTCTGTAAAGCTTGGCAATGTAGATTGAAGGGTAAATGCATAGCACATTTCCTGTACATGTCTTGGCTTTCCCATTGTGCTGGACTTGAACATACTTTTACTTGGCTTAGCCCATTACTCTAGGTCTCCCACTGATTAAGCAGTCCAATCCACACTTTACTCTTCGTGCTGGACTTGAACATACTTTTACTTGACTTAGCCCATTACTCTAGGCCTCTCACTTAAGCAGTCCAGTCACCACTTTACAACAGTTCAGGTGAAGCATAGGCCCTATGTCAGAGCAGACTCACTCTTTGGTTGCAGGTGCCCCACAGGCGATTCCTCACAGGAATTTCCTTCACACAGCTTCTGGTGCCGCAGCACAACTTGGAATAAGGCTTCTTCCCTAGCGGAACCAGGGGTTGCCCCTCGAATGACAGGCAACCTTTCCACCCCCATCCCCTCAGGGATGGGGCACAGGGACCAATAACAGCGGTCTCCACCACTTCACAAACAGCTTACTGTGTTCCTTTTTTGGTGGAAACACACACCTCTCCCTTAAAATAGCTCTCTATCAGAACTTTAGGCCCAAAGAGCCTGTCCACAGACTGCTGTGCTGCTCCTCTCTTCAAGACTGCACACAGACTCTCTGTTCAAAACTCCCCAACATTCTATCCTAACTCCCAACTGCAGGTTCCAATGTGGCTCATGCAGCTGCGAAAGTTCTGTGGTGATGTCATCCCTCAGTCTCAGCTGAGACTGAGAACAGAGTGAGACAGTGTGAAATCCATTTAACTGGAGTTTCACAAGCTGCCTTCCCTGCCTACCACTAGATCTTACTGGGATTCTAGTAACCCCGGGTAACGGGGGTTACATGCAGTTTGTGACAGATTATCACTTATGGTACATTAAAGGCACTTGCATTGAAACTATAAGAGAATATTGTTACTTGGGGGTTAGGTCAGTTAGGTAAACATGTGAAACAGACTCAAGTTGGACAAAGCAATGGGGCCTGACTGGATTCACCCTGGCAAATCTAAAAGAACTAAGGGAAGAACTAGTGACACCACTGATTACCCTTTTTAACAAATCATGGGAGGATGGTGTGGTATCTGAGGACTGGAGAAAGGTGGGTGTCGCATATGTGGTCCCCAGAACTGTACACCATATTCAAGGTGAGATCTCACCATGGTCTTGTACAGTGGAACTATTACCTCCCTCCTTTGGCTTGTGATTCCCCTTCCAATACACCCCAACATCCCATTGGCCTTTCCCACCACCTTTGCCGCCTGCCAAGTGGCCTTCAAGTCATCTGTGATTATGACCCCCAAGTCCGTCTCCTCCTTAGTTACTGTCAGCAGCCCCTCCGTAACTGCTTCCCACATGCATGATTTTGCACTTCTTTGCATTAAACCATAGCTGCCATGCCCCTGACCATCTCTCCAACAGTTCCAAGTCTTTTCTCATCCTTTCCACCCCCTCCTGAGTATCTACCCTGTCGCAGATCTTGATGTCCCCCACAAACAGGCAAACCTTTCCCTCCAACCCATCTGCAGTGTCACTGATGAAGACATTGAAGAAGACAGGCCCCAGAACTGACCCCTGAGGTACTCCACTGGTCACCTCCTTTTCATCTGATTGGGTTCCATTCACCACTACTCTCTGTTTTCTGTCCCTTAACCAGTTTCCAATCCACTTCGCCACCTTGTGTCCCAACCCCAGGCTGCCTAGCTTGTTGACTAGTCTCCTGTGTGCTGAAATCGGGGTAGGTAATATCTCTCCCCCCCCCCCCGTCTACTGCCTTTATCACCCAGTCAAAGAAACCTATCAAATTAGTTTGACAGGATCGTGCTGCAGAGAACCCATGTTGCCTGGGATCCCCCAGTCCATTGGCTTCAAGGTGTTCCACTATTCTTTCCATAAGGAGTGCCTCCATTATCTTTCTGACTACAGAGGTTAGACTAACTGGCCTGTAGTTCCCCGCTTCTTCTTTACTACCGCTCTTGTGAAGAGTGACAATGTTTGCCCTTTTCCAGTCCTCTGGGACCACTCCAGTGTCTGACTCATTGAAAAGGGCTGCCAGTTCAGTCCTCAGTTCCTTTAGGACCCTGGGATGTATGCTATCTGGACCTGTATCTTTTTCCACCTTTTAACTTCGCCAGTTCTTCTAGGACCCTCTCCTCTCTGAATGTACTGGTGTTTACTTCCTTATCGTCTTTGAAGTTCAACTGTGGGCCCTGCTCATCTCCTTCCACAGTGAAGACTGAACAGAAATATTCATTCAGGAGTGCTGCCCCCCCCCATCTACTTCCACTATCTCCCCCACTCGGCCCCTTTAAGGTTTGCTACTTCCCTTTACCTTTCTTCTCTTGTTAATGTACCTAAAGAATGTTTTATCTCCTTTTTAACCGATTGAGCTATTCTTTCTTCTGTTTGCGCTTTAGTGCTTCTCACTGCCTTTCCTGCCTCTCTGACACTTCTGGTACTTTCACTTTCCATGTCCTCATCCCTTTGTGTCTCCTTATACTTCCAGCTTAGCCTCTTGTCCTTGCTTTTCTGCCTCCGAGAACCAAAGTGGGTTTTCCTTTACTCTGGTCTATTGATCTAATGCATTGTTTTGTTCCCTCCGCTATAGCCTCCTGGATGTGTGCCCATTTCTCATCAACGTCCCTGCCTAGCCCCCTCTTTTCCAAAGTTTCTTTTAGCTGTTGTCCCAACTGGTGAAGTCCGCCCTTCTAAAGTCTAAGACTCTTGCCTTCCTATGGGTTGACTGGATCCCTGTGTCCACTTTGAACCACACCATATTGTGGTTGCTGGACCCTAACTGACCTTCCACCCTAAGATCTGCTACCATGTTTTGGGTCCTAGCCCTCAGTTTCATCCGGGAGCCCCACAGTGCTCACATTAGTGGACCTAGTCATGTTTTCTATCTGTTCTAATCATGTTTTTACTGCAGATTGCTTCTTAACCACCATTCTGGCTGCTGCTAGGACTTTACTAGCCATGGTGTTAGTCTTTTATGGAGTCCCCAATGGCATCCACTTTGTGCTCTGTTGTTGTTAAAGAAAAACTGTCTAAATCCATGGCCCCCCACCCCCGAAAGGTTTACCCCCGATTCGACTTTTTATTTAGAAAACGTATTTTTCTCGCGCTGCCATTTACTTTGTTTTTATTCTGAAAAGTTTGAGAACCTGGAATTTGGTGGATGCTAGGGGGCTCCATTTACTGTAAAGGTGCCGCGCCGCACCACTCATTTCAGTACATTTTGTATTGAAGCAAGCGTTGCGGCACCGCACCTGTACAGTAAATGGAGCCCCCCCCCGCGTCCGCCATATTCCCGGTTCGCGGACTTTTCGGAATAAAAATAAAGTGGCAGTGCAAGAAAAATGCGCTTTTCTTTTTTTGTTTCCTGCTTTCTTTATCTCCCCAGCCCCATCACCCTGGTATCCACTGACTCTTACCTCTTGGCCTAGAGGTGCCAGCTGGCTGGATGCGGCGCCTGAGGGAGCCAGCATCATCTGTCATTCGGTGGCATTTTCAGCCTCTGTGTTTCTTTCTCCTGACCCCGAGTGCGGAGGTACGGCGTGCAGTGATGCCAGTGGCCAAGCCGCGCACGCTTTTGCACGCAGCATGGTGGGCGTCTGCTCCGCCTCCTCCCCCATTCACTGTAAAGCTGGTGTGCCAGCCTCCAGGCACCGCTAGGGGCCAGGCAAGCACTGGCTCTGGTGCCACCCCTCCCCGAGAGAGGAGAGCTGTCCTATGGATGCTCGATCCTCTACCACCCTGGCTGACCCCTGACGATCCACTCGCACTGCAAACACGGGTCGCTGGTGTGGCAGGAGGTAAGGCAGTGATGCCTCAGCTCTCCTTGCCACTGGGCTGGCGATGCATTTTTCTAAATAAAAAGCTGACTGGGGGGGGGGATAAGCGTTTCATTAATGGAATCAAGCTTTTTGTCCATTTTTTGAATGGGCTTTGTAAGCAGGCCCATTGACTGGTTGAGGAAGTCAAGGGTTGTAGCACCAGGTGGGATCTCCATTTGCAGGGCTTGCTTTCCAGCATTGGGTAACTTTGTCTGATTCTGACTTGGAGCAGAGAAATCTTGCTTGTTGCCCTTAGGACAAATCATTTTCCTCCAAAGTGGAATCAAAATGTTCAGTGTGAAAAGTTCTACCGTCTGAAGTTTCAGCAGAATAAAATAAATTTAAGGGCTGAATTTCAGTGAAATAAAAGCTCAGCTGCAGGAACTCATCAAAATGCAGTTTACATTAGGACTGCTAGCTCTGCCCCCCCCCCATTCCTACGATTTCTTGATGTAAGGTACCAAATGCTTAGATCCAGAAGGCTTACCTTTCTAGACACAGTTGTCACGAACCCACTCCTGGGGGTCAGGCCCACTGAGCTCACAGTGCTCACCCTTAAGTGCAGTACGTGATGGGGGGGGGGATTACAGGGATACCATCCGCGTCCCTTAGAATGGTTGCCGAAGTCATGACTGCACCTCTGCCATGAGGATACCGGGCATCCCTCTAACTCTGGATAAGGGCACAATACTAGTCTTGAGTCTTGCGGCCAAATATGAACCTTTCCTTGGCTATTACACAAAGGAGGAAGACCCAGGCATCACACTTTCTTTGGGGTAGCAGCATAACACCTGATTTGGCCTTCTCCCTATAGGACATACAACAGCCTGGTTCAAAATCTGTGTAGACTCTGGTATTCTCCCTATCCTTTCAGACATCCCTTCACTTACCCTTTTCTCAATTTGGTTGCTTATGGTGGCCCCTCTAAGCAATTAACAGCTGTCACGGATTATTAATAAACCTTCTACAGTCACACATACTAAATAAGAACTCTCACACAGGCAGAATTTCTGTAGAGAAGCAAACGTTTTTTACTAAAAAAATTAAATAAATGCAGTTACAACTAAAATAGAACATAAACTAAATTAGGTTACAGTATAAGAAACAAAATGGAAAAGTATACAGAAAAACGCACTGAGACAGGTTAGCTAAGTCTGCCTGAGGTACAAAAATTTTAAAGTTCAGAGAATTGCTGGTTTGCAAAATATTGCAGTCCTTCTGTAGCCTTTGGTTCTTAGGCAGCATCTGTGCTGACTGGTGTTCTCTGTGGTCAGGAGAGTCAAAGCAAAATATGTATAATGTCCCTGAATGTCTGTGCTGGGGAGTTTATATTGAAGACCCCCCCCCCCCAAGTCTGTGAATAAAGACTGGCCCTTCCAGGTCCATGAATAGAGGCTGGCCCATCCACTTTAGGCCTCCGAGTGTCACTCTTGCGCTTTGCCCAAACGTCTTATTTTCCTGATAATCTTTGATGTCAGATTCTCACAGTTAATCTAGGGTTTACACTCTCACACAGGTATGCTATAGGGGTGTGTTTCTTTTTTTATTGCATCACACAGGCCTGTTAGAAGGATCTTTCCTGGTGAAAACATCCTGGGCTTTGAACTGGCTTAATTTAATTAGTTAAAAGGAAGATCCTGTAAGTTTTATGATTATACAGGTGATTTTATTACTTCTGTTTCCCTTGGTTAGTTCCTGTTGGAAATACCCCTTTGATCATGCATCCGCAAGCTGTCCTGGCACACCCCGACTCCCATGAAGGTCCTCACCTCAGTCACACCCCCACGGCTTGCCCCCCCCCCGGGGTGGCGGCAAGCCCCCATACTCACCGCCATGTCCGGATCCAGTCTTTCTGGGGCAGCACCCTCGGAACCAAATGCGTTCCGGGACAGCCATCAAGCTGCGCGACTGCATTTCCACTCTTCTTTTCCCCAGGGGGTGGGGCGTGCAGTGATGCCAGCAGAGGCATTGCTCACACTCCGTGCATGCTCCTCCAGGCGTCTGCCCCATCCCCTACCACCTTGTCAGCATTGCTGTTCTGCCCCCCTGCCTCCGCTAGGGGCCAGGCGTTCGCGGACTACTGGTGCCCCCCCTTCCCGGAGAAGGAGAGCAGTCCCTGGGATGCTCGATCCTTCTCCTCCCCTGCCGACCCCCAGTGACCTGTGCTCATTCACGAACACGTTTCGCTGGCATGGCGTGAGGTGTAGCATCCAGCGCCTCAACCCTCCGCCAGTCCGGCCCGAAACCCCTTTTTTAAAAAAAATCCAGTCTTTTCTCTATGTGCCTTTGGGCTGACACTGGCGTGTACATATGATCACATAAAAAACATATATACAACATAATTATATCCACAAGTAAGGGCTAGCAGCCAGGCAGCTCTCTACAACTGTCACTCTAAATTTCCTCCTCCTTGTGGCATATCCACCCTCTCTCTACAAAAGAAATACAATACTTACAGAATGGGTGTATGCAAATACATACATACAGAATTGCCTACCCAGGAAGGCAGGGAAAGTGGGGTAAAAAAGTAGGTATACATAAAGTTTACTGGACAGCTTAAGACAGGGATAGGGCACTGGGGCAGAATAGCAGTAGAACAAGGGTAACTAAAGTTAGACTGTTTACCAAAAAAAATAAATAAAAAGTCCCAAAATGTAGTAATTGCACGTGTCAGAACTTTAGGTTTTTAGTGGTATTTTTTTTGTTTGTTTATTTTGTTTGATCCAAACTTGGCCATTTTTGGCCCACATTTTTATAATACCTAAGCTGCTGCACTCTCTCTCTCAACCATGTAAGTGGCACCATGTAAATCCGACTGAAATAAGTTTGGTTGGTCAACCCCTGATGAAGTATAAAAATTTTAATTTTATTTATTTTATGTATTTTGTTAACATGAATTCAGGGGCACCATACAGAGGTAGCCAGGGGTTGCAGTTGAGACCCTTATGATTTTTTTGCAACCCCTATGAACCTGTAAAACAAGGCTATCCTATGAACCCCTACGTTTCTGTGGAAGTGAGACTTAGATCCTTTGTTTCTACTGAAATGACAGCATGAAGCGCTGCTAAACGAAGCATATATTGTCTTTGACAGGGTTCTTCTGTCTCCATGCTGCTGGAGTCATGAGTGTTGCACTACATGAGCTGCTAGTTTGCTGTCGCCACCTTGAAAATGACAAGGCTACAGAGAGAAAGGTAACATAGTGGCACAAAATAACCCGTGACTGTTTTGTGATGGAATGGATTTATATGTGTTTCATCTTGGCCTTTCTATGTTTTTCAGAAAGAAGTAGAAAACTTTAAGCGTCTTATTCGTGGCTCAGAAACTGTGGAACAGCTAGACCGAAACTCTGAATCAAAACATTCCAAACAATTGAACTGGGATGCTGTTTTTAGGTATAACATAATTTACCGTTATGTTTTCAATTGAGGCAAAAAAAAAAGATAACTGGTGCACAATTACAGAGTCCAGATGACAGTGTGAGGTGATATGTACAGGAGTTTTGTCTCTAATTTAGGAGACTGCCTCCAGTTATCTTTTTCTTAAAAAAAATTCACCTCTGCATCCAGTGTTCCAGATAGTTTTTAGGACTCAGAAATATTTACTATTCCTTTTTACACCCGGTAGTATTTTCATGCAAATGGTAGTACTGTCATCCGCTGACACATCTCGTGCCGCCCACAGCTAAACCAAGTCTCAATCCCACTGGACCCTGCAGTCACTGACTGTCTAATACTGCTGTGGAATCATACTGTGACCTTATTTTTAACACACTCATGTTGCAACAGTCCTTCTAACCAGCCAGTGAGGAACTCTTGTGTTCACCCCCACGGGTTCCTGTGTAGTACCATGGCTGCTTGCATCTCATGGTACTCCCAACTCTGTACACGTGTACCACATATTGTAAATTTGTAGGGTGGGAAAAAACTTCCTAAATTCAGAAAGCGGGAATATTTCAGTTAAAAATTGTAGTAAAATACTTCTTTACTCCCCTTCTCTGTTCCCCTGTCTACATCTGGACTCTGTGCATCTTTGGTAATCAGTGGCACCTCTGTGAGAGTAGAGTGCATGTTCTCTTTTTTTTTATTTTGTTTTGTATGTTTTCAATTGAAATGTGTCAATGCACATTCTAGCAATACACAGTGTTTTGTCTTAGTAGCATAATTAAATCACTCACATGTTATGGAGTTAATATATATTTTTGGAAAGATATACATACAGTAGAATCCCGTTTATCTGGAACTCTTTATCTAACGGACTCTGGGCATGTCTTCTGGCTGACAGTGCTAAAGTATAGCAGGAGCTGCTGATCCGCTTAGCACTGTAATCAACTGTAATTGACACTTTGTTGTCAGTTTAATGGGCAGTGATTGCGACTGTCTGCAGCTAAGTTGGTAGAGGTCAGTGTTGGAATTACAGGGGGCTTGCCAGGGCTCAACCCCAGTAGCTCACACATTGCAGTCACCGACTTATAAGGGGAAGGGGGCTCAGTTTAAATATAGGATCCTTATTGCCCCCCCCCTTGCTCCCAAAGCTCATAAAGTGTAATTCCAACACGGGGGGGGGGGATATAAAAGGTCATTAATCTCTTTGTACCTGCTACCTTTGTCCAGCTCCTGTAAATTATTTGCTGTTTTCAGCCTGATGTGTGAACCTGCTGCAAGCAAACCATTAAACAAAAGACGGGCTCTATATGTTGGCTGAAGCATGGTAGAAAATCAAGCAAGCAAAACACAAAAAGCCTGTAGGAAATCTGGAATGAGGTTTGCTAATGACCAGAATGAGGAGCAGGAGGGGTGGGCAGCTGACAGGACCGTGCCTCAGGAAAACAAGCGCATACAGGACGAGCTAAGCATGCTTGCTGCCATTTTGCTGGGAACAGAGATTTCAGCAGCGGACATAAAGAATTGGTGTCCCCCAACTAAGACAAAGAAGGACACGAACTACAGGATGAAGACTTTCTTGTCCACTCAGAAAACTGAATCACATTCAGACAAAGAGGATACTGGACCACCACCACCACCACCACTGATTTTCTAGTGTAGCAAATAGCAAGGAGGCTGCTCCACACTGATGTCCATGCCCGGCTTCAGTAAGAACAAACAGAACACAAAATGCTGGCATCAGACTTCAGGACTTACTTCATTCATGAAAAAACATACAGACAAAATAAAAATAAAGTATTATTTTAGTGGTTAAAAGATGTAGTAACCCCGACCGGTAAAGATTGAACTCTGGTGCTGGCATTTTTTGTTCTGTTTGACTTTGATGATGTATAGTGAACCTTGAATACATTACTGTTTGATGAAATCATTCAATCCCGTTTATCCAGACTACCGATTTATCCGAACATTTTGGATGTACCCACAGGCGGTTCGGATAAATGGGATTCTACTGTATTTATATTCGGGGCTAGTTCTAACATTTTGTTTTTTCACACCAATATTTTTGTGTCATTCACAAATAGTCACAGCTTGTGCAATTGGGCAGACTGGGTGGGCCAAAGGCCCTTATCTGCCGTCAGTATCTGTGCATCACCCCAGTAATGGAAGTCTGGCTGACAAATCCCTGGACCTCGCCCCCCCCCCCCAACAGTGGAAGTCTGACTGACAATTCCCTGGATCCCCTCATCTCCACTTTTTGCTACCAACTGGCACCCATTGTTTCACTTCCTTGCCGCCCATCCTCCAGAACTTACCCCGAGTGCACTCTGGGGCTGTGGGAGATGGGGCCACATTCTCCACGAACAGACTGAAGCTGATCCAGGGGGAAGGGAACCTCAGTCTGCTGTGTGGGGCTCAGTGGGTGGTGGACATCCTTCCTGTGCAGCCTGGTAATTTTTTTTTTTCCCTGTAGTGTTCCCAGGGGACGCATGGTGTGCAGTGATGTTAACATTCCTGAGTGTGCAAGCTTCGTCTGTCAGACTCCTAGTCTCTGCTAGGTGCCAATCGAGCATCAACTGCTTCCCGTCCCCCTCCTGCCCCCCCCCCAAACCATGGGATGCTCAATCCTCCTCCTCTTCCTCCCTCTCCTCGGCCAGCCCTCCAACTCCCTGGACTCACTTCCGGACCTGGGACAGTGGCATCACAAGCGGTATCTTTACTGCAGCACTGGCGGGCCTGCTGTTGATCGCCATGTCTCAGAGCATGGCCTGCACCCTGCCAAATTTCTGTTTCTTCTGAAACTAGCATAGCTGATATCTGGGTACAGTCTTGTGGCTTGCCCGTCCTGAAGCAGTGTAGCTTTGCACCTTGCAAGGACCAGGAGGAAGTCCTGTATGCCCACTCCATCGGTAACTGTCGCAACAGTATGAGTCTCCTCCGGATTATCAGGCCTACCATGAGTGGTAACTTTGTAGGCCCTCTGAATTTGAAATTGTCAAGTTAAAGTGACATCCCCCAAATGTTGTGCCAACCAGTCCTTCAGCAAGAATGGTAGAGAATCCCCTCACTACATTCCGGCATCCCTATAATACACACATCAGCTGCATGAGCCTGGTTCTCCAGCATTTCCAGGTGGGATTGCAGATGCACATTTTCTTTAGTAGGGTCATTGCTGTCCCCAAGGCTACGCTTAGTTGCATCCACCGTAGCAGACTTCACTGAGCCCATGGATGTCTCAAGTCCCACCACTCTATAAGTAATATTATCAATTTTATCTGCCAGTCCAATTTCCGACTGTAGAAGTCTATTGATTTTAATCCCCAGTGTCTGCAGGGCTTCTTCTGAAGAGCCCTCTGAAGCACCGCTTGGTGCAGACTGCATGGTGGGAGCTCCCGATAGATTTTTGCCTTTTGCATCCTAGGGCACCAACTTATCCTACTGAGGATTTGCCAGCCTATACAGGGGGTCTTCAGCGATCTCCACTCCAAGTTTGACTGTAAAGTTTAAGCATTAGGTTATATTTCAGGGGTTTACAATGCAAGCCATGTTCTGTGCTCTGAACCCTAGAATCCATCTTGCTCCGGCTCCATGGCACCCCTTATTCCTTTTTTTAACATATTTTCCCCCAGGGTACTAGTAGGGTCCTCCTCCTCCTCCTACCCCTGCCAATCCCAGTCCTGCTCATTGAGACCCAGCCACTCACCTGGCCAGGCCTCCGAGGCCCACCCGTGACACACTGCTGTGCTGTCCCCCTGGCTTGCCTTCTAGGGCTGTCTCTGCCTTCAGCCACATCAATATTACTGCCCCATTGTCTCTCTGGCAGCCTGCAGCGGAGGTGAAAGCTTGGGTGGGTCCCACTGGTCGGTAGTAGTGCAGGTCCGGTGTTCAGCGTGGTGGACAGCGGGCAAGGGCTTCTTCTGCCCTTAGCCAGTCCTGAGTTTTTTGTTGTGTAATCCCACCTTCATCCCAGGAGCGTGTTTTGCCTTGGGTGCTAGCATTCCGATGCACCCACATGACTTTATGCTCACTTCAGGCTCCCTCACTGACACCTTTTTCCCTTCACCACCACCAACTATCACCCAGGTGGCAGTAGAGCAATGGAACAGCGAGACCCCCCTTCCCTGAAGGAAGAGAGTGTCTATTGGGATGCTGGATCCTCTGACAGCCCTGGCTCATTCCCAAACCCGGGTTGTCGGTGTTGCAAGAAGTAGCGCTAGCGCTGCACTGATGGGCCAGCTCGTATATCCATTTTCTGCCCCATCCTTCTCCATCCATGCATTTCCCCTTTCTCAGCCTCTCTATACCCTCCTTGTTTTTCGTTTTCCTAATGTACTTAAGAAGGCCTTATTATTCATCTTTATCCCTTCTGCAGTCTTGAGATTCATGTTTGCCTTGACCCTTTTCCAGGGATCAAAGAGGGACTCTGGTCAAAAGTGCTACATTGCAGAATTAGAATAAGCATGCCCCCAGTAAATCTCGTACCAAACATTTGGTTTCTGTGTTACTTCGTTTTAAAGTTATGGGCTATTTTGTAACCCTGATTTCAAACAACATGAAGTCTTGCTGTATTCTGACTATATGCAGTTAGCCCCAGCACTTGAACTGCCCCAGAGAGTAAAGTGTTAACTCTGTGCAAAGGCATAGAACATTGAGCTTGAGCTCGGTTTTCAAACCTCTGTTTGTGGTACTCTGAAGTGCAACCATCAGATTTCTTACTCCACCTAACTGTGAAGTCGCTCCGGAGATCCCTCCTGCACTTCGGTTCGGTAAAAGTTCAAATCGGTCGGTTCTTTCAACCCGCTTCGTTAGAAAATCGGTATTATTGCCCGTGTCTCTGTATCAGTAAGTGGTAGTTGTAGGTAGTGGTAGTTTTTCCTAAAGAAATTGTTTTATTTTCTGGTTCTTTGCTGGTCGGCCCAGTTTGGAACCAAAACCTGTTCTGTTTATATATTTTGTGTTTGACTGTGTGGTTTTTTCCAGTACTTATCGGTTCCTAAAAAAATTCGGTTTTTGGATTTTTTTAACCAACCCGTGACACGGTTGGAACCGAAAAGTTTGCAGTTGCCTGGCTTAACTGCTGTTTGGGGTGACCTTTATATTGGAAGGCATGTCTGAGAAACCCAAAAAGAAAACCAGACCCACTAGGTTTCAGCACTGTACCGAGTGTAAGGAGGCCTTTGCCAAGGCCGACCCTCACCTCGTATGTGTGTATTGTCTGGGGTTTGACCACCTCAAGGAAGACTGCCAAATATGTAAGAACTTTCCCAAAGCCACTCTGGAAAAACGTTTGAGTAGGCTAAGGGGAGAGTGAGGCCGAGAAATCCGCTGACCCGGATGGCCAGCCCGGTTCGGTTGCAGTTGAACCTGAGGAGGTGCCTGCAGACCTGGGCGATACCTCTTCGGGCAAACAGAGAGACGATTCTGTGGAATCGGTTCCGAGTAAAAGAAAAAGGAAATCAGCTGGTTCGGATTCGGCTTCCCAAGATCCGACCGCTGATGAAATAGGGAAAGCGATTTCAGTTGTTCAATCGCTTTGCCCGGTTCCGACCGAACCCGGTCACTGTTCAGAGCCGATTGGTTCGGTCGGAGGTTCTTGCTTCAGAATTGGATCCTGAGGCATACTATGAGGGCAATTGGGAGGAGGATGAAGATTATGAAGAAGAACAATGTGAAGGCCTAGATGAGCCAGTAGAGCCTGACATCTCCCCAGACAGGCCTTCTCGGGCTTCTCCCAGGCTGTCTGAGTCCCCTTCCCATTTCTTGTTTTACAAGAAAGTGGCTGAGACTCTTCAGCTTCCTATGGAAGAGGCTGAACAGGATCAGGAAGAACCTGACTATCTGGAAATGATGGATGTCCCAGAGTCTAAGAGGGTGCCTGTCCCTTTACACAAATCCTTGGGAAAGCAGACACAAAACATTCTACAAATTCCTACATCCATTCCTCCTGTGGAAAAAAGAATGGACAGGAGGTATGCTCTTTCAGGTCCTGGGATGGAATTCCTTTCATCTCATGGCAGCCATGTTGGAGTAGTACAAGCTGCAGCCTGTGACAAGGCTAATATTCCCTTGGCATCTCACCCCCCCCCCCCCCGATAAGGATTCCAGGAAAGTGGATGCTATGGCAAGAAAGCAGTATTTGGCATCCTCTTTGGGACTCAGGCAATCTAATTACATGGCATACACTGCCAGGTACCACAGATCTATGTGGGATACGGTTCTGGAACTGGCTAAGGGTGCCCCTCCCCAGCTGGCCAGGGAGCTGGAGCAGGTGGCTACAAATGGTATAGAGGCATCTAAGGTGCAATTCCACACTGCTGTTGATTCCAGTGATGTTCATTCCAGGGTCATGGCTACATCTGTCTCCATGAGGAGATTTGCTTGGCTTAGGTGTACCAACCTCTCTCAGGATACCCAGGCTAAGGCCATGGACTTTCCTGTAACTGGTAATTCTCTGTTTGGGGAGCAAACAGAGAACTACATGGAGAAAATGGATGAGTACAGGACCACCTGTAGGAGTGCTGCAGCCAAAGAGAAGCAGACCACTCCTCAGAGGCAGCAGTTTAGGGGCAGGGGCAGGCCTTTTTACCAAGCTCAGGCCTCCTCCTCTTCTTTCCAGCAGAGGAGGTTCTTCAGGGGAAGAGGTAGATGTGGGATGACCAGGACCCCATCAGCTACTCAGTCCAAGCCCCCTGCCAAGCAGACACCCTGAGGTGTCAGTCAGGGTCACCTCTCTAATCCCAGTAGGGGGCAGGCTGGCTCACTACTCCTAGGCCTGGGAGTCTATTACTTCAGACAAATGGGTCCTGGAAGTAGTGAGCCAGGGACTTGCTCTCAGTTTCAGAAGGTTCCCAAAATGAGAGCAAAGTCTTTCAGTCCTCTCTCTCCCTTGGAGACAAAGGCCTTAGAGGCTGAAGTCTCCTCTCTTCTGCTTCTGCAAGCGGTAGAGAAGATACCTCTTTGTCACAGGAGAAAAGGACTGTATTCAAGATACTTCCTTGCCCCCAAAAAGACAGGGGAGTGGCGACCCATATTGGATTTAAGGTACCTGAACAAACATTTGACAAAACCAAAGTTCAAAATGGTGACTTTGGGAGTAATTCTTCCCTCTCTGAGACCAGGAGACTGGCTAGCTTCCCTGGATCTTAAAGATGCCTACTTCCACATTCCTATCAGACATTCCCACAGAAAGTACCTCAGGTTCGAGTTGCCCTCAGGCCATTACCAGTTCACAGCCATGCCCTTCGGCCTAACATCTGCTCCAGGGGTGTTCACCAAGTGTCTCGCAGTGGTGGTGGCATTCCTCAGGAGGCAGGGCATCCTTCTGTTCCCATATCTGGACGATTGGCTTCTAGTGGGCCGTCCTCAGACCAAGTCAAGTCAGCTTTGGAAGTCACCCAAAGACTTCTAGAATCCTCGGGCTTCATTCTGAACTTAGAGAAGTCTGTTCTAGAATCAGCCCAGCTTCTCACCTTCATAGGAGTGGAAATAGATACAGTTCAAGCAAGAGCATTTCTTTTTCTCTCAAGGGTTCAGTCTCTGGTCACTCTGGCCTCCTCTTTTCGTCCTTTGGTGTCTCATCCTGCCAGACACTTTCTGCAGCTGCTGGGACACATGGCAGCTTCCACAGCAGTAGTTCAGGGAGCAAGATTTCAAATGAGGGATATTTAGTTTCATCTCAGATCTTTCTGGTCTCAGAAAAAGGACCCTATCTCCAAATTGGTTCCAGTCTCCAAAACCCTGGTCCAGGCCCTTAAGTGGTGGTTGGACAAGGACAATCTTTGACAAGGGGTCCCCTTCATAAGTAGGGTCCCTTCTGTGATTCTCACTACAGACACCTCTCTCTTGGGTTGGGGGGCCCACCTAGATCATCTCACAGTCCAGGGAACTTGGTCACACCAGGAGTCCCTTCTGCATATAAATCTTCTCAAGTTAAGAGCTGTCTTTCTGGCACTTCAGACATTTTCAACAGTTGTCCAAGGGAAAGTGGTGCAGATCAGAACAGACAGTACCACAACCATGTGGTACATCAACAAGCAGGCAGGCACTCGGTCCTTGGCCTTGTGCACAGAGGCCATGAAAATTTTGGTCTCTAGCTTATTCCCTGCAGGATTCCTTGATGGCTGTGCACCTCTCAGGGAAAGACAACATTCTAGCAGATGCCCTCAGCAGGATTTCTCAGGGTCACCACGAATGGACCCTGAATCCTGTCATTCTTCAAGTCATTTTCAGGAGATGAGGCACCCCTGAAATAGATTTCTTTGCAGCCTCAGACAATCAACTCCCTCTGCATTGCTGCTGACCACCCCTTCTGGGTTCTGTTCCTCAGGATGCTCTTCTACTAGATTGGACGAACAAGTTTCTGTATGCTTTTCCTCCTTTTCTTCTGATATTCAGGGTTCTGTTTAAGATCAGTTCCCGGCCTTGCAAGGTGATTCTGGTGGCTCCAGACTGGGCCAGACAGCCTTGGTATCCTCTTCTGTTGTTACTGTCAGTAACACTGCCCTTGTGTCTTCCCAGACAGTACAATCTCCTCACCTCCTCTCAGGGGAGGATTCTTTACCCCAACCTTCAGACTCTCAGGCTCAAGGCCTGGCTCTTGAAGAGCTAGAATATGCAAGTTTGCATCTGTCCCAGTCAGTCTTGGATATTTTAAAAGTTAGCAGGAAACCTGCCACTAGAAAGACATACAACTCCAAATGGAAGAGGTTTGGTTTCTGGTGTTCCAGAGCTGGCTGACATTGCCACTGTCCTGGACTATTTGGTGCATCTTAACAGTTTAGGCCTCCAGTCTATTACTCTTAAAGTACACTTGGCAGCTGTGTCTGCTTTTCTTTTGGCTGGTAAGGCCTCTTCCCTAGCTTCTCATCCAGTGTTCAAGAAGCTCTTCAAAGGCTTGGTCCATGTCAGTCCTCCTTTCTGGGAGCCTACTCCTTCTTGGGATCTGAACATCTGTATTACACAGCTTATGCAGCCCCCTTTTGAACCTTTATCTTTAGCTGAGTTGAAATATCTGACTTGGAAAACTGTATTTCTGGTAGCCATTACCTCAGCTAGTAGGATCAGTGAACTACAGGCCTTATCAGTGGAACCTGATTTCATTTCCTTTCATAGGGATAAGGTGATCCTTCGTACCAATAGAAAGTTCCTTCCTAAGGTGGTGTCAGACTTTCATCTGAGCCAGTCTATGTCCCTGCCTGACTTTTTCACTGATCATTCTTCCTCTGAGAGGAGGCTACACAGTCTAGATGTGAAAAGGGCTCTCAGTTACTATATTGAGCATACTAAAGCTCATAGGAAGGATTGTTCTCAATTATTTCTCACTTATGGTGAGGTGGGGAAGGGCAAGCCTGCTACCAAGAGGTCAATTGCCAGGTGGATTGTCTCTTACATTCAATTCTGCTATTCTACACTCCGGAAGGAGCCTCCCTCAGGCCTGAGGGCTCACTCTACCAGATTTACAGCTGCTTCTATCGCAGCAGCTAGAGATATACCATTAGTGGAGCTATGTAAAGCAGCTACCTGGAAATCTGTTCACAACTTTACCAAGCATTACTCTTTGGACATTGTGTCACGAAGTGATGCTAGTTTTGGCACGGCTGTGCTGCATAGCCTGTTCCCAGAAGAGGTTCTCTAACTCCCTCCTCCAAGGGGGTACTGCTTGGTAGTCCGCATATAGTCAGAATACAGCAAGACTTCATGTTGTTTGAAGAAAAAATTACTCACCATAGTAATGTTGTTTCTTCTAATGGAGACTTGCTGTATTCTGACCTCTCTCCCTGCCTCCCCTCCTGGAACCTAGTAGTTTTTAGGATGTGGTGGGGCAGGCACAGTGCTGCACCCCAGAGGTGTACTGGTCATGCCTCCATCTCTTAGGGGGGTTCTTTTTGTTTGTTATTAAGCATTTTTGTAAACCACTACCTGTTGTGTTCTTTTTGGGTGTTCTCGACTTGTCTTCTGACCCTAAAGGTTTGTTTTGCCATTTGGCACAAAATTTTGGAAACAATTTCTTCCTTTGAATTAGTTAGTTTAGTGCTCATAAGGATCTGACGGTTAAACTTCAGAGTACCACAGACAGAGGTTGGAAAACCGAGCTCAAGCTCAACATTCTATGCCTTTGCATATAATTAACCCTTTAGTCTCCGGGGCAGTTCAAGTGCTGGGGCTAACTGCATATAGTCAGAATACAGCAAGACTCCATTAGAAGAAACAACATTACTGTGGTTGGGTAATTTTTTCTTCACTACCTGTTCAAAAAAGTCAGTTTCAGTGAAGAGGTGCTGATGATGTCATCTCCTGAATTCACAGTTTAGCCCTCCTTGTCAGCAAGCTTATAGGACCAGTTTCTCCGAAGTTAAAAGATCATTCTGCAGTGGTTTTCACAAGTAAAACAGGCAGCACCATTCTAAAATAGTGCTATAGAATCTATGTGTTTCACATTTTGTAACAAAGGTGACAAATTTGTATTTTAATGCCTATTTGGTGTGGTTCATTTTTCCAGAGTTGCAGGATGCTGAGACAGCATGCCTCCAGGCTGCTGATACCATGTGAAGTGTTACTCTGCAGTGCCTGTTTGGAAATTGTATTGCTAAAAGTGTTGCAATGTTGGTAACAGCATTGCTGCGGGTCAGTGTCTGCTTTACGGTAAGTTTTAATAGGGGCCATATATATATGTGTTATTTCCTACTGGGGTGGAAGTGTTAGTCCTTGTAAAACAATCATTGTCATTTGGAGTACAACGCAGATGAGCCTGAATGTAGCTCAAGTAACAGCCTGTCAATTAGAAAACAGAGAATGAGCTCTGTTCAACTGAGTATCTCACTCTTTCATACTTTGATGATGAATAAAATATTGATTGATTGATTAAGCATTGAGCTGGCTACTGCATAGAAACTTTTAGTAAGGTTTCAAAACGGCACTACCTCTCCCACCCCATTTAGAGGGTGATGGAATAATTGATTTAAAGTGCCATCCTGAGAAATCTCCTCAATTGAATGATAGGTGTGAATGATCACAGCCTTTCACCACATTAGAGATATCCAGTCTGCAAATCTCACATTAGTGTGCTGTGACTTAGCATCCAGCAACCCAGCAGAAAAGGACCATGACAGCAAAACACCAAAAACCAAAATACGAATTTGTCAACTTTGTTACAAAACCTGAAACAAACATATGTTTTAAAGCAATGTTTATTGAATGGTGCTTCCTATTTTACTGGAGAAAACCATTTGTACATATTTATTAAACTTTGGAGAAGCAGGTCCTGTCAGCTTGCTGACAGGGAGGGCTACACTATGAGTTCAGGAGATGACATCATCAGCACTGCTTCACTGAAACTGGCTTTTTTGAACAGGCAGAGAATTTAGGGTTGTAAAATTATTTGTAACTTTTAAACAAAGTAACTTAGGGATCTCAATTTTGGCATGAGGGTGATTGGGGCTATGTTGATCCATATTCTGAATTTATTAATGGCAGTGATTTTTGACCATAGCCCCTCTTTAAATTGGGCAGGAGCCCACAGGAACTCCATTCCACCACCTCTGGAAAAAATGTGTAACAGCTCTACCACCTCTGTCATCTTTCCTTGTCGACTTCTGTAGGCGAGCCCCACCACGTAGATGTGAGAGTTCCACCACCTAAACATTTCCAATGTAACCACTGCCCTTTTCACTGCCTTGCTAGCATCTTTTGTTTTGACAGTGTAGAGCTGAGCTCCCTGCTTACCTCTGTCTGTTCAGCCTTATATTCTTTTTAATTTATTCTTTATTTTCTCCATAGCTACCCCCATCAGTGCTACTACTGGAAAGTTCCCAGCCTCATCCACGCCTTTCCTGTCTTTTAACTCGGTCCTTCGTCACCTTGGACTTCCTGCTCCGAGGTGGGGTGACTGGAGTTGGCCAGGCTCTGCTCAAACAACTAATTTTGCTGGAGGTGGGTGGGCATTCGGCATTTCAGGGCCCAAGGGTACCATTGTACCTCACCCTGCACACTGTGGTCTTTTCCGTGTTCCCTTCCCACAGAGATGCCAGGCTAGACTCGGTGACAGGGAAGCACACACAATGCAAGGCAAGGTCCCATCAAGCTGAATGGCATCTCCCGCACCCTCTTTTGCTCCCCACCTGGGATCAGCCAAGTGGCAGTCACGCAGTGGGAGAGGCTGCCTCCCTTCCGTGAGGAGATGAGCTCAACCTCCTCCCCTGGCCTGCCCCATGGTGGCTTGGTCTCGCTAACGAACCCAATTTTCTGGCATTGCGAGCAATAATGCTATTGCTGCAGTGAGGGGCTGGTGGACTTGTACACTTTGAAGGCTTCTTTTCCCCCACACTACTACTGCAACCTCCTGGAGAACCACATTCTGTAGGCCTCTTGTGCCTCTTCCCCGTACTTGTCTGAGGCAGTCCATTGTTACAGCTGTAGTTCCTTTTTTCAGTATGCTGCCACTTGCTCTCTGCCCCTTCCAGTTGCTGATACTCTGCAAGCCTTTACCTTAGCTCCCCCTCTATCCTCCCAAAGTCTGCTCTCCTAAAGTCCAGGACCGTTGTCGAACCACACTGTGTTGCGGTCACTTTATCCTAGTGAGTCTTCCACTGTTATCCCCTTAATGCTGTCTCTTTTGGTCAGCAATAGGTGGAATATGGTCCCATCCCTAGTCTGTTCCTGCACTTGTTTAGTCAGGAAGGAGCCCTAGAAGGGGTTTTCCAGTGCATGACTTCTGGTGCTTTTTGCCATTGGGATGCTCAAGTCTAGTATGTTAAGTCTCCTAACAGGATGCCTTTCCTTCTAGCTGGTGCCTTCCTAATCTCCATGTCTAGAGCCCTATCCACCTCTTCTGTGTGACTGGGCCTGTAGATGGCTCCTAAGTGGGCAACACTTCACCCATCCTTTGTAATGTGTAGCTGTAGGGATTTTACCACACTTCCACCTCTGTTTCCTTATTTTCCATCACTCGGAAACCCTTCCTGAAGTACAGTCAGAATTCCCTTTTATTCCTGTCCCTCCCAAATAATGCATAGCGTGGGACCATGAGGACCTAGTCGTTTTTCCGTGCTGCCCGTGTGTCTGTCACTGCAGTTATGTCAGGGTTTCTGTCTGCTGCCTTTTCATGAAGATCACTCATTTCATTACCAAGACTTCTGGCAGACCACCCTCCATGAACCTTGTGTTCTGTTCTTCCTCCATCCATTGCCCAGATCTGATTTGCTTGTTCCCTTTCATAAACCTCTAACCAAACCTCCCCCCATCAAATTTTGGAACTCACTCTGTGGTATGCGATCATGCTCTGTACCCCATTTGTGTCACTCTCATATCCTTAAATCCCCCCTTCTGGTTGTGGGAGTACTATTTAGGTCTCTTTGGATTGGGTGTACCCTGTGGATTACTCTAGCCTTATCTTTCCCCTGCTAATTTTGCTGCCCCAAGATAAATCCTCAAACTTCTGACCCAGTGCTCTTGCTGCCTTCCCCATGGAGTGAAGGCCCATCCTGTTTAAACGGGCTTTTGGCCCACCAAATGGCACTGCAGTCCCCATGAAGCGAAACACTGTTTAGCGCATTACCCTTTCAGTCAGTCATACAGCCAATCATTCTACTGAAAGAGTTTCATCTTCCTTGCTTCTCCTTCCTGTGTAATGTCAGAAACCTTTGAGAAGGTCACAGTACCAGACAGCTTCTTGAGTCTGGCCCCCCAGTGACCAGAAACTGTACTTAACTACCCCTAGTAGCTTTTCTGCCAGGTCATTCATTCCAGCATGGACATGGACAATAACGTCTGGCCTCTCTCCCACCTCCCTGAATAACTCTTCTGTCCTAGGGAGTATATTATCTGCTGTCCTCCATGAGAGACCTCATGCTATCTTCCTGATCCACGACAAGTCCAGTAAAACAAACGCAGCACGATCGATAACTACACAGGCGAAACACTGACACCAAAAACCACGCTTTCAAAATGCAATGCAAAGAAATGATACTGCAACCTATCTCTGGCACTGAGAAAGCTGAACTCTGGGAGGGTGACAGTTTACTTCACGGGAGTGAAAGTCGGGGGTGTGTGATTTACTGTTTCCAACTCTGGGGGCGGGTCATTTATTGTTTCCTACTCTGGAGGGTGGGGGTGGGAGGGGAGACAAGTGTGCTGTAACATCTCCACGCTCTTGTGTGTATGTAGCTGTTTTCACGGATGCTATTTCCGCGGAGCGCATTCCACCGTGCTATTATTCCAGTGCAGTTTTGACAATATGCCCTATCCTGTTTATCTGGCTTGTGCTACGAACCAATTCCTCAGTAATAATAACAGTAGAATCCCCTGGGGGTAACCAAAATGCTTCTGCCGACTGGGGTAATAGCTTGCAGCACATCATTCAATAGATCCCGCTATAATCCAACCTACAGTACCACAAATGCCTCAGCCTATGTACAGTTTTATTACATGCATTACAATTACTGCACCCTTGATGAGTGAACCAGCTGCGGATCTGCTGTCCTCCTTCTTTGTGGTTCTTATTCACATGTACCTATGGGGTTTAAATGTCAGACTGCTAGTGTTCCAGTTGGACACTAGCAGTCAAATTACTGAAATAGTGGCCGGCTAATAGAAAGCTCTCAGCCAGAAGCAACAGCTCAGACACAAACGGCATCCCTAGGAGGCATACGCCAAGAGTGGTCCAGCCCCTAGCCTTACTGTCTGCTGAGCTTCACTGATCTTCACCAACTGCTGTACCCACTACTGAAATAGTAGTCTGCTAATAGAAAGCTCTCAGCGAGAAACAACCTGAAGCAACAGCTCAGACACAAAGGACAACCCTAGGAGGCATCCGCCAAGTGCTGTCCAGCCCCTAGCCTTACTGTCTGCTGAGCTTCACTAATCTTCACCAACTGGGAGAGAGACCAATCACGGAGGGAAGGCAGACTCGGACAGGTGCAGAAGCAGGGATTCCTTGACAGCGGTTCTACCTGAATCCCCCTTGGAGTGCACAGTCTGGGCTTCTTTCTCTGCTGGGGCAGCTTCTCTCCTCGCGTGCTCTGCTTTCTCAGCATAAGGAGTTGTTGGAACACACTCCACGCTCCCTTAACATAAAAACAAGAAGTTTCCTTTCCATCCTATCAGTTCTGTGTATACTTTGGTTTTATGTGCAGCGGATGTAACAAGGGCTTGGTACATCTAAAAAGCAGGGCTTCACTGGTTGTTTTTACAGGTTGCAGAGACAAAGGCTCTTCTTTCGTCCACTACGCTCTCACAAGTAGTGACCATCACCTCTTCTTCCATCTGCTTTTCAACAAACTCATAATGGACTATGTCCACTGCAGGTACTGTGGGACGCTATTCAACCGAACAGTTGCCCGTAATATAGGACACTGCCCCACGTGTTATGCTCTGAGACATCTAAGAAACCAGTTCCACGCCACTTGTGCTGAAATTGCCTTTCTTGGAACAAAGATTCAGGAGACCGCACAGCACTATACGCCACCAGCCCTTAAACACACACCCCAGCCATGGATACCTCTACACAGAGGACAACTAAACCTGAGGGCTGGCAGACAGTCAAAAACCGTCGAGCTGCACGATCAATACCATAAGACAAACGGTCTGATAAAAATGTCAAATAGATATGAGCCACTGTCACCCATGCCATTCATCGAGGCAGAGGTCACAGGGAGCCCAGACCTACCTCGGAGCTTGTGAGCAAAAACTAAGCTACAGGAACATAACTGCAAATTGCGTACTAATCACAGGGGACTCTTATGATTCGGGGAATAGAGTCTCGCCTATAACAGAGCAAAAAATACAAAAGTTGTGGTTAGGTGCCTTCCAGGATCATCAGCGCACAGAGACACTAACCACATTGAGAAAATCGTATGGAACACAGGGATAAAACCGCACATCTTGGTCCACCTTGGCATCAACAACCTGGCCAATTGTTCGGTGGAGGAGACCAAGAGGCATCTCATCTCTCTACGTGACAAACTTTCTCCAATTTTGTCCACTGTCTCATTCTCTGAGATTCTTCCAGTATGGGGAAAAAGGAACTAGCAGGGAAAATCAGAGATAGACATCTCTGAGCTTAAAAATTGGCTCTCAGACTGGTGTGCAGAGAGGGGCTACAAATGCATAGTGGACTGGAATACATTCTGGGAAAGGAAGTTATTTCGATATGATGGCCTGCACCTCACCAAGGAGGGCACCCGGGCGCTAGGCCAGAAATTTGACATTTTCATTTCTGATTTAAACTAGTTAATGGGGAGTGGGCAGCAGTACCCAAGGAACCACGGGGGATAACTGTTGCCACTCCTCAGCAATCTCTTATGAACACACAACCAGTTTAAGACAACACTAACGCACACCTTATTGGCACACTTGAGGACCCTACAAGGCTACTTAGTGTAAAGACGTCTCCTGCAAATGCATAGAAAAAGGGAAGCTCCACAGTGATCGGTTCTAACCAAAGAAGGCGAGCATTGTGCATCAGTGCTTGTAGCCTGGTGAACAAAATCCCGGATCTCACCACCATAATGGTGGAGGCAGATCTGGACTGGGTCACGGTCACAGAGACCTGGTTCACCGAGAACCCCACCTGGGATGTAGCTATCCCAGGATACACACTATTCTGAAGAGACTGCGAAGGTAAGAAAGGTGGAGGGGTAGCAATGTATGTAACAAAACAGCATCAATGCTATGGAAACCCAGGGACACAGAAGCAATGCGGAGGCCCTCTGGGTCACCCTCGGAGCAGGAAGTAAGTACCCTATCCGAGTTGGGGTTATATACAGACCCCCAGCCCAGGATAAAGACTTGGACAGGGAACTCTTGGAGGTCATCCTACGGATGACAGGCAAAGGAGAACTGCTGCTGGTCAGTGATTTCAGTCTACCGGATGTGGATTGTCTCTCACACAGTGCCTCTGTGGAAAGGAGTAGAGAATTCATCCTAGCACTAAAGGGAACAGGACTAAAACAGTGACAACACCAACACAAGAGGAAGCCATCTTGGACCTCGTGCTCTCAAATAGCGACAGGATCTCTGACACAACGGTGGGCAGCAGTCTGGGTACCAGTGACCATAGGACCGTCTGGATCATCACCACCAGTAAAGAGGAAGTCAGCCACAGGAAACTCGGGGTCCTGGATTTCAAGAAGGCCGACTTTACTCAAATGAGGGCTTCCATAAAACAAATACTTAGCAAGGAAACGGGCCACAGTAGAACAGAGATGGAAAGCCCCGAAGGAAGCTTTACTCACAGTAACTGCCCAGTGCACGAAGCAGATCTCTAAGTCAAGAAAAAGGAAACCACCATAGTATACCAAGGATGTAGCAACAGAAATAAAGGGTAAAAGGAAAGCATTCAAGACTCAAGGATACTAACAATGAGGCAGATATGGAAGGCTACAAAACAAAGCTGAAAAAGCAGGAAAGGCAGTAAGGGCAGCCAAAGCCCAGACAGAAAAGAGAATCACACGAGGAGTGAAGAAGGGTGACAGAACTTTTTATAGGTACATCAGAGAAAAAAGGAAAACAAAAAGGAGGCGTTATAAGAATAGCAACCAAGGACAGCAAACGGGCGGAAAATAACAAAAAAGCAGAGCTTCTAAACAGTTTTTTCTGCTCAGGCTTCACAAAAGCTGATGATGATGGCAGTGGACTCAATATGCAGAACATAGGTGGTCTCACCATAGAAGCAGATGCTGGACCATTTACAAGAGACAGTGTCCTAAAAGAGCTTCTCATATTAAAAGCAAATAAAGCAATGGGCTCAGATAAAATCCACCCTAGAATTCTGAAGGAGCTGGCACAGGAAATTGCAGGCCCACTGGCAGAATTTTTCACACAGTCACTAGAGAGTTTCCTGTGCCAGCAGGTAGTGGACCAGGGAGGGGCGGTGGATGTGGCATATCTAGACTTCAGTAAGGCCTTTGACACCATCCCGCACAAAAGGCTAGTAAATAAGCTGGAGAGCTTAGGGGTGGGGTGGGCCAGAAGGTTACTAGCTGGGTGGAAAACTGGCTGACGGGAAGGAGCCAAACGGTGGTAAATGGGGTACATTCTAGGGTAAAGGGGGTAACGAGTGGGGTGCCTCTGGGGTCAGTACTGGGACCCCTATTTTTTAACATCTATATTAGTGACCTAGCGGAAGGACTAGAGGGTAGGGTGTGCCTATTCACGGACGATACAAAGGTCTGCAATAGGGTGGACACCCAAAGAGGAGTGGAGGCCATAAGGCAAGACCTGGAGAAGTGGTCAGAAACCTGGCAACTAAAATTCAGTGTGAAAAAGTGTGCAGTGATGCACCTGGGGTGGAAAAACATTTGAGCAGCTTATACCCTTTTGGGGGGTTAATCAAGGAAACTGAGCAGGAGAGGGATCTGGGAATTATTATATCGAGAAATCTTAAGGTGGGGAATCGGTGCAACAAGGCGGTGGGAAAGGCAAATGGTATGTTGGCCTGCGTTGGAAGGGGCATAACTAGCAGAAGGAGGGAGGTGCTAATGCCACTGTACAAAACAGTGGTGAGGCCGCACCTGGAGTACCGGGTACAGTTCTGGAGACCACACCTACATAGGGAAATTGAGATGGTGGAGAGGGTTCAGTGAAGAGCAACAAAGATGGTGCATGGGATGTGGGGAAAAACTTACGAGCAGAGGTGCAGGGAGCTGAATCTATATCCACTAGAGACTAGAAGGGAGAGGGGGGACATGATTGAAACCTTTAAGTATTTGAAGGGAATAAATAAGGTGAAGGAGGGGAGCTTGTTCAAAAACAAGGAGGGAGCAAATACAAGGGGGCATAGCCTCAGATTGGAAGAAGGGAAATACAGAGGCAATGTAAGGGGGCAGTTCTTCACAGAGAGGGTGGTGGAGGCCTGGAACAGGCTGCCAGAGGACGTGGTGGGATCTGAAATGGCTGGGGGATTCAAGAGAGCATGGGACAGACATATGGGGTTGGGAGGAGGGGGAGAAAGTCCAGAGCCAGTAAAAAGTAGGAGGGGGAAAGGGAAAGGGAAAGATATAAATGGCAGACTAGCTGGGCCAGTGTGGTCCTTTTCTGCTGACAAATTTCTGTGAATCTGTGAGTGGGGAAATACATTAGGACTGGAGAAGGGCCACAGTGGTACCCTTGCATAAAAGTGGAAGCAGGGAGGAGGCCGGAAACTGCAGGCCTGTGAGCTTTACCTCGGTAGTGTGAAGCTTATGGAGTCCATACTTAAGGAAAGAACAGTGAAGTACCTTACGGAAACAGGGCAGCTAGATGCTAAATAGCATGAATTTACAGCAGGGACGGTCATGTCAAATGAATATGATTAAATTCTTTGACTGGATCTCCAAAATAGTGGACCAGGGAGGGGTGGCAGACATAGTCTATCTAGATTTTAGCAAGGCCTTTGACTCTGTCCCCATAGAAGATTGGTCAGTAAGCTAGAGCATTCCGGGTTAGGGCACAAAATAGTCAAGTGGGTTCAAAACTAGCTCCACAATAGAACGCAGAGGGTTATAGTCAGTGGAACACTGTCTAGTGAGGGAAGGGTGATCAGTGGTGTGCCTCAGGGATCTGCCCTTGGCCTAGTCCTCTTCAGTATATTCATCAGCGACATTGTTGATGGTTTGCAGGGTATGGTATGCCTGTTCACAGATGACACAAAGCTCTGTAACAGCGTAGATTAATTTCAAGGAACAGCAGCAATGGAAGCAGATCTAAAGAGGCTAGAAGCATGGTCTAGGGACTGGCAGTTGAAATTCAACACCAAAAAGTGCAGGGTCATGCACCTAGATAAATGAAACCCAAGGATAACATACACACTCGATGGCGAACAATTAACAGAAACAAAACTCGAAGGGGACATCGGAATGCTTATTTTGATGATTTAAAGGTGGGTAGGTGGGCAGAAAGCTAGTAGCATCCTCTGATGTATTGGCAGGGGCATTACAAGTAGGAAGCGAGAGGTCATATGCCCTCTGTACAGGTCCTTGGTGAGGCCACATTTTGAGTACTGCATACAGTTTTGGAGGCCACAACTAAAAAAAGGACATAGACCGCTTGGAGGCTGTACAGAGGAGAGCTACCAAAATGGTACAGGAACTGCACCAGGAACAGTATGAATCTAGACTACAGCAGCTGAAAATGTACTCCCTTGAGCAAAGGAGAAACGGGGGATATGATAGAAACCTTCAAATACATAAAGGGCATAAATAAGGTACAAGCAGAAAATCTTTCACAGAAACGAGACCATGCGAACGAGAGGGCACAGTTTGAGACTAACGGGGTAAGTTTAAAACCAACATTCGTAAGTTCTACTTCACAGAGAGGGTGGTGGACCCTTGGACTAGATTACCACTAGAAGTTGTGGCGGCCAAAATAGTCACTGCTTTTAAGCTAGCATGGGACAAGTACTGCGGTAATCTTGAAAAAAGACAGAATGGGGGGTAGGCAATCCGGCAGACTAGATGGATCATATGGCCCCTCTGCCGACAACGCTCTTAAGTTCTTATGCTTGCTTCCTTTAGAATGGCACTGAAATTGGCTGCCTTTACTAGAACCTCTGCCTCCCAGAGTATACTACCCTCCTCCCTGCCTCCCTATACAGTCAAACCTAGCAGACCAACAGTAGAAGAAAGCATCACATAAGTTTAAAAAACAAACAGACTTAGCAATATCTGGCCTCATTTCCTGCTTGCTCTTGTCTGTCACTTTTAAACACAGACCACTGGTGCAAAAGTTGTATGCTAGCAGTTACATGACTTCTCACCCCTTTCAGAAATGGCAATAAAATCGCCTGACTTTACGTGCCCCTCTGCTTTCCACAATGCTCTTCCTTCCTCTTGGCCTCCCTTTCCACTCAGACCCCGTAGACCCACAGGAGAACAAAACCGATTCAGCAGTACTTGGGCACCTTACCTGCTATCCACTGCCTACTGTCACAGACAATGCGAAAACCCCGCTCTTGGTTGCTTTTAAATACAGACTGCTAGCTCTCCACTCGGACACAAGAAGTCATGTGACTGCTCGCCCCTTCAGGATTGGCACCAAAATCAAATCAAATCTTTATTTATCCAGGCGATCATCATTGAGCAAGCTCATTTACAAAATGGACCTGCAATCCACTGCCTTTACCATCTTTTGTGCCTCCCACCATGCACTACCCTCCTCCTCCTGGTCTCCCTATCCACTTAGATTAAGCTGACCAATACCAAAATGTATTTGGCTATACCTGGACGTCTTGCCTTTCCCAAGTTGAAGGCATAAGAAGTCATAAAAAATGTTGTTAAAATTTTGACATTGTGGCTGCCATATGGGAAGTTGAGGGAATATACAATCCGACTTGACCAACACACAGTGAGAGAATATCACGGGACAGAAATAACTGACTCACTCAACTCAAAATAAATAATGATGTGAACTTTTTATCTGCAGTTCTATGTATTTATTACATTTTATTTTGTAGTTACTCAGGATAGCCAGCACTACCATCAGGTAGGGCAGCTGTTTACACAGCACTGCAGTCTAAAAATAGTTTTGTTTTAACTTTATATTTTAGCTTTCTTACCCAGTAGGTCTAGATATCCTTCAGGCAATCCACAAGCCTTGAATCCCATGCCTGCTGGAGTGGTCACCACTGGCCCCCAAATACCCACTGCCCACTTCCTGTTCCTTTATGTTCCAGACATTGTTCTCTAGGTAGAGACAACCAGCTGAAAAGTACAGTTGCGTAAGAACTTACCGTAACAGTAGATCTTTGAGAGCATTTCTTGCAGCAGGTCATAACACGTGGGAAGATTCCTAAGCAGTTATTATGCCAAGAGGAGGAGGAAGGGAATTATCAGGACTTAGGACAGGCCTTGTAAAACGGCCCGTCCAAAACTAGTTCGCTTCTTGGAAGTGATGTCTAGACTGTAATGTTTTGTGAATGTATGTACAGTACACCACGTGGTGGCTTCGCAGATTTCTAAGACAAAGACGCCCCAGAAACATGCAACGGAGGCAGCCATTCCTCTGGTAGAATGGGGTTTTACAACCCCTGTGAAAGGTTTGTCGTATTTTGTATAGATAAACGAAATGCAGTTGGCCAACTATGTGGACAAGCAGTACTTCGAAACCTGAACGCCCCGATTTTCCAGGGGTGAAAGACACAAAAAAATGCTCAGTTTTTCGCAGCTGTGAGGTGCGGAGAAGATAGACTCAATGTTCTGTGCACATTGAGAGTATGAAGCAGGGATTACACTGGATTCGCAGGCTCCACATAGTACACTGCTAAGTGGATAGCCTGATTTAAAGTAAATTCCGAAACAGCCTTTGGCAGAAACGACGGGCTGATGCGTAAAGTCACCCGATCATTATAAAATTGCAGGTAGGGAGGTTTGCACATTAGCACCTGTAACTCTTAAATACATCTACCCGACGTAATGGCAACTCAAAATATAGTTTTCCAAAAAAAGTTAACTGAGCTGACTGGATCCAGTGGTCTCAAAACGACTTGTAGTCAATTTTTCAAGCACAAAATTCAAATCCCACACAGGGACTGGATCCCGGATAGGGGGATGAAGGTGCAGAATGCCTTTTAAAAAGGTTCTGATCAAAGGTAACTGGGACAATGGTTTGTTGCCCACAGGTAAGTGGAATGTGGTAATGGCTGAAAGGTGGACTTTTACAGAGGAATATTTCAGTCCACCCTTCAACAAGGAGAGCAAATAGTCTTAAGATGCTCCGAGGGGAACACTGATAAGGGTCTGAGTCCTGTGAAAGATGCCCAAATGGAGAAGCTTTCCAGTTCATAGAATAGGAAGACCGCGTAGATGGTTTCCTGGCAGCCCGGAGGAGGTTTGCCACCTTTGGGGACACCCTAAAGCACGGGAGGACTATGTCCTCGGGAGCCAGGTGTGCAGATGGAGGGAGTGAAGGCCCGGGTGTAGCAGGGAGCCTTGCACCTGGGACAAAAGAGTCCGGCAAATCGGCAAAGGTAGGGGATCCAGTTCCGAGAGCTGTAAAAGCAGAGGGAACCAAATCTGTCTTGGCCAGAACATTGCTATGAGAATCATAGACGCCCCATCTCGGACCAGTTTGAGTAGTACACTTTGAACGAGAGGAAGGGGCCGGACGGTGTAAAGAACTCTTCCTGTCCAGGAAAGAGAACACGTTCTGCCACACAGTTCCAGGACCTAGCTTAAGACTGCAGTAAAGAGGCAGTTTTGCATTTTGCAGAGAGGCAAATAGGTCCAACTCTGGTCGGCCCCATTGGTGGAAGTCATCGTGTAAGACATCTGGTAGGATTTCCCTCTCGTGGGCCGTGCAGTGGATCTGCTCAAGGCATCTGCCAGGGTGTTGGATACCCCAGGGATGTGGACGGCCAGAAGATGGATATTTCTCTGGATCGCCCAGTACCAGACCCTCATTGATTCTCTGCAGAGAGGGTATGAATGCTTGTTTAGGTAGTGAACTACCGCAGAATTGTCTGATTGCACCTGAAGGCGACTAGGGGAAGGGGAGTCTCGAACGCCTGTAAGACGTAGAGGACTGCCCTCATCCCCAAGACATTGATGTGGAGATGGGTCTGAACCGGTGTCCAGGATTCTTGGGACTGGACGTGCAGGAGATGAGCATCCCACCCTGTCAAGAAGGCATCTAGTCTGAATGAGACATGGGACAGGAGAATGAAACGTCATGCCTCGCATGGAGTTGTCCCTGGACATCCACCATTGTAGAGCTCGAAGAGCCAAGGAAGACATCAGGAGCGGGGCATTGAAATCATCCTCCTTTTGGTCCCATTGGAGTCTCAGGGACCACTGAAGGATCCTCATATTCAACCTGGTATTGGGGACCATTGGAATGGTGACCGCCAAATGTCCCAAGAGGCACAGGTAGTCTCATGTCTAGACCAGTCTGCTGGATTATAGTCTGTGTGCCAAAGCAGTCAGGGCGTCCGCCTGAGCTATTGGCAAATATTCCCTCTCCAAGGAGGCATCAAACATGGCTCTGATATAGAGCAGGGGTTGTGCTGGGTCCATTTTGGACTTTGGATAGTTTACAGCTATCTCCACCTGGGTGAACAGCTGCAGGATTCGAGAAAGCATGGACAACAGCCTTGGCTGGAAGACGCTTTCAGGAGCCAGTCGTCCAGGTAGGGAAAGACATACAGGCCTTCCCTGCGGAGGGACGCTGCGACTGTCGCTAAGCATTTTCTGAATACCCTTGGGGCTGAGGAAAGGCCGAAAGGGAGGGCCCTGAACTGATGATGACCCTGAAACAAAAAAACGGAGGAACTGTCTGTGAGCAGGGTGCATCAGGGTATGGAGGTATGCGTCCTTCATATCGAGTGAGCAGAGCCAATCTCCCTTGTTCAGCAAGGGGAGAAGTGTCAGGAGAGACACTATCCTGAACTTTTGGTGTTTGATATTGAGGTTGAGACACCCTAGATCCAAAATGGGGCATACATCCCCTGTCCATTTGGAAACCAGGAAAAAATGGGAGTAAAATCCCATACCTTTCTGTGGAAGGGGAACTGGTTCGATGGCACGTTTTGCAAGCAAAGCATCGATTTCATTCCGTAAAAACAGTGCTTGCTCTGGAGGGTAATGAGAGACCCTTGGTAGCAAAGCAAGGGGAATCTCTGTGAACTCCAGTGTGTGTCCTGACTCTATCAACTGCAGGAGCCACAGGTCGGAAGAGATGGCTTGCCACCCTTGTAGGTGTAGTGAAAACCTGCCACTGATAACCGTGGGAAGAGACTTCGGTTCCACGACCAGAGGAGGACCTTCAGGTCGAAGGCTGGCCCTGTTGGGAAACAGCAGGGACGTAACGGGACATTTCTGAGCATTTCTAGGACCAGGCAATGTCAGTTGAGGCTTTTGAGCATTAGGATGCGTCTTGTAGGGGTGGCTGCTGGAGGATCCCCTAAAGGCTGATTTTTGCTTTTGGACGGTACAGGGTCTGGACCGATTGAAGGGTACGACCCGAGTCCTTTAAGTCCTTCAACATTTCTTAGGTCTGTGGACCAAGGAGCTGATCGCCCTTAAAGGGAGTGTTAAGGATAGATTGCCGCACGTCCTGTGAAAACCCTGACGCTCTGAGTCAGGTGTGACGTCTGAGACAAACGCCTGCCAAGGATGTACAGGCGCATTATCAGTGGCATCATAGGTTTCCCTGATCAGGTGGCAGCAAACAGCCGCCGCCGTAGACTTCTTGGCAGTCAGATCCTCCTCTGCAGAACCAGCGGGGAGGGACTGGATTGTTGCCTGGGAGGCTTTTAGGATTTCCTCCTGATATTTCAGGAGGTGTCCATGTAATTAAATATACAGAGAGACATAGTAGCCGAGGCATAAAACCTTTTCCCCATAACATCCAGTTTCTTGGATTCCTCATCAGGGGGTTGAGCACTCATGTGCTGAGGTCTAGAGGACTTAGCATGAGCGGCTTTGATCACCACAGAGTTCGACTGAGGTGGAGACATGAAGTAAGGGTGGTCCACTGGGGCCTGATGAGCCTTACAAGGATTGGAGGGAATTTTGAAAGGTTGCTTCCAAGCAGCCCAAATAGCCTCTTCAAAGGCGTCCACCAAACGGGGACAGCCAGAGTGGGGCATGCCGGTATACCTAAATACTGTGCCATCTTCTTTCTTGAAGCATCCTGCTCAGTGTCCTGGAACCCAAACGTCTTCTGGAGGTGTATCATAATGTCTGAAAATGTGGAATCATCTGGCGGAGAACTTGGGAGTTCAGGGGTAGGTTCACCCTGAACCGACGACTGAGAGGAGTCCTCCTGGTCCATACCATCCTCATCCTGCAGATCAGCCAAATCCCAGTCCTGCAGGAAAGGGTCATCCATGTCTGCATCCTGAGGGTGAAAACCCAGGGAGACGGGAATGTCTGGCCATTCTCTGGGCTGAGGAAGGCCGAGAGGGAGCAGAGATTGGAGCTGACCTTTCAGTGGGGTGAGGGGTCTGTGTAAGGTCCAGAATAGTATTTACTAGTGCCTGGACATCAATTATGGCCATCTGCCCAGCAGAAATAGCCAGGGTAGCATGGACTGAGTGAGTGGGTACCACCAACGTTATTAAACAAGGCAGTGGAACCAAGCAAGCAACAGTCGACTAGGGGTGTGTATAGAATCCCAGGATTATCGATGAGGGCGCTAACATAGAGCCCTTTGTGGTAAGGCTGGTTGTCGAGAGGATTGCTGACGGGCCACAAGCCATCGTCAACGATTGATGACTAGAAACCACAGAGAGGCAGGAGACCACGTGATGCAGGCAGCCAGGTGCTAGCTCCATTGACTTGCTCCAGCCACCCGCTCATCTTTTCGGTCAATAATCTGAGCTAAAATATAGATATCACCCTCTCGACTTACTTAGTGGACGTCTGAAGGAATTGCCGAATTTCTACCAGCAGTATTCACTTTATGAAAGTTGAGATGAGGAGAGCTTTACCGAAGCGCACGCCGCAGACAACGCCTGAGAAGGGCCCTAAGAAGCCTAGAGCCTCGAGTGCTGCAGAAACTGCGGGGATCCCCTCTAATCTACCAGAGATGGAGCCGCCTACCCTTGCAGAATTTAGACCCTTCAAAGAGGAGCTGCGGTCTCCTACAACCGAAATTAAGTCCATTTCTTCAGCTATGGAGGATTTATCTCGATGAACCTCCGACTCCGCAGCTAGGGTCATATCCCTTGAAAAATGAATGGACAAAGTAGATCCAGAGCTAGTGGCTACCAGACAAAAGTTCACAAAAATGGAGCTTAAAATAGCAGACCTTGAGGGTCAGAGCGGCAGGAATAATGCGGTGCCCATTGGATTGCCTGAATTAGAGGAGGGACAGGATACGATCCTATTCATGCAAAACTTTATAGAGAAGGTGGCTGGCCCCTCACCTTTTGGGTCCAAATATATGCTGGAGAGGGCACATGGGGCTCGGCGATTCCTCCATCTAGATCCCCCGAGACCTATTATCTTTAGATTCCTCAATTACCTTGAACGCCAGCATTTCTCTGTAAAGTTAGAGAGATACAAGAAGTCCATTGGGAAGGCATGAAAGTCCGGGTTGCTCAAGATCTGCCGGCTTCCATTAGACAACGTCATACAGCTCTTCAACCCCTTGTTATCAAGCTGATTGCTGCGGGAATTTGTTTCTGCATGGGGTATCCTGCAAGATTACAAGTTATTGCTGGCACTTGGCACTGTTATGAGGATCCTGAAATTGCCCGTCAGCCTCAAGGCTGCTCTACCCGATTTGTTTCGGGATTCCTGACTTTGCCCCACGGAGGTTTGTTTGCTCCATCGAAGAAGCTCTGAGGTGTGTAAAGTGTTTATTTGAACAGAAATATATTCCAGGGTGCGCGTAGCACGGAGCTGGACTGACACTCGACGGGTTGAAATCCTGACTTCCTGGTTCATAGCATAGGATTCAGTATGCGGCTTACCCTGAATGAGTGTTTTTATGTTGCAACTACCCCAGAGAACTACTGGACAGCGTGTGCTCTAAACCCTTGTCTGTTTATTTGATTCATTTTGCCTTTCTTGGCTCGATTCGCTAGGGCTGGGGAAATGTAAGTAATTTCCTGAGGGTATTAAAATACTGCAGTTTGCTATTATATCCATGAGAGGGCACCAGAGCATCACCTTAAAGGGACTGACTTAGAGAAATTAATATTTTGTTTTTATCGTTTTACCGATGAGTCTGGTGTTGTTTATTTTGAACAGTTTTTGGGATGCCTGAGTATATAGCGCGTCTCGTTTCTATTACAAAGGGTTATGCAGGAAACAATGCTAGGTTGAGGATATAGAATCTAGTAATGGCTTAATTAACCTCTGCAATAATATATTTAGCCCATTGGTTTTGCCTGAGACGTGTTTTAGAGGGGACTAATCTTGACTACTTTAAATATTCTGTTGTGCCCCTTGGATATGTTCTTTTACCTGTTTATGTTGCAGAGAATTATACGGAGGGCAAAGTAGCTTTGTTTATGGCTTCATTTTATCACTGCAATAGGATATACAACTTATTTGGTTCATCTGGGACCTTTGTCTCACTTACTGTCTTAAACCGGTTTTATTATTCGTATTACCATTAATAGAACGGTATCTGGGGATAATTGGTGGCTGGAGGGAGGGAGCTGTGATGGAGGTGAATTGTGGAATGCAGTCCATAATAATATTGGGAAGGGGGTGGGTTGGGTTAATGTGGTTTAATACAGTTATGTGTCTGTCTATCGATGGGATTTGGGGAAAGGTAAGGAAGGGGAAGTTTTATTTAGATATGGTGTGGGGGTGGGGTTTCAACACAGTCACGTGGTGGATAATGTTATTGAGAGATTTATGGCTCACTTGGAATTTCCCATATACATTTTCATGCAATGGGTATTGCCAACACCATTCATTTTTTTTTTTATATACTTTGTTTATTGTTTTATACAATACATATAGTACAGTCTACTAATATTTGATTTAATGAATAATCATCTATCACCAGGAGGGCACCACTCCTCTTAATATATCAATACTTCACATCAAATGTATAAAGATATGACATTTGGGGGTAAGACCTCTTATGTACTAACAAAGTTTCCCATTATTAAGGCTGTTTAAAGAGCCCATGAGGAGCATTAGGACAATATTAATATGGTCGATGTCTAATATCCACCATGACTATCCTATTTAGAAATCGAAAAAATAATTATCCTATATGCTAAAACCATTGTATGTGCACAAAAGTGTATATCTAAATAGATAAGGTGTTACAGGGACAATTCACAGTGGCATAAAGATTCACACTTCAGAACTATTCTTAGAAATCTAGATTCAATATTCTGAAAAAGATAGTCAGTATTTAAAGACGGGCAATATTTTAAAACAAAGCGCTTAAACTACCCAGACCAACCCTATTACTTTTATCTTTCCTGGCAATTATCATTTACAAATGGCTGCAAATGAGCAATAAATTGAAACTTTAGGAGTAATTATTACACAGGACCAACTATTTTAAACTTGTAAAGAGGAAGTCCAATCTCTGCCGAAATTAGAGAAGCAAACGGAGCTATATGTCCACTACAGTGAATACAACATAAACATATGTCTCTGCAGGACTCAATTGTATTTTTCATTCGAACACTTTAAATCCTCGTGTACAGTACCTTTTTAATCGAAAAAAGAAAGTGTTCATAATCCACACAGGTCATCCTCCAACTCTGAATCATCTTCTTGCAAAGGCCGCTGTCTAGATGGAGCGTTCTTCTGACACCACCGCATGGCGTCTGCTGGATCCAAAAAGATGAAGATATGGCCTCGGTGTACTGTCCGAAACCTGGCTGGAAACACTAGACCATGTGGGATCCCAGATTCATGCAGGAGCACCCTGATGCCATCGAACTTCTTGCGCTTCTGTTTGGTGGCATATCCCAAGTCAGGAAACAGGCAGATTTGTTGGCCATCACATAGTAGGGTTTTCTTAAGCCTCACTTCGGCTAGGAGGCGATCCCTGGAGCCTGGCCCATCTGTTACTATTACAACGGCCCTGGGTGTCTCTGAATCTTCCACTCAACCTCTGGGAGTAACTCTCTACGCTTTCTGGAAGTGCCGTACCATGGGCTCGATCTCCCCACCAAGTTGTTCGATCAGCCAGTCCTGCAAATAAAGCATGAGGTGATCTTCTTCACTACCCTCTTGTAGTCCTATTAAATGTATATTTTGTGACCGTGCTTGGTTTTCCAAATTCTCCAACCTCATTTTCAGTTTATTATTTTCCTTTAACCATAGTTGTGACTGTTCCCAAAGCAGAGTCAACTTTCTTCAAAGATTCAACTGAGGCCAGCGTGACTGCTTCAATCGTTGATTCTACTGTGGCCACTCTATTGGTAAGGGTGTCAAACTTATTTGACAGCCCAGCGACTGAGGCATTAAGACGATTTAGTTTAATTCCAACTCTTTGCAATGTCTCTACTGGAGGGTCCTCTATATTCCGATCCTCTGGTTCTTGAAGTCGGGCCTGGGCCGTCCTGGCAGTCGAAGAGCTCGTAACATTTTTAGCTCTAGTTCCTTCTCCTGTGCCCTTTTCTCTTTTGGGATTACCCATCTCTTCTCAGTCTATCTTCCCACACTTGACTATAGTTCAGAAGATTTAAGTTTCCAAGTATTTTTAAAGATATTATTTACTTTTTGCCAGAGATTAAACAGAGCCTTATCAAAATGCTGCTATATCCTCGGGCTCAACAGCGCCCCCCCCCAAACGCCATTAATTTTGCTACCTGGAACATGAAAAGCCTCAGGCAGCAACTGAAACAATACAAAGTGTTAAAACAGTTAGCTTTGTTATCCATAGATGTGGTATTTATTCAAGAGTCGCATTTATTAGACCCGGAAACAATCCCCATGAGGAGACAACAAATAGGTCATGTTTATTCTGCAGGGGGTACAACTCAAAGTTGCGGAGTTCTAATATTGATTTCAAGGAAAATCCCCTTTTCCCTCATTCAATTAATTAGTGACCCACAGGGTAGTTTCGTTTTTATTCACTGTCTTTTATATTCTATTGAAATGCTGTTGGGAAGTGTCTGTGGGCCTAATAGGGACTCCCCGGAGTTCTTTACACAACTGGTTACTGTTTTATCTCCCTACTTGTCGTTACCTATAATTATTGGTGGTGATATGAACACTGTCTTTGACCCCACTCTTGATCGTTACAGTAATCCTCTTAGAGGGCTATCACTGGCTCAATGTGCATTTCATGAGTTTGTGGACTATTTTGGTCTATGTAATGTATGGCGGATACTAAACCCCACTGTGAGGGGTTATACTTTTACTTCTCCTGTACATAACATCTCATCACATATTGATTACCTATTCTTTTGCCGGGGGTTCTGGATGCATCGATTCAGCCTGGCCCTTCTTCCGATCATTCACTTGTAAGTTGTTATCTGCCTTGTTCAACTCTCCCTAAAAGAAATATACGTTGGAGAATCAATAACCAGTTGTTGAAAGATCCTGTAGTAATTACCACTCTTAATAAACATATTGAACAATTTACTGAGACTCATCGCAGCTCCACCTCTCGACCTGATTTTATATGGAGTGCTTTTAAGGCCTATATTAGAGGTATACTAATTAGCTTAGCTTCTCACAGGAAGAAGAAGAAGGAACAGGAATTACATAATTTGATCACCCAGATTTGAGCAATTGAGTCTAATATGACACCTTATTCCTCAGATGACACCAGTCAGAATCTAATGAAATTAAGGGATACTTATCTAGAAATATTAAGAGAAAAAGCGGAATTTGCCATCCTGAAAACGAAGGCATCTTACTGAGATCAGGGGGAGAAAGCGAGACATCTACTTGCACTCCGAATTAAAGAACAGGAATCTTCCAGATATATTCCTTCCATTAGGTCCCAAAATGATGGCACATTGAAAATGGCTCCAGTAGATATTGTATCCGAATTTCGGGATTACTATATTAAACTGTATAACTCTAGGCTGAATCCTCCTACTGATCAGGACTTAGACTCTTACTTATCCACATCTGGACTACCTCTTCTCTCAGATACTCAACAACAGTTACTCATAACTCCCATTTCCTATACTGAGGTTGCTAGGACTATCCAAAGTTTACCTTCCGACAAAACACCAGGCCCAGATGGCTTATCAGCAAACTTCTATAAAAAATTCCAAAAGCAGTTAATCCCTTTATTGTTGCCCCTATTTCAGCATATATTATCGGGTGTGTCTGTTGATCCCACTCTGTTTGAAGCCTTAATCGTCCTTTTGCTTAAACCGGACAGAAACCCGGAACTTACCTCTAGCTATCGTCCAATTTCCTTATTGAATCAGGATATCAAAAGATTGACCAAACTAATCGCTGAACGTATTAACCCCATCTTGTCTGACCTTATTGGACCGGAACAAGTTGGATTTATGAAGGGACGCTCGTCGGTAGATCATCTCCGAACACAGTCGCATGTTCTATCAGTGACTCGAGATGCTCACCTCCCAGCAGTTCTGATTTCATTAGATGCTGAAAAAGCTTTCGATAGAGTGGATTGGCGCTTCTTGTTCTGGGCTCTTAAAGCTTATAAATTCCCTTTAGAGTTTCAAAATTGGATAACAGCTTTGTATCATACTCCATTGGCATGTATCACTGTTAATGGTGCGGTATCCACACTCTTCCCTTTACAGTCAGGGACCAGACAGGGATGTCCACTATCCCCTTTACTTTTCAGCTTCTGTCTGGAACCCCTGATCTGTAGATTAGTGGACTGTGAAAAAATATTGGGGGTAACTGTCTCATACCAAGTACTAAAGGTTTCGGCATATGCTGATGACCTCCTTTTACAATTAATTGACTCAGCTACATCTATTCAACTATGTTGTCACTTATTGCACAATTTAGTCAATTATCTAATTACAAATTAAATGTAGATAAGACTATTGTATTTCCCCTCAACCACAGGGTTATTAAGAGATCCATTACAGATCTGGACCTAGCCTGGAAACAAGACTCTCTAAAATATCTGGGAATTATTATATCCAGGAATCTGACCCTTCTCCAAAATTGAGTGTAGATTTGCTGGTGAAAATTATAGGTGCAGATCTAGAGAGGTGGTCCAAACTTCCTATTTCACTTTGGGGAAGAGTTAATTTGATTAAGATGGATATATTTCCCAGGCTTTTTTATCCCCTTCGTCTACTTAATGTTTGGCTACCTCTTTCTTGGTTTAATCAGGTCCATGGATTTATTACAAAATTCATTTGGTCTAACAAACAATCCAGACTTGCATATTTCAAGCTAGCTGCCCTCAAAGAGAAAGGAGGATTGCGCCTCCCTCATCTAACATTTTACTGTTGGGCTAGCCACATTGCTAAATATCTTCGGGTGGCGGACTTCCAAGGAAGAAGTCCTTGCTTCGCCCTTTTATCCCCATTGGCTTAAAATTGAACTCTCTCTCATACAAACTTATGGTTTAACCCCAGCAGCTCTCTTCCATGTAAAAGCCAAGGCTCTTCCTGCAAGTTTAAAATCAACCCCAATTGCGACATCCATTAAAGTTCATTCACAGCTCTGCAGTTTTCTTAAATATAATCATATTCAAGATCTAATACAGCCCATCTGGGGAAATCCGAATTTTAAAATAGACAAATTACTTTCCACCACTTGGTTGCCATTTTCGACTGATCCGTGCCTCTCCTTATTTGTCTCAGCAGAATATTCCTGGCTTTCTTCTGTTGAGATCTTAAGCACTCACAATATTCCCGTAAATTGCACATTTAAAAATCCTTCAATTACAACATTTAATTCTGAAAGTTTTCGGTCTCACCCCTCCCCAACAAGGTCCATCTTCTTTTCAAAGTGAATTAGGGTCCTTAGTTGACTCATCACATTCGGTTTCCAAATGTTATACATTCTTATTTAATTGGGCTTACCCCAGTGTACTTCACCCCGTTGGTTTACTGGACATTATTTTTTCCTACTCAGGTACTGGATTGGATTACCCTATGGCGAAACTGTCATAAATACATCACGCAGGATAGGTTGCGCCTCACCCAATTCCATATATTGCATAATTTATATTATTCCCCACAAAAGCTATTTAAGTTTGGTCTTCTTCCTTCTCTCATGTGTACTAGATGTCTGAAGGAAGAAGGCTCTTTATACCACATTTTTTGGATTTGTCCTAAGGTTGCCCCACTCTGGATTAACATTCAACAAAATTTAGACCCTTTATTAGGCCTGAATGATTTATTTACGCCGCAAATATGTTTACTGGGTGTATATACAGAGATTTCTGTACCTAGGGCTACATGGGGTTGATGTCCGCTGCCTTCAGCTAGTGCAGAATGCGGCAGCCAGGCTCTTGACTGGTACAGCTAGAGCCAGCCATATAACTCCTGTACATGGCCCTTATCTCCATGTCTGTTAAGAAAGTAATTTTACGTCATTGGAAACATTGCGAAGACATTTCCTATTCCGAATGGCTAAAGGAACTTCTTGCAAATCTCAGGACAGAGAAAGCAATAGCGAGCCTTAATAATAAGCCTGAAAAATATGTGAAGATATGGAAACTTTTACACACCTTGTATTCTCTTTAATATAATTATTCCACCACACCTCCCGTCTTTGACCTATTTAGTCTCAAGTGAACTACTGTGTTGAATTGGGGGGATTAATGAGGTTAGGGGAGTGGAGAACTGGTGGGAGGGAGGGGGGAGAACAGACTTATGTATTGTGTACTGCAAGTTACTTGTATATTGTTTGCCTGGATCTGTTCTCTTTATTGTTAAAACTCAATAAACTTTAATTTGGAAAAAAAAAAAAAAAACACAGAGGGGGGAGGCAGTGATGGAAACTGCAGTTTCTCCCCAGAACCCACCGTCGCCAGAAGAGAGGAGCCAGCAGTTGTCGACTGTGCAGAAGACTATGTTACAGTGGCAGCCTTCTCAGTACTTCCTATCTGGTAGTAATCGGGGTACTCGTAGACAACGAGGGCGCAGCAGAAATGTGCACTGGCATGTTTCTTACCAGGACCTTGTCCAGTCGATGAGGAGGGCTCACCCGCTGAGCGGTGAGACCCCGAGGAGGACGTCGAAGACTCCATGGGCTTGGAGCGTTGCTGCTTCAGAAGGGCAACTTATTGCTCCATGAGGAACTCACGAAGCTACTGAAGCCTTTGATGTTTGGTGGCCTTGTTAAACCGCTTACAGAGGATACAATCTCGGGTGTCGTGTTCAGGACCAAGGCACCGAACACAGACGCCATGGAAATCCTCTGTAGTGATTCTGTGACCACAGGTACACTTTTGGAATAAGGGATCCGAAGACATCAGTAGATGAACCCATTCAGAATGAACGTTTGGTCGGTAGAACTCTTTGTCAATGACTGGTAAGCAGAGCTCCGAAGGACGACTTGTTGCATGTAGGTCGCGGTTGAAAAGAACTGAGGAGTAGCTGGGACCTCCCCTTTTTGTACGTGCCATACAGACACCACATGGTAACATTAGGGGGAGGTCCCAGGGTTGACTGCTGAGAAGTCATCCAGAGGAAAAGACGCCTGCGGCTGATATCCCATGTGTTATGACCTGCTGCCGGAGACCGTCTTGAAGATCTTTCTAGACATTTTTTGGGGTGGAAGGGAAGAAGAGGTCTGTCCATTGCAGTTTGGCTGGGAAAAGTGTGGCAGCATAATCCACTTGATCACCACTGTTATTTATGCCTAGTTTTCATCCCTTGTTTCCAGCCTCCTTCCCGACTAAGGCATGACCCAAGGCAGAAGATCTTCCTGGCTACCCTGGAATGGTCTGGGATCAAGCCATCCCACCACACTGTCTGACACTCACTGGACTAGATGTGGGATATGATTTGATCACCCATCTGCTGCCATGCATTCCCACCCACATGACACCTTCCCCTCTGGCCCCCAAGGGGCAGTTGTATAATAGCAGGATCAACTAGCAAGATAGATCTGTGGCACACATGGTCCTCAAATCATGCAAATGAAGGCAGAGTTGCTGCAAAGATTAATTTATTCCCAGACAACACTCAGTACTGGAGACATGCAGCTCTATCAGTAGCTCCTGTTCTGAGTGATGTGTGGGAATAAATGAATCTTTGCAACATCTTTCCCTACATTTGAATGTTTAGGTGACTGTGAGTGCCACAGTTGTTTCTTGCTCTTAGTTTGCAGTTTTGGGTTATGATATGTCTGTGAGCACCATCACACCTGGGCAGCGTGTTCTACAAAGGGCTTCACTGTCTAATAACAGGATCTACCCTCCCTGAAGCCTGAGGTGTCTGAGACAGACACTTAACACTGCTTCTGCTGCCTGATGTGTGATTGAAACTGCACTTTTGGAAATTGGACTGTCAGCATGGTAAGCTACATAAGGCTTAGTGCGGTCCTTCGGGCAGGCAATAAAATAGCTCTTCAAAAACATTTTAGGCTTTAGGGTTGGGGCTCCTTAAAAAGGTACATTTTATTTTTATATATTTTCTAGTGACCACTTAAAAGATATGCTAGAAAAAAATCCCTTTAAGCAGCATGAGGACACCACTGGGATCGCCTGTTTCCCTTTTCCTTACCTTTTTTTTTCCTTATAGAATTCATGTCCTGATGTCGTAATATATTGGAGCCAGTCTTATATGAATTCCTGTTGTGCATGCTTATTGGACTACCCTGCTACTACCTGTACTTTGCAATCTTTCAGATTCCTTCAACGGTACATCCAGAAAGAGACAGAATGCCTTCAGACAGCAAAATCCAACGTATCTGCTATCACACAAGCCAACCGACAGAAGAAGATGCAGGAGATCAGCAGCCTGGTGAAATATTTTATTAGATGTGCAAACAAAAGTTAGTAAGCAATACATATAACTGTTTTCTGAAGTTTTTGTATTTCTTGTCATATACATTTCTCTCTGACCCTGCTGTCGTCTACAGGGATATGCCTTGTTAATCAGGGATATACCCAGGTCAGGCTCATTTGCAGCCATGCGGATAGCAGGGGGATTTTCTCCCCTTAACCACGGTCGTCCTCCTGGAATGGGAAGTGCCTTACAGCGTGCCCTTGCTGAAGGAGCAAGCTCCTCAACCCACCTGCAGGAGTTACTTCATCACCAGAGCCTCCCGCCAGCACTCCCTGGCCAAAGTTCTGCTGCCTACCTGCAGCTACATGCAGCCTGGCCTACCTCGCGACATGGCGACCGATGTCTGCTTCCAAACTCCGTTCAGCTGCACTGCAGCGTGACATGCTGCCGCTGGCCCATCGGCCGGCATTTGGTTTCAGAGTTTAAGATGGCATTGTGTGATGAGATGATCAGCCTTGTTCAAATGTTTTTGCTGTGATAATCATCCAGTAGTGGTGTGCATTGTGTTCTGTTTTCTAAATCCTTTTTTTTCTGTAACAGCCAAAATTTGAGTAATAACCTTTTTTTCTGATTTGAAGTGGAGAAAAGATTTTGACCAAGAGGCACCACCTTTAAGGACCAAAAGTGCAGTGCTTTCTTCCATCCGAGGAACTATTAGACTCCTGCACCCAGATCATGCAGCATAGCCTCAATATAGTTGTATAGTAACATACAGTAGTAATTTAAGATTAGAAGGTGCTGTAGGTCCATCATGTCTGCCCCCCCCCCAGCTTCATAATTCAGAATGAATAAATATGCTGTGCATATATTTACTAATTTGTAGGGACTTTACTGTCCACAGATCTGTAGCTTTCCCTTCTAAAGCAGGGTTCAGAAAGGGGTGTGTGGGGATTACTCTAGGGGAACACCTGAATCCTTACTCCTGACAGGAGTGGAAGAGAATTTGACCCATCTGAGGCAGTAGCCAGTTGGCCCTTTGGGAAGATATCCCTCTGTGCGAGTCCACCCCCCCCCCGTGACTGGCTGGTACCATGCTGATCCACCACTTCTAACAGCTGTGACACTGGACAATGACACCTCCACAACATGAGGATAGGCTTACAAATTTACACCAATGGCGGGTGGTAACGTGGGGCACTGATTCCTGCCTGCACGGTTCCCTCCCTCAAGACAGCAGGTAGCAGCAGTCCAGAAGCGACAGGAGCCTCCTTCCCCATGGTGAGTGGCATCCACATTTTATACCCTAACCAGCTGGTTAGATTTGCTTCTCAAAGTTACAGCACTGGCACCATAGAAACATAGAAAAGTGATGGCAGAAGGAGACCAAAGGTCCATCAAGTCTGCCCTTAAGATCCCGAGATCCTAGGTGATCCTGGTTCCTAGCTGGTAGATTTCCTTGCAGATTTGATTCTAGCGTACTCCTTATCCCAAACCACCACAAGCAAGAACATTAACTAATGGGTCATCAGGTGAACTTATCAAACTGAGTTCAAAATCACTGCAGCAAATAATGGAAAACCATAATGAAGGATGGCCTGCCAGTACCAGGGGCAGCATGATGCTGGCGGGCCAAGTTAGGAATGTGGCTAGATTGTCATAGGAAGGAAACTTGAGCATCGCAGAGGATACTCACTCACTTACTCAGGGAAAGGAAGCCAGTCAACTCCAGCATGCGGTCACCATCTGGGTGAACATAGTATTGCTGACAGGACTGTGGGAGGGAGGGAAGGAGGACATTTTTGATTCCATGCACACAACACCCTCACCACTGACGTCCTATGGGAGGGAGAAAATGTGAAATGCCTGGACCGAAGAAGCATGGGGTACTCTTGTAGCCCTGTGCTGACCACCTGCCTACCCACCAGACAACTGGATACAGACCTCAGAGGGATTTGGGGAGCCTCAAAGACCTTGTGATGGGGGTGAGCCATGAGGGTATGTTTTGGAAGGGTAGAGGAAATGATGGGACCAAGTGGTGACGGGAAGGGCTTGGAGGCGAGAGAAAAATTAAATAACAAAGGCAGAGTTGTGCACTGTTAGCCCACGCAAAAAGCAGGAGAGAAATAAGAGATTCTAGGGATGTGGATATGTTGTTCAATCCACACTTGTTGGCAGGTACCTTGCCACTTTAAGATGGGCCGAAAGGTCTTCAAGCTGACTCCTCCCACCCACCCAGGTGATAAAATCCTCGGCTCTGCCATATGACTCCAGATTTTCCTTACCGCTTGGAAACTCAGGTTCCCTCCTTAGCGCTCTTGCGTTTTGTAGGCTTGGATCTTAAATCTTCAGATTTTCCCAAATTTGTACTCAAGTTCACTCGAGTTTGGTCTTCGCTCAGTTCCCTTGTGGTTGCGATGGATGTTAAATCTGTTCCCGGGTTCCGTTGGTGCACTTGCGGGCAGAATATGTCTCGCACCAATCCTCATGCCACGTGCGTTTACTGCCTTGGACTCGACCACGACCCACAGGCTTGTGGACTCTTGTCTGTCCTCGCCTTCGGTGCTCGAGGACCGCGCTGCCTGACTCCCAACTAGGGCAATTGGAGAAATGGTTCCCATCAGTTAAATCGAAGGAGGCCTGTTGGGCGGTGTCCACAGTGGTGGGCTCCGTGGAGCAGCTGGAACAGCTTACGGCTCTCGAGGAAGAGGCGGCCCAGGCTGCGTCTTCATCCTCCTTGGCATCAGCCTTTATCCCGCTCTCCCTGGGCTCCTCCTACACTGCTTCCTTTCGGGAGCATTGTCAGTCCCTCTCTACCAAAGGAGAGGGTCATTCTGGGTCTCATACCTCTCTTTCTAAGAAGAAGGACCACTAAGGTAAGTCCCAGTGTCGACATTCGTGGGAGCGGGAGAAGTCTCACTCCCTGGATCGTTGTCTCTCGACTTTGGTCGAGGTTGCGGGCCGGGCCGCTGTTTTCTCGGAGTCCCCGTCTAACCAGCTGGCCAAGACTCCTGTTGATGAGGCTGAGATTTTTCTCGAGCCTACCGACAGGTTGTCAACCGAGGAGGCCAACAACTCTCAGACACTGGTTCCCCTGGTGCCCTCCAGGGACTTGTCTTAGCTTCCTGAGCCAACGACCCTGAACCAGAGGAGCTGTGGGTTTCCCCCCGCTCCTTCCTTGGCCCGCCGTCGGCACCCCCGATGCTCTTGGTCCCGTTCCGCTTCAGGTAAGTCCTGCCGACATCGGCGGTCCTGGTCCCGACACCACTGAAAGCGGCGCCGCACCTCATCCTCCTCATCAGCCGAGGAGAGGCTCCGGCCCAAGTTGCGTCAGCACTATGAGGATCTTATGTGGCAGCAAGTTCTCTTAGCCGGCAACAAGCTGAATCCAGCTCATTCACCGGCGATTACGTGGCTGTCGCCAGAACGGCCGAAGCAGTCTCCCGCCCCCAGTTCCTTGGTCGAGGATCCAGTTCCAGCTCTGACTGCTCAGCCTAGACCGGCTGCCCCACCCATTGTGGTGAAACCACCGCCACAGCCGATTTTTTTTTTGGGGTTCACCAAGGATCTTAGTTGGCTCAAGGCTGCCCTTCGGTTGTCGGTCACCCTCACCCGATCGCCGCCGGCAAATGGAGGGTGGCTTAGGCGGTCGGCAGCTCTATGCAGACTCTTCGGAGTCTGAAGACTCCTCGTTGCATTACCGTCCAGTCGACTTGGAATCCTCGGGGGTCTGTCCGTGGACGAGGGCCCCACCTTGTTCTTGGGTATCCTTCAACTCATCTCGCAATCCACCAGGATGCCATTTATCCCCTCACGGAGATTCTGGAAAAAGCGGAATCCCCCACGGAGGCCTTCCCTGTGGCCGAGGCCATCATGGGTCTGGCTCTAGAGCTCTGGCAGCGCTCGACCTCTTGTCCTGCGCCGCCAGGATGCCCACAAGTATGTCCTCACCGCTCCCTCTCCGGTTTCTCAGAGCACCCCAGTTGAGGGGTTGTTGACAGACAGCATCTTTCGGCACTGCAGTAACACTAGGCACCTGGACAAGCCCCCAGACAAGGAGTCCAAAAAACTGGACTACTCTAGGAGGAAGGTGTACGCTGCCACCTCCTTAGGCCTTCGTCAGGCTAGCTCGGCTGTTCTGATGGCACACTTTTCTCATGCCCTTTTGGGCTCCCTGGATAAGGTGCTCCCTCATCTCCCAGCCGATCTTCAAACCACGGTCAAGCAGGTTTGGGATCAGGGAAGGGCTGTGGCTAAACAGCAGTTACAGACAGCTCTGGACATTGGAGACTCCTATTCCCGGTCAGTTGCAGCCGCAGTCGCCATACGCCGCAGGGCTTGGTTGCGGATCTCGACCTTCACGGCAGATACCCAACACAAGCTAACAGATGTCCCCTTTCTTGGGACCGACCTGTTCGGCGCAGGGTCACCTCCAGCGTATCAAGAAGTCTAATGCCACCTTAGACTCTGTCGCATCTGCTCAGAGGGACAAAGGTCATCAACAGTAGCGTAAGCCCTTTAGTCCCTCCGCTTCTATGGCAAAACTCGGCCTGCAGCACCAACAGCAGGGCCAGCAGGCTTATTCTTGGTGCCCCAAAGCCAAGTCCATCACTTCCTTGGTCAGGAAGCCTGGGGGGAAGGTCCGGGTGGCCCCTCAGCCGTTTCCTCCTCCTTCTCCTCCAAGCCTGCCCAGTGATGGGTTGGGGGGTGCCGCCCCAACGCCATCATGCCTCCCCTGGGTCCCCCTCTATGGGGCCGGCTCAGCCACTTCCTTTCTGCCTGGTCCGCTATCACCACGGACTGCTGGGTGCTGGAGGTGGTCAGCAGGGGCCTGCCTCTGGAATTCGAGCAATCCCTCCCTTCGAGCTCATGAGCCTGGGGGCTACCAGATCTGTAGCCTCCTGTCGCCCTCTGAGATTACATAGTTCTGCTCTTCCTGAGGAGGTGGTCAGCAAGGTGGCAGATCCTCCTCCTGCCCAGGGTTTGTGTCCAGGTACTTCCTGGTTCCAAAACGGACGGGGTGGGGGGGGGGCTGGTGCCCCATTCTTAACCTGCATGACCTGAACAAGTTCCTAAGGCTGCGTACCTTCCGGATGGTCACTCTGGCTCAGATCAATCAATCAATCATAGTTTATTTAGAAAAAGTGCCTTTCTACAACTAAGGCGCTTGTACATAGCATAGACCAATACAATAAGTAATTTCAAATTTCAGTAAAAATCTTATTTAAAATTCACAGTTAAAATACTGTCAATTAAAACCACCATTTGCTGATTCAAATAAATATGTCTTAAGTGCAGTTTTAAACTCCTGGACGGTCAGGGAGTCTCGTATCTGACGAGGTAGAGAATTCCACGGGGTCGGGCCACAAAGCTGAAAGACTGGGCCCCAGATGTCTTTAAACGGACCCTGGGAATCTCTAGCAATCCCTCATCGGCGGATCGGAGAGGATGGAGGGGGCAGTAAGGGTGAAGGAGGTCTTGCAAGTAACTAGGTCCCTGGTCGTGTAGGGCTTTATAGGTCAGCAAACCGACCTTGAAGGTGATCCTTCACCGCATTGGAAGCCAGTGCAGTCCGCAGAGTACAGGTGTTATATGGCTGGCTCTAGCTGTACCAGTCAAGAGCCTGGCTGCTGCATTCTGCATTAGCTGAAGGCAGTGGACATCAACCCCTGGTAGCCCTAGGTATAGGGGCCCTATTAGTTGAGCGGTGGCTTTCATTTGTGTGAAAGGTAGCTTAACTAGGCAAAGTAAAGGTTTTAAAGTAGTCTACATAGTAGGCAATGGGGCGCACCTTCGCACTCTCCCTGGCAGGATGTCACAAAACGTCTGGGCATGGTAGGCGAACCTGGAACTTGGAAAGGATTGGCTGCCAGGCAATGCAACCAGGGTTATGATCCTTTCCCTCGCTAAAAGGACTGCATTAAATTTTTATATTTTACCACCCACGGACTATCGCAGAGATAGGGTAATGGGCTATGAAGCCCATAACTGTAAGTGCCAGATCTTACACCTTTACTTTAAAGATGAGAAATTTTAAGTCCAATTCCATACCTTCTAACCTGTAATAAGACGCCCAGAACCCAAATCTCTAATAAGGCATTATGATTGTCTGTAAACCACAGCATATAGTGAGCCTTCTATGAAGCAGTGTTCTCCAGGTGATTTTATTCAAACGTTGTATTTGTAGGCACATTGTGTGTATGTTATTAGTAGGGGGAATTCAGAGACATCCACCTTGAAAAAAAGTTGAATTTTTGTATGTCATCCTCGTTTGGTCCTGACAGCATCCCAGCTAAGCTTATCAAACTGCTTAGTCAGGAATTTGTTGGTCCCATATCCCTTATCCTCCAAAAGTCTCTGTACAATATTGTGCCATTAAAGAAGTCATCTTCTTTGGTTGTCCCAGTTTTTAATAAAGCTGAAAAATCCTCCCCTCTAATTACCATCCCATTAGTCTTATCTCCGTAATGTGCAAATTACTGGAATCTATAATTAAAGATTTCATAACCAAGTATCTTGGGCATAATTGACATTATTCAACATGATTTTACCCCAGGCTGATCATGCTTTACCAACCTGTGTGAAGATGCCGGTAAGAAACATTGATGCAGGAAAATCAGTTGATACTTTCTTGATTTTGCTAAGGTATTTGACTTCGTCCCCCATGCAGCAGTATTATTTAAACTGGGCAAATATGATCTCCTTGTACCCACCATTGCTCACTCTGCTCTGCCCTTTGTCTCCCCTCTCTTGATACCTTTCCCATTGTGCCTGTTTCATATCTAAATTTTGGTTTGATTCCCTTCTCTCTTACCTTATATCCCTCTTGTCCTCTCTCTCAGCTTCCCGCCACATTCTACGCAATCATACTTCCCTTTCTCTCACTATTCTGTCTGGAAATTTACTGTTGGTTAGTCTGCTTCCTCATACCCTCTTTCCTAAACTCTGGTCCTCCCTTCCCTCGTCTATTCACTCTGCCTTTTCTGCTTACTCCTTAAAGTCATTACTTCATGACTATTTTTGACCCTCCTGCAACTGTCCATGATTCTCTTCCTTCCCCCTCCTCTTCTACCACCCCAAATTAGTTTTGCCCTGTTAACCTGCTTCATTATGTGTTCATCGATATGCTAGAGTAGATCTCACTTCGCGATAGAGCTCTTGCGGCAGGTCATTACATATAGGACTGTGACGTCAGGCATTAGAACCCCACGGAAAACTTCTAGCTTGCTGTCCAAGGCGAGGTACCGCCCCCGACATCGGCTCCACCAGCAACGTCAGTCACTGTATAAAGGGGCGGTCCCTGGGTAGCACCTCAGTTCTTTTCCCACCATCGATCCAGCCCATCTGCTCCACGGACACCTCCTGCTTCCTGTCGATCGCCCTTTTCTCCGCTCCGCACAATTCAGTATTCGGGTTTTCGATCACCTCTTTGTCTTCCGAGCCTTCCACTTCCACATCACGGTGGAAGGCTAAATACATGTGCGGCAAACAAATTCCGGCCAGGGTTGGCCATTCGGTCTGTCTTTTCTGCCTGGGTCCCAGACACAAGATCAGCGACTGCCCGCACTGCCAGAGTTTCAACCAGCGCACTCGCATATGCCATCTGAAGACACTTTAAGACCTACCTCCTGGAGCAATAAGTGGCTGCGATACAGATGTCTCACTCGGGACACAGCTCCTTCTCGCCCTCCACTCACGACGCTTCCCCCAAGGAGAAAAAGCAATTTGGGAAGCATCACAAAATGGACAGGGAGAAAACTTGTGATCTAGCTCTCCACACAAAGGTAAAGGCTCCATCTCTGACAGTTCGTCAGACTCTGCACACGGGTCGTTAACCCTCCTGGGGGCTGCGGCCTTAACACTTCCCATCTCTTCTCAGGTGTCGGGTAGGAACTCTGGGCATGGGCCTTCTCAGACCACTTCTTCTTCGCTGGCCATCAGACCCCACAAACAGTCGTTGGGGTCAAAGGCCCAGGACCAGGCCACTGCTTCTTCTCCGGCGGGAGTCCGCTCAGGCTCCCCCATTGTCAGGGCCTTGTTCTCTCGTTTGTCAGCAAAGCCTGATGACCAGGGCAAGCGCATTGGAGGTGAGACAGCAAATTCAACTCCCATTACGCCTGACCAGTTGTCTCCAGTCAAACTAGACTGGCGACAGATCCCCGTAGCACTGGTCTCCACGGCTGCAATGCCAGATAAAGTTAAGGATCCTCTGCCACCGTCCGCTCCCCAAGGGCCTCCCCCAGAGGATCTGACGGCGCCTGACCGAATGTCTGACCTCTTGACGCCAGGTGCTGATGAACAGCCTCCGACCACTCCCCCAATGCCTAAGAATAGGGTAGATGGGATGGAAAGTCAGGCGGCCAGATGCTCCCCTGCTGCCGGACCAGATGCCAGTACCTTCAAGTCCATCAGAGGCAGCGCCAGAGCCACAGTCAGGCTCTATGATACCTTTAGCAGAGGCCGGAGCTTTGTTCACCAGCTGTTGGAACACAATAAAGGGAGACCTTCTCCATAGGCCCGATCAGAAGGAGACACCGCGGGGCATCCCCTTACTGCAGCCAGTGCCTCCTCCCAGATCTCTGTCGCCACCCCCAACGCCTAGGCCAACCCCAGGTGGTTTGGACCACACCTCCGTCAGACTAAAGGACCGGGGTCGTCATTCCCCCTCAGGGTTCTCCCTCTCGCAGGGACAGCAGATCCAGAGATGGCAGTTCTAGGGGTAGAAGCAGATCGAGGGAACTCCACTCCAACATTGCAGCAGGTCCATGGACCGTCTGTCGGACCACTCTAGAGGCTCTAACAACTCCTTCTCCACCTACTTTTCTTTAGAGGATGAGCTCCCTCTGCCCTCCCCAGATACCAGGAGGGACTCTCCGAGGTTGCCTCCTGATGATCCAAACTTCTTGGAAGCCATGAGACATATACAGTTCCTCAGTCAGTGGGAGACTGAGGATTTGGACCTAGAGAGATGCTGTCTTGCCAGACTCGTAGGTGCCTCCAACCCTAAGCCTCTGGTCATCCCCACTCTGGTGGAACCATTTCAGGACGTCACAAAGCTGTCATGGAAGCATCCAGCCACTATGTCAGCAGTGTTCAAGAAGGCAGACTGCCTCTATCGAACCCGAAGAAATGAGCCTCACCTCTGGGAGCATCCTAAGGCGGACTCCATTGAGTTGACGATGGCACATGGCAGGACATAACAGCCCAGGCATACCAGTTCCCAGCCCCTGACAAGGAGTCTAAGAAAATAGATCATTTGGGGAGGAGGGTATATGCCTCATCCACCTGTACCATAAGGTCCCTAAATTTTCTGGCTCACATGGTTATGTACCAGAAATGTCTGTGGCAAAAAGCTATGGATCTGGCCAAGACCCAGCCAGACTCATCAACTAAGTCTGAGCTGTTCGCAGTGTTACAATCTAAAGGAGATGTGGGCAAGCTCATGCTCCACAGCTCCTACAACGTAGCTGACACCACAGCCCAGGCAGCGGCCTCAGGTGCCACTCCTGGCTGAGGGTGTCCAGTTTTAGGCAAGACCTTCAGGATACCATCTTGAACCTGCCATTCCAGGGCCCTGTCCTTTTCAACCAGGAAGCCCAAAAGATTATTCGGGGCCTTCAGGATTCAGGCAAGGCAGTGTCGGATGTACATAGGATGTACAAATCACATTCCTACCCTCCCAGGCACAGACCCTTTCGGAGGCAGAAAGGACAACAGACAAGTAACCGCAAAGAGGTGGCTTTAAAAGAAAAGCACCCCTGCAAACAGCATGCTTCTAGGGCCAATGCACTGCTAAGCAACCCAGAGCCCCTCTCCCTACTCCTCCGCCTCAGCCTTACTCCCTGTTCGCCGCTCCCCCCCTGCAGCAGAGCTAGTAGGGGAGGCAGTGGGGGCGTTTCTCCCTTTACCTCGCAGGATGATCCAGAATCGCCACAGATCAATGGGTTCTGCAGCTCATAGAAAAAGGCTATGCCTTAGAGTTTTCCACGCTACCGCCGGACAATCATCTAGTCCTGTTAACCTGCTCCCCCTCCCATGCAGGTCTGATCCAGGTGGAAATTCAGGCCCTCCTATCCAAGTGAGCCATCCAAGTAGTGTCCATATCTCAAAGAGGCAGAGGGTACTATTCCTGCTTTTTCTTGGTCCCGAAGAAGACGGGAGACCTTGGTCCCATCTTGGACCTCAATCATAGAATACAAACAGTTCAAGATGGTGATACTACAAGGACTTCTTCCCCTGCTACATCACGGGGACTGGCTCTGCTCACTAGACATGCAGGATGCTTACATGCACATAAAGATCCTGCCATCCCACAGGAGATAGCCCAGGTTCGTATTTGAAGGTCAAAACTACCAATTCCAAGCTCTACCCTTCGGCCTCTCCTCGACACCTCGGGTGTTCACCAAGTGCCTGGCGGTGGTAGCAGCAGCCCTCAGGAGGCAGAAGCACTATATCTACTCCTAGCTAGATGATTGGCTACTGTCGGCTCCCTCCAGGGAGCAACTTCATCACACTCTGGAGTGCACCTTCAGTATGTTCCAGAACCTCGGGATCACACTGAATCTCCCGAAGTCCATGCCATGGCCATCTCAAAGGCTCCAGTTTATAGGAGCCATTCTGGACACGGTGCAGGGCAGGGCTTTTCTCCCCTCGGACAGTGCAGAGCGTGCACAGGCCCTAGCTCAGAGGTTGGCCTCTGCACAACAAACTCCAGCCAGATCAATATTGCAGCTTCTGGGACACATGGCAGCAGCCATTTTACAGTTCCCCTTGCTTGTCTCCATGTGAGAACGATCCAGTGGAACCTCAGAGTGCAGTGGGATCAGCGAAGCGACGACCTCGACCAGAGGGTCAGGATTTCAAAGGCTGTTCACCAAACTCTCTCATGGTGGCTGAACCCCTCTCACTTATTCATAGGGGCTCCTTTCAGCAACCCTCCGCCTCAGCAGGTAGTCACCACAGATACGTCAGAAGTGGGATGGGGTGCCCATCTCGAGAACCATCTGACCAGGGGTCCTGGACACAGGCCGAGAGCTCTTTCCACATACATGTTCTGGAGATGAGAGCTGTGCTTTACACTTTGCAGGTGTTTCAGAGCAGACTTCTTCCGGGTCCCACACTGATCCAAACGGACAACATGTCAGTGGTATTTTACGTCAACAAACAAGGGGGGACACATTCCTACCCCCTTTGCAAAGAAACAATGAGGGTCTGGCATCGGGCAATGGATCACGGTCTGCATCTGCAGGCAATCCATATTCCTGCCCTTCAAAACACGTTCACAGACAGCCTCAGTCACTCGCAGTCTCAAACCCATGAATGGGAGTTGTTGTAAGATGTGGCAGATGATCTTTTTGACAAATGGGGCACACCAGAGTTAGACCTCTTTGTGTCCCCACTCAACGCCAAACTTTTGCTCGGTAGAGCCAGGGCACGGTGTTTTCTGGCAAGACGCATTGTCCCTCTCCTGGACGGGGAAATTTCTTTACGCCTTTACGCTCCTCCAGAGGGTTCTGCTCATGTTACAGTCAGAACCAGCAACCCTGATTCTGATGGCTCCCTTCTGGCCCAGACAAATTTGGTTCCCACTTTTACAGCGTCTAGCAGTGGAACCCCCCAGTTCCCCTCCCGCTGTTCATTCACTTGCTGTACCAGGAACAAGGCACTTTACTGCACCCCAACCTGAAGTCTTTGCATCTCCATGCATTGCTCCTGCGCAGACATAGTTAGGAGCAGGTTTGGGGTATCAGAGGGGTAGCTGAAGTGTTGGTGGTCGCCAGGAAACTTTCTGCTAGGGTCACTTACACTATGACATGGAAGAGGTTTAGCCTCTGGGTGGCCGCCCTTGATCTGGACCCATTTCTGTGCAAAGTAAATTGGGTCCTGGAGTACCTTTTGTCCCTGTCGGACTCTGGCCTTAGCTATTCCTCCATTAAGGTACACCTTTCAGCCATTTCTGCCTGTCATGTGGATGGCAAGAACCTGGCCCAACTCTACCTGGCCCGGACCTTATTGCGAGGTATCCTACATATTAAGCCCCCCATATGGGCCCCTGCCCTCTGTGGGATGTTATTTATGCTAGAAAAGCTGACTTTGCCCCCTTTGAACCAGCCGCGAGTTGCGAGCTTCGCTTTCTCTCTTGGAAAGCATTGTTTTTTATTGCTGTTACCTCGGCCCGGAAGATTTTCCAAGCTTCAGGCTCTCATGACTAAAGAGCTGTACTTGGTTTTTCACAGGGACAGAGTGTCCCTCCGTACAAATCCTAAGTTCCTTCTAAAGGTGGTGTCGGAGTTGACGCTTAATCAAGACATCAACCTTTCGGTTTGCTATCCGGAGTATTTTAACAAAGGAGAGGCTGTATTGCATACCTTAGATGTCCACAGAATTCTTCAGCACTACATTGATAGAACCAGGTCGATTAGAAAATCTGACCAGTTATTTGTTTCTTTTGCTCAGCAGATGTTGGGCACGCCAGTCAGTAAACAAACGCTGTCAAAGTGGTTGGTCAATTGCATTGTTTTCTGCCATGAGAAATGTGGGAAGCCCCTACTGGATACTGTGAAGGGTCACTCCACTAGAGGAGTTTCTGCTTTCTTCTTCTCACTAAGAAATGTGTCTGCCACAGATCTTTGTGCTGCAGCCACCTGGAGTTTGGTCCACACCTTTATCCGGCATTACAGTCTGGACATTGCTTCCAGAAGGAGAGCAGGTTTCAGCCTGGCAGTCCTCCAAGGGCTTCTCTCCTAATAGCACAGGGACCTCACCTTCTTCCACCGCTGGTGTGACTTGGTGGCATTTTAGTACTGCTTCGGACTTGGTCCTATATGTAATGATCTGCTGCAAGAGCTCTATCTTGAAGTGAGATAGTACAGTTACGCAAGAACTTACCATAACAGTAGATCTTCGAGAAGAGCTTTTGCAGCAGGTCGGCTTCCCTCCCTACTTCCTCCAGTGCTTTTTTTTGTCCCTTTAGGGATGTCAAAATCTCCTCTGTTTGTCCATTCCTTTAAGTTAGCCAGGTCTCCGGTGGGCGAACTGAGGTGGTGCCAGGGGACCAGCCCCTTTATACTGTGGCCGATGACATTGTGGACGGAGCCGACGTCGGGGCGGTCCCCTGCCTTGGACTGCTAGCTAGAAGTTTTCCGTGGAGTCCTAATGCCTGACGGCATAGTCCTATATGTAATGACCTGTTGCAAGAGCTCTTCCCAAAGATCTACTGTTACGGTAAGTTCTTGTGTAACTGTACTTTCTGTCTCCTAAACATTTGTTTTTTATTTTGATTATGCTCCTTGTTGTATAGTATTTACTGTATATGATTTTCCACATCCCCTACCCCCAGGACACATCTGGAAAGGAGCTGTTAGCAGCTCAGTATGTCTTTCCTAGTGAAGCTTTTGAAATAAAATAATAAGACATTGGCTAGAGGGTAGATCCCGGAGGGTAATACTCAACTGTTATCTCTCCTCAGAAGGTAGGGTGCTCAGCAGTGTGCCTCAGGGGGTTGGTCTTGAGTCCATTGCATTTCTTGATGTTCTCTCACTGGACATGGAACACGGTCTAGATTATTGGTTTCAAAAGTTTACAGACCGTTCTAAAATGGGTATATTTGTTTGCAAAAGGACTTGGATAAATTATCGAAGGGAACAGACACTTGTGGATGAAACTCAACACTGCGAAATTGTAAAGTAATGCATTTAGGTAAAAACAACCCAAAAGATAAGAATCATTTAATGGGAGTCTGATTGAATGAGATATTAGAAGAAAGAGATTTGGGAATTATCATATCGGATTTCAGTACCCCAAGCCAGACAGTACAAATAAGTGGTTATGAAAACAAAATAGGATTTGGTGCAATTTCAGAAGACATCTGATATCCAGAAATAAAGGTGTTATTGTGCCAGTGCACAGTAACCTGGTAATGCCACATCTAGACTACTGCTCCCAGTTGTAGGCACCCCACCTGAGGGGCGAGGTACTGAAACTGGAAAGGGTACAGAGAAGGGCAAGGAGGAGTATGTCATGTGAGGAAAGACTGGATTCACTTGGTCTAATGTCCCTGAAAGTTAGATGCCAAAGGGTGATTTATTATTAATGTTTGACATTAACGGATAAACCCATAATATACAGTTTAGTTGTAGTATTTAAAGGCCCTGAGACTCTGACCAGGTGACATGCCATGCAACTTAAACCCTTAAATTTTACAACAAACAAAACTTCTTATTTACCTAGAAAATAGTTGGGCTGTGAAATAGCCATCCCTAAATCGTCATGGACAGTAAATCTGCAAAGTGGCAGTGCATCGATCCAGTAAAAATTGTGACCTGTACTTTTTTTATGCTATTTTAGATTGCCACATACCTCCAGACTTGTATGATACCCTTCTTTCCACAATTTGAGTCTGCTTTAGTAATTTTTTCATGTTTGAAATAAATAATAACTTTTAATATGGCTCGGACCAGGTTTTCGACAGTATGTGCAGCTGTTTTTGAACACCTGTTGTTCCATAAAGTCAAGGAGCACTGCCTGCTGCATGATCATTCATTTTAGTCACAACAGAAGTGATACTTAAACAATTAAGGACAAAAACAGCCAAGTATCGTGATGAAAACCTGGTCCGAGCCAAATTAAAAGGCTCTCTCTTTTTATTATTTCAGACATGAAAAAAAAGTACTAAAGCAGACTCAAGTTGTGGAAAGAAGGGTATCAAACAAATCAGGAGGCAAGTGGCAGTCTAAAATAGCATAAAAAAAGTACAGGTCAGAATTTTCACCGGATCGGTGCACTGCTTCTAATTAAATTGCTAGGCTGATCCTACAGTGATTCGATATTAATTATTACCACTGAATTGTGGGGGCAGTCTTGTTGGACCCTCAGTTGTCTTCAATCTGTCTAACCCTAATAAACCCTGGTAGTGATTATATGCATTGTAATGGCTAATTGTTCTTACTTTATTTGGGCATTCAGCATCTTTTATATGTGTTCTATTGTGAGGAATCTGAGCAATGCTGTATTTAATAAAATTATATTATATTTTGACTTGGGACCAGTCATGGAGTACAAACATTTGTATGGAAAAGTAGCAGCAGGACACATGCTGTTGTAACACTGGTATTTGCTGCCTCTAGCCCTAAGTTATGTTTATGACACCTTCTTTTGTAGGAGGTCCCCGACTGAAATGTGTCGAACTTCTTAATCACATAATGGACACTTTGCGTGATTCCTTCAGCTGTGCAGCCTATGGTGCAGACTACAGCAGCATCTTGCTAAAGGATATTCTTTCAGTCCGAAAATACTGGTGTGAGGTTTCACATCATCAGTGGGAAGGTATGCTTTGTTCATTAGAAATTAAGTACTTGTAATTTGTGTGTTGTTAGAGTCTTGCACATACCAAAAATGTTCTCAAGGTTATCACAAGCAGTTAAATTCAAACAACATGAAGTCTTGCTGTAGTCTGACAATTGCAGTGATTCCCAAGCTTTGAACTGCCCCGGAGAACTAAGAGTTAACTTTCCGTGCAGGGCATGGAACTCTGAGCACGAGCTCGGTTGAAGTCTCTGTCTGGAGTGTTTTGAACTTAAACCGTCAGATTCTTTACTCCGGGGGACTTTCGGTGACGTCAGCAGCCTGAATGGCAGCATAAGCTAGAGAGCCTCCCAGCCTAAATTCAAATCGATAGGCATCTACAACAACCAAATATGCAATCACCAGCCAAAACAACAAGATCGAAAGCAGGGGCTATCAGAAACATGCAGACCCCAGCCCAGAAGTTACAACTCATGTTACAAGGAGAAAAAACGCCGCGACTGTCTGGGCCTACCGAAGATGAAGACACCATGGCAGCGGAGGCTGGGCCAGACGATGACTACTCGCAACTGGTAGCCTCGATCTTACAGACCGCCAAAACTGTACAGAAGATAGGTACCTCGCTGACTGAACTGAGATCCGACATAGGAAAAATCAAGCACAGAACGGACATGCTAGAGCTGGGACTTGCAACAGTCCTGGAGCAAGCGGACCGCCACGATCGCCTTATATTATTCTTGTTGGCAAGGGAAAGGGAGCTACGGGGCCAAGATAGATGATATCGAAGGAAGGAGCAGGCGACAAAACCTCCGGATCTACGGCATCCCCGAGGGAGCTGAAGATGGAGCCACTGATGTAATCACCTTCCTTCAAAAACTACTGAGAGAGATCTATTAAAATTACCTCCAGAATTCGATGTTTCCATGGATCGTGCGCACCGCTCCCTCGCTCAGCGCCCCTTGGGTCCCGACTCCCATCCGAGATCCTTTGTGATACGGCTGTCCAACTACACTTCAAAGGAGGAGATCCTTAAAAGAGCGTGGAAGCTGAGAAAAATTATGTTCAGGCCTCACCGCATAACGATAGATAACGACTACACTGCGGGGGTTCAAGAGGCTCGTCGCAACATGTGGCCTATTCTGAAACAGCTCAGGTCTAGAAATTTAAAGGCGCAGATGTTGTTTCCCGCGCGTCTGCGGGTGGAAACCGGACACAGCACCAAAATATACGAAGACCTTTTGGAAGCCAAAAGTTTTTTAGAGGAGACCGGAATACCAGTCCCAGGTCTTGAGAAAGAAAGAATGGAAAAGGAACTGCGGTGCCCAGCCTGGTCGGTGGCGTCTAAAGGGCTGACCCACTACTCTCACCCCCACACCACTAACCTGCGAGCTGATATCACCGTGCTTCTTAAGCCCTATGTGTCGGCAGTGGAACTGGCCGGAATTGCCCTACAAGATGCTTCTGCAGCTGAAATACAAGACCAGATGACGGCCCCCATGTCGAGTAGAGCCCCAGTAGACTGAGCGGTGAATCGGGCGTTTGTAGGCTGCGCTGCAATGTGAGTACTCGATGATGGGGTCTTGCAGCATGAAACACAACTAAAAGCATTAATAACAATGGACATGCTGCCAAGCCGCAGGGTTTAAATCAAGGAGGGGGTCTTAGCTGCGCTTAGGGAGCCTGGAGAGGGTTCTTGCTAAAATATCGATGGTTCTGGGGACTGGGAAGGGGGTATTCTCTCCTTTCTTCCCATGCATGTCCTGATGAGGGCTCGAGAAAACGCTTATAGAGACTTGAACATTTAGAATAAGGATGGCCTCTTGGGGGCATGGGGGTCTCCTTTCATGCGCATGTCCAGATCAGGGCTATGGGAAGGTGCTGAAGAGATCAGGACATTTAAACTACAGATGGATGGGAGGGAGGATATTTCCTCCCCCACGTATGCCCTGAATGGGCCTGGTGTAAAGCGCCACAGAGATGCGGACACTTAAAATATAGATGGCGCTGGGGTGTTTGGGGGTTCCTTTCTGCTCACACATGTCCCGATTGGGGCCTGGGAAAACTGCTGCAGAGACTTGGATATTTGAAGGACATTAAAGCGTAGCATAGGTGGATGCAAAGGCCTCGCCTTAAGTTGTAAGAGTCCCCAAGTTACCCTACGGGGGGGGGGGGAGGAAAGTTCAAGGAAGACTGCCTTATTTCTGGATAGATTGGGGAGAGGTGGTCCTCTCTACACCGAACTAAAGAAAAAGGCTGGGGGGGGACAGTCCAAGCGATCGTAATCCAAAATGAATATCGCTTGCTTACTGGCTTTGCTGACGTCTGTAATACCTCAGAGCTCTGGGTTGGAACCCAAAAATAGTGCTCTTAAGAGGGTTAGCCCAAGACATCATATAGGGCCAAGTGTCCCAAGTGGGACACAAACCAGTTCAACTGTATGGAGTTGGACTGACCTAGGAAGTTGGAGTTCTCAAAAAGGATTTATCATATTCCTTCTGCGCTACACACCTCAAAAACAAAGACTACTCAAGGAAAGGAAAGCTAAGGGAGAGATACTTTTTAATTGTTTAAAGATGTTTCTTTACATGTTATTGAAACCTGTGAAGTATGAGTTAACAGTTTCTTGGTTTCACACTGTTAAAAGGTCTGTACTCTCACTAGAGGGAGACAGAGTTATAAATGTTCTTAATTATATACAGGTTGGCTGGCGGTTTAAAGCCAGTAGGTTGTTACTATTAAACAGGCATAATGTATGGCACAGGGATGGTCGCAGACAAGTGCATATTCTAACTAGAAGGGAAAAGAAGGGACAGGGAGCAGTCTCGAAGCAGAAAGAGGCTATACAGACTAAGGAAGTGAAGAGTAGGCTTATTAAAAATATGAAAGGGTATAAAACATTAGAAAAGACTGGAAACTTAAAGCATGGATAAGGTCAAATCCAAGATTGGGTCTCTTAATGTGAATGGTATAAACCATCCTATTAAGAGAAAACGGCTTCAAAAATTCCTAAAGAGACAGAAATGTGAGATTCAGTTTCTACAAGAGACACATCTATCCCCTAAAGAAGCCCTAAAGCTAAAAAGCAGAGAATTCCCGACTGTCTTATCATGCATCCCTCACAAAGGGGGAGAAAGAGGGGAGTGGCGATACTATTGTCAGCTTCCCTCCTGTTTGAAGAGGAAGAGGTAATAGTGGATGCGGGGGCTAGGTATGTGATGGTTGTGGGACACGTCCAAGATCTGCGGATAACGCTACTAAATGTATATGCTCCTCCAGGCTCAAATATAGCTTTTTTTGCAGATCTATTTAAGTTACTGGCGGAAAAGGCAGAGGGAGTGGTGATTGCTGGTGGGGACTGGAATGTTGTCATGAATAGGTGCTTGGATACTACTTAAATATCCTGGCACCTAATGAGAGGGTCTCGAAACCTTTGAAGAGACTCATGAGGGACACGGGTCTGATGGACATATGGAGGGAAAAGTATCCACTAGCATGAGGCTACACATACTACTCTCCAAGATACAAAATTTATTCAAGACTAGATATGTTCTTCACATATAGTAGGGATTTATCAGTTTTTGAATCTGTGTGGGTGGGTCCGGAGAGTTTATCAGACCATAAACCCATATGTGCGTAAATTGACCTCCAGCTCCCTAGAAAGCCGACACAATGGAGGTTAAACGTTAGTCTGCTCAGGGATGAAAAGGTAAAAGAGGAAATACGGGAAATAATAAAACAGACCGTTGAGCTGAATGATGGCCCAGACACCACGCCTCAAATTCTGTGGGACACGATTAAAACAATGATTAGGGGAAGGCTGATCTCAATAGCCACATATAAAAAGAGGGAAAGGGGTAAACAAAGGGAGCAGTTAAATCAGGAACTTAATGCCCTGGAAGGGCAACAGAAAATAAAATTTTGTAGAGATAGAGAAAGGGATATAAAGGAGCTCAAGCAAAGACTTAAGAGACTACAGCTTTTGGAGACTGAGAAAGCCCTCCTATAAACAAAACAGATTTATTATGAGGGGGGAGCAAGGGCCACCCGCTTCCTAGCGTACCAGTTGAAACAGCAGTCTGCTAGGGCAAATGTTATAGGTCTTCGAAATCCGGTCACCGGCTGTATCTCTTATAAGTGGGAACAGATAGCAGAAACGCTAGTCACATATTATAAACATTTATATCATCCCCAACCAGATTCGTGTCCAGAGGAAGCTTAGAGATTTCTTGAAGCCTTAAAGTTGCCCGGGCTTACAGAGACCCAAAGGCAAACCTTGGAACACCCAATCACCCAACAGGAGATCTTGGGCACAGTGGTAGAACTCAAGGTAGGTAAATGCCCAGGACCGGATGGGTTTGGGGGCAAATTATATAAAATGTTTGCGGTAGATGTGGCCCCTATTCTAAAAACGGTATATAATCAGGTATGGCTGGAGGGCGAAGTGGTCCCTTCCTCATGGAACTACACCACTATAACGGTGATCCCGAAAGAAGGTAAGGACCCGAAAGATTGTGGATCCTATAGACCAATTTCCCTTCTTAATGTAGATTGTAAAATCTTCACGGCTATAATAGCCAAAAGACTTCAGTCCCTTATTGCAGGTCTAATCCACCCAGATCAAACGGGTTTTGTAGAGGGCAGGCCCCTGAGGGAGTAAGAAGGACTATAAATATAATTGACATTATTAATAAAAAACGTATTTCCGCTTGTCTTATGAGTCTAGACGCTGAAAAAGCGTTCAATAAAGTCAGCTGGAGCGTCAAACAACATGAGTCTTGCTATATTATGACAATTGCAGTTTGTCCCAGCCTTAGAACTGCTCCGGAGGTGAAAGAGTTAACTTCCATGCCATGCATAGGAACTTGGAGCGCGAGCTCGGTTAGAAAAGCTCTGTCTGGATCATTTCAAACTGAAACTGTCAGATTCTTTACTCCGCCTCACTGAACAGTCGCTCCGGAGATTCCTCCTACTGCTCGGTTCATTTCTCGGTTTAAAAGTGTTTTTCTTGGTTAAATTCAACCGGATTATAATTATTTTAACCGCAAACCGATTGGTTCAAGCTCTGTCTGTGGTATTGTAAGTAATAGACAGGTTTATTTCTGTGGAACTTGTAAATGTTTATCGGTTCGGTTTGAACCGATCAGGTTGTTTTAAAACTTTTTCTAAATTCATTTAAAGCTATTTAGAGTGCGGTTCCTGTTCTTATTGGTTCTAAAAAACGGATTTCATTACGGTTTTTCCACGACCCATGACACGGTTGGGAACCGATGAAGGTGTCTTGCCTGGCATTTGCGGAAAAGGCAAGTTTTGGTTAGGCTGGCATTATGTCTGAGAAACCCAAAAGAAAAACCGGCCCACTGGGTTTCAACACTGTAGTGTCTGTGGGGAAGCCTTTGCCAAGGCTGACCCACACACCACATGTGTTTATTGTCTGGGGTTGACCACCTCAATGCAGACTGCCAGATTTGCAAGAATTTCCCTGCAGCTACCCTAGATAAGAGAGTTGGTAGGCTTAGGGAACAAGAGGCTAAAAAGTCCGCTGACCCGGATGGCCAGCCTGGTTCGGTGCCAACCGAACCGGAGGGAGTGCCCTCTGACCAGGGCGAGACTTCCTCGGGCAAACGAAAAGCTGACTCAGTGGAGCCAGTTCCAGCAAAGAGAACTAGAAAATCAGCAGGTGTGGAGTCCAAAATTCCTTCTCCAGCTACTGCAGAGATAGCCAGAGCGATCCAAATTGTCCAGTCGCTTTCCCCGGTTCCGTCCGAACCGCCACTATCTGGCAAAAGGTCGGTTCGGCCGGTTCCACCGGTTCAAGAATATGATATAGAGGAGTTTTATGAACCAGAGGAGGGGGAGGATGATTATGAACAGTGTGAATGTGATTTTGAAAGTCTGGATGTGCCCATTGAACCGGACATCTCCCCAGACAAACCTTTAGGAGAGTCTCCCCCTAGGCTTTGAATCCCTTTCTCATTTTCTGTTTTATAAAAAAGTTGCTGAAACCCTCCAGCTCCCTTTGGAGGAAGCTGTGGATGAGCAAGAGGAGCCTGACTTTGTGGAGATGATGGATATCCCAGAGTCCAGGAGATTGTCTATTCCTTTACATAAATCCTTCAGGAAACAAACAATAAAAATTTTAAAAGCTCCTAATTCTGTGCCTCCTGTGGATAAAAGATGGACAGGAGGTACACCTTTGTCAGGTCCTGATACAGAATTTCTTTCACAGCAATGCAGCCATGTTGGGGTAGTTCAGGCTGCAGCCTGTGACAAGGCTAATATTCCCCTGGCTTCACATCCTCCTGACAAGGACTCCAGGAAGATTGATGCCATGGCTAAAAAACAATACATGGCAGCGTCCTTGGGACTCAGACAGGCAAATTATATGGCCTATGTTGCAAGATACCAGAAATCTAGATGGGGTACTGTCATGGCCTTAGCCAAACAGGCCCCAGGTCAGCTTGCCAAGGAGCTGGAAGAGGTGGCTGCTGATGGTATTGAGGCATCTAAGGTGCAATTCCATGCTGCAGTGAATTCTAATGATGTATCCTCTAGAGTCATGGCTACATCTGTGGCTTTTCGTAGATTGGCTTGGCTCAGGTGTACTAGTCTGTCACAGGATACCCAGGCTAAGGCCATGGATTTTCCTGTGGTGGGAAATTCTCTGTTTGGGGAGCAGACAGAGAATTATATGAAGAAAATGGATGAATATAGAACCACTTATAGGAGTGCACAAGCAGGAACGGCAAGCCACTCCTCAGAGGCAGCCCTCAGGGGTAGAGGCAGGCTTTTACTAAATCCCAGACCTCCTCTTCAGCTTACGCTCAGAGGGGTTCTTCAGAGGAGAGGCAGACGGGTATGAGCAGGCCTGCCCCACCCTCAACCTAAAGCCCCTGCCAAACAGGCACCTGCCCAGGGCCGATTCTCCATTACCTGTAGGGGGCAGACTGGCTTACTTCGTCCAGGACTGGGAGTCCTAACTTCAGACAAGTGGGTCCTGGAAGTAGTAAGCCAGGGTCTGGTTCTCAGCTTCAGAAAATTTCCAAAGATGAGAATCAGATCTTTTCCACCTGCAAATCCTCTAGAGACTGTTGCTTTGGAAACAGAAGTCTCAACCCTCCTGGCTCTCAGAGCGGTAGAAAGGGTTTCTCCCCTACACCAGGGCAAGGGACTGTACTCCAGGTACTTCCTTACCCCAAAAAAGACAGGAGAATGGCGGCCCATCCTGGACCTAAGATATCTGAACAAGCACCTTTTAAAACCAAAATTCAAAATGGTGACTCTGGGAATGATTTTACCCTCCCTAAGGCCAGGGGACTGGCTAGCTTCCCTGGACCTCAGGATGCCTACTTCCATGTTCTTACTAGAAGCTCTCACCGAAGTACCTCAGATTCGAACTGCCCTCCGCCATTATCAGTTCAGAGCAATGTCCTTCAGCCTTACCTCTGCCCCAAGGGTATTCACAAAATGCCTGGCGGTAGCAGTTGCTCATTTAAGAAGGCAAAAGATTGCCATCTTTCCCTACCTAGACGACTGGCTCATTGTGGGTCAGTCTCCAGACCAGGTCAGATCACACCTGCAGGTTACCCAGCAGCTGCTTACCTCTCTAGGCTTTCTTCTCAATCTTCCAAAGTCAGTTTTAGAACCTGTCCAAGTACTCACCTTCATAGGCGCAGAACTGGACACAAAGCAGGCCAGAGCCTTCCTTCCCCTAGAAAGGGTAAGGACCCTGGTGGGCCTGGCCTCCTCCTTCATCCTGCACGTCTCTCGACCAGCAAGGCATTTTCTACAGCTCCTAGGACACATGGCTGCTTCCACAGTCGTAGTGCAAGGAGCAAGATTTCAGATGAGGGACATTCAGTTCCATTTGAGAGCCTTTTGGTCTCAAAGAAGAGATCCCCTATCCAAGTTGATCCCAGTAACTCGAACCCTGATCCAGGCCCTTCAGTGGTGGCAGGATCAGAGCAATCTGAGACAAGGGTTCCTTTCATCCCTCTATCTCACTCCTTGACCCTTACTACAGATCGCCCTTTTGGGATGGGGAGCTCACATGGGCGACCTCTCCACCCAGGGATTGTGGTCTCCTCAGGAATCTCTGCTCCACATCAATCTGTTGGAACTCAGAGATGTTTTTCTAGCACTTCAGGTTTTTTCTGCATCTGTTCAGAACAAAGTGGTACAGGTCAGAACAGACAACACCACTACAATGTGGTACATCAACAAACAAGGGGGCACTCGGTCTTCGGCCTTATGCACCGAGGCAGTGAAGTTGTGGTCTCTGGCTTATTCCCTGAACACCTCCCTCATGGCAGTTCACCTCCCAGGCAAGGACAATGTCCTGGCAGATGCTCTCAGCAGGATTTCCCAGGGCCATCACGAATGGTCATTGGATCCTCGAGTACTGGGGATAGTTTTTGCCAGGTGGGGCACCCCTCAGATAGATCTTTTTGCAGCCCCAGACAATCATCAACTTCCACTTTTTTGTTGCAGGCCCCCAGTGTTGGGCTCAGTCCCCCTGGATGCCTTCCTCCTCGATTGGGAAGGGAAGTTTCTCTATGCCTTCCTTCCCTCTCCTGTTCAAGGTGCTAGTCAAAATCAGATCTCAGCCCTGCAAGATGATTCTGATTGCTCCAGATTGGGCCAGACAGCCCTGGTACCCTCTCCTTCTGTCCTTAGCAGTCCATCTTCCCCTGTGTCTCCCCAGGAACCACAATTTGTTAACCCGTGCCCAGGGGAGAGTTTGGTATCCGAATCTCAAATTCCTCAACCTCAAGGCCTGGCTCTTGAGGAGTTAGAGTTTGTTGACCTACACCTTTCTCAAGGTGTTCTCGAATTTTGAAAGCTTCTAGAAGCCTTCCACTAGGGCTACTTATAACTCTAAATGGAAAAGGTTTTCCATATGGTGCTCTGGGAAGCATATTTCCCCGGAATCTGCTGATTTGCCCACTGTTTTGGACTATGTGGTCCATCTTAATTCTTTGGGACTGAGACCAGCTACCCTGAAAGTGCATTTGGCAGCTGTCTCTGCTTTTTATTTCAGCAGGGAAGCCCTCTTCTCTCTCTGCTCACCCTGTATTTTCCAAGTTTTTCAGGGGATTGCTTCATACCAATCCACCATTCAGGGACCCTGCCCCTGCCTGGGATCTTAATGTTTGCATTGCTCAGCTAATGCAACCCCGCTTTGAACCTCTGTCTTTGGCAGAGCTTAAGTACTTGACTTGGAAAACTGTGTTTCTAGTAGCCATCACTTCTGCCAGGCGCATAAGTGAGTTGCAAGCTTTGTCAGTGGAGACTGACTTTATTTCCTTTCACAGGGATAAGGTAGTCCTCAGGACTAACAGGAAGTTTTTGCCTAAGGTGGTTTCAGATTTCCACCTTAATCAATCTATTTCTCTTCCAGTGTTCTTCACTGACCATTCCTCCTCTGGTGAGAGGAGGCTGCACAGCTTAGATGTTAAGAGGCCCTTAGTTACTACATAGAGCGTACCAAGGGTCACAGGTTTGACTCCCTCCAACTCTTTCTCACTTATGGTGAGGTTGGGAAAGGGAAACCTGCCACTAAGAGATCCATTGCCAGGTGGATTGTCTCTTGTATCCAATTTTGCTATCAAAAACTGGGTAAGGTTCCCCCTTCAGGCCTGAGGGCTCACTCTACCAGAGGTACAACTGCGTCCCTAGCTGCGGCCAGGGACATCCCTATCTTAGAGATATGTCAAGCAGCTACTTGGAAAAACAGTACATACTTTCACTAAGCATTACTCCTTGGACATTCAGGCCAGGAGGGATGCTCGATTTGGCACAGCTGTGCTTCAGAGCCTATTTCCTAAGTAGGTTCTGTCCCTCCTCCATGGAGGTACTGCTGTGTAGTCTGCAATTGTCATAATATAGCAAGACTTCATGTTGTTTGAAGAAAAAATTACTCACCTTAGTAATGTTGTTTCTTCTAATGGAGTCTTGCTATATTATGACCCCCAGCCTGCCCCTCTCAGAACTTCTACTTTAGGGATGGGGTGGGCAGTCCAGTGTTGGCACTTATTGATACCCATCTTGTGTTTTCCACCCCTTCTTTTTGGGGTGTTTGGGTGTTGTGTTTTATTTTATCTTATCTTATTTTCTGGTCCCCTGACTTAAGTCTTGGTGTTGGGACCAGGAAAATGTGTTAATACTTGAGTAGCCAGTTGGCTAGTGTAGGTTACAGCTTCCACACAGAACCTTAGTGAGTTTTGCTCGTAAAGATCTGACAGTTTCAGTTTGAAATGATCCAGACAGAGCTTTTCTAACCGAGCTCTCGCTCTAAGTTCCATGCATGGCATGGAAGTTAACTCTTTCACCTCCGGAGCGGTTCTAAGGCTGGGACAAACTGCAATTGTCATAACATAGCAAGACTCCATTAGAAGAAACAACATTACTAAGGTGAGTAATTTTTTCTTCCTCTTCCTAGTCCTCAGGAGAATAGGCTTCCCACCAACATTTTTGGAGGCGATTAAAGCCCTATACGCCTCCCCACAGGCTTATGTGAGGGTAAATGGGGGGCATCTCGCGGAGGTTTGATTTGGGGGCGGGGTACCAGACAGGGTTGCCCATTATCACCCCTCCTTTTTGATTTATATATAGAACCCCTAGCCCAGGTGATAAGGGAAGTAGAGGAGGTGAAAGGGGTGGACATAGAAGGGGAAGAACACAAAATTTCTTTATACACGGACAATGTCCTCTTGTACGTAACTAATCCGGATAGATCCATCCCTAAACTATGGTCCATAATAGACAAATTTAGTCAATACTCAGGGTATACACTAAATAAAAATAAAACAGAAGTTTTGAAATTTCACTACAACCCTCCCACCCATATAACGCAGTTCTTGGACGCGAATTGGAACAGGGGGAAAATAAAATACTTAGGCGCCCAAATCCCAAAAAAACCTAGCAATGCTATACTCGACTAACTTCGAGCCAATAATAGCCCAGATCAGGCAAAACATTAAAAGGTGGGAGACTTTACAGTTACCCCTATATTCAAGGATACAGTCAGTATCAATGAGTATTCTCCCTAAGTAGCTATACCTCTTTCAGTGTCTCCCAATAAAAATTCACAAGAACCAATTTCAAATATGGCAAAGTATGTTGGTAAAATACATCTGGAACAACAGGAGACCTAGACTTAAAAATGTAATACTGCAGACAAATAAAAAAATATGGAGGCCGGAATGTTCCTAATATAGAGGATTATTTTTTAGCCACCCAGCTAAGATGGGCCCTTTTTTATGGTCGGTTAAAGCACACTCGGCCTGATGGAAGACAATAGAGGAGGTCCTAACAGATGGGGTGCCCTTGGGGGCAAGAGCCTTGACACCAGGGACCCAGACTAGAGACAGGAATATTTAATTCATGTCAGTAAAAAACACTCTGGGGTCTTTAAGACGGCTGTGGTCTAAACATATACTTGATGAAGAGCTTTGGCCCTTAAGGTGGTTCGCCTGGGACCCGGGATTTTCCCCCGCCCAGACAGGACCTTACCTTTAAGAGATGGGGGAGATTGAGCCTATATTCCCTGAGTCAGTTCCTGAATGGAAATAATGTTGTGGAATTTACCCTGATCAAAGACGGGTTCTCTCTGAGACGGGCAGATTATTTTAGATATTTACAAATAAGAACCCATATACATAGATTGCAAACTCTTTATAAACAAACCAAAGCCTCAGCAGGGCTGTTGAACATCATAGTTGAAATCCTGAATTCAGCAAGACTTAGAGGGCTGGTCTCAAATATCTACGGGGCTCTGAGAGATAGAGGAGGGAATAGGACTACCCAGATCAAGAACATATGGGAACGGGAGATGGGGGAGCCACTGGAAGATAGGGACTGGACTTCTGCCCTAGCATTGGCACTTAGGACCACATCCTCTCCGATGTGGAAGGAGTTCGAGTGGAAGGTAAGAATAAGATTTTTTATTGCACCAACTGTCCAGTGTAAGTGGGACAAGAACTGCTCGAGAGGGTGCTGGCGGGGATGTGGGATGATTAAAGCAGACTATTTGCATGTATTCTGGTCATGCCCGACCGTCATAAACTACTGGACAGAAATTGAGCAGAAGATAAGACAGGTATTCTCCATACAATCCATATTAGGCCCCAAGAACCTAATACTGCGAATGAAACCAGATGAAGTTAGGGGAACGGACAAAATATATCTGTGGAATATCTTTCTCACAGCGTCCCACAAGACCATAACCAGAAGATGGCTTTCACCATGTCCCCCGACAGGTCAGGATTGGGTGTCAACTATAAATGAGATTAAGGACATGTAGGAAATCACCTATAGAATAAATTTGAGGACACAGAATTTCGTGAGGCGATGGACTCCATGGCTGATGATGCAAGAGATAGCGGGAGTTGACTAGGGTGGAGGGAACTTGGGAAGGAGCATAAAGAAATGAGACCCCTACTAAAGAATATTAGGGACACACCACTTCTAGACTGCTGTCTGTAAAGTAAAGCAAACTTAGTGAAGTAAAAGAAGTTACAATCGAGGAAATGAGACTATGTACTAAGACATCCTTGAAGTAAAATGTATGTACTTTTTTAAGCTGAATGTGATGGAAATGATTTCTAATTACTGTAAACCTGTGCCGAAATATGCAATAAACTTGAATATAAAAAAAAAGATTCTTTACTCCGCCTCACTGAACGGTCGCTCCGGAGATTTCTCCTTCAGCTCGGTTCGAAAGTCAGTTAAAGTTTTTGTCGGTTTTAAACCGAAAAAGTATCTGCATAGTCGGTTCAGTCTCTGTCTGTGGTGCCGTGAGTACGAGATAGGAATTGTTCTGTTTTTTTCGGTGTGGAACTTGTAAAAGTGCAGTCGGTTTGGCTGAACCGGCTATTTGATTGTGAATTTTGTTGGTATACTTATTGTGTGGTTACCAGTTCTTATCGGTTTAAAAAAAAAAAACGTGTTTTTAACTGTTTTTTTTCCAATACCTGTGACATGGTTAGGAACCGATAAGGGAGTCTTGCCTGGCGGTTGCCGAAAAAAGGGTAAGTTTGGTTAGGTTGGCCATGTCTGAGAAACCCAAGAAAAAAAACCGGCCCACTGGGTTTCAACACTGCAGTGAGTGTGGGGAGGTCTTTGCTAAGGCCGATCCCCACACCACCTGTGTTTATTGTCTGGGGTTTGACCACCTCGATTCAGACTGCCAAATATGTAAAAACTTTCCCAAATCTACCTTTGAGAAGAGATTAGGAAGAGATTAGGTAGACTGAGGGAAAAGGAGGCAGAGAAGTCCGCTGACCCGGATGGCCAGCCAGGTTCGGTTTCGACCGAACCAGAAGGAGTGCCCTCTGACCAGGGCGATACTTCTTGGGGCAAAGGAGAGCCGATTCCGAGGGATCGGTTCGAAAAAAAAAGCGCAAAGATAAATCGACCGGTTCGGATCCAGAGGTTCATGTTCCGACAGCCGAAGAGATAGCCAGGGCGATTCAGATTGTGGAATCGCTCCGTTCGGTTGGTTCTCCTGGTTCAAAAGTATACCCTTGAAGATTTTTATGAACCAGAATTTGAAGAAGAAGGGGAATTTGAGGATTATGATATAAGTGAAGGTCTGGATGTGCCTATGGAACCGGACATCTCCCCAGACAGACCATCAGGTGTTTACCCTCCTAGGCTTTCTGAGTCCCCTTCTCACTTTATGTTTTACAGAAAGGTGGCTGAAACCCTCCAGCTTCCTATGGAGGAGGCTGTGGAAGACCAAGAGGAGCCTGATTATGTAGAGATGATGGATATCCCAGAGTCCAGGAGACTGTCTATTCCCCTTCATAAATATTTTGGGAAACAGACACTAAAAATCTTAAAGTCTCCTAACACTATACCTCCTGTGGATAGAAGAATGGACAAGAGGTATACACTTTCAGGCTCAGACACGGGTTCCTATATCAGCAATGTTAGGGTAGTGCAGGCTGCTGCCTTGACAAGGCAAATATTCCTTGGCTTCACAACCCCCCACCCCGACAAGGACTCCAGGAAGATTGATGCCATGGCAAAGAAACAGTACATGGCATCTTCTTTGGGACTCAGGCAGGCGAATTACATGGACTATACATCCAGGTACCAGAAGTCCAGGCGGGACACTGTACTGGCACTGGCTAAACAGGCCTCCCCCCAGATAGCCAAGGAGCTGGAGGTGGTGGCTGCAGATGGGATTGAGGCATCTAAGGTTCAGTTTCATGCTGCTGTGGACTCTAATGATGTGTCATCAAGAGTCATGGCTACATCTGTTGCTCTTCGGAGGATGGCTTGGCTCAGATGTACTAGCCTCTCACAGGATACCCAGGATAAGGCCATGGATTTCCCCTGTGGTGGGTAATTCTCTGTTTGGGGAGCAGACAGAGAATTACATGAAGAAAATGGATGAGTACAGGACCACTTACAGGAGTGCTCAGGCCAAGGAAAGGCAGGCAACTCCTCAAAGGCAGCAGTCTAGGGGCAGGCCTTTTCAAAGGCCTTTTTACCAAGCACAGGCCTCCTCTTCCTTTTCTCAGAGGGGGTTCTTCAGATGGAGAGGCAGAAGGGGGATGAGCAGGGCTGCATCCACTCCTCAGCCTAAAGCCCCTGCCAGCAGACACCCTGATGGGCCTGCTCGGGTTGACTCTCCTATTCCAGTAGGGGGCAGGCTGGCTTACTTTGTCCAGGACTGGATGTCTGTTACATCAGACAAGTGGGTCCTGGAAGTAGTAAGCCAGGGACTGGTTCTCGGCTTCAAAAAATTTCCAAAGATGAGAGCCAGATCTTTTCCACCTGCAAATCTCTTGGAAACCGTTGCCCTAGAGGCAGAGGTTTCTTCTCTCCTAGCTTTAAGAGATATAGAGAGAGAGAGTACCTACCCTACACTGGGGCAAAGGACTGTACCCTAGGTACTTCCTGACCCCCAAAATGGGGAGTGGCGACCCATCCTAGACCTAAGATATCTAAACAAACATCTTTTAAAACCAAAGTTCAAGATGATAACTCTGGGAATAATCCTTCCCTCTCTAAGGCCAGGGGACTGGCTAGCCTCCCTGGACCTCAAAGATGCTTATTTTCACATTCCCATCAGGTGCTCCCACAGAAAGTACCTCAGGTTCGAGTTGCCCTCAGGCCATTATCAGTTCAGAGCAATGACCTTTGGCCTAGCCTCAGCCCCAAGGGTTTTCACAAAGTGCCTGGCAGTAGTAGTTGCCTTTCTAAGAAAGCAAAAGATTTAGATTTATCCATATCTGGGCGATTGGCTAATAGTGAGTCGGTCTCCAGACCAAGTCAAGTGTTACCTGCAAGTGACCCAGCAAGTGCTCACTTCCCTAGGATTCTTCTCAACCTTTATGGAACTGGCTTCTTCCTTCAGCCTTCAGGTATCTCAACCAGCAGGGCATTTCCTCCAGCTGTTGGGCCACATGGCAACTTCAACAGCAGTGGTCCAAGGGGCAAGATTCCAGATGAGAGATATTCAGTTCCACCTGTGAGCTTTCTGGTCTCAGAGAAAGGACTCCCTTACCAAACTGATTCCAGTGACTCTGACCTTGATCCAAGCCCTCCAGTGGTGTCAGGATCAGGACAATTTAAGACAAGGTGTTCCTTTTGTTGCTCAGCCTTGTTCAGTGGTCCTTACCACAGATGCTTCTCTCCTGGGCTGGGGAGCCCACCTGGGGTCCCTCACTGCCCAGGGCCTGTGGTCCCCCCAAGAATCCCTTCTCCACATCAATCTTCTAGAGCTCAGGGCAGTTTTTCTGGCTCTAAAATGGTTCTCACAGTCAGTTCAGAACAAGCTGGTTCAAGTCAGAACAGACAACGCCACCACCATGTGGTACATCAGCAAGCAGGGAGGCACTCGGTCCATGGCCTTGTGCACAGAAGCCATGAAGTTGTGGTCCCTGGCTTATTCCCTGCAAACCTCTCTTGTAGCAGTTCACTTTCCAGGCAAGGACAATGTGCTAGCAGATGCACTGAGCAGGATTTCTCAGGGCCATCACGAATGGTCCCTGGACCCCCAGGTTTTGAAGGTGATTTTTTCAAGGTGGGGCGCTCCAGAAATAGATCTCTTTGCAGCCCCAGACAATCACCAACTCCCCCTCTTTTGTTGCAGACCTCTAGTCCTGGGCTCACTCCCTCTGGACGCCCTATCCTCAATTGGGAGGGAAGTTTCTGTATGCCTTTTCCCCCCTTCCCTCTCCTGTTCAAAGTTTTGGTAAAAATAAGGTCTCAGCCATGCTAGGTGATTCTGATTGCTCCAGATTGGGCCAGACAGCCCTAGTACCCCCTGTTACTGTCCCTAGCAGTCCATCTTCCCCTGTCTCTTCCCAGGAATTACAACCTGTTAACATCCTCTCAGGGAAGGATTTGGTACCCCACTATTCAGTCCCTCAATCTCAAAGCATGGCTCTTGAAGAGTTAGAGTTTGCAGATCTGCATCTTTCCCAAGGGGTTCTGGATATCCTCAAGGCTTTTCAAAAGCTCTCCACCAGAAAGACTTACTACTCCAAATGGAAAAGATTCAGCATTTGGTGTTCTAGTAAGCATATTTCTCCAGACACTGCTGACTTGCCTACGGTTCTGGATTATATGGTCCATCTTAATGGCCTAGGCCTCAGACCAGCTACTCTCAAGGTACACTTGTCAGCTGTTTCTGAGTTTTTGTCTGTGGGGAAGCCTTCCTCACTATCTTCCCATCCTGTGTTCTGTAAATTTTTTAAAGGATTGCTTCACACCAATCCCTCTTTTAGAGACCCTGCCCCTGCCTGGGATTTGAATGTTTGCATTGCTCAGCTTATGCAACCCCCCTTTGAGCCTATGTCTTCAGCAGAACTTAAGTACTTGACTTGGAAAACTGTGTTCCTGGTAGCCATTACCTCTGCCATGCGTATCAGTGAATTGCAAGCCCTGTCAGTGGAACCTGATTTTATCTCCTTTCACAGGGATAAAGTGGTCCTTAGAACCAATAGAAGGTTCTTGCCCAAAGTGGTTTCAGACTTCAGTTTAAACCAGTCTATGTCTCTCCCTGTTTTCTTCACTGATCATTCTTCCTCAGGAGAGAGAAGACTACACAGTTTAGATGTCAAAAGAGCCCTTAGTTACTACATAGAGCGTACCAAGGGTCACAGGTTTGACTCCCTCTAATTGTTCCTCACTTATGGAGAAGTGGGAAAGGGCAAACCTGCCACCAAAAGATCTATTGCCAGGTGGATTATGTCTTGTATACAATGCTGCTATGAGAAACTGGGAAAAACTCCACCCTCAGGCCTGAGGGCTCATTCCACAAGAGGTACAGCTGCTTCCCTAGCTGCAGCCAGGGATATCCCTCTCTTAGAAATTTGTCAAGCAGCCACCTGGAAAACAGTCCATACCTATACCAAGCATTACTCTCTGGATATCCAGGCTAGGAGTGATGCTCGGTTTGGCACAGCAGTACTTCAGAGCCTATTCCCAAAGTAGGTTCTGTCCCTCCTCCTTGGAGGTACTGCTTGGTAGTCTGCAATTGTCATAATACAGCAAGATTTCATGTTGTTTGAAGAAAAAATTACTCACCTTAGTAATTATATTACTTCTAATGGAGTCTTGCTGTATTCTGACCTCCCTCCCTGCCTCCCCTCTCAGAACCTGTTTTTGGGAAATGGGTGGGCAGGTGCAGTGTTACACCCCAGGGGTGTTTTTTGTTTGCACCCTCCTCCCTTTTTGTTTGGGTGCTTATTTATTATTGTTATTTTTAGTACATTGGGTTTTGTTTTTGGGTTTTCTGACTTGAGTCTTCCTTGGGAATCCAAAACTTTTTTCAGCCAGTTGGCTAGTAGAATTTTTACAATTTCCACATAGAATTTTTAGTTTAGTTGGGCTCGTAAGAATCTGACGGTTTAAGTTCAAAACACTCCAGACAGAGACTTCAACCGAGCTCGAGCTCAGCGTTCCATGCCCTGCATGGAAAGTTAACTCTTGGTACTCCGGGGCAGTTCAAAGCTTGGGAATCACTGCAATTGTCAGAATACAGCAAGACTCCATTAGAAGAAATCTAATTACTAAGGTGAGTAATTTTTTTCTTCAAACACCATGAAGTCTTGCTATATTAGGACTTATTGCAGTTAGCCACTGCACTTGAACTGCCCCGGAGAGGAAAGAGTTAACTCCAGAGAATCTGGAGTTCTAAAGCGCGAGGGCGCTATACCAAAGCTCTATCTGGGCAGTTTCAAATGAAACTGTCAGATTCTTTACTCCGCTTCACTGAACAGTCGCTCTGGAGATCAGCTCCTTCAGCTCGGTTCATTTCTCGGTCAAGCGAGTATTTTCGGTTCATTTGAACCGCCAAAAAGTAATTATTTTACCGCATTTCGGTTAAAGCTCTATCTGGTAAACCGTAAGTACAAAATGTAAAGTCTGTGTGGAAATTTAGTTATCGGTTGGGTTTTGAACCGATCGGTTTGCTTATTTTAACGTTTTAAAGTTTTGGGCTTTTAGAGTGCGGTACCCGGTTCTTATCGGTTCTAAAAAAACCTTGATTTTAAATAGGGTTTTTTCAAATACCCGTGAAGCAGTTAGGAACCGATAAGGGTGTCTTATCCTGGCACGGCCATAAAAGGGCAAGTTTTTGGTTAGGCTGGCATTATGTCTGGGAAACCCAAAAGAAAACCGGCCACTGGGTTTCTGCACTGTGATGCTGTGGGAAGCTGCCAAGGCTGTCCCACACACCACTTGTGTTTATTGTCTGAGGGTGACCACCTCCTGTCAGACTGCCAGGTGTTTAAAATTTCTCTGCAGCCACCCTGAAAAGAGATAGGGCCGGCTCAGGAACTATTGCCAAAAAGTCCGCTGACCGGATGGCCAGCCGGTCCAGTACCCACTGGACCAGAGGAGTGCCCTCTGACCAGGGCTAGACTTCCTCAGGCAAAAGGATGGTTCAGAGGAACCAGTTTAAAAAAAAAAAAAAGAATATGACAGAGAAATCAGTAGGTTTGGGTCCAAGATTGTCTCTCCAACTGCTGCAGAAGTAGTTAAGCCATACAGATTGTCCAGTCACTGTTTCTAGGTCCTGTCAACCATCTACAGTTGGTAAAGGTGGCTCGTTCAGTTCCGTGGTTCAGGTTTATGATGTTGAGGAATTGTTATGAACCACAGGAGTGGGAGGAGGAAAATTGATCAATACATGTGTGGCTGGTAGGTCTGGGCGTGCCCACTTATGGACATTTCTCCAGACAGACTTTTAGAATCTCCTCCTATTCTGTCTGAGTCCCTTTCTCAGTTTATGTTTTACAAAAGCTTGCAGAATCCCCCAGCTTCCTTTAGAGGAGGCTATGGATGAGTAAAGGGAACCTGATTATGTAGGAATGATGGGCTAGGAGGTTGTCTTTCCTTTGCATAAGTCATTTAGGAAGTAAACAACTAAGATTTTATAAGATTCTTCTTTCTGTCCCTCCTGTAAGATAAAAAATGGACAGAAGGTGTATTTCGTCAGGCTCTGTTACAGACTTCCTCACTGAGCAGTGTAGTCATGTAGGTGTGGTACAAGCTGCAGCCTGTGTCAGGCTAGTTCCCTGGCCTCACATCCTCCTGAATAGGATTCCAGGAGGATTGATGCCATGGCAAGAAAAACAGTATATGGCAGCTTCTGTGGGACTCAGACAGGCAAGTTGTATGGCTTATGTGGCTAGATTTGAGGAAATCTGGGTGGGACGCCAGTATTGCAGTTAGCCAAGCAGGCCCATGGCCAGCTGGCTAGCTGGATTGGAACAGGTGGCTGCTAATGGCACTGAAGCCTCTAAGTTCAAGTTCATACTGCTGTTGGTGTTAATCTTGTTTTCTAGGGTCATGACCACTTCTGTAGCTTTCCGAGGTTGGCATGGCTCAGATGCACTAATCTGTCCCAAGATACTCTGTCAAAGTCTATGGATTTGTTTCTTGTTGGGTAATTCTCTGTTTGAGGAACAAACAGAAAGCTATATGAAAAACATGGATGATTACCTACAAAAGTGCCCAGGTAGAGGCTCAGGCCTCCTCTGCTTTCGCCAGAGGGGTCTCTTCAGAGGCAGAGATAGACGGGGCACAAGTAAACCGTCCCCCTCCCCTTAGCCTAAGACTATTGCCAAGCAGGCACCCTGATGGGGTGCCCAGGGCCGATTCTCCTATACCAGTGGGCAGGTTGGTTTTTATTTCAGCCAGAACTGTGTGTCCCTAACTCTCGGACAAGTGGGTTCTGGAAGTAATAGGTCTGGTTCTCAGCTTCAAACAGTTTCCAAAGATGAGAGCCAGACAGGTCCACCTGCAAATCCTTCGAATCCCTTGCTTTGGGAGCAGAGGTTTTTCTCCTCTGAACTGCAAAGCAGTAGAAAGGGTCCCTCCTTGCCACTGGGGCAAGGGCTGTGCTCATGATACTTTCTTAACCTATAGAAGGCAGGAGATTGGCGCCCATCTCAGATTTAAGGTACCTGAACAAGCATCTTTTGAAAAAAAGTTAAAAATGTTAACTCTGGCTGAGGCCAGGGGACTGGCTAGCTTTCCTGGACCTCAAGGATGCCTATTTTTCATGTCTTGATCAGGCCTTCTCACCGAAAGTACCTCAGGTTACCCTCAGGCCACTACCAGTTCAGGCAATGCCCTTCGGCCTTACCTCTGTGCCAAGGGTATTCAAGAAATTCTAGCTGTGGTAGTGGCTCTTATAAGAAGGCAAGGGATTGCTTTGTTTCCTTTCCTGGATGACTGGCTCTTAGTGGGTCAGTCTCCAGATCAAGTAAAATCCCATTTGCAAGTCACCCAGCAGCTTCTCACCTTTCTGGGATTCCTGCTGAATTTACCAAAGTCAGTTCTCGAACCAGTTCAGGTACTAACTTTCATAGGTGCAGAGTTGAACACAAGTTAGCCAGGGCATTTCTCCCTCTAAAAGGGTAGGCAGTCTCTTGCCCTGGCATCTTCCATTACTCTCGAGTCTCTTGACCAACAAAGCATTTGCTACAACTACTAGGGCACATGGCTGCTTCCACAGCTGTAGTGCAGGGAGCAAGATTCCAGATGAGGGACATTCAGTTCCATCTGAGGGCCTATTGGTCCTAAAGGAGGGATTCCCTTTCCAAATTGGTTCTAGTGACCCAATCCCTGATCCTGGCCTTACACTGTGGCAGGATCAAAGCAATCTAAAACTAGGGGTCCTCTTCATTCCCTCACCACGGATGCTCCTGTGTTAGGGTGAGGAGCTCGCTTAGGCGACATGTCCACTAGGGGAGTGTGGTCTCCCTAGGAATCTCTGCTCCACATCAATTTTTGGAACTCAGAGCTGTCTTCTAGCTCTTAGGAGTTTTCAGCATCTGTCCAGAACAAGGTAGTTCAAGTCAGGACAGACAACACCACAATAATGTGGTACATCAACAGGCAGGGGGGCACTCGGTCATCAGCCTTGTGCACCGAAGCAATGAAGTGGTAGTCTCTGGCTTACTCCCTGAACACCTCCCTGATAGCAGTTCACCTCCCAGGGGAGGACAATGCCCTGGCAGATGCCCTCAACAGGATTCTCAGGGCCATCACGATTGGGCTCTGAATCCTCAGGTGCTGGGTTCAGTCCTTGCCAGATGGGGCTCATTCTCAGATAGATCTTTTCGCAGCCCGAGATAACCACCAACTTTCTCTGTTTTGTTGAGGCCTCCAGTGCTGGGATCAGCCCCCCTGGACGCTTTTCACTTGGATTGGAAAGGGAAGTTTCTGTTCACCTTTCCTCCCTTTTCCCTTTCTTTCAGGGTACTAGTAAAAATCAGATCTCAGCCCTGCAAAGCGATTCTGATTGTTCCAAGCTGGGCCAGACAGCCCTGGTACCCATTGTCTCTGTCCTTGACAGTCCACCCTACCCTGAGCTTGCCCAGAGTCCACGACTTACTGGCCTTTGCACAAGGGAGAGTGTGGTATCCGAACCTCAAATTCCTCCTTCTCAAGGCAGCTCTTGAGGAGTTAGAATTTGCTGATTTACACCTTTTTCAAGGTGTCGCGGATATTTTAAAGGCTTCAAGGAAGCTTTTTCACTGGCGCCACTTACAATTCTAAGTGGAACAGGTTTTCAGTCTGGTGCGCTGAGAAGCAGATTATTCCACAGTCTGCTTATCTGCCCATTTTCTGGACTTTTTGGTCCATTTTAAATTCTTTAGGTCTTAGGCCAGCTACCTTAAGGGTTCCTTTGGCAGCTGTCTCTGTTTTTTTCTGCAAGCAGGGAAGCCTGCTTCCTTTTCTTCTCAACCTGTGTTTTCCAAGTTTTTAAGGGGTTGCTTCACACCAACCCTCCTTTTTCGGGAACCAGCTCCTGCATGGAGCCCGAATGTTTGCACTGCTCAGTTAATGCAAACCCCTTTGGACCTCTGTCCCCAGCAGAGCTCAAGCTTCTCACTTGGAAAATGTTTTTTTCTGGTGGTTTCACTTCTGCCAGGCGCATAAGTGAACTACAGGCCCTGGCAGTGGAAGAAGATTTTTCTCTCCCCACAGGGATAAGACAGTCCCTAGGACTAACATAGGGTTTGTCCCTAAGTGGTTTCAGGTTTCCACCTGAACCAGTCCATCTCTCTCCCAGGATTTTTTCACTGAGCATTCTTCCTCAGGTGAGAGGAGACTGCACAGCTTGGACGTCAAAAGAGCGTTATGCTACTATTTGTAACGCACCAAGGGTCACAGGTTTGAATCCCTCCAACTCTTCCTTACCTAGGGCGAGGTTGGCAAAGGGAACCTGCCACTAAGAGGACAATTGCAAGGTGGATTGTCTCTTGTATCCATTTTTGTTATCAAAGACTAGGTAGGAGAGCCCCCTCAGGACTGAGGGCTCACTCCACCAGGTGTACAGCTGCATCTTTAGCGGCTGCTAGAGATATTCCATTCTGGAAATCTGTCGAGCTGTTACTTGGAAGACAGTTCACACTTTTACCAAGCATTATTCCTGGATTTCAGTCCAGGAGAGATGCTTTCGTTTTGGCACAGCTGTGCTTCAGAGCCTATTTCTAAGTAGGTTCTGACCCTCCTCCATGGAGGTACTGCTGTGTAATCTGCAATAAGTCCTAATATGGCAAGACTTCATGGTGTTTGAAAAATTACTCACCTATAATTGCTTTTCTTCTCATGGAGTCTTGCTATATTAGGACCACCTCCAACCTGCCCCTCTCAGAACTTCTATGGGGTGGGGTGGCAAATTAGTGCAAGCACTGTGTCATGCCATTGTAGTTCTTCCTTCACCCTCTTTTATTTAGGGTTAGGGAACTAGGGTTTCTGGTTGAGTGATTTGTTGGCCCCTTCCTGGACTTGAGTCTTTGGGGAAGGGGGTTCCTAATAGTGCTTGTCAGGGAAAACTAATAATACCATTATTCATTCTTATTATTGTTATTGTTGTTTCTATTGTTGTTTCTATTGTTGTTATTACTACTAGTAGGTAGCCATTTGCCTAGTGTAGAGCTTTCCACACAGACTTGTTGCTTAGTGTTAGCTTCGTAAAGATCTGACAGTTTCATTTGAAACTGCCCAGATAGAGCTTTGGTATAGCGCCCTCGCGCTTTAGAACTCCAGATTCTCTGGAGTTAACTCTTTCCTCTCCGGGGCAGTTCAAGTGCAGTGGCTAACTGCAATAAGTCCTAATATAGCAAGACTCCATGAGAAGAAAAGCAATTACTAAGGTGAGTAATTTTTTCTTATGGTTCATTCAGAGATGTGTGTGAATAAAGTAGTTACTTCGCTGGAGTTTAATTTCATTTAACAGAGAATGGGTTAACGACTGATTTACAAAATAAAAACATGACTCAATCTTGATGAAACCTCACATACATTTACTTCACTTGTTAGTTATCTAGATTTTTATCAAGAGACTTCAGTTTTAGTGCTTGGATCTCCTGCCTCTAAGGAGGTCTAGACTTCCTGGGTCCAACACACAGTCACCATTGGTGATGGCATGATTTCAGGGTGTAAACAGAATAATTTTGAGATGTGCAGAACAGTTTTCATTTTTTTATAGAAACATAAGACTGTGACGGCAGATAAGGAACGCTTGACCCACCCAGTCTGCCCATTTCCCTACCTGTTGGATAAGCTGCAGATCTTAGTTAACCAACAGCTGGCTTCTTCTTAACCCCCACCAGAATTGCCTTGTCTGTCCCATGCATTCTTGAATTCCTCCACTGTTTTTAATCCCGAAGCCTCCTCAGGAAGGCTGTTCCATCTGTCCTCCACCATCTTCATGAAAAAATACTTCCTCACGTTGCCCCTGAGCTGTTCCCCACCTCTATCTTCAAATTGTGCCTTTTGTTCTTTCACATCTCTTTCTGAAAGATGCTACCCTCTTGGACTTTGTTGATTCCCTTGAGGTACTTGAACGTTTCTATCATGTCCCTCCCCTTCCTCCTTTCCTCGAGGGTATACATATTAAGCTCCTTTAGTCTCTCTTCGTATGACTTTTGGGCAGACCCTGCACCATTTTAGTTGCCCTCCTCTGGACTGCCTCCATCCTGTCTATGTCCTTGCGGAGATGGGGTCTCCAGAACTGCACTTAGTACCCCAGATGGGGTCTCACCAACTGTCTGTACAGAGGGACAACAACTTCCTGTTTTCTACTTGTGATGCCTCTCCCTATACATCCCAGTATCCCCCAGCCCTCCTTACTGCCTTCTCACATTGCTTGCTTACCTTTAGGTCATCTGATATGCCTATCCCCAGGTCCCTTTCCATTTTTGTTGTTGTTAGTACCCTCCCAATTGTGTACTCTTCCCCTGGGTTTTTGTTTCCCAGGTGCATTACTTTGCAGTTCTTTGCATTGAATTTAAACTGACATACTTTTGACCATTCCTTCAACCTTGCCAAGTCCCTTCTCATCCTTTCCACCCCCCCCTTGTGTATCAACCCTGTTGCAGATCTTTGTGTAGTCTGCAAAGAGGCATACTTTTCCTTCTAGTTCCTCTGCAGTATCACTTATAAAGACATTAAAAAGGACCGGTCCCAGTACTGAACCCTGCGGTACACCGCTAGTAACCCCCCTTTCTTCAGAGCAGACTCTGTTTACTATTAGCCTCTGTGTCTTGTTGTCCAGCCAGTTTTTACCCAGGCTACCACCTTGGGACCCACTCCCAGGCTGGCTAACTTGTTTATTAATCTTTTGTGTGGGAGTGTGTCAAATGCCTTGCTAAAGTCTAGGTAGGCCATGTCCACAGCCCCTCCCTGGTCTACTATTTTGGTTACCCAGTCAAAGAAATCAATTAGATTCGTCTGACATGACCTTCCCACTGTGAATCCATGCTGCCTTGGGTCCTGTGCCCCGCTGGCCTCTAGGTACGCAACAATTCTTTCTTTCAGAAGTGATGCCATAATTTTCCCTATCACTGAGTTCAGACTAACAAGTCTGTAGTTTCTTGCCTCTGCTTTGCTCCCACTTTTGTGAAGGGGAATTACATCCACCCTTCTCCAGTCCTCGGGTACCACACCAGCCTTCTATGATTTGTTAAAAAGGGTAGTCAGTGGTGTCACTAGTTCTCCCTTTAGTTCTTTTAGAATTCTGGGGTGAATCCCATCCAATCACATTGCTTTGTCCACCTTCAGTTTCAGGAGTTCTTTCAGAACCCTTTCTTTTTTGAATGGACTGGTATTCGACCCCCCTATCCAGTGGGCTTCTATTGATTGGATTAGATACCTATTATAACTATTTTTTTTTTTTTTTAAAACTGACATGTCAGTTTTGTGTTGGAGGCCAACTATGTGACTTGAAGGAGCAATTTTCGTTCAGTTTCGAGTCACAGAAACGGTCCCCCAGAAATCTAGCCAACCATAGGCGGTGGGTGCCCAGTCTCACCACTAGTATACTCCATCCTGCCCAATCTTTACAGAAACCAGTGACAGGTGTCCAACCCACCACCAGTGACCCCCTCTTCTACCTGATCTTTACAGAATCCAGCAGCGGGTGCCCATACTGCCACTGGTGCCCCCCCCCCCAACCTACCAGCTCTGTAAAAATTAAAAATAAAACAGCAGCAGGTGCAGTGAAATTGAGAGCATAACCCACAGTAGCATATTTTATTAAGGAATCCCAAAGTACACTAAAGCTGTGTCATGGGCACCAGAACCTAGATGTGCAGGTGTAGTAAGCGTCCCCTCACCTTTGTCCTTATACAAGTGCCAGCTGAAGGAGCTGCCACAGAAAAGCACCCCTCATAACACTCGTCTGCTACAGAAAAGCTGCTGTCACTTGTGCACGCAACTCTTTAAAGCTCCTGAAACTACTGTTCTGATATTTGTGCAGCAATTAGCAAGTTTCTAAAGAAAAGAAACTCCCCAGTTTAGAGCCTGACCTAGCGCTACTTTTCAAGGCACCCGAACCAAAGCAGCAATAGAAAAAAGTGTCTCCTTCGTATTACAAACAGTAGTCTCTCTAGCTTTTGTCCCTTTTCTCATTGTTTCTTGCATTTTACTTGTAAATAGCATTACACAGGGATGCAAACCACAGCAACAGTAAAAAAAAAAATATTCATGTTACAAACAGAATTGTCTCACATTTGTTGCCCTTCTGTCACTTTTTTACTTGCGAATAGCAATACCCATTTTACAAATGCAGTGACACTCTAGGGTTTGTGGGTTGTTCTCTAATAAATCAACTTTGTGAGGCAAGTATGAAAATAGCTGAGTCACTGACTCTACTGTCCTTGTGGAATGGGTTTATTAGGGCACAGCCCCCACCCTCTTGTGTTTCTTTTTTTTTTTTTTTGCTCCTCTCAGGCCCCCTGAAGCCCAACTCCTTCAGGCTCTCGCACACTCATCCCCTCTGTCCGCTAGACTCAACCCCCGCTACTGCACTTCCAGGCTCCCTGAGATCCTCCAACACTCCATGTCGTCTGACTTATCCCCACCAGGGGGGCCCCCTTTTCTGCGCAAGGGAGGAAGCACCTCTTACACTGAGGTTGTCAGTTGATGGGGCAGGTATGGTGAGCTGGGTGGTCAGGTGGGGTGGGGTGGGGGAGACTCGTAGAAAGCCATTTTCCAGTGTTACCAGGACAGGTCATTTCCCATTTTCTCCATTCTCTCTGCCCACCTTTCTTGTCATGGCTGTATATCGTGGTTTTCTGGGATGGACGCATGACAGCACATGATCACTCACACCGCCAAGTGCACCTTTGCTGGCACACCACTAGGAGCCACTTGAGGTGCAGTACAGGCTATACCCTCCTTCCCAGAGAGGAGAGCATCTGCACAGACTATCCTCGCCCTCCCCACTGGTCTCCACTCCAGTTGCTCAGAGTGCGGGTTGCGAACCTGGGTCGCCAGCATTCTGAGCAGGCACTTCATTGCTTGGTGCCATGGAGCCGGCCCTTTTGCACGTTTTTGCTCCTTTTTTTAATTTTATTTTTTTTGTAATTTACTATACCTTTTTCCCCTGCTGTTCTGACGTGCCTACTATTGACCGTACTTCACATCCAACCATGTTACCCGCCTTCTCTGGGAGTTACCTCTCCCATGTTCTCCATGACTTACACCCCAGGGTGGGGCTGCCAGGAGGGGGACCCTGCCCCCAGTGGAGTTAGAGTTCAGTGTTGAGAGAGCACCTCAGTTGGCGGTGCGGGGCCTGTGATGTGAAGTTGCCATCATCCTGCCCTGTCGGGTGTTTCTAGATTTTCTTTCCTGAGTCCCCATGTTGCCCATGGAGCACTTTTCTGTATATACGCAAGCTAGTGTGTGCCATGGACCGGGTGCACACCTGCATCCACCCTCCCTGATCCTTGGCTGCTGCCTGCAGCATCACCTATGGTCACCCAGTTTGCAGTACAGGTGGAGTGTGTCCTTCTGGGAAGCTCAAGCAACCTCCCTCCCCATCTGGCCCTTCAGCGATCAAGGCTCGTCTCTGAACCTGGGTTGTCTGCATCGCAAGCAGTGGCGCTGCCGTTGTGGTGGCGGGCTGGCTATGTTTTTGCTTCCTACGCTCATGTTCCTAGTGAGGGACTCGAAACCACAACTTTCTGATATTCTAGCCCCAGAGGTGAGCATGCAAACCACTGAGCCACTAACACTACTGTACATGCCTGTGGGGAAAATTGTCTTACAATCTAAAATCTCTGGGGTAAAATATGTATGCTTTTGTGTGTTTTCTGTTTTGGTTACAATGATAAATTATAATCAGTGGGAAATATCATTATTTATTGTCATGTTACTGTAACATCTTTAATCACAGACCTAAATTATAAGCAATGCAGCATCAAAGTACAATAAAACAGAATGTATAGAGCTGCTTTTATGCTAGTTCGAAAGTTTGTTGTTTTTCTTTTGACCAGTCCCAAATTTCCAGTCTTTTTGCAACCATTGTGTCATAGGTTTTATCTTTAAGATTGGTATAAACATCCCATATTAATTTAAGAATGCCAGAAATCATCTCGCTTCTGTTGCATTTATTGGTCCAGGGGCTTGTTCAGTAGCCTTTTTTTCTCCATGGGCAAATACCGTTAGTATAATTTATATGCCCCAAATTAGTCTATCATAAAAAAAACTCACATTTTTCTTTAACACATAATCCTGCTTCCTGTAGTTTCTTAAAGATAGCTGCCAGATGGAGCAGATGTGTCACCGTAGTCTCACCTGTGTTTACAATATTATCAAGGTTGCATATCTCACTAGTCACGCTTTGTAATAACTGGTCCTTATAAAATGGACAGAAAGTTCCCACTCGCTTCATTGGCTAAATCTAGGTAGCTGACTGTGCATTAATAGAGCACAGTGCATGGTCATCCTGGCATTTAGGCATTTCACGTATTAATATGCTGCCACAGAATGTTGGCAAAATGCCTGGCAGCCATTGTTTGCTCTCATTAACACAGTAAGCAATACAGTCAACAAAACCACAATAGGTGATTTTACACACACACACACACACACACAGCACCATATTTAGCCTGCAGTCACTGTATTTAAAAATTACTGTCAGCCCATTATGTATGTGTAGTATTCTGTTTGCCAGCTTAATCCTAAAGAAGAGCGATCACATCGTACCACCTGACTCAATCGTATCCCCCCCCCCCAAAACTCTGTACTGGCAAACACAATTCGCAGTTTCATTCAGTAGTTCACGTATGTTAACTTAGTGCTGCCACAGTTAATTTGCCTCTTCTTTATAGTGTCCACTTCCTTCCTACAGAAGTCATTTAGGCTGGCATTCAAAAAGAGTAAAAAAGAAACACTGCTCCTTCCATTTCATGCCGTGTCAACAGCTTCTTCCTATCACTATTCAGCCGAGTAACCCTCCCGTCCCCTGTCCCAATGCAGTGTGTGTTGATGAGCCTCTGTAAAGTATCCATGAACCAGTCACAGTGGCTGACTTGCAGGATCAGTTCCTGCTGCCGAAATGCACCAAAGCTTTACAGCATGACCATCTAGTGTCAGACACCCTAGTATTTGAAAAGAGAAAAAAAAGGGAGTGCAACACCCACTGCCATCAAATAGCAGACTGACCCTCATTAAGACTTTCGGTTTTATTTAATGCCGAGTTGGGCAGGCAGGGCCATCAATCAATATATAGCACCACAAAAGTGTTAAAAAAAAAATTAAAATAAAATAAAAACCACAACTACGGAATCTGCACTAGGTCAAAAGACCTAAAGCAAATAAGTAAATTCAGTGTAGTCCCAGCAGATGGAAAGACTACTTTAGCTCATAAACACATAATCTTTTCAACTTTTACGTATTAAAAATTAAATTCTATTAAAACATATTTAAAAAAAAAATAAAAGCCCATTCAAACACCATGAAGTCTTGCTGTATTATAACAATAGCAGTCAGCCACTGCAGCTGAACTGCCCCGGAGAGGAAGGAGTTAACTCCAGAAGATCTGGAGTTCTACAGCGCGAGGGCGCTGTGCCCAAAGCTCTATCTGGCAGTTTCAAATGAAACTGTCAGATTCTTTACTCCGCTTCACTGAACAGTCGCTCCGGAGATCAGCTCGGTTCATTCTCGGTTCAAGCGAGTATTTTTCGGTTCATTTGAACTGCCAAAAGTTATTATTTTTACCGCATTTCGGTTTTAAAGCTCTATCTGGTAACCGTAAGTACTAAAATTTAAGTCTGTGTGGAAAATTAATTATCGGTTCGGTTTTGAACCGATCGGTTGGTTTTTTTCTGCATTTTAAAAGTGTACAGTGGGTTTTAGAGTGCGGTTCCCGGTTCTTATCGGTTCTAAAAAAAACGGAATTATAACGTTTTTTTCAAATACCCGTGACACGGTTAGGAACCGATAAGGGTGTCTTGCCTGGCACTGCCATCAAAAGGGCAAGTTTTGGTTAGGCTGGCATTATGTCTGAGAAACCCAAAAGAAAAACCGGGCCCACTGGGTTTCAACACTGTGATGTCTGTGGGGACGCCTTCAAGGCTGACCCACACACCACTTGTGTTTATTGTCTGGGGCTGACCACCTCCTGTCAGACTGCCAGGTGTGTAAAAATTTTCCTGCAGCCACCCTGGAGAAGAGATTGGGCCGGCTCAGGGAACGAGAGGCCAAAAAGTCCGCTGACCCGGATGGCCAGCCCGGTCCAGTACCCACTGGACCAGAGGGAGTGCCCTCTGACCAGGGCGAGACTTCCTCGGGCCAAAGGAAGGCTGGTTCAGAGGAACCAGTCCCAAGTAAAAAGACAAGGAAATCAATAGGTCTGGAGTCCAAAATTGTGTCTCCAACTGCTGCAGAGATAGCTAAAGCCATTCAGATTGTCCAGTCACTGTCTCAGGGATCTGTAGAACCACCAACAGCTGGTAAAAGGTTGGTTCGTTCTGTCCCAGTGGTTCAGGATTTTGAAGTTGAGGATTTTTATGAACCACAGGAGGGGGAGGAGGAATTTGATCAATATATGTGTGGCTGGGGGGGTCTGGACGTGCCCATTGAACCGGACATTTCTCCAGACAGACCTTTAGAATCTCCTCCTATTCTGTCTGAGTCCCCTTCTTTCTTTATTTTTTACAAAAAGGTTGCAGAAACCCTCCAGCTTCCTTTAGAGGAGGCTGTGGATGAGCAAGAGGAGCCTGATTATGTGGAAATGATGGATATTCCAGAGTCTAGGAGGTTGTCTATTCCTTTGCATAAGTCATTTAGGAAGCAAACAACAAAGATTTTAAAAAATCCTCATTCTGTCCCTCCTGTAGATAAAAAAATGGACAGAAGGTATACTTTGTCAGGCTCGGATACAGACTTCCTTTCTGAGCAGTGTAGTCATGTAGGTGTGGTACAAGCTGCAGCCTGTGACAAGGCTAATATTCCTCTGGCCTCACATCCTCCTGATAAGGATTCCAGGAAGATTGATGCCATGGCGAAGAAACAGTATATGGCAGCTTCTTTGGGACTCAGGCAGGCAAATTATATGGCTTATGTAGCTAGATATCAGAAATCTAGGTGGGACACAGTATTGCAGTTAGCCAAGCAGGCCCATGGCCAGCTGGCTAGTGAGTTGGAACAGGTGGCTGCTGATGGCATTGAAGCCTCTAAAGTTCAATTTCATACTGCTGTTGATGTTAATGATGTTTCTTCTAGGGTCATGGCCACTTCTGTAGCTTCCGTGGGTTGGCATGGCTCAGATGCACTAATCTGTCCCAAGATACCCAGTCAAAGGCTATGGATTTTCCTGTAGTGGGAAATTCTTTTTGGGGAGCAAACAGAAAACTATATGAAAAGATGGATGAATACAGAACTACCTACAAAAGTGCCCAGGCTAAGGAGAAGCATGCCATGCCACAAAGGCATGCTCCCAGAGGTAGGGGCAGGCCCTTTTCCAGGCCTTTTTACCAATTTCAAGCCTCCTCTGCTGTCACGCAGAGGGGTTTCTTCAGAGGCAGGGGTAGACGTGGCACAAGTAGACCGTCCCCCTCCCCTCAGCCTAAGGGCTGCTGCTAAGCAGGCACCCTGATGGGGTGTCCAGGGTCGATTCTCCTGTACCAGTGGGGGGCAGGTTGGCCTATTTCAGCCGGAACTGGCTGTCCCTAACTACGGACAGATGGGTTCTGGAGGTAATAGGCCAGGGTCTGGTTCTCAGCTTCAAACACTTTCCAAAGATGAGAGCCAGGCATTTTCCACCTGCAAATCCTTCAGAAGCCCTTGCTTTGGAAGCAGAGGTTTCTGCTCTGCTGGACTGCAAAGCAGTGGAAAGGGTTCCTCCTTGCCATCAGGGCAAGGGGCTTTATTCAAGATACTTTCTTACCCCAAAAAAGACAGGAGAATGGCGGCCCATTCTAGATTTAAGATACTTGAACAAGCATCTGTTGAAACCAAAGTTCAAAATGTTGACTCTGGCAATGATATTGCCTTCCCTAAGGCCAGGGGACTGGCTAGCTTCCCTGGACCTCAAGGATGCCTATTTTCATGTTCTGATCAGGCCTTCTCACCGAAAGTACCTCAGGTTCGAACTGCCCTCAGGCCAGTATCAGTTCAGGGCAATGCCCTTCGGCCTTACCTCTGCGCCAAGGGTATTCACAAAATGTCTCGCTGTAGTAGTGGCTCACTTAAGAAGGCAAGGGGTTGCTGTGTTTCCCTGCCTGGACGACTGGCTCATTGTGGGTCAGTCTCCAGGTCAGGTGAAATCCCACTTGCAAGTCACCCAGCAGCTTCTCACTTCCCTGGGATTCCTGCTAAACTTACCAAAGTCAGTTCTGGAACCAGTTCAGGTCCTAACTTTCATAGGCGCAGAATTGAACACAAGGTTAGCCAGGGCTTTTCTTCCCTCGGAAAGGGTGGACAGACTCATCGCCCTGGCATCCTCCTTTACCCTGTGGGTCTCTTGACCAGCAAGGCATTTTCTGCAACTCCTCGGGCACATGGCTGCTTCCACAGCTGTCGTGCAGGGAGCAAGATTCCAGATGAGGGACATTCAGTTCCATTTGAGGGCCTATTGGTCTCAAGGAAGGACCCCTTACCAAGTTGGTCCCAGTTACTCAAACTCTGATCCTAGCCCTCCACTGGTGGCAGGTCCAGAGCAATTTAAGACAGGGGTTCCTTCATTCCCATTTTCTCACCCCTCACCCACCACGGATGCCTCCCTGTTAGGGTGGGGGCTCACCTAGGCGACCTTGCCACTCAGGGTATGGTCTCCTCAGGAGTCTCTGCTCCACATCAATCTTTTGGAACTCAGAGCTGTCTTTTGGCTCTTGGTGTTTTCAGATTCTGTCCAGAACAAAGTGGTTCAAGTCAGGACAGACAATACCACCACAATGTGGTACATCAACAACAAGCAAGGGGCACTCGGTCTTCAGCCTTGTGCACCGAGCAATGAAGTTGTGATCTCTCTGACACTCCTGAACACCTCCCTGATAGCGGTTCATCTCCCAGGGAAGGACAATGTCCTGGCGGGCCCTCAGCAGAATTTCTCAGGGCCATCCCGAATGGGCTCTGAATCCACAAGTGCTGGGGTCTGTCTTTGCCAGATGGTGCATCCTCAGATAGATCTTTTCGCGGCCCCAGACAACCACCAACTTCCTCTTTTCTGTTGCAGGCCTCCAGTTCTGGGCTCAGTCCCTCTGGGCGCCTTTCTGTTGGACTGGAAAGGAAGTTCCTGTATGCCTTTCCCCCTTCCTCTCCTTTCAGGGTACTAGTAAAAGTCAGATCTCAACCTTGCAGAGTGATTCTGATTGCCCCAGATTGGGCCAGACAGCCCTGGTACCCTCTGCTCCTGTCCTTGGCAGTCCACCTGCCCTGAACCTGCCCAGAGTCCACGACTTACTGGCCTGTGCACAGGGAGAGTGTGGTATCTGGACCTCAAATCCCTCACCTCAAGGCTTGGCTCTTGAGGAGCTAGAATTGCTGACTTACACCTTTCTCAAGGTGTCATGGATATTTTAAAGGCTTCAAGGAAACCTTCCACTAGGGCCACTATAATTCAATGTGGAAGAGGTTTTCCATCTGGTGCTCTGAGAGCAGATTATCCCAGAATCTGCTAATCTTCCCATTCTACTGGACTATTTGGTCCATCTGAATTCCCTAGGCCTTAGACCAGCTACCCTGAAGGTTCATCTGGCAGCTGTCTCTGCTTTTTGTGTCAGCAGGGAAGCCTGCCTCCCTTTCTTCTCACCGGTGTTCTCCAAGTTTTTAAAGGGTTACTTCATACTAACCCTCCTGGGAACCAGCTCCCGCCTGGGACCTGAATATTTGCATTGCTCAGTTAATGCAACCCCTTTGAGCCTCTGTCTTCTGCAGAGCTCAAGTATTTAACTTGGAAAACCGTTTTCCTAGTAGCTATCACCTCTGCCAGATGCATAAGTGAGCTACAGGCCCTGTCAGTGGAAGAAGATTTTATCTCTTTCCACAGAGATAAGATAGATCCTTAGGACTAATAGAAAGTTTTGCCTAAGGTGGTTTCTGATTTCCACCTGAATCAATCTATCTCTCTCCCAGTATTTTCACTGAGCATTCTTCCTCAGGTGAGAGGAGACTGCACAGCTTGGATGTCAAAAGAGCCTTAAGCTACTATTTAGAGTGCACCAGAGGGTCATAGGTTGAATCCTCCAACTCTTTCTTACCTATGGCGAGTTTGTGAAGGAAACCTGCCACTAAGAGAACAATTGCAAGGTGGATTGTTTCTTGTATCCAATTCTGTTATCAGAAACTGGGTAGAGTACCCCCTCAGGATTGAGGGCCCACTCACCAGGGGTACAGCTGCGTCTCTAAGCGGCTGCTAAGGCATCCCATTCTGGAGATTTGTCAAGCTGCTACCTGGAGACAGTTCACACCTTTGCAAGCATTATTCCCTGGATGTCCAGTCCAGGAGAGATGCTCGGTTTGGCAGCTGTGCTTCAGAGCCTATTTCCTAAGTAGGTTCTGACCCTCCTCCATGGAGGTACTGCTGTGTAATCTGCTATTGTTATAATATAGCAAGACTTCATGGTGTTTGAAGAAAAAATTACTCACCTTAGTAATTGCTTTTCTTCTCATGGAGTCTTGCTATATCTTAACCCTCTCCTACCCCTCTCAGAACTTCTGCTTGGGTAGGGTGGCGAAATTGCAAGCACTGTGTCATGCCATTGTAGTTTTCCTTACCCTCTTTTCCTTGGGTTAGGGATCTAGATTGTTTCATTTAGGTTATTTATATTGCCCCTTCCTGGACTTGAGTCTTTGGGGAAGGGGTTCATATATGCTTGTCAAGGGTGGTAAAAGCGAACCATAATACCATCAATTTTTGTTATTATGGCTCTGAGTGTTTCTTTGTTCTTCATATTGTTGTTATTACTACTAGTAGGTAGCCATGGGCTAGTGTAGTTTTTCCACACAGACTTTCCGTCCTTTGATGTTAGAGTAGAAGATCTGACAGTTTCATTTGAAACTGCCAGATGAAACTTTGGGCACAAGCGCCCTCGAGCTGTAGAACTCCAGATCTTCTGGAGTTAACTCCTTCCTCTCCGGGGCAGTTCAGCTGCAGTGGCTGACTGCTATTGTTATAATATAGCAAGACTCCATGAGAAGAAAAGCAATTACTAAGGTGAGTAATTTTTCCTTTTATAAGCACAATAAAAACACTTCAGGGTGTGCATTATTAATTGTTTCGAAGTTGGTAACCAGGAGAGGCACAGTCATTTCCAGGTGTGACCTGGCGGGGGAGTGGAGTACAAATTCTTTGAGATTCTTAGAACAACACTTAAAAACATGATAAAATACGACATACAGGTAGGGAACAATCTACAAAGGAGGGCATAAGGTGCAGTAGCATAAACAATTACAATTAATAAAATAATCAGATTGGTATGCCAGACAGGAAAAGAGCAGTATGCAATTGGGATAGTTAGGAAACATAGAATTATCAGTTACTAGTAACCGTATGCATGAGAATTGATGGATACCAGTTTGAGTAATACAGGGTGACAGTTAAGACTGTGTAGAGGGACATTCAGTACTGAGGTAAGATCTTTTGATGCCAAGGGTACTGACTGTAGCAATTCAATCAAAGAAGGAGAGTTGGGATACACAGGGGGCGTATCGCCTAGAGAGAGGGGGTTGAGAGCGACAATACCCTGGGTTATAGGGAGGTGAAAGGACAGGAGCATGGGGGACGGGCAGTTTGGGAGAGTGCTTACCACTGTGCCGAGATAACCACACTTCCAGGGGCCGTAAGTACTTGGCCTGCAGCCTTGTGCCTAATTATGCCCCAGGGCAGGCAGTTATCTCAGGATAATGCACACCCCGTCACGTCTTATTGCTTACATAATTCTTTGAAACAGCAGGGATACTGACTACTCCACAGGACACAGATTAAACCGATACGAATCTTTTTACATATTGCGTATTAATGGTGAGAGATATGGCTTAGATTTTTCATCCAGTGTCACTTGCTGATAAGCCTGTCACAAATTTTGCTTAGTGACCAATTTTGCCATCTAGCATGATAAACGTCCTGTAATTCAGGAATACGGTTCTGGTCTTAATCCTGCTGAGGGTTTATTGTGACCTTGTAATCCCCATAGATCTTTCCAGAATCACTCTTCACCATTCCTTACTGTATGGGTCTGTGTGCCGGCACTTGGACCCCATGGGAGCTTTAAAAGCTTAGAGTTAGAGGGCCAACATCAGTGATGGCGCAACCCCCGAGGCTAACACATGACATGGCGCTCATGGCCTGGTCAGTAACCGACACTGGCCCCCTGATTCTCTCAGTTCTGTCCTTCCCGCCATTGAGGTTGCACTCCGTAGGAGCGTTCTCCATTTTTTCTTTGTGTCACAGTTCATTGCCACTAGCTTGATGCCGTGTCTTTCCTCGCCTTTTTCGACACCGCCTTTTTCTTTTCCTTCTCTCTCTCTCTCTCTCTCTCATAGCGCTAAGCTCTTTTTTTTTTTTTTTTTGCTTGTTTTTATTTGTTTTGAATTCTGAAGCCCTGTTGGGTTCCCAGGGGCCTAAAAAGGACAAGTCCAAGAAGAAGATGGATACTCCCCCTCTGTGTCGGTGTCTTTGTGGGAGACCTATGTCCATCCGGGACTATTAAGACTCCTGCTGGACCTGCCTCAGAGACAACCATGACACAGATCACTGCAATGCTTGCTTTTTTTATTTTTTTATTTGGCTCCTCCTCCTGCACACCAGCCAATCTCTCCTTCGGGCATCGCAAGGGACCGACACTCGTCCCGAGTACCCCCGTCCACCCACCGCCCCAAATTGTAGCCATCCCAGGGTACCTCGATGTATCTCTTCATCAGGTGGGTCCCCTTCCTACAATGGGAATTAGCCTTACCAGCCTGCCAATGGTCCTGGGGCTGCTGGAGTGGCTATGTGTGGCCGGGGAGCTCCGGTGGAGAGGGGTTCAGGAGGCCGTCATCCAACCGACCGGCGTGCCATTTTCCTCCATTTTTTTCCCTGCAGGAGCATGACGTGCAGGACGTCTAGGCAGATGCCAACGTCTGTCATGCCCCCCTTTGGCAATGGAACCCTGATGCCCTGCTGTTCTCCTGACCTCCGCCAGGATTCAGCCAGTGCTGGGCTGCAACCCCACCCTCTGCCCAAGAGAAGGCGAGCAGTCAGCAGACACTCAAGCCTTCTCTCCCCTGGCCGGCCCGCCGATGCCTCAATCACGTTCGAACCCGAAGTCGTCAGCATCGCAGTGGTGAATCTTTCCACTGCGCTGGTGGGCCGGCAATGCCTGCTTTTTGATGGGCTACTGCACTCTTGAACTCCATGCAATGAAGTGGGGTCATATGCCCTCCACTTTCAGAGGCAGGCGCCACAATAGGGACTCCAAGGTAAGGTCCCTGGGCTCTTCCCCTAAGTCCCTCTCCAGTACTATACATACTGAGGGAGACCAGGCCTCTTCCAGCCCTCTTCTTGCTGAGATGGGAGAGCCTGAGGGAGGGGTCTGTGGGACAGTCTACCCCGGGGGTGGTTGCACACTCCTCCCTGTCTGTGGCTCCTTCGGGGCTACAGATGCCCCAATACTGAGGTTGGAGCTATACTCTGGACTTTCACCAGTGGGCTCCTTAAGGTTGTGGCCTGGCGCTGCTTTAGCTCCTGGCACTACGGCTGGTGCTGTGAGTGAAGCAGTGCCAGCCACACAGCTGGGCCCCATCCTGACACTGCTTGTGGCACTGGGTGAAGGAAAGCCCCTGGAGTTAGGCACCCTGTGGAGATCTTCTGGATCTTGTCCGTGGAGCGGTCGGATTACCCAGTAGATGAGAGCCAGGGTGATCCCGATTGGCTACTGGGGTTCTGTTGGGGAAAGAGGTTTTCTGGGCCTTGTTCTAGGCCTTGGTCAGGCTTGTCGTCATCAGGAGTTGCTTCTCTGTCAGGCGCTGGTCACAGTGCTGTCCCCCTTTTGCCCTCCAGCGCTGATTCTTGCACTGGGAGGGGAGTTGGTACCGGACTCAGCGCCCGGCTGTGTTCCAGTGCTGTTTGCGGTGCCAGTGCAAGTTCTGGTGCCATCCATGGCACCATCTTTCTTTCAGCTCCTTTGAGTGATGTAGAGCCCGTCATTACACCTAGCCTAAGGGGCAGAGCCCTTTCATACGAGGTAGGGGCTGGTAGATCTCGTTCAGGGCCTTATTCTGAATCCAGAGTGTGTAGCAGCTCTGGCAGGAGTCTTAGTATGGACCCAAATCCTCTTGCTTTTCCGGAACTGTCTGGGCCTGTTGTAGGTGGGGATAGGGGTTGCTCTGTTAGACCGCTATGGTTCCAGTCTTCCTACCTGAGAGTTCCCTCCAGTGGCACCACCTAGATCGTTCCTCCACAGTTGAGTGTTCTCTGGTGGATTAGTTTTGTAAGGCCTTCCCCTCAGGCGAGGTCCCCTGTACACTGTTGCAGCCCTGACAGAGGACCTGTCCTAGTCTGCCATGTCTCTCCTCTGCCTTCTTCTGCTGCTCTCCCTGGCATTTTGGGTCCTTCAGGGCCCCTGATCTAGGACCAGTTCATGGAGTAGGGGAGTATAGTCATGACTCTACTGTCATACCTTTGTGGCCTAGACTCTTTGTGGAGGTGTCTAGAGACATCTGGCTTCTTCCCTTTGCCCTGTCTCCAGCCCCAAGGTTCACCCAGTGCAGGTATTGTGCACCCATGGGGTCTCCAGGAGCCACTCCACTCCCCTCTTGTGGGGACCCGATCCTTGAAGCCCCCTCTGGGCATAGGCACGCAGTACGTGACCAACCCCCAGAGTCAGACTCTAAGTTTGATGCCTTGGGTTGAAGAGTGTTCTCGGTGGCACGCATCCTGTTTTACATCTCTGCACTCTAGGTAATCTATGACAGGCACCTGTGGTTGACACTGGTACAACTCCTAGGGTCTTTTTTTTTTTTTTCTTTTCTTCATTTTGCTTTTTTCCATTATTTTTCCGTTTTTCTCCCTGTACACCTCCCTCCCCCTCACGGCGTGAACGTGCACGTGTGGAGGCACGTGCACATCACATCTCCACACTTTTGTGTCTCCCTGCCTCTGGCTCTGCCCTCAGGCCTCCAGTAGTGGGCAGCCAAGGAGTGGGACGACAACCCTCCCCTCCCGGGGAGAGGAGAGCAGTCCATCGGATGCTCTATCTCTCCCTCCCCTGCTGACCCCCGGCAACCCAAGATTGTGTCCAACTCCGGGTCGCTGGCGTAGCGCTAGGTGTAGCGTCCAGCACCTGAACCCTCCGCACCACTGGACCAGCCAGCTCCTAGCGTCTGTGACAGATTCTGAGGCAACTGGACAGGCCGTATGTCTGTCTCCTCAGGGTCAGGAGTTGCCAAGGCACAAAGCGAGGGTATCTTGTGATGCCAACAAGGTAGCCTCCAGGCTGGTAGGAACCGCAGTTGTATTAGGCAGGTGGTGTGGCTTTGTTTTTCTCCTGTAGTCACCCTTGGGCTGGCGTAGGGTGATTTGCCTCACGATTCTAGGGAGCCCACTTCTTCTCCCACAAGGCCAGGCATGAGCGTGCAGGGCATTTTCCTGCTCCTAGGCTACGGGAGCATCCGCCTGATCAGTCTCTGGCCTTGCCAGGGCCCATAAGGGACCCCTGCCTCTTTGTGATTTTCCCCCACAGGAGGCTGAGGAAACAAGTTTTTCCCTCAGCGTAAGCCATCACTGCGATCTGGTTGTAAGCTTGGTACTCTGACCCATACAGTAATGAATGTTAAAGATTGATGCGGGAAGATATGAAAATTACATACTCACCGTAATTCTTGATCTTCCAGAATATCTTCACCATTCATTACTACAACCCACCCACCATCTCAGCTATGGCCATACATCTGGGCAGCTAACCTGTCTCTACTTCTTCCTATCTCCTTGTGTTTCCTTCTATCTTTTCCTTGCCTCCTTCAGGAGTTGCAAATAGGGGGCATGACTTTTTGGTTGGCGGCCCTTGTTCCTCCTTTAAAAAGAAAAAAAAAAAAAAAAAGGCAAATCAAAAATTTTAGAATCCCAAAAAGTAGCTTAGAGGGAACAATGGGAGCACAAGGGCAAGTTGAGAAAAGCTAAAACAAAACAGCCCTAGCTCACAAATGAAACCGTAATTGAACTGATGTCCACAGAAAATTAATGTGCAAAAACTTTCATTGCATAAAAAGTTAAAACAGTGGCACATACAGTGTGAAAAATACTCCTCTACATTTTGCAACAATGAAGTGCTTTATCAAGAGCCCAGCTATCGGTCATTCTCCAGGTAAGGGAAAACTCTGCTGCCCTTGGACTGCAGGAAGGCTACCACCACGGCCATGCACGTGGTGTAGACCTGGGCTGCAAATGAAAGGCCCTAAAGGGCATGATCTGGAACCGATAGAGCACCCCTTCTACACAGAAGTGGAGGTACTGCCAGTGGGACAGATGGACTGGGATGTGAAAGAATGAGTCATGAAGATCCAAGGAGCATAACCACATGTCCTGCTGCAGGGGTGGTATAATCTGGTTCAGTGACACCATTCAGAACTTGCGCTCCCGCATGAACTGGTTGATATCATGCAAATCCAGTATGGGGTGTCAGCCCCCTACCCCCAATCTGTTTCAGGACCAGGAAGTACCTGGACACATGCCCCTGACTTGGAACACAGGATATTGCTCCTTTTGCAAGGAGTTTTGCAACATCCTCCCTGAGGGTGAACAGCGTGTCCTGCGACACTGAGGACTCCCTTGGAAAGAGGGATCGGTAAGGCGGGAGAGCCTCAAAATTGAGAGGCAACCCTCTGCCTACCACCTCAAGAACCCACGTGTCCGTAGTAATGATGGACCAGTATGGCCAGAAGTGGCAAAGCCAGACCACCATAGGGAGCTGGGTCAGGGACTGGACAGCTTTGGAGGGGATACCTGCCACTGGGGCCTGAGGGGCACCATTTTCCCTACCCCTGTCTCTTTTTAGCCCCTGGCTGGAGAACTTGGTCTTGGAGTACCAGGCTTGGTATTGCCTCTGCTGGGGCTCCTGCTGCCGAGGCTGCTGTGGCTGAAAGAACCTAAACTGAAAGGCCTTCTTTTTTCAGTTTCTGGGCCTTCAGATCCTTCTGGGATGAAGCCATAGAGTCCAGGGTGGCATTGGACTTCTCACATTGAGTGAGATAACTGTCCACTTCTGGGTCAAAGAGGTCGGTGCCCAAGAAAGAGACATCGTCCGGCTTAGGCTATCAGCCAGTTAGGTGGAGATCCTCAGCCTGGCCCTGCAGCACTTCATGGTGGCTGTTGCCATGCCAGGGGCACAGGAGTCACCCATGTCCAAGGCCGTGTGGAGCTGGTGTTTAGCCTGCACTTGACCCTGGTCTCCGACCACTTTCACTGGTACCTGCTTGTTAGCAGAGATGTGAGGGAGGACATTACCCAACACTCCCAGCAGGTAAGTGGGCCATCATAAAAATGTAGCTTGCCTGACAGAACCCGAGTGAGCGGCATGAACCTGCTTGGCCGCATGGTCAAGGTTCTTCGATCTGGGGCCTGTCCACATCCGGGAGCGGCTTACCTCCAGACGCACCGAGTCCAGGACCAAACCCATAGCCAAGAGGTGGTTCAAGAACCCGGATAGAGAGCTGGAAGGGAGCACATACTTGCAGATCATATGGGCTGAAGGTGCCTGGCAGGATGCTGGATGCTGCCAGAGCTCCAGAGTCACCCCAAAATGACCTCAGCCATGGGAAAGGCAACCCCTGTGAATTTGTCACTATCCAGGATGTTAGTGAACGGGTACTTGGCCCTTTTTTGAACAGCCTCCAGAATTCAGCCCCAGATGACACCAGCCCATGGTTGGTTGTCAGTCCTCAATCGAATCACGGTCGAAGGTATGCATCCTTGATGTCTGCAAAGGAGGAACCATCTGAGTCATTGAAAGACTCATAAAAAATGTTTCTCTGCCAGCTCTGGGGCACCGGGCGATAGGGTATTGCTTGGTATGCTGGCAACCTGGGTTCAAGCCCGAGCTCTGGACAGCAGAGAGGGTTTGGAATGTCCATCGGACACTCTCCTCTCTGGGGGGGGTAGCAACGAGCCTGCAATGCTCTTGAGCAGCTCCTGGTGTCTCATTGCAGCGGCGCACTTTGCGGCGTGGCTAACTATGTGCCGCAGTATGTACTGCCAGGACGCCATGTGCGTGGGGCCACATTGTGAGTGGGGGGTTGGGACGAGGGAGAAAAAGGAAAATGACTGCTTGGTCGACCCAGTGACAGTCTCCTCATGCCACGGAGCCCCGGTGGAATGCCTTCTGTGTGCTGCTCCCATTTCCCAATGCACCGGCTCAAGTTTGAACACCAGTCTCCCCTCTCTCGGGGCCCAGGGAGGGACCCCTTTCCCCAGTGAAGGGATACGTCGGGTGCACCCAGGAACACAGAACTTGGGGTAGCAGCGGCTGGTGAGGGGGATGAGACGGCAGGTAGGGGGCCACTAGGTGGCCAGAAGGAGTGGACGACGGAGCAGCGTGAGGTTGGAGTATAAATAAATAAAGCAAAAAAAAAAAAAAGGCGCTGTTTGCAGCTGTGAACCATCCTAGATTCATCCAGCTGGGTGATTTCCACCAAGAGCTGGCCTGGCAAGCTGGTAGCAGCACGGGAGTCCTATTGCAAAGGCTGTGGTGGAGGCAGTTCCACCAGCAGGGTGGAGAGACAGGTGTCGGCGACAACTGTCTTGGGAGCACTGACTTGGGCTTGACTGGCACTGGCCAGTCAGCCACTGGAGTCGGGGGTAGAGCCCTATCCTGCCCAACCAAAGCCCATTGCTACCAGAGGAGTTCCTCATAAGACTGCCACGTGCGTCAGCAGAGCCTCTCATCATCAGAAGATGAGGAGGGTGAGGAATGTTGACAGTGATGTTTCCCAGTCGTGGGCGACAGAGAGCGTGAAGAGAACCTTGACCTTGACCATCAACCTGGGTGCCGATGTCGGGGATAAGCGGGGGAAGGGGCTTATAGATAACGTGCACCAGCTTTGGCAGGATGACCATCTGTGGAAGCTGTTCCGGAGTGGCAGTGGGCAGGGAAACGGACCAGTCCACCATCTTCCTGGGTGAGGACTGGGAACAATGGGGTCATGGAGATAGATTCATTGTCAACCTCCTACTTCAGCTGGTTGACTGGGTTAAAAAAACATGTTGAACGCCTGGTCGACTAGTGTCAAGGTCAGCAAGCCTGACAGGGTTATCAAGGAGCTAGCGATCAGGTCCTTGACTAGTTTTGGCTTGGTCGAAGCCGGGCGCTCAAGATGCTTCAAGTGGTTGGGGGAGTCAAGGGAGCAGGAGGAGCATGATCTCTCGCTGTCCCACAACTGACAGCAGTGCTTTTTGTCCTTCTTACCATGGTGGTCAGGGCTCTTCCCAAATGTCTGGAGTGCCTGACACATCTCCCAGAACTCTCTGGTACAGGACGCTATGATGCTGGCCACAGCCAGGAGCAACACCAGAGCCAGTGAGGTGCCCGCTATGGCCTTTGCTGTCATTTCTTTCATGGCCACGAGTTGAGCTGTGGACCCCACCATGGCAGAAGCCGCCTTGCGACCCTTAGGCCGCAGTTCAGGATCTTGATCGGCCAATCAGTCTCAGAGAAGAGGTGCCTTGTGATCCTCCAGGGAGGAAGGGAGCATCGTCTGACACAGGCCACAACCTACAATATCGTGTCTGTCCCCAGGCAGTAGAGGCACAACACACGTAGGTCCATCCGTGACATCATCTTTTGGCACGTGATATCTTGCTTGAAGCCAGGAGCTGGCTTTGCTTCTTTATGTTCCATCTCCCATCAACAAGGCTGGAGGGGAACCAAGGAATGTAGTGGCATATCGATTTGTTGTGGAAAAAAAAGCTAAATTTGTCAGTGGTGCACTTTAGGCCCTACAAGTCACAGAGCTGTGAAGGAGGAGACCGAATTCCTCCAGTGGAAAGCAAGATGTGACATAACAGGATGGAACCAGAGGATATACCAGCCGAGTAGTACGAGGAGCTGGCCTTAAATATGTTCCAACGAATCGGCATTTCTGGTGGGACTGCCATCGTGTGGATGTGAACCATATCTGCACCCCTAGAAATGTCTTTATTTACCATATCTTGCTGTGAGAGAATCATATTCTATGATATCACACTGAAGTAAAACATTTCTGATTTATTTTTGGTCTGTACCTTAATCTGTGGGATTTTTTCAGACTCTTGTACTTAAATATTCAAACAGAATTGTATATTATTATGATTATTAGTCTATATGGGCAAAGACAGTTCAGTATATTTTGCTCCAGTCAATAGATCACAGAGAGACTGTGGGATATTTCTGTGATCTTTGTGTTTGGTCAGTCAGCTGGATCGATTTCCACTCATCCTTTGAACACTGCTAGCATATTATGACTACAGGAAACTTGTTGAGTAGATTGTAATAACAGTGCGAACTTGTCAAATGTGTTACAGCGTTGCTGGCCCTGTACTCTAATATGTACTTGAAGCCTTCCAGGGATATTAATCGGGTACTCGTAGCCAGGATTATTCACACCCTAATCAGAGGATGCTGTTTCCAGACTGAAGGGCTAACTTCCAAACTTTTTGAATTCTTTTCGAAAGCTATGCAGACAGCAAAGTAAGTACTTGGTTTCTTTTTTTTTTTTTCTGCTCTTCACATTCAGGGTTTTCGCTTTGCTCACTTGCTTACTACCAGAGCCTGGGAACATATTCATATTCTGATTTGGAAAGAGCGCATTGTATTTTATGCAAATTATAACCCATAACATGATGTGGGTAAGATGGACCTTACTCCAGGCCCTGAGTGTGTTGTGAGGCATGATGCAAGCCCAATTCCCTTCAGTCACCCAGTAGGTGCTGCCTTACCATGCCTGAGTTATTGTGCTTATAAAACAACCCACACAGAAACATTGAAAATGACAACAACAAAAAAAGGGCCCAATGGCCCAGCCTGTCTGCCCACTCTACTCAACTGTCCTGCCTAGGTCCTAATGTCCTCCCCCCCTGAGCATCTCTCTTCCCCAGGTATGGCCATATTCTTGAACCCCCCCCCCCCCAACACATACACACACACACTGTGTGAACCTTCACCACCTCTTTGGGAAGTTTACTCCACTTGTCTACCACTCTTTCACTAAAAAAGAGCTTATGGACATCCCTCCTGAATCATCCTACCGCCAGTTTTAGTAATTTTCTCTGCATTCATACTCAAGAAAAATATGTCTCTACAATCTGCCCCGTTAATCCCATGCTGGTACTTGTATGTTTCTGTCATGTCCCTCCTTTCCCTCCTAGTCCCAAGAGTGTACATGTTGCGATCTTGAAACCTCACAACACTGGAACCTACTCCCCAAGTCTAGCACTTTTAAAGATCTGGAATGAGCTGCAACACCAGTCTTACTGCATGGTCATGTCAGAACACTCCATTTTCTATGTCATTTTATTATTGCTCTTACAGTTACTTAGTTCACATTTGTTCTTTATGAAAATAGCCAATCATCATTTACTTTATATTACCACTTTAAGCCTTCACATCCTGTATATCCATTGTATTTTCTATTCAGGAACTGTACCATATAGTAGAACTCTGTCAGATGATATTGGCTTCCCACTTCTAGCAGGGTAAAGGGTTGCAACCTTCCATCAGCAACAGCGCCTTTTAACACTTAAAGCAGACTGAAACTGAATAACATAGACTATGTGCTTGTTTTCAAAACCTGTATAATCTTGAACCTGATTTTTTTAATTAAATGTTTATGGAGCCTAAGTCAGACTTTGATAACACTGTTACTATAAAATGGATAGAAAAAATCCTAAAAGCTTATTGGTCTAGAGACTGTTTCATCTGTGATGTTCTCAGTATAGCATCGTGGTCTAAAACTAATCTAAAGGAAAAAAATGCATGGAAAGCTTTTTTTTATAGTTTTGCAGGATCCATTTTATAATCAAAATAATGCACTTCAGTCCATATGTTATACTATTTATTTACATTTTCTGGAGGCACTCAGCTGTGCCTCATGCCTAACACGTGAGGAGTAACGTTATCCCAGCATAACAATAGCCCTGCTGTGCCTTATTGCTTAAATATCTTTGCACATCAGCATAACATAGAATTTGTCATCGGATAAGGACTGCTTAGCCCACCTAGTCTTCCCCCTTTGCCCTGCCATAGCAAAAAAGACCATAGGTTAAGAATACAGCTTTCATGTAGACCTATAACATCCCTTAGTGAGAACGCTGCTGAATGGCAAGTCTGCTGCTGTAAAGAAGAAATTCTGTCAGACTTACTATAATTTATTTTTCTATTGGCTCAAACAAAAGGGGGGGGGGGGGGCGGTAAATGGGCCAGAGATCAAGTATGATCTACCATGATACTATAGGCAGGGAAAAACAGGCAGACTGGGCGGCCCAAGCGGTCCTTAAATGCTGGCAAATTTTATGTTTCTGTGATAATAAATCTTCTTTGAGGATATCTCCCTCCATGAAGCCACATCATGGAACTGTAAGCCGTCATCGTCAGGACTACCCAGAACGTTTTATTAGCTGGGGCTGTGCCCTGAATTGTCGCCGACTATATAACATGGGCGGCCCCATCATGCTTCAGGTCTTTCTTCCACCATCAACCACTTGTCGGTCCACTGCAGGAGGAACACCATTGAATTTTGCCATAGATTTCTGCTACATCATTTGCCATCTATCATTTATGACACCAATGAAAGAAAAGAAGCCACTGTTCCAGTTTTGTTGATACAGTAATGTTAAGATTTATAAGGACGACGTGCAGTCACTGAGTTTTCATTGCTTTGGCCTAATGCACAATATTAAGGCCTGTCCAGTCGGCCAGGACTTTAAACAGGCCATGCGGGGACATCATTGGAAAGTCTTGGAAACTTATATAAAAGTAAAAGTGATTGTGGACAAGCAGCGTGAGTTGCAAGGAGTGATGCCGGCTTCCCCTGCTCCTTCTGCTTCAAGTTCACCATCGACGTGCCATGGTCGGTGGTGCTGCCGTCAGAAGTGTAGGCAAAATTGAAGGAAAAAATCCAAAGATAACTCTAAGTCGGCAGAGAACCATTGTCGCATGGAAAAGCGGCATAATGATAAGGATTCATCTCTTGTCCGTTCATGATCTTCCCTTGTCAGTCTTCACCATTCATTACTGTTGGGTGTAAGCCAGAAGCGCGCAAGAGTTTTTTGTTTTTTTTTTGGAAGGAGGAGTCGATGCCAGCGGCGCCGCTCATGAGAGGAACGCACTGCGTGGTGCACGAGGGGTGGCCATTAGGCACTGCAGACTCCTCCTCCATCCTAGTTCTGTTTCTCCCGCCATCGAGGCTGCACCTGCTGCGTGAGTTCAAAGTGTTTCAGAGTATGCCATGAGGCCTTGTTGATGCCGTCTGATCGTTGATGACTCCTCTATCCTGGTTCTCATCCCAACGCTGGTAAGTTCTTTCCATTTATTTGTTTAAAGGTTTCGGGAGCTTCTCCTGTGTTTTTGTTTTATTTCTCATCATGCCTGGTTCGGGAGCTAAGTGTAAGTCGAAAGCGGGCCATGCCCTTATGCGTCAGTGCTCCTGTGGCCGGCATTTTTCTGTGATGGACCGTCATGATGTCTGCCTCCGGTGCCTAGGGACCTAACCATGATATGGATAGATGCGATGCCTGTTTTTCCATGGACTGCCGTGTTTTGGAAATCTGCGTGTTCAGAGTCAGCAGGGCTCTGCTGACTTTCGGCGGACGGTGTCGCTCTCGGGTTTCCCAGGTCAGATTTTTAGACCCTAACACCAGGTCCCCTCCCAGGTCTATACGGTCTGTGGAGGAGGGGGCCTCTTCATCTTCATGCCTTGCCGAGGAGGAGGCCTCTTTTGCGGCGTTGGAGTGACGTGGCCCTTCCCAGGGTCGTGTCCGTGACGCCACCTCGGCAGTCACCTCTCCTCAGGTGCAGGCTCCCCCAGTGTCACAGCCCAGAGTTGCTGGGTCCGGCACTGGAGGACCCTCGACGCTGCCTTGCGGCGTCACTTCAGATCCTGGTGCTGTTTGCAGCGCCAGTGATCGGAGCGATGCTGCCTTCTGCGCCGGTTTGCGAGTGGCGACGGTGGTCTGCGCGGCTCTTTCGGCGGCACTGCCTTGGGTCCTAGCACCACGTGCAGCGCCAGCATCCCAGCCGGGGCTGTCGATGGGTCAGCGTTGGGCTCCGGTACCGTGGGTGGTGTGGTGGAGACATCTGGTGCCACAGGAGACGTCGGTGCCATTCGCGTCACCGTCCCTCAGGGTGGTCTCGGGGTAGCCGGTGTTGAGGTCCTGCTGGTCAACTCCTCTTCGGAGGGTGTTGACTCAGATGTGGAACTGGATTGGTTGCCTGATTCTTCTGAATCGGAGGCCTCTGTGGGACACAGCATCAGGCAGCCCAGCGCCCCCATCCCTGAGTCTCCACAGCGATCTGCCTCTGAGGATCCCCAGGCTGGGGGTGGTCTGGAATCTTTTGGGGAGGACAGCTTGGCTCTTGGGAGGGGATGGTCCCTTCTGGGGCTGTGGCAACTTAAACATAGAAACATAGAATTTGACGGCAGATAAGGACCGCTTGGCCCACCTAGTCTGCCCATTTTCCTACCTAACAGATAAGCTGCAGATCCTAGTTAACCAACAGCTTACTTCCTCCTACCCCCCATTAGGACTGCCTTATGTCTGACCCCTGCATTCTTGAATTCCCCCACTGTTCTTGACTCCACAACCTCCTCAGGGAGGCTGTTCCATGCATCCACAACCCTCTCTGTGAAAAAATGCTTCCTCACATTACCTCTGAGCCGTCCCCCCCTCTATCTTCAAATTGTGCCCCCTTGTTCTTGCACATCTCTCTTTTTCAAAGGTGCTACCCTCTTGGACTGTGTTGATTCCCTTGAGGTACTTGAAAGTTTCTATCATGTTCCCTCTCGCCCTTCTTTCCTCAAGGGTATACATATTAAGCTCCTTTAGTCTTTCTTTGTATGTCTTCTGGTGCAGACCCTGCACCATTTTGGTTGCCCTCCTCTGGACAGCCTCCACTCTGTCTATGTCTTTGCGGAGATGGGGTCTCCAGAACTGCACACAGTACTCCAGATGGGGTCTCACCAACTGTCTGTACAGAGGGATAACAACTTCCTGTTTTCTACTATTGATGCCTCTTCCTATGCATCCCAGTATCCCCCCAGCCTTCCTTACTGCCTTCTCACATTACTTGCCCACCGTTGGATCATCTGATATAATTACCCCAGGTCCTTTCCATTTTACTGTTGTCAGTATCCACCCCCATTGTGTACGCTTCCCTGGGTTTTTGTTTCCCAGGTGCATTACCTTGCACTTCTTTGCATTGAATCTGAGCTGCCATACATTTGACCATTCCTCCAACCTTGCCAAGTCCTTCTCATCCTTTCCACTCCATCTTGCGTATCAACCCTGTTGCAGATCTTTGTGTCATCTGCAAAGAGACATACTTTTCCTTCCAGTTCCTCTGCAATGTCACTTATGAAGACATTAAAAAGGACCAATCCCAGTACTGAACCCTGCGGTACCCCGCTAGTAACCCTCCTTTCTTCACTATGCACTCCATTTACTACAACCCTTTGTGTCCTGTTTTCTAGCCAATTTTTTATCCAGGCTACCACCTTGGGACCCACTCCAAGGCGGGCTAACTTGTGTATTAATCTTTTGTGTGGGACTGTATCAAATGCCTTGCTAAAATCTAGGTAGGCCATGTCCACAGCCCCTCCCTGATCTACTACTTTGGTCACCCAGTCAAAGAAATCTATTAGATTCATCTGACCTACCTTCCCATCATTGAATCCATGCTGCCTTGGTCCTGTACCCCACTGGCCTGTAGGTACTCAACAATTCTTTCCTTCAGAGTGATTCCATCATTTTCCCTACCACTGAGGTCAAACTAACTGGTCTGTAGTTTCCTGCCTCTGTCCTGCTCCCACTTTTGTGAAGAGGAATCACATCTGCCCTCCTCCAGTCCTCAGGTACCACCCCATCCTCCCATGATTTGTTAAAGAGAGTAGTCAGCGGTGTCACTAGTTCTACCCTTAGTTCTTTTAGAATTCTTGGGTGAATCCCATCAGGCCCATTGCTTTGTCCACCTTCAATTTTATTAGTTCTTTCAGAACCCTTTTTTCTGTAAATGGACTGGTATCGTCCCGTCTTCAGAGTGTTTCTCTTGTTTGGTTTAGGTACCTCCCCCTCCTCTTCCTTTGTGAACACTGAGCAGAAATATTCGTTCAGTATCCCTGCTTTTTCACTGTCACCCTCTACCTACATTCCCTCCCCTTTATTAAGCCTCAGTATCCCTCCTTTGGTCTTTTTTCGCTCCCTAATGTACCTATAAAAGGTCTTATCCCCCAATTGGCTATCCTTTCCTCGGTTTGGGCCTTTGCTATTCTGACTGCCTTCCCAGCCTCTTTCTGCTTTAACTGATAAAGTTCTCTGTCCTGCTCCTTCTGTGTTTCCTTGTGTTTCCTGAATGCTATCCTTTTCTCCTTAACCTTCCCTGCCACCTCTTTTGAGAACCATAGCGTTTTTTTCCTTCATTGTGTTTTATTGATTTGCTTTACACAAAGGCTTGTTGCCTCTGTGATGGCTGTTTTGATTACTCCCCATTGTTCCTCCACCCCTCTTTCTTGCCTGTTTGCTAGTGCTTTTCTGAGGCACTCTCTCATTTTCTAAAGTCAGCCATCCTAAAGTCCAATACTCTTGATTTTGTATGGCTTGATTGTATGGCTGTGTTTATCGTGAACCACACTGTTTGGTGGTCGCTTGTTCCCAGATGGCTACCCACTTCTAAATCTGAGATTCTTTCTCTGTCCCCATTTGAGAGTACAACTCCTGGCCTTGGTGCTGCTGTGCCCTCTCGGGGGCGGGGGGGGATTGGAAGCCCGGGCTTCGGATGCCCCCTTTGGGGGGCAGCTGGATCATGGGACTCCTTTGCTAGGGTCAAGGAGGAGGCGTTCTCGAGTCTGAGAGGTTGAGTTGCAGGGTTGAGGCGGCAATCCTCTGCCACCCACGGAGGTACAGGGAGGAGCCTTTTGAACCCGTCTTGCCTTCTCGGGCTCTGGGATCCCATCCGGTTGCACCGCCGTGGGTTGCACTTCTGGACTCATGCAACCCCAGGTGCGTCATAGGGGAAATTCCCCTTCTGGGCTGTTCCGGAGTTCACACTCCCACACTTCCACCATGCGACCCGGTTTAATTTCAGGGATCCCTCCAGCTCGGGCTCTGTTCCCTGGATTCCAGAGCCCTGGCAGAGGACAGTTACCTCCTTGCAGGTGCCCTTCCCCCATTCCTCTGCATCCACCCCCCCTTCTTCCGGGCCACATGGGCCCTTCGGGGCCTTTCTCTTGGGAGCCGTTCAGAGGTTCTGTGGGGGCCTTCCCGTCCTATGTTAGGTACATGAATGAACGGGCTTCTCACCTGTCCCCTCCGCTGCAAGAGTCTTCTGGACATTCGAGTTCCCTGTCCTCCTCGACTCCCTCCTCGGAGGGAGAGGAACCTCCTATTTACCTCTCTTCTGATGCTGCTTGCACTGAATGTGAGCGCTTCCTGTCGAGGATGGTTCGGGATCTCCATATTTCCTTCCTTAGATGGGACAGTACCAAGTGGGAGATGCACAAATTCCTCAGTGAATTCAGTGCCCAGCATCTGGTGGTGCCATCCTGGCCTATTCCTTTTCAGGAAGCGTCTGTCTGCACCTGGCAGTTCCAGCTGCACCTTCCCGAGCCCCGGCAGACTATAGGAGGAGGTGTTGTGCTCCTTTGGAGTCTCTAGGTACTCTCCCTAATCCCTCCTCGGGCTTTGTATAACTAGAGACCCCTTCCGGGCGCCGGTGCCTGATGCACAACCGACCACCGAACTCGGATTCCCTACAGTTCGACCAGTGGGGGCGAAGAGTGTTCTCTTCTTCTCATGCATTGTTGTGCATTGCATCACATCAGGCACATCTCGTAGCCTATAACAGGCACTAGTGGTTGATGCTGGCTCAGGTGCTAGCATCAGTGCTTGATTTGGAGCAATCTCGACAGGCCATTGCCACTCTCCGCCATGGGCATGGAACTGGCAGGCACCAAGCAAGGGCATCTTATGATGCCAGTGGTGCTTCAAGTTAATGGGAACAGCGATCTGCATCAAGTAGACCCGGCGCATTTGTCTGTCAAGGTTGTTACCCCTGGCCTGGCGTAGGGTGATTTGCTCCGTTTTCCAAGGGACCTGCCTCTTTTCCTCTAGGGCTAGGAGGCTTTTGCAGGGGCTTCCTCCATCTCCTCATCTTCAGGGGACACCTCCTAGCTCTCCTCAGCCTTAGACACCAGTCTAGTATGGCCAGGGTCTCTTCCTCCTGTTTCTCACCAAGAGGAAGCTGAGGGTATTGTTCCCTCAGGGTTATGTAAAACCCGCTTCGATGGAGCTTGCTACTCACCCAACAGTAATGAATGGTGAAGATTGACAAGGGAAGATATGGAAATTACATGCCTGCCCGTGATTCCAGTCTTCTCTTGTATGTTCCTCATTCATTACTGAATCCCGCCCACCTTCCCCTTATGGGCCTCACTTCTTGGGCATCTCCCCCGGCCCGCTCATCCTCTATTTCCCCTTCTCTCGAGCCCTCTCGGGCGCTAAATCCCTTGGTTCCTCTGGACCTTCTGTTCCTCTCTAAGAAAACAGTAAGGGATTTTAAGAAGGAGGCGAGCGAGCGGAACTTTGTTCTGTCTGTCTGAGGGAACTCTTTCTGATTCCTGGACGGGGTTCCCTTCGGGGACCTTTTTTTCAGGCCAGGTTAGGTCACTCTACAGCCATCAGGGTTAGTCTTTGAGACAGTCCTCTAGCCCTCGGTCTCCGTACTTACCTGGTGTCCTAAATCTTCCTTGTGAAAACCAGACTGGGACTAGTCAACATATGTTCTAGGCCGAACCCAAAATCACCATCTTGTTCTGGTGCTCTGGTTGCTTGACACTTGTCCTCTCCTGGAGTCAGAAGGAGTTCCTTCTCTGTCTTTGTCTATCTTGCTAAAGGGTTGCCTTCTCCTAGGGCTTCCCCAACCCCTAATAATAACTCATTGCTGTGTGCTGGTGGGGCTTTTTCCCTAGACCTAATTGGGGGCTCTTCCTCTCTGGAACAGATGAGTATCTGAAAATCCCTGCCTTCACCAACTGTCATTGTCCCTCCATTTCATTCTTAATTGGAGGATACCACGTTGACTGCTTGGCACAGGCCCAGTACACTGCCTGCTGTGCCTAAGAAAGCAGATAATATCCTGCACCTTCTGCTATGCCTTTCCATGCTTCACAGACTCGGACAGTCTTCGGTGATTATGGCTGCTCATGACTGGTCTAAAGCACCTCCTCATATGAGCTCCCTTCCACTAGATAAAGAATCCAGGAAGTTGTATGTTATGAGTAAGAGGACCTATGCTTCAGCATCCTTCGGCCTCAGAATTGCCAACTATCAGACTTACATGATTAAGTATTAGAATAGCCTGTAGAAGTCTATGGTTGCCATGGCTGACAAATTGCCTGATGGACCAGATAGAACTGAAGTACAGCAGACTGTTGCCCATGGCCTGGAAGTGGGTAAGCACCTATTAAGGTCAGCTTAGGGTGCCTCTGATTCTTCAGCTCACACATACATACATACGAACATACAAAATTGCCAGCAGAAACAGGCCTCATGGATTATTGAGTTTGCTGGAGTGTGCAGCTAGCCCTCATCACGCAGCTGCCCCTCCCGACCCTCCCTTCCAGTATCCCTTCCCCTTCCCCTGTCCCAACCCTTCTTGAAACTGACCACCGTGTTCGAGGACACTATCTCATCTGGTAAGGTGTTCCATTTGTCCACCACTCTTTCTGTGAAAAAATGTCTCCTCATCTCCCTCTTGAAACTTTCCCCCCTTCAATCTCAGCCCATGCCATCTCGTGTCCTTCCCCCTACTCACCTGAAAAATTCCTTCTGTCTTTATTATCCCCTTCAGATACTTAAAGGCCTCGATCATATCCCCCCATCTCTCCTCTGCTCCAGTGAATACATATTCAACTCTCCCAGCCTGTCCTCGTAGGGCTTGCTCTCCAATCCCTGGATCATCCTTGTGGCTCTTCGCTGCACCCCCTTCAATAATCTGATGTTCTTCTTCAGGAGTGGGCGCCAGCACTGCACGCAGTACTCTAGGTAGGGCCTGACCAATGACCTATACAGGAGCAGGATAACCTCCCTCTTTCTGGAGGAGATCCCTCTTGCAATACACTCCAGCATTTTGTTGCTTTTTGCTGCCACCTTCCTGCACTGAGCAGAGTTGTTCATGCTCCCCGTAATGATCACTCCTAGGTCTTTCTCCTCTGTGGAGCTCCCGAACTGTACCCTACTCAGGTGATAATCCCGCCACTGGTTTCTGGCTCCGAAGTGCATAACCTTGCACTTCTTGGTGTTGAACCCCAACTGCCATGTTTCTGCCCACCCCTGCAGCTTAGTCAGGTCCTCCTGTAACCCCTTCCACCCCTCCGTGTCATCAACCACAGCTCACATCTTGGTATCGTCTGCGAACAGACTGATCTTGCTCTGGATCCCATGTGAGATATCTGCAGTAAAAATCCCGAACAGCACTGGTCCCAGTACCGATCCCTGTGGTACCCTGTTCATCACTGCTCTGAGTGACAAGAGGTCCCCCACTACCGCCACCCTTTGCTGCCTTCCCCTTAGCCAGTTTGTGATCCATTTCACCATTTTTGGTCCTGCCCCCCATATTCCAGCCTCCCTCCAACCTCCCATGCGGCACTGAATCAGAAGCCTTGCTGAAGTCCAAATACAGGACATCCACTGCATGGCCCTTGTCCAGTTCCCATCTCACCCAGTCATAGTACTCTACAAGGTTTGTCTGGCAGGATCTGCCCGTTATAAACCTGTGCTGTTGACCATCCTGGAGACCATTTTCCTTTAAGAAGCTCACTAGCCTCTCTTTTAGTATAGTCTCCATGAGCTTTCCCACGATCGATGTGAGGCTCACTGGCCTATAGTTTCCTGGTTCATCCTTTGGGCCACTCTTGTGGATGGGCACCACATAGACCATTCTCTAGTCCTGTGGTACACATCCCGTGTCCAGGGAGGTATTGAACAGGTCGGCCAGTGGCCCTGCCAGGACCTCTGCCAACTCCCTTAGTACCCTAGGGTGAATGCCATCAGGTCCAGGTGCTTTGTCCATTCTTAATGCCCTCAACTCCTCTAATACCCTGCTGTCTCTAATCCCTACTTCTGTCGTCCCCTCCCCACCCACCCACCCTTGCTTGGGTATCTGTCCCCCCCTTCTCCTGCGTGAATACAGAGCAGAAGTATTCATTCAGTGCTTCTGTCCCTCCACCCCCGTCCTTCATAATCCTCACTGGCTGATCCTTGCTCTTTCTTCTCTCTCCGATGTAGCAGAAGTCTTTTTCTCCACTGTTGATTCCCTGCACCAGTCTCAGCTCCCTAGATGCCTTGGCCGCCCTGACCAGTCTGGTAACCTCCTTGGACTTCTCCATGTACGTATGCAGCAGCCTCTGCCATTTGCCATCACCAGCACTCGTAGTTGCATTTTGCAGGTTTTGCAGCTAATGTACAACAGTCAATCCGTAATGCTCCCTTTAGAGGGTAGCAGCTTTTTGGTACCAATGTGGAGTCTGCCCTGCAGGAACTGCAGACTTCAAAACTCTCTGTTCCCTGTACTCTTTGAATCCAAAGCCTCAGGTCATGACAAGTATTCTTTTCCTAGGACATATGCCTGCACCGGTAAAGGGTCTTAGTTGTGTGTCCCAGCAGCCCCTGCTGCCCCTCAGACCCCTTTGTCTCCCTGTGCCCATTCCACGGTAACCAAAGATGTGGATGTTGGCAGCGTGCCAGCCACAGCGCATTTCTTCCACTGGACCGAGTAATGGCATTGGTTGCTTAGGATCACTTAGTCGCATCCAGCATTTATGTCTCAGCTAGATGCCTATTATGACTGATTGGCCTGATAACTGCTGTGGTCCTGACTGTCCCGCTGACTTGGCTGCATATGAGGATTCTGCAGTGGTTCTTCTGGGTCCAGTGGGCTCAACACTGGGAAAATCTGGGCTGTCTCAAACAGGTCACTCCTCTTTGTCATTAGTTCCTTCTATGATGGTTGGACTGCCCCAACCTGGAGATGGGGTCTCCTTTTCAAACAACATGAAGTCTTGCTGTATTCTGACATATTGCAGTGATGTCCAACCTTTGAACTGCCCCGGAGATGAAAGAGTTAACTTTCCATGCCAGGCATGGAACGCTGAGCTCGAGCTTGGTTGAGACTCTGTCTGTTGCTGTTTGAAGTCAAACCGTCAGATTCTTTACTCCGCCTCACTGAACAGTCGCTCCGGAGATTTCTCCTTTGCTCGGTTAAAGTACCATTTTCTCAGTTTTCGACCGAATTTAATCCGTTAACCTGTCGGTTCAGTCTCTGTCTGTGGTATCGTGAGTACTAGATAGGTTTATTTTCTTGTTCTTCTGTGTGGAACTTGTAAACGTGGGATCAGTTCGGTTTGAACTGATCAGGTTGTTCAAAAAAAGTTTATTCTTCTTTTAGAGTGTGGTAACCAGTCCTTATCGGTTCTAAAAAAAAAACGGATTTCATTACGGTTTTTTCCACGACCCGTAACACGGTCAGGAACCGATAAGGGTGTCTTTCCTGGCAGATTGACGAAAAAAGGGTAAGTTTTTGTCAGGACTGGCCATGTCTGAGAAACCCCAAAGAAAAACCGGGCCCACTGGGTTTCAGCACTGTAGTATGTGTGGAGAAGCCTTTGCTAAGGCTGATCCCCACACCACCTGTGTTTATTGTCTGGGGTTTGACCACCTCGATTCAGACTGCCAGATTTGCAAGAATTTTCCTGCAGCTACCTTGGAAAAGAGAGTTGGTAGGCTCAGGGAAAGGGAGGCCAAGAAGTCCGCTGACCCAGATGGCCAGCCCGGTTCAGTTCCAACCGAATCAAAAGGAGTGCCCTCTGACCAGGGCCAAACTTCTTTGGGCAAAAGGAGAACCGACTCAGAGGAGTCTGTTCCGGTTAAAAGAAAAAGAAGGGATAAATCAGCCGGTGCGGATCCACAAATTCTTTCTTTGACCGCTGATGAAATAGCCAAAGCGATAAGGATTATAATTTAGAAGATTTTTATGAACCGGAGGAGGAGGAAGGAGAGTATGAGGATAGCGATGGTGATTACGAAAGTCTGGATGTGCCTATTGACCCGGACATCTCCCCAGACAGACCTTCAGGGGTTTCTCCTCCTAGGCTTTCCGAGTCCCCTTCCCATTTTATGTTCTACAAAAAGTGGCTGAAACTCTTCAGCTTCCTATGGAAGAAGCTGTGGACGACCAGGAGGAGCCTGACTATGTTGAAATGATGGATATCCCAGAGTCCAGGAGGCTGTCTATTCCCCTTCATAAGTCCTTTGGGAAACAGACAATGAAAATTTTAAAGACTCCTAATTCTATACCCCCTGTGGACAGAGAGAATGGACAAGAGGCATACTCTCTCAGGCTCAGATATGGAGTTCCTTACCCAGCAATGCAGCCATGTTGGGGTAGTGCAGGCTGCTGCCTGTGATAAGGCAAATATACCCTTAGCTTCACACCCCCCAGATAAGGACTCCAGGAGGATTGATGCCATGGCAAAGAAACAGTACATGGCAGCATCCTTGGGACTCAGGCAGGCTAATTATATGGCCTATACAGCTAGATATCAGAAATCTTGATGGGACACTGTAATGGCTTTCGCTAAACAGGTCCCTGGCCGGCTTGCCAAGGAGCTGGAGCAGGTGACTGCGGATGGTATTGAGGCATCCAATGTGCAATTCCATGCTGCAGTGGACTCCAATGATGTTTCATCTAGAGTCATGGCTACATTGTGGCCCTTGGTAGGATGGCTTGGCTCAGATGTACTAGCCTGTCTCAGGATACCCAGACTAAGGCCATGGATTTTCCTCTTGTGGGTAATTCTCTGTTTGGGAGCAAACAGAGAACTACATGAAGAAAATGGATGAATACAGGACCACCTATAGGAGTGCTCAGGCCAAGGAAAGGCAAGCACTCTCCCAGAGGCAGCATTCCAGGGGCAGGGCAGGCCTTTTCATAGGCCTTTTACCAAGCCCAGGCCTCCCTTCTGCTTATGCTCATAGGGGTTCTTCAGAGGAGAGGCAGACTGGACAGCAGGCCTGCTTCCACCCTTCAGCCTAAAGCCCCCGCCAAACAGGCACCTTGATGGGTTTGCCAGGGCCGATTCTCCACCACCTGTTGGGGGCAGGCTGGCTTACTTTGTCCACACACACACACACAAATACAAAAAAAAAAAAAAAAACTAGATAAACATGTGGGGAGTAGTGCAATGTAATGGCTGTGGGGCAGCAGTCTTCCGGGAGTCTTTCTGGAGGCTGAGATGCTGCCCTATTTGCAGACAACTATCTGCCCTGAGGGAGGAAGTTGTCTGCCTTCAGACTGCACTGGACAGTAGTATGAAACCTTCCCCAGGCCACACTGGACAGTAGGAAGGGAACCTCCCCCATCCAGGGAGCACTAGCGCCACCACCACTACCTCAGAGGTTGCGAAGAAAGCACAGCAGTTGGACCACAGTGGGCTCAGGGAGGGTGAGGAGGCTGGAACAGAGGCACACCCAGTCAATTGTTCCACTCCACAATCCATACACCATTCTGGGGGAGCATAGCTCCCCTATGGATGCACCCACAGAGAAGACTGATGACAGCTGTCACAAGGGAGGCCCACAGGAAGGAGGCAGAGGACTCCACAGGGAAATGAAGCAGCTCCTGGTGGGGGACTCAATTATTAGGGGTATAGAACTTGGGGGAGCTGGGAAAACTGAAGTAAGGTGCCTGCCTGGTGCATGGCTTGGAGGGACAGGAAGCGCATCCTCTGGATCACGAGAACAGCTGCAAGGGATTCTGAGCTGGACGTAATTGTCCACCTAGGGACAAATGACTTGGCTCATCATGAGATTAGAGCAGTGCAGGAGGACATTGCAGAGTTGGGGAGGGACCTAAGACAAGTAGCACACACAGTATCCTTCTCAGAGGTGCTGCCTGTCAAAGGCATGGGGGAGGCGAGGGTAATTGGCACCATGCAGTTTAATGAATGGTTGAAAAAATGGTGTGGAGCACAGGGGTTTGGCTTCATTGGGGAGTGGGGTTCCACCTGAGGAACACCAGCCTATACTGGCAGGATGGTCTGCATCTGTCCAGGAAGGGAACAAGTCTTTTGAGCAGTCGGTTTAAATGCTTCATTTGCAAGCTTTTAAACTAGTCAAAGGGGGAGGCACTGACAAGCAGCAGGAAAATCCCAGCCTCTCCCTACAAAACAGGGTACTAAATGAGAAAAAGACCAAGGTAGAATGGTCAGTGGGGGATGCTGCAACAGAAGGTAAAGCCATCAAAAAATGGAGAGCAATGAGTACCAATGCCCGTAGTCTGGGTAACAAGCTTCCTGAATTAGTGGCCTTGATGGAGGAGGAACATCTGGATATCGTGGCAGTCACAGAAACGTAGTACACACAAAACCATGACTGGGACATAAACATACCAGGATACACTGTCTACAGGAGGGACAGGGAGGGTAAAGAGGAGGAGGAGTAGTTCTTTACATAAGGGAAGGAATAAAAGCAACAGAACAAAAGGGTAAACAGGAGGAGAAGAAGCACTGTGGGTAAATTTGAGACAGGCAATGGCACCACAATTCGCACAGGGGTTAGATACAGACCCTCTCAGGGGAGGAAATGGACAGGGAAATGATAGAAAGTATACTTAGAATGGCAGAAAAAGGGGAGATATTGCTGATGGGTGATCTGAATATGCCAGATGTTAACTGGAGTGCAGTTGCAGCTGCCACTTCGAAGAGTGCAGTTATTCTAGATGCCCTACAGGGGGCATGTCTTAGACAACTAGTACTGGAGCCCACTCGAGAGGGAGCAATATTAGACTTGATTCTCTCAAATGGAGATGGAGAGAGGATCACAGATGTAGAAGTGGTAGCCATCTGGGAACTAGCCCATCGAACAGTATGGTTCACAATAAACACAGCAGTAGAGTCAAGCCATACAAAGACAAAAGTACTGGACTTTAGGAGGGCTGACTTTGCCAAAATGGGTGAGTGTCTAAGGAATGCACTAGCAAATGGGCAGGAACGAGGGGTGGAAGAACAATGGGGAATAATAAAAACTGCCATCACAGAGGTAACGAGCCTTTGTGTGAAGCAAATAAACAAAACAAGACGATGTAAGAAACCACTATGGTTCTCAAATGAAGTGGCAGTGAAGGTTTAAAAGAAAAAGAAAGCATTCAGGAAGTACAAGGAATCGCAGAAGGAGCAGGACAGAGAACTGTATCAGTTAAAGCAAAAGGAGGCTGGGAAGGCAGTCAGAACAGCAAAGGCCCAAACCGAGGAAAGATAGCCAACTCAGTTAAGGGGATAAACCTTTATAGGTACATCAGGGAGCAAAGGAAGACCAAGGGAGGGATAGTGAGGCTTAATAAAGGGAGGAGGGTGGGCAGGGAGACTGTGAAAAGGCAGAGATACTAAACAAATATTTTTGCTCAGTATTTACAAATGAAGAGGGGAGGACTATAAAACAAACAGTAGTAACACTCTGATACAGAAGTTGATACCAGCCCTATTTATAGAAGAAAGAGTTCTGAAAGAACTCTTAAAACTGAAGGTGACAAAGCAATGGGGCCTGATGGGATTCATCCCAGAATTCTAAAAGAACTAAGGGTAGAACTAGTGACACCACTGACTACCCTTTTAACAAATCATGGGAGGATGGGGTGGTACCCGAGGACTGGAGGAGGGCAGATGTGATTCCCCTTCACAAAAGTGGGAGCAAGGCAGAAGCAGGAAACTACAGACCTGTTAGTTTAACCTCAGTGATAGGGAAAATGATGGAATCACTTCTGAAGGAAAGGATTGTCGAGTATCTAGAGGCCAGAGGGGCACAGGACCCTAGGCAGCATGGATTCACAGCGGGAAGGTCATGCCAGACAAATCTGATAGATTTCTTTGACTGGGTGACCAAAGTAGTAGATCAGGGAGGGGCTGTGGACATGGCCTACCTAGACTTTAGCAAGGCATTTGACACAGTCCCACAAATTAATATTTACAAGTTAGCAGCCTGGGAGTGGGTCCCAAGATGACAGCCTGGGTAAAGAATTGGCTGGAGAATAGGACACAGAGAGTAATAGTAAATGGAGTCCACTCAGAAGAAAGGAGGGTTACTAGTGGGCACCGAGGGTTCAGTATTAGATCGGTCCTCTTCAATGTCTTTATAGTTTACATTGCAGAAGGACTGAAGGAAAGTATGTCTCTTTGCAGATGACACTAAGATCTGCAACAGAGTTGATGCACAGGGTGGGTGGAAAGGATGAGAAGGACTTGCAAGGTTAGAGGAATGGTCAAATGTTTGGCAGCTTAGATTCAATGCTAAGAAGTGCAAGGTAATGCACCTGGGAAAAAAACCCAGGGAAGAGTACACAATGGGGGTGAGATACTAACAACAACAAAATGGATAGGGACCTGGGGTAGTCATATCAGATGACCTAAAGGTGGGCAAGCAATGTGAGAGGCAGCAAAGAGGGCTGGGGATACGGGATGCATAGGAGAGGCATCACCAGTAGAAAACAGGAAGTTATTATCCTCTGTACAGACAGCTGGTGAGACCCCATTTGGAGTACTGTGTGCAGTTCTGGAGACCAATCTCAAAAGACATAGACAGGATGGAAGCTGTCCAGAGGAGGGCAACTAAAATGGTGCAGGGTCTGCACCGGAAGACATATGAAGAGAGACTTAAGGAGCTTAATATGTACAGCCTCGAGGAAAGGAGGGAGAGGGGGGACATGATAGAAACTTTCAAGTACCTCAAGGGAATCAACAAAGTCCAAGAGGGTAGCATCTTTCAAAAAAAGAGGTGTGCAAGAACAAGAGGGCACAATTTGAAGATTGGGGGCAGCTCAGAGGTAATTTAAGGAAGTATTTTTCACAGAGAGGGTTGTGGATGCATGGAACGGCTCTCCGAGGAGGTTGTGGAGTTAAAATCAGTGGGGAATTCAAGCATGCATGGGATAGTCATAAGGCAATTCTGGGGGGTGGGGGTAAGAAGAAGTAGGCTGCTGGTTAACTAGGATCTGCAGCTTATCCAGTAGGTAGGGAAATGGGCAGACTGGGTGGGCCAAGCGGTCCTTATCTGCCGTCAAATTCTATGTTTCTATGTCCAGGACTGGATGTCTTTAACATCAGACAAATGGGTCCTGGAAGTAGTAAGCCCGGGACTGGTTCTCAGCTTCAAAAAATTTGCAAAGATGAGAACCAGATCCTTTCCACCTGCAAATCCTTCAGAGGCACTTGCCTTAGAGGCAGAGGTCTCTTCCCTCTTGGCTCTCAGAGCCATAGAGAGGGTCCCACCCCTACACAAAGGGAAAGGATTGTACTCCAGGTACTTCCTAACCCCCAAAAAGACAGGAGAATGGCGGCCCATCCTGGATCTCAGATATTTAAACAAGCACCTTTTAAAGCCAAAGTTCAAAATGGTGACTCTGGGAATAATTCTACCCTCTCTAAGGCCAGGGGACTGGCTAGTCTCCCTGGACCTCAAGGATGCCTATTTCCATATTCTCATCAGAAGCTCCCACCGAAAGTACCTCAGGTTCGAGCTGCCCTCAGGCCATTACCAATTCAGAGCAATGCCCTTCAGCCTAACTTCTGCTCCAAGGGTGTTCACAAAATGCCTGGCAGTAGTAGTTGCCTTCCTAAGGAGGAAAAGGATCTCCGTCTTTCCATACCTGGACGACTGGCTCATAGTAGGCCAGTCTCCAGACCAAGTCAAGCTACACCTACTGATAACTCAGCAACTGCTCACTTCTCTAGGTTTCCTTCTGAATCTTTCAAAGTCCGTTCTAGAGCCTGTGCAGCTCCTCACCTTTATAGGGGCAGAGCTGGATACAGTAAAAGCAAGAGCCTTCCTTCCCCTGGACAGGGCAAGGACCCTTATCTCACTGGCCTCTTCATTCACCCTCCAGGTGTCTCAACCAGCAAGGCATTTTGTGCAGCTCCTGGGACACATGGCTGCCTCTACAGCAGTGGTGCAGGGAGCAAGATTTCAAATGAGGGATATTCAGTTCCACTTGAGAGCCTTCTGGTCTCAGAAAAGGGACCCTCTGACCAAACTAATTCCAGTAACTTGAATCCTGATCCAGGCGTTACAGTGGTGGCTGGATCAGGACAATCTAAGACAGGGAGTTCCTTTTGTCGCTCAGTCTCATTCTCTAATCCTTACTACAGATGCCTCCCTGTTGGGGTGGAGAGCCCACTTGAGAGACCTGACCACCCAAGGGTTGTTTTCTCCTCAGGAATCTCTGCTTCACATCAGTCTATTAGAACTCAGAGCAGTGTTTCTAGCACTTCAAGCTTTTTCCAGGTCTGTTCAGAACAAAGTAGTTCAGATCAGGACAGACAATACCACCACAATGTGGTATATCAGCAAGCAAGGGGGCACTCGGTCTACGGCCTTGTGCACAGAGGCAATGAAGTTATGGTCTCTGGCCTATTCCTGAACACTCTCTTACAGCAGAACACCTCCCAGGCAAGGACAATGTCCTGGCAGATGCTCTCAGCAGGATATCTCCGGCCATCACGAATGGTCCCTGGATCCCTGGTTTGAAGGTGATCTTTCCAGATGGGGCACCCACAGATAGATCTTTTGCAGCCCCAGACAATCACCAACTTCCTCTCTTTGCTGCAGGCCCCAGTGTTGGGCTCCAGTCCCCCTGGATGCCCTAGTTCTCAGTTGGGAAGGGAAGTTCCTGTATGCTTTTCCCCTTCCCTCTCCTGTTCAAGGTGTTAGTCAAAATCAGGTCTCAACCCTGCATAGTGATTCTGATTGCTCCAGACTGGGCCAGACAGCCCTGGTACCCTCTCTTGTTGTCCTTAGCAGTCCACCTTCCCCTCTCTCTTCCCAGGAATTACAACCTGTTAACATGTGCTCAGGGGAGGGTTTGGTATCCGAATCTCAAATCTCTCAATCTCAAGGCCTGGCTCTTGAAGAGTTAGTTTGCTGATTTGTACCTTTCTCAAGGTGTTCTGGATATCCTAAAGGCTTCTCAGAAGCCTTCCACCAGAAACTCTTACAACTCCAAGTGGAAAAGATTTTCTATATGGTGCTCTGGGAAGCATATTTCTCCAGAGTCTGCTGGCCTGCCCACAGTCCTTGACTATATGGTTCATCTTAATAGCTTGGGACTCAGACCAGCTACACTAAGAGTGCATCTGGCAGCTGTTTCTGCCTTTCTTTCAGCAGGCAAGCACTCTTCCCTTTCAGCTCATCCTGTATTTTCTAAATTTTTCAAGGGATTGCCTCATACCAGTCCTCCATTCAGGGACCCTGCCCCTGCTTGGGACCTTAATGTTTGCATTGCTCAGCTTATGCAACCCCCTTTTGAGCCTTTGTCCTCAGCAGAGCTTAAGTACTTGACTTGGAAAACTGTTTTCTTGGTGGCCATCACTTCTGCTAGACGTATAAGTGAGTTGCAGGCCCTGTCAGTGGAGCCTGATTTTATCTCTTTCCATAGAGATAAGGTGGTCCTCAGGACTAATAGGAAGTTTTTGCCTAAGGTGGTTTCAGATTTCCACCTTAACCAGTCTGTGTCTCTTCCTGTTTTCTTCACTGACCATTCCTCCTTTGGGGAGAGGAGGCTGCACAGTTTGGATGTGAAAAGGGCCCTTAGCTACTACATAGAGCGCACCAAGGGTCACAGGTTTGACTCCCTCCAACTGTTCTCACTTATGGTGAGGTTGGTATGGGAAAACCTGCCACTAAGAGATCTTTGCCAGATGGATTGTCTCTTGTATACAATTTTGCTATGAAAATTAGGTAGGATCCCACCTCAGGCCTGAGGGCTCACTCTACCAGAGGGTACAGCTGCTTCCCTGGCTGCTGCCAGGGATATTCCTATCTTAGAGATTTGTCAGCAGCCACCTGGAAAACAGTACACACTTTGACCAAGCATTACTCTGGATATCCAGGCTAGGAGTGATGCTCGCTTTCACAGCAGTGCTTCAGAGCCCATTTCCTAAGTAGGTTCTGTCCCTCCATGGAGGTACTGCTTGTAGTTCGTAATATGTCAGAATACAGCAAGACTTTCAGGTTGTTTGAAGAAAAATTACTCACCTTAGTAATGTTGTTTCTTCTAATGGAGTCTTGCTGTATTCTGACCTCCCCCCTGCCTCCCCTCTCAGAACCTTGGTTTTTGGGATGTGGGTGGGCAGTAGCAGTGTTGGCACTTGGGAGGTGCCCCCAACCCTTATTTTCTCACCCCTTTCGTTTGTGTGTGTGGGTGTTATGTTTTTTTTTTTTTTTGAGTTTCCTGACTTGAGTCTTTGTTTTGGGACCAAAAAATCTGTTTATTATATTAAGTAGCCAGTTGGCTAGTGTAAGTTTACAGTTTCCACACAGGACACCCAGTGAATATAGCTCGTAAAGATCTGACGATTTGACTTCAAACAGCAACAGACAGAGTCTCAACCAAGCTCGAGCTCAGCATTCCATGCCTGGCATGGAAAGTTAACTCTTTCATCTCCGGGGCAGTTCAAAGGTTGGACATCTATTGATTCAGCGTATAAGGAATTGAGATGTATGTTGTTTATGTAATTTGTAAGGGTTTCGACCCGGAAAACTATATTAAATAAAGAACGTTTTAAAATAAAAAAAAAAAGGTTGGACATCACTGCAATATGTCAGAATACAGCAAGAGTCCATTAGAAGAAACAACATTACTAAGGTGAGTAATTTTTTTCTTCTTGGCCCCTTGACAGTTAATGTGCTGATGATGGACACCTTGGGCTCCGAATGGGGTGCCCATCTTGTGCTCTTTCGGACACAAGGCCAGTGATCCTTTGTGGATCATGCTCTCCACAGCAATACTCTGGAGATGAGGGCTGTTTTTCTTGGCCTACAGGCCTTTGCTGCCCTTCTCCAGGGTCTCACTCTGTTCATCCACATGGACAGCATTTCTGTGAGGTACTACATAAAATGTCACTGTGGAGTTCATTTTTACTCTCTTTACAGGGAAGCAGTGTGGGTCTTTCATTGTGCTGTGGAACACAATATATTCCTTAAAAATGCCCTAGTGGATCACCATAGCAGGTCTGAGGCACTGTCCCACAAGTGGGAACTCATGAATTGTTTTGTGGATGACCTCTTCGAAAAGTGGGGTCACCAGGATATCAACCTTTTTCTGTTTCTAGACAATCCAAAACTTCTGCATTTCTGGTCATTCGCTCCAGAGCGTGGAGTTTTTTTTTTATTGAGACACTTTGTCTCTCTTCCTGGATGGGGAGGGTCATATATGCATTTCTCCAGTTTCCTCTGATCCAGGGGGTTCTGGTCAAGTTGAGGGTGGAGGCAGCCACCTTGATTCTGGTGGCCTTGTTCTGGCCCAGACAAATTTGGTTCCCCTTGCTTCAGCAATTAGCGGTTGATCCTCCTGTCCTACTCCCTCTACGAGTGGGGTTTCTGTCACATAAGCAGGGCTCACTGGTGCACACCCAGATCTTCAATCCCTGTTTCTCCATGCCTGGCTCTTGAGAATGTAGAATTCTCCCACTTTGGGGTGTCCCTTGCAGTGGCATTTGTTCTACTGGCAGGTTGTAAGCCATCCACTCAGTACACCTACTCCCAGAAATGCAAAAAGTTTCATGATCTGGTGTACCTCCCATCAGCTGGACCCTCTTGTCCCTTACGGACGCAGGAGCATTTGCTGCTGTACTGGCCTTTCATGCTCTATCTGATGATAAAACAGTTGCCCAACTTTCGATGTCCCACAGGTTCTGTGAAGGAATTCTCTTCAGCACACCCCCCAATGATCTAGTGAGGGACCATAACTTCTGCACACCTCACCCCCGGCCATGATCTAGTGAGGGACCTTAACATGATTCTGGATACTCTTACGATGCCTCCTTTTCAGTTGGATGCTACATGTGAGATGTGCTTTCTGTCATGAAGACACAGTCTCTTGTAATCATTACTTCTACGAGAAAAATTTCTGAGTTACAAGCTGTGGTTCCAGACCCTCCATATCTTTTTTTTTTCCCACAAGGATCGATTCACATCGAGGACCAATTCTCACTTTCTTCTGAAGGTGGTTTCTGAATGCATCTAAAGAACTGTTTTTCCCTGCCTTCATGTCTAACGTGTGATGCGGCACGCTGCTGGGTTCCGGTCATACAGTGGGAAAATTCTGTCTGACTGTATAGGTAGTCACAAAGTGACTGTGTTATATTGTATGTATTATGATGTGGAGCCTTTGGAAATGAGTCTTTGACTCAAAGGATTGTAATTCCGAAATCTTACAAATAAATAAGGTGTTAAGAATTTCACACCTATGAGGCACAATTTATTATTTTTAACTTGTGGATTCACATAAATACTCATCAGCACTCTGTTCATGTTTTGCCACATACCCCTGACAGTGAACTGCTGGTATACAATATTAAACTAAGGCAGGTAGCTGGCTCGGTGGCGCTGAGGGTTGAGGCACTGGATGCCACACCTTGTGCCATGCCAATGACCCGGGTTCGGGAACAGACTCAGGACACTGGGGGCTGGCAGAAGAAGGAGAGGATTGAGCATTCGAGGACTGCTCTCCTCCTTGGGGTTAGGATAGCTCACTCTGTAGTGGCCCCTGGTGTATACCGAGGGCACTACAAGGATGAAGCAGTACAGGGGAAAAAGAAAAGCGTGAAAAAGCTCGCATGTCATCTGGATGACGGCAGCCCACCTCCCACGCTGCTCAGCTGGGATGCCTCTGGGGCTGCATTTCCACACCCCATGTAGAAATAAAGGAGTGCCTATGTGCACTCCATTCCTCCTTCCCGATGGCCCCGGGTGAGTAAGGGGTCCCCCAGTGAAGGGATACATTCAGGTCAACGGGGGAGTCAGAGCAGCAGGATGGCTAACCGGAGAGCGGTATGGGAAACTGGCAGCCCAAAGGAATGGACGACTGTGTGCAGGGAGGAGGTAAAAACAGATAATGCAAAAAAAAAAAAAAACTAAAGGCAGGTGTTGCCATGGTGCTAGGACCTGTCACCAGCCCTCCCCGGACAGAGCACACTGTTGTGTGGCAGCTGCTTCAGCCCATGGTATCACCCTGACGTGGCTTCCTGGGTTCGTTCCCAAACCCTGGTTGCCTGCATGGTATTGTGAAGCACTGCAGCTGGGCCATTGGGGGGCATTTGTTTATAGTAATTGGTCTAACACACTCTTTGGCAGAACTGTAGCGCAGTTGTGCTGAAAGGGAAAGTCCCATTGGATGATCAAAACCTAGCGCTTACAGAGGACAGGCTGAGAGTGCTGTGTGCTGGTGGGAGAGTAGACTTTTGGCAGTGACAAAAAGAAATGGTAAGAGCAACCCGATAAGATTTATAGAAAATTTTACGGTTGTGTGTCGGGGGACGGAGGGGGAAGAATGAATGTGGTACCAGGCACTGATGCTGTGTGTTTTGTACAGTGCAAAATAGCAGTTCGGTAATTGGGATCAGCTTTGTGGATTTCTGTTATACACAGGTATGGCACTATACTCATGTATAACAGAACATTTCAGCCTTTGTTTTTTGTGAATAAATGACTCTAACCAGTTATAATTGGATTGCTGCCTGTGGTGAAGCAGTGGGAATTTGGCTACTTGGATATTGCTGTTTTTAGTTAAATACCGAAATACAAAACTGTTCGAATTTCCAGTTTCTCAAGACATCATGTCTCAATATTTTAGGCTGGAGAAGATATCAGCTGCTCTTGGGCATATTCTGGCGGCTCTTAATATCTTTCTAAATGTCTCTGCAATGAACAGTCGTATCCGGGTCTGCAAGTTGGGAGAAGAAATCCTGTTAACGCTGCTTTATATCTGGGTCCACAACAGGCCTCAGGATTCCCTGAAAGAAGAAATCATTGAAGTCCTTCGCCTGCAGCTTCGCGTTCATCATCCGAATGGAGCCAAAACTCCAGAAACAGGTGCAGTGTCCCTTTCCTTTCTCATTTCGTCATCCTCCTTCTATACAGCCCCCTCCCTCTCTCTCCTCTCTTCCATATCTTTCTCTGTCACTGACACACACACACACACACACACACACACACACACTTTGAAAGTACTGTTAAGGAAGGGGATTTTGTTTTTGTTTTGCACCTTTCATACACAGTGTATTCTAAAGTGGTTTGCAAGCCACGAACAGTTGTACGAGCCATTAGGTACACAAAGTGGAGTAAATTTGAGGGAGGTTATAGCACGGGGGAGGGGGGATTAACGGGGGCGCTCATGAATAAGACATTTAGTTTAAATTTTAGACAATATATTTTCAAGTTGCATAGTAAGACTATCTAGTTGATGCTGCCATCCCCTGATCAGACATTTTGAATTACACACCACTTAAGCATATCCCAGAGCCCCCCACAACTGTACTCCACCTCAGAAGGTCAGTGGGACCGGCAGATCAGAACAGTAATAAGATAATGATGAGTTTGCTTGCTATTGAATCTCCCATGACTACAGCCATGCCTGACATAAGCCAGTGGTGTTCTGGGATGTGCTAGTGTGGTGAATGATCCAAAGTGTTTGATGGGGGGATGGAAGGATTAAGCAAATAGATAATACATTTACAAGTGGCACAGTGAGACTAACATTTTTCATTTATTCTAAATGTCTTAATTGTGTGCAGGCTCACTCTTAGGTATGAGGTTTATAATCATGAGAGTTCTCCTTGAAGGATAAATGGGGATAGCAGAGATGGCCTTAGGCACCCTCAGTCCATGTGACTATTAGGGCCCCCTACATACAGGGGCCCTAGCCAGACGATGTGCAATGTCATAAATCTCAGAAATGTTTTAATTTCTTTCTCTCACTCAATATGTCTGGTTGAAACTGCACACAGTAGGCATCACTGGGATGAGCAGTAATTTACGAAAATGCATCATAATGCCATCCTGCTACTCACTAAGGTACATTCAAGGGCCTCATTGACTAAGCTTGCTGGATGCACCTAAAGCATAAAGTCAGTATTTAGGGGAAGAGAGAGTGAGGGAGAGAAAATTAAGAACAGGGAGGTTAAATGAGGAGGTTAAGTGAGTTGCCCAAGGTCACACAGTGAGCAAGTGGCAGTGGTGAGATTTCAGTCTTGATCACCATGTTCACAGGTCTGCTTTATAACCGCTAGGGTATACTACCTTTCCTACAGTTGTAAAACACTAAATCGCAATTAGGGATATAGGAAAATATTCATGGATGTCTGTTGCTTTAAGAAAGACGGGTTGGCGAATCTTTAAGGATATCTTCCGTAGAGACATATACTGTATATTGAAAGTAAGCTGTTGGCATCAGAAATGCATGGAAACTTTTGCATCGTTGAGGCCACCCACTATGGCGTACGTCAGTGGTGCCTGTATAAAATGGATGGCCCCATACCTCCTCAGTTTTATTCCAGGGATGTGGATATAATGTTCTATCCACACTGTCTGGCAGTTGCCTTTCCCTTTAAGACCTTGCCGGAAACGTCTTCAAGCTGGCTCCTCCCACCCACCCGGGTGGTAACTGCCTCGACTCCGGCCCATGACACCAGATCTTCCTTTCCACTGGAAGGTTCGGGTTCCCTCCTTGCCGCTCCCACGTTGAGTAGGTCCTGGTGCTCAAATCTTCGGATTTACTTCCAGAACTTACCCTAAAACTAATTCAAGTTCCGTCTTCGCCTCGATCTTCGATTGCAGCAGCAATGTAGGATAAGATGTTCCCGGCAGAAGATGTCTAGTACGGACCCTCATGCCTCGTGCATCTTGTCTGGGCCACAATCACAATCTGCAGGCCTATGACTTTTACCGGCCGTTCCACCCTAGTGTTCATGATGACCGCGCTGCCTGCCTGCCTGCCTGAAGTTGGGCAGACCAGAGAAACTATACCCACTGGTCAAATCCAGGGATGTCCATTGGGTGGTCTCTGGGGCTCCGGGGTCCACCGAGCACTTAGAACAGCCCAAGGCCTTTGAGGAGGAGGCGGCCCAGGCCGCTGCTCAGTCCTCTTCTGCCTCAGCCTTTGTTTCGCTTCAGCTGGGCTCCACCTATTTGGCCTCCTTCAAGGAGCTGTGCCAGTCCCTCTCAACTAAAGGAGAGGGTCCCATTGAGTTGCACAGTTCCCCACTCACGCAAGAAGGAGTCCAAGAAGGACAAAGAGAAGACTCATCATCAACACTTCTGGGACTGGGAACACTCCCGCTCTCAGGAAACTCCGGTTTCGACTACGGTTGAAACCGCGGCTTTGGCTGCTGGTTTCATGATAACTCAGTCAGACCAGTTGGCTGAGACGCTGCCCAACGATGCAGCTGAGATTTTTCTCGACCGTGTCGACCGGTTGTCATCTAAAGATGCCGGCAACTCCATTTTTAGGACTTCAATCCTACTGGTGACCACTGACTGGTCGACCCAGCTTACTGAACGGGAACTGCTGGTCACCAGCCAAGACCAGGAGGAGCAGTGGAGCTCCCCGGCTCCCTCCGAGGCCCCCCATCTGCACCACCGATGGCCAAGGTTATCTTCGATTTAGGGATCAAGCAGGTCCCACCGACATCAGCGGTCTTGATCTCAACACCATGGTAAGTGGCACCGCCACTACTCAACTTTCGTCCTCCTTGGGTGAGGAGAGGCTTCATCGCAAATTGTGTTGATGCCACGAAGACTTTATGTGGCAACAGTTGGTTCTGTCCGGGCCGAAGCCAACACTGGCTACCACCCCGGCCATTACATGGCTGTTGCCCGAAAGGCCGATGCCCCCAGCGGGGCTGGTCGATACCGTTCCTCCTCCAGCGGAGCTGGTTCAGACCCTGTCAGCTAGGCCGAAGCAGGCTTCTCTGCTGATCGTGGTGGAGCTGCTACCTAAACAGCCAACGTCCGGAGCGCCGACTAAGGAGTCTCGGCAGTCCAAGGGACTTCCCCATTGGCTGTCAGTCACCTTTACACCTAACCGTCCATGACTGGTTGAGGGTAACACAGGTGGCCGCTTGCTTTATGCGGACTCTTCGGATTCCGAGGATTCCTCTTTGCACTCCCGTCCACTAGACGTGGAGTCGATTGGGGATCTTTCCATGGACGAAGGCCCTACTTCGTTCATGGGCATTTTTCAGCTCATTTCTGAATCTACGGTGATGAAGCTGGAACCCGTCCAAAAGCAGGCTTGATATCCCCTCACAGAAATTCTGGACAAAAGGGATTCTCCTACGGAGGCCTTCCCAGTGGCCGAGGCCATTGTTGGCCCTGCCCTGGAGCTTTGGCAGAGCCCTGCTTCTTGCTCTGCAACCTCAGCCTGGATGGCCTGCAAGTATGCGGTGCCCACCAATACACTTTCAGGGTTCATGCAGCATCCCTCGGCTGAGGGGTTGGTGGCTGACTCCTTGTTTCGGTGCTTGGGCAATACCGGGGATGTCGATAGACTACCAGACAAGGAGTCCAAGAAATTGGACCATTCGGCCAAAAAGGTCTATGCTGCCTCCTTGCTAGGTCTCCATCAGGCGAGCTCGGCCATCTTGATGGCATTCTCTCATGCCCTGTTAGGCTCCCTGGATGAGGTGATCCCTCACCTTCCTGCGGACCTTCAGACCATGGTCCGACAAGTCTGAGACCACGGTAGGGCAGTGGCAAAACAGCAGCTCCAGATGGCTCTGTATGTTGGTGATTCTTGTGCCCGCTCGGTGCAGGCACGGTTGCCATGTGCTGTAGGACTTGGCTGCAGATCTCGACCTTCACGGTAGATATTGAGCACAAGCTGGCGGATGTCCCCTTTTTGGGTACTGATCTATTTGGGCCTGGTGTGGTGGGTCGTCACCAGCACAGTGAAAAGTTCAGTGTCACCCTGGACTCTGTGACATCCGCCTAGAAGGACAACAAGGGCTCTAAGCAGCAGAAGTGCAAGCCCTTTCGGTCCTCCACCCCTGTGGCCAAACCAGCCCTGCATCAGTCTGGCCATCAGGCTCAGTCCTGGCAACCTCTGGCCAAGTCCATGGCCTCTGTGGTCTGAAAGCCCAGAGGGAAGGGACCGAGTGGCTCCTCAGCCAGATCCTCCTCCACCTCCAAGCCTGCTCAGTGACGGGATGAGGGCTGCCACCCTTATACCTGTCACACCTCCCCTTGATTTTCCTCTGTAGGGCCAACTCCGACACTTCCTTTCCGCCTTGTCTGCTGTTACCACAGACAGGTGGGTTCTGGAAGTGGTCGGTCAGGGTCTACCTCTCTGGAATTCGAGCAGAACCATCCAAGCCGAGCTCGCGCCCCACGAGAGGACTTGGCATCCACAGACACTCAGTTGGCTCTTCGAGATGACATAGCCCAGCTCCTCAGCTAGGAGGTCGTGGTCAGAGTTGTGGATCCTCCGGCGCACCCAGGGTTTGTTTCTAGGTACTTCCTGGTGCCAAAGCGGATGGGGGGGAGGGGCTGGTGCCCCATTCTAGATCTACAGGATCTGAACAAATTCCTCAGGTCCCGCACCTTCAGGATGGTAACTCTGTCCCAGATCATACCATCTCTGGAACAAAACATGTGATTTTGCTCTCTGGATCGTCAGGACGTGTTTTCACGTCCCAACCCATCTGTCCCATCGAAGGTTCTTCCGCTTCTGAGCAGACAGAGTCCTTTACGAGTTCCAAGCCATGCCTTTCAGCCTCTCCTCGGTCCACAGGGTCTTCACCAAATGCATAGCAGCCGTGGCAGCTTACCTGAGGTGCCGAGGAGTCCAGGTGTACCCCTACCTGGATGACTGGCTGATAGGTCCCTTCAGGCTGGAGGTGGAGCGGTCCAGGGACCTGGCCCTCCAGACCTGCATTGACCGTGGCCTTCTGGTCAACGAGGCCAAGTCGAAACTCGTGCCCTCGCAAGTGATCAGTTTCATCAGGGCAGAGCTCGACATGTGCCGGGCTAGAGCTCGGCTCCTGGTGGACAGGGTGGAGGTTCTCTCCTCCTTTGCCCTGTCATTTCTGGTTGGGCACTTGCATCCTGCCTGGGACTTCCTGCGCCTTCAGGGTTACATGGCGGCCTGCATTAGCGTGGTCTGATGAGTCCGTTAGCGTATGCGCTCCCTCCAATGGGAGCTGGCCAGCCAGTGGTCTCAGCACAAAGGTCACTTCAACCAGCTGGTCATGGTGACCCAGAGGATGTGGGACGCTCTCCAGTGGTGGCTCGTCCCAGAACATCTGCAGGAAGGGATCCCGTTTGTCTGCCCCGAACCAACGGTCATCCTGATGACCGACGGCTCTCTGACGGCTGGGGTACCCACCTGGAGGAACACACAGTCCACAGGCTCTGGACACCCCAGGAGTCCTGATGCCACATCAACCTGCTGGAGCTGCGAGCGGTTCGGCAAGCCCTGGCCGCATTTGCTCCATTTATCTGGGGTCATGTGGTCCAGGTCCAGATGGACAACACCACGACCTTGTACTACCTCAACAAGCAGGGCGGGACGCATTCCTTGCCTCTGTGCAAAGAAGCTCTCCACATCTGGACCCTCGTGCGCAGCTTGGAGGCAGATCTCCTAGCCATTGATGTGGCAGGAGCCTCAAATCAGCTGGCTGATGCCCTCAGCCGGGTGGGCAAGGCATCTCGCGAGTGGTCCCTCCAGCCAGAGGTAGTTCAGTGTCTGTTCTCCCAGTGGAGTACCCCTCAGGTTGACCTGTTTGCCTCCAGGGAGAACGCAAAGCTGAAGCTGTTTTGTGCCCGCCCCCCTCAACAGGGCTCACGTCAGGGGGATTCCTTCTTGAAGCCGTGGACTCCTGGCCTCTTTTATGCCTTCCTTCCACTTCCCATGATCCACAAGGTGCTACTCAAGGTCAGGTGGGACAAGGCACAGGTGATCCTGGTGGCTTCGGACTAGCCCCGTCAGTTTTGGTACCCGATCTCCTCAGCCTAGGCAACAGGCTCCTGAGGCATCTTCCAGCATACCCGGATCTGCTTTCCATCAGTCAGGGGAAGGTACTCCATCTGGACCTTCAGTTCCTGCACCTGACAGCCTGGTTCGTGAGCGGCTAGAGTTCCAGGCTTTGGGTCTCTCCAAAGATGTCCTCACTGTGGTGGAGGCATCTCGCAAGGAATCGACCAGAAGATGCTATGCCTTCAAATGGAGGAGATTCTCTATTTGGTGTTAGGGCAAGGGGTTGGACCCTTCGACCTGTCCAGTGGCTAGCATTTTGGACTGCCTATGGTCTCTCTCCCAAGGGGGACTTCAGTCGACGACCCTCAGGGTGCACCTGGCAACCATCTCTGCTTACTGGGCGTGGGCTGGTCAGCAGTTTGTGGCACAGGAGAAGGTGGTCTGGTGCTTCTTCAAGGGCCTTGACCACATTTCCCCTCCAGTGCGTGAACCTCCACCACCACCACCACTGTGGGACTTGTTGCTGGTTTTGGCAAAGCTCATGGGCAAGCCATTCGAACCGATGCACAGGTGTGACATGCCATGGAAGACCACCTTCCTGGTGGCTGTCACATCAGCCAGAAGGATTAGTGACCTCCAAGCGTTCTCGGTGGAGTCTCCTTACCTGGTCTTCCACAGGGACAAGGTTGTCCTGCATCCCAACCCGAAGTTCCTCCCGAAGGTTGTGTCAGAGTTTCACCTGAACCAGGTGATGACTCTACCGGTGTTTTTCACCAGTCACACCTCGGAGGCTGAACACAGGCTCCATACTTTAGAACTGAGGCGAGCACTCGCTTATTATAAAGAGTGCACGGCTGGAGTTCCAGGAGAGGTTCGCCAGCTGTTTGTCACCTACGCTGAAGCCGCACCTGGCAGACCTGCAGCCAAATGGATGATCGGCAGGTGGATCACATCCTGCATTGATCTCTGCTATAGGTTGGCGGGTAGGGAGCTTCCCGGAGGGCTAAGGACTCGTTCCACCCGCCATACTGCTGCGTTGGTGGCTGCTTCTAGGGACGTCCCTCTCCAGGGAATCTGCAGGGCTGCTACCTGGAACTCTGTACACACCTTCATTTCTCATTACCCCATTGACCTAGAGTCACACTGGGATGCTGGTTTGGGACCTCAGTTCTCCAGTCTCTTTTCCGAAGTAGTGGGGCTGCGCCTTTCCTCCCTCATCCCGGAGAACTGCTGGGAGTCTGCCAGACAGTGTGGATGAACATCATATAGCACTCCTAGAACTACTGTTACAGGTGATATTCCTGTTTTTTTCTTTCTCCCGCTGTCAGCTACACGTTGGATTGCTGAAATTTCCTTGGTCACTATCACTGAAGTTTTCCTCATTTATCGACTTTCTTTACAATGATGTTTACTGTCCCCACAGTAGTCAGAGGAGCCATCATTTTTTCTTTGTTGCTGTGGTGCACCTTTGCTGAGTTTTTTCTTTTGTTCATGACGTGAGTTATGTGGTCTATCTTTAGGAATATTTGATCCAGGGCCCCAGAGGTAATGATGCCTTTGTTTAGGGCATACGTTAGGCCTCATTTGGAGTATGCCTCTCAACTTTGGTGCCCATATCGAAAATCAGATTCTAATTCTCTTGAAAAGGTTCAAAGGAAATCTACAAAACATATATCGGGATGTCATATTGTTCCATATGACAACAGATTGCAGTTCTTAGATTTAATGCCACACTCTACTCGTCCACCTTAGGGGTGATCTCATACTGCTCTATGACATAATTCAAGACCCTTATTTAATGTGCGAACTGGGGTTGAATTTCAAAGATCATTCACATGACACTCAAGACCATCCACTTCAACTGGTCGGTAAAACATTTCGCTCCTCCAACCGAAAATATTTCTTCTCTTTAAGAATTATAGGGTCATGTAATAAACTACCATTGAATGTTGTCATAAGTGAAACCAAGAGTATTTTTGAGTACCGACTTGACAAATTATTAACTTTGGGCTGTGTTTTTTCCTATTATTGTCTGGCTTAGTATAAGAGCAATATGGGCCTGTGGCCTCCTGGCTCTTTCTTCTACCGTAGTAGTATGAACAAGACCTGTCTTTTCTGTTGTTCACCAGCCCTAGGGAGCTGCAGTTGGAAGTTAGTGATGGCCTTCCTTCTGCTCCTGGACTCCAGTTCAGTGAAAAGGGCCTTGTTGGTCTCCTCTTCCTATTGATTGATGCCTCAGAGCAGCACCATCCTTCACTGGATATGTGCTAGGCTGAGGGCTGTTGGCGTTTTCCTTCCTGCATCCTGAACGTTGTTGGCTCCTCGAGGGTTAATTCAGACTGCTTCTTCAGCCTCCATTGCTTTGACGGTCTGTGTGACACCAAGTTCAGTTGCAAGCACTGGTTTGGTTCCTAATATAGGCCCGTGGTTTCCTGCTCGCTGGTCATCTTCAGACTCTGCTTCACTGACGCTCCTACTGCAGTTTAGGCACTGTTCTTTGTTTTACTCCAGACACAGCTGCCATCTTCTGCCATTGACACTCTTGTCATCAGCGCTGTTCATACCACTCTGACAGTTTTTATGATGCCAAGGTTGGTAGCTAGCTTTGACGCAAATAGAATTTTTGTTTGGATGTTTTTTTCCTTTCTTGCTCCTTGAAGAAAACAAACTGAAGTGATTGTGACCGGCACCACATTGGTGCTGTGTGCATGGTTCATGCCGTCCATAAAAGTTCTAACTCCCGAGGGGTCCTAGTGCTTCTAGCCCTAGGACTAAAAAGTAGGGCTATATGGAAAATGTATTCTTGAAGCTCTAGAGTTACTGTAAGTAACTTTCCTTTTACAGACTTTGACATACTGATGTAATCACAGGGCCACATACTTAAAGGATGTGCCATTCTCAGTTTTATGATATCTAGAAGACACCCAGCACAGCCAGGCTCGGAACAAAAGAAAAGCTTAGTCAGGGAGTACCCAGTTCCAGCCCAGGCCTTAGTAAATCTAAAGTGAAGACTGGAAACAAGCAGCCCACTCACTCAGAGTATGTATACATTTTTTTTTTATTTTACTTTTTTCCTTGCCTCCACGGCGCTGTGGCAGGTGGCTCCAGCCCTCCCTCGGAGGGACTCATTCTCTGGCCCTCGATCACCCCACCCAGCCATGCCCCGGAGTTCCCCCGTGGATTACCCCCCACGGCAGGGCCAGGCAGAGGAGCACTGGCTTTACTTCTGACCCCAGAGCACAATCCAGAATCGGGGCTGCTAGTGCGGTGGTGCATCGGGCCGTCATGGAGCCTGCCAGTTCCCAGTATTTTCCCCTGCCTTTATTCCTTACTTCATTTGGCACCTAATGGTTATTCATCATAATTAATATTTCTTACCATCAACTTAATATTATATCATATCCAAATTAAATAAAGAGTACTACCTTATGTTTCAGCTATAGAATCATTTAAATAGTAGTTTTCTGTTCTTATTTAAGATTCTACACAAAACGTCCGTCCCAGTGGCACCGAGGGTCGAGGTACTGGATGCCACACCTCTCGCCACGCCGGCGACCCAAGTTTGGGAATGGACCTGGTACACCGGGGGTCGGCAGGGGAGGAAGAAGATTGAGCATCTGGAGGACTACTCTCTTTTCCCAGGGTGGGTTACAGGGGGCTCCCCACTCTGTAGCGACCCCCAGTGGAGATCAGGTGCAGCACAAGAGCAGGGACGTTGGATAAGGGCGAGATGCTGATAGACACCGGCGGCAGAGGTGAAGCCACGCAGGGTCATTGCACGTCGCATCTCGGGGGGGGGGGGGTGGACACCAAGGAAACCCCCGAAGGATCTAGGGAGGCTGTAGTGACCCCAGAGGCCGATGCCCACATCCCAGTGCTGGACCACCTTTCTACTGACTTTCCCGAGTCCCTCGACACAGCCATGGACCGACCGTCTAGACTACAGAAAGGTCGCCAGGTTGTAGAGGCAGTCCTGCCATGTGGGGCTTAGATTCCGGGGGCCAGCTGAGTCTGTAGGCTTGGGAGAGGGGTTGCTCAGCCCTTGTACTCCCATTGGAAGGGGTCTTATTCAGGGAGTAGAGGCCGAATCCGAGAAGGTACACCTGAGAGATGCCCTGGCTCTCCGGTGCAGAAATAGAAAGTATATAAAAAAAAAATTCTACACAAAACAAAAGTAGTCATGAGAATATCCACGTTTGTAGCCACCTGTTAACATGATTTTTACCTATAGATGTGTTTTATCTTTTCAGGCAGACTACTTTAAATAATTTTTCTTGCTCAAACCATACAACATTATTACTTTATTGTATTTAAATACCAATTACTTTGTTACATTCATTGCAGATCATTTTATGTGATAAATGCCTCTCTCTGTAATGTGAGCCAAAAATGTATGACATATTTAGCCCAATACTTCAGTAAATCATTTCTTCCTGGAAAGTGCCTGTTACACACTAGTTCTATTCACTTTAGCCCTGTTAATTTACTGATGTTCAAACCACCCACTGCAGTGCTTCTTATTTAGTAAAATCATATGCCAACCTGTACTTGGACTCTCTTTCATTTACGTGAACCCTTACAGGCATGAGATCTGCACATGGAAACGCTTTATTGATGACATAATTGTCATCTGGAAAAATAACGGAGAACAGTTAGATATATTCCATATATATAAATGATAGAACTGACCATCTGATTTTTGTAAAGAGTGCTAGTGAAACAGAAATCCCATTCCAGGACCTCCTGATTTATAAAGAAAATGGACAATTGGCAACTAAATTATACAGGAAACCAACTGATCACAATGCCATCTTAAGGGCGGATAGTTTTCATCCAAAGAGATTAGTTCAATCAGTCCTTTGTGGCCAGTTCCTGAAAGCAAAGAGGAAGTGTTCCATAGATTTAGAATTTCAAGACGCCGCAAAAGGTATGACAAAGGTTTGAGAACAGGGGTTACCAGAGGTCAGTCTTGCAAACAGCACTGGGAAGGGCTGAGTCACAGGATAGTCAAAATCTGTTACATAGATCACATAGAAGAGAGGGAGTTAACCATATATCATAGAATCATAGAAACTTGATGGCAGAAAAGGACCTCTTGGCCCGTCTGGTCTACCCCTTTTCCCTCCCACTATTCTTCCCTCCTCCTTCTGAAAGCACCCATCCCACCACCCTGTAACCCCATGTAACAAGGCAGAAGAGGTGATGTTAACTACTACATACAGCAAATTTTTATTTTCCATTAAAAACATCATAAATAAGCTTTGGCATGTACTGTAGTCCACAAACATGGGAGCACATGTATTTCCGAACAGACCAGTAGTGGTAGCAAAGAAGAACAAATCTACAGGGGATAGAGTAGTGCATACAGAACACATGGTACCAGAAAGACAACAAGGGAACTTCACTGTCAGATCTTGACTTACAAGGCAATTACCCTTGTGGACATTCCATCCATTGCAGTAGGGTTAAAAAAATTAAAAACATTGCTCGTAGTGAGGAGATTGAAATCAAGCATTTCATAAATTGTCAAACTACATGGGTTATTATATATCTATTAAAATGTTCTTTTGATAAGACTTACATTGGAAAAAACAGAAAGAGCATTAAAAACCAGAGTAGGCGAACATAAAAGTGGTGTTCGTAGACAAGATATCAGAGGCTTTGCTGAAATCTAGGTAGGCATCCGCCGCACCTCCTTGATCCACTACCTTTGTCACCCAGTTAAAGAAATCAATTAGATTTGTCTGACAGGATCTTCCTGCTGTGAATCCATGTTGCCTTGGATCCTGTGCCCCTATGGATTCCAGGTGTTCCACAGTTCTGAGCATGACTTACATGGAAATGAGGCAGAGCAAATAACAAGGAGAGGGAGGAAACAGGGTCAAGGATAAATACAGTGTTATTCTAGAATCTGAGAATTCAACAATGGATGAGGAGTCTCTGTTGGAAGAGGAAACCCCGTTAAGTAGTATTAGATCTTACTTTGAGAGGGCTTTTGCAGTAGATTATTACTTGTAGGACTTCACCCCCTGGCGTCAGGACCACACGGAAACTTTAGAGAGCAGTGTCTTATGGGGAGACCGCCCACCCAACGTCACGTGATCGACGTCAGCATGACACTGTATAGTGGGTGGTCCCCACGTCTGCCCTTCCGTTTTTTCCCGCTGTCGACCTGTGCATGTCGAACTTTCTGAAGCTCATCGCAGCAGTTTGGTCACCTAATTTTCGGATGAGTATCCTTTTTTTTCTCTTTATCGTCTACTTACCTTATCCTTGTGTATGTCTTCCACCTCTTCGGCAGAATTGCATAAAAACAAGTGTAATTCTTGTGGCATCCAGTTACCGCATAAGGATCAACATACCCTCTGCTTCTTCTGCTTGGGCCTGGACCATAAGTTCGAGGAGTGTGAGGCCTGCTCCCAATTCAAACAGGCCACACAGAAAAGGCACCAGCAGTCCATCGAAGCCCATCTTTTAAAGCTAAAAATGGCATAGATGGAAAAGGAGCCCCAGAAGCTCAAAAGCGCCTCTTCCTCCCCGACTGACTCCCACAAGAAGAAGAACAGGGACAAAGAAAAACACTGGAACCAGGAGCGGTCCCCTTCTCACCCGAAGCTGCCTTCTGGCACTTTGGGTGAGCAGCAGCCCTCTTCCTCCGGGAAGATGGGTGCCGCGGCCAAGCCTGCGCTCCCTCCTAAAGAGCAGACTTGGGGGCCCCCCCCACCACCACTACTGGTAACAGCGACCACGGGTGCCTCGGATACGTCTGAGGCCTCCTCCGCCGTTAGGCCCATCACAACCTCAAGTTCTAAGCTGACAGGCACGGCCGATAAGCCGTTCGTCAGACCCTCCGATGAGCCCCCGGCCGGGCTCGATAAGTCAGGGGTCGCTGTCTCCGGCTCCTGCATGACCCAGGTCACTAAGTCGGTCATCGGACCCTCCGACGATCACTCAAGCGCTTCGTGTCCATTGGACCTTCCTGGCGGTCCTGAAAATGCACAGCTGGATGTCAGCTCCGTCCCGGCTTGGGCGGGGGGGCAAGGGTTGCCCCGGGGTTCCCTCCATGGTGAGCCCCTGTCTCCTCCTCCATCGGATCCTCTGCCGTTGTCCCCAGAACCACAGAACCCGGTGGACGGATACCTTCCATCAGGCATTCCTGACGCACAAACTTCTGCAGACTTAACGTTATCTCCGCCACCCCCGGTAGGGGTTCCAGACCCTGCTCCCCCTCAGCGCCCGTCTGCTCCTTTGGTTCCCCCGTCTGGGCCTCCATCAGGCCATCCTCTGGGGCTTCCGTTAGATTTGCGTCTGTTGGGCCCTCTGCCTTCGGGCCCTTTGCCGGGGTACCTGCCGTCCGACTTTCTGCCATTTGGGCCTCTGTCTGGCTTCGTGCCTTCAGGACTGCAGTCGGGCTACCCTCCATCAGGACCTTCGTCAGGCTTTCTGCCATCAGGCTACCCTCCGTCAGGCCTGACGCCGGACCATTTTTCGGCGGGTTATTCTTATTACCCCAGATATCCTCTGACGGGTTCCAAATGCTTCATTACCAGCTGTCAGGTTATGCCCATCATTATTCTGTACCGGGCTTTCCGACGCACGGAACCCATGCCATGGGTTCACGCTGTCATCCAGGGTGTCAGGCCTTTCACCCACTACCACCTCCTACTTCAGCTTCTCAACAGCCACAGATGGACTTCTGAGAGATTTTACAGTCCTGTTGGTCCGAGACAAAATTCCAGTTAGTCTCGGAATTGGACAGCAGACAGCCACTCCCTTTGGAGGCAGGATAACCAGATCAGACCCCCAGGGTGGTTTCACTGGTCACACCTCAGACCTCAACATCAGGCCTGACAAAAGGCCGTGCACAGGCCCTGACATCAGATGTGACCCCATTAGGAAAGGAGTCTGCTCACCCAAACTGAGAACCTTTGGACTCTGATAATTCGGATTCCGATTCATCCTCAGAGGTTTCGGGATTCGAGGCCCCTCATCCAGAGGAACCTGTCCTTAGAGAAACCCCCAAGTTGCCACTCAAGGATCTGTCCTTTGTGGACCTCCTGAGACAAATGGCGTTGAGGTGCACAGCTGGAAGTGGAATGCTCAAGACCCAAAACGTTGGGTGGGGGGCACGCTGTGGAGCCCGAGCAGAGAAGTTGTGTTGACGTCGGCCCCTCAGACAATAAGTACGGCAAACTCAATAAATCTTTAAAACTTTTAAATTTTTTGGAAAAATACTCTTCTGCAGAGAACGTAAAGAGCGCAGATCAGGGTGGGCAAATCGAATCGTAACCAACTGCAAGGTGAAGGGAGAAAAAATGGAGGAAAAGTGTAGGTGACTGGCCCCAGTACTCGATCAGCGGCTCATGACCCACTCAAGGGAGAGGGTGCCGAGGAGACTGTACAGTCGTTAGGCCGCAAGATGCAGCAGCTGCTGGCCTCGTCTAACACGGAGAGCCAAAAGCTGGACTTGATTACCGGACAACTCGCCACAGTTGAAAAATCGGTGTGCCTAATGCATGGTGAGATGGAGGAGGTCCATTGGCACTCAGAAACTTGCAAGAGTGCCATGGCCCAGCATGCCAAGGAGGCCCAATACTCCAGTAATTGTTTGGAGATATTGGAGAACCAGATTAGTAGCCAGAATGTGTGTTTAGTGGGCCTACCTGAAGGTGCCGAAGGTAACCATATGGCCCTTTTTGTTAAGGACTGGCTGAAGGAGCAATTTTGGGAGAACGTCCCTGAACTGGACATCACAGTTGTTAAGGTATACAGAATACAGCAGCGAGCAACACGCTCTTCTGACATACCCATAGTGGTAATGGTTGTGCTAGACAATGTGGGCTCCTGAGACTGCTTATTGAACTTGGCTAAATGCTACAGGCCTCTTGGTGCGGAGGGGGTGACAGTCCACATGTTTCCAGACATTGCGTATGTCACTCGTCTATGGCGGAAAAAATTTGGTGGAGTCAGAGGCACTCTAAGGGAATTAAACATTCCTCACAGCACCCAGTTCCCCGCGAAACTGCGTGTGGTATTTGACAGTAAAATATTTGTTTTTACTGATCCTTAAGAAACAAAGAAATGGGCAGCTAAGATGGCGGCAACTAAGAAAGCCCAAGACCATACTTCTGATGAGGAAACCTGAAGAAACTACAGCAAGTTTTTAAACTTGCAGACATTGCCTGTTCTGGTAACAAGTAAGGAGGCTTGCTTTATGGCTCGCGTCCTAAGTTACGTGTTTATGTTTAGAAGGGTTGAGGAAGGGAATATAGAGTTTGCTAGCTATTTGTTTAAAACTCTGGTCAGGAAGGTAAGAGCACATGTGGGGATCAGAACTACGTAGTGACAAAAAAAAGTGTCAGTTACTACTTAATGAGGCATTGTTGCCTATTAGTACTTGTACATGTAAAAAATGTAATAACTAAAGTACTGCCAGAGTTCTGTTCCTAACTGTCAAGATTAAATAATTAAGAAGATGATAAAAAAAAAAAAGGGAGAATCAAAGGTTTATTAAGGTGTGTAACTATCCCTTAGGATATTTGATCGTTGGGTGAATTTATTTGCCTGAGTGGAGGTTTGAAACGTGACTAACAGAATAAATGTTAGAAAATTAACATAAAGTTAACGCATGATACCTGCAGCCCAAAAGGACATAGGATTATTGTAAGCATTTTAGTTTAAAAAAGTTATGGGATGATCATGTGCTCATGGGCTACAGTTCTACAGCTTACAGTACTGATCTCGTTGTAAAAATGTTATTGGATAACCCTCTTAAACACTGTATAAGTGGGAGATACGAATATAGTGTATGGTAGAACGCTGTTGAGCATGGAAATCCATGCTTCCAACAGCGTTGTTGTGCTGCACTAGCTACGTCATCGTAGCTGTTGTGCTGCACTAGCTACGTAGCTATTGCAGCATAACACCAAGAAAGTGTGAGGCGTTATACGGAAGCCGGGTGCTGTTCGATTGGGCGAACAGCCGCATGTACAACAACGGCCAAGGGGGTGAAATGGGTCGGAGGAACAGAAAACCACACCGAATCTAAAGAAAAGTAAGGGCAGGCTTTTACGAGCCACCATATGCAAAGATTGTATGATCGCCGATATAACTAGACACCGAGGTTTCCATGGTAACGAGACCAGTTACCATGGAAACCTCTCGAGTGAAAAATACCCTTGTTGTGAATGAGCGATCATACACAATCCTCTATATCCTATCTAACAAGGGATTCTATGCCCTAAATGTATTGTAACTTTGTAAATTTATTACAAGGATGTAGTTGTACTGTACTGTTCGTGTCAAAATGAATAAAACATAAATAATAAAAAAAAAAAAAAAAAAAGGTTACCCGAGCACGTAGATTTTCCTGAAACTAGTCCAGTTGTCACCCGTCCTTGCCTGGAACCTCATGAGGATCTGTCCTCTACCATCTGGCAGATGCCCTCCTCCATCCTGGCTATGGCCAAAAAGGCAGACCGAGTTTATAGGATGCCAGAGGGCAAAGACCACCTCATCGTGAATTTGGTGGTCATCACTGCGGCCCACAATAGGTCCGCCAATCCTAAGCACCTCAGTCCTTTCCCTCCCGACAAGGAGTCCAGACAGTTGGACCAGTTCGGGAGAAAGCTTTACTTCTCTTCAGCACTAGCCATTCATGCCCTTAACTATGTGGCACACATGCTAGCGTACCAAAAATCTTTGTTCCATCAGCTCGAGCCCATAGTAGAGGCTCTCCCGGACTCGGAGTCTAATGCCGCCTTGGCAGATGCCCTCTGGTCTGCCAAGGTGGCCGAATGTCACGCCCTTAGGGCCACCTACAATGTGGTGGACTCCTCTGCCAGAGGAACAGCCACGGCAGTGAGTCTTCGCAGGTTTGCTTGGTTAAGGGTGTCCGGTCTAGTACCTGATGTCCAGGCTGCCATTCAGAATACCCCCTTCAGAGGCTCTGTCCTGTTTGACAGAGATGCCCAGGACATTATCACAAGCCTTCAAGATAAGGGTACTGCCCTCAGGTCGGTACATTCTGTGTATCACCCGAAACTTCAGCCTAAGTGTCCCTTTCGTTGGCAAAACAGACGCCAGACAAAACCACAGCAAGCACCTAGGCGCCAATTCAAATGAAGGGCTCCAAACACTGCCGCCACCCCTCCAGCCAAAACCCAGAGAGCTACAGGGGCAGCCCTCCCTAACCCTCCCTCCGTCTCCTGACTTGCTGCCCACCCTCCCTCCTCCTCGTTTATTGGAGGAACCGGTGGGCGGTAGGTTTGCAAGGCACCTGGGAGACTGGGAATCCATCACAACAGATTCCTGGGTCATTCAGCTGATCAATCTTGATCACACTCTCGAGTTTCGCGAAAATCCCCCAAGCAGACCGGGGTTTTCCCACTATCCAAGGGCGCATATTCCCCTGTTAAGGGAAGAAATCATGGCTCTTCTTCCAAAAGAAGCAATAGAGCCAGTGCCTGCAGACCAGATCGGGAAGGGATACCACTCCCACTTCTTTCTGGTGCCGAAAAAGATGCGGGATCTACGCCCGATACTGGACCTCAGCACCCTAAACCTGTTCATTGAATACAAGTGGTTTCGGATGCTGACGCTCCAAGGCCTTGCTGCCTCTCTTGTCCAGGGGACAGTGGCTTTGCTCCCTGGACATGCAAGATGTGTACCTGCACATTCCAGTCTTTCGACCCCACCACAGGTTTCTCGGGTTCTTTTTCCAAGGGGAACATTAATCATTTCAAAGCCCTCCCTTTTGGGCAGTCTTCAGCACCGTGTGTCTTTACCAGGTGTCTCATGGTTGTGGCGAGGGCCTTGAGGAGACAGGGACATTACGTCTTTCCCTTCCTCAATGATTGGCTCCTTGCAGCCCCATTGACGGAGGGATTGGAGGCTTCCCTGTCAGCTACCTTGCACCTTTTTGAGTGATGGTATCACTATCAGCTACCCCAAATCACAACTCGCTCCTACCCAGTGCCTGCAGCTTATTGGGGCAATTCTGGATACGGTCCACAGTATGGCCTTCCTTCCCTGGACAGGGCAAAGGCTCTGCAGAGGCAGGCCCAGCTGGTAGCCTCCAACAGACAGATCTCAGCCAGGGCAGTTCTTCACCTTCTTGACCTCATGGCAGCAGCTGTCCCCACGGTCCCCTTAGCCAGACTTCACATGCGTATTTCGCAGTGGACTCTCAGATCTCAGTGGGACCTGAGGACGGACAACCTGGATTGCAGTGTCATGGTCTCCGGCCTGATGCAGAGAGATCTGCTCTGGTGCCAGAACTCAGACAGTCTTAACCGAGGAGTCCCTTTTCAGGCCCCTCTTCACTCCCAAACCCTGAACACGGATGCGTCCGGGACGGGGTTGGGTGCCCACCTGGGGAATCACAGGACCCAGGGTTTGTGATCCCCTTCAGAACTACACTTGCACATCAGTGTGCTCAAATGAGAGCAGTTGTGAATGTACTATAGGCTTTTCAACACCTGCTTCATCAGGGTACGCTGTTGATCCAGTCAGGCAACATGTGTGTAGTGTGGTACTTCAACAAGCAGGGAGGCACCTGCTCGTATCCTCTATGCAAGGAAGCAATGCGGTTCTGGAATTGGGGTGTCCCACACAGGATTCACCTCCTGGCAGTCCACATTCCAGGCATGCAGAACGTCCTCGCAGACCGTCTCAGCTGCACCAGGGTAAGAGTGCATGAGTGGGAGCTAGAACAGGATGTAATAAATCACATCTTTGACCTGTGGGGTCATCCAGATGTGGATCTGTTTGCAGCCCTATCCCAACGCAAAACTTCCTAAGTTTTGCTCGCTCGATCCCACACATGATGCTTTCTGGTGAGACGCACAAGTCACTTTGTTGGACAGGGAGGCTTCTGTATGTTTTTCCTCCCTTCCCAGTTCTGCAGAGAGTGCTGATCAAGCTTCGAGCAGATGGGGCTCAAATGATCCTGATTGCCCATTTTTAGCCTCAACAAATTTGGTTTCTGCTTCTTCAGCAGCTGGCAGTGGAGCCTCCAGTTCCTCTGCCACTCTGACACGATCTCTTGACGCAGGAAGGGGGCATGCTGGTTCATCCAGGTCTTAGAAGACTTGGTTTGCTGGCCAAGGCACCTAGCTTCACCTGAGCTCTTTCCTTCTAAGACTGCTTGAAAGGCAGAGTAGAAAAACTTACCAGAGCAAGGGAGAAGGATTAAGACTTAGTTTGGCTAAGCAGATTTACTGTGTGGTGGTGTTTTTATTTTTTACTCACAGGGATTGCTACTGTTTGTTGCTAACATTTCATTGCTTTATTTTCTCTGATTCAAATTGTTGTTGCTGGTATACCTTCTTCTGCATTATTACAAGGTGTGCCTACAGGTGTGCTAACAGATTACTGCTGTAATCTTCGATTCAAATTGTCTTTGCAAGGTATATCTTCTGTTACTGCTTTATTTTCTCTGGAGCAAAGTGTTTCTTACAGGGTATATCTTCTCTGAAATTATTACAGGTGGTGCTTTACAGGTTTTACAGTTTTATCTAACATTAGGATAAGCTTTCAGGGTTACTGCATTTGTTGTTGACTGATTGTTTCTGCTCTACCTCCTTGTTCTTTCGTCCGTGGTTCTTCTTTTGGCAGGAAGGGCCCAGCCACCCACCCCCATCCCCAACCACCCCACACTACACTCCTTTTATAGGGTACCACAGTTGTAACATTTCCTGTGGCAGAACAGGAAGGAGGCGGATCAGTGGGGCCTCCACAAGGTGATCTCATTTACAGGGCACTAGTAATTTAACTTGTTATAACAAGTTAAACAAAGCACAATTAAACCATTACTTGCATTTTTTTCCTTCTAATTACTCTGACTAGGTTACAAACCCAGCAACTTATTTGGAATGGATTTCATTAACTGCAGGTACTGTGGAACAATTTTCAGAAGGACAGTCTTACAGGATTTAGGACTCTGTCCTACATGCTGGGCCTTTGGAGATCTTAGGTCTCAGCTCCGGCAGCATGGGCAGAGATTGCCGCCTCAAATTTCATATTGAAGAGGAAATACATTATAAGAACCACCCGCCATTTCCCAGCATCCAACAGAGAAAACCTCGACTGCAGAGGTAGTTGGTCCAGGAGGTTGGCAGGTGGTTAGGAGGAGCAAATCAGGTGCCCCATCACTCTCTGCTCTCCAACACATTACCTCCAAAACCATATAAACACTACAAACAGGTATCTGCCTCTATCTCTGAAATCAAATAAAGAGGCAGAAGACACTGCAGAGCAGGACATGCAGCACAGGAGCTAGCACAACAATACTCACCCAAATCAGGAACCAAAACTAAACAAGCAGAAAGGAAATCCAAAAACTTCTGATCATAGGAGACTCCATGATTCGGGAGTTGATACCCATCTCCAGCCAGGGTGATGGTAGATGTCTCCCAGGTACATCAGCATGGAGAGACACTGACCGCATTATAAATTGTTCACAAAGCAGGAGAAAACATTGATGTCCTAGTACACATAGGGACTATCGATCTCGCCAGCGGGTCAGTTGTGGAGACCAGGAACACCTGACTAGGCTGGGTGACAAACTATCATCTATTTCGTCCGGCATCTCCTTCTCTGAGATCCTGCCAGTCTGGGAGAAGGGAGCAGATGGACGGAAGGTCAGAGAAGGGGAGATAGGGGAGCTAAACACGTGGCTCAAGGACTGGTGCCAGGAAAAGGACACAGTTTGTAGGAACTGGCAACAGTTCTGGGAGCGAAAGTTCTTTAAATTTGATGGACTGCATCTGACTAAAGAGGGAGTCAGTGCATTGGGGCAGAAGTTTGACGCTTTGCAGAATATTTAAACTAGCAATGGGGAGAGGGGCAGCACCCCATACGTCGAATGGGAAGAACACACCTCCCCCCTCAGCTAGTGGTCAAACAGGAATTCAGCTTGTTTGCCATTCATTTGCATCACCAGGTAAGAAAAAGGTTTGTCTCCCCATACGATGCACAGGGGTAATGCCAAACTTCACCCAACAACTAACACACCAAAATCTGGCCAGTGAAATCATGTACACAAATGCTCACAGCCTGGGAAATAAGATCCCAGACCTGCAGGCAATAATGTCAGAGGCTAAACTGGACATAGTAGCAATTAGTGAGACGTGGTTTACCAGTAACCACACTTGGAGACTTCAGTACCTGGATATGTATTGTTCAGAAGAGACCGAGGTGCAAAAAGGGGGAGGGGTGGCTGTATGTTAATGAAAATATCAAAGCTACAGAAATTCAGAATACATAAGGAGCCAGAAGAACTGTGGGTCACCCTGGAAACAGGTAATGGGACAGCCATAAGAACTGGGGTTGTCTACAGGCCCTCAGACCAGAGGGAGGACATAGACACATTACTGTTAGAAGATATACAAAACATGACAGTTAAAGGGAGGTTCTGATAATGGGAGACTTCAACATGCCAGATACAGATTGGTCAATACCAGCAGGAACATCTGCCAGAACTAGACTCATAGTGGATTCCCTGCAGGGAGGGGCCTCAAACAACTGGTACAGCAACCCACAAGAGACAGGGCTATCCTAGATCTAGTACTGACTAACAAAGAAGGGATCACAGATCTCCAGGTAGAAGGTCACCTGGGGCCAGTGACCATCACATGGTATGGTTCAATTTGGCTACTACATCTAAATCATCCCATTCCAAGGCAAAAATATGGGACTTCAGAGAGCTGACTTTGATAAGATGGCCAACAGAGTTAAGCTAGCCTGGCAAAAGAAACACAGGTGAGGAGGTACAGGCAAAGTGGGCAAGCATTAAGGATACAATACTTGAAGCAAACATCCCATTGTGTTAGACAGAAAGGAAGTGCAAAGAAGAAGGAAACCACTTTGGTTCTCAAATATAGTAGCAGAAAAGGTCAGAGCCAAAAGGCTGGCCTTCAGAAAATATAAGGAACACAGCGGGATGAAGATGGGAGGCATACCAAACTGCCCTAAGGGAAGCAGGTAAGGCAGTAAGGCAGGCAAAGTCCCAAACTGAGGAAACACTAGCACTAACAGTAAAGAAGGTGACAAGACTTTCTATGATACATTAGTGAAAGGAGAAAGTCCAGAGGGGGTATTGCTAGCTTAATGGAGAAAAGGGAGCATGTGAGGAGGAGGACCCTGTAAAGGCATCTATCCTAAATAGATACTTTTGCTCAGTATTTACTGAAGAGAAGGTAGGGCAGGGCCCACAGCTCAGCATCATGGACACAGGGGAGGGAGGTGAGCACTACTCCTCTCACAAAAGAAAGGGTCCTACAAGAGCCTGCTAAGCTCAGGGTGGATAAGGCAATGGGACCTGATGGCATACATCCCAGGGTACTTAAGGAGCTAAAGGAGGAACTAGCAGAGCCATTAGCAGAATTGTTTAGTGAGTCTCTGAGCACAGGAGAGGTCCCAGAAGACTGGAGAAAGGCTCATGTGATCCCACTCCACAAGAGTGGTAGCAGGGAGGAGGCGGGAACTACAGACCGGTCAGTCTTACCTCAGTAGTGGGCAAGATTATGGAGGCACTCCTTAAGGAAAGGATAGTGCAACACCTGGAATCCATAGGGGCACAGGATCCAAGACAGCATGGGTTTACAAAGGAAGGTCCTGTCAAACTAATCTCATAGATTTCTTTGACTGGGTAACCAGAGTGGTGGACCAAGGGGAGCAGTTGATGTCGCCTACCTTGACTTCAGCAAAGCTTTTGACACTGTTTCACATAGAAGATTGATAAATAAGCTAGGTAGGCTCGGGTGGTCAGAAGTTGGTCAACTGGGTGGCAAACTGGTTGACTGGCAGAGAAACAGAGAGTGGTGGTAAATGGTATACAGTCAGAAGAGATGCAAGTCACAAGTGGGGTACCTCAGGATCAGTCCTGGGGCCAGTCCTATTCAACATCTTCATTAGTGACCTCGCAGATGGACTAGAGGGTAAGGCTTGTCTGTTTGCAGATGACACCAAGATCTGCAACAGAGTAGATGATCCAGATGGGGTGGGCAGAATGAGAAGAGATCTGGATAAACTAGCAGAATGGTCAGAAGAGTGGCAACTGGGATTTAATGCAAAGAAGTGCAAAATCATGCACATAGGGAAGAGAAACCCTGAAGCCACTTATAGGCTGGGAGGAGTTGCTAGCAGTCACAAAGGAAGAAAGAGACTTGGGCATCATCATCACTGATGACCTAAAATCATCCAAGCAGACCTCTAAAGCAGTAGGTAAGGCTAGGGGGTGTTAGGGTGTATTAGTAGAGGTATCACGAAGTCGAAGAGGGAGGTAATAATCCTCTGTACAAGACATTGGTTAGGCCCCATCTGGAGTACTGCGTGCAGTATTGGAGGCCACACCTTCACAAGGACATTAACTAAATTGAGGCAGTCCAGAGAAGGGCAACCAAAATGGTGCAGGGACTGCATCAGAAGACATATAAGGACAGATTAACGGAGCTCAATATGTATACCCTTGAGCAAAGGAGGGAGAGGTGATATGATCGACATTTAAACACCTTAAGGGCATAAACAAGGTGAAAGAGTCTAACATGTTTAAATATAAGAAAAATAGCAGGACAAGAGGACACAGCATGAGATTAGAGGAGGCCGATTAAGGGGAATGTGAGGAAATTTTTTCACAGAAAGGGTGGTAGATGCATGGAATGGCTTACCACAAGAAGTGGTGGCTATGAATACAGTGCAGGGCTTCAAACAGGCATGGATAGGCATAAGGAGCAATACAAATGACTATGAATAGATAGGTCACTGACAGAGCAAAGGCCGATGGTACATTTATAAGGTAGAAAAAGAAATGGGCAGACTGGATGGGCCTTGAGGTCCTTATCTGCCGTCAACTTCTATGTTTCTATGTTTCTATGTTTCTATGTAAGTCCCTTCACCTTCATGCGTGGCTCCTCAAGACATAGTTGCTTCCAGATTTGGAGTTTCCCGTAGGGTAGCTCAGGTCCTGGTAGAGGCCAGAAAGCCTTTTACCAGAAAAACATACGCTAAGAAATAGAAGCGCTTCTCCATCTGGGCCACATTGAAGGGTTGGGAACCTTTTTCTTGTCCTGTTCCTCAGGTCATGGAGTATCTCCTTCACCTGTCTGACCTGGGCGTGAGTTATTCCTCTCCGAAGGTGCATCTGGTGGCCATTTCTGCCTACCATATCATGGTGGAGGGCAAAACCCTGAATCAATTGGAGGTTTTCAAACCCTTCTTAAAAGGAATTCTGCATTTGAAACCCCCGGTGCGTAACCCTGCTCCACCGTGGGAGCTCAGCTTCACCTTGGAGAATTTGACTTTGCCTCCTTTTGAACCAGCAAGTATGTGTGACATGCGCTTTTTGTTCTGGAAAGCGCTCTTTTTAGTTGCTATTACTTCTGCTTAAAGGATTTCTGAGCTTCAGGCTCTGATGTGTAGGAAGCCTTATTTGATTTTGCACAGAGACTGGGTGGTTCTGCGTACTAATCCTAAGTTTCTTCCAAAAGTTGTCTGAGACCACTATGAATCAGTCTCTTCAGCTGCCAGTCTATTACCCTGAGCATGCTAATCAGGAGGAGGCACTTCTGCATACGTTAGACGTTCACAGAATTTCACGTTACTACTCTAACAGGACAAAAGCTGTCCGGAAAATAGACCAACTTTTTGTTTCTTTTGCACCCAAGTGAGACGGTGTTTCTAATTTTTTTTTTGGTGCCTCCCACTGCCAATGCTATCTGCCCGATCATGGACCCTCGGCTGCGACTCCCACACCAGCTGCCCTCCCAGTACCCACTGGCTTCCCCCCCCAGGGTGGGGTTGAGGCATCCGAACCCCTCTGAAGGGTGCCGCAACCGACAGGATAGGGCGGGAGTCGACCTGGGAGCCGATTGCAGCCAGGGGTGAGCATCATCCAGGCGGCGGTTGGCAGGCTATTTTTCTTGATGTTTTGCGAGGGCAGGGATGTGCAGTGACGACCAGTGTCCGTCCCGCCCTCCGAACTTGCTTGGTGCTGGCGCAAACAGTACACCCAGCCTCCGCTGGGTGCCAGTGTAGTGCCGACACATTCCCCACCCTCCCCCCGGAGGAGATCAGTCCTCAAATGCTCAATCCTTCTCCCCCTGGTCAGCTCTCCGGCATCCCAGGTCCGTTCTCGAACCCAGGTCACTGACATCGCAGATTAGCGCCCTGCCCCTGCGACAACGGGCCAGCAAGGTGCGGCAGTTTCTAAGCAATGCCTTTCCAAATAGTTGGCCCACTGCATTGGTTTTTGTTAACCAGAAGTATGGCAGAGTCCTTCCGGGGCAGGTTAAAGGACATTCTACCAGGGGCATGGCTGCCTCTACAGCCAGTTTCAGAAATGTGTCAGCCGCTGAAATTTGTGTGGCCGCCACTTGGAGTTCTGGCCACACTTTAACTAAACACTACGGTTTGGACATCGCCTCTAGGCACAGGGCTGGTTTCGGACTGGCTGTCCTCCAGGGACTGCTGTCCTGAAGCTGTTACTGCTTTTCAACAGGTTTCTTCCAGCCTCCCGTGGTCTTACTTCGAGATACAGCTCTTGCAGCAGGTAACACCATTAGGACTGAAGCCGGCAGGCGTCAGGACCCCACGGAATTCTTCTAGCTAGCTATCTTCAGCGGTCCCGCCAGATTCCCCAGTTCTTTCCCACCGTCGACTTGCATGTCTCGACCCTTCGGATCGTTTCTAAGGGCGCGATGCACGGTTAAGTTCTTTCTTCTGGAAAACATTCTTTTGTTCAGCTCAGTTGCTGCCTGATGTCCCCTCCAACCTCCGTTGAAGGCCATCCCTCAAAGTGCGCCTGAGGGAAGCAAATCCCGTTTAAGGATCCGCATTCGGCCTGCGTTCGGTGCCTAGGCCCAGACCACGACACCCGGTCCTGCAATTTCTGCCAGGGGTTCAACAGCCGGATCCGGATCCGTCCGCCAGAAGGCTCTGCAGGCTCCTGCTCGAGGAGAAGATTAAGGCCATGGACACCTCCAAGGGGATTCAGCAGAAAAGGCCGGAAACACTCTGAGAAGCACAGGAGAGGGTTCTTCAAGTCCCGCCTAGGGCCTCTGACTCGTAGTCCGGCTGCGTCCGGACTGCTCGCCTCCTGGGCCCATTCTCGCCTCCCCGCTGCGGTGAAGAAACCTTCGGGCTCCTCTTCCTTTTCACAGGCCAAGACCTCCAGGCCCTCTCTGTCGTCTTCCTCCAAAGCCCTGGTCAGGTCTGGGGACCGTCATCATCATCACAAGTCGGGTTCCCGCCATTCCGAACCCGATGTCAGGTCTGTCTTCTTGCCTCCTCCTCCCCAGCGAAAGACCAAGGAGCTCACCTCTCTTAAGAAGCCGTCGGACCCGACGTCAGCCCGTCCGCGTCGGCCACTCATTACAGGTCCCAGGGCCGTCCGACCACCAGACGCCTGCCGCCGGTCAGGGCTCGCCGGGTCGCCGGGCAGGAGGGCCGACGTCCGTACCTGTACGTTTAGAGAAGAGGACCCCGACGCCTCCTACCGACGTCGGTCAGGAGACTATCACAGAGGAGGAGTTGACGCAGCCCGAGGACCAGACGGGCAAACCCGGTCCTGTCACACCTCCCAGGGAACCCTCTCCACAACCTGAGGCCCCTGAGGAGCCGACGCCAGAACCCAACGACTGGCCACCGGTGCCTGGTCCGTCGTCGGGCCTTTCCCTTTCCGAGGTTAAGGAGCTCTTTTCTCACTGGTGGGATACCATTAAAAGGGATATGGTTCCCACACCGCCTCCTCCTCTTCCTCCTCCTCCTCCTCCACCACCTGCGACCCCTCCGGCTCCTGCGCCCCCTTCTTCGTCTGGGGCTGCAGGCCGAGTACCTCTCCCCCAGGAGCCTACGGACCCTCCAAGGGGAAGACCTGATAAAAGGAGACCTCCGTCTAGATCTTCTTCAGGGTCACCCAGTCCTAAGAGACCCAGAAGACGCCGTCGTTCGCCTTCGACGGAGGTTATGGGATCGGAGTTCTCAACAGGGTCCAGATCCCCCTCTTCTCTTCACATCCCCTCTCTGGACCCATGTGAGCTTCCTAGATCTCCTCCGGATGACCCATCGTTCTCTGAAATCATGAGACATATCCAAGAGAACATGGGATGGAATGCGGAAGAATTAGACCCAGAGAGACTACGCCTTGCTAGGTATCTTCAGCAGAAGGATCCTAAGTCTGTGGTGGTACCACCCTTGGTGGACACTTTTGTGGACATCACCAAGGCAGCATGGAAGCGTCCACCCTCGCTCCCGGCGATGCCGAAGAAAGCTGACCGCCTGTACAAGGCCCCTAAGGAGGACCAGTACTTGGCTCAACATCCTCTGGCTGACTCTCTGGTCATAACAGCCTCTCATGACCGGTCCCAGAGACCGCAACATTTGAGCACCCTGCCACTGGACCCGGAGTCCAAACAGCTGGACGCTATGGGCAGGCGCACGTTTGCTTCCGCTATTTGCGCCATCAGGTTCCTGAACTACTTGACCCACATGGTACAGTTCCAAAATGCCTTGTGGGAACAGAGACTGGATCTGGCGGAGAAATTGCCAGAAGGTGAGTAGAAGGAGGAGATGTTGCAGCTCCTCTGTACGGGTTCAGACGTGGGAACCCAGGTGCTGCGAGCCGCGTATGATTCCGCGGACTCCTCGGCCAGAGCGGCAGCTTCAGGCGTATGCCTCCGGAGACACTCATGGCTCCGTGTCTCCGGATTTACCCCGGATGTCCAGAAAAACATCATGGACACCTCTTTCGAAGGAGAAGTTCTCTTTGGTGCATCCTCTGAGAAGGTTCTCACCAAGCTCCAAGAGGCCGGGAAGGCGGTGAGGTCGGTCCAGGCAATGTACCGACCGAGGCTTAGTTCCTTTCGTAGGAACCAAAGCTGTTTTCGTGGATGGACACAGAGACAACAGTCCTGCACTGGTCCACAGTAGAGGGGCTCCAGTTCCCGCAGAGCCCAGGGAAGACAGCCCGCGGGCCGAGGTCAGTGTCCAGCTAAACTGGCTCAGCCGCTGGCCCTCCGCCCACAGCCTGATTCTCTTCCCGGCCCCGCCTCAGGATCAACGGATATCAAGGTCGGGGTCGACATGCGAATTACCTGCCAGGATGGCAGTCCATAACCACAGACAGGTGGGTTTTTCAGTTTATAGAATTCGCAGACAAGCCACACTCGAGGCCTTCTCTGCTCTCCCGTTACTCGGATCAGCACAAATTGCTTATCAGGCAAGAAGTACTTGCGCTCCTGCAAAAGGAAGCGGTAGAGTATGTTCCAGAGAACCAGAGAGGGTACGGATACTATTCCCACTTCTTTCTGGTTCCGAAGAAAACAGGGGACCTCCGTCCAATCCTGGACCTCAGCGACCTCAATATGTCGGTCGCCTACAAACGATTTCGCATGGTGACCCTGCAGGGTCTTATTCCTATGCTAAAGAAGGACGCCTTCTTAGCGTCCCTGGACATGCAGGACACATACCTGCATATACCAGAGCTCAGCGCACAGGAGGTTCCTGCGCTTAGAGTTTCTCGGCCACCACTTCCAGTTCCGAGCTCTCCCGTTCGGACTGTCATCGGCCCCCAGGGTCTTTACCAAATGCATGGCAGTCGTGGCAGCGTCTCTAAGGAGACAGGGCCACTATGTGTTTCCGTACTTGGACGATTGGCTTCTCATGGCCGCCTCCAGAGAGGCGTTGTTGATGGCTATCCAGAGCACCCAGACTCTGTTTCAGTCTCTGGGCATCATAATCAGTTATGAGAAGTCTCTCCTTGTACCGTCGCAGAAGCTGCAGTTCATAGGCGCAGTTCTGGACATCGTTCAGGGGAGAGCATTTCTTCCAGATGACAGAGCGGAACGCATCAGATCCCTCATCAGGGATCTCTCGATGAATAAGACTGTCCCTGCCAGGCTGGTCCTTCGTGTGCTCGGACACATGGCTGTGGCCATTCTGACCGTCCCTTTGGCAAGGCTCCACATGCGGGTAACTCAGTGGATGCTCAAGGTGCAGTGGGACCAAAGGCAAGACCACATGCAGCATCCGGTCAGGATCACGAACACCGAGATTCGAGATTGGCAATGGTGGCTAGACCCAGGGACACTTTCTGCGGGTGTCCCGTTTACAGCGCTGTCCCCGGAGGTAATCCTCTCCACAGACGCCTCAGGGCTGGGGTGGGGAGCACACCTGAATGGGGTGAGGTCCCAGGGAACGTGGACCCCTCAAGAAGCTCATCTCCACATCAACATTCTGGAGATGGGGGCGGTTCTTTACGCCCTGCAGGCCTTTCAGTCAGAGATCCCGTCAAATACTCTCTTGCTCCAAACAGACAATATGGCGGTGATGTATTACCTCAACAAACAAGGAGGCGCACACTCTTACCCCCTTTGCAGAGAAGCGAGAGTGTGGGATTGGGTAATTCGACACGGTGCGAGCCTGATTACAGTTCACGTTCCCGGAGTGGACAATACAATCGCAGACGGCCTGAGTCGTTCCCAGGCCAGAGTCCACGAGTGGGAACTTCTTCAAGAGGTAGCAGAGGATCTGTTTCTTCGATGGGGTACTCCAGAACTGGACCTATTCGCTTCCCCATCCAACGAAACTGCCCAATTTTTGCTCGCTAGATCCAGGGCCTGGTGTTTTCTGGCGAGACGTGTTGTCCCTCCTGGCAGACAGATTCCTCACGCTTCCTCCCTTCCCGCTGATCCAGAGAGTTCTTCTCAACCGCGCAGGTAGCATGCAACAATGATCCTGGTAGCCCCATTCTGGCCCAGACAGATCTGGTTCCCTTCTAACGCAGCTGTCCCGGAACCTCCATTCCGCTGCTTTCAGCTCCCATCTCTTGTCTCAGGAGGAAGGTTCTCTAGTCCACCGGACTTACGCTCACTGAACCTGCATGCTTGGCTCCTAGAGACATAGCCATTTTGCGACACGGGGTCTCGCAAGAGGTGGCGGAAGTTCTTTCCGCGGCCAGAAAGCTGGCAACGATGACGTACGCCATGAAATGGCGCTTGTTTTGCCTGTGGTCGCACACGCGGCCTTCCCCGCTAGGTTGCCCAGTGAAAGCGGTGTTAGAATACCTGCTCTCCCTTTCCATTCGGTCTCGCCATCCTCTATTAAGGTTGCACCTCTGCGCTATTTCTGCTTACCACCTCCGGCAGGACAGCGCACAGTGGCGCAACTTGACACCTTCTAGACTTTCTGAGAGGGGGTGTTACACCCAGGCCACCCATTAAGGACCCTGTAACCTCCATGGGATTTACTTTGTCCTGAACAACCACGCTCCCCTTTTGAACCTGCTACGGATTGCGAGCTGCGTTTCCTGTCATGGAAAACGTTATTTTTAGTTGCTGTTACGTCAACAAGGAGAATTTCCGAGCTTCACGCTCTCATGTGTAAGGAACCTTATTTGATTTTCCACCAGGACAGAGTGTCCCTGAGGACGAATCCTAAGTTCTTGCCTAAGGTGGTCTCTGCACTCACTCTCAATCAGGACATTGACCTGCCTATATATTTCCCTAAATATTCTAATAGAGGAGAAGCGCTGCTCCACACCCTGGATGTTCACCGCTGTCTTAGGTGTTACCTGAACAGGACTAAACAGCTTCGCAAGTTGGAGCAACTCTTCGTTTCCTTCGCTGACAGGATGATGGGCCAACCAGTATCGAAGTAGTCCCTTTCTCGCTGGCTTGTCCAGTGTATATCTTACTGCTATGATACAAAGCAGAAACCCCTCCCAGGTACAGTCCGGGGCCATTCCACTAGAGGGGTGGCTACCTCCTTTGCGGCACTTCGTAACGTCTCCTCCTCTGCCATCTGTGCTTCAGCCACTTGGAGCTCTGTGCATACTTTTATCAGGCATTATAGCCTGAACATTGCTTCACGGCGAAGAGCCGGTTTCGGCCTGGCCGTGCTACAGGGTCTCCTGTCCTAGAGTCAGGACTTGGTATGGACTTTCCTAGTTTCCTCCTCCCAGAATGCTTACAAGTGTTATTGCTTGGAAATCAGTCCTAATGGTGTTACCTGCTGCAAGAGCTGTATCTCGAAGTAAGATAGTACAGTTACATAAGAACTTACCGTAACAGTAGATCTTCGAGAACAGCTCTTGCAGCAGGTACCTTCCCGCCCACCTTCCCCCTTGGAGGAGGCATGGCTTTCCGAGCCTTTGGCAGGGGTTTACACCCTTTTACCTTCTGATGGTGGATCCTCGGTCTCCCCTTCTGATATCGTCCTGCAGCCGGAAGTCTCCGGCGGGAGAACTTGGGAATCTGGCTGGACCGCCCCCTTATGTACTACGCCTGACGTCGGAGGCGGGACCGACGTCGGGGGTGGTCCCCGCTGAAGATAGCTAGCTAGAAGAATTCCGTGGGGTCCTGACGCCTGCCGGCTTCAGTCCTAATGGTGTTACCTGCTGCAAGAGCTGTTCTTGAAGATCTACTGTTACGGTAAGTTCTTACATAACTGTACTTTCCTTCCTGTCCCTCGGACTCTTATTGCTTGGGACTCAGTCCTACAAGTAATTACCTACTGCAAGAGCCCTCTCGAAGTAAGATAGTACAGTTACGTAAGAACTTACTGTAACAGTAGATCTTCGAGAGAGGCTCTTGCAATAGGTAACCTTTTTCCTTCCCCCTTTTAGTCTGTAGCTCCTTTTCCTTGAGCCTTTGCTTTGCTCCAGGAGCCTCTTTCCTATTCTCCTGTCACACCTCTTCGAGGTCTCCAGCGGGAGAACTGGAGGGTGGAAGTGGGGACCGCCCATGCACTGGCATTGGTGATGTGATGTTGGGTGGGCGGTCCGCTGTCAGACACTGCTAGCTAAAGTTTGTGTGGTCCTGACACCAGGAGGCGCAGTATTACAAGTAATTACCTACTGCAAGAGCCTCTCTCGAAGATTTACTGTTACGTTAAGTTTTTATGTAACTGTACTTTCCAGTAGCACAATAACACTTTCAGATGAATCAGTGTGGAGAAGATAATTACAGGTGCAGGGTCTGCAACAGAAGCCATATGAGGAGAGACTAAAGGAGCTTAATATGTATACCCTTGAGGAACGGAAGGAGAGGGGGGACATGATAGAAACTTTTAAGTACCTCAGTGGAATCAACAAAGTCCAAGAGGGTAGCATCTTTCAGAAAAAGAGATGTGCAAGAACAAGGGGACACAATTTGAAGATAGAGGGGGGACTGCTCATGGGCAATGTTAGGAAGTATTTTTTCACAGAGAGGGTGGTGGACGCATGAAACAGCCTTCCTGAGGAGGTTGTGGGGTCTAAAACTGTGGGGGAATTCAAGAATACATGGGACAGACATAAGGCAGTTCTTGTGGGGGGTAGGAAGAAATAGGCTGTTGGTTAACTAGGATCTGCAGCTTATCCTGTAGGTAGGGAAATGGGCAGACTAGATGGGCCAGGTGGTCCTTATCTGCAGTCAAAGTCTTTGTTTCTATGTCAGGTGTTCAGTGCCACCGGGCCGGCCAAAAGCAGCAGTCTTACAGTAGGTCAAAAAAGAAATAAAGCAGCTGGAGTAGATGGGCTGCCCACTGAAGGTTTTTTTTTTTTACATAATCCTGATTACTGGGCTCACTTCCTTGCACCAATATTTACAGTTATAAATCAATATCTTATCTTTGTTCCTCTTTTTAAAAAGGGTAATAAACAAGATCCCAAGTCCTATAGACCTATTACTCTGCTGCCCATATCTATAAAATTTATACTAGATTGATTTTAGATAGGCTCCTAATTTGGACCAAGGAAAAAATCTCATTTCAGAGTTCCAATGTGGATTTAAAAAGGAACATAGCACCTTGGACTTAATCGTTGCCCTGAATTATTTGGCTGATAAGTATGTAAATAGGAAAAATGGAACGCTGTATGTTAGCTTTGTCGATTATAAAAGCTGCATTTGATTCGGTTAACCATTCCATTTTGTGGGAGTTGCTAGATAACTTTGGGTTAGATCCTCATTTATTGGCAATTTTGAAAATGTTACATTACAATACCACGGCAAAAATTAGATTCACAAAAGACAGTGCTTTAGCAAAATACATTTTTGTAAAAAAAGGAGTGAAGCAAGGGTGCTTACTTGCTCCCCTGCTGTTTAATCTTTATATTGAGTTACTGATCAGAAACATCTCTGCTACTGATACCTATGCTTATGACTGGGCTCTCCACTATCCTCAGTCAGAGGACAGATGGTAGTAAGATGGGTAAGTTTCAGAGATGCCAGGTGATGGGTCTGGAGGGACTGGACTGGAATGGGGCCTGTGGGGCATATACATGAGATAAAATACTAATTACCAATAACAAAAAATACCACAAATCAGCCTTGGCAGCTGCTGGGTCAACTGCACCGCTTGCAGTACTGGAAGGAAAGGAGGTGGTGACTGCAACTGTTACCTTGATGGTCTCAGCACTGTTCCAAGCTAGGACTGGCATCAGAGGGTGTTTCTTGTACAGTTTCCAGGAGATGTGCATGGCCCTGTAGACCGTTGGGAGAATCCTTCCCACTACAGGATGAAACACAGGACACATCACTGTCACAGGTCGTGGGATCGGGAATGATCATGCTATTTCCCTTCCTTTGACCACTCTACTCTGGTCGAGTTTCCTCAAGTCAAGGGCCGGGTCGAAGTTTCCGTGGTAACTGGAACTGTCAGCCTCGACTCCGGTCAACCACGCAGTCAAGATTTTTCTCAATCTGGTTGCCCGCTGTCTGAGGAGATTGAAGAGTTGATTTCCCAGATCTTGGTGCTTTTCGTCCTTATCTAGGAGGACGGGGACCAGTCAGTACCACTAGCTAAGTTGCCTCAGGAGCTGCCCACACTGGTGGTCATGTCATGCTTCCTTGACATATTTTGGTCCTGCTACCCAAGCAGCTGGCCTATACATATCCTGTGGAGGACACTTGTCGATGTCGGTCTTTGGGCCAACGGCAGAAGTCAAGGTGCTGCTCATGTTCTCGAGCTCATTTGACTGAGAGGCACCTTTATATATTCTGCTCGACCTCCTCATCCTCGATTTAGGAGAAGCATTGACAGTGTATGCGTCAATATTGATTTGGCAGCAATAGACCACTGCAGGGAGGATAGGGCTTTGCCCCCAGGCCAGTGGTCCCTTGACCCTCACCGGCCACTTCCCTGCTGGGCTGTCTGGTTCGGCAGACCATGGCATCTGCTTCGCCTCCACTTCAGGTCATGCCCCCTCCTCCACAGCCTCAGTCTGCGACCTCCTTTGAAGGAGTGCCATGCTGCCTCCAGCTTGTCAGGCCAGCTGTCTGTGGCGATCACCTTGATGATGGTTCTTGGGTGGTCCATGGCTGGAGGAAGTCGAGGGCCATCTTTGAGTAATATTCCGACTTGGAAGCTGAGTTATCATTGGCTTCGACCAGGACTTAGCAGTTCAACCAAGATTCCTTGGAGGATCGATCTGAGGCTAGGGGTCCGACATCTTTTGGGGCATTGCTCCAACCTATGTCTGAGTCATAGATACATAGATACATAGACAGTGTCGGCAAATAAGGGCCTATGGCCCACCCAGTCTGCCCATTTGAGCTTGTAAGTTCAGTTTGTTTTCGTAGAAGTCTGTTGCACTTTACCCCTGACCTCCAGAATTCCTTTATGTCTATCCCATGCATTCTTAAATCCCGTGATTGTTTCAGCCCCCACCACTTCCTCTGGCAGGGTGTTCCACTTGTCCACCACCCGTTCTATGAAGAAATTCTTTCTCATGTTTCCTGTGAATCGCCTCCCTCCAACTTCATCCCATGCCCTCTAGTCCTGGAACATCTTTTTCGCTTAAAAATAGTGTTTTCCTGCACCCTGTTCCTCCCTGTAAGATACTTGTATGTCTCTATCATATCCCTCTCTCCTCCTCTCTCCAGGGAGTACATGTTCAGTTCCTTCAACCTGTCTTCATAGGACTTGTGATGCAATCCATGCACCATCTTTGTTGCCCTCCTCTGAACCTTCTCTACCCTGTCTATGTCCTTACGTAGGTGTGGTCTCCAGAACTGTACACTGTACTCCAGGTGGGGCCTCACTAGTGTCTTGTATAGCGGAATTATGACCTCCCTTTTCCTGCTGGTAATGCCCCTGCATGAGTCCATGAAAGTGCCTTTGGAACTGGTGTAGAAACAGGCTAAGTACCCATTCACCAATATCCTTGGTAAAGATGAGTCATCTGGGGTCACCTTCCCTTTGGCTGAAACCATTTTGAGACTGACCCTGGATCTTTGGCAGCATCCTGCCTGTCACCCCCTACCTGAATGGTCTGCAAGTACGCAGTCCCTATGGGCACTCTATCTGTTTTTTTTTTCCAACACCCTTACAGCTGATGGCTTGGTGTAAGACTCTGGCTTCTGCAAATCAAAGGGCCAAGGGGGGTGTGAACAAACCTCTTGACAAGGAGTCCGAGAAGATTGACTGCATGGCCAAGAAAGTTTACATGGCCAACTTCCCTCGGCTCCAGAAGGCCAGCTACTCTGTCATGATGGCTGATTTCAGTCATTCCTTTTTAGGGGTAGTTGGGCTGCTTCCCCTATTCCCAGCTGATCACCAGCAGATTGCTCTCTTCCAGGTTGGAGAGACATCACACAAGTGGTTCCTGAATCAGGAGGTGATAGACCTCCTGTTCTCCTAGTGGGACATCCCTCTGATGGATCTGTTTGTCTTTTGGGAGAACAACAAACTCAGGCTGTTTTCTGCCCACCCATCTCAGCCTGGGACACTGCAGAGGGATGCCCTCTCAATGCCCTGGACCCCTGTCCTTCTGTATACCTTCCTTCCTCTCCCCTTAGTTCACAAGGTTGTGATCAGAGCTCGGAAGGACAAGGCACAGATGATCCTTGATAGTTCCAGCGTGGCCTAGACAGTTCTGATTTCTGGATCTCCTGGGTCTCGGCAGCAGACTGCTGTGGAGGCTGCCTTTCCGCCCAACTTGCTAACCAGGCAAGGGGACGGTCCTGTACCTGGACCTTTAGCCCTGCACCTCTCAGCCTGGTTTCTAAGTAGCTAGAATTCCAGGCTTTTGGCCTTTTGGAGACCTTCTCCGTGTGGTGGCAGCATCTTATAAAGCATTGACTCACAAATGTGTGCATTTAAGTGGAAGAGATTCTTGGTCTGGTGTCAAGGGACGGAACTTGATCCCTTGCCTGCCCAGTTCCAAGCATTCTTGACTACCTCTGGTCCCTAATACAAGTGGGACTGAGAGCCACAACCCTAAAGATGCACCTGGCTGCCATCTCTGTGGGCTGGTATGCCGACAGTGGTGCAGGAGAAAGTGGTCAAGCACTTTTTTAAAGGCCTGGATTATGTGTCCCTTCCGTTGCTCAAACTTCCACCTCCTTGGGACCTACTGCTGGTGCTGGCTATGCTCATGGGCAAGCCATTTTAGCCTATATACAAATGTGAGATGTCACACTTGTCATGGACAACCATCTTCCTTATGGCTATAATGTCAGCCAGAAGGATCAGTGAGCCCTAGGCCCTTCTGGTGGAATCTCATTATTTGGTGTTCCATAAGGACAAGGTGGTCCTTCATCCCAACTTGAACTTCCTTCCAAAGACTGTGTCAGAGTTTAACCTGAATCAGGTGATCAACCTTCTGGTTTACTTCTTGAACACAACCTTGGATGCTAACCACAGTCTATATTCCTTGGATCTGCAGAGGGTACTTTTTTAATATACGGAGCGCACTGCGAGAGTTTGAGGAGAGGCTCAACAGCTGTTTGTCAACATGCTGACGCTGCTCCTGGCAGACCGACATCTTAGCGGACTGTTGCCAGGTGGATTGCATCCTCCATCGATCTCTGCTACAGACTGACTGATAGCGAGTCGCCCAGGGGGCTTCAGGCTCATTCCACCAGACATACCTCTGCCTCACTGCTGCTTCCAGGGATATTCCTGTTGCAGACATGCAGTGCTGTAACCTGAGTTAAAGTGCAAATTTTCATCTTCCATTATGGCATCCATGTAATGAGTCATTGGGATGCTGCTTTTGGGTGCTTAGCCCTCCAGTCTCTATTCACCAACTAGAGGAGTGCCCCTTGCCCCCTCCTCCCGGAGGACTGCTAGAAGTCTGCCTATGTGTGGATAGTGAACTGAATCCAAGCCTTTAGAAATACAGGTTACTCTGCTGTAACCATAGTTCTAAGAGTGATACAGTATTCAGTTCACATCCACACCACCCGACCGAGCTCCCCTGGCAGGTGGCACCCACATCCCTATTTCCAGCTTGCAAGATGTGCCGTCAAGGGGCGGAGCCAGATGACATACCACCCATACGGTGGGAGGAGCTTACATTCTGGTGACTCAGCTGTGTCTTTGAAAACTGCCTATGTGTGGATATGAACTGAATACCATTTTAAGAACTACAGCTACTGGTGAGAACCCGGTATTTTTGAGCCACCCAGTTGCTGTGGGTGATGGCAAAATGTGAGTGTTAAGTGACCATCACTGAGTTCTGCATCATGTGTCTCCCCAGGTGACTAGTTAATATTTTTTCTACAGATCTTTTTTCTCCCTTTTTGCCTCCTTTTCATCTCCTGCAATTCATATGTAAATTTGTATCTTACTTCAAGGGGGCTTTTGCAGTAATAATAATAATAATAATAGTTTTATTTATAAAGCACCTTTCAGAATGTCAAGGTGCTGAACAATTTCAAACAATCCAAAACTCTAAATAAAAATCATAAAACATCCATAAAATCAGCATATCGTCCAAATATCATATAAATAATAAAATCGAAAAATTAATACAATAACTTAATTATCTAAAAAGGCCATACTCCATAAATATGTTTTTAAGTCTTTCTTAAATAACTCCACGGAGGTGCACTGCCGTAACCGGCATGGTAGAGAGTTCCAAAGAGTGGGTGCAGCATGCGAAAACGCTCTGCTGCCAGAAGATTTCAAACTCACTCTTGGGATCTCTAACAACCCCATGTCGGCCGAGCGGAGTGATCGGTCAGGGCAGTAAGGAACCAGAAGGTCTTTCAGATAGGCTGGACGCTGGTCGTGAAGAGCTTTAAAAGTCAGTAAAATGACTTTAAAGGTGATCCACCACCGCATAGGAAGCCAGTGCAGTTCGCGCAGCACGGGAGTAATATGACAGACCTACTTGTCTAGTCAGTACCGGGCTGCAGCGTTCTGCACCAGCTGTAGGCTGACTTGATTTCAACCCAGAAAGCCCAAAGTAAAGGCACTGCAATAGTCCAAACGTGAAGAAACAAAAGCATGGACCAAGGTAGGCAGGAGTCGGACGGAACAAGGTGCCTAACCCTGGCAGTGTTCCTAAGATGATAAAAGGAAGTCTTGACAACGGCTGACACCTGAGATTTGAGAGTCAGCCTGTCGTCAAGAATAAATCCAAGGTTACGCACCCATTCAGAGGATGAAAGAGATACACCACCGAGAAAAATTCCAGATGGTGCACCAGTACATGGCCTCTCAATCCGACCACCTGGGTCAACTACCAGAACCTCTGTTTTCTCCGAGTTCAACTTTAGCCAACTAGAATCCATCCAGTCTTGGATCTCCCCCAGACAGTTATTAAACACCGAGCGAGCTCCATCCTGGTCGGGTGCGAAGACTAGATAGAGCTGGGTATCATCTGCATAACAGTGAAACCTCAGCCCATATCGTCTTATGATACCTCGAGGCATGTACACTGCAAACAACATGGGTGATAGCACAGATCCCTGAGGCACTCCACACAACAAAAGATTGGGTCAGAGGAAAAACCCCGACACAACTCTTTGTGATCTTCCGGTGAGGAATGACATGAACCATTGCAAAACGGTTCCAGACATACCACAAATTTGCCCCAGGCGAGCTAATAACACCATGTGGTCCACAGTGTTAAAGGCTGCAGAGGGATCAAGAAGAACCAAGATAGAACATCTCTTCTGATCCCTCGCCATCAGAAGATCATTTAACACCCGAACCAGCGCAGTCTCGGTGCTATGTCTTTTCCAGAAGCCAGAGTGGAAGGATTCGCAGACATTATGGATGGTTAAATGGTCATCCAATTGAACAGCTGCGACCTTCTCAATAACCTTCCCAATAAAGGGGAGGTTAGAGATAGGCCGATAGTTTGAAAAACAGTGTGGGTCCAAGGAAGCTTTCTTCAAAGAGGTCACCACTGCCTCTTTCAGAAACCAGGAAACTCACCTAACTCCAAGGAGCACCACACTGTTTAGCCTGGGACCGGACCGATGATGTCAGAACAACCCAAAATGAGGGGAGTCGGTCCGGGATCCAAACCACAACTTGAGGGACGCATAGTATGGACGATCCTCATAATGTCCACGAACTCAGGTCGACAAATGGAACTCCAGGAGAAATGGGGCACAGTGATCCCACACTGTCCAAAAGCATCACCCTTAGAGGATGCCGGACCCAGGTTTGCCCTGATGTCGGCCACTTTAGTTGCAAAGAATAGAGCAAGCTCATCGCACTCTACTTGCGAAAAAGCTTTCCGAACTTGCAGGCAGGCTGGGTTGCACAGTCTGTCTACCGTTCGGAACAGCTGAGCCGGTCGATTCTGAGCAACTGCAATCTCCCTGGACAGGAATTCTGCCTTCTTATGGGTGATTGCAGATTGATAGCTAACATAATGTTCCATCAATCTAGAGTGGTAGGCAACACCGTTAGGACTAAGCTGCTAGGCACTAGGACCACACAGAAGACTTCTAGCTAGCAGTCTATAACAGGGGACCCTGACATTGGCACGCCAGCATCCGCCAGTGGTTTAAGAGGGGCAGTCCCCCACACCAACTCCAGTTCTTTTCCCACCGTCGACCTGCACTCGTCGGACCTAGCGGAATGTTGCTTCAGTTGACCACCATGTATGGTGCCGACAGCAGTGTCAGTGGCTCAGCAGGTAGCACACTCGCCTCTGAGGCCAGGAGATCAGAAGGCTGTGGGTTCTATCCCCACACCAGGCACTTGGGTTAATATCCCAATACTGACACTGCAGTGCAGCATGAGGGTTTGGTGCTGCACTCCTGAGGTGCCGTCTTTCGGATGAGACGTTAAACCAAGGTCCCATCTGCCTGTTCTGGTGGTAGTTCAGGTGGATGTTAAAGATCCCATGGCACTTCTTGAAAAGAGTAGGGGAAGTTTTATTGAAAAGAAACACAACATCACACTAAAAGAAATAACGATATCACAGTATCATACAAAATTCATAAATAAGAAAACAAGCATTATTACAGAGATCATAAGGAAAGAAAATGTTGCCAAAAAGAATCCACTGTATCAATAGAAAATTTAGCAATATCCCTAGTTTTAACAGATGATAAACCATTCTCAATCTGTGAAAATATGGTACTGTATAACACTGTCTGTTGTTGTAATACAAATTGGCACTGGGTCTGCCATAAAAAATATTGAATAAAGGAAAAAAAAACTTTCAAAGTGCTTTTGGGATGTAACCTCCAGATCCCTGTATAATCCCCTAAGACTATGGTTTGGTAAGAAATCTGATTTTTAAAAAGGGCAAATTCCAATGTGTAGCAGCGTCCTGCCAAAAAACTTTACTATAGGGACAAGTAACAAAAAAATGTACCATAGTTTCTTCACAGTTTATACAGGTAGATCTTAAACAAAACCTTTCCGACACGGGCTTATATTTTAAATTTCCTCTAACTCCAAAATCTCCCTTGCATAGAAAGCCAGACAATATCCCAAATATGTGGGGGAATCCTAAAATCTGTTAGCTTCCTTAAAGAAAATGGCATTTTAGAGGGCGCACATTCTGTAAATAGAACACTTTTTTGAATATCAAATGCAGTAAAATTATAAAATGATTTCCTAGTAAGAGTGAGTAAGGTCGGAAAAGAGACTTTCCACTGTTGCATCTTTTCCAAGGTAGATATAACATAAGATGGTAAGAGGTATGTTAACAGAATTTTAGGTGGCAATAATGACCATTTATCAAAATATTGAGACCAAATAAATTGTGTCCACAACTGCCAGGACAGGGTAGCAGGAGTCCATAAATAAGTAAAATAAACAAAAAAAAACAGGGAGTGGTAGAAAACGATAGGGTTAACCATGGCCAGACCTCCCTTATTAATAGGTAAATAAGTGATGTCTAGACGCACAAGATTCAATCTATTACCCCAAAGCATCTGAAAAAAAGAGACTAAAAAGTCTAGTTTCCAGATGCAATGGGGGAGGAAAAACATAATATAAAAATAAAAAGACAGGGAGCAAGAATTCTTTAATTATCATAATTCTTTTCTTCTTCTCGAATTTCCATCCCTTCCAGCGATGAATCTTAAATTCCCCTACACGTAACTGTTTCTCCCAGTTATAAGTTGCCCGATCCCCTGGACCAAACCAAATACCTAAAATTTTATGGGGAGAAGAAACTGGAATACCAGAAATATCCATAGGAACTGGGAGAGTAGAATTTAGGGAAAAAATAAAACTTTTCTCCATATTAAGCCGAGCTCCAGATAAAGTCCCAAAATGGGAGAAAATCTGTAAAGCATTAGTTAAAGAGGGAATATCCTGAACTAACAATGTAACATCATCCGCATAAGCAGTAACTTTCTCATGCGGTAACAAAGGCGAAGGAGCCATACCCAAAATGTTACTATCCCAAAGAATTTGTCTTATTATTGGGTCTGAAACAAAATAATATAGAAGGGGACTTAAGGGACAACCTTGTTGTACCCCAACTGTAAGAGGAATATTAGTACCAAAAAGACCATTAACCATTGGTACAATAGTAGCTCCAGCATACAGGGAAGAAATCCAAAACACAAAAGGTTTTGGAAGACCATAGTGAAGAAGTAGGGGGAAGAGATATTCATGCCAAACTTTATCAAAGGCTTTGGCCTGATCCAAGGCTACAACATATCCAGAGATCTTATTTGTATGGCTGACTTCAAATAAATCCCGTAGGAGATACAAATTATGTTGTATACGCCTGTTAGGAATGGCACAAGTCTGAGCAGGATGTATGAGAAGATCAGCCACCAATAACAATCTATTATTAAGAATTTTGGCTAAAATGCTATAGTTACTATTTAATAAACTTAATGGTCTCCAATTAGTTAGCAAGGCTTTATCTCCTGATTTAAATAGAAAATATAAGAAAGAGATATTAAACCGAAAATATGAAGAAGAGGAAGTCAACATAAAGTTGAAAACCTTAGGTAAAAAATAAAGCATATAATCAAAAAAGTTTTGTAAAAGTCATTGGGAATACCATCCAACCCAGGTGAAGTACCCATACTTAATTGAGATATGGCAACCTCAAGTTCCTCGGGGGGGATATAGGTTGTACTAATGGAGTTACCATGGAGATAGGAACCTGGGGTAGTGTTGCAGTAAATCTGGAAAGAGCAGGAGAGGGCTGATCTAACTTAGAGTGAAATGTATTACTAACAAATTGCTGCACTACTGCTAACATCTCCAAATCCATTTTTACTACAGTGCCCGTAGGTGAGGTAAGATGAGTCATAAGGGTATTATCTAACCTCTGTTTACATGCATCAAATGGATCCGAAGCAGGCGACTTCCTGGTACTGAATTTAAATTCCATTTCCAAGGATTTAGCTCTATCATATTGATAGGTTTTCATTTGTTTTTTTAATTCCAAAATTTGAGAAGTAAAGCTATACCTATCACGAGGAGGAAAAGACATTAATTTATATAACTGATTCCGTAAAAGAAGATATTTTAAATAGAGTTAGCCTGATGTTTACCAAAAGAAAGCGTAAGGTTCTTTAGCTCCATTTTAGTATCCAGCCACCAATTCAGTAAGGTGTCATAAGAACATATAACTGAATCTCTACTGGCAAAGAAAACTTCAGTCTGAGAAAAAAGGTGAGGGGTATCAAAAAGAGACATATTAAGTCTCCAACGGTTATGTGGAGAGAAAACTTTAGGAGGGATAGTATGTAAACTTAAAGTACAAAAAAGAATATTATGGTCCGAAAACTCAGAAGGCTGAGACTTACAAAAAATAGGAATCAAATGTTTGGAGATAAAAAAACATGTCAATGCGGGTAGCAGGTATATATATCTATGATAGGTAGCTCCAGTACCTGTAGGGTGTAGATTACAAAAAGCATCCGTCATACTAGCCCCAGAAAGAATTTGTATCAAAGCATTGGAGTCACAGTATATTTTTTTCTGGGTGACCCCTGTCAGGGTAGTATCCAAACTACAGTTAAAATCACCTCCCCAAATAATATGTTCTTTTGAAAACAAAAAAGGTTTAATCTCCTCAAACAGCTCAATTCTAGCTGATTTGATTTGAGGGGCGTAAATATTAATAAAACAAAAACAAAAATCCCCAAGGAAGCCATCAAGTACTAAGGCCCTGCCAGGCTTAGTTTAGTATCAATAAGACGAGAAATGCTAAAGTGAGTGGATTTAAAGAGAATACCTATTCCGTCTGCAGCTTCTAAACCAAAAGTCCAAAAAGAAGGCCCCCAATGCCAACGTTTTTTAAGCAGCTGTACCTCAGTAAGTGAGGAAAGACGAGTTTCTTGAACAAAAATAACATCGACTTGAAGAGACTCAAAAAAGGAGAATAAAGATGTCTCTTTTTTTATAGGTTTTTAAACTGCAGACATTGAAAGGCAGAAGTTTTAAATTAGCCATCTAAAAAGTTTGTCAAGGCTCACCTTTTAAACTGCTACTGGCTTTCCTCATTTTACCTTTTATACCTTTTTTGTCTTTAGAAAGCTCAGTAGATCTACTCTCTTCGTCTTCAGCAGCCAACTCTGATCTGTGTGAAGTGTCTGACTCTAAGTCAGAGTCCCCAAAATCTTCCTGAAGGGGAGAGAAAATGTTTGTGGTAGGAATAGGACAGGGAGTGGGAATCTTCAGAGAAGACCTAGCAAATCTACGCCCTTTAACAGTTTCAAATATGGGGGGTGGGGGGGGGCATGGCAGGCCCTTTTAGAGATAGTGTGATCAACAATATTGGGGTTAGACCACAATTCAGGAGCAGGAGCAGGGCCCTGGTCAGGGGTTATTGTAGGCCGAACCTCAGCAAGAGAAGAAACAGATTTGGTTATAACAGAAGGTGATGCAGAAGAAAAAGGTGTGGGATCTGTGGATGAAAGACCACTAAATCATCATGATTCCAACCTTCAGTCCTATTTCGTTTAGCCCAGGGACACTGATGAAAAGCATGCCCTTTTTTTATCACATAAATTACACTGAAAGATATTCTCACACAAATCCATAGAATGACCATATCCCCCACATAATGAGCATTTTAACATATCGCAAGAGCTGCTGATACGAGTTCGTGAACCACATTTGTAGCACGTTCTGGGTTGTCCGCTATAGAAGCAAACACCTCTGTCCTTACCCAGAAAAAAAATGTTAGGTAAGTGAATAATGTCTGAATTCACCTGAAATAACTTTACTTTGAATTTCCAACCTCCTGTCCAAATACCTTCTAAATCCAACAGGGCTTCAGGAGGGTCAAGTATGTCACAGCGATTCTGTAACCAGTGATAAATATCACTAACATTCACCCTTCATTACGGAACATGATAGTAACATACCGAATTTGAGGTCTAGTAAGGGGGATGGCGAAAAAGGGGGCCCATAAAGGTGTATTTTTCAGGGCTGAAAGCAAAACAAAATGGTTATATTGAATGCATGCTGAAAATAGAAAATAAAGTTAAAAATCTACATTTTGACCTTAGGACTTCTTCAGGAAATATCTAAAAGAGAAAAAAAACAAGTTAGTGTAGAGGAGAGGTAAAATGAGAGAGAGATACAGTATATATGTGGAGAAAGAAGAAAGGGGAGGCTCAGGGAGAAGAAGTGATAAATGGTAAGATTAAGAGAGAATCTGTGAAACAAAAAGGTGATGATGGGAAAGATAAAGCATAATGGGAGTGAAAGAGCTGGGGAGTTCCCAGGTGGAGACTAATTAACAGAGCCTAGTAAGAAGGCTGAAAGGTGACAAATGCGTGGGAAGGAGACAGAAATGGAAACATGGTGAAAATGAAAAATAAATTAAATGAGTACAAAAACAAATAGACTTTAGGGAAAAAAAGGGATGGCTGAAAGGTGTTAGTGGAAAATAAGTCTATCATTTAAACCAGAGGATTGCTGGGAGTCAAGGAGGATGATCAGCTTGGCTTCCATGTTTTTTCTATGGTCAGGATCCCAGAAGCCCTGCTGAAGGACACAAACAGAAAGGTCATTGACATTGTGGTCCCTGGAGATAAAGTGGGATACAATGGGTTTAGCAGTTTCATCATTCCTGATTGCTCTGTAATGTTCAAGGCTATGATTGAGTTTAAAACTTATATCGAACGAGTCTTCCCCAGAAACATGAATTAAAGCATACAAGTCAGAAGGAAGAAAGTTCATAGAACCGCTAAGTAAGATATTAGCCACATAGTATCTGTCAGGGTGAGTGGCAAGACCACCTCTATATCTCAATCTTACTGCATTCCTCCTAGGGGCTTGCTCTAATTTGTTTTTGAATAAATCAGCCACAGGAATACGCCTAGATTGCTCTGTACCCCCTGTAGTTGCAGAACCCTGTCCAGACTCAGAAGTACAACCTGCCCCCCCCCCCCTTCGAGGAAGTGCTGGGGCCTAAAATGGCCTCAGACTCCTCTGAAAGAAGGTGCACACCATTAATAAGTTATTTAGAAGAAGATAAACCAGTCTCTGTACCTGAGCTCAGTAAGTCGGCATGCTTAGAATAAAGTGATCTATCGTCCACCCAGTCAGGATCAGGAATCCAAGTTCCAGAAAGTGTCTGAAGCCAGCCTGCCTGGGAAAGAGTTTTCTCGGCCAACCAGTCCCCAAACCCAGCAGAAGTATTATCCTGAAGACCAAATTGCCGCCGAACAACCTGAGGTGTGGAAGAATTTTGCCCGTTTGCTGAAAACGGTTCCGATCCTGTGGTACGCTCAACCGCCATATCCGGAAGTGCAGGCATGAGAAACGGGTCCGGAGGAGCAACTGAACCCATCACAGAAGTTCCGAGGTCGCAAGGTAGGAGGGAAGAGTCAGTGGTACAGCCCGGAACAGTAGAAGTAATACCAGTCTCCCACACCGGCGGCTCGCCGGCTTCCTCCATTGAAGGATCAAACACACCATTCACTGGCGTCCCATTCCCCGGGACAACAACTGCTTCATTTTGCACGAACTGCATAGCTCCATTAACGGGAGCCTCCACGCGAATGTCCTTCTCCATACAGATCTGCAGTGCTTCTGCCATTCTGCAGAACTAACACAGCCCTCTACTGGCCACAGAGCGCCAGCAGAGTAGGGGAATTTTCCTCGGTGCCCTGGCCAAATTTCCCCCATTCACTAAAATACCACCAATAGCTTAATCTGGTTAAAAATAAATAAATCAGTTGGCATTCATCTGTATCCCCTCCCCCGGGTTGTGCCAGAAAATAGGCAGAATTTGTCTAGTGCACTTACCCGGTCAACAAAAATAAATAAATATAAGCCTAACTTTCAGATTTTTGTCATGTTTTGACCTTTGTTAGTCGGCTCCTTGTCTTCGCTGACCTCCTCTGCGGATACAGTACCTGCAAATCTAAATATGCCTGTGGCAAGCAGATTCCAGAAAAGGACAGCCATTCCTCCTGCATCATCTGCCTAGGCACGGATCATGATACCGAAGCCTGCCAGAAGTTTAACCAGGTCATGCGGAAACAATGCCAGAAGGCTCTGGAGGCCCACCTTCTCCAACAGAAATTGGCCACCATGGAGAAAGAGCTGCAGGCCTGGAGTACAGCCTCGGAGACCTCCTCTGAGGCCACCACTTCTGCCAAGAAAAAGCACAAGAAACATCGGGACTGTGAACTGTCTGCTTCTGGGACACGGTCATCTCCGGGAGCCACGGCCAATGCTGGCGCGCCCCCCCCACCGGGGGTCGATTTGAGCAACCACACCAGCCCTTCTTCCCTCTGGGCTGCCTCTGGTCACACACCCCCACCATGATCACTGTGGTGGGCGGCGCTTCTGCGGGTTTGGGGGACTCTTCTTGTGTCCCGCCGCCCCTGTCGCTCAGGTCCTTTCACCCTCAGGGTCCTCAGCCAGGTGGCCTGGCTGGGTCTCTGGATGTCAGTACTTCTACTGACACCCACCAAACTGCGGCGTCTTTGCTGGATCCCGGTTTGGTGTCCAGTGATGTCCTCCAACCAGCGCTGTCTGTCGCTCACTCCTGCAGGGCCACAGCCCATGCCTGAGGCCCAGTACCTCGAGCTCCTTAACTGCCGCTGGTGATCCTTGTTCCAGGATCTCCCCACCAGGGCCGCCATCTGCTATTCTTCCCCAGTTGGACCCGGCGCTGGGCCGCCCATTGCCAGGATCTGCTGGTCCTCCCAGTGGACCAGGCACCTCCAGCTGTGCCACCCCGGTCCTTTCTTCAGATCCCTGGGTGCCACCTCAGAACCTGGATCTTCCAGGGCCATCACCTGACCAGCAGCAGCCATCAAGTCTGCCTGCTGGCGGTTCTACAGGCCCAACTCTGGGCCTCCCATCTGTTCCATCTATACCGTAGTCGGGCCCCTTATCTGGTCTCCCGACGCATTACCCGGGTTGTTCTTACCTCCCAGCATTCCTTTGTTGAATGCCAGCTGACTACAGCACTCTTCTCAATGCTTGGTAGCCGTCTGCTCAACACGTGGTGCTTGCCCGGGCAATGCCGATGTTGGGACATTCCCCGATGCAAGATCCTCCTTCGCTGGATAGGGAAGCTCCTCCTCATTCAGTGGAGCACCTAGCGGATGCTGGGGCTGTCACTGGCTCCAGCCTGTCACTGCCCCAGCACCCCACTTCAGAGTCCGAATGTTCGGTAAATGTGACAGACTCCTTGGAGCCTCTGGGTTCTCCTCTCACTCGTCACCTGGAGGAAGTGTAGGTTAGGGGAAACCCCTAAATCCCCTCCAGAGGATCTTTCTTTTCTGGAGGTGATGAGGCTTATCCAGACCTCTCAAGCTTGGCGTATGGAGGAGCAGGACCCCCAATGTTGGCATCTAGCAGAGCATTTGCACCTCCCGGAGGTTGTGTCAGTCAGTGGTAATCCCACTTTTAGTGGTCCCCCACGACGATATTACCTCTACCATTTGGCAACAACCGGCATCAGTCCCTCCCATGCTCAAAAAGGCAGATCGGTTATACCACACCCCTGATGGCTGGCCTCATTTCGATACCTACCCTATGGCTGACCCGCTCTGTTTTATCAGAGACCCATGACTTTTCCACAGAGTCTAGACACCAGAGAGACTTCCCTCTGGATAGGGAGTCCAGGCATTTGGACATCCTAGGGCGAAGGATCTGCGCCTTCTTCACCGTGGCCTTGTGTGCCCAGAATTATCTGCCTCGCATGATGGTGCATCGGCAGTTTCTTTTGGGACAAGCAGAGGACATAGTGCAATCTTTGCCAGATTCCCCTTCTAAGAGTCAGTTGGAGCTGGTCTGGTGGCGCTGAGGGTTGAGGCGCTGGACTCCACATCTTGCGCCACGCCAGCAACTTGGGTTCGGGAGTGCACTCGGACCATCGGGGGTCGGCAGGGGAAGAGTAGGATTGAGCGTCCGTTGGACTGCTCTCTTCTCCTGGGGAGGGTGGAGCTGTGTTTCCCGGCAGTTAGCGGCCCTAGTGGTGACTGAGGGCAGCAATTTGGGAACGCCACAGTACGTGGTGGGGACGTGGCGGACATCCTGCGGGTGGGTACTGAACGTGCCAGCAGCGCAATGATGTCATTGCATGGCCATGTCCTCTGGGATATGTAAGGGACAAACCCTCTGCTCAACAAGCATGATGCCCCTGAAGGGGTACCGTCCACCACCTCCAAGCAAAGCCTGACTCAAGGGCGATGCAGTCTCCCTCCCATCCCCCCTCCGGGAGGGCCTTTCCATGGAGGTAAGCCGCAGTCCTCCCTGCTTCAGCCATGTCATGGCGGAGACTGGTAGGTGGTTTGGACATTGAGACCCCTCGTAACAAGGCTGAAAGGGGATAGTTCCTCACAGTGGATGCAGAGAGCTTAGAATCTGCAAAAAAGACTCATTTGGAGCAGCTACTTTGTACTGCCTCCAGTGTGGGGATTCATGCCCCCATGCCTCTTATGACACAGTGGATGTCTCCGCTCGATGCACGGCAGCAGCCGTATGCCTCAGGTGTCACACCTGGCTGCACCTCTCTGACTTTGCCCTGGACATTCACGCTTCCATTGTGGATGCGCTAATCTGGGGCCCTTCTTTGTTCGGGTAGGATGTACAGGATTTGCTCTCCTCCTCCTTATAAGAGTCGGGCAAGACTCTCCATACTGGGTCTTATGGCCAGCAGAGCAAGGTGCATCATTCTGCCCTTCATCGCTCTATGCAGCATTCCCATTGCCAGCAGTCCTCCAGGCCTCAGAGCAAGTGCCGGGCTTCTGTTCCAGCTGCTCCAGCCTACAAGACCCACAGGGCAGAGACGACTGCTATTTCCATCTCTACCACCTCCACTTGACTCACCGACACAACTCACCTCCTCTGGCGGGGAGTCCAGAGGAACGAGAGGGAGGGGGCCGATTTGCCCCTTCGCCCTAGTCCATAGTTTCAGCTTCTTTTTTTGGATATATCGGTAACATCTCAGATGTCTTTTAAGGGGCCTACAACCCACGTTCTTGCTCCTCGAAAGGAGAGCCTGTTCTCCTTGTAGTTAATGCAAGTAGTAGACTCCGTATGTCGCCTGTGGGCGATGGAGGATGCAGGGGGCTTCCAGGTGATCCTGGATCCCCACCCCCTGCTTCAGTGCTTGGGACCTAAGCCCTTCTCTGGGGGGACTTCTACTCTGGTCTCGTTCCAGGGGTCCAGATATAAACCCTCCCTTTGTGGGATGCTTGTCTGCATTCATGGGTCCTTTTGCTTGACTTTTACGGACAGCAGCTCCCTTGGGTCTGGGAATTTTTCCCTTTTCTTGTCGTCTTGGACACTTTTGGTGTCCCCTCTGGACCTTGTCTCCCTTGCAGGCTCTCCTTTCAGGCCCAATGATTGTCATGCAGCCCAGTATCGCCGGCACCTGTTTTCCTGGCTTCTGGGCTGCTATAGCGGTGTGTGACAGGGCTCCTATGCAGCCCAGGTCTTACCTTCTGCTCAGACAGGGCAGTTCCTCTGGAAGTGAACTGCGGGAGAACTCCTCAGAGCCCCCCCCTTGTCACTGTGGCTTGATTCTTCTCCTGACTGGTGAGCTCCTTGTCTGGGGAGATTCCTAGGGTAACCCTGTCCGGGCCCCTCGGGTCACCTCTCTGCGCACGGACCCTTAGGATCCAGTGGGCTCGGAGTTTGACTGGCCTCAGCCTTTGGGTCCAGTTTTTGCTGCGATTGAGAAGACCCTCCCTCTAGCCACCTTTACCCTGGATGGAGGTTCCTATAGCCACTTAGATGCCCTGGTTGCCGGCGGAGATTATAGGTCTCCCCTGCCTGGCCTTCCAACCACCACTCTTGCTGGAGTCACCATTACCTCTTGTTAGGTATGCAGGTGTTCTGGTACCTCTTCTTGTTGGGAGGGTCCCTGCCGATATCTACTTTTCCCGGAAACCAGACAAGCTGGGTATGTGCCCATAAGCTACAGCCCTTGTCGGTCAGCCTTCCTGGTGCCCAGAGTCCCGAATGTCCTGGTGGACATTCCCAGCAGTAAGCAGGCTGGGTCTCACCGGCAGGTTCTCCATGCATCGGCCTGGTTCCAGTGCTCAGTAGGAGGGGGGGGACTTGACCATTTTTCAGGTTGATCTATGCCCCATTCCACACACACCTGTCCAGCCTCTGCCTCTTAATTCCAGAGTCTGGGGATGGTTCCAAAAAGAAAAGGAAAAAGAAAAAAAAAACGGGGAGGGGAATACATATGTGTGCCCTTCAGAGGATCGCCCCCTTCTTGCAGTCAGAGGAAGCAGGATGGCTCTTCAGTGAGCATCGGGGTGGCGCACTGGTTCCCCTACCCTTCCTCCGTGCCCTCCACTTGAGGGCCTTAACCCTTTGGACTTCAGCCCTCTCCACCTTTTCTTTTTCGCTACAGCTACATGAGGCTTTCCCGCATTTGGGAAACTCCCTTTCCATACTGACTACGATGCTGTCAGAGACCAGTTACCATTTGCCAGCACACCCCCCATGGGGGACTACTGGTTGTTCAGGAACACTTCTGAGGGTTGGCACTCCTTTCCATCTCCTGCTCCCATGTTTGGGGAGCACCTCTTGCTCCTGTCAGGCTCAGGAGATTCACTCCTGTGCAATGTCTGCCCTATACTTTTCTGTTGTAAACCAGACTGGGGTCCTGTGAAGGGTTCCCCATGTCTTTTCAAGCAGCACCCTTTGTCAGGGTCCTCCTGCCTCCGGCTGTGGTCCCTACAGGTTGGAGGACTTTCTGAACCTTTAGGCTCCAAGGCTGTCAGAGTCCTAGTGTTCTCTTTCACAAGGTCTTGTTGACTTTCTGTTTCCTTCTTCAGCCCCTACCCAGCTTAGGGTCTGTCCCTTCTCTGATCTGGTCTGTGCCTTGACTGGCAATCTAGCGGGAATGTTTTCCTCAGGGGAATGCACCTCTCCATTCCCTTACAAGACAGGCACATGCTTGGGCTTATATGCCCACCAGACTTTGCTGTTTGGTAGTCCGCTAGTCTCTCCTTTTTCCTTTGCTCCACGAGGGGAGCTGCTACGGTTGTTGTGCTATGCTGGTCATGGGGTCATCTCTTTGCCCCTCGTTTAGCCCTCTTTCCATCATCTTCCCCCTCCTCGGGGTTGTTTCGGACCACTCCTTTGGGAGTTCAGCCACATCCTTTGTAGACTTCTAGGTCACGTCTGCTGTGGTTTTTTTACTCTACAGCCTCCTGGGTTTTTGCCCTTCCTTGCTTTAGGCAGGGCAGTCGGGGAGCTACTTTCAGCACTCAGGGCTGACGTTGGATTGGAGGCCCTCTTGGGCCTTCTGTCCTTTCCTGCCTACTGCAATCCTTTATCCTCCTCCTGAGAGTTCTCTCTCTTTCCTTGTGACACTGCTTGGGACTCAGTCCTAATGGCGTTGCCTACTGCAAGAGCCCCCTCTAAGTAAGATAGTACAGTTACGTAAGAACTTACAATAACAGTAGATCTTCGAGAGGAGCTCTTGCAGTAGGCAGATTTTTCCCTCCCTCCATCCCCCTCCTCCCTATCTCCATCTTGACGTTTCTGTGGCTCCAGTAGTCCTCTCTTTTTCCTATCAGTCCTTCTCACAGGTCTCTGGCGGGAGAACTGAGGTGGGGTTGGGGGACCGCCCCTCTTATAGCATTGGCGGACGTCGGCATGCCATCCCCAGTTTATAGACTGCTAGCTAGAAGCCTTCCGTATGATCCTAGCGCCTAGCAGCTTAGTCCTAGCAGTGCTGCTTACTGCAAGAGCTCCTCTAAGATCTGCTGTTAAGGTAAGTTCTTGTGTATCTGTACTTTTCACCAGCTCTGTGTTTAGGTAGGAAGGAAGGAAGGAACGGATTTGGGGTCTGTATAGTGCCTTTCATACAGACCTTATCCCAAAGTACTTTACTGTCCATAAGAGAGAAGGGAGTGAATGTTGCTGCCATTAGGCGTGGTGGGAGATTTGAACAGCACAGAGATTATAGAAGGGTTATTCACAGAGATATTAGCGGACTTGCTCAGGGTGACACTAAGCAGTGCTGTGGGATTCAGATGCGGGTCCTCTATGCTCACTGGTCTGTGCTTTAACCACTGTGCCAAACTTGTGTTTATTTGGCAGTGGGCAAGGCATGCTGAGCAGAAGATTGTTTGTAGGAGCATCCCTGGTGGCCCCAACTGCCTCCCTCTCAGTCTTAGAGGCATTTTTAAAATGTTCTGTGAGACTTTTGTATGAAAGCAACTACCCAGAAATAAGTTGTAGTGCATCTTTGGAGCTGCAGCAGCAGCACAGTACTGTGGCTGGTAAAGTGTGAAACTGTAGCTGCCTCCACAGCCAGTGCCAGTGTCACCCCACAGGGGCTTCCCCACCACAGTGTATTTAGCTTCCCAGGTGGCAGAACACATCATGGCTGCTGCACCACAAGGTCAGCCAGCCCAGTGATGAGTTCTATCCAGTGCCTTCCACCATGACCAAGCACTCTGTGTGAGAGTGCACAGTTTATTATGTGACAAGCTGGAGTAATTATCACTGGATTACACTATGCTCCTGCAGTATGCTGCAGTTTATCTCAGAAAAAATGGTGATAACTGTGCTTGATCCTGTTGGACATCACTGTATTAATCACTAGTTTGTAAAAGCAAAAAATTGTATTCAGTCTAAGTGAGCCTTGCTATGTAATATAACATTTGATTCCACAGAAATTTTGATTTTATTTGTTTGTAGTGCCCATAGTACCCAAATCCATAAAGGTTCTCACAGCCACCTACTGCCTCCTTGGTCCTAGAGGCATGTACCACTACCTGGAACATATCCATGACACTGACTGAAGATCACTGAGCCTTAGCAAAGAGGAGTTGGGTCCACCGCACTCTTTTCTACACAGTGGTTTTCCTGTATCCTCTGATCTCACTTCGAGGGGGAGCTCTTGTAGCAGATATTACCAGTAGGACTAAGGCTGCCAGGCGTTAGGACCCTATGGAAAAATCTTCTAGCTAGCAGTCTGTGGCAGGGGACTGCCCTCGACGTCGGCTCTGCTCGATGTCAGACGTGGTAGAAAGGGGGCGGTCCCCTGGTGCCATCTCAGTTCTTTTCCTACTGTCAGCCTGCTTAGTTTGGCTCCACGGACACCTTCCTTTCTAGGAGCGTGGATATGTTGTTCATCCACACTCTTTGGCATGTCCTCTTCCACTTTAAGATGGACTGGAAGTCTTCAAGTTGGATCCTCCCACCCACCCGGGTGGTATATACCTCTGCTCTGCCCCATGACGCCAGATCGTCCTTTCCACTGGAAAATTCAGGTCGCCTCCTTCACCTCCTTCATGCTCACGCATTTTGTAGGCCCTGGCTTTCAAGCCTTCGGTTATTCTGAAAATTCTCATAGTTTGCGTTCGCGATTGCAAGTTTACTCATTTGATTATGGAAGACAAGTCTTCCCCCGGATTTCGTTGGTGCCTTTGCGGCCAGAAAATGTTGCGCACCGATCCCCACACTGTGTGCGTCTGTTGCCTCGGTGTCGACCATGACACCTCGAAATGCGATACGTGTCTCACCTTTCATCCCAGCGTCCTCGACGACAGTTTTGCACGCCTGAAGCTGGGGAAGCCAGAGAAGAGGAACCCTCTCATGAAATCCTAGGAGGCTTGGTGGGCGGTTTCCGCAGCTGCGGGATCTGCCGAGCAATTGGAATGCATGCAAACATTTGAGGAGGAAGTGGCTCATGCTGTAGAGACTTCTCGGCACTTCTTTGTTCCGCTCAACCTGGGCTCCATCTTCTCAGGTTCCTTCCGAGAGTTGTGCCAGTCTCTCCCGACCAAGGGAGAGGTGCCTGTGGGCTCACACTCCTCTCGATCCCGTAAGCGGGAGAAGGATCCGGGATCGTCTTCATCTCAATGGAGACGTTCTTGGGAGCGGGAGAGATCTCGATCCCAGGAACATGTGGTCTCGACTTCGGTCGAGATCACTTCTTCGGCCACTGGCTTTTCGGATTTGCCATCTGGTCAGTCAACCGAATTATCGATCAATGATGTTGAAATCGTGATGGATCCAATATCGCCGACTCCGGTCAATGATTCCCTCAATTGAACCCCCAACTTGGTCTTTCCAGGTGATGAGACCTAGCCTACTGGGACTCCCATCGAAAAAGTGGTCCCTGATTCTGGGAAATCGCCAGTTCCACAGGTGTCTCCCGAGCGACTGAGTCGGCCTGTCCAATCTCAATCGAAGTCTCAGACCCCCTCAACCGACAGGCCAAGGAAGAGCTATAAATGCTCTAGAAAGAGGCAACGCCATCGGTCGTCCTCTTCCTCCTCGGATGAGGAGAGGCTCTGGCGGAAACTCCGGCGCTACGAGGACCTCATGTGGCAACAGCTAATTTTGACCGGGCACAAGTCGACTCTGGCTTCCACACCGGTCATTACCTGGCTTTCGCCTCCTAGGCCGAAGCCGACTAAGTCGGTTCCTCAGCCTGCGGAGCCGCAAAACTACCAGTTCGGCCCAAAACGGTCTCTCCACCGATTGTGGTGGAACTACCGCCCAAACAGCCTATGGAAGGGGCTCCTTCTCAGGAAGATAGACTAGACACCGGGCTTCCCTGGTGGTTGTCGGTCACGGTCACCCCGGACTGCCCTCGGCAAGTCGAAGATGCTTTGGGTGGTCAGCTGTTATACCCAGATTCCTCGGATTCGGATGTCACCGGCTTGCATTGTCATTCAGGTGATGATGAATCAACCGTTGGCTTAGAGATGGAGGAAGGTCCCTCATCTTTTCAAGCGATTCTTCGCCTCATCTCTGAATCTACAGGGATGCCCCTTGAGCCAGTCCAGAAAAAGGCGGAGTACCCTCTTACGGACATCCTTAAGAGAGGAGATACTCCGACAGAGGCCTTTCCTGTGGCTAAGGCTATTGTCGGCACGGTCCTAGAACTTCAACAGCGTCTTGCCTCTTGTCCAGCTCCGTCTGCCCGCATGCCCGCAAGTATGCGGTGCCCATGGGGTCTCTTGCTGGGTTCACAGAGCACCCTTCGGCTGAGAGACTGGTGATCGCCTCTGTGTTCAGGCGTACTGGCAGTTCTGCCAACACTAAGCTTAGAGTCTAAGCTTTTGGACCATTCAGCCAGGAAGGTCTATGCAGCTTCCTCCTTGGGCCTTCGTCAGGCAAGTTTGGCTGTCATCATGGCACACTTCTCTCACACCCTTTTAGGGTTGCTGGATGAAGTCCTCCCACATCTCCCCACAGACATGCAGACCATGGTCAAGCAGGTCCGGGATCAGGTCCGAGCTGTTGCCAGACAGCAGCTTCAGACGGCCCTGGACATTGGGGATTCTTGTGCCCGCTCAATGACTGCCACAGTTGCCACTCGTCACAGGGATTGGCTGAGGCTCTCCTCCTTTCCAGTGGATACCCAGCACAAACTAGCTGATGTGCCCTTCCTCGGGACCATCCTATTCAGCCCAGGAGTGGCTGGTCACCTTCAGCGCATTGAGCAGTCCAGTGCCACCTTGGATGCTACTTCTGCCAAGGGTTCTTCAGGCAAGAACCAGCAAAAGGAAAAGAAGAAGCCTTTTCGGCATTCTTCCCTCGTGACTCAACTGTCCTTCTTTTAAGATGGACAGCAGCACCAGCAACAGCAGCAGGCTCAAGTTTGGCTCCCCTGGCCCAAGCCCGGACCCCAACAGGCCCATAAAGGATGCCGAGGTTCAGGTCCTGGAGCCTCTTCCTCTAAGACTGCTCAGTGCCGGGGTTGGGGCTGTCAACCCCTCTCCCGTCACCTCAGCTGTGGGTCCTCCCGTGGGGAGCCGACTCCACCACTTAGAAACATAGAATTTGATGGCAGATAAGGACCGCTTGGTCCACCTAGTCTGCCCATTTTCCTACCTAACAGATAAGCTGCAGATCCTTGTTAACCAACAGCTTACTTCCTCCTACCCCCCACTAGGACTGCCTTATGTCTGTCCCATGCATTCTTGAATTCCACCACTGTTCTTGACTCCACGACCTCCTCAGGGAGGCTGTTCCATGCATCCACAACCCTCAGTGAAAAAATACTTCCTCACATTACCTCTGAGCCGTTCCCCTTCTATCTTCAGATTGTGCCCCCTTGTTCTTGCACATCTCTTTTTCTGGAAGATGCTAACCTCTTGGACTTTAATTCCTTGAGGTACTTGAAAGTTTCTATCATGTCCCTCTCCCTTCTTTCCTCAAGGGTATACATATTAAGCTCCTTTAGTCTTTCGATGTCTTCTGGTGCAGACCCTGCACCATTTTGGTTGCCCTCCTGGACAGCCTCCACTCTGTCTATGACTTCTATGGAGATGGGGTCTCCAGAACTGCACACAGTACTCAGATGGGGTCTCACCAACTGTCTGTTCAGAGGGATAACAACTTCCTGTTTTCTACTATTGATGCCTCTTCCTATGCATCAGTAACCCCAAGCCTTCCTTACTGCCTTCTCACATTGCTTGCCCACCTTAGGTCATCTGATATAATTACCCCAGTTCCCTTTCTTGTTTTACTGTTGTCAGTATCTCACCCCCCATTGTGTATGCTTCCCCTGGGTTTTTGTTTCCCATGTGCATTACCTTGCACTTCTTTGCATTGCATCTGAGCAGCCATACATTTGACCATTCCTCCAACCTTGCCAAGTCCCTTCTCATCCTTTCCACTCCATCTTGTGTATCAACCCTGTTGCAGATCTTTGTGTCATCTGCAAGGAGACATACTTTTCCTTCCAGTTCCTCTGCAATGTCACTGATAAAGACATTAAAAAGGACCGGTCCCAGTACTGAACCCTGCAGTACCCCGCTAGTAACCCTCCTTTCTTCACTGTGTACTCCATTTACTACTACCCTTTGCGTCCTGTTGTCTAGCCAATTTTTTATCCAGGCTACCACCTGGGGACCAACTCCAAGGTTGGCTATCTTGTGAATTAATCTTTTGCATGGGACTGTATCAAATGCCTTGCTAAAATCTAGGTAGGCCATGTCCACAGCCCCTCCCTGGTCTACTACTTTGGTCACCCAGTCAAAGAAATCTATTAGATTCGTCTGACACGACCTTCCCATCGTGAATCCATGCTGCCTTGGGTCCTGTGCCCCACTGGCCTCTAGGTACTCAACAATTCTTTCCTTCAGAAGTGATTCCATCATTTTCCCCTACCACTGAGGTCAAACTAACTGGTCTGTAGTTTTCTGCCTCTGTCCTGCTCCTATTTTTGTGAAGAGGAATCACATCTGCTCTCCTCCAGTCCTCTGGTACCACCCCATCCTCCCATGATTTGTTAAAGAGAGTAGTCAGCTGTGTCACTAGTTCTACCCTTAGTTCTTTTAGAATTCTTGGGTGAATCCCATCAGGCCCATTGCTTTGTCCACCTTCAATTTTATTAGTTCTTTCAGAACCCTTTCTTCTGTAAATGGACTGGTATCGACCCTGTCTTCAGAGTGTTCTCTTGTTTGGTTTAGGTAACTCCCCCTCCTCTTCCTTTGTGAATACTGAGCAGAAATATTTGTTCAGTATCCCTGCTTTTTCACTGTCACCCTCTACCCACATTCCCTCCCCTTTAGTAAGCCTCAGTATCCCTCCTTTGGTCTTTATTTGCTCCCTAATGTACCTATAAAAGGTCTTATCTCCCTTCTTAACAGAATTGGCTATCCTTTCCTCGGTTTGGGCCTTTGCTATTCTGACTGCCTTCCCAGCCTCTTTCTGCTTTAACTGATAAAGTTCTCTGTCCTGCTCCTTCTGTGTTTCCTTATATTTCCTGAATGCTGTCCTTTTCTCCTTAACCTTCCCTGCCACCTCTTTTGAGAACCATAGCGGTTTTTTACTTCGTTGTGTTTTATTGATTTGCTTTACACAAAGGCTTGTTGCCTCTTCCACTTCCTTTCTGCCTGGTCCGTTGTCACTTTGGACAGGTGGGTTCTCTAAGTGGTTGGTAAGGGACTGCCTCTGGAATTTGAGCAGTATCCTCCAAGCCGAGCCCCTCTGGAGGAAAAAGTATCCGCTCAGACCCAGTCGGCTCTGTGAGACGATATCGCTCAGCTCCTCCTCAAGGAGGCAGTAGCTCCAGTGGCAGACCCAGGCTTTGTCTCCAGGTACTTCTTGGTGCCCAAGAGGATGGAGGACTGGTGCCCCATTCTAGATCTGCATGACCTGAATCAATATCTCAGGTCACACACCTTTCGGATGGTCACTCTGTCCCAGATCATACCATCCTTGGAGCGAAACATGTGGTTCTGTGCACTGGATGTGCAGGACGCGTTCTTTCACGTCCCAATCCGTCTGTCCCATTAGCGGTTCCTCTGCTTTAGGGTCGAAGGGACCTTGTACGAGTTTCGAGCCATGCCGTTCGGCCTGTCATCGGCCCCATGGGTCTTCACCAAATGCATTGCAGTGATGGCGGCCCATCTCAGGCGTCGGGGGGGTGTCAGGATTTATCCTTAACTCGACGATTTGCTCCTAGCAGGTTCCACCCAACAGGAGGTGGAGAGGTTCAGGGACCTGGCCCTCCAGACCTGCTCCCAACTCAGCCTCCTGATCAACAAGGCCAAGTCAGAACTCATTCCTTCTCAGGTGATGGGCTTCATTGGGGAAGAGCTCGACTCTTGTCAAGCCAGAGCTCGGCTCCCGGCGGACAGGGCAGAGGTTCTTTCCTCCTTTGCCCAGTCATTTCTCGTTGGGCAATTGCACCCTGCCCGGGACTTTCTGCGCCTTCTGGGTTACATGGCAGCGTGCACCTCAGTGGTCCGTTGGTCCCGGTTGCACATGCATCCCCTTCAATGGGAGCTGGCTACCCAGTGAACTCAGCGTCACGGTCAATTCGACCAGCTGATCACTGTAACCCAGAAGATGTGGGATGCTCTCCAGTGGTGGACCACCCCAGACCGGTTGCAGGAAAGGATCCCGTTTGTCCGCCCTAAGCCGATGGTCATCCTTATGACCGATGCCTCTCTCATGGGCTGGGGAGCCCACGTTGGGGACAAAAGGGCCCACGGGCTATGGACCCCCGAGGAGTCCCGATGCAACATCAGTCTGTTAGAGCTCAGAGCAGTCAGACTGGCATTGTCCACTTTCGCTTCTCAGCTCCAGGGTCAATTGGTTCAAGTCCAGACGGACAATACCACGACCATGTACTACCTCAACAAACAGGGCGGCACGCACTCCGTCTGTTGTGCAGGGAGGCGCTCCACATCTGGACCCTCGTGAGTCGATTGGAGGCAGATCTCCTAGCCATACATGTGGCAGGAGTCTCAAACCATCTGGCGGATGCTCTCAGCCGCTTAGGCCAGACATCCCACAAGTGGTTTCTCCATCCAGAGGTAGCTTACAGCCTGTTCTCCCACTGGAGCAAACTGATGTTGGACCTGTTTGCCTCCAGTGAAAACACAAAGCTGAGGCTGTTTCATGCCTGCCTCCCCCTCAGCAGGGCTCGCTGCAGGGGGATGTCTTCTCGAGACCGTGGACCCCAGGCCTCCTCTAAGCCTTCCCTCCATTTCCCTTGATCCACAAGGTGCTCCTCAAGGTGAGGAGAGACAAGGCAAAGGTGATTCTGGTAGCCCTAGACTGGCCACGCCAGTTCTGGTATCCAGATCTCCTCGGCCCCCGGAGCGGCTTCCAGCGTACCCGGACCTGATATCACTCAATCAGGGGAAGGTTTTCCATCCGGATCTTCAATCCCTGCACCTCACAGTCTGGTACCTGAATGGCTAGAGTTCCAGACTTTGGGTCTTTCCCGAAGATGTCTACACCGTGGTGGAGACATCCAGAAAGGAATCGACCAGGAAATGTTATGCCTTCAAATGGAAAAGGTTTTCCATTTGGTGTCAGGGCAGTGGCCTGGACCCTCTGTCCTGTCCAGTGGCTAACATTCTCGACCACCTTTGGTCTCTCTCCAAAGGGGGTCTTTGGTCATCGACCCTTAGGGTGCACTCTGGCAGCCAACTCTGCTTACTGGGCGAGGCTGGTCAGCCGATGGTGGCACAGGAGACAGTGGTCAGGTGCTTTTTCAAAGGCCTGGATCACATATCCCCTCCAGTGCGTGAACCTCCACCTCCATGGGATCTACTCCTGGCACTGGCAAAGCTCATGGGCAAGCCATTTGAACCAATGCACCAGTGTGCCTTGTCACACTTATCGTGGAAGACTGCCTTCCTGGTGGCTATCACATCTGCCAGAAGGACAGGGGAGCTCCATAGGCGCTTTCGGTGGACTCCCCTTATCTGGTCTTCCACTGAGACAAGGTTGTCCTGTGCCCCCAACCGAAATTCCTTCCGAAGGTGGTGTCAGAGTTTCACCTTACCCAGGTGTTAACTCTGCCGGTATACTGCCCTCATTACACCTCGGATGCCAAGTACAGGCTCCATACTTTGGACCTGAGACATGCTCTCTCTATTAGAAGGCGAGGACGGCAGAAATTCAGGGAGAGTTTGTCACCTACGCTGAAGCTGCTTCTGGCAGACCTGCAGCAAAGCGGACTATTGCAAGATGGATTACATCATGCATAGGTCTGTGCTATAAGTTGGTGGGCAAGGAGCCTCCCAGAGGGATAAGAGCTCATTCTGCCTGCCATACCGCTGCATCAGTGGCTGCTTCCAGGGACATCCCTATCCAGGAAATCTGCCGGGCTGCTACCTGGAAGTCAGCAAACACTTTCATTACCCATTACCACATCGACCTTGAGTCACGCCGGGATGCTGGTTTTGGGGCCTCAGTTCTCCAATCTCTGTTCCCTAAGTAGGGGGTGTGCACCTTGCCTCCCTCCTCCCGGAGAACTGCTAGGAGTCTGCCAAAGAGTGTGGATGAACAACATATCCACGCTCCTAGAAAAACAGGTTACTCACCTGTAACAGTAGTTCTAGGAGTGGTATATGTTATTCATCCACACGGACCCACCCAACCTCCCCGACTGCGGACGCACAACACCTGGCTTCCAGCGGGCTAAGATCTGACGTCATGGGGCGGAGCCCAGGTATATACCACCCAGGTGGGTGGGAGGGAGGAGCCAGCTTGAAGACTTCCGGTCCATCTTAAAGTGGAAGGGGACATGCCGAAGAGTGTGAATGAACAACATTTACCACTCCTAGAACTACTGTTAAAGGTGAGTAACCTGTTTTTTCGCAGTCAACTGCGTGTTTTTTCTAGTTAAGTTATTCAGCAGTTTTAGTCTTTCTATAACTATTTAGACATTTTTGCATGTCTTCGCCTTCTCCATCTCGACGCAAGTCAAAGTGCAAGTGCAGGAAGCAGATCCCGGCCAAAGACCGCCATGCGGCCTGCGTCATCTTCTCAGGCCCAGACCATCGGCCCAGCGGTTGCCTGCACTGACAGAAGTTCAACCAGAAGACCCGCATCAGACGAGCCAATGCCCTGAAGGCCTGTCTTCTTGAAAAGCAGGTGGCAGACATGCAGAGATCACCGTCGCAATGCAGTTCGTCATTCCTCGCTAGAGTCTCCCCCAAAGAGAAGCCATCGGGAAGGAAACATCACTGTCACCGGGAGAAAGATAGAGCCATGTCGGAGTCCCGCCCTAAATTCACCCCAAAGAGTCTCGTCTTCCTCGGCCTCCGGTGGTAGGTCAGATTCGTCTATCCGCGGCCGGGACCACACAAAGAAGTCATCCTCCTCTTCTGCTAAGGAACAAGGAGTTTTCATGCTCGTCTGCCTAGCTCCTGGCTCACCGACCCCACAAACCTTCAGGGTCGGCCCAAGAGGGTAAGTCGTCTTCAGGCAGGCCTTTGGACTCTGGCCGAAAATCCAGTGGATCGTCTGAAAAACGCAGACACTCGAACGACTCCACCAGGCACCAGGAGACTGTCCAGCACTGGATGCCTCTGCCACCTGCAAAAGGGAAGTCTCCTGTGGGCGACAAGCATCCCGTTAGCCAGGCTAGCTCGCCCCCTGGCCCCTCCAGCACCTTAGATGCCGTCAGGCACCAGGCATCAGGCTTCTGGCCCTACTCCAGGGGATCAGTCGCCCAGTGACTCGGTGTCAAAGCCGGACGACGGATCGGACGACAGGTCTGCCCCCGATATGAAACCAGACCAGCAGCCCGATACCATATACGAAGGGTCACCAAACTGGATGCCCGCGCCAAAAGGCCCAACACCCGGCCCGCACCTCCGGTCATTGCATTAGCGGACGTCAGCGCCTTGTTCACCTTGTGGTGGAACACGGTTAACGGGGTTTTGCTTTACAGGCCTCCAGAGCCTTCCCCAAAGGAAACTCTTGCAGCGCTTCCCCCACCTGATGATGGTCAAGCGCCTGATGGGGGCTGTCATCCAGCGCCCAGCCCCATAAGGAGAAGGCACCCGTCGTTGGTGCCCTCTTCGAGCGGTCGTCCGCTGGAGCAGACGGGGGGGGGGGGGTTACTCTTCTTCTGATTATTCTTCTGGGGACAACTTGCCACTTCCATCCCCTAGTCCAAGGGACTCTCCCAGGTCACCCCAACGACCCCTCATTTCTGGATATAATGAGGCACATACAGTCAAGCTACCAATGGGGTACTGAAGAGCTTGATCCTGAGAGGCGCTGCCTGGCTAAGTTTTTGTGATCCAAGGACCTGAAGTCCTTGGTGATCCCACCTCTGGTGGAGCCCTTTCAGGACGTAACCAGGCTCACCTGGCAGCGCCCCTCCACATCGCCTGCTCTGCCCAGAAAGGTGGACAGGCTGTACAGGATGCTGAAAGAGGAACCTTTTTTGGGGGGAAACCCCAAGGCAGACTCTGTGGTACTCACAGCAGCTCATAGAAGGGCTCAACAATCCAAGCACATGAGTGTCCAGCCTCCAGATCCCGAATCCAAAAAGCTGGACCACATGGGCCGTAAAGTCTATACGTCAACCATGGGGCTGTTCGTTCCTTGAGCTTTCTAGCCCACACGGTGACCTACCAAAAGTTCCTGTGGGAGAAAACCATGGACCTGGTGAGGGTTCTGCCTGATTCCAACGACAAGAATGAGCTCATGGCATACATTCAGTCGGGCATGGATGTAGACAAGCACGTGCTCAGGTGCTCCTATGACTCCACGGACATGGCAGCCAGGGCTGTGGCCTCGGGCATCTGCATGCAGAGGCATGCCTAGCACAGAGTGTCGGGGTTCCGCCAGGACCTGCAGGATACCATCCTGGATGCACCATTCCAGGGCTCCATTCTCTTTGGGCAGGAGGCGGAGAAAGTAATCCTTGGACTTCAGGACTCTGGCAAGGCGGTAGCTGAGGTACACAGGATGTACAAATCAGAACCGCCTGCCTCCCGTCGTCATCCTTTTCGCAAGAACCAAGGACAACAAGGGAAGAGACAACCCCACAACAAAGGATCCTTCAAACGATGTGGCCACCCTGTCCCTACCGGCGCCCAGGGCCCGAAACATCCCAAGGTGCCTCAAACACCCTTGTTCAACCCCCCTAACACAGCATGACTTCCTGCCATTCCTCCCCACCATCCGATTCCATTGGGCGAGATGGTAGGAAGGAGATTCTCCCTCTACCTGTCACTGTGGTCCAGTATCACCTCGGGCCAGTGGGTCCTTCAGATGACAATAAAGAGGGGTTACTCCCTAGAGTTTTTAAGCTGTCCTCCGAACAATCCTCCCGTTCAGTCCCATTGTTCGGCCAGTCACACTCTTCTGCTGAAGACAGAAATCCAAGCCCTTCTGCAGAAGAAGGCCATCCAGGTAGTCCCATCCACCCAGCAGGGCAAGGGCTTCTATTCCCATTTTTTCCTGGTTCCCAAAAAAAAAGGATACCTTCGCCCTTTCCTGGATCTCAGTCAACTGAACCAGTTTATCCAGTACAGGAGATTCCGGATGGTGACACTGGCAAGCCTCTTGCCCGTGATCCATCAACGAGACTGGCTATGCTCCCTAGATATGCAGGATGCATACATGCACATCAGAATCCTGCCCTCACACAGGACGTTCCTGTGCTTCCTTTTCCAAGGTCAACACTATCAATTCAGGGTACTTCCTTTTGGCCTCTCGTCAGCGCCAAGAGTTTTCACCAAATGTCTGGCAGTAGTGGCAGTGGCCCTGAGAAGGAAAGGTCACTTTGTCTACCCTTTCCTAGATGACTGGCTTATTTCTGCTCAGTCAGATGATCAGCTGACCGATGCCTTACAGGATACAGTCTCGATCTTCCAGTCATTGGGCATCACCCTGAATTGGGCAAAGTCACACCCCTGGCCCTCCCAAAAACTTCAGTGTATTGGAGCGATGCTAGACTCCATTTTGGGCAAGGCCTTTCTACCAGCAGACAGAGCAGAATGGCTCAGAGGAGTTGCTCACAAACTGCAGACCTCGGATCGAGTTGCAGCGAGGGTCGTTCTGCAACTGCTAGGACACATGGCAGCTGCCATAGCCACGGTCCCGTTGGCAAGGCTGAACTTGAAGACTCTTCAGTGGCACCTCAGAGTTCAGTGGGACCAAGGCGTAGACGAGTTGGACCACCCTGTCAGAATTTCGGAGGCGGTTCGTCGCTCTGTCCTGTGGTGGTTAAATCCAGCCAACCTCGAACTGGGAGTTCCCTTCCAGAGACTGAACCTGATGCAGATCCTTACAACAGATGCTTCGGGTTTAGGCTGGGGAGCCCATCTGGGTGTTCACAGAGACATAGAAACATAGAATTTGACGGCAGATAAGGACCGCTTGGCCCACCTAATCTGCCCATTTTCCTACCTAACAGATAAGCTGCAGATCCTAGTTAACCAACAGCTTACTTCCTCCTACCCCCACTAGGACTGCCTTATGTCTGTCCCATGCATTCTTGAATTCCCCCACTGTTCTTGACTCCAACCTCCTCAGGGAGGCTGTTCCATGCATCCAACTCTTCTGTGAAAAAATACTCACATTACCTCTGAGTCATCTCACCTCTATCTTCAAATTGTGCCCCTTGTTCTTGCAACATTTCTTTTTCGAAAGATGCTACCTCTTGACTTTGTTGATTCCACTGAGGTACTTGAAAGTTTCTATCATGTCCCCTCTCTCCCTTCTTTCCTCAAGGGTATACATATTAAGCTCCTTTAGTCTTTCTTCGTATGTCTTCTGGTGCAGACCCTGCACCATTTTGGTTGCCCTCCTCTGGACAGCCTCCACTCTGTCTTTGTCTTTGCAGAGATGGGGTCTCCAGAACTGCACACAGTACTCCAGATGGGGTCTCACCAACTGTCTGTACAGAGGGATAACAACTTCCTGTTTTCTACTATTGATGCCTCTTCCTGTGCATCCCAGTATCCCCCCAGCCTTCCTTAATGCCTTCTCACATTGCTTGCCCACCTTTTAGGTCATCTGATGTAATTACCCCCAGGTCCCTTTCCATTTTTGCTGTTGTCAGTATCTCACCCCCTATTGTGTCCTCTACCCTTGGGTTTGTGTTTCCCAGTTGCATTACCTTGCACTTCTTTGCATTGAATCTGAGCTGCCATACATTTGACCATTCCTCCAACCTTGCCAAGTCCCTTCTCATCCTTTCCACTCCATCTTGTGTATCAACTCTGTTGCAGATCTTTGTGTCGTCTGCAAATAGACATACTTTTCCTTCCAGTTCCTCTGCAATGTCACTTATAAAGACATTAAAAGGACTGGTCCCAGTACTGAACCCTGCGGTACCCCACTAGTAACCCTCCTTTCTTCACTGTGTACTCCATTTACTACTACCCTTTGCGTCCTGTTGTCTAGCCAATTTTTTATCCAGGCTACCACCTTGGGACCCACTCCAAGGTTGGCTAACTTGTGTATTAATCTTTTGTGTGGGACTGTATCAAATGCCTTGCTAAAATCTAGGTAGGCCATGTCCACAGCCCCTCCCTGGTCTACTACTTTGGTCACCCAGTGAAAGAAATCTATTGGATTCATCTGACACGGCCTTCCCATCGTGAATCCATGCTGCCTTTGGTCCTGTGCCCCACTGGCCTCTAGGTACTCAACAGTTCTTTCCTTCAGAAGTGATTCCATCATTTTCCTACCACTGAGGTCAAACTAACTGGTCTGTAGTTTCCTGCCTCTGTCCTGCTCCCACTTTTGTGAAGAGGAATCACATCTGCTCTCCTCCAGTCCTCAGGTACTATCCCATTCTCCCATGATTTGTTAAAGAGAGTAGTCAGCGGTGTCACTAATTCTACCCTTAGTTCCTTTAGAATTCTTGGGTGAATCCCATCAGGCCCCATTGCTTTGTCCATCTTCAATTTTATTAGTTCTTTCAGAACCCTTTCTTCTGTAAATGGACTGGTATCGACCCCCTTCTTCGGAGTGTTTCTCTTATTCGGTTTAGGTACCTCCCCCTCCTCTTCCTTTGTGAATACTGAGCAGAAATATTTGTTCAGTATCCCTGCTTTTTCACTGTCACCCTCTACCCACATTCCCTCCCCTTTATTAAGCCTCAGTATCCCTTCTTTGGTCTTTCTTCGCTCCCTAATGTACCTATAAAAGGTCTTATCCCCCTTCTTAACAGAATTAGCTATCCTTTCCTCGGTTTGGGCCTTTGCTGTTCTGACTGCCTTCCCAGCCTCTTTCTGCTTTAACTGATAAAGTTCTCTGTCCTGCTCTTTCTGTGTTTCCTTATTTCCTGAATGCTAACCTTTTCTCCTTAACCTTCCCTGCCACCTCTTTTGAGAACCATAACATTTTTTTTCCTTCGTTGTGTTTTGTTGATTTGCTTTACACAAAGGCTTGTTGCCTCTGTGATGGCTGTTTTGATTACTCCCCATTGTTCCTCCACCCCTGCTTCTTGCCTGTTTGCTAGTGCTTTTCTGAGGCACTCTCTAATTTTACCAAAGTCAGCCCTCCTAAAGTTCAATACTCTTGCTTTTGTATGGCTTGATTGTATGGCTGTGTTTATCGTGAACCACACTGTTTGGTGGTCGCTTGTTCCCAGATGGCTACCCACTTCTAAATCTGAGATTCTTTCTCCGTCCCCATTTGAGAGTAGCAGGTCTAAGATTGCTTCCTCCTGAGTGGGTTCCAATACTAGCTGTCTGAGGCATGCCCCTTGTAGGGCATCAAGAATTACCCTGCTCTTAGATGTGCCTGCAGCAAAGGTGCTCCACTTAACATCTGGCATATTCAGGTCCCCCATCAACAATATCTCCCCTTTTTCTGCCATTCTAAGGAAGCCTTCTGTCATTTCCTTGTCCAGTCCCTCCCCCTGAGATGGGGGTCTGTATACAACCCCCATGCGGATTGTGGTGCCATTTCCTGTCTCCAGGGTGACCCAGAGTGCCTTATCTGCTCCCTGTTTACTCTTTAGTTCTGTTGCTTTGATCCCTTCCTTTACATAGAGAGCTACTCTTCCTCCTCTTTTACCCTCCCTGTCCCTCCTGTAGATCGTGTATCCTGGTATGTTGACATCCCAGTCATGGTTCTCTGTATACCATGTTTCTGTGACTGCCACAATATCCAGGCAATCCTCTTCCATCAAGGCCACTAGTTCAGGGAGCTTGTTACACAGACTACAGACAGTGGTACTTATCACCCTCCACTTTTTGATAGTCTTACCCCTTTTAGTCCCATTCCTGTCCTTACTGCCTTTGCCTTTTTTTACATTTACCTCTGTCCTGCTCCCTAATAACTTCTCTACCTTGGTGTTTACCTCACTAATTACCATGTTTTGTGGGCAGAGGCTGGGATATCCCTGCTCCTTTACAGTGCCTCCCCGCTTGGCTAGTTTAAATGCTTGCCAATGAAACATTTAAACCTCTCACCTGGGATCCTGGTTCCCCCCCCGGACAGATGCAGATCATTGCACCAGTATAGGTCTGCATCCTTCCAGGTGGCTCCCCAGTCCCCAATGAAGCCAAAATCCTGAGCTCCACACCAGTTTTTCAACCGCTCATTGAATTCCCTGGTGAGGAGTGCCCTAGCATCACCCTTGCCATAGACAGGCAGCACCTCCGAGAAGGTTACCATATGCGCTACTTGTCTAAGGCCCCCCCCCATCTCTACAAACTCTTCTTGCACTGCTCTGATCACATTCCTAGCCAGATCATTTGTCCCTTTGTAATCACCACAGGTGTTTGTTGTAAATGGGGATTTACTCCCCAACAGATTAACCTGTATAAAAATAAATTTTAAAACAAACAAACAATGATATCCAGTCCCCTCCCTACCTTGTGCAGCTCCTCCCACGATCCTGAGGATTCGCTTCCTGTCCCTCCAAGCCGTGGCGCCAGGAAGGCACCTTACCTCCCTCTCCCCTTCTTCCCCCATTTCTGCCCCCCTAATGATTGAGTCCCCCACCAGGAGTTGTTTCCTTCCCCTCTGGAGTCCCATGCCACCCTCCTGTGGGTCTCCTTTGTAAAGGTTCCCAGCATCTTCCTTGGTCTCCACTGCAGATGCCTCCATAGAGGAACCACTATCCACCAGAAGAGTGAATGAATTGTGGAGAGGTACAGCTAGAGGGATGCAACTCTGTTCCACAACCCTCTCCTTCCCTGAGCCCACCGTGGTCCAGCCTCTCCTCTTTCTTGGCAATCTCTGAGGTAGTGGCATTGACCCTTGTGGTCCCTGTGTGGGGGAGGAGGTTTTACGAATCCTAGCCAGGTCAGCCTGTAGACTGGCAACCTCCTCTCTCAGACCAGAGAGGTGCCTGCAAATAGGGCAGCATCGCAGCCTCCAGAATGTCTCGCCGGAACACTGTCGCCCCACAGCCATTGCACTGCACCACTCCTATCATGTCTTATTTTGTGTCCCCTCTCCTGTTTCTCTGTATGCGTATTTCTCCTCTCCTTACAACTCTCAGCCTTCCTGTTCTGGGACAGCAACTTCCTATCTTCTTCAGTAGCCTCCTTCTTCCTTGCTCAGTGTCAAACCACCAGCAGCTAGGAGGGGGAGAGTGAGCTACTTTTTTCCTTTAGGGTTGAGAAAACCAATGTTTCTCTATGATCCTTTCCTTCCTACTGCCAAACAGGAAGTTCCTGTTGACAGTCAAATCCAGTGGCTATAAAAGTAGAACTGGCTTAGGGTGGGTGGGTGGTTCACCATACAAAGGGTTCTTGGAACACAACAGAACAGTCTCTTCACATCAGTATCCTGGAGATGAGAGCAGTCCTGTATGCCCTTGAGGCTTTTCAAGACCAGATCTACCAGGGCCCACTACTGGTCCAGTCAAACAATACCCCAGTAGTGTTCCACCTAAACAAACAAGGAGGTACTCATTCCTGCCTCCTTTGCAGAGATGCCATGAGAGTGTGGTGCTGGGCAGCTGAGCACAGCCGTGGACATCACGGCGATTCACATGCCAGGGGTCCAGAATGTTCTCGCTAACGGCCTAAGCTGCTCTTGCTCTCTGAGTCATAAGTAGGAGTTGCATCAAGCAGTAGCAGAAGACCTCTTCGAAAGATGGGGTCGACCAGAGTTGGACCTCTTTGCGTCCCTGTGCAACGCTAAACTGCCAAATTTCGGCTCACTAGATCCAGGTCCTGGTGTTTTCTGGCGAGACGCATTGTCCCGCTCCTGGACAGGGAGGTTTCTGTACGCCTTCTCTCCCTTACCTCTTCTTCAGAGTCCTGCTCAAGTTGCAGGCAGGGGAAGCCAGGATGATCCTGGTAGCTCTTTTCTGGCCTTGTCAAATCTGGTATCCGCTGCTACAACAACTGGCCACGGAGCCTCCCATGCTGTTGCCCCTCTCCTCTCACTTGCTCTCCCAAGAGCGGGGGACGCTTGTCTGTCCAGCTCTGCATCCTCCTCTACACTTGCATGCCTGGCTCCTGCAGTCCTAGCAGAGGATAGATGAAGGGTGTCAAGCAGAGTGGCAGAGATCTTAGTAGCGGTGAGAAAACCTTCAACCAGAGCAACATATGCCATGAAGTGGAAGTGTTTTTGTCTATGGGCAGCACCCTGTTCCCTAGACCCTCTGGATCGTCCGGTAAAGTACATGCTGGAGTACCTCCTTCATCTCTTGGACTTGGGTCTCAGCTACTTGTCCATTAAGGTGCACCTTTGTGCCCTTTCAGCCTACCATGCACCCTTAAATGGAAGGACTGTAGCACAACTTGTTGTGTGCAAGACCTTCTTAAGAGGAATCTTGCACATCAGACCCCCATGGAGGGATTTTGTCTCTCCATGCGATCTTCTTTTTGTTTTAGAGAAGCTCACCCTTCCCCCTTTTGAGCTAGCCGCGACATGAGAGCTTCGCTTTCTCTCTTGGAAAGTATTACTTTTAGTTGCCATTACCTCTGCTCAGAGAGTTTCTGAGCTGCAGGCTCTGATGTGTAAAGAGCCTTATCTTGTTTTTCATAGGGACAGTGTGGCACTGCGTACTAACCCTAAGTTTTTGCCGAAGGTGGTGTCCAAACTGACTCTGAATCAGGACATCCAGCTTCCGGTTTATTATCCAGAGTATTCTAACAAAGGGGGGGCCCTGTTGCATACTCTGGATGTACATAAGATACTCAGGTATTACCTCACCAGAATCAGTTCAGTTCGGCAAACGGATCAGCTCTTCATTCCATTTACTCACAGGAAGACGGGGGCTCCTGTCACTAAGCAAACACTAACCAAATGGTTGGTGCACTGTATCACCTTTTGCTATCAGCACCACAATAAGCCTCTACCGGGACCAGTGAAGGGTCAGTCCACCAGAGCTGTGGCAACTTCATTTGCCTCTCTGCAGAACGTTTCTTCGGCAGGCCTTTGCGCCGCTGCCACCTGGAGCTCAGTCCATACTTTCATCAGGCACTACAGTTTGGACGTTGCCTCTAGGAGGAGAGCAGGTTTCGGACTAGCAGTCCTTCAGGGCCTCCTCTCTCCTAAATTCCATCTATCCGGATCATCAATTATCTGTTTGTCCCCCCTCCCATCTGACCTGGGCCTGTTTTTGGGTACTGCTTGGGACTCGGTCCTATTGGTAATACCTGCTGCAAGAGCTCCCTGTCAAAGTGAGATAGTACAGTTACTTAAAAACTTACCGTAGCAGTAGATCTTCTAGAGGAGCTCTTGCAGCAGGTGGCTTTCCCCACCCTCCAGCCCCCAGGGACAAGTATTGTTATTTCTTTTTGGGTAGGGGAGACCCTCCTTGGTTCTCCATTCCTTTGTTGGCGGGGTCTCCGGCGGGAGAACTGGGATGGCGCCGGGGGACCTCCCCTTTATACCACGTCTGACATCATGCGGAGCCGACATTGTGGGCGGTCCCCCTGCCACAGACTGCTAGCTAGAAGATTTTCCGTGGGGTCCCTCACCTGGCGGCCTTAGTCCTATTGGTAATACCTGTAGCAAGAGCTCCTCTCGAAGATCAACTGTTACGGTAAGTTCTTACGTAACTGTACTTTATTCCCCATCACAAGGGTTACTCCTTGTCTCCAGTTAGGAAAGACCGCAGCAGTGCTACTTCTGAATCAGCTGACAGATGATGCCAGTGCTATAGGTGGTTCCCCCCCCCTCCATTCAGGCCTGAGTGCATCACTTCTGCTTTGTCATCTCAGATTGAACCAGCCCCAACATGCCAGTAAACGAAAGTTTTCTTTTTCTAAACTAGCTACTTGTAGCTGTGTAATGGATTCCTAAACTAGTAGGGGCCCTGCTGTCAAAAAAGATGGCATCCGTTTTGTACCGATGGCAAAAATAATTTCAGAATAGGGAGCTGAGGTTTAGAGCTAAAATGGTCAACATCTAAATTGCAATGAACTGAACTGCAGTGTAATCTTTGAACATTTATGCCACTAAGAAACAATTGCTCTACATATTTAGGTGCCTATGCTGATGACTGGCCAAAATGGCAAAGCCTGTTGTACCACCTATACGATACTGTAGTCAGTGAGATAAGCCAGATTGGAAGCAGAGGGAAATACTCTTCTGGATCCCGACATGTGGCTGTGAAGGACAGCTTGGTGGATCTCACTGCTGATATCTGTCATCAGGTAAGTTTATTGTTTTTCTAGAACTTAACGCACTTTATATTGTACAACTAGAAAAAAAAAACAGCTCTCTAAACATATTGCCAGTTGCTGACTCTATGTATACTCTATATTGCATCTGTACTGGTGACACGTTCTTTTAATGAAATATTTACAGTACCACACCATACTATATCGTACACATTTATACAGCATCTTTCATGCTAGCATCTCAAAGTGCTTTGACGATCGCTAAAGTGCGTCCATCTCTAGGACAAAATGTTGCAGCCATTCTACATCAGCTTACTACACCACAGAACCACTACTCTCTGTGCCCAGATCAAGACTGTTTGATATGAAACCAGGTCAGTCCACTGGTGGATTAGTGAATGAGGCAAATTTGGCAAGGACAGTGGGGAATTCTACTCTTGTTTTAAGAAATGTCATGGGATCTTTAGCATCTGCCTAAACAACCACCAGAATGGAAGACAGGACCTCAGTTTAATATCACATCTGATGCCTTACAACCACAAAGTGCCCCCCAACATCATGCTAGGGCATTGTTATTTATAACCAAGCAGAGACTGCCCACTGCAAAGCTACCTTTTCCCCCTCAATTTGTTTGAGCTTTATAATTTTATTTATTTTTACAAACAGCATCACAGTATGCGGCAGTGAGACATACAAACATACGAAGGAGCCAGCAGAAGAAGGCCATTTGGTCTATCAAGTTTGCTTGTATTGCAGGGTCCACAGCTTGAGCTAATGTCGCTGCCCTCCCTCCCCACTCCTCCCATCCTCCCTACCCATGATACTTACCTTCCCCCTATGCCTATCCCAGCCTCTCTTAAAGTTGCCCTCTATCTTCAACAAGACCACCTTTTCCGGCAGCATATTCCAAGTGTCCACCACCCTCTCTGTGAAGAAGTGCTTCCTGACCTCTCTCCTAAACCTCCCACCCTCTCGCTTAAGACTATGCCCCCTCGTGTTATGGTTGCAACTCAGCTTAAAGAGATTCTCCTTATCAACCTTATTTATCCCTTTCAAGTACTTGAAGGTCCCACTCATGTCCTCTCTCTCTCTCTCTCTCTCTCTCTCTCTCTCTCCTCTCTCTCCTGTCTTCCAGGGAGTACATGTTCAGTGCCCTCAACCTCTCATTATGTGCCTTGCCCTGCTGACCCGCTGTCATCTTTGTAGCCCTCCTCTGGACCTTCTCCAGCAAGTTAATGTCCTTTTTGAGGTGTGGGCACCAGTACTGAACTCCATACTCTAGATGCGGCCTTACCAATGACCTGTACAAGGGCAGTATAATCTCCCTCTCCTACTACTGATCCCCATAGATATGCATCCCAGCATCTTGTTTGCCTTTGCTACTGCTCTCATGTACTGCATGGAGTGTTTCAGGTCACTAGTGGTCATCACTCCCAGGTCCTTCTCCTCCTCTGATGCAGATACTCTGCCTCTACCTAGGTAATACTCTGTCTTGGGATTTTTGGCTCTAGTGTGCATAACTTTGCATTTCTTGGCATTGAAGCCAAGCTGCCAGATCCTAGACCACCTCCCCAGCTTTTCCAGATCTTCCTGTAGGTCTTGTATGCCTTCAGCTGTGTCCACGCTCCTGCAGAGCTTGGTGTCATCTGCAAATAGGCACATTTTGCCCTTAATGCCATCCCCAATGTCATTGATGAAGACATTGAACAACACGGCCCCAGCACTGAGCCCTGCGGGACCCCACTGGTTACCTCTCTGGTGCCAGATAACTCTTACTCCTACAACCACACTCTGGGTTCTGTCCCTCAGCCAATTTTCCACGCATGTGGACATCTTTTTCCCAACCCCGAGATCCACCAACTTCCTGATCAACGTTTTGTGCAGCACAGAGTCCGAGGCCTTGCTGAAATCAAGATAGAGGATGTCTGCTGCTTGGCCCCTGTCTGTCTTAGTGACACAGTCAAATAAGTAAATCAAATTAGTTTGACTAGATCTCTCCCCCCCCCCCCATGAACCCATGGTGCCCCACATCCTAGAGACCATGCTCCTCTAGATATTCTACTAGCTTTTCCTTTACTATGGTCTCCATGAGCTTGCCCACAATGGAGGTCAGACATATCTGTGGGTAACTCTGCAAAGGGTGTACGGAGGTTGGAAGACATTTGGTAACTCTTTAAAGTCTGAAGTGGATGTTACATCTGTCTACTCGCAGCATATGTTGATCTTACTTCGAGACACAGCTCTTGCAGCAGGTTACACCATTAGGACCGAAGCCGCCAGGCGCCAGGACCCCATGGAAAAATTCTAGCTAGCTAACTACAGCGGGACCGCCCGGCGTCGGTCCCGCCTCCGGCGTCAGGCGTGAGTACAAAGGGGGCGGCCCGCCAGATTCCTCAGTTCTTTTCCGCCCGTCGACGTGCTACCTGACCCCTTCGGTTACCAGTCTAGCGACGACGTGAATAGTTCCTTTTTCGATAAAATTTTGAAAATCTTCAGAATCCTCTTCAAGCAAGATCTTGATGTCATCACCAACCCGGGCCATCACTTGATGCGCTTATGGAAAGCAGATCCCGTTCAAGGACCCCCACGGCCTGCGTCCGGTGCCAAGCCCAGACCCACGATACCCGGCCTGTCCTTCTTGCCAAAGGTTCAATAGCCGTACCGGATCCGCGTCAGAGGGCTTTGCAGGCGTTTCTGCTGGAGGAACAACTGAAGACCATGTCCTCCAAGGAAAGCTCCAGGGTCCACAAGCACGCGGAGAAGAGAAGGAAAGGCCCCTTCCGGTCCCTTCTGGGGTTCGAGTCCCGTAGCTCGGTTCGAAATCTCCCGGCTGCAATCAAAGAAACCTTCATCTCAGGAGAAATCCGTAGGCCTTCCTCCCCTTCCAGGGCCTTAGCGAAGTCCGGGAGCGACACCATCACCACAGCGAAGTCGGGTTCCCGCTCCTCGGTACCCGGCGTCAGGTCTTCGTTGGTGCCTCACGCAAGGCGTTGGAGCTCACGCCTTTAAAAGGCCTGCTAGCCCAGGCGCCGGCTCGACAGCTGTCAGCCCGTCGCCCTCTTCCCTGGAGCCGCCGTCGGCCCGACGACCGACGCCGGCCATTACATCCCAGCGGACGCCGGTAGGGGGACCGACGCCCGCCCCTCCTGAAAAGAAGAAGGCCCTGTTGCCTCCGACCGACATCGGTCAGGAGCCTCTATCGGAGGAGGACCTAGAGCAGCCCGAGGACCAGACGGGCGACCCCGGTCCCGTAGGTACTCCCAGGGATCCCTCGCCATTACCAGAGCCCCCTGTGGAGCGGCGCGGACCCGGCGACGCCCACCGGCACCCGGCCGTCGTCGGCTCTCTAGTGGAGTGAAAGATCTGTTCACCTACTGGTGGGATACCATTAAAAGACATGGTCCCCCTCCTCCTCCTATTCCTCCTCCTCCTCCTCCTCCTACTCCGGTTCCTGCCCCCCTCGCCGCCGGGTCGGCAGGCGTGTTCCTCCTCCCGGGAGCCTGGAGCCCCTCCCAGGGGAGACCTGATAAGCGGAGACCTCCGTCGAAATCCTCTTCTGGATCACCCAGCCCCAAGAGATCCAGGAGCCGGACGTCTCGCCTTCAACGGAGGACACGGGATCAGACTACTCCACCTCTAGATCCCCATCTCCACTCTCCATCCCTTCTCCGGACCCACGTGAGATGCCTAGATCTCCTCCGGATGATCCCTCGTCCTTGATATTATGAGACATATACAAGAGAACATGGGATGGGATGCTGAAGACTTAGACCCCGGAAGAGTGCGACTCGCCAAATATCTTCGGCAAAAGGACCCCAAGCCTGTGGTGGTACCACCCTTGGTTGACACTTTCGTGGACGTCACCAAGGCTGCGTGGAAGCGTCCACACTCGCTCCCGGCGAGACCGAAGAAAGCTGATCGCTTGTACAAGGCTCCTAAGGACGACCAGTACTTGACGCAGCATCCTCAGGCCGATTCTCTGGTCATCACAGCCTCACATGACCGGTCACAGAGGCCACAACATTTGAGCACCCTGCCACCGGACCCAGAGTCCAAACAACTGGACGCATTGGGTAGGCGCCGATGCTTCCGCTACCTCGCCATCAGATCCCTGAACTATTTAACCCACATGGTTCAGTTCCAGAACGCTTTGTGGGAACAGGGTCTGGAAGCGGCTGAAAAGATGCCCGAAGGTGAGCAGAAGGAGGAGATGCTTCAGCTCCTCCGTACGGGTTCAGACGTGGGGACCAATGCTAAGAGCCGCGTATGACTCCGCGGACTCATCGGCCCGAGCAGCAGCTTCTGGCGTTTGCCTCCGGAGACACTCTTGGTTGCGCGTTTCCAGTTTTACCCCGGACGTCCAAAAGAACATCTTGGACGCCCCTTTTGAGGGAGAAGTATTGTTTGGTAATCCTACAGAAAAGATCCTACCAAACTCTGAAGAGGCCGGGTAAGGTCGGTTCCAGGCCATGTACTCACTCAAGCTTTGTTCCTTCTCAGGGAACCAAAGCTCGCTGTGGCAAGGACGTGAGAGGCAACAGACCCACCCGGCTGCACCTCAGAGGGGCTCTGGCTCGAGAGCCCAGGGCAAACACCCGCCAGCCGAGGCCAGCTTCCCAGGCAGGCCCAGCCAGCGGTCCATCTGCCACCACAGCCTGACTCCTTGCCGCCCCGCCTCAGGATCAACGGAGTTTATAGTGGGGGTCGTATTGCGAACTTCCTGCCGGGATGGCAGGCCATTATCCATACAGGTGGGTTCTTCAGTTGGTCAGTCCAGGCCACTTTGAGGAATTCTCAAGAGGAGTGCCACCCTCAAGGCCTCCTTTGCCTCCCGGTATCAGGGTCATGCTAAAGCCTTGATCATGAGAAGTACTCGCTACTACGAAAAGGAAGCGATAGAGTGCTTCCAGAGAACCAGAGAGACTAGGATACTATTCCCACTTCTTCCTGGTTCCCAAGAAAACAGGGGACCTCCGTCCAATTTGGACCTCAGCGACCTCAATGTGTCGGTCACTTACAGAGATTCCGATGGTGACCCTTCCAGGTCTTATCCCCATGCTCAAACAGGGCGCTTTTAGGTCTTCTAGACATGCAGGATGCCTACCTGCACATCCCTATTTCTCAGGCTACAGGAGGTTCCCTGCGCTCAAGTTTTCTCGACCACCACCTTCAGTTCCGAGCCCTTCCTTCCATTGTCTTCCGCACCAGGTCTTTACCAAGTGCATGGCACGTGGCTGCTGTCTCTGAGGAGGCTAGCCACGTGTTCCTCACCTGACCACTGGCTTCTCGATGGTCGCCTCCAGAGAGACGCTGCTTTTGTAATCAAGACACCCAGGATCTGTTTCGATCACTGGGCATCCTCCATTACCGAGAAGTCTCTCCTGGTACCGTCACAGAAACTGCAGTTCATAGAGCAGTTCTGGACACTGTCTGGGAAGAGCCTTTCTTCCGGCCGACAGAGCGGGCGCATCAGATCCCTCATAAGGACCTATCACTACAAGGTTGTACCTGCCAGGTCGGTCCTTTCGCTGTCTGGACACATGGCTGCGGCCATTCCTACTGTCCCTTTCGCAAGACTCCACATCGCATTACTCAGTGGATGCTCAAAGTGCAATGGGACCAAAGGCAAGACCACTTGCAGCATCCGGTCAGACTCACGATTCAGTGATTCAAGACTGGCAGTGGTGGCTAGCCCCAGGTTCGCTCTCATCAGGCGTCCCGTTCATTGCGCCGTCCTCGAGGTCACCCTCACCACAGACGCTTCCGTCTTGGGTGGGGACACCTGGACGGGTAAAGTCCCAGGGCACGTGGACCCAGATGGAAGCTCACCTTCACATCAACGTGCTGGAAATGAGAGCGGTCCTCTATGCCCTGCAGGCCTTTCAGTCAGTTATCCCACCGTACTCTTCTGCTTCAGACAGACAACACGGCGGTGATGTATTACCTCAACAAACAGGCGCACCTCTGCCCTTTTGCAGGAGGCCATGAGAGTGTGGGATTGGGTAATCGAACACGGTCGCGAATCTGATCACTGTGCACGTCCCGGGAGGGACAAACACGGTTGCAGGCGGCCTGAGTTGTTCTAGGCCAGAGTCCACGAATGGGAACTCCTTCAAGAGGTAGCAGAGGATCTGTTTCTTCGATGGGGAACTCCAGATCTGGACTTGTTCTGCCTCCCCATCCAGCATAAAAACTGCCCAATTTTTGCTCGCTAGATCCAGGGCCTGGTGTTTTCTGGCGAGACGCCGTTATCCCCTCTCCTGGGCCAACAGATTCCCTACGCTTTCCTCCTTTCCCGTTGATCCAGAGAGTTCTTCTCAAACTGCGCAGGAGCATGCATATGATCCTAGTGGCCCCATTTTGGCCCAGACAGATTTGGTTCCTTTGTTGATTCAGCTATCTCGGAACCCCGCCTCCGCTGCCGCCTCAGCTCCCACTTCACGTCTCAGGAGAAGGGTTCACTTGTCCACCCGGACCTCGTCCTTGAACCTGCATCTGGCTCCTAGAGACATAGCCATTTTGCGTCACGGGTCTCGCAAGAGGTTGCAGAAGTCCTTTCTGCAGCCAGAAAAGCCGGTAACGCATAAGCACGCATCGCCATGAAATGGCGCTGTTAGTGTATGGTCGCGAGCACGCGACCTTTCCTTTAGGTTGTCCTGTGGGAGTAATATTAGAATATTTGCTCTCCCTCTTTCATTCGGCTTAGCCTACTCCTCTATTAAAGTGCACCTCTGTGCCATTTCGCTTACACCTCCCGGTGGAAAATTAGCATAGTGGCTCCAGGTGGATGCCTCTGAATTTCTTAGGGGAGTGTTGCACCTAGGCCTCCTATTAGAGACCCTGTGCCTCCATGGATTTGCTTTTTTGTCCTTGAACAGCTTCACGCTTCCCCTTTGAACCTGCCGCGGATTGCGAGCTACGTTTTCTGTCGTGGAAAACGTTGTTTTTAGTTGCTGTTACCTCGGCAAGAAGAATTTCTGAACTTCACGCTCTCATGTGCAAAGAGCCTTATTTAGTTTTCCACCGGGACAGAGTATCCCTGAGGATGAACCCTAAATTCTTGCCTAAGGTGGTTTCTTCACTCACTCTGAACTAGGATATCGACCTTCCGGTCTACTTCCCGAACTACTCTAATAGAGGAGAGGCTCTGCTCCATACCCTGGATGTTCACCGCAGCCTGAGGTTTTACCTCAACAGAACTCAGTCCTTTCGTAGTTCTGAGCAGCTTTTCATTTCCTTCTCTGAGAGAATGATGGGCCAATCAGTATCCAAACAGTCCCTTTCTCGCTGGCTTGTCCAGTGTATTTCTCACTGTTGTGGTATCAAACAAAAGCCCTCCGGGTTCAGTCCGAGTCATTCCACTAGAGGGGTGGCTACTTCCTTTGCAGCGCTCAAAAATGTTTCTACTTCTGCTATATGCTGCACCTCACTTGGAGTTCTGTGCATACCTTTATCAGGCATTATAGCCTGGACATGCCTCTCGGCGAAGGGGCTGGTTTTAGTTTGGCCGTACTTCAGGGTCTCCTGTCCTAGGTTCAGGACCTGGTTTTATCCTTTAATTCTCCTCCGGATTTTCTGACAGCGTTACTGCTTGGGAATCAGTCCTAATGGTGTAACCTGCTGCTGAAGAGCTGTGTCTCGGTCAAGATAGTACAGTTACGTAAGAACTTACCGTAACAGTAGATTCTTCGAGAACAGCTCTTGCAGCAGGTACCTTCCCGCCCACCTTCCCCTTGGAGGAAGCATGGCTCAGTCTTTCTGAGCAGGAATTGTTATCTTTCTGTCTTCTGACCGTAATCCTAGGTCTCCCATTTTGATGTCAGCCTGCGGCAAGAGTCTCGCGGCGGAGAACTGGGGAATCTGGCGGGACCGCCCCTTTTGTAACCCGCCTGACGTCGGAGGCGGACCGACCGGGCAGGTCCTCGTCGTAGTTAGCTAGCTAGAATTTTTCCGTGGGGTCCTGGCGCCTGGCGGCTTCGGTCCTAATGGTGTAACCTGCTGCAAGAGCTGTTCTCGAAGATCTACTGTTACGGTAAGTTCTTACGTAACTGTACTTTACTTTTTCTAGCAGCATGCATGTTATAATCCTGTTTGTAACATAAACATGAATTCGAACACATACCATAGTATAAATAGGGGATATGTAGTAGGGACCTGTGTGATGCGTTATTTATCTGCACAAGAGCAGTTTTACCTCAGGCAGCCTCACACGTGCCTGAGATCAAACTGCTAGGGTGTAGATAAATAATGCATCACAAAGGTCCCCATTGCATGTCTTGTTTCTACAGTAGGCAGGTCTTTCTTTGAGGGAGAGATGATTCACAGGCAGTTTGTATCCGACATATGTGATAAATTCTGGGTTCTAAAATGTATCACACATTTATCACACTATGTGGAAATAACATTTTATTGTAACTTTGGATTTATGTCCACGCATAATGTATAAATCTGTAGAAACATCATAGGAAAAGTAGAAAAGCCTGGTCTCGCCTCCTCCTCACACCCCTTCCCCTTCTCCTCCCCCTTCGGTAGTTCTGAGATGATGTCTTGTCTAGTGGCCATTATATGGAGCAACCGTAGATCCTACCTGTTTTGTAATTCAGCAGTGGTATTCTGTAGTTGGGCTGTTCAAAAGAAAACATGTATATAGGTAGATACCGCTTGGCCGCAGTCCCTCCAACATGTTGAGTCATGGTCTAGTCTAGTGTGAATTTGGTCATTATCTGAGGGATCCTTAAAGGGGAACAGTCAGCACAAAGGGCCCCACACCCAAGTGCAGGGCTGGTCCCAATGTGTACTTTGTGTGTAAAAACATCATGTTCGCTTACTGTTTACTGCAGTATAGTAGATTGTAGTAAATCAATTTTGCTTACTTCCAGGCTGATCTATTCTATATCTACAAATCCCAGAATCTCCTGCAGCTGACATTAAAGCAGTAGGCAGCATTGGGAGATTCAATAGCCTGCAGTGCATGTTAGAGTTTATAAAAGTTTAGGCTCTGATCTTTTGCTTGCTTGCCCCGTTGACCTCCTTTTGCTAAGTATAGTCACAGAGGACTGCACCTAATCCCTGGAGAAAAGTAAAACTGAAAACATCTGTTTGGAACTTAGAAAAGTAGTATTGCCTAGAGGTTAGAGTAACAGAGATGTCAGTATAGCGTAGAAGTTGGGGGGTGCTAGAGAGCCATCTTTCAGGTTGGAAGCACTCCACAAGAGCTCTCTACACTAGAGATTTTCTATTAAAAATAAAGCAAGAATTTCTGGCTAAAGCTAACAAATAACAGCAGATTTGTATTTCTGAAACCATCTGGAGCTCGAAGATATCATTTTTACCATGGTTCGTCAAAAAGGGCAACAGTAGAGACCATCCAAAGATCAGCACCAGTCGAAGGCTTCTGGAGTGGTATGTACTGGAAATGAGGGTGACCAGTGTAGTAGAAATTTCAGAGTTCATACTAGTATATGCTGTTACAGGGTTACAGAATGTCACTGAGGTTACTTGAGGTACATTTGTAGAAGCAGAAAGCAAAATAAAACTGGATAGAACTGGTTGTGTCTTGTACCAGCCTGAATAACAGGCTCGGACAAAGTATAAAATAAAAACATGCTTGGGCAAAATATAAGATAACAGCACGTTGAGGCATTGAAGGCAAGCTGTACGTTGCTATGGTGTGAGTGAAACTCAATTGTTTCACTCAGGTCAGATTGACCCAGGCATATGTATCAAGAAGTATTGGGAAAGAAATGAAATAAGCAGTGGAAAAGTACCCATTCATTGGTATCAACTTGTTATTCTGTTTTATGATTGGCTAATACTGCAATGTTGGTATTTTTCAAGATAAAAATACGCCTTTCAGTAAAATTAACAACGCCTAACAACGCCTTAATAAAAAGGTATAAAAGTGATTGACTAATAAAACTCAGGGAGCCTTGCATGTTGTTGGAAGCAGACTCCCATATGCATATGTATTAAACTTTTCTTTTTACTACATGCAGTGTTCCTGAGCCTGATTTTAAAGTAAAGTGTAAGAAGAATATATTTTTTCCACTACAGTTTTGGCGTAGTCGGCAGGATCAGCACGGACTGGACCCGGAGTAGTCCTGGTCGGGGACGAATCCCAAGACTTCTGGTAAAAGTACCGAAAAACAGAGGGAAATCCGCCTACAGCAAGCGGAGCCAGGGTGGGACCGTCCCGATCGCAGAGGATTCTCTTCGGACCCAGACGCGCTGATCACTGTAAGTACCTGCACTCAGGCTGTTGCATGTAATAAAACAAAAAAAAAAATTGCTTGTATAGTTGTAACTGATATCAGGATAGCTTGAGTCTGAAATAGTGACAAAAGTAGCTATAAGTCTGAGCCTGAAATAGTGGCAATAGGGACTAGGCGCCATAAGTAAACTTGATAACAAGTAAATAGGGATGTTTGAGCCTGCTCTGACGTGTGTGTATAAAACAGACAAGGGGGGCAACAGAACCTTTAAGTGGGTTGAGCACCCCAGCAACAGAACCTTTAAGTGGGTTGAGCACCCCAGCAACAGAACCCTTAGATGGGTTGAGCACCTTTAGGAAACTAGGGAGAAAAAGGGTGAAGGAGGCAGGCAACAGTAACTCCCGGTGGTTGTTTTTTTTTTTTTTTTTTTTATCTTTTCTCTTTGATGAAACTGTGGAAGAATATGTGGAGAGATGTATTAAGAAAAAGTCTCAAACAAGCAAGGGCAACTGCCATGCAGCGTGTAATTTGTGCTTGCTACAAGTATATACTGTTAGAGCCAATAATGGCTTTCACAGTTCAGGCTGTTTTAGTAGAAAAGCAGCGGCTGATTAAATAACGTTAGATAAGCAACATTTAGAAAATGAAAATAAACTACTGTGGATGTACGCACAGTAGGTGACTACAGACGGGATGATTTGAAAATCCTCCCCCCCATGTTGCCTATCTGTGTAGTTTCAAGTTTTTCTGTATCAGTTTCAAGTCCCTTGCCTCTTATAGAGGCTCAAACATTTGATCCCAAACCCAGGTACTGGGGACCTCTACCAGATGGATCTCAACCTAGTACTCTTAGAGATTTTTTTGTTTTTGTTTTTAAACTGCAAACCAGAGCTCTGGAAAAAGACTTGGTTTGGCAGGTTACTAAAATGGCCAAAATAAAACCTTTGAAAGGGTTAAAACCTTTGAAAGGGTTAATAGCTGCAGCATTTGAAAATTATCATGAAGGTCCTGCAGTCGGTTTTCTCAATCGGACCAGTGTATCAAAAAAGAAGAAGGAAAATACCTTGGTAAGTCTAAATTGTTTTATTATTTAAAGTTTTTTTTTTATGTCTGTTTTATTTCTGTAATACATATGCTAAACAAAGTAATGCTCCATCTCTCTTGTGTGTATTTTCCAGCGTATATCTGTGTTCTGTAATTATGTTCTGTTGTCAAGGTTGAGAGATAGGATTGACTGCCTTCGGTGCACAACATGTTACAGTAAAAAAAAAAAAAGAAAGAGGAAGCTTCTTTGCCTCGTATCTGACTGTTTTAATTGGTTTTATTCTTAATGAAACATTTGCGCTGCCTAGATAGGGTCAGTAAAGAACTTTTGTATGTAGTTGTTGGTTGGAGCAGGTAGTGTTGAAGGTGAAGAGATATGACGTCATAGATTGCAATGTGCAGAAAGATTTGTAGTTTGCAAGCAACGTGCCAAGCCACTGCTAGGTAAAAATGTAATGTGTTAACAGCTATAAATGGCTTTATCATACTTCTAGTTAAAACCAGAAACTTTTTGCAAAATGGCAGAGTGCCATATTTTGGCTATGTGCCAAAAGGTGTAACCATGTTATACGAGATGTGTTCACTTACAGATGGTATGTTGTGCTACGTTTTAACGGAGTTAAAATGTGTTTAAAAAGTGTTTTGTTCTGGAAAGATTTGGCATGGAGATATGTATAAATGTGTTGGTTTAAAAAATTGTCAGTGTTGCAAGACAGGCAGGGGGCAGCACATATATCTAAAACATGTACAGTTTTATTGTGTGCTCTATTATTATTTAAAGATATTTTAATATTAGTAGTGTTCAAGGACACTACAACAATAAATGGGTTTGAACGACCCTTGCATGCACACTATGACCTTTTGCACGTTATTTGACCTTCTTGTGTTTCAACATTTTGTCTTACTACCAGTTCAAACTTGATGTGTATTCCATACCTAAAGCACAACTTTTCACACAAAATGTATGTTTTCATGAAAGCACACCAAGAGTGAACCATGTAATTTGACTTTTTGTTGCAAAACTAGTATTCTAAGTGAAGAGGAACAAACTTTTCTTCTCCTCTCACTGCTTCTGACTTGCAGCCAACACAGGCAATACTCCAGCTGGAAGGGGAGAATTATTCATCATCTCCCCATATTTTTATTATATATATACAGTACGCTTTTGAAAAAAGGACGATTACAGCTGTTTTTGAGAGTTTACCATCTACAGTTAAAAACAATGGTTTTGGTTTTTATGTGTGACCATGGTGTAATCATTTTTTTTCCTTTTGAAATGCATTCTAAAAATACGTACGTACAGTATTACCATCAATCCGGATCCTTTATAAACTCAGCTGACATTTGTCATGCTTAGGATAAGGAAACCCAGGGACGCTTGGCTTCTTTTATCCTATGGAAATAATCTTGTTTTATTTTTAAACTGGTGTGTGTTTGTTTTTGTTGTTTGTCTGTGTTTCTTCTCTTTCTTCTAGAGAAAAAGTTCTCCATCTTTATAGTAAGGTATGAAACTTACTAAACTAATTGTAATATTATCTTGTTATAATTTAAAGTGTAATAGGTGGGGATCATGTCACCATCCACAGCTAACCTTTTTTATTGCTACAGTATTCGAGCTGTCTCTTCCACCAGTAGGAGCTCAGGGGGAAGGGGTAAGCTACCCTTCCTCCCTTCCAGTGTAGTACCCACAAAGGTTGCAAGGTACATCACTGTTTCCCCAAAGGGGTAAATAAAGAAAATGTGTATTTGCCAATAATTGTTTCTTATTTACAGGTTTTAAAAAGACCCTAAGTATTTTGACAGCATAACCCAGCCCAAGCCCTTCTGCTTAGTCTAGTGCAAACAGTTAAATCCCACACCTATTATTAATACAAGGGCTTCTGCCCTTAGCAAGTAATCAGTTACGCTGGAGGGTAAAGTTGTGTATGTATGTCCACACATATTCATTCTTTTGATTGTCTTTTCAGCTTTCTTATCTTGTCAAAACAAATGTAAAACAACTTTTGTCATAACCTTACAGCAATGAATGCATTTTTTTTTCTCAACCAGTAAATTCACAGTACTCTAACATTTCTGGACTCTAAGCTAAGTTTACAGTTTATATTTGTTGTTTAAAATGTATGTTATGCATTATGCTCAATACTGAAATTGTTCTATTGCAAACACTAATGTTTCATGTTTATGTTATAATGTTTTGATATACATCTTGCTACACTGTATCATGTGTGTATTCAGGAAAGTGCTCCACATGTATAACATTTTTAATGCTCATAACCAAACCTAAATACTGGGGCCAGCATTGCTGACCCACCCCTACAATATGTTCCAAGGCAAAACCCCAGACAAGTTAATGCTCCGTTTGTCTTATTATTCACAGGTGCAATAGGCACTGTTATTAAATTGGCATAGGCCAACAACATATGTATTTGTCCCGCTAATTGCATAGTGTATCAGGCATATTGCTATGAACTATATGTTTGAAGCATGTTATTGTAACATTACAAGATTTTATGACTCAGGTCTCAGTCAGGCCTGCTTGCAACAGACAGGGAAATAATGTTCATCACTGTCATAACTGCTTCTGTGATTTAAAAGCAGGGATGTAACCATAACATTGCCATAATTTACAGATGGTCAAATGGTATAATTAAACCTCGGCCTGCACCCCCAGGGTGTGCGGTTGATGTCCCATTTTTATTTTTCTCTTTCCAATTGCCAGAATTTAGGCTCTGTCACACCACTCTTTACAAAACAAAAAAGTCAAATGGTTTACAAGATTGTTATTTATGTGTTTTTAATTCAGTGTCTAACACATTTTGCAAGTTTGCAGGTTTCCACGGTGTGGCACACATAAGATCTCCACATTCCACAGCATTAATACTTTCATCTAAGTTGCCAAGACCTTCATCTTTTTCCTGAAAAGAAAACAACTGCCACAGCTTTGATGTCATCACTGTCTTTGTGCCTGACTAGTTCCATCCCCTAACTTCAGCAAGAACATTTTTTTCAACTGATCTTCAAGCAAGACATGCATTTTCTTCACTGCTGCTTGTTCCAAACATGGCTGGTACCTTATACAACCCTATTACTCTGGTTTATTGTAAACTGTTACTTTTTATGAACTGTTAATCTTTGTGCCGGAGTGTAAGCAACTATCACGACACAAATGCCATGCAAGTGTGTGTGTGTGTGGCTCCATTAAAAGAACTCAATGAACTCAATGCACAATCTAATCCACCCCTGGCCAGTGTGTCTGCCAATCAGCCATCCAGCAGCCAGCAACATGAACACTAACTTTTCTACTGTGCTGGTGTTTGTTTTTAAATTACTGTCTGCATTGCCCCATGTGCCTTGTGGGGTTACCACCATTCTGCAAATGACATTTCACCTGTACTGTAGTTACACCAACCTGTGCTTACTTATATGAACTTTATGGACTGTTAACTTTATGGACTGTTATGTTTTATAAGGACTTATCTGTCAAGAGACATTATCAACAGATTCTTCAATCAAGCTCCAAGGGTGTGCCACACCTCAACACAAGGTAGCATCTACCTTATTCACTCTCAAAGTGGATTCCATGAACTCTTTTTCATTGACAAAATTATGTTATATTGTGTTATATATGGTATCACATGTTAGTATTTTTTTTTTCATATATTTAAATTGTGGTGTTGACATCCCTCAGTTCTGTATTGTGTTTTACAAACTCACCATTTGTGTTCCATCTGTAACTCCCTCTGTATAAACTCCAGAACAAAATGTTTTTTTTATAAATGCCTTAACTATCTGTATGCTGGCAACCAGTTTTAAATCATATAGATAAAAAAGGGGGGTGGTTAGTTGATACAAAGTATCAAAAGGGGGGAGAATGTAGTAGAAATTTCAGAGTTCATACTAGTATATGCTGTTACAGGGTTACAGAATGTCACTGAGGTTACTTGAGGTACATTTGTAGAAGCAGAAAGCAAAATAAAACTGGATAGAACTGGTTGTGTCTTGTACCACCTGAATAACAGGCTCGGACAAAGTATAAAATAAAACATGCTTGGGCAAAATATAAGATAACAGCACGTTGAGGCATTGAAGGCAAGCTGTACGTTGCTATGGTGTGAGTGAAACTCATTGTTTCACTCAGGTCAGATTGACGCAGGCATCTGTATCAAGAAGTATTGGGAAAGAAATGAAATAAGCAGTGGAAAAGTACCCATTCATTGGTATCAACTTGTTATTCTGTTTTATGATTGGCTAATACTGCAATGTTGGTATTTTTCAAGATAAAAATACGCCTTTCTGTAAAATTAACAACGCTTAACAACGCCTTAATAAAAAGGTATAAAAGTGATTGACTAATAAAACTCAGGGAGCCTTGCATGTTGTTGGAAGCAGACTCCCATATGCATATGTATTAAACTTTTCTTTTTACTACATGCAGTGTTCCTGAGCCTGATTTTAAAGTAAAGTGTAAGAAGAATATATTTTTTCCACGACACCAGACCTCATCGGAACCACCGTGGAAGGCGTTACCCGAGTCCATGAAAGCGATGGACTCAAAAATCGAAAAAACTTTATAAAAGTTAGAAGTCCACGATTCTACTATCCAGTCACTAACAGGCTTTGTGGCTGAGGTGGAAAAAATGCCCAGTTTCTACCATGGCTGTGGTGTCCACACTTACCAAGGAGAATACTCCGCTCCGGAACCGCGTGGAGGCGATTGAAAATGAGGTTTGATTGGGGAAATCTACGTTTGGTTGGGGTCCTCGAGGGAGTCGAGGGGCCGAATCTATTAAAATTCCTGATTGACTGGCTGCAAGAAAACCTGACCTTACCTGAGGAATTTGAATTGTCCTCCCTTAAGAAAGCTTACAGGGTTAATCCCAGGGTGCGCCCGGCAGAACCGCTCCAGTCACGCACTATCCTTCTGAGATCTCTGGACTCGGACATTAGAGACATGCTAATTCTGGTGGCCAGGGCGGCCTATCCTTTGAAAATAAATGGCTCTGATATTAAGTTATACCCTGACCTGTCTTTCCAGACATGGGCCTGGAGAAAGGGCTTTGATGCGGTGCGGCAAAGGCTCTGGACAGTAGGCATCATTAATTCATTTTTATTGCCTGCCATATTGAGAATCGTGTATGGAGGTAAGACGTGGCATTTCGGCAACCCTACTGACGCAGGCTGCTGGGTCGAGAAAGTTGAGGCTGAATTCACGGGGCACAGGGAAGCCCCAGAACACCAGCAATCGGACTTGGATTCGGATGGGTGATTCTCGATGGCTGGATATGTTGCAGGTTACGAGTCTGGACTGAATGCAGTACCAGATATGCTTAAATACATACTGGGAGTTTTATCTTCTTTTTAGACTCCGTAAAGTGACTTGAATATCGGGATTAAATAATGTTCATTTTTTGAGGGCTGGATGGGGTCGCAGGATAGTAAAGGAGTTATATTATGCTGTTTATGCAGTATTTTATACAACTAGAGCTTGTTTCGATGAACGTGGGTGGATGGGTTTTCCTATCAACCTCCAGTACCTCGTAATAACTGTTGCATATGTTTAACTGACTAACGTCGGGTACGGCTGTAGTTAAAACTAGATCATTAAGGATCTGCTTTTTCAGACTTTTGGTGCTTATAAAAGTTTGTTTACTTCTCTCTGGGTGCGGAGGGCTCTAATGGGGTCTAGAATTTGTTTTGTTCTCCCTAATTACTACCAGGTTAAATAGCAATCTGTTGATTGTGTTACATATTTCTATTTTTATTACTCCCTATAGAATATGCCTTTTACCTATAAAGAGGCTAGTAATTTACTATGCATAAACGGAGCTAAATTTATTTTACGGACTCCCCACTTCGTACTGTAAAAGATTACAGGGTTATAGTAAAAGTGATTATCACAGTTGTGTATATGGTATGTTACATCTAGTCCCTGTATAAGCAATCTGAATGTTCATTGTTATCAATGCAAAAGTTTAAAAAAAATATATAGTCTAGAGGTTAGAGTAACAAGCTGTGAATGAGCTTGGTACATCCAGCAGACCTGGTTTGATTCCCACAACCTCCACCTGCATACTTTGTGACTCTGAGCAAGTCACTTAACCTCCCCAGTGCTCCCGTGTTGCCCCTGAAAAGAGGCACTTATTCCTAGTGGGTTGTACCCAGTTACCAAAGAATATTTAACAGGAAAAAAAAAACATGCGCTGCAGGCTGTTGAATCTGGGGGAAGTACGTAGGCCTATAGGGGATCTGCTTGTTCTTTATGACATGCTAAAGGATGATAACCTTATGGAATCAGTGGGTTTTAGATACTGTATCAAAGGAAAGGAGACTAGGGGACACTGTAGGCAACTTGCTGAAGCAACACCTAAAACAACAAATAGATCTAACTTTTAGGCATAGAGAGTGGAAAAAGCTTCTAATAATCTTCCAGTCTGTGTTGTGGTGTTTCCTAACAAGGATATATTCAAAAAGGCTAGATGTCTTAATTTAAAAGAGAAACTGGAAAACCCAGAAAGTGCAGCAGCTGCTACAAAAACGTCCAGTTAGGGCTTTTAGCATTAAAAGGAAATTTTTATTAACCTGCTGCATTTGCATTTTACTTTTAAAGAACTTCGCTATCCATGATGTCTGCAGGCTATATGACCGTCCACCTCACGTGCCAGGCTTCGTCGTATGGGTTACAGTAATGAGGGCCAACAACTCAGTATTAGTTGGTAGTCCTCATTAACATAACCCGCACACTGAAGCTGCCTGGGGTGCGCGAGATGGCCGCGGGTGGCTCAACAGACATTGTGGACAGGTTAATAAAAAATTCCATTTAATGCTAAAAGCCCTAACGGCATTTCTGCAGCAGCTGCTGCACTTTCTGGGTTTTCTGGAGTTTACTTTGGTCTGACCAATCACTGAGTAGTAGGTAGGCAGCCTCAATGGCTTGTACAGTTTTAACAATATGGGCATTTAATATTGTTTTGAAAAATAAATTGTGTGTTGAAATAAAAAAAAACAAAAAAAAACTGCTGGCCTGATTTGGTCACATGTTGCCCTTTTTGTTAGTATTCTGAGCCCAGCTCCTATGACCTAGGCTAGAGGCATCATGCTCAAACTCAGATTCCAAGGAGGGGGTTGTGCCCACCTGCTGCTTGAGAATCTCTGGAGGACAGAAGAGCACCTATCCATTGTGGTGACCAGGTGACATTTGCCCTGCCCCCTTCCAGGGTGAGGGGGCATCCAAATTGTGGGAGTTGAAACAGTCCAAGGAGAAGGATAAAAATGCACTGTACCACCACTGAATGACCCTGACTGGTCCAACACCACCTCCTGGCTTCTTCCACTTCTTTCTGTATGAATATTATGATCCTTGCTTTCCCTTTGGCTGAGTCGCTGTGTGTGTGTGTGTGTGTGTGTGTGTTGTTGGGGGGGTGGGTCTGATCCACAGTTCTAATTGGTCGGACTGGTACCTCAATAGGAACAGTGGTAGAAATGGGGGGGAACCAGCGGAACTCTCTTTCGGGCATGAAATTAAAAGTCTGAAACAGCTCCAGGAGCAAAATAGGGAAAATTGCTCCTGTGTGAAATGTAACCCCCTAAAGGCATAAAGCGAGCTAAGTAAAGGATAAAAATGCAACACAGAATGAGAAAATGTGTTCCCAGAGACCTGTCGTGTATGTTTGATGCTGCATCAAATGTGGTGGATTCCCCCCTGGAGAAAATGTGTTCCCAGAGGCCTATCAGGTAGGTTTGATGCTGCATCAAAGGTGGTGGATTCCCCTTGGATTTTTCCATTTCTCTTCAGCCCAGTGATGCGGAGTGTTGAGGTGCTGGATGCCACACCTTGCTCCACGCTGGAGACTCAGGTTTGGATGTGGGCTCGAGTTGTTGGGAATCAGTCAGGAAGGAAGACGATTGAGCATCTGGAGGACTGCTCTCCTGTCCTAGGAAAGGAGGGATCTTACTTCGAGGGTATCTCTTGCAGCAGGCCGCACCAGTAGGACGTAGCCATCAGGCACTAGGATCACACGGAAACTTTTTATCTAGAAGGGTACCAGAAGGGGGGCCACCTATTACCAACGTCACCCACTGACGTCAGCCAACCCTATCAGAGTGGGTGGCCCCCACATCCTCCAGTTCCTTTCTGCTGTCAACCAGTGCATGTCGGATCTTTGGAAACTGCTGCAGCTACAGTCAGCCGCCATTTTCACGAAAACTCCAGAGAGGAGCAGCCACTCTACTTGAGTCTGCTGGTTTGGCCCAGACCACAACATCCAAGCCTGCAAGTTTTGACAGAAGTTCAACCAGGCCACCCAGCGCCGCCACCAGCGGACTCTCGAAAACTTTCTCCTACAGCAGAAACTTGTCTCCATGGAACAGGAATTGCAGGCCAGGAGGTCCTTTGCCTCCCCGGCCCAGTCCGCAGGCTCTCTTTTAAGCCCCGGGCCAAGGCCAGTAAGAAGCATAAGCACCGGGATAAGGACCGTGATAGACCCTGGTCCTCCTCTTTCCGCTCACGGTTGCCGCACCATTGCTTGACCACTCTGGGGTCCTTCTCCTCCAAGGGGTCAGCCCCGATGGCCCAGCATGCCTGTTCTTCTGCGGGGCTACTGGTGGCTCAATCTCCATTACCGTCAATGGTGGAGGCTCCTTGAGCCAGGGTTCTTCCCCTGCCCCTCTGCCCCTGCTGGTTAGGCTCCTTGTAATGTCGGGTACACAGCATGGTGGCTCACCCGGCGCTTCTTGAGCCAGCGTGGGTTTGGCAGCTGCCTGGGCTTCCTCTTCTCTCAGACCACCTCCCGCCACTCTGGCATCCGAATCCTCTACTAGGTTTGTCACCCCACCTTCATGGGTCCAGAGGGACACCGGCTTCTCTCTTAAGTCAAGTCTCCCTCCTCTGTCGCCTTCGTGGGCTCCTCACACACCGGCACCCGCCTCTCCCCAGCCTGCTCCTGTGGAATCACCTCCAACTCTCACTCACCCAGCTCCCTCTGGCCTTCGCTAGTTTTATATTTACCCGGGCACCGGTCAGACTTGCGCTCATTTACCCCCAGCCTATGCCAGCCTACCCTCAGCCGATGCATGCTTTTCCTCAGTCTGTCCTTCCACAGCTTACGCCTGTTAGACCATCGCCGGTCACTCTCACATCAGCACCTGTGGGGCCGGTGCCTGTGTACTCTTACCCTGCACTGGCAATACAGGCTCTGGTCCTAGTAGATATTCAAACCTTTGTTTCTTCCCTTTGGGGAGTTCTGCAGACGCAGGTCCCTACACCTCAATGCCTAACGACCCTGCCCCCAGAATCATCCTCTGGGGCCTACCACTCCAGTTCCTTCCAGGCTACCCTATCAGGCTCACACTCCACGCTGTCTACCCGACGATGGGGGGTGATGATCGCCAGGACTTTTGTCCGATGAGGAAGAGGATCCAGACTTGGGGAAGATGACAAATGGGACATAATTGGGTCTCCTACCCTGTCCACGGGCTCCTCAGAGGGACAAGGGACCCCAAAAAACATCTCTAAATCCCCTCCAGATGACCCCTCCTTCTCAGCCAATATGCGGCACATCCTGGAGGTGATGGGGTTTGAAATCAAGGAGAAGGACCTTTAGCAACGTCAGCTCGCGACATATCTTTGCCAGCCGGACTTCCCTCCTTTGGTGGTTCCCCCTCTCATTGGTACTTATGAGGATGTTACGATGGCTGCTTGGAGGAAACCAAATTTGGTCCCAGCCATGTCTCGCAAAGCTGACAGGCTGTATCATGTCCCAGTGGGCAAACCTTTCTTAGGGGAGCAGGACCACACTGACCTTCGGTGGTTATCATTGCTGCTCACAACATAGAAACATAGAATCTGATGGCAGATAAGGACCGCTTGGCCCACCTAGTCTGCCCATTTCCCTACCCAACGGATAAGCTGCAGATCCTAGTTAACCAACAGCCTACTTCCACCTACCCCCCACTAGAATTGCCTTATGTCTCTCCCATGCATTCTTGAATGCCCCCACTGTTTTTGACTCTACAGTCGCCTCAGGAAGGCTATTCCACGCATCTAAAACCCTCTCTGTGAAGAAAAACTTCCTCAAATTACCTCTGAGCCGTCCCCCCTCTATCTTCAAATTGTGCCCCCTTGTTCTTGCACATCTCTTTTTCTGAAAGATGCTACCCTCTTGGACTTTGTTGATTTCCTTGAGGTATTTGAAAGTTTCTATCATGTCCCCTCGAGGCTATACATCTTAAGCTCCTTTAGTCTTTCTTCATATGTCTTCTGGTGCAGACCTTGCACCATTTTAGTTGCCCTCCTCTGGACAGCCTCCACCCTGACTATGTCTTTGCGGAGATGGGGTCTCCAGAACTGTACACAGTACTCCAGATGTGGTCTTACCAACTGTCTGTACAGAGGGACAACAACTTCCTGTTTTCTGCTGGTGATGCCTCTCCCTGTGCATCCCAGTATCCCCGTAGCCCTCCTTACTGCCTTCTCACATTACTGGCCCACCTTTAGGTCATCTGATATGACTACCCCCAGGTCCCTTTCCATTTTTGTTGTTGTCAGTATCTCACCCCCCATTGTGTACTCTTCCTCTGAGTTTTTGTTTCCCAGGTACATTACTTTACACTTCTTTGCGTTGAATCTAAACTGCCATACATCTGACCAGTCCTCCAACCTTGCCAAGTCCCTTTTCATCCTTTCAAACAACATGAAGTCTTGCTATATTATGACATATGCAGTGAGTCTCAACCTTTGAACTGCTCCGGAGGTGAAAGAGTTAACTTTCCATGCCAGGCATGGAACGCTGAGCTCAAGTTCGGTTGAAACTCACTCTGTTGTTCTTCAAACTCAAACCGTCAGATTCTTTACTCCGCCTCACTGAACAGTCGCTCCGGAGATTTCTCCTTCTGCTCGGTTCATTTTGTCAGTTAAAGTATTGTTTTTTCGGTTTTCGACCAAATTTAAACCGCAACCGGTCGGTTCAGACTCTGTCTGTGGTATTTGTGAGTACTAGATAGGTTTTACATTGATTTCTATTCTGTGTGGAACTTGTAAACGGTTTATCGGTTCGGTTTGAACCGATCAGGTTGTTTAAAATATATTAATCTGTCATTTAGAGTGTGGTTACCGGTTCTTATCGGTTCTAAAAAAAACGGATTTTATTACGTTTTTTTCCACGACCCGTGACACGGTTGGGAACCGATAAGAGGGTCTTACCTGGCGGATTGCCATAAACGGGTAAGTTTGGTTAGGACTGGCACTATGTCTGAGAAACCCAAAAGAAAAACCGGGCCCATTGGGTTTCAACACTGCAGTGTCTGTGGGGAAGTCTTTGCCAAGGCTAACCCCCACACCACCTGTGTTTGTTGTCTGGGGTTTGACCACCTCAATGCAGACTGCCAGATTTGTAAAAATTTTCCTGCAGCTACCCTGGAGAAGAGACTTGGTAGGCTCAGGGAAAGGGAGGCCAAAATGTCCACTGAACCGGATGGCCAGCCCGGTTCGGTTCCAGCCGAATCGGAGGGAGTGCCCTCTGACCAGGGCGAGACTTCCTTGGGCACAAGGAGATCCGACTCCGAGGAGTCTGTTCCAGCAAAAAGGACTAGGAAGTCGGCTGGTGTGGAGCCAAAACTTTCCTCTCCAACCGCTGAAGAAATAGCCAAAGCGTTTAAAATTGTCCAGTCGTTTTCCTCGGTTCCGACCGAACCGGCACCATCAGGTAAGTGTCCGATTCGGCCGGTTCCACCAGTTCAAGAGTATGATTTAGAGGAATATTATGAACCGGAGGAGGGGGAAGAGGAGTATGAGGAGAGTGAATGTGGATTTGAAAGTCTGAATGTGCCCATTGACCCGGACATCTCCCCAGACAGACCTTCAGGAGTGTCTCCTCCTAGGCTTTCCGAGTCCCCTTCTCATTTTATGTTTTATAAAAATAATAATAATAATAACTTTATTTGTTTAGCGCCTTTCAGGTACCAAGGCACTGTACATATCAATCATAAAATCAAAGTATACATATAAAATCAACAATACAAAACAGCATCAGTCCATAAAAGCCTTGTTCCATAAAAAAGTCTTGAAATCCCGCTTAAAGGCTTCCACGGTCGCGAATTCTCTAAGCCGGCGAGGCAGAGAGTTCCAGAGGGTAGGGGCCACGAACCCAAAGGCCCTAGCCCCAGAGGACTTCAATATAACCCTCGGAACCTCTAGCAACCCCTCGTCGGCTGAACGGAGCTGTCGCACGGGGTGGTACAGGACCAGAAGCTCTTTCAAGTAGTCGGGGCCGAGTCCGTGCAGGGCTTTGAAGGTCAAAAGACCTACTTTAAAGGTGATCCGCCACTGTATAGGCAGCCAGTGCAGATCGCGCAGCACAGGGGTGATATGTGTCCTTCTAGTCACCCCCGTCATTAACCTTGCAGCAGCGCTTTGCACTAGCTGCAAGCGGCGGATATCAACCCCAGGAAGCCCCAAGTAAAGGGAGTTGCAATAGTCGAGGCGAGATGTCACGAAAGCATGGACCAACATGGGTAAGTCACTGGACGGAACAAGGTGTTTCACCCTGGCGATGTTCCTAAGATGGTAAAATGCGGACTTAACGACTGCTGACACCTGATGACGAAGAGTCAGCCCATCGTCAAGTACCACTCCCAGGTTAAGCACCCATTCAGAGGAAAGGATCAGATCCCCCCCCAGCAATACGCCAGAGGGCTGACCGGACCCCAACCCACCTGTCCCACGCCCCGGATCCATGACCAAAACCTCAGTCTTACCGGCGTTCAGCTTTAACCAGCTCACATTCATCCAGTCTTGGATTTCAGCGAGGCAGCTATTAAATACCAAGAGAGCACTAACCTGGTCGGGGGCCAAAGACAGGTAGAGCTGGGTATCATCAGCATAGCAGTGAAACCTCAGCCCATACCTTCTTACAATGTCTCCGAGGGGCAGCATATACACTGCAGACAACATGGGGGAGAGCACCGAACCCTGGGGGACACCACAGTGCAGAGGGAAAGGGTCAGAGGAAAAAATTCCCGACACAACTCTCTGCGTTCTCCCAGATAGAAAAGATGAAAACCATCTGAGCACTGTACAAGACAGGCCACAGATGGACTCCAGACGTTCGAGCAAAACCCCATGGTCTACAGTGTCAAAGGCTAAAGAGAGATCAAGAAGGACCAAGATAGAACGGTTCCTCTGATCTCTCGCCATCAGGAGATCATTGAGCACCAACCAGAGCAGTCTCGTACTATGCCTCTTAAGAAAACCAGACTGGAGAGGTTCATAGATATTATGGATGGTCAAGTGGTCCTTCAGCTGGTTTGCCATACCTTCTCAATAACCTTCCCAATAAAGGGAAGGTTGAGATCGAGTCTGTAGTTGAAAAACATCTGGGTCCAAAGAAGCTCTTCCAAAGGAGTCACCACAGCTTCCTTTAGGGACAGGAAACTCACCCAATTCTAGGGAGCACCAGATTATTTGAACCAGAAACGGGCCAACGATCTCAGCACAACCCAAAATTAGGCGGTAGGGCCCGGATCTAAACTACAGCACGAGGGCGATCCCCTGGATGATCCGCATAATATCACTGAACGTCGGCAGGTCAAAGGAGCACCAGGAGACAGAGGATTTCGTGACCAAACGCCGACCAAAAGCTTCCCCCTTAGAGTGTGTTGGATGGATCTTGGATCTGATGTCGGCAACCTTATTCGCAAAGAATTGAGCGATCTCATCACACTCCTTCTGTGAAAAAGCTCGACAGAGCTGGAGACAGGCTGGGTTGCACAGCCTGTCCACAGTTCTGAAGAGCTGAGCCGGTCGATTCTGAGCGACACAGATCTCCCTGGACAGGAATTCTGCCTTCTTATGGGAGATCTCTGATTGGTAGAGCCAATAATGCTCCTCCAAACTAAGGCGGTCGGCATCCAGAGCAGATTTCCTCCAACGACGCTTCTAACCGTCGACCCACACGTCGCAACTCCCTCAAGGACCCATCGAACCATGGGGCCCGAGGACGAAGAGAAAGGGGACGAACACGGACAGGAGCAATTGAGTCCAGGGCCAGGGAAATGACCTGGTTATAAGCCAAGACCATAGCCTCTGGACCCATGCTGGCAATCGGAAACTCTGAGAGGTTCAACACTGCCATCAGGTCTTCAGGGCACACATCTCGTAATGGGCGGTATCGAACCATCTCCACAGGGGCAGACCTACGAAGGGGAGCACAAAAATTGAAGCTCACGGTGTAATGATCGGACCAACTGACAGGTTCCACCACCAAATCAGAGGTTTCAATCCCCAGGAGAAAAACTAAATCCAAGGAGTGACCGTGATTATGCGTAGCCGGGGAAACAGTCTGTGTAAGGCCCAGTGATGACATCAACTGGAGGAAGTACTGACCAAAGGCAGAAAGTTCGTAGTCGACTCGGGCAGGCATTGAAGTCGCCCAGAACCATCAGTCTGGGCGACTCTTACGCCATATCTGCGATAAAGTCTGCCACTTCCCGCAGGAATCTTCTCGCCTCCTGGTGGACGGTAGACAGGGCTATCCTGCAACCCACACCAGCCACGACGGTACACTCAAAGGATTCAGCTTCCTCAACTGGTACACCGTGAGCCCCAAGCTGGTCTTAAACAGACCACTCCCCGCGATCCTGTCTCGGGCGGTGAATCACCGAGTACCCAGCTGGAACAGACGCCTCTAAAAAAGGGCCGGCATTTCCATCCAGCCAGGTCTCGGTGATGCAGGCCAGATCTGCTGACTCAACAAAATCAGAAATAATAGCTGATTTGTTTTTAACAGATCTGGCATTGCACAGCACCACCCGAGTTGGACAGGGATCCGAAGCCGTCCCGACTTCTTGCCCATCCAAATAGGAGGAGCCCTTGGGTATGGAGACTAGGCATGGAAAACCATGTTCCAGGCTCCATTTCGCTCCAGGGTGTCTTCTGGGCTTAAAAAAGTGGCTGAAACCCTCCAGCGTCCTATGGAGGAAGCTATGGATGATCAAGAGGAGCCTGACTATGTGGAAATGATGGATATCCCAGAGTCAAGGAGACTGTCTATTCCTTTGCATAAATCTTTTGGGAAACAGACAGTTAAAATTTTAAAAAACTCCTCACACTATACCTCCTGTGGATAAGAGAATGGACAAGAGGTACACATTGTCAAGCTCTGATACGGAGTTCCTTACACAACAATGCAGCCATGTTGGAGTAGTGCAGGCTGCAGCCTGTGACAAGGCAAATATTCCCTTGACTTCACACCCCCCTGACAAGGACTCCAGGAGGATTGATGCCATGGCAAAGAAACAGTACATGGCATCATCCTTGGGACTCAGACAGGCAAATTATATGGCTTATGTTGCTAGATATCAGAAATCCAGATGGGATACTGTTATGGCTCTAGCAAAACAGGTCCCTGGCCAGCTTGCCAAGGAGCTGGAGCAGGTGGTTGCTGATGGTATTGAGGCATCCAAGGTGCAATTCCATGCTGCAGTGGACTCTAATGATGTGTCATCAAGAGTTATGGCTACATCTGTGGCACTTATGCAGAATGGCTTGGCTCAGATGTACTAGCCTGTCACAGGATACCCAGACTAAGGCCATGGATTTTCCTGTTGTGGGTAATTCTCTGTTTGGGGAGCAGACAGAGAATTACATGAAGAAAATGGATGAGTATAGGACCGCCTATAGGAATGCACAGGCCAAGGAAAGGCAGGCCACTCCTCAAAGGCAGCTTTCCAGGGGCAGGCCTTTTCATAGGCCTTTTTACCAAGCCCAGGCCTCCTCTTCTGCTTATGCCCAGAGGGGGTTCTTTAGAGGGTGAGGCAGACAGGGTACAAGCAGGCCTGCTTCCACCCCTCAGCCCAAAGCCCTTGCCAAGCAGGCACCCTGATAGGGTTGCCAGGGCCGATTCTCAGCTACCTGTAGGGGGCAGGCTGGGTTACTTTGTCCAGGACTGGAAGTCATTGACATCAGACAAGTGGGTACTGGAAGTAGTAAGCCAGGGACTGGTTCTCAGCTTCAAAAAATTTCCAAAGATGAGAACCAGATCCTTTCCACCTGCAAATCCACCAGAGGCACTTGCCCTAGAGGCAGAGGTCTCTTCCCTCCTGGCTCTCAGAGCTGTGGAAAGGGTTCCACCCCTACACCAGGGCAAAGGATTGTACTCCAGGTACTTCCTTACCCCAAAAAAGACAGGAGAATGGCGGCCCATCCTGGATCTCAGATATTTAAACAAGCACCTTTAAAACAAAATTCAAAATGGTGACTCTGGAAATTATTCTACCTCCTCTAAGGCCAGGGACTGGCTAAGTCCCTGGACCTCAAGGATGCCTACTTCCATATTCTCATCAGAAGCTCCCATCGAAAGTACCTCAGGTTCGAGCTGCCCTCAGGCCATTACCAGTTCAGAGCAATGCCCTTTGGCCTCACCTCTGCTCCAAGGGTATTCACAAAATGCCTGGCAGTAGCAGTTGCTTCCCTAAGAAGGCAAAAAATTGCCATCTTCCCTTACCTGGACGACTGGCTCATAGTAGGCCAGTGTCCAGACCAAGTCAGGTTACATCTACAGATAACTCAGCAACTGCTCACCTCTCTAGGTTTCCTCCTGAGTCTTTCAAAGTCAGTCCTAGAGCCTGTCCAGCTCCTCACCTTCATAGGCGCAGAGCTGAACACAGAGAAAGCCAGAGCCTTCCTTCCTTTGGACAGGGCAAGGACCCTGGTCTCCTTGGCCTCCTCATTCACCCTGCAGGTCTCTCGACCAGCAAGGCATTTTCTACAGCTCCTGGGGCACATGGCTGCTTCTACAACAGTAGTGCAGGGAGCAAGATTTCAGATGAGGGACATCCAGTTCCATTTGAGTGCCTTTTGGTCTCAAAGGAAAGACCCTCTAACCAAATTGATCCCAGTAACTCGAACCCTGATCCAGGCCCTACAGTGGTGGCAGAATCAGAGCAATCTGAGACAAGGTGTTCCCTTTGTCACTCAGTCTCACTCCTTAATCCTTACTACAGATGCATCCCTCTTGGGGTGGGAGCTCACATGGCGACCTCACTACCCAGGGATTCTGGTCCCCTCAGGAATCTCTGCTCCACATCAACCTGTTGGAACTCAGAGCAGTTTTTCTAGCACTTCAAGTTTTTTCCAAATCTGTTCAGAAGTTGTACAGGTCAGAACAGACAACACCACAATGTGGTACATCAACAAGCAAGGGGGCACTCGGTCTACGGCCTTGTGCACCGAAGCAATGAAGTTGTGGTCTCTGGCTTACTCCCTGAACACCTCCTCACGGCAGTTCACCTCCCAGGAAAGGACAATGTCCTGGCAGATGCTCTCAGCAGGATTTCCCAGGGCCATCACGAATGGTCACTGGACCCCCTGGTCTTGGAGGTGATATTTGCCAGATGGGGCACCCCGCAGATAGATCTTTTTGCAGCCCCAGACAATCACCAACTTCCCCTTTTTTGCTGCAGGCCCCCAGTGTTGGGCTCAGTCCCTCTGGATGCCTTAGTTCTCAATTGGGAAGGGAAGTTCCTCTATGCTTCCCCCTTCCCTCTCCTGTTCAAAGTGCTAGTCAAAATCAGATCTCAATCCTGCAAGATGATCCTGATTGCTCCAGATTGGGCCAGACAACCCTGGTGTCCACTCCTACTGTCCTTAGCAGTCCATCTTCCCCTGTGTCTTCCCAGGAATCAAAACCTGTTAACCTGTGCTCAGGGGAGGGTTTGGTACCTGAACCTCAAGTCTCTCATTCTCAAGGCCTAGCTCTTGAAGAGTTAGAGTTTGCTGATCTACACCTCTCCCAAGGTGTAATGGATATTCTGAAGGCTTCTAGGAAACCTTCCACCAGGGCTACCTATAATTCCAAATGGAAGAGGTTTTCCATATGGTGTTCTGGAAAGCATATTTCCCCAGAATCTGCTGATTTACCCACAGTCCTGGATTATATGGTCCATTTAAATACCTTGGGGCTGAGACCAACTACCCTAAAAGTACATTTGGCAGCTGTGTCTGCCTTTATTTCAACAGGTAAACCTCTTCTCTTCAGCTCATCCTGTATTCTCTCAGTTTTTAAGGGATTGTTCACACCAACCCACCATTCAGGGACCCTGCCCCTGCCTGGGATCTTAATGTTTGTATTACTCAGCTTATGCAACCCCCCTTTGAGCCTTTGTCTTCAGCAGAGCTTAAGTACTTGACTTGGAAGACTGTGTTTCTGGTAGCTATTATTCCTGCCAGACGCATAAGTGAATTACAAGCCTTGTCAGTGGAGCCTGATTTTATCTCCTTTCATAGAGATAAGGTGGTCCTCAGGAGTAACAGGAAGTTCTTGCCCAAGGTGGTTTCAGATTTCCACCTTAATCAATCTGTATCTCTTCCAGTGTGCTTTCACTGACCATTCCTCCTCTGGCGAGAGGAGGCTGCACAGCTAGATGTGAAGAGAGCCTTAGTCACTACATAGAGCGTACTAAGGGTCACAGGTTTGACTCCTCCAACTGTTCCCCACTTATGGTGAGGTTGGTGAAGGAACCTGCCACTAAAAGATCCATTGCCAGGTGGATTGTCTCTTGTATCCAATTCTGTTATGAAAAGCTGGGTAAGGTTCCTCCCTCAGGCCTGAGGGCTCACTCTACCAGAGGTACAGCTGCTTCCCTGGCTGCTGCCAGGGACATCCCTATTCTAGAGATATGTCAAGCAGCTACCTGGAAAACAGTTCACACTTTTACCAAGCATTACTCCCTGGACATCCAGGCTAGGAGTGATGCTCGGTTTGTCACAGCTGTGCTTCAGAGCCTATTTCCTTAGTAGGTTCTGACCCTCCTCCATGGAGATACTGCATATGTCATAATATAGCAAGACTTCATGTTGTTTGAAGAAAAAATTACTCACCTTAGTAATGTTGTTTCTTCTAATGGAGTCTTGCTATATTATGACCTCCCCCCTGCCTGCCCCTCTCAGAACCTCTGTTTTGGGATGTGGGTGGGCAGTGCAGTGTTGGCACTTAGTAGATGCCCACCTTGTTGTTTTCACCTCCTTTTTGGGGTGACTTGGTGTTGTGTTTTTCATTTTTTGGGTCTCCTGACTTGAGTCTTTGTTTTGGGACCAAAAAATGTGTTCTTATGTTTAGTAGCCAGTTGGTTAGTGTAGGTTTACAACTCCACACAGGACCTCAGTGAGTTTAGCTCAGAAGATCTGACGATTTGAGTTTGAAGAACAACAGACAGAGTTTCAACCGAGCTTGAGCTCAGCGTTCCATGCCTGGCATGGAAAGTTAACTCTTTCACCTCCCGGAGCAGTTCGAAGGTTGGGACTCACTGCATATGTCATAATATAGCAAGACTCCATTAGAAGAAACAACATTACTAAGGTGAGTAATTTTTTCTTCCACCCCACCTTGCGTATCAGCCCTATTGGAGATCTTTGTGTCTTCTGCAAAGATACATGCTTTTACTTCCAGTCCCTCTGCAATGCCACTTATAAAGACATTAAAAAGGACCGTCCCCAGTACTGAACCCTGCGGTACCCCACTAGTAACCCTCCTTTCTTCACTGTGGACTCCATTTACTATTACCCTCTGTGTCCTGTTGTCTAGCCAGTGTTTTACCCAAGCTATCACCCTGGGACCCACTTCCAGGCTGGGTAATTTGTTTATTAATCTTTTGTGCAGGACTGTCAAATGCTTTGCTAAAGTCTAAGCAGGCCATGTCCACAGCCACAACCCTACCTCCAGACAAGGAATCCCGCAGGCTGAATCTTTTTGGGAAATGGATGTTTGCTTCCTCCTACTGAGATATCTTACTATGTATGTTATGCTTCTCCTGACATCTGTGTATTTGCCCTATTTGCTTCAAATTGTACTCTGTATGTTCTTTGAATTCCCTGTACTCTCCCAGGTCGTACCTGAAAATAGGCATGTGTTTATCTAGTGTACTTACCTGGTTAACAAAAGCTAAATAAATAAATAACCCTGGCGTTCTGTGCCCTCAGCTACTTAATCCACACAATCCAGTATCAGAATATACTGTGGAACAAGGCTATGGATGCTGTCCAGTCCCTATCCGATGATTCTGCCAAGCAAAAAGCCCTGGATGCACTCAAGTCAGCCTCCTGACGTTGGTATCCACTTACTCAGGGCAGCTTACGACATTGTAGATGCAACGACACATGTGGCAGCTACCAGCATATGCATGTGTCGGTACTGTTGGCTCAGGGTATCTGGGTTTGCCTAAGACGTCCAGTTATCTATCATGAATGCGCCTTTCACGGGCAACCTACTCTTTGGAGGAGATGTGAAGGATATCCTTTCCTGGATCAAGGCCTCAGGGCAAGCCATTAGGTCTGTCCATTCTTTATATCACGTGCAACCCAGATCAAGACAGAGAACCTCCTTTTGCCAGGCTGCTGCCAGACAGTCCTGGACGTCGGCCAAGCCCCAAAGCAAGCGGAGGGCAGTGGTATCTGCCTTGCCTGCCCCCACTCCCTCCACCAGCAAAAGCTCCAGAGGGAGTCCTGCAGCCCCAGCTGCCCTCCCCTTCTGACTCCTTGCCAGACCCCCTCTCTCCAGCCATGCAGGAGGCGATCATAGGGGTCACTGCTCCCTCCATCTATGCCAGTGGAGGGAAATCACTTCTGACAGTTGGGTCCTGCAACTCATAGCTCAAGGTCACTCAGAACTTCTGGAGTGGCCTCAGGACCGTCCCCCAGTGCAGTTGTTTTACCCTCCCAGTCACATCCTCTAATTTAGGAGGAAATCCATGCTCTGCTCCGAAAAAGGGCTGAGAGCCTGTCCCAAAGTCCCAACAAGAACAGGAGTTCTACTCTCACTTTTTCCTAGTTCCCAAACATACGGGGGACCTTAGGCCAGTCCTGGACCTCAGCAAGCTAAATCTGTTTACGAAAGGTTCAGGATGATTACGCTTCAGGGGCTGCTTCCCCTGTTACACCAGGGAGACTGGATTTGCTCCCTAAACATGCAGGATGCATATCTGCACATCAGGGTGTGCATCTCTCACAGGCATCTCCTCAAGTCCCATTTTCAGGGGGCCCACTTCCAGTTCCGGGCTCTTCCATTTGACTTATCTTCAGCCCCGCCTCCTGGGTGTTCACCAAGTGTTTGACAGTGGTGGCAACTGCCCTCAGACGGCAGGGATTTTGTGTGTTTCCTTACCTGGACTACTGGCTGTTAGCAGCTCCGTCCAGGGAGCACCTTCTCCAAATCCTGGAGTCTACCTGCTGCCTCTTCCAGGCTTTGGGAGTCGCCATCAGCCTGCCCAAATCTTGTGTAACCCCCTTCCAAAGACTTCAGTACATTGGGGCGGTCTTGGATACGGCCCAGGGGAGGACTTTTCTTCCCCGGGACAGGGCAGTGCATCTGAATCAAGCCTGTCGGCTTTACTCCAGCTGTCACGTCCCAGCCTGGACTTTGTGGGTCCAGTGGGACTAACGCATAGATGATCCGTAACAGCCAGTCCTGGTCTCAGATCTGGTCAAGAAAGTGCTATTGTGGTGGCTGGAGTCCAGCAATCTCCTGAGGGGGTTCCTTTTTATAAATCTCCCCCACAGAAAATCCTTAACAACAAATGCCTAGGCCTGGGGGGGTTCCCTCATCTGAGTGCCCACCATACCCAGGGGAGATGGAATTCTGTGGAAACTGGTCTTCACATAAATATATTGGAGATGTAAGCAGTTTTGTATGCCCTTCAGGCCTTCCAGACACATCTCTTCCCCTGGCCCACTGCTAATTCAGATGGACAACTCCAATATGGCCCATTATATCAACAAACAAGAGGGGACTCGCTCTTACCCCCTATGTCAAGAAGCGATAAGAGTCCGGTATTGGGCAATAGATCATGGCTTGGAACTTTCAGCCGTGCATGTTCCCAGCATACAAAATGTCTTAGCAGACAGCCTAAGCCAGTCCCTGTCTAAGACTCACGAGTGGGAACTCATGACCTCAGTGGTGGAAGATCTGTTTGACCGGTTGGGTCATCCAAAGTTGGACCTTTCTGCATCTCCACTCAACACAAAACTGCTACTTTTCTGCTCACTCCCTCCAGGGCCTGGAGCTTTAACTTGTAAACGTAGCAGAACTCGGAATGAAAGCTTACCACACTGCACATAAAGAAGTACTTACTTCCCCAGCAATTCTAACAAAATAGTGCTTCTTCTGACGACATGTGCAGCATTTAAGGAAGAACTCTGAACTGGTGGCATCTCAAAGCACAAGTAAATACATGTAACGCACGTTTATTAACATACAAACAGTATATAATAGCCCTGGGTACAATCAATAGATCTTACTTCGAGAGGGTTCCTGCAGTAGGTCATAGCATGTAAGACTGCGCCCCCTGGTGTCAGGACCGCACAGCAAACTTTTGCTAGCAAGGCCTAGCGGGGACTGCCCACCCGATGTCATGTGACGGACGTCAGTGTGACCCTGTATAGTCGTCGGTCCCCTCGCCCACCTTCTGGTTCTTTCCTGCCGTCGACCTGCATAGAGAACTTTGCGGTAAACGTTGCTCAGTCAGTCGCATTTATTGACCTTTCTTTCTCGAATTTTAGTCCGTTTTTCCATTCGTTTGTCTTCTCCACCTCTGACGTCGAAGGCGAAGAAGTGCGGTGCACAGATTCCTCACAAAGACGGCCACCATTGTTGCCTCTTCTGCTTAGGCCCAAACCATGACACTGCAGCCTTCCCTGATTGCAAGCCTTTCAGTCAGGGCACACATAGATGTAGGCAGCAGGCTTTGGAGGCCCACTTATTGAAGACCAGAATGGCCACTCTAGGAAAGGAGATGCAAAAATTGAGGGACGCCACTTCTTCTGAGTCTAAAAAGAAAAAGAAGGACAAAGAAAAGCACAGGGTATGGGAGCATCTGGAGGATGGGGACCATGTGAGCTCTAGCAAGCCCTCGACCAGCAAAGCCATTTCTCCTGCTCCGCCTGCCCTTGTGGTTGTCCAGGCCCCTTTGAGATCAATGCCAGGTTCCTCTGATGCTTTTCAACCAATTTCTACCGGCCCCCTTATAGATAAAATATAATGCTACAGCCCTGAATTTCAAATAAAAGCCCCAGCAGCTGAAAAAGCGATTAGCAGTCCCATCAACTTTGTAAAGAGAGGTAGCAAACCGGTCATAAAGGAGGATCCCCACATTAAGAAATGGAATACTGATCAAAATTTGTCCTTATCATCCTTCTCCTCTCCCAGTGAATTATCCATGTTCCGTTGTGCCACAGTCTTCTCCACACTGACACCCGCTACCTTAGCATCCAGGAAGTGGTACTGTTTTCTGTCATCGGAGAAAGAGACGGGCTGGGAAGGCCAAAGTATATGAGATACCCAGGTCCCTGAGATGGTGTTTTACCCTGTCAAAGGCCTTTTTTTTTCTTTCTATATACAATTTAATTCCCCCCCCCCCTTTTTTTTTTTTAACCCCAGGACCCTTGCAGACATGTATATGCGCCTGCATGGAAGCACATGCTGGACACTGGCTTGGTCCCTTCTGCCTCATACCTGGCATTATTGCCTCCACTCCCCCTCGCCTGTGCTTAACACCGGACCTCCACCCGGTGGGAGCTGAACTACGGGAGGAGCGGACAACCACCCCCAGGAGGGGAGAGCTGCCTACTGCAGCTCAATCCTGCTCCGACCACCCCCCAATGCCGGCTCCCTGCTGATCCGAGGTAGTTCCTGAACCTGAGTTGCCGGCATAGCGTGAGGTATGGTGTCCAGCGCCTCGGCCCTTAGCGCCACTGGACCGGCTTTGTAAAAGGCTTTGCGCCTTGTGCACATGACATAAGATAAATCCAGAAAAAAAGTGGTTTCGCTCATTGTTGAGAAGTATCGGCCCTTTATTTCTTAGAGCCCTTAAAAGTAAGTCTTGCTCCGCCGAAGAAGTGAGAGTCATTAGAACAGTTTGGGGAGTATCCAGGCTGGTGTTGGGCCTCCTTGGAGTAATCCGGTAAGCTCGAATTATTATTTATTTTTTATTTTTTTATTCATAGTTTCTGGGTTTTTCAGGGTTCCCCCCAACCCACTCCCACGTGTCCCCGGCGTGACTTACACATGTGGAGGCACGTACACGCACGTCGTGCGGGACGCCCCACCCTACCGGTCACCCGGTACCACCTGCGCTCGTCGCCGAACCTCCTTTTGGTGATGGTGGGACTACGGGCAGGCAACGCTACCCAGAACAGAGAGCAGTTGCTCAATCCTGCCCCTCCCTCCCCGTGCCAGCACCCTGGTGACTCGAGGTCATTCCCGAAACCGGGTCATCGGTGCAGTGCAGGGTAAGGTATCCAGCACTTGAACCCTCTGTGCCACCGGGCCATCCCTAGCTCGAATTATTTTAAAGGCTGTAAGCCCCATCAGTTCCAAAAACCAGGAATATAGATGCTGAATTAGGTTCTCTTCCTCTTTCTCTAATGGGAGACCCAAAATGCGAATATTAGCAGGCTGCACAATATTCTCTAGTTGTTCCACCCGTCTCTGTAAGGTGGCCTGTTCTTTAAGTGAGGTGGCAGTTACTGATGAGGCCTTCCCTGCAGTGGCCTCTGCACTTTTTTGTGGTCTCTTCAATGGCATTGAGATAACTCCCAGTCATAAGAAATCTTTGAGAGAACCCATCCAGTTTTTGGCCAGTCTGTTGCACAGTTTTTGTGAGCGCATTAATTGATTGCTGGAGAGATGTTAGCGAAGCAGCATTTGTCTCGCCGCTCATCGACAAGGAGGAGAACTCCCCATGATCGGGTTGTCTGGCGACTGGAGTGCATAGTTGAAAAAAGTCTTGCTTATTTGACTTTGTACGTCCCATCTCCATAACATTTTGATATCCAGAAATGCAGCTGAAGATTCTTTGTCAAATACTGTACACTTCCAACCAATTTTATAGCAAGATTCAGTGATTTTGATCAGTAATAAAGGCCTTGATCAAGAGCTCCAGAAAAGTGCTGCTGCTGGCTAGGCTGCTAGCTCCGACTCCCCCACCCCCTCCTCCTTTTCTTAGAGGCATCCTGCACCTGAAACCTCCGGTCCATTCTCCTGTCCCAGGTTGGGACTTCAATTTTATTTTGAAGAAGTTGACGCTGTCTTCTTTCGAGCCAATCGTGACTTGCGATTTGCGATTTTTCTCTCTTGGAAAGCGCTATTTCTAGGATCGTGGATGTGTTGTTCATCCATACTTCTAGGCATGTCCCTTTCCCTTTAAGGATCGCCAGAAGGTCTTCAAGCTGGCTCCACCCACCCACCCAGGTGGTATATCCCTCGGCTCCTCCCCATGACGCCGGATCTTCCTTTCCGCTGTAAGATTCAGGTTGCCTCCTTCATGCACCTGCATTTTGTAGGCCCTGGCTTCAAAACCTTCGGTTATTCCGATAAGTCGTCTAGTTCGCATTAGTGGTCGCGACTGTTTCTCTTTGATTATGGAAGACAAGTCTTCCCCCGGATTTCACTGGTGTTCGTGCGGCCAGAAGATGTCACGCACCGGTCCCCACACTGCGCGTGTCTATTGCTTGGGTGTCGACCATGACACCTAGAAGTGCAATTTTTTTGTCTTGCATTTGACCCTAACGTCCTCGACGACCGTCTCACACACCTGAAGTTGGAGAGGCCGGAAAAACAGAATCCTCCAGTGAATTCAAAGGAGGCTGGGTGGACAGTTTTTGCTGCCGCGGGATCCGTGGAGCAATTGGAATGCATGTAGATCTTTGAGGATGAAGCGGCTCATGCCGCAGAATCTTCCTCTTGGAGCTTCTTCGTTCCGCTCAACCTGGGCTCCACTTTCTCGGGTTCTTTCCGAGAGTCGTGCCAGTCTCTCCCGACTAAGGGAGAGGGTCCTGCGGGCATGGACTCCTCTTGGTCTCGTAAGTATGAAAAGGACCCGGGATGGAATCGGGAGAGGTCTTGGTCTCAGGAACCGGCAGTCTCGACTTCGGTCGAAATTGCCTCTTTGGCCGCTGGCTTCTCGGCTTTGCCATCCGGCCAGTCGACCGAAGTGTCGATTGACGAGGTTGAAATAATTATTGATCCGATCAACCCATTGTCACCGACTCTGGTCGACGACTCTCTCAGTTGGACTCTAGTCCTTTCTTTCCCCAACAAGGAGACCCAGCCCGCTGGGAATCCCATTGAGGAAGTGGTCCCCGACCCTGGGAAATCACCGGTCCCACCGGTGTCTCCCGAGCGACCAATTCGGCCTGCCCGATCTCGATTGAGGTCCAGGACCCCCTTGACCGACAGACCGAGGAAGAGCCACAAGCACTTAAGAAAGAGGCAGTGCCATCGGTCGTCCTCGTCCTCCTCGGATGAGGGGAGGCTTCCGTGAAAACTCTGGTGCTACGAGGACTTCATGTGGCAACAGCTGATTTTGACCGGTCACGAGCCGACCCTGGCTTCTACCACAGGCATTACCTGGCTTTCGCCTCCCAGGCCGAGGCCGACTCATTCGGAGCAGATTTAAGTCTGTTCCACCACCCGCGGAGCCGGCGAAACCTCCGGTTCGGCCTAAATCAGTCTCTCCACCAATAGTTGTGGAACCACTATCCAAGCAGCCTGTGGGAGGGGCTCCTTCTAAGGAAGCTAGAGCAGACACTGGGCTTCCCCGGCATCTTTCGGTCACTGTCACCCCGTACTGCCCTCAGGAGTCGAAGGTGACCTGGGCGGTCTACCGTTGTATCCGGATTCCTCGGATTTGGATGAGACCGGCCTACATTCTTATCCCAGGGATGATGATGAATCGGCTGGTGAGATAGAGATGGAGGAAGGTCCTTCGTCCTTTCAGGGCATTCTTCACCTCATCTCTGAGTCTACAGGGATGTCCCTGCAACCTATCCAGAAAAAAGTGGAGTACCCTCTCACGGACATCCTCAAGAGAAGGGATACCCCGATGGAGGCCTTTCCTGTAGCCGAGTCCATAGTTGGCCCGGCCTTAGAACTTTGACAGTGCCCTGCCTCTTGTCCAGCTCAGTGTGCACGCATGGCCTGCAAATATGCGGTGCCCATGGGGATCCTTGAGGGATTCACAGAGCACCCTTCAGCCGAGAGCCTGGTGACCGCCTCTGTGTTCAGGCATACTGGCAGTTCTACCGACAGGGATCGACCTCCTGAGAATGAATCCAAGAACTTGGATCATTCGGCTTGGAAGGTCTATGCGGCCTCATCTTTAGATCTCTGTCAGGCAAGTTCGACCGTCATCATGGCACACTTCTCCCATGCCCTCTTGGGGTCTTTGGATGAAGTCCTCCCACATCTCCCCACGGACATGCAGACCACGATCAAGCAAGTCTGGGACCAGGGCCGGGCTGTTGCCAGACAGCAGCTTCAGACAGCCCTGAACATTGGGGACTCTTGTGCCCGCTTGTTGGCAGCCACAGTTGCTTCTTGTCACAGGGCTTAGCTGAGACTCTCCTCTCCTCTTTCCTGGCAGATACTCAGCTCAAACTAGCTGATGTGCCTTTCCTGGGCACCGATCTTTTCGGCCCAGGTGTGGCTGGTTGCCTTCAGTATTGAGCAGTCCAGTGCCACTTTGGATGCCACTTCTGCTAAAGGTTCTATGAGTAAGAAGCAGCAGAAAAAGAAGAAGCCTTTTCGGCACTCTTCCCCTGCGGCCCAGCAGCCCTCCTTTCAAGGAGGGCAGCAGCAGGCTCAAGCTTGGTGCCCCTGGCCTAAGCCTGTGCCCTCCCAGGTCCGTAAAGGAGGCTGAGGTTCAGGTCCTGGATCCTCCTCCTCCAAGCCTGCTCAGTGACTGGGGAGGGGCTGCCACCCCCTCTCCCGTCACACCAGCTCTGGGTCCTCACTTAGGGGCTGGCTCCTCCACTTCCTTTCTGCCTGGTCCACTATCACTACGGACAGGTGGGTGTTGGAGGTGGTCGGTCAGGGACTGCCTCTAGAATTTGAGCAGTACCCTCCAAGCTGAGCCCGCGCCCCATGGGAGGAAAGGGTATCCGCCCATACTCAGTCGGCTCTCCGAGACAACATCACTCAGCTCCTCCTCAAGGAGGCAGGAGCTCAAGTGGCGGATTCTCCAACAGACCCAGGCTTTGTCTCCAGGTACTTCCTGGTGCCCAAGCAGATGGGGGGCTGGGGCGCCATTCTAGATCTGCACGATCTGAATTAGTATCTCAGGTGACGCACCTTTCAGATGGTCACTCTTTCCCAGATCATGCCATCCTTGGAGCGAAACATGTGGTTCTGTTCACTGGATCGGCAGAACATGTTTTTTTACTTCCCAATCCGTCCTTCTTATTGGCAGTCCCTCCACTTCAGGGCCAAAGGGACCCTATACGAGTTCTGAGCCACACCGTTCGGCCTGTCATCGGCCCCACGGGTCTTCACCAGATGCATCGCAGTGGTGGCAGCTCATCTCAGGCATTGGGGGGGGGGTCAGAATTTACCCCTACCTTGACGACTGGCTCTTAGCAGGTCCCACCCAGCAGGAGGTGGAGAGGTCAAGGGACCTTACCCTCCAGACCTGCTCCCACCTCTGCCTCCTGATCAGTGAGGTCAAGTCGGAACTCATGCCTCCTCAGGTGATGTGCTTCATTGGGGCAGAGCTCGACTCTCGTCAAACCAGAGCTTGGCTTCCGGCTGACAGGGCGGAGGTTCTCTCCTCTTTTGCCCAATCATTTCTGGTTGGGCAATTGCACCCTGTCCGGGACTTTCTGCACCTTCTGGGTTACATGGCGGCATTCACCTCCGTGGTTCGTTGGTCCTGGTGGCACATGCGCCTCCTCTCCAGTAGGAGCTGGCCGCCCAGTGGACTCATCGCCATGGTCATTTCAACCAGCTGATCATTGTGGTCCAGAAGATATGGGATGCTCTCCAATGGTGGACCACCCCAGACTGGTTGCAGGAAGGGATCCCATCTGTTCTGACCCGAGCTGACTGCCATCCGTATGACTGATGCCTCTCTCATGGGCTGGGTAGCCCACATGGGGGACAAAAGGGCCCACAGGTTCTGGACCCCCGAGGAGTCCCAATACCACATTAACCTGTTGGAGCTCAGAGCAGTCAGACTGGCACTGTCAGCTTTCGCTTCTGAGCTCTGGAGTCAAGTGGTTCATGTCCAGACAGACAATACCACGACCATGTACTACCTCAACAAACAGGGCAGCACGCATTCCCATCTGCTTTGCAGGGAGGCGCTCTGCATCTGGAACCTCGTCAGCCATCTGGAGGGAGATGATCTAGCCATTCATGTGGCAGGAGCCTCAAACCATCTGGCGGATGCTCTCAGCCGCTTGGGCGAGACATCCCACGAGTGGTCTCTCCATCCAGAGGTAGCTTACAGCCTGTTTTCCCACTGGGGAAAACCGATGGTGGACCTGTTTGCCTCCAGGGACAACACCAAGCTGAGGCTGTTTCATGCCCGCCCTGTCAGCAGGGCTCGCTGCAGAGGAATGCCTTCTCGAGGCCGTGGACCCTAGGCCTCTTCTATGCCTTCCCTCCATTTCCCTTGATCCACAGGGTGATCCTCAAGGTGAGGAGGGACAAGGCAAAGGTGATTCTGGTAGCCCCAGACTGACCATGCCAGTTGTGGTATCCAGATCTCCTCAGCCTCAGCTGCAGGACCCCGGAGCGGCTTCCAGCATGGCTGGACCCGATCTCTCTCAGTCAGGGGAAGGTGTACCATCCGGGCCTTCAATCCCTGCACCTCACAGCCTGGTACCTTAACTGCTAGAGTTCCAGGCTTTGGGTCTTTTCGAGGATGTCCTCACTATGATGGAGGCATCCAGAAAGGAATCGACCAGGAAATGTTATGCCTTCAAATGGAAAAGATTTTCCATTTGGTGTCAGGGCAAGGGCCTGGACCCTCTGTCCTGTCCAGTGGCTAACATTCTCGACTACCTTTGTTCTCTGTCCAAAAGGTGGTCTTCGGTCATCAGCCCTTAGGGTGCACCTGGCAGCCATCACTGCTTACCAGGCACGGGTCGGTCAGTGACACTGGCACAGGAGACAGTGGTAGGGCACTTTTTCAAAGGCCTGAATCACATATCTCGTGTTGTGCGTGAGCCTCCACCTCCGTGGAATCTACTGCTGGTACTGGCAGAGCTCATGGGCAAGCCATTCAAACCAATGCACATGTGTGCGTTGTCACACTTGTCGTGGAAGACGGCCTTCCTGGTGGCTATCACATCTGCCAGAAGGACAGGGGAGCTCCAGGCACTTTCAGTTTACTCCCCTTATCTGGTCTTCCACAGGGTCAAGGTTGTCCTATGCCCCCACCCAAAATTCCTTTCGAAAGTGGTGTCAGAGTTTTACCTTAACATTCTCAGGGAAGTAGGCAGATGGCCGGGGCTGGACAGAAGGAAGCAAGGTGGGGAGGTGGATCAGACCTTACAGTCAATAACCGCTATTCCTTCTGCTCGAGGATGAGGGGGGATGTAGCCACGACAGGGGTGGTTAGAGATGGAAAGGAGTGGGGGCAGGAGGCAGGGCTTGATAGCAGGAAGAACAGGGGAAACCTGGAATGCAGGAAAATGGAGGGAGAGTGAATCGGAGCAGGAGGGGCAGGGGGAAGAGGGAGGAAAGCGCAAGGAGAAGGACCAGTTGGGAGGAAAGGTAAAGGAGAAGGACACAGACAGAAGGATTCAGTAAAGGGAGCTGAGGTTTAGGCCAGGAGCATGACAAGCAAGGAGGGACTAGTGGAAACAGGAAGGAAGGGAGGATGAGCCAGGCTAGTTTAGCAGATGGGGAGAAGGACCAGTCACGAGCAGTGAGGGGGAGTTAGCAAGGTACAGAAGGATACTCAGGAGGAGGAGAGCATAGGATTGGAGGGAGGGGTGGCCAGGGTAAATAAGGAGGGGTGGCATGTGGCACCCAGATAGGGAGGAACAAGGAGCCGGCTGGGTGGAGGGCCGGGAGAAAGGATGAGGACATGAAGGGGGAAATGGAGGAAAAGGTGGCCGAGTGCTCCTGTTGGGGATTCTATGATCAGGGTATCAAATGGGATAGGGAGGGAGAAGCCTGGCCAGTTAGAACAAAATGCTTCCTGGACTAACGGTGCAGAGGGCTAAAACGAGGTATATCAGCTGGCAAAGGATGTGGAGGTTCCCGACATACTGGTCCACCTGGGTACAAATGACATTGAGGGAAATAGTGAGCTAGAGATACAGGCAAAATTCAGGAGCTTGCCAGGGTATGTCATGACATAGGATGCACAGTTTCCTTCTCAGAAATCCTGCCAGTGCAAGGGCTAGCTGGGAACACAAAAGGAAGATTAGGGAGATAAACCAGTGGCTCAGGGAGTGGTGTGAGGCCAGAGGGTATGGGTTGATGGGGATTGGGGGAGACCTGGGAGGATAAGGAGCTGTATGCTAGAGATAGACTCCATCTCAATTTGGAGGAGGAATCTTTAGTTGAAAATAGAGGGTTCATTGGTGAAAGGTGGGTTTAAACTTGTGAAGGGGGAGGATGGGAGAAAAGGCTGTCAAGGGGTGCCGATAAAGGAGGGACTCTGTCTCCACCCTCTGGGGAGCTGGAGGATTGCGGAAAAGGCCGACTGGTTAAGTGCAGACCAGGGAAACAGAATCCCATGGGAACATAGCAGGGGAAATGGAAGTATAGGGAAAGGGTGGAAGGTAGTCCTGCTAAATGCCTGGAGCTTGGGAAATAAAATGCCTGAGCTCCAGGCGATGCTAACTGAGGGAGCAGTGGATGTGGCAGCGGTCACTGAGACCTGGGCCACTGCAGGACACGACTGGGACTTGAACCTGGAGGGTTACACTATGTTCAGGAAGGGAAGGGGAGGAGGGGTAGCAATGATAGTCAAAAACTGCATTGGCATAGGGGGAGTAGAGGAGGCGGAGGGAACCGTGGAGGCCATTTGGGTCACCTTGATAACAAGGGGGCAAGAGGTAAAATAGGAGTGGTGTATAGACCCCTGCCCTGGCGGAGGAGCTGGAGGAGAGTTTGGTGGCAGATGTTGGGAGACACTACAGACTGGGCAGAGGAACGGTGGTGGTGCTTGGGGACTTAAACTGCCAGAACAGACTGGAGATTATACATCCTCTGTGACCGGGAACAGAGGTTGTTGGATGTCTTTCAGGACGCTGCTCCAACTCAGCAGGTGGGGAACCGACCAGGAGGCGCTGGTACTGGATGTGGTCCTGGCAGACAGTGACCAGATTGGGGGCCTGGAGGCAAGGGACCCATTGGCGGAGTGACCATGCCACGGATCTGGTTCTGCCTGGACCTAGGAGAGCTAGAAGGCTGCACAAAGACGGAGGTAACTGACTTCAGGGGGACAGATTTTAAGGAAATGGGAAGGATCCTTAAGGAGCATTTGGATGTGATTGGGTCAGACATGGACGCTGATAGTAGGTGGGAAATCATCAGGAGAGGGGTACAGGATACTACCAGCACCTGTGCAAGAGTAAGACGAAAATGCGGTAGGGCCCGAAAACCCTGCTGGTGGACCAGGGAGGTCCAGGAGGTGGTGCGGGGAAAGAAGGCAGCCTATAGGCAATTCAAGTGCTCAAGGAGTGAAAGGGATTGAGGGGAGTATGAGCTGATGGCTAAAAGGGCCACTAGGGTGGTGAGGGCGGCTAAGGCAAGGAAGGAGCAGAACCTGGTCAGGGAAATTAGGAGAGGGAACAAGGGGTTCTTCAGATACATTGGGGAAAAACGAAGGGTGAAGGGGCAGATTAGCAGGATTAAATCAGGGGAGAGATGGGCACAAGACCCTGGGGAGCAGGCTGAGGTACTAAATGAGTACTTCACCTCAGTTTTCAACAAGGAAGATGGGGTGTGCATCACATGGGAGGAGACAGAGATACTGAGGAGGGGGGGACCTCAGTCGGGCGGGTCTGGGGAGAGGGGAGGCATCACTGGCAGGAGGGGAGGCCAAGCAGGAGAAGAGGTACTGGAAGTGGAAATCACAACAGAGAGAGTGAGGGAAGTCCTCAGCTCCCTTAAGACAGAGAAAGCACAGGGGCCGGATAAATTACATCCCAGAGTGCTGAAGGAACTTGCAGATGTCCTGGCAAAACCCTGGCGGAGCTTTTCACCATCTCTCTGAGGACAGGGTGGGTGCCCCAGGACTGGAAGGTGGCGAATATAGTGCCTATCCACAAGGGGGGGATCAAGGGAGGTGGCAGGGAACTACAGGCCTGTCAGCCTGACGCCGGAGGTGGGCAAGGTGATGGGGCATTGTCAAGGAGAGGCTGGGGGACCTGGAAGAGTCAGGGTGCCTGGACGATAGACAGTATATTCGGCCCGGAAATCGTGTCAGACAAACCTTGTGGAGTTCTATGACTGGGTGATGAGTGCCTTGGACCTGGGTAGACCAGTGGTCGCCTCTTGCTAGGACCTCAGCAAGGCATTTGACTCTGTTCCTCACGTGGGCCTGTTGGATAAGCTGGGAGAAATGGGGTGGGGAATAGATAATCAGATGGATAGGCAATTGGCTCCAGGACCCGGACCCAGAGGGTCGTAGTTGCGGATAGTCTCATCCCAAGGAGGGCCATTAGTGGGGTCCCACAGGATCAGTCCTGGGCCCTCCTCTTCAATGCCTATGTCTCTGGCATAAGGACAGGAATCAGGAGGAGATGAGTCTCTCATGGATGACTCAAAACTGGGGCGGTGGTGGATGGGGAGGGGAGGGTGGCTCTACAGGGGACCCTGGAGGCTCTGGAAAGATGGTCTGGAAAGTGGAAGCTGAGGTTCAGTGCAGGGAAATGCAAGGTACTCCACCTGGGGCTGGTGAAACCCAGGCCAAGTTTACACCCGGGGGGGAGGAATGCTATAAGTCTCGATGGCTGAGAAGGACCAGGGCGTGGTGGTGGATGTCAAGATGAACAACTCGGAAACTTGTAGGAGGGCAGCAGCCAGGCCAACAGGATGCTGGGATGCATCGCTAGGGGATCACTCTCCAGAAGGAGGGAAGTGATACTCCCTCTGTATAACTGCTTGGTGAGGCCGCACTTGAGTACTGCGTGCAGTTTTGGAGGCCACACTTAAAGAGGGACATTACCCTCCTGGAGAGGGTCCCAGGAGGCAACCAAAATGATTTGGGGCTTGGGGACAGGACCTATGAGGAGAGGCTTGAAGAGCTAAATATGTACACATTGAAGAGAGAAGGGACCAGGGGACATGATAGAGGTCTTCAGGTACATGAAGAGGGTAAATAGGGAGGAACAGTCAGGGTGCTTGAAGGAAGGAGGAGGGGCACTAGAGGGCATGGGTGGAAGCTGGAGGGAAGATTCAGGGGAGAAAGGAGTAGGTGCTGCTTCACTGAGAGGGTGGTGGAGCCATGGAATGCGCTGCCTAGGGGGCTGGTGGAGGCAGAGACAGCGGAGGGGTTCAAGAGGGGGTGGGATAGGTACAGGGGAAGGGTTCTGGAAGCAAAATCCAATGCAGCAAGAATATCCGGAACTGGGAAGGGAGAAGCCAGAGGAGGCGAGGGGGGCAGCAAGGTCAGCACCCAGGGTGGAGGCTGACCAAACGAGCAGACACAAAAGACCATTAGGCCTATTCTGCTGGCATTTTAGTATGTTAGGTGTTGACTCTGCCAGTATACTACCCTAATTGCACCTTGGAGGCCTAATATAGGCTCCATACCTTAGACCTGAGATGAGCCCCCTCCTATTAGAAGGAGAGGACTGTGGAAATTCGGGGAGAGGTTCGCCAGTTGTTTGTAACCTACACTAAAGTGGACTATTGCAAGGTGGATTACATCTTGCACAAGTCTGTGTTATGAGTTGGCGGGCATGGAGTCTCCCAGAGGGATAAGAGCTGATTCTTCCTGCCATACCGCTGCATCAGTGGCTTCTTCCAGGGACATCCCTATCCAGGATATCTGTCGGGCTGCTTCCTGGAAGTCAGTAAACACCTTCATTACCCATTGCCACATCGACCTTGAGTCACGCCGGGATGCAGGTTTTGGGGCCTCAGTTCTCCATTCTCTTTTCCCCAAGTGAGTATCAGTGAGGGTGTGCGCTTTTCCTTCCTCCTTCTTGAGAACTGCTACGAGTCTGCCAAGAAGTGTGGATGAACAACACATCCATGATCTTAGAAAAACAGGTTACTCACCTGTAACAGTAGATCTTCTACGGAATGGTCTCTTGCAGTAAGTCATTACTTCTGGGAGTATCCAGCAGAGGTCGCTGTCGCAAGACAGCTTCTTCTAGCAGTTTTCAGCAGGGACCACCCACACGACATCACATCCGGCTTCCTATATAAGTGTGTGGTTCCTGGTATCCTTTGTTCATTTTCCCGCCGTCTTCAGCTCGAACAGCAGCTAGTTCAACTTCTGTGTAGCAGTCATCGACGAGAAATTGGATCCTTCAACACGAGAAATCTGCTCAAGCAACTTGTTGTTGACGGTTGCTTGAACTTCAGCTTTCATGTCAGAGCAGAAATGTCTCTATGAGAGAACCAGGGGGTCCGTTCCAAGGGCTTCCCCCAGCATCTGGTTCTCATTTCCGGGTATTTTAAGGAGAAGGTCAACCCAATAAATCCTTCTTCCTTTGCCCCACACCACTCGTCGACGGACACCATTTCTATGGTTCTCCCGTCGACGGAGCACCGGGAGCATGCCTCCTCATCGACAGGAGCGCCTCTCTCATCGACGGTAGGTTTTTAAAGCATGTTTCCTCGTCGACGGCTGGCTAGAAGGTTAACTCAAATCATTCTTCGCTTTGTATGTTTGTTGACTGACTCCATTCTACTGGCTATTCCGTTGACGGGAGCTCCTCTGTCGTCAACGGTGGGTTTACAGTATGCTTCCTCATCGACGAGGGCTCTTCTTTCGTTGACGACAGGCTTTGGCCATGCTTCTCTGTCAATGGGGGATCCTCTCTCGTCAACGGTAGACACAAGCATGCTGCCTTGTCGACGGGGGCTCCTCTCTTGTTGACAGAGGCCTTTAGATGCGCTTTCTCATCCACGATGATAATTCTGTCATCATTGCCTTGATTATGGTGCAGGAAATACCTACTCCGTGGACTGAGTTCTCTAACCCGTCATGGACGATGCTTCTATCGTCCTTTGAGCAACAAATCCCACTGTTTCTCCGTCGACGGGGGCTCCTTTCTCATCGACGGAAGGCTTTAAACATGCTTCCCCGTTGAAGGAGCATGTTCTCTCGTCGATGATGCTTGTCACTGCCTTGAGTACAGTGCAGGAAATACCTGCACCATCGACGACGTTCTTTCTACTGTCGTCGATGACGCTCACAAGCGTCATGTATGCAACAAAATCCACTGTTGCTCCGTCAATGGGGGCTTCTCCCCGGTCGATGATGGCAGGTTCCTTTCATGATAATGCCTCCATGGGCGACCTCAGGGTAAGCCGCTGGCTTTTGCTCTTCAACATGCCCCTCCACTTGGGCTCATACAGAGGTCAACCAGATCGAGACAGGGACCCTAGTTGCTACCACTCAGGTTCAAGACCTGCCTATTCTGCATGTCCTGTTCCTTCCATTATAACCCCATTGTTCCCCAACTAACAAATCCCATTCCCCTTACCCGTCCCCCTTCCCAGGAACAGGAACTCCAAAACAAAAGCTTGCAGCAGGTCTTGCGCAGCTTACGCTGTGCCCTCCCCCCCCCCGACCCAGGATGGGGGGATAGTCCCTCTCCTTCTCATAAGCGTCGTCGCATTGATGAGACTGACATTGAACCTGCATACTCTCCTCCTATAGAACACTACTCGAAGGATTGGGAGACACATGGAGATCTCCCTGATGACTTGGATGAGGAGTACTCTGTCCCTGACATTCAGGGACTGGGTTCACCTTTTCAGCCATCTCCTCTCTGGACGAAGACCTGCCTCTCCCAATGGCTACCTCTCCTCCAGCTGATCCCACCTTTTATGATATGATGCTCCAAATAGAAAAGGTGATGGGATTTTCCACTACAGAACATGATAAAGAAAGTAAGGATATGGCAGATTATTTAGAATGGCCAGAAGATCCGGCATTGGTGGTCCCACCACTAATCCCTATATATCAAAATGCTTTACTGGCTGCTTGGCTGCAGCCTGCTAATATTTCCGCTGTTCCTCGCAAGGCTAATTGACTTTACCAGTCTCCTCTAGATCACCCATTCTTCTCCACTATGCCTGAGGCTGACTCGGTGATCATTACTGCCGCTCATGACAGGTCTAAAACACCTAAACACTTGAGCTCCTTGCCCCCAGATAAAGAGTCCCAAAAGATTGATTACCTAGGGAAAAAGAGTTTTTCCTCTGGTACTAAGAATGTCTGTATACTAAATTATATGGGACGTATGGTTAAATATCAGTATCTAATGCACCCTTTAATGGAACCAACCTACTCGGGCCAGGTACACAGACTCTCATAGATGACCTACAAGCATCTGGAAGAACCCTTCGTACGGTTCAAGGGCTATATAATAACCCCCAATCAACCCACTGTACTTGCTTTTCCTCCTATTCCAGAAGAGGTGGAAAATATAAAAACCCTAACAGAGGTGGATTCAGAGGATGAAACCAGTCTACAAGAGGTGCTCCCTCTGCCACCCATGGCTTCCGTGCCCCACTCCCTGCGGCAGCCGGCCAGCCCGCTGCTCAGTGACCTCTCTTGCCTCTCCCCCTGCCTCTTCACCCAGGCCTCGGAGGCAGTCGGGAGTTGTCTTGCTGTCCATCTAGAGGCTTGGCAGATGATCCCTTCGGACAAATGGGTACTTTAAGCAAACCAAATGGGTCATACCCTGGAATTTATTCCCCCCTCCTTAGGTGATCCATTATCCTCCACAGCATATTCCTGTCCTCCAAGAGGAACTGTCAGCACTTCTGGCCAAGCAAGCCATTATGCCAGTAACAGCTGTGGAACAACAGAAGGGATTTTATTCCCATTTCTTTCTGGTGCCCAAATGAACAGGAGACCTCAGACCCATTCTTGATCTGAGACATCTGAACCTATATATTCAGTACAAGCATTTTCGTATGTTCGCTCTGCCACTCATAATGCCGCTGCTAAACCAAGGAGATTGGATGTATGCCCTGGATATGAAGGATGGCACGACCCAGGCGAGGGCTTTCCTTCCGCCCAACCGCCAGGACACTCTAATATCCCTGGCCTTATACATCCAGTCCTGACCGAAAGTAACGGCCAGACAAACATTAAAATTACTGTCACATGTCAGCCGCTGTTCCCACAGTGGCATTTGCCCGTCTCCATATAAGACCCGTCCGGTGGATTCTACAGAATCAGTGGTCTCATAGAACTGGACAATTCGATTACCAGATTCGGGTCACTCCCTTCCTGTTGTCGGCCCTTTCCTGGTGGACAATCAAAACCAATTTATGTCAGAGAACGCCCTTCCATTCCCCACCTCCCATGCAGACGTTAACCACGGATGTGTCCCCAGACAGGTGGGGTGTCCATCTGAGTCCATATTAGACCAGAGGTCAATGGTCCACTCTATCGCATATCAATCTCCTAGAAATGAGAGCGGTCTGTCTTGTCCCTCAGGTATTCCTATCCTACCTCAAGCCAGGACTGTTGCTGATTCAATCAGACAACACTGCAGTAGTTTCATACCAAAACAGGCAAGGGGGTAAGAACTCGCGCACCGTTTTGCGGGGAATCAATTGCAGTCTGGCAGACAGCAATCAAACAAGGACTGACACTGACAGCCATCCATCTTCCAGGATGATGCAGTCAGTTAGTGGACGAGCTGAGTCAGTCGTCTGCTCAAGAATGGACACTTCACGAGGGTGTTCTACGTGACATCTTCGCGCTCTGGGGGATGCCAGAGCTGGACCTATTCGCTTCCCCAGTCAGTCACAGGATCCCCAGTTACTTCTCCATTATCCCGAACAACAGGGGTAAGTCTATAGATGCCCTGTCCCAACCCTGGACAGGACTTTACTTATATGCTTTTCCTCCCATGCCACTCCTTCTAAGAACTCTGTTGAAACTTCAACTGGAGCCGGCCACCATGATACTAATAGCACCTCTATGTCCTAGACTACAGTGGTTTCCTTTCCTCCACCAATTATCGGTGCAGAATCCCATTCCATTGCCGTCAAGGTTCATTTAGCAGCCATTTTGGCCTTCTTGAACCTCTGGATGGTAGATTACTCTATCAGCATCACTTATCCAAAATGATTTTGAAAAGAATGCTTCATCTGATCTGAAGCCTTCTATCCGAAGACCCACACCTCCATGGGATCTTAATTTCATCATAGAAAAGCTCACTCTCAAACCATTCGAGCTTGCAGCCACTTGTGAACTTCGTTTTCCTTCTTGGAAAACATTATTCTTGGTAGCTGTTACTTCCGCTTGGAGAATCTCCGAGCTCCATGCCCTTATGTGTAGGGAACCCTACTTGATTTTCCACAAAGACCGGGTTGTACTTCATCCTAACCCTTCCTTTCTACTGAAAGTAATGTCTGAAAGGACTCTAAATCAATCTGTGGAACTCCCGGTATTTTTTCCAGAACATTCCAACCGGGGTGAGCACCTATCACATCTAATGGATGTTCACCGTATCTTAAGATACTACACTAATCGTACTAAAGACATCTCAATTATTTGTCACCTTCACCTCTGGCAGAGAGGGACTTCCTGTTGCTAAATGAACTCTGTCCTCATGGTTAGCAAACTGTATTACATTTTGTTACAAAAAGTACAACAAGGCTCTTCCCGGTCCAGTCCAAGTCCATTCCACAAGTGCCATGGCCACTACTGCAGCCTGCTTCAAGGATGCCTCCATTTCAGACATCTGTAATGTGGCCACTTGGTCCACAATTCACACTTTCACTCGCCACTACAATTTGGATGTGGCTTCGAAACTTAGGACGGCCTTTGGCCATGCAGTCCTACAGGGTCTCTTATCATAATTGTCCACCCTTCTGGACACAACTGCTGGGTAATCTCCCAGAAGTAATGACTTACTGCAAGAGACCATTCCGTAGAAGATAGTGCAGTTACGTAAGATCTTAACGTAACAGTAGATCTTCCAGGAATGTCTCTTGCAGTACGTATAATCCCTCCCTCCCTCCTACCTCCTCCTTCTCTGACTGAGACAAATTTTGTATGCTCCACAGAAGTAGGAATGGGCTCTTTGGATCCTTGGTTTCACCTCGGATCTCGCCTCTACGAGCTGAATCTGGCGGTGGAACAAAGGATACCAGGGACCACTCACACTTATATAGGAAGCAGGATGTGATGTCATGTGTGGGTAATCCCTGCTGAAAACTGCTAGAAGAAGCTGCCATGCAACAGCGACCTCTGCTGGATACTCCCAGAAGTAATGACTTACTGCAAGAGACATTCCTGGAAGATCTACTGTTACAGTAAGATCTTACGCAACTGCACTTTCTAGTAGTGGTATATGTTGTTCATCCACACGGGCCCACCCAACCTCCCCGGCTGCGGATGCACAACACCTGGCTTTCAGTGGGCTAAGATCTGGTGTTCATGGGGCGGAGCTGAGGGATATACCACCTGGGTGGGTAGGAGGAGCCAGCTTGAAGGCCTTCCGGCGATCCTTAAAGGGAAAGGGACATGCCAAAAAGTGTGGATGAACAACATATACCACTCCTAGAACTACTGTTACAGGTGAGTAACCTGTTTTTTCAGTTGCAGTTACTTCTGCTCGAAGAATTTCAGAGCTTTAGGTGCCCTGGTGCAAGGAGCCTTATTTGATTTTTCACAAAGACGGTATCTTTGCGCACAAATCATAAGTTTCTACCCAAGGTGGTTTCTGAGTTCACACTAAATCAGTTTAACCACCTTCCTGTTTATTTTCCTTAGCGTAGCAGTCCATGGAGAATACTGCTCCATACATTAGATGTGCACAGAACTTTGAAGTACTATCTGGTTTGGACTAAAGAGTCCAGAAAGTCAAAGCAGTTATTTGTTTCCTTTGCCCCGGGTAAAGAGGGTGCTTAATTTATAAACAATGTTTATCCAAATGGTTGGCAAATAGTATTGTGTTCTGCTACAACAAATATGACAAAGAATTGCATGGTGCTGTCAAAGTTCATCCACCAGAGGCATGACTACCTCGGTGGCTTGTTTCAAAGGGGTCTCAGCCACTGACATTTGTGCAGCTGCCACCTGGAGTGTACTGTCCACACTTTGACCAAGATTACAGTCTGGATATTGCCTCTAGAGCCCGTGCAGCATTTGGCAGGGCTGTATTACAAGGACTCCTGTCTTTTTAACTTATATTTTATTATTATAAAATAATGCAATACAAGCATATAAATTCAGAGTGTTAGATTGTACAATTTAAGCCACATATGTTAATAAAACAGTATTTGTCAGACTCTCTTCTGATTCCAGTACATATGGGTGGTAATCTTGATGCTTTATACATTTCTAAAGATTAATGCATTATAAGCCTACATCAGTCGAAACATGGGACAAAATAGAGATGGCTACATTATATAAAGGTTTAGGCCAGTAGAGGGAAGTGGTGCTGCCCCTTCATTCAGTATTGCTGAATAAATTTTAATCTCCACGAGCTTCCCTTTACAACAAGCAACAACCTGAAACTGATTAAATTCTTCTCAGCCAGTATATCTGAGAAGTGTTGTATTAAGATATACTGTCTATATCATAGCTGTTAAACTAAGAACTCGAAGTTAAACAAAGGTGAGCACTTTCTATAAACAACTTCCAGACAAAAACAAAAGATGGAATATTTAACAGCGCATGTCTTAACAACTACTAATGGTGGGAAGAGGCAGCTTCCTGATGAAGAACCTTCAGCGCTATTTTAAGTACGCACTAATAAAATTAGTAACACCTGTATTGGTATTACAACAGTAAAACGATTTACACCCCCAGCCTATAGCGCTACTCAGGAACTCCTTCTCTCGATCTAACAGCATTTAACATAAATGTTTTCAAAGCATTTAAGACTCTGCTACTGCACATGTTGTAAGTCTCTTGAAATATACAAACTGTGATCCTGGTTGTCTGTTTAATTTGCCTCTCCTTCCGATTCATCATCCCAGTGCTCACATTCCTTAGCAGTCTTTTCCGCCCACTTCCCTGCAGCCTCTGGATCAGTAACTTGAAAGGCCTCACTGCCATATTGAATTTGGAGACGAGCCAGGAACATAAGTGAATTCACAATCCCTAGGGCCCAGAGTTGTTGTCTCACACCATCAAACTGCTTTCTCCTGGTGCTGGTAACGTAGCTTAGATCAGGAAACATATGAATTGGCTGGCCATCCTGTTGTAGAGGGAAGCATATGTTGGCTGCATGGAGTATTAAATCCCCCGAGCTGTCTTGCTGTCTGTAACCGCCATCACAGTCCTGCAATAGTTAGAGCCGGCAGGTTTCGATCTGGGAGAGATCCGGTAGACGACTTTGAGGTTGGGCTCGATTACAAGTTGCAGTTGCTTCATTAGTCAATTTTTGAGGAAAGCCATAAGGTCACTCCCTTCAGCCTGCTCCGGCATGCCCACAATGCGGATGTTAGCCGAGCGCATTTGATTTTCTAAATTTTCCATTCTGTGTTTTAGCGCTATGTTTTCCTTTATTATTTTTGTGGTAGTTCCCATTATTTTAGTTGCTCGTGCATCTGTGGTGTCAACCTTAATTTGTAAGGCATCCATACAAGCAGAGTGGGTCTGCATTTGTTCCAGGATTGATTTGACCTTTTGATCAGTCGCGTGGACAGTGCGCAGGATGGTCTGCATGGCCGGCTCCCCTTCTGCTTCTGTGAGGTGTGGCAGTCTGCTGCTGCTGGGGCCCACCTGTTGAGCCACTTGCTGTTCAGGGTTTGGACCCAATTCTTTAGCCTTCTAACGACTCATCCTTAGCGAAGTTACACAATCGTGAGTAGCTGTCCTTGGCTATTGATTGAACCAACAATAATCAGAAACTTTAATGATTTAGACAGTATTTGATTTAGCTGTTTGTTGTAATCTGGAGAGCTTTAAGTGGAAATTCATCCTGTCTTGATTGCTGCTCTCTGGCACTCCCCCCCCCCCCCCGGACTCTTGTCTTAAGTTTATGGAGATCCAGCTTCCCAGACTGTATGTTTACACTTGTCACTGCTTCGTACTCGTTCCTGTGGTGTAACCTGATGACTGAGATACCCCTGAAGAATATAGGACAGTTATGTAAGAACTAAGAACTTACCATAACAGTAGATCTTCGAGGGGATCTTAGTCATCAGGTATGATTTCCCTCCCACTATCCCCCTTCTTGGGGCTCCTGTCTAGAAACTGGTTATCTGGTGTATCCAGTCTTTTACATTGGGTCTGGGTACCTCTTTCTCTCCTTGGTTCCCCAGGGCGAAAGCTTTGCGCCTTCATCTCCGGGGGGGGGGGGACTGAGGAGGGAGGGAGGAGGGTCGCTCACGCCTATATAGGGGTGGTGACGTCAGCTGACGATGGTGTGGGCGGCCCCAGTTGTACCGCTGAAAATCTTCCATGTGGATTCTCCTTCATCTGTGATGAAGGTTCCTATGGTGTAACATAACTGAGATCCCCTCGAAGATGTACTGTTACAGTAAGTTCTTACATAACTGTTCTTTCTCTATACTGGGCCGACATTTCCAGTACAGGGCACTTCCCTTCGGCCTTGCAACAGCTCCCAGGATCTTCTTGAAGGTGCTGATAGTCTTGGTGGCTCAGCTTTGAAAGCAAGGGCACCATGTCTATCCTTATCTGGATGATCTGCTTATTCGTTCACTGACGTCCTTGGCAAGGGAGTCGGTGCTCAGGTCTCTGGTGATGCTCGAATCCCACAGCTGGGTGGTGAATCTGGAGAAAAGCTCTCTTGACCTGTCTCAGACCTTGGAGCACCTGGGGGCAGTCTTCAACTCAAAACAAGGGAAGGTTTTTCCTATCTTCATCCCAGAAACTCTTGAAGGAAGTTCAGTGGCTCAGGGATCAGCCATCGGTCTCGGCTCTTAGCATGCTATGCATCCTGGGTCTCATGGTGGCAGCAATTGACCTAGTGCTGTGGGCTCGTTTTCATATGCGAGCCCTGCAAATGGGATTGCTGGTGGCATGGGATCCAACGTCAGAAGATTAGCAGGCCAGAGTCTCACTTTTCCGTCAGCTGCATCACTCCCTGAGTTGGTGGGTGATTGTGCAACATCTGAACAAGGTGTTCCATTGGAATTTTCCCCAGAATTGATTCTAACAATGGATGCCAGTCTGCACGGTTGGGAGCCAGTCCTGAATCAACTACCCACTCAGGGAACTTGGTGAGTCCAGGAACAACAGCTCCGTATAAATGTTCTGGTAATGAAGGCAGTCTGCCTAGTTCTTCATTTTCAAAATCTACTGCAGTCAAGAATGGTGAAAATAAGGCAAATAACGCCATCACTGCAGTGTAGATAGACGATCAAGGCAGCACAAAAGAGCAGGGAGATGCTAGAAGTCTCCTATCTTCTCAGGAGGGCAGAGGAGAATCTTCTCTTTCTGTCAGCAATCCACCTGGCAGAGGAGTTGAACATTCAAGCAGGCTGGCTAAACTGTGAAAATGTTCACACGAAGGGAGTGGAGGTTGAACCCAGAGATGTTCAACCTCCTGCACAGCAGGTTCGGTTGGCCTCAGGTCAGTCTGTTCACTTCCAGCTACAGTGTCCAGTCTCCAAGCTTTTTCAGCCATTATCTGGGTCCGCGAGCAGTAGCAGTGGGCACTCTGTCCCATGAGTGGGCCTTCAACAGAGCATATGCGTTCCCTCCACTGCCTCTTCTCCCTAGGGTCATACAAAAGATAAGACACTCAAGAGGAATCTTCTTCTAATAGCGTGGGAGTGGCCACAAAGACCTTGGTTCTCTGATCTAGTGAACCTAGCTCAGCAAGCACCTTTTTTGCCTTCCAGTGCAAGGAGACCATCTATCTCAGGGTCCCATTATGCACCCAAACCCAGGGGCGAGGCAGCCTGTGACCTGGCTTCTGAAAGGAGGAGACTCCTAAATCGAGGCTTTTTTAGGAAAGTAGTGGATACTAATGGTTGTGAGGAGATCAACTTCTTCCACAGCTTATGCTTGTGTATGGTTCACTTTTTCGGCATGGGCCAGGTAGAAGGAGCCCTGGCCTTTCAAGACCTCAGTTCCACAGATCTTGGACTTTGTGCAGGAAGGAGGGGAGAAGGGTTTGGTCCTGAGCACTCTTGAGGGCCAGGTCTCCACCCTCGCGTATTTTTGGGCATCCCTCTGAGAATAGTAGAGATAATTCATTTTCTATGTGCAGTTAGCAAGAGCTGACCTGTGTTCCGATCCCCAGTTCCTCCATGGGATCGAAATATGGTTTTGAATGCTGTTTGTAAGGAGCCTTTCGAACCATTGTCATCTGTTCTGCTGGATGGGATGTTTTACAAGGTATGCTTTCTGATTGCTATGTGCCCAGCCAGGAGGATTGGCGAGCTCCAGGCTTTGTCCCACAAAGAACCATACCTTATTATGCTTAAGGACAAGGTGGTACTTAGAACAAGTCAAGTCAAAGTTTATTGGCAGGAAATAACTCCATTGAGCAGGCTCATTTACAAGGAGGTCCTGAGGCAATGATGTGCAATGCACTTACAATACAACATATGCAAAGAGCAAATACAGATGTAGCACAAAATAACAGGGTGATGAGCAAAATCAGCAATAACAGCAACAAAAGACAACAAATTTTAAATGTTATACACGTAGAAATATATACATATGTACAAACATACATACATACACATGCGTGCAGAGGAGAATCCCAAGAGAGGAAAGTCTTGGTATAGTGGGCATATGTGCAGATTTAGGACACTGTGGCTGATAAGGAACAATATCAGGGTAAGTGAGGTGATCAGGGAAGTATTGACAGTATGTAGTAGGGTTAACAAGTAGACCAGGAATCTACCAGGATAAGCAGTGTTCAGGAGAGAGGAGATCAGGATAGTGGAGTTCGGGTAATCAGTAGTAAACGGAAGAGACTGAGTGATAAGGCATGGAGAGCAGTGAGCAGGATAAGTGGGAGGTGACAGCATTGGGAAGGGTGGTAGGAAAAAAGAGACAGAGGCCTGGAGGCTTACAGGGGTGGGTGTAGAGAGAGGGAGCATAAAGAGGAGAGGGTCGCTCATACCGGGGAAAGTGGTGTCAGCCATCTAAAATTATGCGGGCTATAAACAGCGACAAGTACAGGAGACATGTAACTTGCTAATAAGTAGATGTTTGAAGCTGCTCAAGGGGATTAGATGTTGAAGCTTGAGGTGTGCCTGGGCTTTGTTCCACAGTCTCGTCTTTCATCCCAAAGTGCCCACAACCTTCCATATGAACCAAGAAATATGTCTTCCTTCTTTCTGTCCACAACCATCTCACTCAAAGGAGAAGGAGTTGCAGAAGTTAGATTTGAGATAGGCTGTTAGGGCATACCTGAAACGGACGGCTGTGTTCTGGAAATCGGATAGCCTGTTCTCTTCGGAGCAGCCAAACAGGGTCACAAGCTTCGAAAGCCACCCTATCTAGGTGGGTGAAGGACTGCATTGCTAAGGCCTATATTGCATGAAAGAAGAAGCCTCTGACCCCAAAGCTCACTCCACCAGGACTATGGCTACTTCCTGGGCATGGGGTGAAGCATCTGTTTTAGAGCTATGCAAGGGAATACTACAAATTGGATGTTCAGAGCTCTACTGATGCAGCTTTTGGTAACAGGGTACTACAAGCAGCAGTTCATAGGTAATCTGTTACAGTATTGTTTTCTGACATATGGGATAATATTCTCCTCCCTCCCAGTAGTTATGGGTACTGCTTCTTAGAACCCAGTGGTTATGACTTCCCATTGACAATGTAGAGTGCTACAGAAAGAAGAAATTTATTTCATACTTACCATAATTTTCTTTTCTGTTAGCTCCAACATTGTCAATGGGACCCACTCAGGAGCCTGCTCCAGTGGGAGAATATTATTCAGTATGCCCATGGGGGATGTCTGTTCTTTAATTAAAACCTCTCTTATGACTTTTGGGCATCCTCTGTTTTATTCTACTGCACTGTTTTTCTTAAAAAAAAAAAAAAAAAAAATAAAGATTTCTCAATCTTACTGTGATCACACATCTTAAAAGGTTCAGATGTAACTCTCTGTGGGTGTTTTCTTGCTACAGGTCTCACGGTATACACTTTTGAATTGCCAGAGTTAATCATTGTGTTGTACGGGATGAGTCGGTTTGGCCACCCGCCTTTTCTAGAAAGAAAATCAATTCAATCAAACCAAGAGTCAGATGTGAGGGGCGCTTTCTTTCAGAATCCATCAGCAAAGTAACAGTTTCTGTTAACAATTAAAAGGTAGAGTGTATTCAAGTTTTCAGTTTTATATTTTATCACTTATGAAATGGGCATCATGGTAGTTAAAGAGCAGCCGACACCTTCAGGATAACTTTAACAAAACATAATATTTAGACACAGTTCAGCTTGAATGTCACATTACTTCTGTATTTCTCCTCCACATTATTTACTGCTGAGGTCATTTGCATTAAAACAACATCTTTGTTCCTGAAAAGTTCAGCTGTTCCTGTTTCTTTCCCCCTACCTGACATCATAATGCACAGCTTGTGACATCACAGTTATTCCCATGGCAACAGATTGTGATGTCACAACAGAGGATTATGACTTGAAGTAGGGAGTAATCTGTGGAGGCAGATGAACTGTAAGGGAACTGTAAAGGATAAAGATCATGTATTCATCCAAATTTACTCAGTAACAAATAATGGGGCAGAGAAATATATGGAATGCAAGCTGAATTGTATCTAATTATTATGTTTTTCAAAGTTTTCTTTGAGGTGTCAGTAGCTCTTTAAGTTTATTGAGGCACTGTGAGGTCAGTAGTGACTGGGGAGTTGCAGCTGCTTGGAATCCTCATATGACCAACATTCTAAAGCTTGGGCTGTACTATTCTCCTGGGAGGGGTGCACAATACCCAGTGGTCATGACTTCTCATTGACAGTGTTGGAGCTAACAGACATACCTCTCAAGTATCCCTCATCACGAGGGACATCCCTCATTTTGCCCCTTAAAATTGCTCTGTCCCTCGTGGAAAAGGTGCTTGCCCACACAGTGAATGTGCTGTAAATTTAGACTTTAAAGCAGAAACACTTAACATTCTAAAATATGAAATCCAAAATAAACGTTCTACAAGTAAACACTATGGTTTTCACAGTGTTCTGAGCTTGTATCTCCATGTTTGAGGATATGTCCCTCATTCTGAGGGTCTATGTCCCTCATTGTCCCTCATTTCAGTGACAAAAGGTTGAGAGGTATGATAACAAAAAAGGAAATTATGGTAAGTATGAAGTGCATTTCTTCTTTGGTTCAGTAAAGACAGATTTAAAAAAGGCCTGTGTGTTTCATAGGAAAAAATAGAAATATAGTAATTTATGGTAGAGTGGGACTCTTAAGTCCAGTATGCCTGACACACCCTACCCCCACTTCTAAAGGAGGTATGATACAGTGCAGATCTGTAGTCATTTAAATGGGTTCCCTGCACCCATTCTTCTACTTAGGGTATCCATTAATTGCCTTGGTAAACAGAACAGAAATTTGTCTTGACTTATGTAACCCCCCTGCAAATCGGGGTTCCCAAAAGACTTCCAGGAGCTTGCTTGAATGCTCCAAGCCTGAATGGTGTTTGGCATTTAAGCCATTTATCAGTGAGTGTTTTTAGAGCCTCTGGTACTGTCTCTTTAAGAGCTGTCTGCTTGCAGACATAATTAGTTTGTATGGGGGGACTGTGTGCTTCTCTGAGTACCACTCAAGGCTGCCAATTCACTTCATTTTTGCAGTCACTAGGAGTGCAAAGGAACCTATCTGAAAGATGTAACTTTGCCAGAAATTATTTAGAGTAATAATGAAATTACAGTTTGTCTAACCTGCTTTTTTGCAGTCAGAACTGTGTCTGCTAGTTCCCATTCTAGTTTTGAACTGCTGAACTGGACCAATCAGTGTGGGTAAGTAGCTCTAAAATGGTGCCTTGGACAAATCAGAACTTGACTCATAATCTGAGCCAGCCACAAGAGGATTGTATGGGCAGTGACTCTGGGAGATGTAGTTTAGACTTCAGTGCCTTTTTGACCAACAGCAGCAGTCTATTGTGAGTGACAGCCAATCCAGTCAAGAACTGGGAGGAACTCAAAGGAAGTGCCCGGTTTTGTCGGTTGGAGTTTCAGTTGAGCTTTGGCAGTGAAGAAGGAAGGAGCCCTGTGCTTTTTCAGTGTGCAGTTTTAGTCAAAAACGTGTGTAAAGCCCAGAGTTCCGTCTGCAGCTTGTGTAACAGCTTGTTAGGACTGAACTGGCCCTGTGAAAAGAATCAAAGGATCTCTGAAGAGTAGAAACCAGGCTCACCCTGTAGAAGACTGGAGGAATTGCTGAAAATTGCAATCGGTCTGTCAGAACTGAATCTGCTGTGTGTTCTCCCGGTATTGTGCAGTAATTACGATTGGGATACAGATGCAGCCTGCCTGGTATAGTGCTTTCTTTATATGGATGTGTGAAGAGGTTTGTGTACCTCAAGTGAGCCTCTGCTGACATTGAAGGACCCTATCTTATTTGGAGGTCGGAGTACTAATTCAGGGTCGCCTCCTGTTGAATTGCCACATTAAATCCAAATGGAATTACTGTACTGCTGACTGTTTAATTCTCCTTTTCTCTGTGAAAGGGCCCCTACCAGCTGCCACGGTTTGGACTAGCCACTAGGGCTTGGGTACCTAGGACAGTAACTGATAGGGATAGGCCTGTGCACAGAGCCATAGGTAGATTATTAGAGTGATAAGCTAATTAACCTGATTTCCCTGTCCTTGTTATATCCTCTAAATAAATCAGGAGCTGCTTGTTTCAGCAAAGTTACACTGCCTGAGGTATTTGTCTATGTTAAAGTACTGTACTGTGATTGTTGCACTGTATCTCATTTCACAGGAGGTCCCAGTGCCGGAACCAGACCTGGGGTAAGTGTATACTGTGAAGGTAATTCTGATATATTGTGTGGGCCACTAGTGGGAAGAAAGGGGGGTTGCAGTGTCCCAGAGGGCTGTGACCAAGTTAGTTTAACTATTGCAAACCCTGACCTCTGGGTGGAGGCACCCGCCATTGGATCCAGGCCCCTCAACCTGTTAGTGGCAAATCAGGCAGGGGTAGTAGCCCCTGGGATAGCGCCATCTAGGGGTTACACTTACATTAAAGATGTGTACTGTCTTCATGTCCACTGTTTTTTATTTATTTATTTCAGTCTTGGAATTAATACCTTTGAGCCAAAGGCTCCTTTACATAGGCTCCATGTCATATCAAAGAACAGAGCAAACAGTATAATGAGAAAATACATAGTTATCCTAGGAGTAAAGGTAACAATAAAATAAGCACATACGGATTTAAGTTACAAAAACAGGTATTTTGCAGACATACAGCAGCTAAGAGTAAGCTTAACTAGCAAAAAGGGCATCAGGGTTGGGATCCGGCTACAGGAGGAAAAAATGCAGCCAAGTGGCATTGTCAGAGACAAAATGAGGGAAAGACAGCAACTAGGGACATGATCTTGCAGGAAAGATGGAAGCTAAGGGCTAGGGCCTAACATTGTTCTAGAGTAGGGATACAGACAAAGGCATTGTCTGAGTTGGGGGGTGTTGCCAGGAGGGGAATATCAGCAGGCAAACGTGGGCTGTGTCATTCAGTTTAAGAGTGCACTCCAGGGGGGCAATCAGTGCAGGAGCTGCTGATGCCCTCTATGGGGCAGCAAGCATAGTTTGATGCTGGGCTTGGTTAATGGGGACCTCAGGAAGGCAGGTAAGTTATAGGGTAGCAGCAATGGTAGGGTGGAGGAATGGTGGGGTAGGGTGTGGGCGAAGGAGAGAAACAGGCCCAAGTTGTTTTATGCGCGGCAGTCACAGGAGGTATTGGCGACTAGTGCTTGGTGAAGTTTATTTTTGAAGGAGCCCAGTGTTTGGTCTTTAATAACATCACAGTGGAGTGAATTATACCATAATGGTGCTCTGTATGCAAATGAGCGTTGCCCTTGGGTGGTAACGGCGAGGCACTGTGAACGCGAGGTTCAAGATGCGTCTAGTATGCTGGGTGTGGTTTGGCAACGTAAACATTGACTGTACACCAGGAGGCAAGAGACTGAGGAAGACCTTTTCGCTATTAGGCACGATTGATAGGATAGTCTGCCTTTGAGCTGAAGCCAGTTTGCTTACTCATATTAGTCACATGTGTGTCAGGTGGGTGGCCGCAGTCAGAAGACAGCAGGCCTTGTTAAGGGCAGTAGTAACATGGCGCAGGGCGGTGTCGGAGGTGGATCTAGATCACAAGCCCATAATTGATTACTGAGTCTATTGAACTATGTATAGCAAACTTCAGAGCTTCCGGGGTAAGGCAGTGTCTGTGTTTGTGTAGTAGCCCAATACGGGTATTCACTGTTGTGGTAACATTGTCAATGTGGCTGGAGAATGACGGAGTGCTGTCATTTGTCACTCCTAAATACTTAAAAAGTCGAGTCTGCTCTAGGATAATGCCTGAGCTATTTCTGATTTCCAGCTGGTGGGAGCGGAATCTGTTTTGTGCACTGTGAAACAACATTGTTTTTGTGTAGTTAAGGACTAGCTTCTGTGAGTGGAACCAGGCCTCAGAGTTGGTAAAGCTAGTCTGCAACTGATTAGCCAGGAATGTGGGATCAGTATTACTTGAGTAAAGAACTGTGTCATCTGCGTAGAGTAGGATCTGACCATGACAGGAGGCTGGGAGCTGGCTCAGGAATATGGTGAAACGTAGTAGGCCCAGGATAGACCCTTGTGGGCACCTGAACAAACCAGTTGTTTTGTGGAGAGTGTATCACCAATCCTGATTTGTTAAGTTTGTCTTTGCTGGTAGGCTGTTTTGTAGGTATATTGTCCTCTGGGAGAAGTGCTTCCTGCATTTACCCTTGAATACCTTTGAATTTGCCACCTCTGAGCTTAGTGTTGTCCCCCTGATGTTAAAGCGGTAGGTCTGATGTTACAGAGAGTGCAGCATCTGCTATGACAGGGAGGTTGAGAGGGTGTGAGCCCCTGATGTTAAAATATCCAGCCTATGTAGCCCAGGGGCTGCTGTAGTGCTTATGCTCCCCTTCCCCTGCCTGGCTGCAGGACTCTCCTTGGGGCTTGATTATCCCCCGCCACCTGCCTCCAGCCCTCTATGCAAGTAGGGAGGGATGGAAGACATTCTGACACTGGCCAGTACAACCGGCAAAGAAACTGCAATCCCAGCAAGGATATGCCAGTCCTTGGAGGACTATCTGTAACGACCAGTCCTTTTAGTCCAGGGCTCAAGATCCACTCAGGCCCGGGCATCCAATTAGATGCCTGCTGTCTAGCACAGCTCTGCCCCCCACGCGATGCTCCACACTCACAGAGAGTGGAGGGCAGGGGCTGTGGATGCTCCAGTGCGGATGGGCATTGGGGCATGGAAACATGTGACCAGGAGACGCTCGAATCCTGCATGTCTTGGGTTGCTTTTTGGATCAGACCCTTCACCAGTAATTATAGAGAAATCTGTGTGCTAGAACACTAAAGCAATCTGCCAGTTTGGAGATCTGACTGCCATTTCCTCTTTTCTTCTTTCAAGGTGTTTACTAAGGAGACAAAAGTACTAGAGATAACGCAGCCATCATTTGCCACAACACAGAGGCAAACCTCGCAGCAGGGAACACCAAGCAAACGAAGGCGGATTGAGCTGGGCTGGGAAGTGATTAGAGACAACCTCTTAAGATCCCAGAATGATTTTGATATTATACCCTGGTAATGTTTTTTAATTAACATTCTTATTTTTGCAACATATAAATTAAATGAGCAGAAATCTTTTTTTGAACTGTATATAAATCCTGCTCTCTTTGAGTTTCACTTTACGTGTGCTTCTCTTTTTTAAAATACCTCTTTCAAACAACATGAAGTCTTGCTGTATTCTGACATATGCAGTTAGCCCCAGCATTTGAACTGCTCCAGAGAGGAAAGAGTTAACTCTATGCCAGAGCATAGAACGTTGGGCTCGAGCTCGGTTCAAACCTGTCTGCACCACTTCAAAGTGTAACCATCAGATTCTTTACTCCGCCTAACTGAACAGTCGCTCCGGAGATTGCTCCTTCTCTTGTCGGTTCAGTCCTAGTAAAACATCGGTTTTATACCATTTTTTGTCTTTATTTTTTCGGTTCCAATCCCTGTCTGCAGTACAGTAAGTGTTGTAGGTAGTGGACTTTAATTACTGTTTATTTCTGTGTGGAAATTGTAAAGTTTGTCAGTCGGTCCGGTTAGGAACCGATTGTGTTTTTTAGTTTTATTCTTTAATTGTTTAAAGAATAAAATTTATTGGTTTCAAAAACTGTAATTTTAGACTTTTTACACAGCCCGTAACATGACGGTTGGTAACCCATTGGGGTCTGATGGCTTTAAGTTGCTAAAGGCACGTGGTTAGATGGCTACATCTCAGAAACCCAAGAGAGAAAAAAACCGGCCCACTGGGTTTCAACACTGTAGTGAGTGTGGGGATGCCTTTGCTAAGGCAGACCCTCACACCACCTGAGTTTATTTTCTGGGGTTTGACCACCTCGATTCAGACCGCCAAATCTGCAGAACTTTTCCGAAGGCCACCCTGGACAAGAGATTGGGTAGGCTTGGGGAAAAGAGGCCGAGAAGTCGGCTGATCCGGATGGCCTGCCCAGTTCGGTTCCGACCGAACCTGAGGGAGTGCCCACTGACCTGGGCGATACTTCCTCGGGCAAAAGGAGAGCCGATCCTGAGGGGTCAGTTCCGACAAAGAGAAAGAAAAAATCGTCCAGTTCGGATCCAGAACCGTTACGTCCAACCGCTGAAAAGATAGCCAGGACAATTAGTATTGTGGAATCGCTCCACTTGGTTCCGTCCGATCCGGCACCTCCTGGTAGGTGCTCGGTTCAGTCGGTTCCTCCGGTTCTGGAATATTGTCCAGATGATTATTGTGAACCGGATTTGAAAGGGGAAGAAGGGTACGACGACAGTGATGACAATGGTGTGGAAGGTCTGGATGAGCCCATTGAACCGGACATCTCCCCAGACAGGCCTTCTAATGTTTCCCCCAAGGCTTCCTGAGTCCCCATCCCACTATTTGTTCTATAAAAAAGTGGCAGAACCCCTCCAGCTCCCTCTGGTTGAAGCTGTTGAGGAACAAGAAGAGCCTGACTTTGTAGAAATGATGGACATCCCAGGGTCCAAGAGGCTGTCTATTCCCCTCCATAAATCTCTTGGGAAACAGACACAAAAAATTACCCAAACACCAAATTCTTTACCTCCTGTGGACAAAAGAATGGACAGGAGGTATATGCTGTCAGGCTCAGGTATGGAGTTCGTACACCAACAATGCAGCCATGTTGGGATCGTGCAGGTTGCAGCCTGTGACAAGGCTAACATACCTTGGCTTCACCCCCCCCCGATAAAGACTCTAGGAAGGTGGCTGCTGTGGCCAAAAAACAGTACTTGGCATCCTCCTTGGGACTCAGGCAGGCAAACTATATGGCCTACACAGCCAGATACCAGAAGTCCAGGTGGGATACTGTTCTGGAACTGGCTAAATAGGCTTCCCATTTCCACCTTATGAATCCCAGGGTTCCTTAGAAATCAATGCTCCATTTCAATATAATCAGTTTCTGAGGGGAGTAAGAGCAAAATCGGAATGCCAAAATAAAAGTCAAAAAAGGAGCTCTCACTCAATCTCCAAAGTGAACGAACAAGTGGTGAATGATTTCACTGTGAAAATTTTATAAAATTATATCTGTAGCCTTCAAAATAGCAAATAGTCTTCTACTTCTTTTTAACTCCACAGTGATTCGTTTAATTTTTGCTCCATAGAGATTCATTTGTAATGTTTCAGAACTAAATATGTTCCTTCTTCAGATAAAGGAGCTTAACATGGTAAACACCACTTTATAAAGTTGAAAAAAGCTTTTAACATCTAAAGGCAAAAGAAAATATAAAATTTAAGTTTCTGATATTTCAAATCATGCCTTAAAAACCAAGTTGTTTAGAAACGAGCCAAAACAAACAGGGGGAGCAGACCTGTTATCACAGATTTCCTACGTTCTCCCCAATAGGCAAAGGGCTAATTGTAGAGTCAAAGTCACAAAAGTAGGATCAAAATGAAACGGGGTGAGGAGGCTGCCTTTCATTAAAGGAACCTGATTTGAAAAACAAAAGAACAAAACATGGTATTTTTCAATGCCAAGTATTAGGCTAATGTAAATGAATAATTAAAATTATCAACAAATGCTTTGTATAAATTAATTCTAACCTGTTTGCAGCACAGGCATTGATAATTGTAAAAGAGATTTTCATTCCTAATGTCTAGTTGATTTTCTGTAAGGAAAAAAGGACTTGTTTTAACAGTGTGTAAAAGTTTGTATGTTTCAAAAGGAAAAATTCAAAAGCTACCTCTAAGAAGGTGATTACTTTTATAAATTGTGTTATTTTTCAGTGTAAAACGCCAAGCTGTTCAGGTTTCAGATAAACTTGGCGAGTAAATCCCAAATTTAAGAGCAGGGCAGCCTCACCCTATGCCAGTACACCGACAAACAAAGCAAGCTGCTAACACAAACACTCGGGAAGTGTTTGAGACTATTTTTCAAGGCCAAAGAGCTTCTAATTGGAGAAAGGCGGTCAATAAGGGTACACACGCTTGAGCGTGGTTAACGTCATGAGCGACGTCACCCTGAGTGGCCTGGTCAAACAAAATCAATCCTTAATGCAGTGAAACATAGGACGATCCCCCTAAACTCCAAAAAGCCTGTTACAGCTATCACATTTAAAGGATAATACAAATAGGGTAGGAATGAAATGCTATATGTAAAGCACATTCAAAACTGGCTGTGTCAAGAAAAGATAGGAGAAAAGGAGGGAGAAGAAACGAGACTATTTGCTATTTTGAAGGATACAGATTTAATTTAATAAAATGTTCACAGTGAAATCATTCACCACTTGTTCATTCACTTTGGAGATTGAGTGAGAGCTCCTTTTTTGACTTTTAAATAGGCCCTCCCCCCCAGCTAGCCAAGGAGCTGGAGGAGGTGGCTGCTGATGGGATTGAGGCATCTAAGATCCAATTTCATGCTGCTGTGGACTCAAATGATGTGTCATCACGAGTCATGGCTACATCTGTGTCTCTTCGGAGATTTGCTTGGCTCAGATGTGCTAGCCTCTCACAGGACACTCTGGCTAAGGCCATGGATTTCCCTGTGGTGGGTAATTCTCTGTTTGGGGAGCAGACAGAAAATTACATGAAAAAGATGGATGAGTACAGGACCACCTACAGGAGTGCACAGGCCAAGGAAAGGCAGGCAACTCCACAGAAGTAGCAGTCTAGGGGCAGTTGCAGGCCTTTCTAGCAGGCACAGGCCTCCTCTCCTTTTCCTCAGAGGGGGTTCTTCAAAGGGAGAGGCAGAAGGGGGATAAGCAGGGCTGCATCCTCCTCTCAGTCTAAGGCTCCTGCCAAACAGACACCCTGATGTGTCAGCCCGGGTCGACTCCCCTATTCCAGTAGGAGGCAGGCTGGCTTACTACTTCCAGACCTTGAAGTCTGTTACCTCAGACAAGTGGGTCCTGGAGGTAGTTAGCCAGGGACTGGCCCTCAGCTTCAAAGAATTTCCAAAACTGAGAGTCCGATCTTTTCCCCCTGCAAACATTTCCGAAACCATTGCCCTAGAGGCAGAGGTTTCCTCTTTGCTGGCTCTTAGAGCCATAGAGAGAGCTCCTACTCCACACAGGGGCAAGGGTCTATACTCCAGATGCTTTCTTACCCCAAAAAAGACAGGGGAGTGGCGGCCCATCCTAGACCTAAGGTACCTAAACAAGCACCTTGTCAAATCAAGATTCAAAATGGTGACTCTGGGAGTAATTCTTTCCTCTCTGAGGCTAGGAGATTGGTTGGCCTCCCTGGACCTCAAAGATGCCTATTTTCACATTCCCATCAGGTGCTTTCACAGAAAGTACCTCGGGTTCGAATTACCTTCAGGCCATTATTAGTTCAGAGCAATGCACTTTGGGCTAACATCAGCTCCAAGGGTGTTCACAAAATGCCTAGCAGTAGTAGTGGCCTTTCTCAGGAGACAAAAAATCTCCATTTTTCCATACCTGGACGACTTGCTCATTGTGGGACAGTCCCCAAACCAAGTCAAGTCAGACCTACAGGTGACACAACAATTGCTCACTTCCCTGGGGTTTCTCCTCAATCTACCAAAATCAGTTCTCGAACCAGTACAACTCCTGACCTTCATAGGGATAGAGTTAGATACTGTCCAAGCAAAGGCTTTTCTTCCTCGGGTAAAGGCCCTTACAGACCTGGCTTCTTCTTTCTGCCTTCTGCTGTCTCGACCAGCAAGACATTTTCTTCAGCTCCTAGGCCACATGCCAGCTTCCACTGCAGTGGTACAGGGAGCCAGATTTCAGATGAGGGACATTCAATTTCATCTGAGGTCCTTTTGGTCCCAGAAAAAAGATCCTCTAACCAAATTGATCCCAGTGACTCACACTGATCCAGGCTCTCCATTGGTGGTTGAATCAGGACAATCTCAGGGAAGGAGTCCCATTTATCAGTCAGACTCATTCAGTGGTACTAACCACAGATGCTTCTCTTCTAGGCTGGGGGCTCACTTAGGTATCCTCACAGCACAGGGAGTATGGTCCCCTCAGGAGTCTCTTCTTCATTTCGATCTTCTGGAGCTCAGGGCAGTATTCCTGGCTCTCCAAGCTTTCTCGGACTCAGTAAGGAACAAGGTGGTTCAGGTCAGGACAGACAATACCACCACCATGTGGTACATCAACAAGCAGGGAGATACTCGGTCTACGGCCTTGTGCACAGAAGCCATGAAAATGTGGTCTCTGATTTATTCCCTGCAGGCATCTCTGGTAGCAGTCCATCTACCAGGGAAGGACAATGTGCTAGCAGATGCTCTGAGCAGGATCTCTCAGGGCCATCACGAATGGGCCCTGGACCCCTTCATTTTGAAAGTAGTCTTCTTAAGGTGGGGCACTCCAGAGATAGATCTCTTTGCAGCCCCGGACAATCAACTTCCCTTCTTCTGTTGCAGACCTCCAGTCATGGGCATAATTCCCCTGGATGCTCTGGTTCTGGATTGGGGAGCAAATTCCTTTATGCCTTTCCTCACTTTCTCCTGTTATTCAAGGTCCTGGTCAAGATCAGGTCACAACCGTGCAAGGTGATCCTGATTGCACCGGACTGGGCCAGACAGCCTTGGTATCTCCTGTTCATGTTCCTAGCAGTCCATCTTCCCCTATCTCTTCCCAAGAGGCACAACCTGTTAACCTCCTCTCAGGGGTTGTATGCAAGTCTGCACCTGTCTCAGGGCGTCTTGGATATTCTTAAAGCCTCTGGAAAACCTGCCACCAGAAAAACGTATAATTCTAAATCGAAGGGATTTAGCATCTGGTGCTCCAGTAAGGATGTATTACCAGACACTGCTGATCTGGCTACTGTTCTGGATTATATGGTTCATCTCAATGGCCTAGGTCTCAGGCCAGGCACTCTGAAAGTGCACTTAGCAGCTGTCTCTGCTTTTCTGTCAGTGGGGAAGGCTTCCTCCCTGGCATCTCACCCTATTTTATGTAAGTTCTTTAAACGGTTGCTTCACACCAACCCTCCCTTTAAGGACCCTACCCCTACTTAGGATCTTAATGTTTGCATTGCTCAGTTTATGCAACCCCCTTTTGAGCCATTGGCTTCAGCAGAACTTAAGTACTTGACTTGGAAAACTGTGTTCCTGGTAGCTATCACATCTGCCAGGTGTATTAGTGAGTTGCAAGCTCTGTCAGTGGAGCCTGATTTTATCTCATTCCATAGAGATAAGGTGGTCCTTAAAACCAATAGGAGGTTCTTACCCAAGGTGGTTTCAGATTTTCATCTGAACCAGTCCATGTCTCTTCCTGTGTTTTTCACTGATAACTCTTCTTCAGGAGAAAGAAGGTTACACAGTTTGGATGTTAAGAGGGCACTTAGTTACTACATTGAGCATACTGAGGCACTTAGGTTTGACTGTTCTAAGCTGTTTCTCACTTATGGTGAAGTGGGAAAGGGTAAACCTGCTACTAGGAGAACTATTGCCGGGTGGATTGTCTCTTGTATTCAATTCTGCTATGGAAAGCTAGGCAAAATACCCCTCAGGCCTGATGGCTCATTCAACTAGGGGTACATCTGCTTCTCTAGCTGCGGCCAGATATATACCTTTGTTAGAAATATGCAAAGCAGCCACCTGGAAAACAGTCCATACATTTACCAAGCATTACTCTCTGGATATCCAGGCTAGGAGTGATGCTAGGTTTGGTACAGCAGTACTGCAGAGCCTATTCCCAAAATAGGTTTGGGACCCTCCTCCTGGGAGGTACTGCTTGGTAGCTGCATATGTGAGAATACAGCAAGACTTCATGTTATTTGAAGAAAAAATTACTCACCCTAGTAATTGTGTTTCTTCTAATGGAGTCTTGCTGTATTCTGTCCTCCCTCCCTGCCTCCCCTCTCAGAACCTGTTTTTGGGAAGTGGGCTGGCAGGTACAGTGGTGCATCTCAGGGGTGTACTTGGCACTCCTCCCTTTTAGAAGGGGGAGTGGGTTTTCACTTAAGTTGTTTTTGTAGTTATATTTTGGTCTACTACCTGGTTATTTTTTTGGATTCTTGACTTGAGTCTTTTGGGGACCCAAAAATCTGTTGCTTGTTGGCTGTTGTATTTACAATTTCCACTTCTGAGGTGTAGTTAGTATTAGCTCGTAAGAATCTGACAGTTACACTTTGAAGTGCTGCAGACAGAGGTTTGAACTGAGCTCGAGCCCAACGTTCCATACGCTGGCACAGAGTTAACTCTTTCCTCTCCAGAGCAGTTCAAGTGCTGGGGGCTAACTGCATATGTCAGAACACAGCAAGACTCCATTAGAAGAAACACAGTTACTAAGGTGAGAAATGTTTTCGTAGTTCATAGCCAGCTTGGTGGTGGGCAGCAACCATACCTTTCAACTGCCACTAATTACAAGGTGTGTCACTCATTTTATCTCTCGGAAACCCTCTGTCTCATATTGAGAAGGTGACATTCCACTTTGACCACTGAGGTCTTTAAGCAGAAATTTAGAACAGTACAAGATGCTAAGTTGCCAGCAAACATTATAAACATTAGTACACTTATTTTCACAGTGTTTTGAGCTTGCAGTGTGGTTTGATAATGTGTCACACATTTTATCTAATTGTTCTGCATCTTGTCACACATTTGGGCAATGAAAGGTTGAGAGGAATGGCAGCAGCTCATTGGATTGTCATGGGGTGGGGGTATTGTTTTGAGGGTAGGTGCAAGTCTGTCATTCAAACAACATGAAGTCTTGCTGTATTCTGACATATGCAGTTTGCCCCAACGCTTGAACTGCCCCGGAGATGAAAGAGTTAACTCTATGCAGAGACATAGAACGTTGAGCTCGAGCTTGGATTTAAAACCTCTGTCTGTGGTGCTTCAGAGTGTAACCGTCAGATTCTTTACTCCACCTAACTGTGAAGTCGCTCCGGAGATTGCTCCTTCGCTCGGTTCGGTAAAGTTTCCTAAAAGGGTCGGTTTTCACCGATTTTATTATTTTTCATTTTTCAGATCTCTGTCTACGGTACAGTAAGTGTGTAGATAGGTAGTGAACTGTTTTTTCTTGTTTTTCTGTGGAAATTGTAATTCTTTGGTTCCCTAGCAGTCGGTCTGGTTGGGAACCAACTGTTTCTGTTTGAATTTTTCCTTTAGATTTATAGTGGTGTGCCGGTTCCGATCGGTTCCAAAAAAAACGGACTTCTACCGGTTTCTTTCCACAACCAGTAACACGGTTGGTTAACGATCGGCGAGTATTACTTGGCGTAAAATCTGTTACGGGTAATTTTGTTAGCCTAGCCATGTCTGAGAAACCCAAAAAGAAAACCGGGCCCACTGGATTTCAACACTGTGGGGAGGCTTTTGCTAAAGCTGATCCCCACCTCATCTGTGTTTATTGTCTGGGGTTTGACCACCTCAAAACAGACTGCCAAATATGTAAAAAAATTTTCCCAAAGCCGCTATGGATAAGCGACTAAGTAGGCTGAAGGAGAGGGAGACAGAGAAGTCCACTGACCTGGATGGCCAGCCCGGTTCGGTTGCGGCCGAACCTGAGGAGGTGCCCACTGACCTTGGCGATACCTCCTCGCAAAAGGAGATCCACCTGCGGGCTGCTTGGCAAAAAGAAAATCAGCCGGTTTGGATCCAGAACCGCGCACTCAACTGCTGATGAGATAGCCAAAGCGATAAGTATTGTTCAGTCATTTCGATCGGTTCCATCCGAACCGACGCCTTCGGCCAGGTGGTCGGTTCGGTTGGATCCTACTCCATCGGATTACGATCCAGATGCCTACTGTGAATTGGAGTGGGAAGGGGATGAAGACTGTCCAGAACAAGATGATGAAGATGATGATGATTATTTAGAAGGTCTGGATGTGCCCATTGAACCGGACATCTCCCCAGACAGACCCTCCAATGTCTCCCCTCCCAGGCTTTCTGAGTCCCCTTCCCACTACTTGTTCTACAAGAAGGCAGCTGAAACTCTCCAGCTCCCCATGGTAGAAGCTGCAGAGGAGGAAGAGGAGCCTGATTTTGTCGAGATGATGGACATCCTAGAGTCTAAGAGGCTGTCTATTCCCCTCCACAAATCTTTGGGGAAATGGACAAAAAAGATTCTTCAGACACCAAACTCTTTACCTCCAGTGGACAAAAGAATGGACAGGAGGTACATGTTGTCAGGCTCAGGTACGGAGTTTTTGTACAATCATAGCAGCCATGTTTATTTATTTATTTGTTTATTTCAATCTTGGATTATAGTACCTTTGCACGGGAGACCGCTCTTTTACAAAGGTTCCACGTCATAGAGGGTTGGTATACATACAATGTGGGTTTAGGAATATTTAGCTAGGTGAGAAAACATAGACATAATACATTGTAAACAGGAAACGGAGATATTTTAACATTAGGATAATTGAGGTAATAGAAGCAGCCAAGGTGGCATTGTCAGGTAAAAGACAGTAAGTAGCTATCCAGAAAGGGGGGATGACTATTTGGGAGGGGTGGGTGCAGGGAATTGCAGTGTAAGATGGGGACAATTTGTAGTAGTAGTAGTCAGAAATAGTGAGGGGATGGTAAGATGGCCCAAAAATGGGATAGACCAGGGTCAGAAATATAGGGGTGTGTGGAGTAATTAGCACAGTCACAGGAGCTGTTCTTCAGTAGGTGTTGTCTTAGCTTGGTCTTAAAAAGCCCCAATCTCTGCGTGCCGCTGTGTTCAATGCCAAGGTTATTGGGCCAAAGTGGTGCCCGATAGACATATGACCTCTGCCCTTGGGAGGTTCTGCAGTGAGGGACAGTAAGAACCTGATGGTCGGAGTTTCTGGTGCGGTGCGGGCCTGTGAATAAGCTTAATAGGTTTGTGACTCCAGGGGTTGTAGTCAGAGTATTGATTTTTAGCTAAGAGGCAGGTTTGGTATTGTATCCTGTTTTCAGATTGTAGCCACAACTTGCTCATAAGGTCGCATATGTGTGTTAGTGAGAAGTTGGTGAGCAGTCGGCAGGGCTTTGTTTGGGGCTACTGCTATCCCTCGAGTGCGTAGAAGTTGGTTGAGTTGTATATAACCAATCCATAGTCGATGAAGGAGACAGTTGTGCTATGGATTGGCGGTTGAGGGCTTTGGGTGCCAGACATTTCTTGTGACTGTGCAGGAGCCCAATTCTTATGTTGACTGTTTTGGCCACATTCTCAATGTGTTCTGCATAGGAGAGGGAACTGTCAAGCGTAACCCCCAGGTATTTGAATAGCTCCACTTGTTCAAGAGGAACCCCTACACAGTTAGTGATGTTAAGGGGGACTGCTTTGTGTTTGTTTCTTGTACTGCTAAAAAGCATTACTTTTGTCTTTTTATAGTTCAGAACCAACTTGTGGGCTCTGAACCAATCTTCAGTTTGTTTGAAAACATGTTGTAGCAGATTTTCTAGGGTGTGAGGGTCATGTTGAGAAGTAAAAATCACAGCATCATCTGCATAGAGAAGTATCCGTTGGTCACATGATCGAGGTAGACTATTTAGAAAGATGCTGAAAAGGAGGGGACCTAGGATTGGGGTAGTGAGGTAATAGGATGTTGGGATAGTGCAGGCTGCGGCCTGTGACAGGGCTAACATACCTTTGGCTTCACACACCCCAGATAAAAACTCCAGGAAGGTGAATGCCATGGCCAAAAAACAATAGTTCAAACAACATGAAGTCTTGCTATATTATGACATATGCAGTGAGTCCCAACCTTCGAACTGCTCTGGAGGTGAAAGAGTTAACTTTCCAGGCCAGGCATGGAACGCTGAGCTTGAGCTCGGTTGAAACTGTGTCTGTTGTTCTTCAAGCTCAAACCGTCAGATTCTTTACTCCGCCTCACTGAACAGTCGCTCCAGAGACTTCTCCTTCTGCTCGGTTCATTTTGTCGGTTAAAGTATTTTTTCTCGGTTTTCAACCGAATTTAAACCGCAACCGGTCGGTTCAGACTCTGTCTGTGGTATTTGTGAGTACTAGATAGGTTTTACATTAGTTTCTATTCTGTGTGGAACTTGTAAACGGTTTATCGGTTCGGTTTGAACCGATCAGGTTGTTTAAAATATATTAATCTGTCATTTAGAGTGTGGTTACCGGTTCTTATCAGTTCAAAAAAAACCAGACTTTTTTACGTTTTATTCCACGACCCGTGACACAGTTGGGAACCGGTAAGAGGGTCTTACCTGGCGGATTGCCATAAACGGGTACGTTTGGTTAGAACTGGCACTATGTCTGAGAAACCCAAAAGAAAAACCGGGCCCACTGGGTTTCAACACTGCAGTGTCTGTGGGGAAGTCTTTGCAAAGGCTGACCCCCACACCACCTGTGTGTATTGTCTGGGGTTTGACCACCTCAATGCTGACTGCCAGATTTGTAAAAATTTTCCTGCAGCTACCCTGGAAAAGAGAGTTGGTAGGCTCAGGGAAGGGAGGCCAAAAGTCCGCTGAACCGATGGATAGTTCGTTCGGTTCCAACCGAACCGGAGGGAGTGCCTCTGACCAGGGTGAGACTTCCTCGGCAAGGAGATCCGACTCTGAGGAGTCGGTTCCAGCAAAGGACTAGGAAATCAGCTGGTGTGAGCCAAACTTTCCTCTCCAACCGCTGAAGAAATAGCCAAAGCGATTAAAATTGTCCAGTGGCTTTCCCTGCTCCGACCGAACCGGCACCATCAGGTAAGCCGCCCCGATCTTAGGCCGTCTCCACCGGGTTCAAGAGTATGATTTAGAGGAATACAGAACCGGAGGGAGGGGAAGAGGAGTAAGGAGGAGAGTGAATGTGGATTTGAAAGTCTGGATGTGCCCATTGACCCGGACATCTCCCCAGACAGACCTTCAGGAGTGTCTCCTCCTAGGCTTTCTGAGTCCCCTTCTCATTTTATGTTTTATAAAAAAGTGGCTGAAACCCTCCAGCTCACTATGGTGGAAGCTGTGGATGATAAAGAGGAGCCTGACTATGTGGAAATAATGGATATCCCAGAGTCTAGGAGACTGTCTAGTCCTTTGCATAAATCTTTTGGGAAACAGACAGTAAAAATTCTAAAAACTCCTCACACTATACCTCCTGTGGATAAGAGAATGGACAAGAGGTACACATTGTCAGGCTCTGATATGGAGTTCCTTACACAACAATGCAGCCATGTTGGGGTAGTGCAGGCTCCAGCCTGTGACAAGGCAAATATTCCCTTGGCTTCACACCCCCCCCTGACAAGGACTCCAGGAGGATTGATGCCATGGCAAAGAAACAGTACATGGCAGCATCCTTGGGACTTAGACAGGCAAATTATATGGCTTATGTTGCTAGATATCAGAAATCCAGATGGGATACTGTTATGGCTCTAGCGAAACAGGTCCCCAGCCAGCTTGCCAAGGAGCTGGAGCAGCTGGCTGCTGATGGTATTGAGGCATCCAAGGTGCAATTCCATGCTGCAGTGGACTCTAATGATGTGTCATCAAGAGTCATGGCTACATCTGTGACACTTCGCAGAATGGCTTGGCTCAGACGTACTAGCCTGTTACAGGATACCCAGACTAAGGCCATGGATTTTCCTGTTGTGGGTAATTCTCTGTTTGGGGAGCAGACAGAGAATTACATGAAGAAAACGGATGAGTATAGGACCACCTATAGGAGTGCACAGGCCAAGGAAAGGCAGGCCACTCCTCAAAGGCAGCTTTCCAGGGCAGGGGCAGGCCTTTTCATAGGCCTTTACTAAGCCCAGGCCTTCTTCTGCTTATGCCCAGAGGGGGTCTTTAGGGAGAGGCAGACGGGGTAATAGCAGGCCTGCTTCCACCCTCAGCCCAAAGCCCCTGCCAAGCAGGCACCCTGATGGGTGCTAGGGCCGATTCTCAGCTACCTGTAGGGGCAGGCTGGTACTTTGTCCAGGACTGGAAGTCTCTGACATCAGACAAGTGGGTCCTGGAAATAGTAAGCCAGGGACTGGTTCTCAGCTTCAAAAAAATTTCCAAAGATGAGAACAAGATCCTTTCCACCTGCAAATCCACCAGAGGCACTTGCCCTAGAGGCAGAGGTCTCTTCCCTCCTGGCTCTCAGAGCTGTGGAAAGGGTTCCACCCCTACACCAGGGCAAAGGATTGTACTCCAGGTACTTCCTTACCCCAAAAAAGACAGGAGAATGGCGGCCCATCCTGGATCTCAGATACTTGAACAAGCACCTTTTAAAACCAAAATTCAAAATGGTGACTTGGAAATTATTCTACCCTCTCTAAGGCCAGGGACTGGCTAGCGCCCCTGGACCTCAAGGATGCCTACTTCCATATTCTCATCAGAAGCTCCCACTGAAAGTACCTCAGGTTCGAGCTGCCCTCAGGCCATTACCAGTTCAGAGCAATGCCCTTTGGCCTCACCTCTGCTCCAAGGGTATTCACAAAATACCTGGCAGTAGCAGTTGCTTCCCTAAGAAGGCAAAAAATTGCCATCTTCCCTTACCTGGACAACTGGCTCATAGTAGGCCAGTGTCCAGACCAAGTCAGGTTACATCTACAGATAACTCAGCAACTGCTCACCTCTCTAGGTTTCCTTCTGAATCTTTCAAAGTCAGTTCTAGAGCCTGTCCAGCTCCTCACCTTCATAGGCGCAGAGCTACAGAGAAAGCCAGAGCAGGGCAAGGACCCTGGTCTCTCTGGCCTCCTCATTCACCCTGCAGGTCTCTCGACCAGCAAGGCATTTTCTACAGCTCCTGGGGCACATGGCTGCTTCTACAGCAGTAGTGCAGGGAGCAAGATTTCAGATGAGGGACATCCAGTTCCATTTGAGTGCCTTTTGGTCTCAAAGGAAAGACCCTCTAACCAAATTGATCCCAGTAACTCGAATCCTAGTCCAGGCCCTACAGTGGTGGCAGGATCAGAGCAATCTGAGACAAGGGGTTCCTTTTGTCAATCAGTCTTGCTCCTTAACCTTTACTACAGATGCATCCCTCTTGGGGTGGGGAGCTCACATGGGCGACCTCACCACCCAGGGATTGTAGTCCCCTCAGGAATCTCTGCTCCACATCAGTCTGTTGGAACTCAGAGCAGTTTTTCTAGCACTTCAAGTTTTTTCCAAATCTGTTCAGAACAAAGTTGTACAGGTCAGAACAGACAACACCACCACAATGTGGTACATCAGCAAGCAAGGGGGCACTCGGTCTACGGCCTTGTGCACCGAAGCAATGAAGTTGTGGTCTCTGCCTTACTCCCTGAACACCTCCCTTACGGCAGTTCACCTCCCAGGCAAGGACAGTGTCCTGGCAGATGCTCTCAGCAGGATTTCCCAGGGCCATCACAAATGGTCACTGGAACCCCTGGTCCTGGAGGTGAGATTTGCCAGATGGGGCACCCCGCAGATAGATCTTTTTGCAGCCCCAGACAATCACCAACTTTCCCTTTTTTGCTGCAGACCCCCAGTGTTGGGCTCAGTCCCTCTGGATGCCTTAGTTCTCAATTGGGAAGGGAAGTTTCTCTATGCTTTTCCCCCCTTCCCTCTCCTGTTCAAAGTGTTAGTCAAAATCAGATCTCAATCCTGCAAGATGATCCTGATTGCTCCAGATTGGGCCAGACAACCCTGGTATCCACTCCTGCTGTCCTTAGCAGTCCATCTTCCCCTGTGTCTTCCCAGGAATCACAACCTGTTAACCTGTGCTCAGGGGAGGGTTTGGTACCCGAACCTCAAATCTCTCAATCTCAAGGCCTGGCTCTTGAAGAGTTAGAGTTTGCTGATTTACACCTCTCCCAAGGTGTAATGGATATACTGAAGGCTTCTAGGAAACATTCCACCAGGGCTACCTATAATTCCAAATGGAAGAGGTTTTCCATATGGTGCTCTGTGAAGCATATTTCCCCAGAATCTGCTGATTTACCCACAGTCCTGGATTATATGGTCCATTTAAATACCTTGGGGCTGAGACCAGCTACCCTAAAAGTACATTTGGCAGCTGTGTCTGCTTTTATTTCAGCAGGTAAACCCTCTTCTCTTTCAGCTCATCCTGTATTCTTCAAGGTTTTTAAGGGATTGCTTCACACCAACCCTCCATTCAGGGACCATGCTTCTGCCTGGGATCTTAATGTTTGCATTGCTCAGCTTATGCAACCCCCCTTTGAGCCTTTGTCTTCAGCAGAGCTTAAGTACTTGACTTGGAAGACTGTATTTCTGGTAGCCATCACTTCTGCCAGACACATAAGTGAATTACAAGCCTTGTCAGTGGAGCCTGATTTTATCTCCTTTCATAGAGATAAGGTGGTCCTCAGGATTAACAGGAAGTTCTTGCCTAAGGTGGTTTCAGATTTCCACCTTAATCAATCTATATCTCTTCCAGTGTACTTCACTGACCATTCCTCCTCTGGCGAGAGGAGGCTGCACAGCTTAGCTGTGAAGAGAGCCCTAGTTACTACATAAGAGCTGCATAAGGGTCACAGGTTTGACTCCTCCAACTGTTCCTCACTTATGATGAGGTTGGTAAAGGAAACCTGCCACTAAAAGATCCATTGCCAGGTGGATTGTCTCTTGTATCCAATTCTGTTATGAAAAGCTGGGTAAGGTTCCTCCCTCAGGCCTGAGGGCTCACTCTACCAGAGGTACAGCTGCTTCCTGGCTGCTGCCAGGACATCCCTATTCTAGAGATATGTCAAGCAGCTACCTGGAAACAGTTCACACTTTTACAAGCATTACTCCCTGGACATCCAGGCTAGGAGTGATGTTCTCGGTTTGGCACAGCTGTGCTTCAGAGCCTATTTCCTAAGTAGGTTCTGTCCCTCCTCCATGGAGGTACTGCTGTGTAGTCTGATATATGTCATAATATAGCAAGACTTCATGTTGTTTGAAGAAAAATTACTCACCTTAGTAATGTTGTTTCTTCTAATGGAGTCTTGCTATATTATGACCTCCCCCGCCTGCCCCTCTCAGAACCTCTGTTTTTGGGATGTGGGTGGGCAGTGCAGTGTTGGCACTTAGTAGATGCCCACCTTGTTGTTTCACCCCTCCTTTTTTGGGGTGACTTGGTGTTGTGTTTTTCATTTTTTGGGTCTCCTGACTTGAGTCTTTGTTTTGGGACCAAAAAATGTGTTCTTATGTTTAGTAGCCAGTTGGCTAGTGTAGGTTTACAGCTTCCACACAGGACCTCAGTGAGTTTAGCTCGAAAAGATCTGACGGTTTGATTTTGAAGAACAACAGACAGAGTTTCAACCGAGTTTGAGCTCAGCGTTCCATGCCTGGCATGGAAAGTTAACTCTTTCATCTCCGGAGCAGTTCGAAGGTTGGGGCTCACTGCATATGTCATAATATAGCAAGACTCCATTAGAAGAAACAACATTACTAAGGTGAGTAATTTTTTCTTGGCATCCTCCTTGGGACTCAGGCAGGCAAACTATATGGCCTATGCAGCCAGGTACCAGAAGTCCAGGTGGGATACTGTTCTGGAACTGGCCATGCAGGCCTCCCCCCAGCTGGCCTGAGAGCTGGAGGAGGTGGCTGCTGATGGGATTGAGGCGTCCAAGGTACAATTCCATGCTGCTGTGGACTCTAATGATGTGGCATCACGAGTCATGGCTACATCTGTGTCTCTTAGGAGATTTGCTTGGCTCAGATGTACTAGCCTTTAGCAGGACACCCAGAGTGGTAAGGCAATGGATTTCCCTGTAATAGGTAATTCTCTGTTTGGGGAGCAGATAGAGGCTTACATGAAGAAAGTGGATAAATACAGGACTACTTACAGGAGTGCTCAGGCCAAGGAAAGGCAAGCCACTCCTCAGAGGCAGCAGTCTAGGGGCAGGCCTTTTCACAGGCATTTCTACCAAGCCCAGGCCTCTTCTTCCTTCCCACAGAGGGGGTTCTTCTGAGGGAGAAGCAGGAGGGGGATGAGCAGGGCTGCATCCTTTTCCCAGTCTAAGGCACCTCCCAAGCAGACACCCTGATGTGTCAGCGCGTGTCGACTCCCCAATTCCAGTAGGAGGCAGGCTGGCTTACTACTTCCAGGCCTGGAAGTCTGTTACCTCAGACAAGTGGGTCCTGGAGGTAGTAAGCCAGGGATTGGCTCTCAGTTTCAAAAAATTTCCAAAAATGAGGGTCAGGTCTTTTCCACCTGCAACATCTCTGAAACCATTGCTTTAGAAGCAGAGGTTTCCTCTCTGTTGGCTTGCAGAGCCGTGAAGAGAGTTCCTGTTCTACACAGGGGCAAAGGTCTGTACCCCAGATACTTTCTTACCCCAAAGAAGACAGAGGAGTGGTGACCCATCCTACACTTAAGGTATTTGAACAAGCACATTTTAAAGCCAAAGTTCAAAATGGTGACTCTGGGAGTAATTCTTCCCTCTCTAAGGCCAGGAGACTGGTTAGCTTCGCTGGACCTCAAGGATGCCTATTTCCATATTCCCATCCGGTGCTCCCACAGAAAGTACCTCAGGTTCGAGTTGCCTTCAGGCCATTATCAGTTCAGAGCTATGCCTTTTGGTCTAACATCAGCTCCAAGGGTGTTTACAAAGTGTCTTGCAGTAGTAGTGGCCTCCCTCAGAAGACAGTGCATTTCCCTATTTCCATGGCTCATTGTAGGGTAGTCTTCCGACCAGGTCAAGTCAGCTCTACAGGTCACTCAGGATCTGCTCAGTTCCCTGGGGTTCCTTCTCAACTTGCCAAAGTCAGTTCTCGAACTAGTACAGCTTCTCACTTTCATAGGGATAGAGTTAGATACTGTTCAAGCAAAGGCATTCCTTCCACTTGCAAGAGTTCAGGCCCTTACAGATCTCCCTTCCTCTTTTCATCTTCTGGTTTCTCATCCAGCAAGACATTTTCTTCAGCTCCTAGGCCACATGGCAGCTTCCACTGCAGTGGTGCAAGGGGCCAGGTTCCAGATGAGGGACATTCAATTCCACCTAAGATCCTTTTGGTCTCAGAAGAAAGACTGTCTTACCAAACTGATTCCAGTGACTCAGACTCTGGTCCAAGCTCTCCAGTGGTGGCTGGACCAAGACAATCTTAGGCAAGGTATCCCTTTTCTCAAGCAGACTCCCTTGGTGGAGCTCACCACAGATGCGTCCCTGTTGGGCTGGGGAGCTCACCTGGGAGCCCTCACAGCACAAGGTGTTTGGTCCCCAGAAGAGCCTCTTCTTCATATCAATCTTCTTGAACTCAGGGCAGTATTCTTGGCCCTTCAGGTTTTTGCGGACTCAGTGAGGAACAAGGTGGTTCAGGTTAGGACAGATAACACCACCACCATGTGGTACATCAACAAACATGGGGGCACTCGGTCCATGGCCTTGTGCACGGGCGCCATGAAGGTCTGGTCTCTGGTCTACTCCCTACAGACTTCCCTAATAGCAGTTCACCTCCCAGGGAAGAACAATGTGCTAGCAGATGCCCTGAGCAGAATCTCCCAGGGCCATCACGAATGGACCTTGGACCCTCTCATTCTGAAAGTAATCTTCACCAGGTGGGGCACTCGAGAGATAGATCTCTTCGCAGCCCCAGACAATCATCAGCTTCCCCACTTCTGCTGCAGACCTCCAGTCCTGGGGACTGTTCCCCTGGATGCTCTGATATTGGATTGGGAAGGCAAGTTTCTTTATACCTTTCCCCCGTTGCTCAGGGTTCTAGTCAAGATCAGGTCACAACCCTGCACAGTGATTCTAATTGCTCCAGGCAACCTTGGTATCCTCTGTTGTTGTCCTTAGCAGTTTCACTTCCCCTGTCTCTCCCCAAGAGACACAATCTCTTAACCTCCTTTCAGGGGAGGATCTGGTGCCCTAATCTCCAGTCTCTCAATCTCAAGGCTTGGCTCTTGAAGAGTTAAGAGTATGCAAGCCTGTATCTCTCTCAGGGAGTTTTAGACATCCTCAGGGGTTCTCGGAAACCCTCTACCAGGAAAACTTATAACTCCAAATGGAAAAGATTCAGCATTTGGTGTTCACACAGGAATATCCTGCCAGATGCTGCAGGTATTGCCACAGTCTTAGATTATCTGGTTCACCTCAATGGTTTAGGCCTTAGGCCAGCCACTTTAAAAGTTCACCTAGCAGCTGTTTCTGCATTTCTGTCAGCAGGGGAAGGGCTCTTCTCTGGCATCCCACCCTGTCTTTGGAAAGTTATTTAAAGGTTTGACTCATATCAACCCTCCTTTTAGAGAGCCTATCCCGGCTTGGGATCTGAATATCTGCATTGCTCAGCTTATGCAGCCACCCTTTGAACCCTTGGCTTCAGCTGAGCTTAAGTACTTGACCTGGAAAACTGTGTTTCTGGTAGCTGTCACTTCTGCCAGGCGAATTAGTGAATTACAGGCCCTGTCAGTTGAACCTGATTTTATCTCATTCCATAGCGATAAGGTGGTCCTCAGAACCAATAGGACGTTTCTTACCCAAAGTGTTCTCAGATTTCCATCTGAACCAGTCCATGTCCCTTCCTGTGTTTTTCAGTGATCATTCCTCTTCAGAAGAAAGAAGGTTACACAGTTTAGATGTTAAAAGGGCACTTAGCTGTTACATAGAGCATACTAAGGCACATAGGAAATGGCTGTCTTCAGTTGTTTCTCACTTATGGTGAAGTGGGAAAAGGTAGGCCAGCTACTAAAAGAACTATTGCCAGGTGGATTGTAGCCTGTATACAATTCTGTTATACCAAACTAGGTAAAACACCTCCCTCAGGCCTGAGGGCCCACTCGACCAGGTGTACAGCAGCCAGAGATATACCTTTACTAGAGATATGCAAAGCAGCCACCTGGGAAAACAATCCATACATTCACCAAGTATTACACTCTGGATATCCAGGCTAGGAGTGATACTAGGTTTGGTACAGCAGTACTGCAGAGCCTGTTCTCAAAATATGTTTGGGACCCTCCTCCTGGGAGGTACTGCTTGGTAGTCTGCATATGTGAGAATACAGCAAGACTTCATGTTATTTGAAGAAAAAATTACTCACCCTAGTAATTGTGTTTCTTCTAATGGAGTCTTGCTGTATTCTGTCCTCCCTCCCTGCCTCCCCTCTCAGAACCTGTTTTTGGGAAGTGGGCTGGCAGGTACAGTGGTGCATCTCAGGGGTGTACTTGGCACTCCTCCCTTTTAGAAGGGGGAGTGGGTTTTCACTTAAGTTGTTTTTGTAGTTATATTTTGGTCTACTACCTGGTTATTTTTTTGGATTCTTGACTTGAGTCTTTGGGGACCCAAAATCTGTTGTTTTGATTGTTGTATCGAGACGCTTAGAATTAGACATAGTCAGAATACAGCAAGACTTTCATGTTGTTTGAAGAAAAAATTACTCACCTTAGTAACTGTTTCTTCTAATGGAGTCTTGCTGTATTCTGATCTCCCCCCGCCTCCCCTCTTAGAACCTAGTTTTTGGGATGTGGGCTGGCAGGTACAGTGTTGCACCTCAGGGGTGTACCTTACACTCCTCCACTTTGGGTGGGGTCGTTATTATTGTTTTCTGTTGATTTATGTATTGTTCACTACCTGTTTTTTTATTTTGGGTTCTCGACTTGAGTCTTTTGGGACCCAAAATGTTACCTGTTAGTTTATTGTTTACAATTTCCACACTAGGGTGTAATTAGTTAGTTGCTCGTAAGAATCTGATGGTTACACTCTGAAGCACCACAGACAGAGGTTTGAAATCTGAGCTTGAGCTCAACGTTCTAGGCTTCTGCATAGAGTTAACTCTTTAATCTCTGGGGCAGTTCAAGTGCTGGGGCAAACTGCATATATCAGAATACAGCAAGACTCTATTAGAAGAAACACAGTTACTAAGGTGAGTAACTTTTTCTTACTGTGCTGGTGGAGACAGGGTGTGTCATGGAGGTGGTAATATTTTTAGTCAGAGTTCTATTTTCATTAGGTGCTTACAGAGGAAAACACAGACAGAAGTGGATTATGTCAACACAACTGATCTGTTGCCACAGTCAGTGGTTCTAATTTTTGCTGTCCCTGTATGCTAGATATGTATTAAATTTTTATTTAAACAAAGTCATTGTTGGTGCATTAACAACCAGCTCTGGGGGGCTGTTCCTATTGACACAACCCTCTTTGTGAAAAAGGGTCGCTTTATGTTAGTCCTTGCAGTATCACCTTTCAGTTGTAGACAGTGATTCCTGGTGCTTATTGGTTCTTTCACTGTTGCGTGCAGGCGTGATCTGATATCATCACTAGTCTTTAGGGCTCTGAAGAGAAGAGTCCTATCACCTCTAAATCACCTATATTCCAAAGGAGATATATAGAGGATACATGATGGGCAACTGTGGAATATGGTAAACATTTGCATGAGTGCAGAGTGACCTCAGATAATATCACGAGTGGCTCCGCCATGAGTGATATTATCCAAGTCACTGCACGAATGCAGATATTTACCACATTTCACAGTCTCGCACATCGTGTGCTATTTACACAGTAGGGTCCCGAAATGTGTTTAGATGCAACTGCTTTGGCTTGCTACTCGGTTTATTCCTGGCCGGTTTCTGCAGTGCATGAGAGATACGTGGAATGTCATTTGTGCCAGGTAATGTCAAGTGTTTTAAGTAATTGTAAATGTATTTAGGGAGCAGTTTAGCTGAGTTAGAAGGTGACGTATCTGGAGTGGATTATTATACTTGTGACATATCCACATAGCAGTTTGTTTTCAGTTATTCCACTGTGGATCCGTCATCGTTTAGTTATACAGCGGGAGTGATTTTATGGGTATATATTCAATGACACATACCTTCACCTCTGTTGTATAAATTAAGTTTGTTTAGCCTAACCACATATGTGTCTTTCTCCAAACCCCTTAGCATTATATTACTCTTTCTTTGCACTCCCTCAATTTTTCTGATATCCTTCTTCAAATGAGGTACCCAGAACTGCACACAGTACTACATGAGGCCTTACCAATGCCCTGAATAATGGCAAAATCCCCTTCTTATCTCTACTCACTATATTCCATGTAATGCATCCTATAATCCTATTACATCTATTCACAATTTTGTTGTATTGTTCTGTGTTTTTGAATTTCTTTGTCACATTTACTCCCAATTTCCTTTCAGACAGCGTTTCTGTGAGCTGCACACATTCCAGATAATATTTGCATCCAGGGTTATTAACACCTTGGTGCATCACACTACATTTGGCTGCATTGAAATTCATTGTAGATCTTAGTGACCATTCAGACAGCTTATCATCTTGGTTGTCTTGTATTGTTGTCTCTGTTCTAATGTGTTTACAACCTGACCAGTTTTTTTGTGTTGTCCGCAAACTTAGCAGTCCATACATTGATCCCATTATGCATGTCGCCAAAGACGATATTAGAAGATTGGTCGCAGCACTGAGCCTTGAGGCACCCCGCTAGTTACCTACCCAGTAGCTAATGAGAAGCCATTTACTTTGACTGTCTACACCCACCCTGAAAGCCAGCTAGCACTCCACGTGATAATATTGCCCTGTAGCCCAGTTTCCTTTAATTTGACCACCAACACCTCATGGAGCATCTTATCAAACTCTTTACTTAAGTCCATGTACATTATAATATATCCACCGTGTGCCCTGCCTCCACTTCTCTACTTATAGATTCAAAGAAACATAAGATTAGAAACATAGAAACATAGAAGTTGACGGCAGAAAAGGACTGCAAGGCCCATCCAGTCTGCCCATTTTTTCTACTTTATGAATGTGCCATAGGCCTGTACTCTGTCAATATCCTATCTATTCATACTCATCTGTATTGCTCCCTTATGCCTATCCCATGCCTGTTTGAAGACCTGCACTGTATTCATATCCACCACTTCCTGAAGTGGGCCGTTCCATGCATCCACCACCCTTTCTGTGAAAAAGAACTTCCTCACATTACCCCTTAATCGGCATCCCTCTAATCTCATGCCGTGTCCTCTTGTCCTGCCATTTTTCTTCTACTGAAACATCTTAGACTCTTTCACCTTGTTAATGTCCTTAAGATGTTTGAATGTTTCGATCATGTCACCTCTCTCCCTCCTTTGCTCTAGGGTATACATATTGAGCTCCATTAATCTATCCTCATATGTTTTCTGATGCAGTCCCTGCACCATTTTGGTTGCCCTTCTCTGGACTGCCTCCATTTTGTTAATGTCCTTGTGCAGGTGCGGCCTCTAGCACTGCACGCAATTCTCCAGATAGGGCCTAACCAGTGTCTTGTAAAGAGGGATTATTACCTCCCTCTTACAGCTTGTGATACACCTACTAATACAGCCTAACATCCCTCTAGCCTTACCTACTGCTTTAGTGATCTGCTTGGATGATTTCAGGTCATCTGTGATGATGATGCCCAAGTCTCTTTCTTCCCTTGTGATTGCCAGCAACTCCTCTCCCATCCTATAGGTGGCTTCAGGGTTTCTCTTCCCTGTGTGCATGATCTTGCACTTATTTGCGTTAAACCCCAGTTGCCACTCTTCCGACCATTTTGCCAGTTTATCCAGTTCTCTTCTCATTCTGCCCACCCCATCTGGATCATCTACTCTGTTGCAGATCTTGGTGTCATCTGCAAACAGACAGACCTTACCCTCCAGTCCATCTGCAACATCACTGATGAAGATATTGAAGAGGACTGGCCCCAGAACTGATCCCTGAGGTATCCCACTTGTGACTTGCATCTTTTCTGACTGTATACCACCACTCTTTGTTTTCTGCCCGACAGCCAGTTTGCCACCCAGTTGACCAACTTCTGACCCACCCCGAGCCTACCCAGCTTATTAATCAGTCTTCTATGTGGAACAGTATCGTAAGCTTTGCTGAAGTCAAGATAGGCGACATCAACTGCACCCTCTTGGTCCACCACTCTGGTTACCCAGTCAGAGAAATCTGAGATTAGTTTGATAGGACCTTCCTGTTGTAAACCCATGCTGTCCTGGATCCAGTGCTTCTGTGGATTCCAGGTATTGCACTGTACTTTCCTTTCCTTAAGGAGTGCTTCCATAATCTTGCCTACTACTGAGGTAAGACTGACTGGTCTGTAGTTCCCTGCCTCCTCCCTGCTACCACTGTTGTGGCGTGGGATCACGAGCCCTTCTCCAGTCTTCTGGGACCTCTCCTGTGCTCAGAGACTCACTAAACAGTTCTGATAATGGCTCTGCTAGTTCCACCCTTAGCTCCTTTAGTACCCTGGGATGTATGCCATCAGGTCCCATTACCTTGTCCACCTTGAGATTAGTGAGCTCTTGTAGGACCCTTTCTTTTGTGAAGGGACTTTTGCACACCTCCCCCCTGTGTCCCCGTATGCATGGTGCTGAGCTGTGGGCCCTGCCCTACATTCTCCTCAGTAAATACTGAGCAGAAGTATCTGTTTAGGATATATGCTTTTCCTTGGTCCTCCTACACACACTTCCCCTTATCCCCTTTGATCTTAGCAATACCCCCTCTAGACTTTCTTCATTCACTAATGTATCTATAGAAAGTCTTTAGTCAAATATGACCTGTTTGTCAGCCTGACTCAGTCATTGGTTCTTGTCTTGCTCTGGGATTAGGCTCATATCATAATGCTGACACCCGAGTGCAGTACTACAGGGGTGCTGTACTTTCAGGGTCTGTCCTTCAGATGAGACGTTAAACTGAGGTCCCTTCTACCTATCTCTGGTGCTGCCCTGGTGGATGTCCAGATGGAAGTAAAAGAATCCGAGGCACTTTTTGCAAGAGTAGGGGATTTTTGCCAGTGTTCTGGTCAAGATTCTCATTCCTATAAAACTGGTCATGCAGTTGTCCAAGTTTGCATGCGAGTGTTGCTGTGCGAAATGGCTGTGTCATAGAAGCATAGGTCAAGACTGTCGTTGAGGCACAGGTAAGGACACACAGGAAAAATCTGAAGCAGTTGTAGAATTCACAAAAAGTATTTTATTTGTACTAGCAGTAACAAAAAAATAAACTTGTTCTGTACCGCTCTTTACAAAGGCTGAATAAAATAGTGGAGATCCATCAGAGTTTTCCTTCAGTCTTTGTGTGTCCATCTTGCAGGCAGTTGCAGCTCTGTCTTACAAGTCCTCCCAACTCCCTATTCTTAACAAACTTCTTCCAAAGTGTTCTTGTATGTTTCAGGCAGGTGCTGGCAGGAACACAGTGTGCCTGAGCTGAGGCCCCTTTTCCACAGCTCTTCTGCAAAAGGCTTAAAAATTGCACTAAGGTAACCTCTTGATTTTCTAATAGCTTTTTGCAATCATCTCAAATTATAATTATATACATTTCAAAAAGTAACGCTATATAATTTCTAAACAAAGGGATCCCAATATCAGTTACATTTCCACATAATGATTAGCATGTATTTTTTTTATCAGTAGATATGCAAGGGAGAAAAAGACAAACAGCAAGGGAAGACTGAGAGATAGTGAGAGGCAAATAATTGCTAGACTGTCGGGGTGATCAAATCCTAGTTTCCACAGGAAAATCTGGTTGCGCATCGAGATGGACAAGTAACAGGAAAGGAAAAGACAGAATAGAGCCCTGCATTCAAAGTCTTCATAACAACTGGGACAGGGTCCTATTCCACCCTGTCAGAAGGATACATAGGCAAACCAGGAGAAGTTATAAAATTCACAAGTAGCATTTTATTATTAATAATACTAAAATAAAAATGTACAGGATAGCTCTTCACAAAGACAGTCCAAACAACCAAATTCCTTCATCTGAGTCTCTTCAATTTAAATCTCAATCTCTCTCTCTCTCTCTGACTAACCAAACAAAACATTACTTTCATTTTATAAGATGTTTTTCCCTGGCAATTTAACCTCTGCATCTTGTTCTTGTAAGTTTCATCTTCTGCTTTTCACAGAATCCAACAAGACCTTTTTCATTGCCCTTCTCATGACCAGCCTGAAGAAACATAGAATTTGATGGCAGATAAGGACCACTTGGCCTACCTAATCTGTCCATTTTCCCAACCTACTGTTACACCACAGACCCTACTTGATCCCCGGCTTTACCCCCCCCCCCCCACGGTACCGGGTCAGTATAGCGCTGCAAAAAACGTGTTGTGCAGAGCACGGAAACCTTTAGAGCAACAGAGGTATAATAGCGTAGGGAATTACGGCTACCCCTGTCGCTGACCGCGAAGTGGAGGAAGGGATGAAGAAGCCTGTACTGCTGTGCCTTGTAATGCTGCTCCCATGGTAGAGTGGCTAAGGCACCAGTACACAGCAGAGGATGAGACCTGGAACTATGGTTCAGTACCCCCCAGGTCTTCTGGTGTTGCAACTTCAACCCCCCCCCCCAGGTTTCACCCCATACTCAAAGTCCATACCCCCTCGAAGTTGGTTATTTAAAGTCCAGAGGGTGTGTGGTGTGAAGTGCCGCACGTCAGGGGTGCAGGGGGGAGGAGCCTCCTTCAAAAAAAAGGAAAAGTCCCATTGGTTTGAATGGGGTGTACACGTTTGTTGTATGGTTGGTGTTTTGACCGAACTTACTTCAGCACACACTGTTTTATTCGTTGCATTTATTGCTGCATTATTTTTGTCCGTGACATTATAATCCTGTGCCCCCCCCCCTTCCACCAACACCACTAAGGTTCCCTTATGCGTGTCCTATGCATTCTTGAATCCTGTTACCATTTTTGCCACCCCCCACCTCCTTTGGGAGGCTGTTCCAGGCATCCATACTCTTTCTGTGAAGAAGTACTTCCTCACATCTCCCATGAGTCTACCCCCAGCTTCATAGCATGTCCCTTGTTCTTGAGCATCTTTTTGTTCTGGAAAATGCTTCCCTGTTGAACCTTATTCATTCCCGTGAGGTGTTTGCAAGTCTCTGTCATATGCCATCTCTCCCTCCTTTCCTTCAGGGTGTACATACTGAGGTCCTTTAGTCGCTCAGGACCGCTTCTACTTTGTTTGTGTCCTTCCAGAGATGTGGTCTCCAGAACTGGACACAGTACTGTGTAAGTGAGGTCTCACCAGTGATCTATACGGTGGTAACACCACCTCTGTCTTTCTGCTAGTGATACCCTTCCCTATGCACCCTAGCATCCCACTGCTTAGTCACACTGTCTGGCAACCATTAGGTCATCAGGTATAATTACCCCCAGACCTCTTTCCTGTTCGTTAATACTACACCCCTCATTTTGTATTCCACCCCTGGGTTTCTGTGCCCCAAGTGCATGATTTTGAACAGCTTCACACTGAAACTGAGCTGCCACACCCTTGACCACTCCTCTGGCTTTTTCAGATCTCTATTTTTTTCCACCCCCTCCCTGAGTATCTATCCTATTGCAGATTTCAGTGTCATCAGCAAAAAGGCATACCTTCCCTTCTAGCCTCTCTGCAGTGTCACTAATAAAGACATTAAAGAGGACCTGTCCTAGTACAAATCCCTGTGGCACCCTGCTGGTCACCCTCCCTTCTTTGGAATGAACTCTGTTTACCACCACTCTCTGTCTCCTGTCCCCTAACCAATTCCTTACCAGTTTACCACCTTTGGACCTACTCCTAGGCTGCCCAGCTTGTTTATGAGTCTCCTGCTTGGAATGGTGTTGAAGGCCTTATTAAAATCTAGGTAGGCCACATCCACTAACCCACCCTGGTCTAATTCCCTGGTCACCCAGTCAAAGAAATCTATCAGATTTGTTTGACATGACCTCTCCCCAGTGAATCCATGCTGCCTCAGATCATATAAACCACTGGATTCAAGATATTCCACAATCCTTTCCTTCAGTAGTGATTCCATTAATTTCCCCACCACGGAAGTCAGGCTGATTGGCCTGTAATTGCCAGCCTTCTCCCTGCTACCAGTTTTAATTGGGACTACATCTGCCCTCTTCCAGTCCTCTGGAATCATTCCTGTCTCCAGTAAGTGGCTGAACAGGGCTGTCAGAGGTACAGCCAGCACCTATCTGAGCTCCCTCAGTATCCTTGGATGCACCCCGTCTGGCTCCATTGTCTTGTCCACTTTCAGATTTGTGAGTGCCTTCAGGACTCTGTCCTCTGTAAATGGACTAGTGTCCACGTCCCTTCCATCAATACTCATGGCACTTATCTGTGGTCCCTCATCTTCCCCTTCCTCTGTGAACACTGAACAAAAGTATTTGTTCAGGATGTATACTTTTTCCTTGTCCCTCTCTGCACACTCCCCCTTCCCTCCTAAGCCTTACTGTCCCTCCCGTGGTCTTTCTCTTTTCACCTACATACCTGAAAACTGTTTTGTCCCCTTTCTTTACTGCCTGGGCTGTTTTCTCCTCCATTTGCTCCTTTGAGCTCCTAATTGCTTTCCCTGCCTCTCTCTGTTTTTCCTGATAAACCCTTCCTAGTCTCCTCCCTCTGTCTCCTTGTACAGTACCTCCTGAATCCTAACTTTTCTGCTCTTATCTTCCTGGCCATCTCTTTTGAGAACCATAGTGGTCTCTTTTTCCTCTGGCTTTTGCTTACTTGCCTGATGCAGAGGTTTGTTGCCTTTACCATTGTCTCTTTTAGTTTTGCCCACTGTCCCTCCACTCCACCCAAGTTCCCCTCCTCCCCCAAGGCCAGGGCATCCCTGAGGTATTCCCCCATCTTTTTATTGGCAATCCTTAAGTCCAGGGCCCCGCCTTTGATTGGTTTGATTCTGCCACAGTACTACTATTGAACCACACTGTATGGTGATCACTGGTCCTCAGGTTGTCACCCACTGTGATGTCTGCAAAACTGTCCCCGTTGGTGAGTACAAGGTCCAGTATTGCCCCCTCATGAGTGGGCTCTTTTCTAGTTGCCTGAGTAAAGTCCCTTGCAGGGAGTCCAGGATGTCCCTGCTCCTAGCTGAAGCTACAGGTGGGATGCTTCGGTCTACATCTGGTAGATCGAAGTCCCCTGCCAGCAGTGCCTCTGCCTTATTTGCCATCTTTTGGATGTCTTTCACCAGAACCTTGTCCAACACACACACCCTCCCCCTGCCCTTGTGCTGAAGTTCTATAGATCATGCCAGTGCAAATTGAGGCTCCATTCCCCATTTCTAGGGTGACCCACAGTACCTGCAACCCTCCCTGTATCTCTGTTGCTTTTATGCTATCCCACACATAAAGAGCCACTCCGCCCCCTTTCAAACAACATGAAGTCTTGCTGTATTCTGACAATCTGCAGTTAGCCCCAGCCTTTAAACTGCCCTGGAGAGTATAGGGTTAATTTTCTATGCAGTGCATAGAACGTTGAGTTCGAGCTCGGTTGAGGTCTCTGTCTGCAGCACTTTGAAACCCAACCGTTAGATTCTTTACTCCGCCTCACTGAACAGTCACTCCAGAGATTACTCCTTCTGCTCAGTTCAAAGTCGGTTAAACTTGTCGGTTTTATTCCGAATGTAATTCTGCATTGTTGGTTCAGGCTCTGTCTGCGGTACCGTGAGTACTTAGATAGTTTCTCTGATTATTGTGGAAATTGTAAACTTGTGTTTCGATCGGTTCGGCTGAACCGATCCCTTATATTGAATTCTTGTTTATTTTCTTAGTGTGTGGTTACCGGTCCTTATCAGTTTTAAAAAAAACGTGTCTCAACGTTTTTTTCCAATACCCGTAACACGTTAGAAACCAATAAGGGAGTCTTGTCTGGCGGTTGCCGAAAAACGGATAAGTTTGGTTAGGTTGGCCCTGTCTGAGAAACCCAAGAAAAAAACCGCGCCCACTGCGTTTCAACACTGCAGTGAGTGTGGGGAGGTGTTTGCTAAGGCTGATCCCCACACCACCTGTGTTTATTGTCTGGGGTTTGACCACCTCGATACAGACTGCCAAATTTGTAAAAACTTTCCTAAGTCTACCCTGGAACAAAGATTAGGTAGACTTAGGGAAAAGGAAGCTGAGAAGTCCCTTGACCCGGATTGCCAGCCCGGTTCGGTTCCAACCGAACCAGAAGGAGTGCCCTCTGACCAGGGCGATACTTCTTCGGGCAAGAGGAGAGCCGATCCTGAGGGGTCGGTTCCTACAAAAGAAAACATAAAGAGAAATCGACCGGTTCGGATCCAGAGGTTCATGTTCTGACCACCAAGGAAATAGAGCGATTCGGATTGTTGAATCGCTTGCCCGGTTCCGACTGATCCGGCGCCTTTTGGCAGGGGTTTGGTTAGGTCGGTTCCCCCAGTTCAAGATTATACCCCTGAAGAATTTTATGAACCGGAGTTTGAGGAGGAGGAGGATTTTGAGGATGGTGGTGGTGATGATGATGGTGAAAGTCTGGATGTGCCTGTGGAACCGGACATCTCCTCAGACAAACCTTCTGGTGTTTGCCCTCCTAGGCTATCTGAGTCCCCTCCCCACTATCTGTTTTGCAGAAAAGTGGCTGAAACCCTCCAGCTTCCTATGGAGGAGGCTGTGGATGTTGAGAGGTCTAAACCTCACTTTCAGATTCTTGACGATATTGGGAATGCAAGTAATCACAGACACGTTGCATTAGAGTAATAAACAAGTTTATTACTGTCAAGGGATAACTCACAGTTGCCCTAAGCAGTTCTTACCAATACGAACCGGGAGCCAGTGCTAAGCATTCCCTACACCTCGAGGTTTCTTTGTAGTCGCTTGGGATCTCTCGGGTCTCCGAGGTGTAAAGCTTGTGCATTACATTATATACCTATGATAATTACTATGGTTACCAAAAGATAGAAACATTTCCAGTTACAGAGATGAGCCCTATTGACTAAATTAGAGGTGGCTCCACGGTCCAAGATAACATTATACAGTTCTGTAAAATCATCAGTTTGAGAACAAAAGAGTTCTTATACAGAGTCTTACATAACTCAGTGTAGTAGTACAAATCACCAAAAGATAGCATTGCCGTCTTACATATTATAATTACTTCAAGGACACAGGTGTCTTGGCATCTGACTAGTAAGAAATACACAGAAAATACATAGCAGAATATATGTGTATTAGCTAGCAAAGTGTATTACAACAATATGCATTCATATCCTGACATCTACTCTTGTATGGTAGATGCCCTTAGCCCTAAATATTAGTATAACCTATACCTAAATGTTAGCTGTCTACGGTGTACCTCTGAGGGTACCAGTTAGGGTGCAGGGACCTCGTGTAACATTCCCCCCCTTGTTGCTTGCAAGGGCAACACAGGCAGATGTCTAGGGAAAGGACAGGAGCAGTGGTCGCTTACAATCCCGACGCATCAGCCTTGTAAAGGAACTCAAGCTGCTCACGCTATTTATGAGTGTGCTCGTAGGCAGCAAAGCATAATAATCAAAATGAAAATTAAAAATGCTTGTATAATAACAAAACCTTTAAAAGTAATCTCTAGCTAGGTGTTAGTTAATGCGTTATTCATGTTCCATCATTAATCAAGGCAAGAACAGCTTCATTGGCTTTGGTCATATTATTGCTGATGTGGATGAGGTGTGTGTCTTTCCTGTCTAAAAGTGATTTCAGTGTAAGTGCGAGTGGGTCTATGTGTACATTAAAGTATGGCAAGTATTCTGACAGTGTGAGTAGATAATCTGGGTTACCATCAATAATGTCTGCATCCAGAAGGGGGACGGGGTGGTTATAACAATATGTCCAATAACAGTCTTCTGGTGGGGGACAAAACAGAAATTGGGGTAATCAATAGCACAGGTAACAGAACCATATATGTAGGTTTTATAGTTCGTAACTACACAATATTCTCCATCAGAATTATACTGTGAACGCACAATAGGCAGTCTTCACTTTTGCAACTGGACAGGGCAGGTGTAGGTCGTCTTCGAAATCCGTGTTGACAGGCGATGAACCTCCTCACGATAGGATTGGTAGAGCTTATCCGGAGCCAAAGTTGAGTCGAAAGAGTTGGTGCCATTTACAGTGATGTCATCATCCATTGTGAAAGTCCAATCAATGCTGTCTGGAGAGTAGCCGCAAACAGGCTGTATAACATCAAACACATCACATCGGCACAGATAGATATATTGCTTTTTCGCACAGCAGTCCGTGTGCGGAGCCACCCAGGCATCCAGGAAAGAATGGTAGACCAGTAGAGGTGGTAGATCCAGGAGTTCCCTGTAGATGTCTTCATCCAAATGCCCAATGGAATGTACCAGTGCAAGCTTGTCGAACAAGGCTGTAGTAGGATCAAAGCGTGGTAAGGAGACAGTCAAAGAAACAAACATGGTATCTGTTATGGAACATTTCTTAGCAGTGAAACAAGGACCAGTATTAGGGTGACTGGTCACAAACCCCAAATTCCTAGCTGTGGAGAGAGGAATAGTCAAAGTCTGTTGCATACACATGGACCACACGTGGTTTTACACCTTGGACAATACCATTTGGAAATGTGTCTATCATGTATAATGTCAGGAATTCTTCCAGATTCTAGATTACGGAAAAGGTTATTGATGGTAGTGATAATGTAGGAGCCATAAGCAGAGCAGAGTATTTCTCTAGCAATGTACTGTTTATCTGCTTCCTTGTTGTTCTGTTGTATGAGTACATTGATCTTATCTTTAGAATCAGTGAATGCCTTAGCAATGTCATGCATGTTGTATACAGTGTATCTTTCTTCCTGACTAAGGCCATCCACACCATGCAATAATGGAGGTAAAATGTTATTGACCAAGCCAGTGGAGAACTTGGCAGAATGACTTTTGATAGCAGCAATGTCTGCTTTATTCCAGATAGACATAGCCGTACCAAAAAGACCTGTGACGGTACCTGTGGCACCTATGACATCAGAATTGTCAACTTCACGTTTGTTACGTTTATGATTTAGATTATCAGGAGAGGGCTTCCTCCTGAAGTTGCCTCTATGTTCAGTAGAATGGACCCCGGCAATAGGATCTTGCGTACTAATCTGAAATGCAGCTAAACTATCAAGCAATAATGTACTATAAAATGCTGAGGTATTAGTATTGTGACACATACCAAACTCTTTCATATTCCAGTAAGTAAGATTAAACAAAACCGGTATATGCATAAACTATAAGTTATTAATCAAAGAACCTGGGAGGGCAGTGGTTGTGAGACCACTACGGGGACCAGGGGTATGCTTTGGACATTCCAAAAGCTGCTTATCAGTGGGCGGTAACACAGAGAGGTACATGGCTGCAGAAGCCATGTGGTGTATAGCACAAAATCTGCGAGCAGAATCTTTGGACAAAGAATTACAGTAAGAAGGATCTATTAAGGCAGTGATGTTGTACAAACCAGAATGTCTTAAGGCAGTTTGTAACAAGGACACTGAACCATTTGGGGATAATTTGGCATTGGGCCAACCCTGGAAAGTTCCTTTGGAGAGTATGGCAGCAGGGAGAATTTGTCCTTGTGATGTGGTTTGCCACTTAAGTTGAAGGGTAGATTTGTCAGGAGCAACAACCGAGGCAGTGAGGCATGCATCAGAACCTTCCTGGACAGTGATCATACTATCTGGTATATTGATGGATACTCCCTCTGGAAGAGGTGCTGGAGGATCGAGGTGTCGTAGGAGGTCCGGTACCGTGCCTTGGATGCAGGGGATCACTCCTGAGAGGAGGAAGTAAGGGAATAAGATAGCCATCTTGTCAAGGTATCTGAAAAGGAAGATCAAAGATTAGTATGTTAGTACAGTTCCGCCCAATGGGGTGAGGAAAAGTAAGTTAAGCTCCTTTATACAGTTTCAGCTGGTTTGCATGTAACCATTTGTCAGTCAGCTTGTTGTTGTGGAGGAGTCTAACTTGGTAGACTGCCGAACTGAGCTTGTTCACAATAGGGTATGGGCCTTCCCACTTATTGGAGAAGGAGTGGGTGGGATGTGCAAATCGAAGTGCCATTACCTGATCTCCAACTTGCCAATCCACTTCTTGTGCGTGTTTGTCAAATTGTATTTTGGATTGTTGCTGGGCCTTGCCCATGCAGTTGGCTGCATACAAGTGTGTGTGTATGAGGTCTTTTCTGAGTTTTTCCACATACTGGTCCACTGACACACGGTCTGCAGAGGGGGTGTGCAGGTCAAACAACAGGTGTTCAGGTAATATCATCTGTCTACCAGTCATCACTTCAAAGGGTGTAAGTTGGGTGGTGGCTGAGGGTGTGCCTCTGATTGCCATAAGGAGTAAAGACAATAGGGAATCCCAAGTTTTGGGATTGTCCTCAATGAATTTGGAAAGCATTTGCTTAATCCGTCTGTTGGCTCTTTCTACTTGACCTGAGGATTGAGGGTGGTAAGGTATGTGGAACTTCTGCTGAACTCCGAGGAGTTCAAGGGATTCTTTCATCAACTCACCTGTAAAACTGGTTCCTTTGTCAGAATCTACCTTAACGGGTAGACCCCACCTGGAGAAAATCTGTTCCACCAGGATTTTAGCAGTAGTCTTCGCTGTACATGTCTTAGTGGGGAAAGCTTCTACCCACTTAGAGAAGAGGTCAGTTACCACAAGAGCATACTTATTGTTTCTGCTGGTGTTGGTCAGAGGGCCAATGAAATCAATTTGAATGGCATGCCAAGGGCCAGAATGTCTTTGTGGTAAAAGTTTGGCATTTCATTTGATAGGGATGGGATTGTTTTGCACACAAACGAGGCAATTGTCTATGTATTGTTTAACATCTTTGGTGATACCAGGCCACCAGGCGGTGGTCTTGAGTCGTTGGAGGGTATTTTCTGATCCCTGGTGTCCACCAGTAGGAGTGTCATGCACTTGGTGCAAGAATTCGGATCTTAGGTGTCTGGGGACTACCCACAACTTGGTGGTAGAGTCATCTGGTTGAACCAAATGAGCTTGTCATCTGGTGACAAGCGCAGCTACCTTCATGCCTTCAATAGGGGTTATGTGGGAAGTTTCTCTTCAGTACCTTTATCAAGGAATCTGAACACCTCTTTGAGTTCAGTGTCAAGCTGTTGGGCTGCGGAGAGGTCCAAGGGGGAAAAAGGTTCAGGTTTCTTCTTGAGAGCTGCAATGTATACAGCTGCATTGGCCTCTGGATGGTCCATCATCCAGACGTCCCCCCCTCGGGCCCCTTCCTTAACAAGGGTGTCTGCTGTGTCATTGAAGGCATGAGAGGGGTCATGGAGGGAGTTTGCTTTAACCTTGTGTACATAGAGTTTGTGTGCAAATTTCTGTGCCAGTGCATGTATGTATATTACCAATTCTTTGTACTTCACTGGAATGCCATCAGAAGAGAGGAAGGAGTTCTTCTGCCAGAAAGGGAGAAATTCTGTAAGGGAACAACAAACCCAGTTAGAGTCTGTAAAGATGATGGTATCCTTGGTTCCATGTTGGATGAACTCGAGGGCACAGGCCACCGCTGCCATCTCTGCGTATTGTGATGATGCTACACTACAGCGCGCTTAGATATCTTGACAGTGTTCCCATAAGGGTAAATTACCAAAATACCCATCCCTGCAATCTGTTCTCCCTGATAGTAGGATGCTGAACCATCAGTAAAGATACGGCACAAAGAGGTACTCTCGAGTATTTGTGGCGTGGCAGGGAGGAAAGGACCTGGATCAGGAAGATCAGGTGACTGTAATGTACAGTCATGGGGTTCTCCCTGGAAAAGGAGGCCATGAGCTAGCATAGATGGAACTTTAGTTCAGTTGTACCTGTATATCTCTGTCCTGGAGAAGAAGTGACCAGTACATCAGTCTGGTGTTAGAGACTGACCCATCCTTCACTCTTTCTGAGAGCAGGAAGGTGGTTGGTGTATGGTTAGTGTTAATGATCAATGGTGAGTACCCAGTGATATACAGGAAGTGCTTGACAGCCCAGTAGGTGACCAGAAGGTTCCTTTCACAAAGGCTGTACTTCTGTTCCACTGGGGTCAAGAGCTGTGAGGCATACGTAATGGGTCTCAAGGTGCCATACACCTTCTGGGCCAGCACTGCTGACATAGCTATGTCAGAGGTGGCACACTCCAGATGGAATGGTAGTGCTGGATTGGGGTTCACCAGGGCTGGGGCGGAGGCCAAGGCCTGCTTCAGTGACATCACAGCTTGGGTGTGAATAGGGCCCCAAGTCCATGGTACATCCTTTTTGAGTAATTCATACAGAGGAGCAGCTTTCTGAGCAAAATCACAAATGAAATCTCTCGAATAGTTTACCATACCTAGAAACCTTCGAAGAGTTGCCACACTGGTAGGTAATGGCAAGTCTTGTAATCCCTGTACCTTCTTCCAGGTAGGGCTTCGACCTTGGTCAGTTATTTTCAGACCCAGAAAGAGTACTTCTTTCTGACACAACTGTGCTTTTGCTGGGTTACATTTCAAGCCTGCTTTCTGAATGAGAGTCAATAGTTCGTCCAAGAGATCCAAATGTTGTTCCTGTGTGGCTGTGGCCAGAAACAGGTCGTCCACATACTGTAAGAGACATTGGGGGGTAGAGAAACTCTCGAGGGCATCCATCATATGGAGATGGAAGAGGGATGGGCTATTATGGAATCCTTGTGGCAAGCAAGTCCACGTGTACTGTCTTCCTTCAAAGGTGAAGGCAAACTCACATTGACTCTTAAGGGCCAATGGCAATGACCAAAAACCATTGGAGATGTCCAGGGCACTGAACCACTTCAAGTCAGGGGTTAGAAGTCGTAGCACATCTGGTGCTGATGCCACAGTTGGGGAATAACTGGGGGTGACCTGATTCAGTTTCCTGTAGTCAGTAGTAAGTCTCCAGGCGCCTGTGGGTTTCTTCACGGGCCATACTGGGGAGTTGGCAGTGGAAACACAAGTTCTGATAACTCCTTGCTTGAGGAGTGACTTGATCGTTTCTCTAAGGGAAGGCAAGGCCTCAGTGGGGAAAGGATATTGCCTTTGCCTTTCATGTGCTGGGCCTGGCACTTCAGTGACGGTGTGCATTCTACCACAGTCATGCTTGTTAACTGCAAACGCTTCCAAATGTTGTTGCAGGATAGGTAGGAGTTTTGGAAAAAGTTCATGATTCTTGAACAAATCTATGACGTCATACTCTTTGTCATTGGCAGATATTATTTGCTACAACGCGGAATCAGGAATCAAGATGGTATGGTATTGACCCTGAATCTGTATCAGTAGCATGTTAGCTATGTCCACCACACAGCCATGTGGTGCAAGGAAGTCGATCCCTATAATACTAGGATGATCATGCAGTACCATTAGTTGGAAAGTGTGTGAGGCCTTTAAATGGCCTAGCTCTACCGGTAAGGGTAGAGAACGGTATGCAGGCAGCCTAGTACCGTTGACTCCTGACATGTTGGTCTTCCGTCCGGTAGACCAAGGGGATGTGTCTGGGTGTTCGACATGTAGCACAGATACAGCTGCACCTGTATCTAGCAAAACTACTAGTAGGCGGCCCCCGACCTCGGCCTGGGTGCAGGGCCTTCTGTTTGTATCCAAGACTAGCTTGTTTACAATACGGACTGGGGCCTGTAATTGTCAGTCTGTACTGCCGGAAGCATGCAGAGGTTGGGCCTGGCTCATGTGGATGACTTCACCATGCTGTACTGATGCTGTATAGGGAGGAGCTTCTGGGTTCAGGCCTGAGGGCCTGTACCTCCGGTGTCTCCATGGCCGGTTGAGGCCTGGGCTGCCAGTTGCACCGCCGCAAGGGTCTGTGCGGGAACAGCATCCGCCACAGAGCGCACTTGTCCCAGGAGCTCTCGAAATTTCCGATTTTCTTCAGCTATCTCCCTATATGAAGGACCCGTTCTCTGTTGTGGTTTACCTCTACCCTTATGCTTCCTGTTCTTATGCCAATTCCGGTTCCCACCCCATTGCTGTTATTGATGCGGTTGTTGTTGATGGACCTGTTGGGGGCGTTGATTGTCAGCTGGAGGGGCTGGCTAATGTTGGGCCTGTTGGCGTTGAGCTTGCCCTTCCACTGTGTAGTGTGTCATGGCCTCTGAAGCGGGTTCCACGGCAGCTACCTTTTTGGAACCGGAGTCAAAATCATGGATATACAGTTGATACACTCTCTCGGTTTTCCGAAGGATATCGGCAAACCTATCCATATTTGGGTAAGTGGTTGGCTCTACCTTTTCTCTTACTGCTGGAATCATGTTCCTAAGGAACAGGGTCTTATATTCAATAAGATCTACATCCGCAGCTTCTTGTGCCAGGTGTTTTCTGCTCGGTAGGCCATCCAGAGTCTCTGATGGTAAGTCGCTGGACTTTCTTTTGCATTCTGCTTCACAGGATATGCAAGTATCACCCCTACTACACCTGGACTGTGAGCAGAAATGAGCTCCAGCTGCAGTCCTCATCAAAGGTAGCGCTCCATCCTGGCGAACAGCTCGGGAGTTTGGCCCATAAACCAGGGATCGATGGTCTGGCGAGTATTTGACCTGATATTCTGCAGCGAGGCTAGCATCTCGCCGCATTTAGAACGCACTTTTCAAGTGACAGCTGATGTTGTCGGACGGATTCAACCGATCGATGCTGTCAGCGATTTGCTGAACAGAGTAGGCCATTTGCAGGGGATTAGTGGATCAATCAGGCAAAGGTAGATAGTCTCGAGCACCATCCAAGGCTGCACGAGCTGCAGCTTCAGCCGCTTTGTGGACAGTACCTTCCTGAGTGCCAGCCTCTTGAAGGAGCTGTCTAATCTGGGTTTTAATAGCCCTCATACTCCTCTCAGGAAGAGGAATATTGCCTATCACAGTTTCAATCATGGTTTCTATCTCTTGCCTGTCTTCCACATTAATAACGGCTACAGGAGGTGCCGTCGAGACCAGGCTTGGGCCTGCCCCCCCCATCATGGGGGCCGCCATGTTGGCGTTTCCTATGATGAGTGTCACGACATTGCCGACGTGTGACCTGGGGAGTTGGGGGCGGGGACCCGCCATGCTATGGATGGCTGGGAGTGGCTCAGGCCATAGTAGGGGCGTGACTGGGCGCTAGTGACAGAAACGTCATCATCAGATAACTCCCTTCTGATGACGAATGAAAGGCAGGGCCACCTCCCATTGCCTTAACATGTCCAGCCAGAACCTCTCACCGATGGCGCAGTGTCACCATCTTAGTTCTACATTCATCGTGATTCACGGACGCAACATCCATATCAACCTGATCTTGCTTTTGCTTTTGCAAAACTCTGACACGCCGGGCGCAATTCGCGATTGTCCCTGTAAGCTACTTCAAATCATTACGCACTGGTTAATCTCATCCTGAAGCTCACCCATTTCACACTCAACTGAGCATTCGCAGCACCTGGCAAATCATTCATTTGTACAGCCTGACTCTTATCGCTTCTCAAACTTTCACACTCCTGCCTCAACATACATATTTCCTGTTCCCCTGCCTGGGCTGAATGATGCAGTAGTGAATCCTTTTCATTCCGCAGAGTTTGGAGTTCTGACTCCAAGTTCTGCTGCAGTCTAATACATTCTGTTTCCTGCAAACCCATCTGTTGCTTAAGAGATGAAATCTGCAGATCAAGGGTTCAAAATCTCGCTTTGGAGGCTTCCAAAGCAGCGTAGAGAGCCGCGACCATCAACCCTTTAGCATGACGCTTATTGGTTGATTGTCTCTGCCTCTGCACACTGGGTTGAAACTTTGTACAAGGTTGTCGGATTGACTTTAAGGCCCCAAGGCCAAGTCAGCCCATCCTCCATGGAGGCAAGAAGTTTGATATCGTCTCAGTTCTGCGAGATATCTGATATCAGGCCATTGTGTGAGGAAGAAAATCAAACTGTGAAGATGAGCGCAAGCGTGTCGATCCACAGCATCTAGTACTTTAAATACAGCCGAGCTACTGTATTAGTTGCAGGCTTGCAACTAAAACTGCTGTGGAGTGGGTCGAGATGGCATCCATACACCCAAAAGTCAGCCAGACTTTGCAAGTGACTACAAACTGGTTTTAAAACGGGAGAGGTGATACGGGAATGTACACCTACTGTACCCATGGGAAAGGGAAAAAGTTTAAGCAACAAGTGAAAACTTACAAACACCAGATATCGCCTGCACACGGTCGCCAATTTGTTGAGAGGTCTAAACCTCACTTTCAGATTCTTGACGATATTGGGAATGCAAGTAATCACAGACACGTTGCATTAGAGTAATAAACAAGTTTATTACTATCATGGGATAAATCACAGTTGCCCTAAGCAGTTCTTACCAATACGAACTGGGAACCAGTGCTAAGCGTTCCCTACACCTCGAGGTTTCTTTGTAGTCTCTTGGGATCTCTCGGGTCTCCGAGGTGTACAGCTTGTGCATTACATTATATACCTATGATAATTACTATGGTTACCAAAGATAGAAACATTTCAGTTACAGAGATGAGCCCTATTGGCTAAATTAGAGGTGGCTCCACGGTCCAAGATAACATTATAAATTCTGTAAAGTCATCAGTTTGAGAACAAAGAGTTCTTATACAGAGTCTTACATAACTCAGTGTAGTAGTACAAATCACCAAAAGATGGCAATGCCGTCTTACATATTATAATTACTTCAAGGACACAGGTGTCTTGGCATCTGACTAGTAAGAAATACACAGAAAATACATAGCAGAATATATGTGTATTAGCTAGTAAAGTGTATTACAACAATATGCATTCATATCCTGACATCTACTCTTATATGGTAGATGCCCTTAGCCCTAAATATTAGTATAACCTATACCTAAATGTTAGCTGTCTACGGTGTATCTCTGAGGGTACCAATTAGGGTGCAGGGACCTCGTGTAACATGGAGGATCAGGAGGAGCCTGATTTTGTTGAAATGATGGACATCCCAGAATCCAGGAGACTGTCTGTTCCTCTTCATAAGTCCTTTGGGAAGCAGACACAAAAAATCGTAAAGTCTCCTAATTCTGTACCTCCTGTTGACAGAAGGATGGATAAGAGGTACACCTTATCAGGCTCGGATACGGAGTTTTTATACCAGCAGTGCAGCCATGTTGGGGTAGTGCAGGATGCAGCCTGTGACAAGGCAAATATTCCTTGCTTCACACCCCAGACAAAGACTCCAGGAAGATGGATGCCATGGCTAAGAAACAGTACATGGCATCCGCCTTGGGACTCAGGCAGGCTAACTATATGGCCTACACAGCCAGGTACCAGAAGTCCAGGTGGGACACTGTACTGGCACTGGCTAAACAGGCCTTCCGCCAGCTGGCCAAGGAGCTGGAGGAGGTGGCTGCTGATGGGATTGAGGCATCAAAGGTGCAATTTCATGCTGCTATGGACTCCAATGATGTGTCATCAAGAGTCATGGCTATATCTGTGTCTCTTCGGAGGATGACTTTGCTCAGATGTACTAGCCTCTCACAGGATACTCAGGCTAAGGCCATGGATTTTCCTGTGGTGGTTAATTCTCTGTTTGGGGAGTAGACAGAGAATTACATGAAGAAAATGGATGAGTACAGGACTACTTATAGGAGTGCTCAGGCCAAGGAGAGGCATGCAACTCCTCAAAGGCAGCAATCTAGGGGCAGGGGCAGGCCTTTTCATAGGCCTTTCTACCAAGCACAGGCCTCTTCTCCCTTTTCACAGAGGGGGTTCTTCAGAGGGAGAGGCAGAGGGGATGAGCTGGTTGTCACAACCACCTCAGCCTAAGGCCCTGCCAAGCAGACACCCTGATGGGTCTGCCCAGGTCGATTTTCCTATACCTGTAGGGGTAGGCTGGCTTTACTTCATCCAGGACTGATGTCTGTTACTTCAGACAAGTGGGTCCTGTGGGTAGTAACCTTAGGACTGGTCTTCAAGCTCTTCAAAAAAATTTATCAAGATGAGAGCCAGATCTTTTTCCACCTGCAGGTCTCTCTCCGAAACCCTTGCCTCTAGAGGCAGAGGTTTAACTCTTCGGCCCTAAGAGCCATAGAGAGAGATCGACTACCCTTATACCGGGGCAAAGGTCTGTACTCCAGGTACTTCCTTACCCCAGAAAAGACAGGGAAGTGGCGACCCATCCTAGATCTAAGATACCTGAACAAATATCTTTTAAAACCAAGGTTCAAGATGGTGACTGTGGGAATAATTCTTCCCTCTCTAAGGCCAGGGGACTGGCGATCCTCCCTGGACCTCAAGGATACCTACTTTCACATCCCTATCAGGTGCTCCCACAGAAAGTACATCAGGTTCAAGTTGCCCTCAGGCCATTATCAGTTCAAAGCAATGCCCTTTGGTCTAACATCAGCTCCAAGGGTTTTCACAAAGTGCCTGGCAGTAGTAGTTGCCTTTTTAAGAAAGCCAAAGATTTCCATTTTTCCATATCTGGATGACTGGCTTCTAGTGGGTCAGTCTCCAGACCAAGTCAAGTCATACCTGCAAGTGACCCAACAAGTGCTCACTTCCTGGGATTTCTTCTCAACCTCCCTAGTCAGTTCTCGAACCGGGCAGCTTCTTACCTTTATAGGGGCAGAGCTAGATACTGTCAAGAGGAGCCTTTCTTCCTGGAAAGGCAGCGTTCTTATAGAACTGGCTTCCCTCCTCAGCCTTCAGGTGTCCCGCTACCAGCAAGGCATTTCCTTCAACTTCTTTGGCCACATGGCAGCTTCTACAGCAGTGGTGCAAGGGGCAAGATTCCAGATGAGGGACATTCAGTTCCATCTGAGGGCCTTTTGGTCCCAAAGGAAGGATCCTCTTACCAAACTGATTCCAGTGACTTGGACACTGATCCAACTCTTCAGTGGTGACAGGATCAGGACAACTTAAGGCAAGGGGTCCCATTTGTTACTCAGTCTCATTCGGTGGTCCCACCACGGATGCTTCCCTTGGGGTGGGGAGCCCATCTGGTCTCCCAGACCAGGATTGTGTGGTCCCTCAGGAACCGTTTCATATCAGTCTCCTAGAACTCAGGGCTGTTTTCTGGCCCTGCAAGCTTTCTCTCATCAAGCGCAGAACAAGTGTGGTTCAGGTCAGAACAGACAACACCACCACCATGTGGTACATCAACAAGCAGGGAGGCACTTGGTCCACGGCCTTGTGCACGGAAGCCATGAAATTGTGGTCCCTGGCTTATTCTCTGCAGATCTCTCTGATAGCAGTCCACCTTACAGGGAAGGACAATGTGCCAGCAGATGCACTGAGCAGGATCTCCCAGGGCCATCACGAATGGACCCTGGACCAATGGACCCTGGCTAAACAAGGACTATAAATATACATTTTATGTGATTGAATGTTTAAACCATATATGTTAGCCTTGTGAAACCACATCTAATAACGCTGTAACCTTATTTTATTTCGTGGAGCCCTACTAGCAGGAAGTAGGAAGAGGGCACTGTAGTTTTGGTAGTACACACCACAAACTACAAATCGTGTCAGACTATATACTTTTAGTTGATTCCTGCATGTTTACAATTGTTCGAACCTCAAAGAAGTATCGTGGCTTTCAGTTTTAAGTTTAATTCGTTTTAAATCGCTAGTTTACTAGCGAGGGACAGCGCGACCCCGGAAGCAACATCCGGGTCACAGGGGATATAAAAATCGCCCAATAGCGAGCAGGGCGAGCGTGTGCAGGGCGCATCACTGCGCGACGAGGAGACACGCTGCTGCACGCTGCTCGGCTGTGTCTGCTGGACGGTTGGACTCATGAGCTTTACTGAAACAAGTAAGAATAACATTAAATATGGGGTGCATTAAATGTCACATGTTTAAATTAGGTGAGGAGCTAAAAGATTATGTGTGCGAGAAGTGTTTGCTGATGGAAGAACTTCGGCTAGAAAATGACATCTTAAAGCAAAGGATTAAAACTCAGGTGGAAATTACACTAGAACAGTTTATTGATTCAATGGCTCATGAAGCTATAGATGCAGGATTACATGAAACAGTTGCAATAGCAGAATGCCCAGGTATACAAACTGTTGAGGAATGGAGCCTAGTAGGAAAATCCAAAACAAAAGGAAAGGAAGAAGGAATATAGCTGGCTCGAACATACTCACCCAAATAGATATCAAGCTCTGGCTCCTATAGTAGCTGGAGAGGAAAAATCATAATTACTGACATTATGAATGATGTGACTCAGCAAACTACTTGCACACACACTAACATAGCTAATGAAGATGGCAATAATGATATAAAATCCAGATCATGCAAAAAGATTCTCATGACTTGTTGTATATAGGATTCAATGATGCGTAATACTGACAGCATACTATGTAAAACCAAAATGATTATACTACGGTCAGTGTTATTACAGGGCAGGCACCAGGGATATTAAACAAATGTTGCCAGGCCTCTTGGAAAATACAGTCACACCAGTAGTAATAGTCCACATAGGAGTAAACGATGTAGGGAAATTAGGAATGTCTGAGATTCAGAGTAACTTCGAATATGTGGGTTCCTATTTAGGTAGAAAAGGTTGTGATTTGATAATTTCAAGCATATTACCTGTTCCCAGAGCCAGCAAGTTGTTAAATAATGACATTCAGCGACTGAATGGATGGTTGAAGAGGTGGTGCTATAGGGAAGGGCATGCCTTTATTGATCATAGTCAAGCCTTTATGGATTTCAGCCTATTTGCACAAGATGGATTGCATTTGAATGGATATGGTAAAAGGGTGCTGGCCCAAAGAATGAGACACATTGTAAATCTCATTTAAACTGCTTACAGAAGGGGAGGGGGTCCTCAAATCCAAAGCCCATTGCTCAGTAAGGGATACACAAACAGGCTGGAAAATTTTGTTGGTCAATGCAAGAAGTCTAACTAATAAAATGGAGGAATTAAAATTAATTTTACAAACCTCTTCAATACACATATGTATATTACAGAGACCTGGTGGAATCCAAATGACACCTGGGTAGGGAAATAAATGGTTGTACACTATATTCCAAGGATAGAAGAACATCCAGAGGTGGTGGAGTAGCTGTATATGTTTCAGACAGTATTACATCTGCTAATATTGAAACTGACAGCTGGGGTAATTTAGAATTACTATGGATCAAATTAACACCACCCAATGATACTGCTATTAATTTGGGAGTAGTGTACAGACCACCATCCATTGTTTACACTGATGATGTTATTTTGTTAGATTTCATTAAACAGTTGACCGAAACAAAAAATGTTATATTAATAGGAGACTTTAACTTACCAGGAATCAAATGGGATACATCAGAAGCCTCATCACTTGTGGAAACCAGTTACCTTGAGATTTTTACATTAGCTGGACTAGAGCAATATGTAACTGATAGCACCAGGGGGCAAAACATACTGGATTTGGTGTTAAGCAATGTAACCAATAAAATTCATAACTGCATAACACTACCCCCATTGAGCTCTAGTGATCATGCTATGGTTAGTTTTGAGTATTTGGGAGATTTGGGTAAATGCACAGGTAGTACAATAATCCAAATGTATAATAAGGCACATTTTGGGTTAATGAGAAAGGAGCTGGCAGCCTGGAATTGGCAACAAGAATTTACTAACATATCAGCATCAGATATGTGGAACAAGCTGAGTACTACGATCAACGCATTGGTCCATAAGTATGTACCATCAAAAAAGAAATATAATGGTTGTAAAAAAGCTCTTCCCTATGGATGACCCCTCAATTAGGAAATTAATAAAACAGAAAAATAAAGCATATTTAAGGGCTAAAACAAGTAAAATAAGTTATGTTGAAGATTTAAAAAGGTACTTAAAAAGTACCAAATCAGCAATCAACCTTGCAAAAAAAACATATGAACACAAATTAGCAGATAAGGTTCAGGACAATTATAAATCCTTTTACTCATACATTAGATCAAAAAAAAAGTACAAACAGTGGTATTTCATCATTGAAGGACCCAAATGGATGTGTAATATCAGACAATCAAGAAATGGCTGAAAAGTGTAATCTTTATTTTTCATCGGTCTTTAATAAAGGTTTGCCTATTCAAACAAAACAACAAAAATCGACTCAGGTTTCCACCTTCACAATAAATACTTCTGATGTATTAAAAAGTCTTAAAGAGATAGACCCAAATAAAGCACAGGGTCCAGATGGGATACACCCAAGAGTTATTAGGGAACTGGCACATGAACTAGCATCGCCTGTAACCCATATCTTCCAAAAATCCCTAGATACATCCATTGTGCCCGACGATTGGAGACAGGCCCTTGTCATACCCATTTTTAAGAAGGGATCTCAACAACTAGTTGAAAATTACCGCCCAATTAGCCTGACTTCAGTCTTGGGGAAAATTTTGGAATCCCTCATCAAGGAATATATCCTTGATTATTTAAGCAAAAATGGCAATTTAGACAAATCACAGCATGGGTTTGCCAGGGGCAGATCATGCCAGACAAACCTTTTGGAGTTTTATGGTAGAGTCAACAGGGCTATGGATTCAGGTAGTTCGGTGGATGTTGTTTACCTTGACTTTGCAAAGGCATTTGATAAGGTGCTTCATGTGGAACTGATCAGTGCTCTTAGAGAATCTGGAGTACATGAAAAACTTTCTACTTGGGTGGAATCATGGTTGGCTAATAGAAGGCAGAGAGTTTGTGTGAGGGGGGCATGCTCTGGTTGGGCTGAGGTGTCGAGTGGAGTGCCGCAGGGGTCGGTGTTGGGACCGTGCCTATTTAATATATATATATCTAATATGAGAGTAAATTATGAAGTATGGTTATCCAAATTTGCGGACGACACACGGCTGGGGTTCCCCGTCAACAACATATATGAAGCCAATAAATTACAGACAGCACTTTTTGAATTAGAGGAATGGGCGAATGATAAGGGATCAACTTTCAATATAGATAAATGTGTGGTTATGTATTTCGGTAGAAATAATAAGTGTTTTAAATATAAACTTGCCAACAAGGAATTGAGGATTGTACAGGAGGAAAAGGACTTGGGAGTGGTGGTAGATAATGAACTAAAATTTGGACAGCAGTACATCCATATGATAAAGAAGGCAAGTGGTATTCAGAGTTGCATACGTAGACATATTGTAAGTCGTGAAAGTGCGGTGCTGTTGCCCCTGTACACGTCACTGGTCCGCCCTCATCTGGAGTACTGTGCCCAGTTTTGGGCACTAGGTTTTAGGAAGGATGTGGCAGCACTCGAGAGGGTGCGGAGAAGGGCAACAAAAGGTATGAAGGAGGTTTGGGGTTTGGATTACAATCAAAGATTAGAAAGACTTGGTTTGTTTTCATTGGAGTATATAAGACTACGGGGACATGTGTCAAACATATAGGGCACTCAGTGACAAGCTACGGAACAACTGAATATCAATATCAAGCAACAAATTTACGATACCAGAACACATTCTTTTCCAACTGATTAAAGATAAATATAATACCAAAAAGGGAAACTGGTTCAGTATAAGAATAACAGCTATTTGAATACACTACCAGCGAAGTAATGTCCAGCCCTACCAAGACTCCTTTAAGAAGAGTTGGACACTTGCTTGATTGGTAAAGATATTCAGGGGTATTGTTATTAATCAGCGAGCTGTATGGACTTATGTCTTCTATGATCTGAAAAAACCTATGAACCTATGACCCTCTGGTATTAAAACTGATTTTCTCAAGGTGGGGCACTCCAGAGATGGATCTCTTTGCAGCCCCAGACAATCACCAACTTCCTCTGTTTTGTTGCAGACTCCCGGTCTTGGGCTCAGTCCCCCTGGATTCTATGATGTTGAACTGGGAAGGGAAATTTCTCTATGCCTACCCTCCTTTTTCTTTACTATTCAAGGTTCTGGTCAAAGTGAGGTCACAAGCCTGCAAAGTGATTCTGATTGCTCCAGATTGGGCCAGGCAGCCCTGGTACCTCCTCTTACTGTCCCTGACAGTCCATCTTCCTCTGTCTCTACCCAGGAATTACAACTTGTTAACCTCCTCTCAGGGGAGGATTTGGTACTCCAATCTTCGGTCCCTCAATCTCAAGGCATGGCTCTTGAAGAGTTAGAGTATGCAGATTTGCATCTGTCCCAAGGGGTTCTGGATATTCTCAAAGCCTGCCACCAGAAAGACTTACGACTCCAAATGGAAAAGATTCAGCATTTGGTGTTCTAAGAAGCATATATCCCCAGACACTGCTGAATTTCCTACAGTTCTGGATTATTTGGTCCATCTAAATGGTCTAGGCCTCAGACCAGCTACTCTCAAGGTACACTTGTCAGCTGTTTCTGCTTTTCTGTCAGTGGGAAAGCCTTCCTCACTGTCATCTTACCCTATATTCTGCAAGTTTTTCAAGGGATTGCTTCATACCAATCCTCCCTTTAGGGATCCTTCCCCTGCCTGGGACTTAAATGTTTGCGTTGCTCAACTTATGCAACCCCCCATGTGAACCTATGTCTTAAGCAGAGCTTAAGTACTTGACTTGGAAAACTGTGTTTTTGTAGCCATTACCTCTGCCAGGTGTATCAGTGAATTGCAAGCCCTGTCAGTGGAACCTGATTTTATCTCATTCCATAGAAATAAAGTGGTCTTTAGAACCAATAGGAGGTTCTTGCCCAAAGTGGTTTCAGACTTCCATTTGAATCAGTCCGTGTCTCTTCCTGTTTTCTTTACTGATCATTCTTCTTCAGGGGAGAGGAAGCTGCACAGTTTAGATGTTAAAAGAGCCCTTAGCTACTACATAGAGTGTACCAAGGGTCACAGGTTTGATTCCTTCCAGTTATTCCTCACTTATGGGGAAGTGGGGAAAGGGCAAACCTGCCACCAAGAGAACTATTGCCAGGTGGATTGTTTCTTGTATACAATTCTGATATGAGAAACTGGGAAAAATTCCACCCTCAGGCCTGAGGGCTCATTCCACAAGAGATACAGCTGCTTCCCTGGCTGCTGCCAGGGAGATCCCTCTGTTAGAAATTTGTCAAGCAGCCACCTGGAAAACAGTCCATACCTTTACTAATCATTACTCTCTGGATATCCAGGCTAGGCATGATGTTCGGTTTGGCACAGCAATACTTCAGAGCCTATTCACAAAGTAGGTTCTGTCCCTCCTCCATGGAGGTACTGCTTGGTAGTCTGCAGATTGTCAGAATACAGCAAGACTTCATGTTGTTTGAAGGAAAAATTACTCACCTTAGTAATGTTGTTTCTTCTAATGGAGTCTTGCTGTATTCTGACCTCCCTTCCTGCCTCCCCTCTCAGAACCTGTTTTTGGGAAGTGGGTAGGCAGGTGCAGTATTGCACCCCAGGGGTGTCTTCAGCACACCCTCCTTTTTTACTTGGGTGCTTATATTATAATCTTTATTTGAATAGGTTTTTGGTTTTGGGTTTCCTGACTTGAGTCTTCCTTTGGAAATCCAAAACTTTTTGTTGCCAGTTGGTTAGTTAAAATTTTTTTTTACAATTTCCACATAGTTAGTCAGTGAGTGTTTGCTCATAAGAATCTAATGGTTGGGTTTCAAAGTGCTGCAGACAGAGACCTCAACCGAGTTTGAGCTCAACGTTCTATACATTGCATAGAAAATTAACCCTATACTCTTCGAGGCAGTTTAAAGGCTGGGGCTAACTGCAGATTGTCAGAATACAGCAAGACTCCATTAGAAGAAATACAATTACTAAGGTGAGTAATTTTTTCTTCTTTCCCACCTTGACCTTACTGAATAGAGTGTAGCCTGGTATGGCTGTATCCCAGTCATGGTTCTCATTGCACCATGACTCGGTAATGGCAACAATGTCCAAGTTAGCCTCTGCCATAATGGCCCCTAGGTCTGGGATTTTATTTCCCAGACTTTGAGCATTTGCACAGATGGCCTTCCAGATTCTGCTACCACCCTGCTCGTCAGCTCCCCCAATTTCTCTTTCGCCTTCTCTCTTACCCCCTCTACTCTCATTCCATCTCTCTTCATTTCTACCATGTTGTTTTTTGAAGAGTACATTAGTCTTTTTAAAAGGTGCTGTCAATTAAGACATCCTGTCCCAGGGCTGACTCCTTACTGACAGTTCAGTTAACAAATTTGTGAAAGGTCAAAAGGTTTCTCAGGGTCATCCCCCCTGTGTTCCAAACTGCTAACTTCTCAAACAAACCCAAGTAGCTATCTGTAATCATTTCAGCAATATAACTGTATACATTTGAAAACCAAGGGATCTCATTTTCTCGTAAAAATTCACATATATTTTTTAATGACAGAGAAGTAAGGGGAGAAAGAAAGAATAGACACCACTAGAAACTGCAAGTGAAGAAAGGGACATGACAGGAAGGAATTGTGGGACCATCAGAGTGGCCAGTTCATCTTACTTCGAGAAACAGCTCTTGCAGCAAGTTACACCATTAGGACTGAAGCCGGCAGGCACCAGGACCCCACGGAAATTTTCTAGCTAGTAGTATCCAGCGGGGACCGCCCCCGACGTCGGCCCCGCCCCTGACATCAGGCATCGTATAAAAGGGAGCGGTCCCCCAGAATCCCCAGTTCTTTTCCCGCCGTCAACTCGCCAGCATCTGCCTCAAGGTCCCACTCTAGCTAACGACGCCTGGAACTTTCAAAGTTTTACTCTAAATGTCGGCATCTCCAACTCCTTCCCCAGAAGGACGTCCCTCCAAGTGTGCCTGTGGCAAACAGATCCCGTTCAAGGATCTACATTCATCCTGTCTGCGGTGGTTAGGCCCGGAACATGACACCAAGACCTGCTCCTTTTGCCAGTGGTTCAATAGTCGCACCCGGATCCGCTGCCAGAAGGCACTTTGGGGTTCCTCTTGGAAGAAAAGTTGAAAAGCATGGACAAAGACCCTGTCTCCAGAGGTGAGTCTACCTCTAAGTCCCATAAGCACCGGAACAAGCATCGGGAGAAGGCCAGGTCCAGATCCTCTAACCTGGCCTTGGACTCATGCACCAGCTCAGGCTCCACGCGCTCAGACCGCTCTCCCTCCAGGGCTCGCTCTCAGCCCCCTTCAGTAAAGGTTAAGTCTTCAGGCGGTGCTTCGACTTCTCTGCATCCCATCAAGACTTCCAGGCCTTCGGCTTCCTCAACCCCCCACCCCCCCGGGCCTCCTCACAGTCTTCAGACCGCCCCCGGTCCAAGTCCTCTTCAAAACCTCAAGCCTCCTCAGAGGCAGCGGGACACCCGATGCCAGATCGGCCTCCCTAGAGTCCGGACCCCCCCCTCCCAGGAAGACTAAGGCCTGGCGTCGCCAAAGCGGACTGACTGACCCGGGCAGACTGCCGACCCTTCGCCGGTTGCTCGCCCGTCGGACCAGACATCGGCTAAGTACCCGATGTCAGTGAGATGTTTGCCGGAGCCGAAGACTGCCTCCCCATCACCGGTGGACACCGGTCGCCGAGACTCTACAGAGGAGGACCTGACGTTGCCTGATGACCAGGCAGGCGACAGTGAGGACACCGGGTTTCCACAGGAGCCTTCGCCAAACCCGGCAACACCCTTGGACCTGACGCCCGATACCGGCGACAGACCACAGACGCCAGGTCCATCGTCCGGTGTGAATATCCAGGAGGTCAAAGATCTCTTCACCTTTTGGTGGGACACAATAAAGGACGTGATCCCAGTAAAACCTCTTCTTCCTCCTCCTTCAGCTCCTACTCCCCCTCCTTCACCGCAGGGGCTAGCAGGAAGACCACTGACCCCCAAGGAACCTACTTCACCTGCAAGGGGGGAAGATCCAAAGAACGGAGAAGGCCCCCTTCAAGATCTCCCTCAGGGTCTCCCAGTCCTAAACGACCCAGATGTCGACGGTCCACTCTGCAGGGGGACGATTCTAGACCGGACACCTCAGATACCTCCAGGTCTCCTTCTCCTGTCAGCATCCCATCACCTGACCCACGAGGCCTGCCCAGGTCACCTCCGGATGATCCCTCTTTTTCCGAAATCATGTGGCACATCCAGGAGAACATGGGATGGGATTCGGAAGATCTCGACCCCGAGAGACAGCGCCTAGCTCGTTACCTTCGGCAGAAGGACCCTAAACCTCTGGTGGTGCCACCCTTGGTGGACACCTTCGCTGACGTCACCAAGGCTGCGTGGAAGCATCCGCACTCCACCCGCCTGTACAGGGCCCCGACAGAGGGCCAGTACTTGGCGCAACAACCCCTGGCTGATTCCCTGGTCATTGTGGCCTCCCATGATAGGTCTCAACGACCACCGCATCTGAGTACACAGCCACCGGACCAGGAATCCAAGCAGTTGGATGCCCTGGGGAGGCGCATGTATCCGCCTGCTACATGCTCCATCAGGTCACTGAACTATTTGACTCATATGGTTCAGTTTCAGAATGCCCTGTGGGAACAGGGTCAGGACCTGGTTGACAAACTACCGGATGGCGAGCAGAAGTCTGAGCTCTTGAACCTCTTCCGCACAGGGTCAGACGTGGGGACCCAAGTGTTAAGAGACGCATATGATTCCGCAGACTCGTCTGCCAGGGGCGCAGCTTCAGGCGTCTGTCTCCAGAGACACTCCTGGCTCCGTGTCTCCCGGTTTTACACCAGACGTACAGAAGAGTATCCTGGACGTCCCTTATAACGGAAAGGTGCTGTTTGGTGAACCCTCTGAAAAGGTCATCACCAAGCTTCAGGACGCCGGGAAGTCAGTAAGGACTGTACAGGCCATATCTGGTTCCTTTCATAGGAACCAGAACCATTTTCGCAGCTGACAACAACGACAGCAGTCACGTTCCGGCCAGCAGCAAAGGGGCACCTTCCACCGTAAGGCCCAACCTAAGTCTTCCCCAGGCCAAGGTCAGCGGTATACCAAACTGGCCCAGCCTACGGGGGGTTTATGCTGCTACAGCATGACTCTTTCCCGGCCCCCGGCCCTCCTCTGGATCAACAGGCAGAAAAGGTCGGAGGTTGCATCACTCGTCACTTTTCATGGTGGCAGTCGATTACTGCCGACTGGTGGGTCCTTCAACTGGTCAAGAGAGGTTACTTTATAGAATTCCTCGACCACCCACCGTCAAGACCTCCCCTGCTTTCTCGTTATTTGGGTCAGCACGCACTGCTCATACAGCAGGAGGTGCTCGCGCTTCTGGGAAAGGAAACTATAGAGCACGTACCGAGGAACCAGAGAGGTGCAGGTTACTATTCCCACTTCTTTCTGGTTCCCAAAAAGGCAGGGGACCTCCGTCCGACCCTGGATCTCAGCGATCTCAATGCTTCGGTCCTTTAGAAATGTTTCCGCATGGTGACCCTTCTCGGTTTGATACCCATGCTCAAGCAGGCGCCTTCCTAGCATCCTTGGACATGCAGGATGCCTACCTGCACATACCCATTGCTCGAGCGCACAGGAAGTTCTTGCACTTCGAATTTCTAGGTTGCCATTATCAGTTCCGAGCCCTCCCTTTCAGACTGTCACCGACACCTCGAGGTTTACGAAGTGCATGGCAGTCGTAGTGGCGGCTCTAAGGAGACAAGGCCACTACGTGTTCCCCTACCTGGATGACTGGCTCCTCATGGCACCTTCTTGGGAGGCTCTGATGTCCGCAATTCACTGTACTCAGTCCCTGTTCAGGACACTGGGCATTATTATCAACCAGAAGTCACACCTGGTTCCATCACAGGATCTGCAGTTCATAGGCGCAGTTCTAGACACCGTCCAGGGGAGAGCTTTTCTGCCCCAGGACTGAGCGGAACACATCAGATCCCTCATCAGGGACATCTTGGCAAAGAAGACTGTCCCAGCCAGACTGGTTCTTTGCCTGCTCGGGCACATGGCTGCGGCCATTGCAACAGTCCTGGTAGCCCGTCTCCACTTGCGGGTGACCCAGTGGATGTTATGGGTGCAATGGGATCAGAAGCAAGACCATTTGCAGCTTCCAGTTCGGATCACGAATGCTGTAATCTGGGATTGGCAATGGTGGCTAGATTCAAAGAACCTGTTGGCAGGGGTCCCCTTCATTGCGCCGTCTCCAAGTGTGACGCTCTCCACGGACGCCTCAGGTTTCGGTTGGGGAGCACACCTCGACGGGGTCAGGTCTCAGGACTCGTGGACACCCCAGGAAGCTCATCTCCACATAAATATTTTGGAAATGAGAGCCCTGCAGGCCTTCCAGTTGGAGATCTCACGGGTACTCTCCTGTTACAAACAGACAATACCACGGATGTATTACCTCAACAAACAAGGATGCACCGTTCCTACCCACTTTGCAGGAGGCCATGAGGGTGTGGATTGGATTCTACAACACAGCGCAAACCTCATTGCTGTTCATGTCCCAGGAGTGGACAACGTCATTGCAGACCACCTGAGCGCTCTCAGGCCAGAGTCCACAGTGGGAACTACTCCAGGAGGTAGTAGAGGATCTGTTTCACAGATGGGGCACACCAGAGTTAGACCTTTTCGCGTTCCCATCCAATGCAAAACTGCCCAATTTCTGCTCGCTAGATCCAGGGACTGGTCTTTTCTGACGAGACGCGTTGTCCCTCTCCTGGACGGGCAGATTCCTCTACACGTTTCCTCCCTTCCCGTTGATCCAGAGGGTCCTATTGAAACTCCGCAGAGAGCAGGCGACGCTGATATTTATTGTGCCTTTTTGGCCCAGACAGATTTGGTTCCCTCTGCTGCACCAACTGTCCCAGGAACCCCCAGTGCCTCTGCCGATCAGCTCTCACTTATTGTCCCAGAAGGCAGGTTCTTTGGTCCATCCGGACCTTCACTCTCTGAACCTGCATGCCTGGCTCCTAGAGACATAGCTATCATGTGATACGGGGTCTCGCAAGAGGTAGCAGATGTTCTAGCGGCTGCTAGAAAACCGGCCAACTCATGCCACATACGCCATGAAATGGTGCAGATTTTGCCTCTGGGCTCAAGCACGAGGACTTTCCCCGATGGACTGTCCGGAAAGGTTGGTCCTGGACTACCTTCTGTCTCTCTTCCAGGCAGGCTTGGCCTACTCCTCTATTAAAGTATACCTTTGTGCCATCTCAGCCTATCATACACCTATAGGCCGACGTCCCTTATCTCAGTTGGACACAGCACGAGCCTTCCTGAGAGGTGTTCTCCACCTTAGACCTCCGATTAAGGATCCTATTACTCCATGGAATTTACCCTTTGTCCTGGAGCAGCTCACGCTGCCACCTTTTGAACTAGCCGCGGATTGCAAGCTACGTCTCCTAACATGGAAGACATTACTTTTAGTAGCTGTTACTTCGGCCAGAAGGATTTCTGAACGTCACGCACTAATGTGCAAAGAACCTTATTTGGTTTTTCACCAGGACAGGGTGTCCCTAAGGACAAATCCAATATTTCTACCTAAGGTGGTCTCAGCTCTCACCCTTAATCAGGATATTGACTTAACAGTGTATTTTCCTAAATACTCTAATAGAGGAGAGGCCCTGTTACACACTCTACTCTAGATGTACATAGGTGTCTAAGATACTACCTGACCAGAACCAGGCACCACCGTAAATCTGGTCAGCTTTACGTCTCCTTCGCCCATAGGATGATGGGAGCTCTGGTTTCTAAACAATCGCTGGCCAGGTGGCTCATCCATAGTATCACATTCTGTTACCAGAAACGTAACAAACCTTTACTGGGCATGTTTAAGGGTCATTCCACAAGGGGGGTGGCTACCTCCTTTGTGGCCATGAAGAACGTGTCTACTTCAGCCATCTGCACAGCAGCCACTTGGAGCACCGTGCACACCTTTACCAGGCATTATGGCCTGGACATTGAATCACGGTGAAGAGCTGGTTTTGGGCTAGCAGTCCTTCAGGGACTCCTATCCTAGGCTTCGGTCCAACTCGCAATCTCTACCTAGCCTCCTCCCACCTGCGAGGGATTTCCAGTATTGCTTGGGAATCAGTCCTTTTTTTTTTTTTTATAGTTAGTTTATTGAGTATTTTCCAGTGAAAAACTTCTGGTTGTGGCTTATATACAGTATCATATTCAAAGTCCATTAACGGTTATTACCAGTATAAGACAACCATGTTATCTCATATACATCTTATACCTGTTCCATTTTTATATTTCATGCTTATTAAACCAAGCAAGAACATTCAAGATCATTTGATCCTAAAAATTTAAATATTATAAACAGACAACTTATACCCTTAGGGAGGTAAAAAATAAACCAGCATCCATAATTTCAGCATCACATTAGATTTGGTTTAAAACGGATACCTTTTGTGGAGAGTAGTCCTAGACCCATAGTGGAAGAGGAAAAAAGGGAGGAGAGGGGGTATGTATTTGAAATAATTTATTTTGATCTGTATTTCTCTTATATCCTCCCTTTATATAAGTCCCAGCAGTCCATCTGTTTACATATGCTTCATTACTGTGATTAACAGCAAAAGTGGTTCTTTCCATAATTTGAATTTGGTTTACTGCACGCAACCATTCCCCAATCTCTGGAGGAGACTGCTGTAACCATTTCTTTGTTATGCCCTTCAGGGCCGCGATGCACAGCACTGCCCATAAGTATTGTCCTTCCTTTCCTTTAATTGTTGCCAGACATAAACCTAGCACTATATTCTCCGGTCCTGTCTCTGTTGCCAGGCCAAATGTTTCTATTAGATGTTGTTTAATAGTGCCCCAGTATATTTGTAAACCCAAACAGGGCCAAAAAATGTGTGACATCTCTGCTTGGAGGCACCGACATCCTCTCCAGCACATTGCATTGGTTCTAGAACCCATCCTCATCTGTCTTCCTGGTGTGTAAAAATATCTAATTTTAATCTTCCAGGCAAACTCCTGCCACATGGGTGATGAGGTTGTGCTCCAACGACTTCTAAAAATTATAGCTCATTTTTTCTGGTTTAGTTGTATACCCAGCTCCTGTTCCCATTTTTTTTTGTAATAAGGCCGTGCTGTGCATCTGATCCGTTACCAGGTTCCAATAGAGCATTGTTATGGCTCCTTTACCATGAGTTGATTCCCAAATATTTTCAAATACCCTGGGGAAAGGTCTGAGATCTTCATACTTAAAGTCTTCTTGCAACTTTCCATTTATAAAATTTCCAAGTTGTTAATATAGCAGATAGTGTTCTGACCAATTGAACAACTCCTTTGGCCTCTCAAAAGATAATAATGTGCTCCCCTGCAGTAATTGCCAACTTGCAACAAGACCGGCAGTCGTCTGTCTCTGATACCAGTTAGAGAAATTATTTGGAGAATGAGTCTTGTCAAAAATAAATCACTTATATTTCCACATCTTTCTTTTTGTGTACCCTTTCTCTATACCTTGATACCAACCATGTAAGGTTGCTCCTACCGAGGTCGGGAATGTCACAAAATCCGAGGTGCGACCCTGCAGGTCAAAGATCTTGGAGCACAACTGCACCCTCCCCGTTAAATGCAGTTCAGTTTGTTGCCAGTGTGCTCTATAGCCCTTGTGGACCCATAACAAAGCCTGCTTCATTTGGGCAGCGACCCAGTAACTGCCTATGTGAGAGCATGCTCTACCCCCTTCCTGTTTTGGTAAAAATAGCACTTTTTTAGTTACTCTGGGACGTTTATTCTCCCAAATGAAAGTCATTATCCAACTCTGCCATACCTCCAATTCCTTCTGAGGTACCCTACATGGGACTGCCTGAAAAAGATATAATAGTATTGGCATGACATTCGTTTTGATTATTTGAAGTCTAGAATATAGAGGAAAAGGAATACTGTCCCATCTTTGCAAGTCCGCTCTTATCTGCTTTACTAGGCTGGGTAATTGTCTGCAAAGAGCGTACCTGGTGATTTACGCAGTTTAACTCCCAAGTACTTAATAACCTCGCAGTCCCACCTCATAAGGTACGCTGCTTTAATTCGTTCCTCAGCTGTGTCTGATAAAACCAGAACTTCTGTCTTTGACCAATTCAAAGCATATCCCGATAAGGCTGAAAATGTTTTAATCTGTTCAAAGACCTCAGGTAGTGATACTGTCGGGTTTGTCAGATACAACAACACATTGTCAGCGTAAAGTGCCATCTTATGTGTTGTGTTTCCTAATGCCACCCCAGTAATCTGATCATTCCCCCTTATACTCTGAGCCAAAGGCTCAATATATATGGCAAATAATAGGGGCGACGGGGCAACCCTGCCTAGTGCCCCTCTCCAGTCGAAAAGAACTGGATATATAGCCACTGGCTTTTATGTAGGCTGTTGGACTCTCATATAGCTCAAATATCAGGTCCACAAAACGGGCTGGAAAACCAAAGCCAGCCAGGGTACCCCTCAGAAAGTCCCACGAGACCTGATCAAAGGCCTTTTCTGCATCTAGGCTCATCACATAGGCCGGGGTCTTTAATAGTTGGAGATGTTCAATAATGTCTACTGACCTTCTTATATTATCTGAGGTCTGTCTCCCTGGGACAAAACCGGTTTGATCTAGATGTATAATGTCTGGAAGGAATTTTTCCAGCCTCCGGGCCAGAGCCCCCATCATTATTTTATAGTCAGTATTTAATAATGAGATCGGCCGATATGAGGAACATCAGGGTTGGGTCTCTGGTCGGCTTCAGCAACATGGAGATAACAGCCTGACTCCAGGATGAGGCCCCCCTGCCCTCCTCCTTCCATAAAGCATTAAAAGCGTCCCTGAGAAGTGGTACTACTAGTGATGTAAAACTTCTATAAAATTCGTGTGGGAGCCCATCGGTTCCTGGACATTTACCTGTCTTTAGACGAGAGATTTCAAGCTGCATCTCCCCCTGTGTAAACGGGGAGAGCAGGTTCTCTTTATGTTGTGTTGAGATTTTTGGGAGGCGTAGAGGTGTCAAATACTTTTCTATTTCCTCCTGTGTAGGACTGGCCCCCTTACTATATAGAGTTTGATAGTAATTTCTGAATGTTTCAGCAGTCTCCTCCACTTTATTTTTCCACGTTTTTGTTTTGGTATCAAAAATTTTGGGGATACTAGCCTTGGCTCTTCGTTGCCTAAGCCTACATGTTAAGAGCCGAAGGGCCCTCGGTCCACCCTCATAATATCTCTGGCGTAAATAAAGCAACTTTTGCTCGACTTGGTAGTCTAAGAGATCCAACAACTCCCTCTTTAATAATTTTCCCCTATCTGCATTTAGTTGTTGCTGCTGTTGTAATTCCAGAGTCCTTATTTGCTCCTGTAGCCCCTCCCTTCTTGCTTCCCTCGCTCTCTTATTTCTAGACGAGATCTCTATGCATTTTCCTCTTATTATTGCTTTCACTGTATCCCATAAAATCCCAGGTGTAATGTCCGGATCTGCATTGTCACTTACTGCATGCTCTATTACCTTAGTTATCGTTTCCTTGTTTTCCTGACCACGTATCAGAGAGAGGTTCAGCCGCCAGAAGGCAGAGCGCCGTGTGCGACCCACTCTTAATTTCAAATAAACTGGGGTGTGATCTGATAAAATTATGTCACCCATCCAGGAGTCGGTGCACATGGATGTATTGTCCCTAGGCATTAATAAGTAATCTAACCTGGAATATGTTTGATGTGCCGAGGAATAGAATGAGAATTGTTTGGTTCCCTTATGCATCTGTCTCCCGGTATCAACAAGGCCTAGTTCCCCCATTAACTTTACCACCTTTTTTGCTGTTCCATTCTCCTGCCTGGTGACCCCTCCCGATGTATCCATATGGGCATTCATCCTCAAATTCAGGTCTCCCCCATGACGAGGGCACCTTCTGCCCAATCTGAAATGAGCAATATAAAATCTCTGTAAAATAGGGAATTGTGAGCCTGGCGGTGCGTATATTGAAACCAACGAGATCGTTGTGCCATTGTATTTACCTTTTAAACTGACCCAGCATCCCTCTTTATCTCTAATCGTGTCTATCACCTCTAAGGGGCAGCTGTTGGGTACAAGAATCGCAACACTCCTTCTTCTACCCCTCTTATACGAGGAGTGGACTAATGTTTGGTAGCCACATTTTTTTTAGTTTCTCGTGCTCGTCTTTATTTAAGTGAGTTTCTTGGAGCATTATGAAGCCTGCCTGGGACTTTCATAAAAAGGACATTATTCTATTTCTTTTAATGGGATGTGTTAACCCATTAACATTAAAAGAGACTGTAATTACATCTGCATTATCCATTCAGACTACTAAATAATTGTTACTTCAATAAATAGTTGCGTTTCTGTTGTCCCATCAACCACCCCCCTCCCGTCCCCCTCCACCAAAGTAAGATTCCCAAAGGTCGACTTATAAACAGTCTAAAGATTTTAAACATTGCCACATCTTGTTTAACATATCAACTGATGTGCTAACAAATTTAACCAAAACTTGTACTTCCACCAAAGGAAACCTTTGCCTCCTCCAAAAAAGGTTTCTGTTACCAATAATCCCTCTTATTCTCCGGGATCACTAGCACGAGGAGTATAATAGAACTATCACACCACGTGTGATCCCCCTCGAGAGCCTTTAAGTTTGAGAGTCAGGCTCAAAATATATACTTTAAGCAGTATATATCTCAAAAAATAGGCTGTGGTGCCACAGATCTCTGCCCTCTGCCCCCGCCCAGAACAAAACAACTCAGCCCTCTCACTTGTATGCCTTTTCATAGAGGAAAATAAAAGGAAAATATTATTTGATAATCAACCGATTACCGTCCCTTCGTTATTCTACAGGCATCTATATTTCTAGGGACATGGATATGTTGTTCATCCCCACTTATTGGCAGGTTCCTTGCCGCTTTAAATTTTGCCGGAAGGTCTTCAAGCTGGCTCCTCCCACCCACCCGGGTGGTAAAACTCGGCTCCGCCCCATGGCCAGATCTTCCTTACGCTTGGAAGCTCAGGTTCCTCCTTAGCAGCCATGCGTTTAAGACTGGTTCCTAATTCTTGAAGTTCGAAATTAAAAGTTTTTTGCTAAAAGACTTGGTCTTCTTCTCCTCGGCTACGATGGACAATCGACTCCGGTTTTCGGAGGTGCCCTTGTGGGCAGAAGATGTCTAGGGACGGATCCGCACTCACGCGTCGTCCTACTACCTGGGTCTTGAGCATGACCCGCAGGCCTGCGACTTGTGCTCTTCCTTTTCGGCCTACTTCCTTGAAGACTGTGCTGCCCGATTACAACTGGGGCGCCCCGAGAAAAGAATTCCACCAGTGAAATCTAAAGAGGCCCGATTGGCGGTGTCCGCGGCGGCGGGCTCGGCGGATCAGCTAGAGCAGATGATCGCCCTCGAAGAGGAGGCGGCGTGGGCCGCTTCTGCCTCGGCTGTGGCATTTGTCCCGCTCTCTCTCGGTGCCTCGTACTCGGCTTCTTTTAAGGAGCTTTGTCTGACCCTCTCGACGAAAGGTGAGGGTCCAACTTCTGGGACCTTTTTCCAGGTCCAAAAAGAGCAAAAGTAAGTCTCTCCGTCGACGCTCTTGGGAGCGGGAAAGATCCCCCTCACCTTGTCGACAGTCGACTTCGGTCGACCCCTCAGCTTCGGCCACTGGCTTCACGGTGTCCCCGTCAGGCCAGTTGACCGAGACTCCCGTCGACGCGGTCGAGATTTTTCTCGACCCGTTAGACGGGTTGTCGGCTGGAGAAGCTGAGAATCCCCTCTCCCCGGTGGGAGTTGAGGATCCCGTCGGCTCGTCTGTGCCTCCGGTTCCGGAGCCTTCGGTGGGATCGTCCGAGCCGAGGGGAGTGCCGATTTCCGACACTTCTCCTCGCCTTCCTGGGCCTAGTCGAGACTCTCGGTCTCGGACATCTTCGTGGTCCAACCGATCCCGCCGCCATAGGCGGTCTCGGTCTCGGCACCGCGACAAGCGGCGCCGCCGCTCTTCCTCTTCCTCGGACGAGGGGAGGCTTCGGCTCAAGTTGCGTCGGAGGTACGAGGAACTTAGGTGGCAACAGCTCCTTTTGACCGGGAATAAGCCGACCCAGTCGTCTTCCCCGGCCATTAAGTGGCTGTCACCGGAGCAGCCGAAACAACCCCTCGTTGTAGTCGAGGAGCCTGTTCTCAGGCCGGTTGTTCGGCCAATTCCAGCTGCCCCACCGATTCTGGTGGAACCTCCGCCTCCACAGCCATTAGTTGGGGCTCCGACCAAAAATTCTCGGTTGGCTTTGGGTTTGCCCCATAGGCTGTCTGTCACCCTCACTCCCGATAAACCTCGGCAGGTGGAGGGTGGCTCAGGCCCGAGGCAGCTCTTTGAGGACTCTTCTGAGTCCGATGATGGTTCCTCCCTCTTCTCCAAGCGCATGGACTTGGAGTCCTCGGGAGGGCAGTCAATGGACGATAGCCCTTTGTCCTTCTTAGGGTTGCTTCGACTCATCTCGGAGTCCACCGGGATGAAGCTCGAACCCGTTTCTAAACGGGCCAGGTATCCCCTCACGGAGATTCTGGACCGAGGGGATTCTCCTACGGAGGCCTTTCCGGTGGCCGAAGCCATAGTGGGTCCGGCCTTGGAACTTTGGCAGCGTCCTGCTTCCTGCCCTGCGCCTTCGGCCAGGTTGGCCAGGAAGTATGCGGTCCCTATCGGTTCCCTGTCCGGTTTTTCGGAACACCCCTCGGCCGAGGGTTGGTTACAGACAGCGTTTTCAGGCGTGCTGGGAGCAGCCAGGGATGTGGACAAACCTCCCGACAAGGAATCAAGAAATTGGATTATGCCGGGCGAAAGTCTGTGCTCACGTCCTCTCGCCTTCGTCCGGGCCAGTTCGGCCGTCCTCATGGCACTTTTTCTCATGCCCTGTTGGGCTCCCTGGATGAGGTTGTCCCTCATCTTCCCGAGATCTGCAGACTACGGTCAGGCAGGTGCGGGACCAGAGCAGGGCAGTGGCTAAACAGCAGCTCCAGACTGCGTTGAGACATCGAGGACTCATGTGCCAGGTCTGTGGCGGCCGCGGTGGCCATCGTCGTCGGGCTTGGCTGAGGATATCCACCTTTACCTCGGATACCCAGCACAAGTTGGCGGATGTTCCCTTTTGGGACTGACCTCTTGACCCCGGGTGGAAGGTCACCTGCAGAGGATCGAGAGTCCAATGCTACCTTGGACTCGGTCTCTTCCGCTCAGAAGGACAAAGGCCGTAAGCCACAGCCTAAGCCCTTTCGTCCTTCTGCGCCCGCGGCGCCCGGCCCAGCAACGTCAGGGCCAGCAGGCTCGACCTTGGTATCCCAAGCCCAAACCGTCGGCTTCCTCCAACAGGAAGCAGGGAGGTAAAGGCCCAGGAGGTCCCTCGTTGGTCCCTCCTCCAAGCCTGCCCAGTGACGGGCTGAGGGGTGTCGACCCCATCCCTGTCACCTCACCCCTGGTTCCCCTTGTGGGGGGAGCTCAGACACTTCCTTTCCGCCTGGTCCGCTGTTACCATGGACAGGTGGGTACTGGAGGTGGTGGGAAAAGGCCTACCTCTGGAATTCGAGCAGGCCCCGCCCTTCAGAGCCGTCGCACCTCGGGGGGCCTCGGGTTCCACAGCCTCACTGGCGGCTCGCCGAGCCGACATCACTCTCCTCCTCCAAAAGGAGGTGATCACGGAGGTGGAGGACCCCCCTTCAGACCCGGGGTTCGTGTCCAGGTATTTCCTAGTTCCAAAACGGACGGGGTGCTGGCGCCCCATTCTCGACCTACACGACCTGAACAAGTTCCTAAGGTCTCGAACCTTCAGGATGGTCACTCTGGCGCAGATAATACCATCTCTGGAACACGGCGTGTGGTTCTGCTCTCTGGACCTACAGGACGCGTTCTTTCACGTCCCTATCCGTCCGTCACATCGGAGATTCCTCCACTTTCGAGCGGAGGGATCCCTCTTCGAGTTCCGAGCCATGCCCTTCGGCTTATCTCCAGCTCCCAGGGTCTTCACCAAATGCATGGCAGTGGTGACAGCATTCCCTGCGGCGCCGAGGGTCAGGTGTACCCTTACCTGGGCGATTGGCTGATAGCAGCCTCCTCCCAGGCGGGAGGTGGAGCAGTCCAGAGATCTGGCCTCAGGTTTGCTCTCGAGTTGGCCTTCTCATCAACAAGGCCAAGTCGAGACTCGAGCGAAGCAGGTGATCCTGTTCATCAGGGCAGAGCTCAACTCTCTTGAGCCAGAGCCACGGCTCCCGGCAGACAGGGCCGAGGTTCTTACCTCCTTTGCCCAATCATTTCTGGTTGGGCAATCGCGCCCTGCCCGGGACTTCCTGGGTCTCATGGCGGCCTGTACCAGCGTGGTCCGTTGGGCCCGCTGGCACATGCGCCCCCCTTCAGTGGGGACTGGCCAGCCAGTGGTCATAACGCTGCGATCCTTTGGACCAGCTAGTGATAGTGACCCAGGAGATGTGGAACGCTCTCCAGTGGTTGACCGTTCCATTCCATCTGCAGGAGGGCATCCCGTTTGTCCGCCCCAAGCCGACGGTCTCTCTATCGACCAATGCCTCTCTGATGGGTTGGGGTGCCCATCTGGGGGAACACCGAGTGCACGACCTCTGGTCCCCGCAGGAGTCCCGATGCCACATCAGCCTGCTGGAGCTCCGAGCGGTCCGCCAAGCTCTCACCGCCTTTGCTCCGTTTCTCCGGGGTCAAGTGGTCCGAGTCCAGGACGGACAATACCACGACCATGTACTACCTGAACCGCCAGGCGGGGCGGCGCTCCATGCTTCTATGCAGGAGCTCTCCGCATTTGGTCACTCGTGCGCAGCCTGGAGGCGGATCTCCTAGCCATTCATGTGGCAGGAGCCTCCAACACCCTGGCCGATGCCCTGAGCAGGATAGGGGCTGCATCTCACGAGTGGTCTCTCCTGCCGGAGGTAGTACAAGATCTGTTCTCCCACTGGGGCACACCTCAGGTGGACCTGTTTGCCTCCAGGAGAAGCATAAAGCTGAAGCTGTTTCATGCCCGTCCCCTCAGCAGGGCTCGCTGCGGGGATGCCTTCTCGAGCTGTGGACCCGGGCCTCTTCTCGCCTTTTCCCCATTTCTCTTGATTCACGAGGTGCTTCTCAAAGCAGAGACAAGGCACAGAGTGATCCTGATAGCCCCATACTGGCCGCCTTGATTCTGATGCAGATCTCTCAGCCTCAGCTCCAGGCTCCCGAGGCAGCTTCCAGCTCGCCGGACCTGCTCTCAGTCAATCAGGAAGGTGTTCCATCTGGACCTTCAATCCCTGCACCTGACGGCCTGGTTCCTGGCTAGAGTTTCCAGGCCTTGGGTCTTTCCGTGAGGTCCTCAATGTTGTTGAGCGTCCCGTAGAGTCGACCAGAAAATGCTCGCCTTCAAATGGAAGAGATTCTCCATTTGGTGTCAGGGCAAGGGCTTGGACCCTTCTTCCTGTTCTGTGGCAAGCATTTTGGACTATTTATGGTCCCTTTCTAGTCAAGGGCTTAGGTCGACGACCCTAAAGGTGCACCTGGCAGCCATCTCTGCTTACCGGGCGCGGGCCGGGGCTTGGTCGATGCGCCAGGAAAGGTCAGTCGGGCGGCTTTTCAAGGCCTTGATCACATTTCCCCTCGGTGCGAGAACCTCCACCTCCGTGGGATTTACTGCTGGTACTGGCAAAGCTCATGGGCAAGCCATTCGAACCAATGCACAGGTGTGATCTCTCTCACCTGTCGTGGAAGAACCCGCCTTCTTGGTGGCTATCCGTCAGCCAGAAGGATGGGAGAGCTCCAGGCGCTTTGCATCGAGTCTACTACCTGGTCTTCCCACAGGGACAAGGTTGTCCTGCCCCCACCGAAAATTCCTTCCGAAGGTGGTGTGAGTTTCACCTTAACCAGGTGCTGACTCTGCCGGTGTTCTACCCCAATCACACCTCGGAGGCCGAATATAGGCTCCATACTCTGGACCCTAGAAGGCGCGCTATTATAAGGGCGCATGGCTGAAGTCGGGGAGAGGTTCACCAGCTGTTTGTCACCACGCTGAAGCCGCATCTGGCAGACCTGCAGCCAAGCGGACAATAGGCAGGTGGGTCACCTCCTGCATAGATCGCTGCTATAAGTTGGCGGGCATGGAGCCTCCCAGAGGATAAGAGCTCATTCTACCCATCATACTGCTGCACGGTGGCTGCTTCCAAGGGCGTCCCTATCCAGTAAATCTGCAGGGCTGCTACCTGGAAGTCAGCACACACCTTTATTACCCATTACCACATCGACCTTGAGTCATGCCGGGATGCTGGTTTTGGGGCCTCGGTTCTCCAGTCTTTATTCCCTAAGTAGGGGTGTGCGCCTTGCCTCCCTCCTCCCGGAGAACTGCTAGGAGTCTGCCAATAAGTGTGGATGAACAACATATCCATGTCCCTAGAAATAAGTTACTCACCTGTAACAGGAGTTCTGGGAATGGTATATGTTGTTCATCCTACGAACCCTTAACCTCCCAGCTTGACGCACAACCTGAGCTTCGAGCGGCCAGATCTGGCGTCATGGGGCGGAGCCGAGAGTTTTATCACCCGGGTGGGTGGGAGGAGCCAGCTTGAAGACCTTCCGGCAAGATTTAAAGCGGCAAGGAACCTGCCAATAAGTGTGGATGAACAACATATACCATTCCTAGAACTCCTGTTACAGGTGAGTAACCTGTATTTTTGCTGTATTTGTCACTTAGCTTGAAATGCGTTAATATGGACAAAAAAGGAGAGGGAAAGCAACAGCGCTTTAAACATATAACTCTTCGCTCAGTTCGTGGATCAGTCCCAGACGAATGCTTTGCTCACACTGATGGGATGGGTCTGACTCAAATGTTGTGGATCTTATTTGACAGCTTCATACCCTGCTTCAGATCACAGTCAAGTTTAAATCCCTTTCAGCCCAAATGAAAAAGTTAATGTTATCGTTTACTGGTGCCTTGCCCAGCCCAGCATGAAGGATACCGTAAGATCTCTCCAAATCCTTTCATCCCTGAGAGTCATTCGTAAGGTCTTTGCGCTGATTCTGGAGTTTTAGCAGCAGCACTTTTATCGCTTGCAGCAGGGCAGCCGATGACATAGCGAGGTCACGGCCTCTCTTCCTCCTCCCTGCCGAGATCACCCAATCCCTAGTGTGCTCCATCGCCTTCTGGGAACTTGAGTTTCCATTTACTGAGGCCTGCGATTCCACCAAGCCCTTTTCCACCAATACCTCCCTGGCCTCCTCCGGTGAGTGATGCACTTTTGTTCCTTCAGGCCAAAAAATCCAAATTCTAGCTGGGTAAAGTATGTGAAAACGAAGGCCCTTAACTTTCAATGGCCTTATTATTTCAGCATACTGAGAGCGTTGCCTTTGGAATTCCTGAGGGAAGTCATGGTCAAAAAACAGTCTATTGTTTAAATACGAGACCTCTTTCTGTTTGCAAGCCCTTAACAGCACATCCTCCTTCATTTTATAGCTATTGAACTTAATAATTATCGATCGCGGTCTGGCTTTGTCGTCTGTAGGTCTAGGCTGCAGCACTCTGTGAGCTCTCTCGATGTTTAGTTGGTAGGTTTAGAACGTCCATCAGCGAATCTATTAAGAAGTCTGCCATTCGACCTGTCTCAGACCCTTCGGGAAGACCATAAAGTCTAATGTTCTCACGTCTGGAGCGGCTTTCAAGGTCTATGCACTTTTCCTGTATTCTCTCAGTTTGTGCCACCAGAGCTTGTAGTATCATGCTGGTTTGTGTCGTGGTGTCCTCAGTTTGAGTTATCCGGTCCTCTGCTTCTTCTACTCTTTTCTCAAGTTTGGATAATTTTTGGTCTAGGTTTCTGAACTCCTGTTTTGTCTCTGCTCTCATCTCCCGAATCTCTTTAAACAGCTGTTCAAACCTAGATCTAGACAGTTGTTCGCATTCTTCCTCCGTGTCTATCATGCTAGCCGGCGATGGACTTCTGCTCGGCCTTTTGGAAGCTGGTGTCGATTCGCGATCATCTGCTAAGTTAAAGCGTTTTTTTGGTCTCTCCTTGCTCTGTTTGTCTTTTGTACACCCTGTAGATGCCATTTCTGATCCTCTTTACCATATTTTTTTTTTTATTTTAAATTGTTTCTCTGGGCAAAGCTGGTGAGGAGCCACACTCAGTTGCTTGCTCTCACCTCCGTGACGTCACCGGAAGTCCGCTTGAGAATCAGTTCTAATGGTGTAACCTGCTGCAGGAGCTGTTTCTCGAAATAAGATAGTACAGTTACGTAAGAACTTACCATAACAGTAGATCTTCAAGAGCAGCTCTTACAGTAGGTAGTTTCCCTCCCACCATCCCCGCTGGAGGTAGAGTTGTTCCGATATCTCTTTTCTAGGATTAGGTGTTTCTAACACCGCTCTGAATACCTATTGATGGCGGATCCTCAGTCTCCACTTCTGATGTCATCTAGTGGCCATGAGTCTGCGGCGGGAGAACTGGGGATTCTGGGAGACCGACCCCTTTTCTTTTATATGATATCTGACGTCGGGGGCGGGGCCGACATCGGGGGTGGTCCCCGCTGGATACTGCTAGCTAGAAAATTTCCGTGGGGTCCTGGCACCTGCCGGCTTCAGTCCTAATGGTGTAACCTGCTGCAAGAGCTGTTCTCGAAGATCTACTGTTACGGTACGTTCTTACGTAACTGTACTTTAGGTGCCACAAGGACAATTTGTGCAGTCAGAAAAGCAAGTGGCAGAAATGGTGAGGACAAAATAGATCCTTGCTTTTAACTCTCTCTGCATAACAAATGAGACAGGTTCTTATCCCAGCCCTTTCACAGGCTGCCACTACATATTCAGTCACTTCACTGCCAGTTTCTCATTGCTTTTAAAGCACTTTAAGACACAATGTGTATGAAAACCGCTGTATAAATGCTGATGATGATTCTTCTATTTTGTGTAAATCAGTGCTGTAATGTATTTTTGTGAAGATTATTCAGGCTACTTTCTGTGTGCTCCTTGATAAAGGATTTCAACATTTTCCCTACAAAACTGGTAAAGCTCACTCAACTGTAGTTGTTTAGCTCTTCCTTGTTACTGTTTCTGTAAACAGGTATGACTGGTGCCTCTTTCCAGTCTTGTGGAGCCTCACTTGAGATAATGGAAAGTTGCTGAAGTGATTATAATTACTGGTGACCCCCTTTGCCACATGGTTCACAAGGCTCTGTCAAATGCCGTAACAACTCGAAAACCGGTTATTACGGTATTCTGAAAATGTTCTTTTAGTACCAGTGTCAGTCGCAGTTTGTGTGCCACCTCATTGGCTGTTACTCTGTGTGGGTGGGCCAAACAGAAAAAGAAACATGGCAGCTCCGTTTTTCTGTAACTGACAAACTGCACAGATCCTTTGCCTTTCCCGGTCATGTCACATAATTTTTTTTATATTTTACAGTATTTATCTGGTTGATCCTGCCGTTCATACCCTTCGAGCGGGGCGAGACAGCGGCTGCCTGGGGAATGAACCGTGGCTCACAGCTGTCTTTGCGGTTCACCGTGTAATTAATAACAACAACAAAAAAAAACTAAAATTAAAAAAGAAGAATGCCTACTGAAAGAGAGAGAGAGAGAGAGAGGCAGAGTGTGTGTGTGTGTGTGTTTCTCTCTCTGACAGCAGGGCTCCACTAACTTTGGCATCACTTGTTGAGGGGAAAAAACTCCGTACACCAGTAATTATAAAAAAATAAAGGCTATGCAACTGTGTTGTTATGGGTTTATTTTTAACACACTCTTGGTGTGTGATGACCTCATAAACCTCTTGAGCTTCACTCTGAAGGTTTATGGGTCATCACACACCTCAGGTATGTAAAAAAAAAAAAAGCCATAACACACAGCTACATAGATATTATTCTCTATATGTAGTATAGAGGCAAATTCATGTCCTGTCTCGTTCAATATCCTCGGATGTAACCAGTCTGATCCAGCTGCTTTCTTTGCATTGAATGCTCTTAGTTTTGATTCCAGATCTATAACTGTGAACACAATATTTCCTCTCCCCCATCTCAGGCGTGCCTGCTTCTCCAAAATCCTGCTCATCGTTGATGATGGATGTAAAATATGTATTGATTCCTTCGTGATCAGTCACCAGTAGTTTTTAAAAGAACTAGGCTGACCAAAGACCCAGAGGTAGCATAACGTCTTCTGACGCAAGTGCATCTGGTGTAAGAGTGAGCCTAGGTCATCCGTAGATGGTTGGCTTATGGTCAGGTGTACTATTGGTGTCAGGACAGCATTTCATACTGTTGCATCGGTGACTCACTGTGGTGGGCTGTCCAGGGTTTTTAACCTTGGGAGGAAGCTGTCCACCTGCATGTTTTTTTTTTTTTTTGGCATGTGGAGAGCTGGCAGAGTGAGGGACAAGGGAAAATCTTCGGTGGGGAGTGGGGAACACATTCAGACTGGCCTGTACTGGGCTTTCACTGGTTGGGGTGGTCCAAGTGGTCCACACTTTGGGGAGTCGTGAGGCCTGAGCTTTACAGAGAAGGGAGAAAGTGGATGGAAAAAAAACATGCTTCTACCAACCTAAGTGTCTTGGCCTATGGGAGAACCACAGGCTACTAGCCAGTCTACAGCATGAATATTCTGGCTTACTTTTTGTGTTTCTTCTCTTTTCATAGGTTACAGATCAGCAGTGTACTAACAGCAAAGTATCCGTCAAGCCTGCCTAATTCTGAACTTTCTCCTCTCCTGAACGTCCTGCACCAGCTCTTCTGTCAGCAGAGGCGTGGGGAAAGAACTCCCTATGTATTGAGGTGCCTCACCGAGCTGGCCATTTGTCAGAGTAAGAAGACAACTCTACGAGCTGGACAGAGACTGGACCTGCAGAAGCTCTGGACCAAGATATGGGCCATTACACTTCGTAGCATAAGTTCTCAGCAAACCGAGGCAGAGGGTTTTGGATTATTAGGTGCTATCATTAGGGGCGGCCTGGTTGCAGTAGATAAAGAATTCTGGAAGATCTTTTCAGGAACTGTATGTAAACCTTCTAGGTAAGTAATATCTGTACACACATTATAGCCTTTCAGTGTGTGTGGAAACATGTAGCTAATCTCCTGGGAGATTCTGTAATAGTGAATCAGTTTACATGTATTTATGAGCGGCTGGGATCATAGTTGTTTATCTGTAAGACATTTACATTTTATTAGCAGTGATAAATACACATATATTGTTTGTATTTCATAAATATGCAATATATCATGTTCAGTACTATTTTTTAAATATTGTAACATTGTTGACTCCGTAGCACTGAGCAGTAGGGGACTGCAGTGGCATGCTGGCGACCCACATTTACACCCTGAGCTCAGGACATCTGAAGCATAAATTGGCACTGAAGTGTCAGAACATTCGGGTGGTCGGAGCTTGGCACAGTGCCATAGTAGTGACTCTTGGTGGCCACATCCATGGTGGAGGTGCCATTGATGGTGTGCATGTGGGTGGACGGAGGGGCTCTGCAGGCATAATAATGCAAACAGCCACTTCAGCATGCAGGATGACTGCCTTTGAGTCCTCCCATGAGATTCCTCCCCAGCACACTGCTGTTGTCCATTCTAAGCTGGTATCTTGGATCCAAACAGCACTTCCTTATGTGATGGCTGCAGGAATGGGACCCCTGGCTGAAATAAGCTGAACTCTTATGTTGATGGGAGGACTGGAGGTAGGAGAAGGACTGCAGCAGTGAGGCATGAGACCAGAGGGCTACGTGCCCTGAAGGAGGGAGTTGCGGGGGCAGCTAAGGGAGTAGCAAACCAAATATATATGTTGTAACATTAATATATATAGATTTTTTTTTAAATTAAGATATTTGTTTCAAGCAGCTTGTAATTTGATATCTCAGAGCTGTAAACCTGAGAATAAAATGAATGCACTCAGAACTAACCAATCACTGGTCAGTTTTGAAACATCTTTCCTTTGTGCATTTGCTGTGTACTAGCAGCCTACTCTTCAATAGTTTTCTGATGCTGTGCTAAGTTTTTTTTTTTTTTTCCCTGTAGCCCTGCAGCTCTGTGCCTGTCATGGGCACTTGCGAAATGTGTTCTTCCTGAACGACTGGAGGTTGGGATTAAACAAAATGTGACGTGCGATGGAGATGGAGACTGTTCCCTGAGGGAAGCCATTCTGAAATGGTTACTATCCTATCAGATGGATGAAGACGCTGAGGAAAATGCAGATCCTCCTCCTGTTATTTGCAGGTTGGTCATTTTATGAACAGAAACTTTCACAAACTTCTTTTGTAGAAAAACAATAAAAACACAGAGAGCTTCCATTCTTGGATACCCAACTAAGAACTCTAAACTCTATAAGTGTTGCTTCTCTACAGGGATTAATGGCCATCAAGCATGTAAATATGTTGCTAGGCAAGAGTCCTAAAATTGCTACCCTCTGTTATCTGTAAACAATGAAGATATATGTATCTTTTTATATAGATGTAGCTACTTACCCCTGGAGCCGCCACCTTTGTCTACCATCAGGCCTTGTACTGGGGAGCCCCCAGACATGTCATCGGCTCCTGTCACCACAACAGGTGGTGGGGATCACCGCTGAGTGGGACCAGAGAGTGCTGGCTGCCGTCATAGTAGCAGCTTGGGGGGGATGTAGGGATTTTCCATTTTCTCTCTGGTCCCACAGTCTTCCCTCCACCAGCTAGGCTCCTGGCCGTGCCTTACAGACGTTGCAAACACGCAGAGAAATCCCTGTGGGGGATGCAAACTCATTGGCCCACCACAGGGGTCACTGCAGCTGCAGCAGTTGGTGCCCTCCTTCCCCAGCGCCGCCCCAGCCCCCCTTTCCAGGCCTTATAATCCAGCTTCCGAGTCCATTCCCAAACCTAGGTACCAGCGTTCAGAGCTTGACATGCTCCCCAGTAGACCATCAGGTGCCCTCAATAAAGGTATGTTTATTAGAAATACTAAAACAGGTGGCTGGCTCGTTGGCGCAGCGGTTGAATTTCCAACTGCGACGCTGGCGACCCGAGTTCAGGAACGGACCTGGGTCGCTGGATGGCCGGCCGGGGGGAGAAGGATAAAGCATCCTGTGGACTGCTCTGCTTCTCTGGGGGGAAGGCGGGGAAGTGCCTGGCGTGAGACGGACCCCTGGCGGAGGCCAGGAGTCACACAGCTACCGGCGCTAGCATGCACTGGAAGCGAAGTGGATGCTGCACGTCATTGCATGTCCCCACCTCCCGGAGGAAAAAATGGAAAAAAGAGGGGTGGGTCCTCCATCTAAATGAAGCCCTCCCCGGGCTTCAATTAGCCACCGTCGCCAGCAGCACTCCCAACTAGATGCTGGTTCAGCTGCACTGGAATTAGGGGAACCAGTGCCGCGGCCCCACCCTCCGGGAGGCAGGCCAGGGGTGACTGGGAGGATGCGGGCAATTGACGGTTGGTGGGAGCCTGGGGGCCATGACCAGGGCAGAAGTCAGACAGATGGACCTATCAGAAGGAAAAAAAAGAAGTATTGAGACAAGATAGCACCTTGGAGATAAAAAAAAAAAAAAAAACATTTATGAGGAGGCTCTGTGTTACTGGGCCTTCATATAGCACATAACAGCTATCAGTAAAGCAGTAATTGCACAGTACTTTATGTAGAATCGTTAGAAAACCAGGGAACACACTTGGGACCTGGGAGTGCTGTAGTGGCAGTGCCCTCAAATGTGGGGGGAACATAGAAACAAACTTTGACGGCAGCTAAGGACCACTTGGCCCACCTAGTTTGTCCATTTTTCTACCTATTGGATAAGCTGCAGATCGTAGTTATTCAGCAGCCTACTTCCTCCTACCTCCACTATATTTGCCTTATGTCGGTCCCATGCATTCTTGACTCACCCCCCCCCACACCACTGTTTTTGACCCCACGACCTCCTCAGGAAGGCTGTTCCATGCATCCACCACCCTCTCTGTGAAAAAATACTTCCTCACATTGCCTGTGAGCCGTCCCACCTCTATCTTCAAATTGTGCCCCCTTGTTCTTGCACATCTCTTTTTCTGAAATATGCTACCCTCTTGGACTTTGATGATTCCCTTGAGGTACTTGAAAGTTTCTGTCATGTCCTCCCTCTTCCCTTCTTTCCTCAAGGGTATACATATTAAGCTCTTTTAGTCTCTCTTCGTATGGCTTCTGGTGCAGACCCTGCACCATTTTAGTTGCCCTCCTCTGGACTGCCTCCGTCCTATGTTCTTGTGGAGATGGGGTCTCCAGAACTGCATGCAGTACTCCAGATGGGGTCTCACCAACTGTCTGTACAGGGGGATGACAACTTCCTGTTTTCTACTGGTGATGCCTCTCCCTATGCATCCCAGAATACCCCAGCCTTCCTTACTGCCTTCACACATTGGTTGCCTACCATAGGGTCATCTGATATGAGTACTCCCAAGTCCTTTTCCATTTTTATGTTGTATCTCCCCCCTTCCCAAAAATTGTGTACTCTTCCCCTGGGTTTTTGTTTCCCAGGTGCATTACTTTGCACTTCTTTGCATTGAAACTAAGCTGCCATACTCTTGACCATTGCTCCAACCTTGCCAAGTCTCTTCTCATCCTTTCCACCCCTCCTTGTGTATCATCCCTGTTGCAGTTATTTGTGTCATCTGCAAAGATGCATGTTTTTCCTTCCAGCCCCTCCACAGTGTCACCTATAAAGACATTAAAGAGTACCGGTCCCAGTATTGAACCCTGCAGTGTCCCAGTAGTAACTCCCCTTTCTCCAGAGTGTTCTCCGTTTACTATTACCCTATGCATCCTGTTGTCCAGCCAATTTGTTACCCAGGCTACCACTGCGGGACCCACTTCCAGGCTGGCTACCTTGTTTATTAGTCTTTTGTGTGGTACTGTGTGAAATGCCTTGCCAGTGTCTAAATAGGGCTCATCTACAGTCCTTTCCTGGTGTACTACTTTGGTCACCCAGTCAAAGAAATCTATTAGATTCATTTGACATGACCTTCCCGCTGTGAATCCATGCTGCCTTGGGTCCTGTGTCCCGCTGGCCTCTAGGTACTCGTCATTTATTTTTTCAGACGTGATTCCACCATTTCTCCTACCACTGAGGTCAAACTAACAGGTCTCTAGTTTCCTGCCTCTGTCTTGTTCCCACTTTTGTGAAGGGGGATCACATCTGCCCAAGGGTTTGGCAGTTGAAATTCAATGCAAAGAAGTGCAAGATAATGCATATGGGGCACAAAAAAAACCCTGGCACAATATATCAGTTGGGGGTGAGGATATAGCATGCACCAAGCAGGAAAGGGATCTTGGGGTTGTCATCTCTGATGACCTCAAGGTGGAAACAGTGTGACAAGGCATCAGGTAAAGCAAATAGGATGCTGGGATGTATAGGCAGGGCATCACCAGCAGGAAAAAAGGAGGTCATAATTCCGCTATACAAGACACTAGTGAGGCCCCACCTGGAGTACAGTGTACAGTTCTGGAGACCATCCACGTAAGGACATAGACAGGGTAGAGAAGGTTCAGAGGAGGGCAACAAAGATGGTGCATGGATTGCATCACAAGTCCTATGAAGACAGGTTGAAGGAACTGAACATGTACCCCTGGAGGAGAGGAGGGAGAGGGATATGATAGAGACATACAAGTATCTTACAGGGAGAAACAGGGTGCAGAGAAACACTATTTTAAGCGAAAAAGATGTTCCAGGACTAGAGGGCATGGGATGAAGTTGGAGGAGGACGATTCAGAGAAACATGAGAAGAATTTCTTCACAGAGCGAAGTGGTGGACAAGTGGAACACCCTGCCAGAGAAGTGGTGGGGGCTGAAACAATCACGGGATTTAAGAATGCATGGGATAGACATAAAGGAATTCTAGAGGTCAGGGGTAAGGGGAAACAGACTTCTAGGAAAACAAACTGAACTTACAAGCTCAAATGGGCAGACTGGGTGGGCCATAGGCCCTTATCTGCCGACACTGTCTATGTATCTATGTATCTATGTAATACCAGTGTACAGCCTGTGAGTCAGTTATCACTATCCTGTACTACTTGTTTTGGAATATTCCATGCTTTAAGACTGCAACCCCAAACTTTAACCATCGGCTTCTGGTATTTTCGAATGAAATATAATGTCAACTGTGACACTGAGAAAAAAGGAATAAAACCAACAGTACAGCGTTAGTAAAGCATTACGAGAAGGAGAGCCAGGGTAAGAAGACCTCTAAAAAATAAATTACGCCACACAGGATGCCATTTTATTACCAAACTGCGCCACACAGGACGCCATTTTATACCACCCTCACTCAGTACCAACCTCCATAAAAACGTTTAAATATCTTACTGACAGTTCTGCTTAACAGATATAAGGTCCTGTATCCAAGTAGGGTGATATAAAGTACCACAAGTAACAAGAGGTCTCTCTTTAGTTCTTGCCTTACTCCCTGTCTCCATCAAGAATCTTTATATTAAGGCATAGCTCATTGAGGATCCTCTTCCTCCGAGTCAGTGTCTTTCTCGGGCTGAGTAATCCCTCTCAGTTTTATCCACCAGTTTTGCTGCTGTTGCAGGTTCTGAAAATTGGTAAACTTTGCCCCCGTAGATGATCTTCAGACTTGTTGGCATCAGAAGAAAATGATGTATTCTTAGTTGCCACAGCCGAGGTCTTACCCCATCAAATGCCTTACATCTCTGTCTGATGGCATAGCTGAGGTCAGAACGTGCGCTGGGGAATCTTGCCAAATGAGTGGGCCCTTTTGCTTTGCCTCCTTTAGGATGCTGTCCCTTCCTTTCTCAGATCCCAAAACCACCAAGATCATATGAGCCTGGGTCCCGCCCGCTGCCATCTGAGGTCTCCCTCCTCGTGTTTTTCTTCAGTATGCTCTGTGTATTGACAACGAATCACTTCTCTCTAGAGTGTCCTTAAGCCATCCTTCCATGAAAACATGGATATCCTCTCCCTCTGCAGCCCATTCCTAGGATCCAAGGATTCTCAGATGTGTTGCCCTCATGCCGTTTTCAGGATTTTCCAGGTGCCTTCTCAGCAGAACATTTTCCTTCATGAGACCTGTTGTGACTGTCAAGGCCTTGTCCACTGTTTTGGCTGCCCCTTTTGCTTCCTCTTCAACCGCTCGTACCTTTGTGTCGATCACCTGCATTGCCGTTGCATATTCCTCCACCTTCTTATCTAGAGTTTGAATGGCTTTCAGTAGTGCTGCGTTCGGCAGCTGGGTTGGATCAGTTATGGGGAGGTCTTGTTCCCTGCTTGGGCCTGGACCCACTTCTTTGCGTTTAGCGCCTTCTCCACTCACTACATTCTTTGGTCGGACCATCTTTTTCCCAGTTCCTCAGGTTTGATAATTTTGATCTCAAAATATTCCGCTCAGTAAATGCCTTCGAAAGCTTCTTTCCAGTTTTGCAAAAATAATGATTTTTACCAGAATTAACCCAAGAACTAAGGTCCACGGAGCTTAGAATTTTTGCTGCACACAGCTGGGCTGCTGGTCACATCCCCCGGGAGGAACATAGCTTAAAGATATTCAAACGAATCAGCACTTCTGGTGGAGCTGCCGTGGTGTGGATGTGAAGTATATGCCACGCCTAGAACTATGGTTACAGGTGAGTAAGCTATTTATTATGCCCACATATGGTAACTAATTTAAAGAAGGTCCATTTCTTGCCCCCCCCCCAATAGATCATATCACAGTATGTTCATAAGTGACATAGGGGAAGGTATCCAGGGAAAATTGTTTCTCTTTGCTGATGAGTCACAGCTGTACGGCAGGGTCAATCATGAGGAGGGGTGTAGGAGCTCCAAAAAGACCTTGAGAAACTAGAGAGATGGTCTGTGGTCTGAGATTCAGCACTTAGGGAGACCAAATCCACACACAGGTTACTGAATGGGAGGGGTTAAACGGACCTCTTCTATAGAGGAGAGAGATCTGTGGGTCATAATCAGTGATTCCCTCAAGCAAACGAGTTGGTGAGCAACCGAGCATACAGCAAGGCATTGAGGATGTTGGGGTGTATAGGGAGGTACTTTCTCTTTTTTTGGAAAAAACATGATAAAAACTGTAAACTACCCCAGCATTTCAGATTCAGTAGAAACACTGAAGAACATTGATGCTCCTTTAACAAACCACAAAATGAAACAAAACTACAACGGGGGCCTCATAAGGTCAATATACCAAAAACAAAACTGTACTGTAGTAACTACTACTGTGGGTGCCTCATAAGGCCAGTATACCACAAGGAAAACTGCAAATAGCAACATGGTCCAGTAGGGGGAGAGCTGTTTACTGGACATTTATTCCATCATTTCTAAATATATAAACCACTTTTTCATATTTTAAACACTTGAAAATTAAAATAAAAAATTATAGGACCATAATGCACTCCAGGGTGTGCATCAGGTTAAAACAACACATATCCCAAGTGGCCATATGCCTCACAACACACATGGGGCTTACATCAGTTTAGCTTGATGCACATCTTGTTGTATGTTGTTGCTTACTTAAATGCTGCTTGTATTGTTATTGGATGCTACCAGAAAAATATTAATAATAAAATAACCTAGGCTGTAAATTTTCAAGAATCTTTAAATGGTCCAGTGCAAGGTTGGGGGTGGAACTGACAGTATGTCTGAAAAAAGTGAAGACAAAATGTAATGTAAAATTGTGGTAAACAATTTTGCCTTCTTTTGTTTCAGGGATTTTCCTCACCTTGTCGTTTCGAAAATTCTTGTGAGCTTGACTATGAAGGACTGTAGATCCGGAATAGAGTTTCTAAATCCATTCTCCAGTGAGGAGTAAGTCACTGTGTTTCTGTTTTCCTTGTTTTGCTCCACATTGTCTCTGGGCTCTTCTTTTACTGCTAGATTAAAGAGAACCCTTCTTAATAATACAGGCTAGAAACAGGGAACATCTTTTTCAAATATTAAAAGGCTCTTGTTAGTTGAACCCTGGCATCAGTCAGTACCAAAACTCGATTTAAAGCCAGGAATCACATTTGAAAAAAACTATCCATTCAGGTGACTGGAGTGTGCCCCTGTGCTCTCGCCCTATAAAGATGCCACAAATTGTCGGAGTGCGGGGGTGGATGAGAGAGTCAGGAAGTGGAAAGGGATTGTGTGACCTGCACCTTGGGGTCAAATTGCGATCCCGTCTTTTCGTTTGGGGGCTATTTAAAAAACTGGGCAAGCAGCCTGGAGGAGCTCCTGATAAGGTAAGAGAGTGCCCTGTGTCTAGTGTTTATCATTAAGAAAGATTCTCTTTAAACATCCTTCCTACTGGACGGACACACACCCCACTGTGATATTATCATGGAACACTGCCTCGGCATCATTCACTCTTGTGTCAGATCAGGGACAAGTAACATGCAGTAGCCCTATTGTACTTCTTTTTGAACAGTGCATCACAACTCTTGGTTTTTCAGCAGTTTCAGTTTTTTTATATTTTATTGTTTTTATAAGATGGTCTTAAAAATGTATCCACAGCAGAAATAAGAGACGTATATCTTACAGTACCACAGTCTTATTGTAGAATACTTTGTTGTGCTGCTTAGGTTGTTACATCATTTGGGGAGTTACAGTGATATATTTGGATAAAACCAAAAAATTTCCAATAGATCATAAATCGTAGACCACCAAATATTATAACAGAAGTGGACCCTATGCATCATAATAAAGCGGGACACATAAGAATACAGGCTTAAATGGGACAGGAAATTTGTGCTAATTGGTAACAATTAATGTTCCTGTTTACAGCAGTGAAATTCGTACCTCCAAATCATCCATATTTAACTGTACAAGAATAAACACCGATATGAAAAAAGTACAGTTGCGTAAGAACTTACTGTAACAGTAGATCTTCGAGAGGAGCTCTTGCAGCAGGTAATACCATTAGGATTAAGGCCGCCAGGCGTTAGGACCCCACAGAAAAATCTTCTAGCTAGCAGTCTGTGGCGGGAGACCGCCTCAGACGTCGACTCCACCCCAACGTCAGATGTGGTATTAAGGGGCTGTCCTCCTGCCCCACCTCAGTTCTACAACCAGAGACCTGGCTGAAAAACAGATGAAGAACTGAGGAGGATCTCCCATCCCCAAAAAGAAGATATGAAATTTGTCCCCGGGCGCAGGTGGGTGGGAAAGCCCCCTGGAAGGCACTTTGCCGAGGCGCTAGGGGTTCTCACACGGTGGATTAAAACTCATTTTCTAGTTTGAATCTTGAAGTTTTGTGGTTCTTGCAGTTTTGGAGCGCAGCTTGGTTTGTTTGTCAAATATTTCGGGTCTGCCGTCCCTACTGTTGCGACCCCCCTCCCCCTCTCGAGCACAGTTTCAATTTTTTTCTTTTTTTGGATGGGAAAGCCACCTGCTGCAAGAGCTCCTCTCGAAGATCTACTGTTACGGTAAGTTCTTACGGCACTACTATCTAACTTCGAGGGGGAGCTCTTGCAGCAGGTAATGCCATTAGGACTGAGTCCCAAGCAATGCCCAAGAAGAGACCCAGGTCAGAAGGGTGGAGGACAAAAAGCTGTATAGAAATTAGGAGAGAAGTCCCTGAAGGATTGCTAGGCTGAAACCTGCTCTCCTTCTGGAAGCAGTGTGCAGACTGTAGTGCCTCACAAACGTGTGCAGCGAACTCCAAGTAGCGGCTACACACAGGTCTGCTGATGAAACGTTCCGAAGGGCAGCGAAGGATGTCGCTATCCCTCTGGTGGAATGACCCCTAACCGATCCCGGTAAGGATTTGTTGTGGTGCTGGTAGCAGAAAGTGATGCAATACACTAGCCACTTAGGTAGTATTTGCTTTGTGACTGGTGCTCCAAGCTTTCTGTGGGCAAAGGAGACAAACAACTGGTCTGTCTTTCTGGCGGAACAGGTCCTGGCCAAATAGTAACGCAAAATTCTGTGTACATTCAGAGTGTGTAACAATGCCTCCCCTCTGTTAGAGTACTCTGGGTAGTAAACTGGTAGTTGGATGTCTTGGTTCAACGTGAACTCAGACACTATCTTTGGTAAAAACTTAGGATTTGCATGCAGGGCTGCTCTGTCCCTGTGAAAAATAAGATATGGCTCTTTACACATCAGAGCCTGTAGCTTGGAAATCCTCCGAGCTGAGATAATGGCAACTAAAAATAAAGCCTTCCAAGAAAGAAGGCGTAGCTCGCAACTTGTGGCTGGTTCAAAGGGGGGGGGCAAGGTGAGCTTTTCTAAAACAAACAGGAGAGCCCAAGGTGGCACTGGATGTCTCTTGGGGGGTTTAATATGCAAGATGCCTCTTAGAAAGGTCTTGCAGATGTCCAGCTGTGCTAGTGTCTTTCCATTCATTGGTGCATAGTAAGCTGACAGAGCCCAGAGATGCACCTTGATGGACCAGTAGCTGAGGCCCAAGTCTGACAGGTGAAGTTTTTTGGATTCAGGGTCTGGTCGCTGGGCACTCATGTGACGTGGTTGTTGTGCCCTGCCATGGGCAGCCGTCAGGACCATGGAGTCTGCCTTCGGGTGTTTGCCCAAGAAAGGTTCCCCTTTTGGAGTCTTATAGAGACTGTCTGCTTTGCGTGGCACTGCAGTCATAATGGCTGGATGTCTCCATGTTGATCTGGTTGCATCCTGAAAGGGTTCTGCCAGTGGGGGGATGACCAATGGATTAGGGTTAGTGGCCCACAAAAATATTGCCAAGCTGCACCTTGTTTGGTTTGGTTCCTTTGTGTCGTACTGGTATAGTGCCTGTATGTACCACATAATATCCAAAAAGGATAAGTCATCCAGGGGTGACCTTGGCGAGTCCCTTGGATTAGGAGATGTGATGGGCAGTTTGTCCTCTGAGGAGTCTGAAGAAAAATCTCCGGCATCCTCCCCTGAAGATGATGGCGGGTATCCGCTCAAGGATGGGACTGACGACGGGTGTCTTTTTCTGGCGCCCGACCCAGGCGTCTGCCTACTTTCATCGGGTGGCGGAAGTTCCTTCAGCCGCTGAGGTGATTGATCCCTAGGCGGTGGCTGGACCAGGGATGGATTCCTGGATTTAGGGAGAAGATCCTCTTTAATGATGTTCCACCAGGCATTTAAGAGGACTCCCACCTCGGCCATTGGAACAACCAGTGGTGGGGGGCGTCTGGTTTGAAGTGCCGGAGAGCCCAGGCGTCTGATTTTGAGGCACTGGCGTCTGGTCCTCTGTGGGTGCCTCCAGCGTCAGATCCATGCTGTCTGATGGTTTGATGTCCGGTTACCTTGGAGGAGGCTGTTGGGCGTCTGGTGTCCCTGTCTTCAGGGTTTCAGTCGCTAGGGCCGATGGCCGGTCCTTCAAGGCCAACGGCCATTCTTTGGCCGGTGGTGCCTGCTCCTTCTCCAACGCAGAGTCAGAGTGTCCGGTGGTCTGCCTTCCGTCGGAGACGGACAACACCCGTTTCTCGGGGAGGCGTCTGGTACCTGACGACCTCCAGGAGTTTGCTGAATTGTCCAGTTTCTTGTGCTTCTCGGATGACCCAGAGTGCTAGCGGGCGCCGGACTTGGTGGATTTGCTCGAAGCTAACACCTGTCCCTCATGGGTCGACCCATGTTTGTGGGGTCAGTGGGCCAAGGGGACCTGGGCGGATGACTGCCCCTGGAAAGAAGACTCCCTACCGTTAACGTGCAGCAAGATGGTCGACTTCTTGTGGGTCTCCCTCGAAACTGCCTTGGTACTTGGGGGGGACAGACTCTGACCTCCCGCCGAAGGTAGAGGTAGTAGACGCCCGGTGAGGGGACTTTGGGCAGTACTCCGATCTGGCTCTCTCCTTCTCCCGGTGGTAGTGTTTCCCTCCTGATCTCTTCTCTTTGGGGGGAGACTCCCTGGCTGAGGAGGACAAACTGTGTCCTGATGGGGCCCTCTTCATGGCGGCTACTTGCTGCTCTAGTGGATAGACCTTCAAAGTGTTGGTGTGGCGAATCCTCATTTTATTATTAAACTTCTGGCAATGCAGGCAATCGTCAGGCTGGTGGTCTGAGCCTAGGCAGATCAGGCAGGCAGAGTGGCCATCTTTTGCCGGGATCTGCTTCCCGCATGCACACTTAGATTTTCGCCGCTGTGTCGATGAAGACATGCACTTAGCTAGTGAAAAAATGCAAGGAAAAAATACAATTTTGAGAAAAAACAGCACGAAGCGTGGGAAAAAGGCGGTCAGCTGCAACTATGGCATCCGTGGGTCCGATGTTAGCGGACTGACGGGGAAAAAAAAACTGAGGTGGCGCCGGGGGACTGCCCCCTTTATAGCAAGTCTGACACCGGGGTGGAGCTGCGTCGGGGGCGGTTCCCTGCTATAGACTCATAGCTAGAAGATTTTTTCCGTGGGGTCCTAGCGGCCTTAGTCCTAATGGTATTACCTGTTGCAAGGTCCTCCTTGAAGTGAGATATGTGCTTTCAGTTGTTTTCTTTTTATGGACAACATGCTGCACAGCTCTTTTCATGGAGCCTGTAGTTTTGAGATTTTATACTATGCCATGGTTTGTGTACACAATGCTGATTTCTAGGGATTTAGATATAGTTTACTTAACCACACATAGGTAGTCTCCCTTTAAGAGCTGAATTTTCTGGACAGTCTTTAAGCAAAGCTCCTTCCATCACCAGAGTGGTATATCCCTTGGCTCCGCTCCATGATGTTATGTCTTCCTTCCTACTGGAAGAATCGGGTCTCCTCCTTCGCAGCTCTGCTTGCGCTGTAGGCCCCCAAAAAATTAAGTGCACCATTTAGCTAACTTTTTTCTTCAAACCTTTCAAATCTCTTTAAAGTATATCTTCGGTTCTGTCTCCAAAATTGACTCCATGGATCTTGGGGATTCTAAACTGGCTCCTGGTTTCAAGTGTCATGTCTAGTGCAACCAGAAAATGGCATGGGTGGATGCGCATGTATTGTGCATCTACTGCCTCGCTGACCAGCTCAACATCCCTGGCTTTGGTCTGTGCCAGACTATGCTTCCTTCCTCCCCAGCAAGTCTAAAGGATTTGCGCTCAACCAGAATGCTGGTGGTGCCTCTGTGGGTACTAGCTATACTCAGATGTACTAAAAAACAAAGAATGGTGAACTCTCAAGGACAAATAGAACTTGAGACAGCTTTAAAGTGCAATATAAACATGTTCTTTATTACAGAGGACCAAAGAGACACACTGGACTAATCCCCAGTGCTGCGGTCAAAGGACCTTCATCAGGGGAACTCCTGACGAAGGTCATTTGACCAAAGTATGGGGATTTGTCCAGTGTGTCTCATTGGTCCTGGTAATAAAGAACACATTTATATTGCACTTTAAAGCTATCTCAAGTTCTGTTTGTCCTCAAGAGTGCATCATTCTTTGTTGTTTTTTATGCTTCCTTCCTCCCTTGAAGACCGCTACGCCCATCTTCTTCTTGGTCGGCTAGCCGAACGGGACCCTCCAGTGAAGTCAAAGCAGGCATGTAAGGCTGCCCTTGTGGCCATGGGTTTCACTGCCCAGATGGCAGCCATGGAAGAGGCAGCAGGTAAGGCTGTGATGGGTACCTCATCGGTCTCTGCGCTGCTGTTGTTGAGGGGCCAGTGTTGGCCCAGTCTTTGCTGGAAAATGTTGAGAAATGTGCAGAACCCTCCAGACCTTAGGGAAGAGACCTGCCTGCCACAGTAAGGTAAAGAAATGGAAAAAGTCTCACCATCAGACGTGGGAATGGGAAAAGACACACTCTTCCTTCTCCTTCAACTCTGCAGACCGTTCGACAACCTTCAGCCGAACCTGTGGTTGAGGGCCAGGCTGCTAGCCTCATGGTGCCCTGTCGATCTTGCTGGTCTCAGCATTGGTTGACCAGTCAGTTGAGATTTTTATCGACCCTGCTGACCCATTGTCAAAGGGATTGGTGATGACTCAATCTCCAGGACCCCGGTCGTGTCTGGCCTCAACTATGAGGTCCAGGAGCAGTCAGCAAATCCGACTGTCTCTTTTCAGGAGTTGTCTCCCTCTGGGATTGAACAGTTAAACCCTGTGCGGGTAGTCTATACTGCCCAGTTGGCTGTATCTCTTCGGTGTCGTCAGTCCCATTGACACCAGAGGTCTAGGTTGAGGTCAAAGGATTCCTTGCACTCTTGGTCTCACTCAACTGGAAGGTGGTGTCTGCACTCCTCTTCAAACAACATGAAGTCTTGCTATATTATAGACATTAGCAGTTTGATCCAGCTCTAGAACTGCCCCGGAGTGAAATGGTTAAAACCATTCCAAAATAGAATTTTGGCACGAGAGCAGCTCTATCTGTGTCTTTTCAAACTTGAACTGTCAGATTCTTTACTCTGCCTCAGTGAACAGTCGCTCCGGAGATTTCTCCTTCTGCTCGGTTCATTTCTCGGTTTAAAAGTGTTTTCTCGGTTGGATTTAACGAGAATAGTTTTATTTTAACACCTAAAACCGTTCGGTTCAAGCTCTATCTGTGGTAACCGTAAATAAATGAAGGTTTGTCTGTGTGGAACTTGTAAGTTATCGGTTCGGTTTTGAACCGATCAGTGGGTTTAAAACTCATTTAAAACTAAAAGTTACTATTTTAGAAGTCTTGGTTCCGGTTCTTATGGGTTCTAAAAGCGGATTTATTACGTTTTTTCCAATACCCGTGACCACGGTTAGGAACCGATAAGGAGTGTCTTGCCTGGCACTGCCGCGCAAAGGGCAAGTTTTTGGTTAGGCTGGCATTATGTCTGAGAAACCCAAAAGAAAACCGGCCCACTGGTTTCAACACTGTGATGTTTGTGGGAAGTCTTTGCCAAGGCTGACCCACACACCACATGTGTTTATTGTCTGGGGTTTGACCACCTCCAGTCAGACTGCCAGGTATGTAAGATTTCCCTGCAGCCACCCTGGAAAAAGATTGGGCAGGCTCAGGAGCGAGGTAAAGTCCGCTGACCGGATGGCCAGCCGGTTCGGTGCCAACCGAACCAGAGGGATACCCTCTGACCAGGGCCAGACTTCTCGGCAAAGAAAAGCTGGTTCTGAGGAACCAATTCCAGTAAAAAAACAAGAAAATCAGCAGGTCTGGAGTCCAAATTCCTTCTCCAACTGCTGCAGAGATAAAAAGCCATACAAATTGTCCAGTCACTGTCTCAGGGTCCGTCCGAACCACCACTATCTGGTAAAAGGTCGGTTCGTCCGGTCCCAGTGGTTCAGGATTATGATATTGAGGAATTTTATGAACCAGAGGAGGGGGAGGAGGATTATGAACAGTATGAATGTGGCTGGGAAGGTCTGGGTGTGCCCATTGAACGGACATCTCCCCAGACAGACCTTAGAATCTCCCCTATGCTGTCTGAGTCCCCATCTCATTTTATGTTTTATAAAAAAGTTGCTGAAACCCTCCAGCTTCCTTTAGAAGAGGCTGTGGATGAGCAAGAGGAGCCTGATTTTGTAGAAATGATGGATATTCCAGAGTCTAGGAGATTGTCTGTTCCTTTACATAAGTCTTTTAGGAAACAAACAATTAAAATTTTAAAAGCTCCTAATTCTGTGCCTCCTGTAGATAAAAAGATGGACAGAAGGTATACATTGTCAGGCCCTGATACAGAATTCCTTTCTCAGCAATGCAGTCATGTTGGGGTAGTTCAGGCTGCTGCCTGTGATAAAGCTAATATTCCCTTGGCTTCACATCCTCCTGACAAGGATTCCAGGAAGATTGATGCCATGGCAAAAAAAACAGTATATGGCAGCCTCTCTGGGACTCAGGCAAGCAAATTATATGGCTTATGTAGCTAGGTATCAGAAATCTAGATGGGATACTGTTATGCAATTGGCCAAGGAGGCCATGGCCAGCTGGCTAGTGAACTAGAACAGGTGGCTGCTGATGGCATTGAAGCCTCTAAGGTTCAGTTTCATGCTGCTGTGGATGTTAATGATGTTTCCTCTAGGGTCATGGCCACATCTGTAGCTTTTCGTGGGTTGGCCTGGCTCAGGTGTACTAGTTTGTCACAGGATACCCAGACTAAGGCTATGGATTTTCCTGTGGTGGGAAATTCTCTGTTTGGAGAGCAGACAGAGAACTACATGAAGAAGATGGATGAATATAGGACTACTTACAAGAGTGCCCAGGCTAAGGAGCGGCAAGCCACTCCTCAAAGGCATGCCCCCAGGGGTAGGGGCAGGCCTTTTCACAGGCCTTTCTACCAGACTCAGGCCTCCTCTGCCTATGCTCAGAGGGCTTCTTCAGAGGCAGGGCAGGCGAGGGGTGGGCAGACCTGCTCCCACCCCCAGCCTAAAGCTCCTAAGAAACAGACACCCTGATGGGGTGCCCAGGGCCGATTCTCCTGTACCAGTGGTGGGCAGGCTGGCTTACTTCAGTCAGAATTGGGCTTCTTTAACCTCAGACAAGTGGGTTCTGGAAGTAGTAAGCCAGGGTCTGGTTCTCAGCTTCAAAAGTTTCCCAAGTTGAGAAGCAGACTTTTCTACCTCAAGTGCTTCAGAGACCCTCGCTCTGGAAACAGAGGTCTCATCCCTGTTAGCTCTCAGAGCAGTAGAAAGGTTCCTCCCTGCATCAGGGCAGGGGTCTGTATTCAGATACTTCCTTACTCCAAAAGACAGGAGAGTGGGGCCCATTTTAGATCTCAGATATCTGAACAAGCATCTTTTGAAACCAAAGTTCAAAATGGTAACTCTGGCAATGATTTTACCTTCCCTAAGGCCAGGGGACTGGCTAGCCTCCCTGGACCTCAAGGATGCCTATTTCCATGTCCTAATCAGAAGATCCCATCGAAATTACCTCAGATTGAACTGCCCTCAGGTCATTACCAGTTCAGAGCAATGCCCTTGCCTTACCTCTGCTCAAGGGTATTCACAAAGTGTCTAGCAGTGGCAGTGGCCCACTTAAGGAGGCAGAGGATTGCTGTTTTCCTATCTAGACGACTGACTCATTGTAGGCCAGTCCCCAGAACAGGTAAAATCTCACCTGCAGGTCACCCAGCAGCTTCTCACCTCCTGGGTTTTCTGCTAAACCTACCAAAGTCGGTTCTGGAACCAGTCCAGGTACTCACCTTTATAGGGGCAGAATTGGACACAAAGCTAGCCAGAGCCTTTCTTCCCCCAGAAAGGGTAAGGAATTTAGTGGCTCTGGCCTCTTCTTCACTCTGCAGGTCTCTCGACCAGCAAGACACTTTCTGCAGCTCCTGGGGCACATGGCTGCATCCACAGCTGTTGTGCAGGGAGCCAGATTTCAGATGAGAGACATTCAGTTTCACTTGAGAACCTTTTGGTCTCAGAGAAGAGACCCCTTCCAAGTTGGTCCCAGTGACTGAACCTTGATCCTAGCTCTCCAGTGGTGGCAGGATCAGAGCAATTAAGGCGGGGTCCCTTCATTTCCCCTTCTCCGACTTGACTCTCACTACAGATGCTTCCCTTTGGGTTGGGAGCCACGTGGTAACCTTTCCACTCAGGGAGTTTGGTCCCCAGGAATCTCTCTGCTCACATCAATTTGCTGGAACTCAGAGCTGTCTTTTTAGCTTTTCAAGCTTTTTCTGCATCTGTCCCGACAAAGGTGATACAAGTCAGAACAGACAACACCACAACAATGTGGTACATCAACAAGCAGGGGCACTTCGGTCTTGGCCTTGTGCACGAGGCAATGAAGTTGTGGTCTCTGGCTATTCCTGAACACTTCCCTTAGCAGTTCATCTTCCAGGGAAGGACAATGTCCTAGCGGATGCCCTCAGCAGGTTTCCCAGGGCCATCACGAATGGTCCCTGGATCCTCAAGTGCTGAGGGATAGTTTTGCCAGGTGGGGCATCCTCAGATAGATCTTTGCAGCCCCAGACAATACAAACTTCCTCTGTTCTGTTGCAGGCCTCCAGTGCTGGGCTCAGTTCCCTGGATGCCCTTCTTCTGGATTGGGAGGAAGTTTCTCTATGCTTTCCCCCTTTCCTCTCCTATTCAAAGTACTAGTCAAAATCAGATCTCAGCCTTGCAGGGTGATTCTGATTGCCCGGATTGGGCCAGGCAGCCCTGGTACCACTCCTTCTGTCTCTGACAGTCCATCTTCCCCTGTGCCTCCCCAGGAATCACAATCTGTTGACTTGTGCCCAGGGAAGGGTTTGGTATCCGGACCTCAAATCCCTCAACCTCAAGGCCTGGCTCTTGAGGAGTTAGAGTTTGCTGATTTACACCTCTCTCAGGGTGTTCTTGAGATCCTAAAGGCTTCCAGAAAGCCTTCCACTAGGGCTACTTATAGTTCTAAATGGAAAAGGTTTTCCATTTGGTGTGCTGGAAAAATATTTCCCAGAATCTCTGAATTGCCCATTTTGTTAGATTACATGGTACATCTTAATTCCTTGGTCTCAGACCAGCTACCCTGAGAGTTCATTTGGCAGCTGTGTTTGCTTTTGTGTCAGCAGGAAAGTCATCCTCTTTCCTCTCATCCTGTGTTTTCCAAGTTTTTAAGGATTACTCCATACTAATCCTCCCTTTCGGAACCGCCCTGCTTGGGACCTTAATGTTTGCATTGCCCAGTTAATGCAACCCCTTTGAACCTCTGTCTTCTGCAGCCTTAAGTACCTAACTTGGAAACTGTTTTTCTAGTGGCTATCACTCTGCCAGACACATAAGTGAATTGCAAGCCTTGTCAGTGGAGACTGACTTTTTCTTTCCACAGGGATAAGGTAGTCCTTAGGACTAATAGGAAGTTTTGCCCTAAGGTGGTTTCAGATTTCCATCTTAATCAATCTATCTCTCTTCCAGTATTTTCACTGATCACTCCTCTTGGGTGAGAGGAGGTTGCACAACCTGGATGTTAAGAGAGCTCTTAGTTATTATATGGAGCGTACCAAAGGTCACAGGTTCGAATCCTCCAACTTTTCCTTACCTATGGTGAAATTGGGAAAGGCAAACCTGCCACTAAGAGATCAATAGCCAGGCGGATTGTCTCTTGTATCCAATTTTGTTATCAGAAAGTGGGCAGAGCCCCCGGTTTGAGGGCTCATTCACCAGGGTACAGCTAAGGCCTCTAACTGCTGCCAGAGATATCCCTTTATTAGAGATTTGCCAGGCTGCTACTTGGAAAGCGGTACACACTTTTACCAAGCATTACTCCTGGATGTCCAGGCCAGGAGAGATGCTCGGTTTGGCACAGCTGTTCTTCAGAGCCTATTCCTAAGTAGGTTCTGCCCTCCTCCATGGAGGTACTGCTGTGTATTCTGCTAATGTCTATAATATAGCAAGACTTCATGTTGTTTGAAGAAAAATTACTCACCTTAGTAATGTTGTTTCTTCTAATGGAGTCTTGCTATATTATAGACCTCCCCCAACCTGCCCCTCTCAGAACCTCTACTTGGTGGGATCGGCAACTTAGTGGGTACTACTTATGTCCTGTTAGCATTTTGTCCCCTTTGGGACTTTGGGGGTGTGTATGTACGCTGCGGTGTGTGTTTTATTATACTTATGTTCCATTTTCATATTATTAGAATGGTGTTAGTATTTGTGGTCCCCTGACTTGAGTCTTGGGTGTTGGGACCATCAGTGGTTGTTATTATTTAGGTAGCCATTTGGCTGTAGTGAGGTTACAGCTTCCACAGACCTTAGTGAGTTTGGCTCGTAAAGATCTGACAGTTCAAGTTTGAAATGACACAGATAGAGCTGCTCTCATGCCAAAATTCTATTTTGGAATGGTTTTAACCATTTCACTCCGGGGCAGTTCTAGAGCTGGATCAAACTGCTAATGTCTATAATATAGCAAGACTCCATTAGAAGAAACAACATTACTAAGGTGAGTAATTTTTTCTTCCTGTTCATCCTGGGATGATGAGAGGCTCGTCGCCATGTGTGGCGGAGCTATGAGGAGCTCTTGTGACAGCAGTGGGCCTTGGTTGGGCAGGATAGGGCTTTTCCTCTGGTCACCTGGCAGCCACCAGTTTAGCCCGTACCAGTCCAGCTGAGACAGCTGTCTTCGATGCGAGTCTTATCACCAGTACAGGTGGAGCTGCCTCCATGACAGCCCATGCAGAGAGCCCCCTCCATGGACTCCTGTCAGGCTACCAGCTTGCTAGACCAGCTGTGGGTGTAGATCACCCACTCAAATGAGCCTCAAGTAGTGCATGGTGGCAAATGGCCAAGGGCCATATACGAAGATTCCTAGACTGACTCCGATGGGTCCTCAATGCAGTCTTCGAGGGCTCATGCTTTCAACAGTGATTTGTCTGAAGAACTGACTACCGACCACAGGCCGGTGTCCTTTGGGGCTGTCTCAAACATATGTCTGAGTCAATGGGAATTTCCTTGGAGTCAGTCCATAAAAGGGTAAAATACTTGTGTACTGAGATGCTGTACAGGGATGAATCCCATGGGGTTGTCTTCCTGATAACCGAGGCCATCTTGGGACTGGTGCTGGAGCTTTGGCAGTATCCATCTTCCCACCCTCTGCTTATATGATCTACAAGTATTGGGTCCTTACGGGCACCTTGTCCAGATTTTCAGACAGCTCCTCGACTGAGGGTGTGGTTGCTGATGCTTCTGTAAATACTGGGGATGTGGACAAGCCTCCCGTTACGGAGTTCAAAAAGCTTGCCCATGTATCTAAACAGGTGTATGCTACATCCTCCCTTGGTCTCCATCAGGTGAGCTATGCCCTGATGATGGCCCACTTTGGTCACTTCCTATTGGGAGTCCTAGACCATGTCCTCCCTTACTTCTCCGCCAACAAGCAGCTGGCAGTAAAAGTGGCCTGAGACCAGGGTCAAGCTCTGGCTAAATGCCAGCTTCAGATAGCCATGGATGTGGATGATTCTTGCACCCATGCCACGGCAGCAGCCTTCGAAATGCATTGCAGGGCCTAGCTGAGGGTTTCCTCCTTTACGGCGGACACCCAGCATAAGTTGGCTGATGTCCCCTTCCTGAGCACCAACCTCTTTGGCCATGGGGTTGAGGACCACCTCACTAGAATTGAGAAGTCCAGTGCCACCCTTGATTCTGTGACCTCCTAGGAAAAGGATCGGAAGGGCAGAGGCCGAAGAAAAAGCCTTTTCAGTTTCAAAGGATCAGAAAGGCAGAGGCCGAAGAAAAAGCCTTTTCAGTTTTGGCCCTTTCCGTCACAGCATCCTAGGCGACAGCAGCCCCAGCTAGGGCCTTTGTAGGCGTGGTGCCTCAAGACCAAGTTCCTCAGTCAAGGCCCCCCAAAAAAGGTGGGGGTAGGGTAGTGGTGTCCCTCTGGCAGCAGGCATTGGTGTCCCCTCTAAAGCTGCCCACTGATGGTTTGGGGGGTGTCTTCCTCCCACCCATCCAGTCCCTGTCTCAGCCCCCGGGGTCGGATGAGTCACTTCTGGCACACTTGGTCTGTAATTACCTTGTACAGGTAGGTTGTAGAGGTGGTAGGTGAAGGATTGCCTCTCTGTTACGAGGCTATCCTGCCTTACTGACCCCACTGCCAAGGGAGTCCGTGTTGTTGCAAGACATGCTGTCCTCCCTCAGGGAGAATGTTGCTCAGCTCCTAGAAAAGGAGAGCCATGCCAGCCCGATGGCACTGAGGGCTGAGGCGCTGGACACCTAATCGCACATCATGCTGATGACCTGGGTTCGAGAACGAGCCTGGGCCGCCGGAGAGCCGCACGGGCAGGACTGAGCAGCTAAACCTGCCTCCTCTCCCACTGAGGACTCTGTTGCCTGTTGTAGTTCCACTGCCCCAGATGGAGGTCCATGGGCAGTGCAGGCAAGCACTGAGAGGACGTTCCGGTACTGCGGCGGGCGCGCGGCCTGGCAGTGTTTGGAGAAACCGGGGATAAAAATTGAGATTAAAATATAAATTAACAAAACAAAAAAAATGGAGCCATAGTCCGTGTCTCAGACTCCATGACAGGTCAGGGCTTCGTGTCCAGGTACTTCGTTGTCCCAAAATGGACCGGGAGGAGGGGGGTTGGCATCCCATACTAGAGCTTCACTATCTGAATCGGTATCAGAAGTGAAAGTTTAAAAGAAAAAAAGGAATCTGAATCAAACTATTAGCTGCATCAACAGTTTCTATAGAACGTGAAAAATCATAACATGTGATCTTACTTCAAGGGAGAGCTCTTGCGGCAGGTAATACCATTAGGACTAAGCCGCCAGACGTTAGGACCCTACGGAAAACTTCTAGCTAGCAGTCTATGGTGGGGCTTCACTCCAGCGTCAGATGTGGTATAAAGGGGGCGGTCCCCCAGCACCACATCAGTTCTTTTTTTGCCGTCGACCCACTAACATCGGCTTCACGGACGCCATCTTCGCAGTTGGCCGTCATTTTGTGCCTTGCGCAGTTTATCATTCATTGTCTTTTCAATCATTTTTTCTCCATCAAGTGCATGTCTTCATCATCCTCCCAGCAGCGGAAGTCGAAGTGTGCGTGCGGTAAGCAGATCCCAGCAAGGGACGGCCACTCTCCCTGCTCGATCTGCCTAGGCCCCGACCACTGGCCTGACGACTGCTCGCACTGCCAAAAATTCAACAGTAAAACCTGCATCTGCCGCCTCAAGACACTCCAGGCGTACCTGCTGAAGCAACAAGTGGCCAACATGCAGAGGACCGAGTCGGGACAAAGTTCTTCCTCCTCAACCAGGGAGTCTCCCCCCAAGGAGAAAAGATCAGGTGGGAAGCACCACCATAGGGATAAGGAGAGAGCCAGGTCGAAATCCCTCCCAAAGTCCCCTCACAGGACTTCTGCTTCCTCCACCTCGACGGTAGGTCGGAGTCAGTTCCCTCAGGTACCACGGCCGCTTCAGGGGTTTCTTCCAAGAAGACTACCACCTCATCGCACTCCAAAGGTAAGGAGGAGTCTTCTCAAGGGCGTTCGTTCTCCCTAGTCCCCTTAGCGCATATGTCCCACAAGCATATACATAGGTCAGCGCAAGAGGGACAGGCATCTGCTTCGGGCAAAATGTCAGAGTCCGTTGCCCAAAAGCATTCTGGGTTATCAGACATGCACAAGGGATCGGATGACTCCACTAGACGGCAGGAGGTCATCAGGTACCAGACACCTCCCCCACCCTAGGAAAGGGTGACATTGGTTTATGAAGGTCGACAGATTATCGGCCACTCTGACTCCGCATCGGAAATGGACCAGGCGCCACCGGCCAAAGAGCAGCCGTCTGCCCCGGAGGACTGGACATCAGCCCAGGTACCCAAGGCCCCAAAGGATAAGACACCCAGGCCTGTGGATACCCAAACTCCTTCCCCGCCTCCTCCCAAGGAGCTGGGCGCCAGACCGCAGGGGGGCTCAGCGCCACCGGATAAAGCCTCAGCGGACCTGATGCCCAAGGCACCCACGGACATGGTGCCTCAAGACCAGACGTCGGTACCTAGAGAGCCACAGGGTCCGATGCCAGGCCCTTCTAATGTACCAAACCCTTAAAGGAGACTTACTCCCAAAGCCCAGCGACCTACCCCCGGTCCGGTTACCACCCAGGGAACAGTCTCCTCAGAGGCCCAGGCGACCTTCCCCGCCAACAGAGCATCCGCCGCCCAGTGATGACAGTCGGCGGCCGCCAGGTACAAGCAGCAGGAAGAGGCACCCATCATCCATCCCATCTTCCAGCGGATGTCCACCCTCTTCTTCAGGGGAAGACACCAGTGACTCCCCCTCAGAGTACTCCTCCAAGGACATATTTATTTATTAAATTTTGATGACGGGGTAGGCCCACTGGGCCCTGAAGGTCCCTTTTTCAGGGGCGACCCGGAGATAACATTACAGGGTGAGAAACACAGATGCAATTGGTTAAAGAGTAAGTGCAGATAATTAAACAGGTTACACACCAATAACAATTTTTCAGAGTCATTTAGATAAGCTGTGAATTGTATGATAAAAACCTAGCCTTGAGGTCTATGAGGGTGACATAAGGCATGTGGTGAGCAGTGGTGAAGAGGTGATAGGGTTGTCGTTGGTTTGTGGGAGGGGGGAGGGCTATCGGGTGCCATGACAGTGACAGATTGTGGTCTCAGTCATGTGGGCCTTGAGCCGAGCACAAAAGTTCAGAAGAGAAGGGGCTTCCTGTACTGATGATGGAAATTTGTTCCACAGGTGGGGGACAATGTAGGAGAAGGATTTGCCGCCTGTGTTAGTCCTAACCCTAGGAATTTCCAGCAGAGTCCGACATGAGGTCCTAAGCCTCCGAGGGTTGTGTTTGGGAGTGATAGTTCCTTCTAGGCTAGGAGGAGCTGCTGGGCTGAGTAACTTAAATGCCAGACAGAGCAGGGGGTACTGTAGCCGAGAAAGCGAATGACGGCCACTGCAGTTGGGCCAACGTATCACAGTGGTGGCTTCTAGAGTGACCATGAGTTGAGAACCGAGCTACCTTGTTGTACAGAATCTGTAGCTGGTTGAACTCGTGCTTGGACAGGCCCTGTAATACTGGGGCAGTGTAGGTAAGTGTAGGGAGCAGGACACTAGAGGCAATTACGAGTCTAGTTTCCGGGATAAGCTGGTCTTTTAATCAGTACAAGGTCCCAAGTTTGCCATAGATGGTCCTGGTTTCTTGGTCAACGTGGGTGTTGAAGGTGAGACCGTGGTCAGTTGTTAGCCCTAGGTATTTTAGGGAGTCCACCACATCAGTGCTTTTGCCAGCACGTGAGTGAAGCTGTCGGGAGTTGGTCCTGTCTTGTCCAAAGGATCTGGGACCGAACAGCATGGCTTTTGTTTTGCCCGCATTGAGGACCATTCTGTTTGATATTAGCCAGGCCTCAAGGGTCGTGAGGTCTGCTTGGAGCAGAGGACCTAACGCAGACTGACTATCCAAGGAGCGGTAGATGACTGTGTCGTCCGCACATTGAACAACCGAGCTACCCCCGCAGTGGAGGTTTAAGTCATTGGTGAACAGAGAGAACAGGAGGGGACCGAGGATTGAGCCCCTAACTTCCCCGGATCCGAGAAGGGACTCACCAAGGTCACCTCCAGATGACCCATCCTTTTTGGACATCATGAGACATATCCAGGCCCTGTATCAGCGGGATACAGAGGAGCTGGATCCCGAACACCGCCATCTGGCAATATTCCTGGGGGCTACTGACCCAAAACCCTTAGTCGTCCCCCCCCCCCCACACTGGTGGAACCCTTCCAGAACATCACGAAATTGACCTGGAAGCATCCAGCTACCACTGTGGCAGTGCCAAGGAAAGCAGATAGGCTCTGTAAGACACCCAAAGGAGAGCCTTACTTAAGCGAGCAACCAAAAGGTGACTCCATGATGCTCATGGCTGCACATGACAGAGTGCAGCAGCCGAGACACATGAGCGCTCAGCCCCCCAGATCCAGAGTCTAAAAAGCTGTACCAGATGGGCCACAAGGTCTATTCTTCAGCTACCTGCACAGTCAGGTCACTGAATTTCCTGGCCCACATGGTTACGTACCAGAAATCACTGTGGTCAAAAGCTACCAGACTCTGAGAGCAAGGCAGAGCTCCTAGCTGTCATCCAGTCAGGCATGGATGTGGACATACACATGCTGAGGAATTCTTATGACTCCGCAGACAAGGTAGCAAGGGCAGCAGCAACCGGGATCTGTATGAGGCGGCGTGCCTGGTTGAGGGTTTCTGGTTTCCAACAGGATTTGCAGGATGCCATCTTGGATGCACCCTGTCAACGACCCATCCTCTTTGCATGGAAACAGAGAAACTCATAACAGGGCTACAAGATTCAGGCAAGGCGGTGTCTGATGTCCATTGCATGTACAGATCAGAACCGCAGGCAACCCAGCGCCGTCCCTTTCGGAAGAACCTGGGACAGCAGGGAAGACGCCAACCGCAGCACAAGGGAGGCTTTAAAAGAAGAGGCCCCCTATTCCTTCAGGCGCCCAGGGCCCCAAAAATCCCAAGGCTCCCAGACCTCCGCTGCCCACCCCCTCTGCAACAGCATGACTCCCTACCGACTCCCCCTGCTCTGGAGGAAGTGCAGGGGAAGGCGGTAGGAGGGAGATTCTCCCTTTGCCAATCAGGGTGGTCCAATATCACTTCAGGCCAATGGGTCCTCCAGATAGTCGAGAGGGATACTCTCTAGAGTTTGCCCAGATTCCACCGGACAATCCGCCCATCCCCTCCCACGCGGCTCTCCTGCGGGCAGAGATGCAGGCCTTGCTTGACAAAAGAGCTATCCAGGAGGTACCTCATGCCCAAAGAGGCAAAGGTTATTACTCCCACTTCTTCTTAGTCCCGAAGAAGACTGGAGACCTCTGTCCCATTCTGGAGCTGAACACCTTCACCGAATACAAAAGGTTCAGAATGGTGACCTTTACAAGCCTGTTGCCCATGCTCCATCACAGAGACTAGCTTTGCTTCCTGGATATGCAGGATGCTTATGTGCATATAAAAATCCTGAAATCCCACAGGAAGCACCTTCACTTCACCTTCCAAAGAGGACGCTACCAGTTCAGGACACTTCCATTTGGCCTATCATCGGCACCAAGGGTTTTCACCAAGTGCCTGGCAGTAGTGGCGGTGGCCCTCAGCAGAGGAGGTCACTTTGTCTGCCCCTACCTGGGCGATTGGCTTCTCATAGCTTCGTCAGAAGACCAACTACATCAAACAATGGAGAAGACTTTCAGTTTCTTCCGTGCCTTGGGCATCACTCTAAATCTGTCCAAGTTGTACTCATGGCCTGCTCAAAGGCTACAATACATAAGGGCAGTCCTGGACACCATCCAAGGGAAAGCCTTCCTTCCCTCAGACCGGGAAGTCAGGGTAAGGGAGGTCACCCACAGGGTGATTGCCTCATATCAGGTCCCAGCAAGCATGGTTCTGCAACTTTTAGGCCATATGGCCACAGCCATAGCCACAGTTTCCCTCGCCTGTTTGAATATGAGGATCCTGCAGTGGCACCTCAGAGTCCAGTGGGACCAAGGGACGGACGAGCTCGAAGAGCCCATCCCAGTCTCCAGTGTGGTTCATCAGTCCCTGGTTTGGTGGGTCACCCCAGCTCATCTAGACAGAGGGGTTCCCTTCCAGCGGCTCAGCCCCACAACAAATTCTGATGACAGATGCCTCTGGACTGGGATGGGGAGCACATCTGGCTTCTCACCAGATGAGGGGCTCCTGGAATTTCATGGAACGGTCTCTCCACATAAACATTCTAGAGATGAGAGCTGTTCTCTATGCCCTCCAAGCCTCTCAAGGGGTACTCCTTCCTGGGCCACTTCTGGTCCAGTTGGACAATACCCCAGTAGTCTTCCATCTCAACAAGCAAGGGAGGCACGCATTCTTATCCCCTATGCAGAGAGGCAATGAGAGTATGGACCTGGGCAGTGGATCACAATGTGGATCTCACAGCAGTCCATGTTCCAGGGATCCACAACATCCTTGCAGACAGCCAAAGTCACTCACGATCTCAGAGCCACGAATGGGATCTACAGCAAGAAGTCATAGACCTCTTCTAAAGGTGAGGGCAGCCAGAACTGAACCTCTTTGCATCCACACACGATGCCAAACTGCCCAATTTCTACTCGCTAGATCCAAGGTCTGGTGTTGTTTGGCGAGACGCATTGTCCCTCTCTTGGACAGGGAGTTTTTGGGGTTTTTTTTTGGCTCCTGAGCTCGACTGTCCTTCTGGCCAGCATAGGCCCCGTCGGAACCTTTTCTACACCCCACCCCCCCCTCGCCTCATGTTGCAGCTGTCTCAGGAGGGGTAGTCTGGGTGTAACCCTGCTCCGGATGGGTCCCCCCTCCTCTGAGGGGGGGAAGGCACCAGGGGGGCAACCAGCACACTCAATTCAGCCCTCCCAAAAGCTGCTGAGATGGGGGATTCAGGGCCAGGGCTCCTTGGCCACAACGGGAACCGGCATCTGTCATCTAGCCGGCATGGGAGCCACTCGTTTTCCTTGTTTCTTTCCCCAGGGCGTGGTGTGCCACTGACGTCTAGGCGAGCGCTGACATCCACCACGCCCCCTTCAAACTTCCATCTACCATGCTGCTGTGCTCCCAGCCTCTGCCAGGAGTCAGCATGCAGTGAGGCGGCATACCGCCCTCCCCCCAGGAGAAAGTGAGCAGTCGGCGGACACTTAAGATTTCTCCTCCTGGCCAGCCCTTCAGCGACCCAGGTCCATTCCCGAACCCGGGTCACCGGTGTTGCAGATGGAAATCCAACTGCTGCGCCAACGGGACAGCAACAGGGAGGTTTCTGTATGCCTTCCCTCCCCTCCCTCTTCTTCAGAGGGTCCTGCCCAAGTTGCAAGCAGAAGGTGCCCGAATGATCCTAATTGTCCCCTTCTGGCCTTGGAAGATTTGGTTCCTGCTATTGCAACAGATGGCATGGGAACTGCCGGTTCCGTTGCTCCTGTCCACTCACTTGCTGTCCCAGGAGCAAGGGACGCTGCTCCATCCGGCCCTCCGGTCCCTGCATCTGCATGAATGGTTCTTGTGGACTTAGCTAGGGATAGGTTAGGAGTGTCCCTCAGAGTGGCAGAGGTGCTCGTGGCAGTGAGAAAGCCCTCTACCAGGGCAACATATGCCATGAAGTGGAAGCGCTTCTGTTTGTGGGCATTCCCCTGTTCTCTGGATCCCTTCACCTGTCCGGTGGAATCTGTACTGGAGTATCTTCTCTGCCTTTCGGACTTGGGCCTTAGCTACTCATCCATTAAAGTGCATCTCTGTGTACCGTCAGCTTATCGTGCACCACTGAATGGGAAGACTCTGGCACAGTTGGACCTATGCAAGACCTTTTTAAGGCAAATCTTGCATATTAAACCTCCCAGGAGAGACCCCGTGCGGCCTTGGGACCTCCTGTTTGTATTGGAAAAGCTTACCTTGCCCCCCTTTGAGCCAGCCGCAAGTTGTGAGCTACATCTTCTCTCTTAGAAGGCATTATTTTTAGTTGCGATTACTTCTGCTCGGAGGCTTTCCGAGCTGCAGGCTCTGATGTGTAAAGAGCCTCATCTTATTTTTCACAGAGACAGGGTAGCCCTGCATACAAACCCTAAGTTTCTTCTGAAGGTGGTGTCTTGAGTTCATGTTGAACAAGCCATCTAACTACCAGTTTACTATCCAGAGTACTCAAATAGAGGGAGGCCTTATTACATACTCTGGATGTACATAGAACTCTTCATTACTACCTTGCCCAGACCTGTTCCTTTAAAAAGACAGACCAGTTGTTTGTCTCTTTTGCCCAAAGGAAAGTTGGGGCACCAGTGACGAAACAGACACTGACTAAAATCAAACTACCAGGTCATGGCTGTACCACTGACCTGTAGTCTATGTATTCTGTTATTTGTTACCGTCAGTAATCTGCACCTATTCTTGTAATTCTCTGTACCTTGTATTAACAGCTGCATTGCTCTGTTACCTATAACCATTTTGATACTGTACTGTTTCACAGTACATGCTCCTGTGTAACTTTTGTGTCTGTTCCCATTGTATTTGATGAACTGCTTTCATTGTATGTTATGACTCTGTATTCAATTGACGTGGAACCTTTGTAAAGGAGTCTTTGACTCAAAGGTATGTTTTCCGATATACATCAATAAATAAATAAACAAATCAGATTTTATTTATAAAGTGCTTTTCAAAAGCCAAAGCGCATATACAGTATAAAAACAAACCTTCAATCAAAAAAAAAAGGACTTCCGGTTCCGCCCCCACGAGAGATGGCTGCCTAACTCTGAGCTGCGCTCTAACTCCCGACTGGATACCCTCCATTAAACGCTTGAAAGCGGAGCAACAGATTAAAATTAATTTCAGATTGGCAGCGGAGAGTATCGTGGTTTTAATACTGGTGTATTTTCTACTCAGTTGTTCTAGATGGAGAGCGATGTGGAGAGATCCGAATCAAAGGCCTCAGGCATTGAAACAACGCGTGACACTAAGTACTTGGCCTCCCGTAAAGCCACACAGAAGAACTCCAGACTTCCAGCTAAACCAAAAACCAAAAAGACTAAGTTGGATTTAATTCATCAGGAGCTATTATCTTTCCGTGCGGAGGTTAAGCAGCTCTATGGGGAACTCAGGAGGGACGTTATGCAACTTGAACAGCATGCCGATGACACAGAACGGCAAGTCATGCATACCGAAAATAGGGTAGGTGACATAGAGCTGCAAATCCAACAGCTACAGCAACACCAGGAAGCACTAGAAGTCAGACAGGAGAATGCTGAAAATAGGGCCCGCTAGGAGAGCATACGTATCTATTGTATCCCGGAAGGTACGGACATCAAGGACTTCGTGGATACCCTCCTTCGCACAGCTCTTGAGCTCCCTGAAGGCCTAACCTTAAATTTAGAACGAGTGCATTGGGCCCTGTCCACGAAACAGACAGACCCTTCAGCCCCACCACGCTTGAAAATCATCCGTTTTAATAGTTTTTCAACCAAAGAGCAAATCCTTTCATTAGCCTGGCGCAATCAGAAGATTTGCTATGGCCAAAAACGCTTTTACTTGGACCATGACTATGCCCCAAAAACTGAGGCTCTGTGGGGTGTACATGCCTCTGCTTCCAGTGATTAAAGCAGCATGGCATAAAATTTCAACATCTTACCCTGCCCGGCTGATTGTCCACCTCCCCAATGGTAAAAAAGAATTTGCAACAGCATAATAGGCTAAAATAGAACTTATGAAGATGGGCCTTCATTTTCCAGACTGTTCCAAGGCTACGGCAGACTCCACCTCTAGACCTCCAAGATGGCAGACGATCCTGGGTAAAGCGGCAGATAGGAGGCCCGCCACTGACAAGTTGGACCCAGAGAAGACGCTGGCTGCATTTTGTCAAAGGGAGAATACCCTGGTGACTGAGCAGACCTGAGAGAACCTCATGCTTTACCTGAAGGTTAGTTTGGGGGTTGGGGAGGGTAGTCCTAGGGCCTCCCCTTTTCACTGCCCTGACTCTAGGCCTGTCTGATGCAACTTAATTATACTTTAATATCGTCATAGGTAGACGGGCCACTTGCTGAGGTGGTGTAGGAGCTGAGTCCCCCCACCGGGGCTTTGGATCTGGGACTTTCAATCATATGAACCGATGTACAAAAATGTCTTAAGATGTGATTGTTAATTGGGTCTTTTTCCTCACAGTTCCACATAGCTCCAAAACTTTCGAGACTATAACATCAGTTCTAAAGCTCCATCCTGTATATAGGGAGTTGAGACTCTGACTAGGTGGACATTGGATATGTTGGTGGATGTCAAGGGCATTTATATTCCCTAGCCTACACATTTTTTGTTTGTTCCTTATTTCCTATTTCGTTGGAGTGCTAACGTGCTCCCAGAAGGCCCCAGCCTTTCGAGTTCTGGACACTACCTTCTTTCCTTTTGGATCCAGTTTGATACTGAGAGACCATACCGGAGATATTGGGGGGGGTAGTTTATCCTCCTCAGCCTTGGAAGTTTCATTTAAATATAATATTATTTATATCATGTATTACTGAGTTTTGGTTTAAGTGGGTTGCGTTACAGTCCTGCTGGGCTAAATGGTTACTCTGGTTTCTAAGTTTGTTGTTATATCCTGTATTAACCAGAGGTACTCTGTTTATTTACTGTGTTCAACTTGTAGACGTAAAAAGTCCTATGAGAAAGTATACTATTTGCATTATCACAACCTATACAAATCTGTTTTGGTACAGGGAGAACAGGCCAGATGGGCGGTATTGGGGAACCTTTGTCTTTTGCAGAGAACTGAGATGGGCTTCTGCATTCTTACAGGGAACAGTAGTTTTATTTCAGCTTTATAATGATGGCTACTTCACCTTTTACAGTGCCGTCAATTAATATCAATGGAATTAACAGCCCAGCGAAGCACTCCAGACTGCTCCAATATAGTAAGAGACAGGCCGCAGATATTACATATATTCAGGAGACGCATCTGTCTCCTTCGGAGCACCTGAAGCTAGCTGCAGGAGGGAGATATAAGGTTTATTCAGCTTTGAGTAAAACAGGGCGGAGAAGGGGGGTAGCAATACTGGTACCTTCCTCCCTCCCATTCAAAGTGGGCATCGAATATAGTGACTCGGCTGGGTGTTAATGTACTTGAGCAGGGCACATTATATGGACAAGATATCACCCTAGCTAATGTGCGTCTTCCCCCCGGCTTCTCCCACGCTTAGGTTTCAGCACCTCCTCAGTCGACTTATGGATATCCAAAAGGGGATGCTGATTATGGCCGGGGACTTCAGTATTACCTTAAATCCTAAGTTAGACACTTCCCATCTGCAAAATCACAGGCAATCCCCGACCCAGAGATTGTTGCGCTCCCAGATTGATATGCTGGGGCTTTTAGATGTCTGGAGACATTTTTATGGGAGGTGATATACTTACGACTCTTCAAGGTTCAAGACCTCATATAGAATAGATTATTTTCTTATTTTGGTGGAGCATAGGGATATGTTGAGGGATCTCTCCTTAAATGCTCGTTTTCTATCGGACCACACCCCACTCCTACTTAAATTAGACTTAGGAAGGCCACGTAGGCAGGAGTTATGGAGACTTAATTTGCCCTTCCTTCAAGATCAAGCCTTTAAAGACTGGATGAAACAGAGAATCCCTCAAATAATCCAGGAGAATTCCCCTCCAGGCATTTTGGCTGCATTACTCTGGGATACATTGAAGGTAGTAATTCGTGGGGTTCTCATTACCTTTGCTTCTAGGAAGCAGAAACAGAGGGAAGCAAGATATAAACAGTTGCAGGCCTTTTTGAAGTTCTTGCAACAGGATGGGGGACAGAAGAGCAGTTCCAGCGTACAGAAAATTAGGTGCATTAAAGGAGACCTCCAGGCCATGATTGATTACCAAGTTCAAGCTAAACTTCAACAACTGAAAAAGTATTATTATGAATGGGGGCCCTAGAGGACCAAGGAATTTAGCCAATAGACTTAGAGGTTTTAGACAGGCTGCCACTATTACATAGTTAAAAGATCCTATTTCTGGAGTGTTAAAGGGCAAAGCAGGTTCACTCTTTACCGCTCCTGCGTTGAGTAGGCCCTAGCGTTCAAATCTTAGGATTTTATACCAAAACTTACACTTGTTAGAGTTTCATCTTGATCATCGATCATGACCGCGATCGAGGAAAGGTCCTCACTCAGGTTCCGCCGGTACCCCTGCGGGCAGAAGATGTTGGGTAGCAGCCCGCACACCTCTTGCGTTTACTACCTGGTTCACGTGCATGATACCCAGGCCTGCAATATTTTTTGTTCATTCCACCACACGGTACTCAACGACCGTTTTGCCCATTTGCAGTTGGGCTGCCCAGAGAAATGGAACCAAATGCAAGGAAACCTGTTGAGTGGTCTCTGCGGCCATGGGGTCTGCTGAGCAGCTGGAGCAGATGAAGGCCTTCGAGGAGGAGGCAGCTTGGGTCATCAAGCAGTCCTCTTCAGCTTCAGCCTTCGCTCCTCTGAAGTTGGGCTCCACCTTTTCAGGCTCCTTCAGGGAGTTGTGCCAGTCTCTCCCAACCAAGGGGGAGGGTCCTTCGGGCTCAGACAGCTTGCGCTGTAGGGAGAAGAAGGAGGAGTCGAAAGAAAAAGAGAAGACTCACCGTCGATGTTCTTGGAATTTAAATTGGTCTCGGTCCCGGGAGACTTTGCCATGCGCCATAGGGCCTGGCTGAGGATCTCGACCTTCACGGCAGACATTCTGCATAAATTGATGGACATGCCCTTTCTGGGCACCGACTTGTTCAGGCCTGGAGTCCACAGTCACCTCCAGTGCATAGAGAAGTCCAGTGCCACCTTGGACTCTGTCATGTCTGTCCAGAAGGATTCTGAGGGCTCCAAGCAGCAGAAGCGCAAGCCCTTTCGGCTTTCCACCACTGCAGCCAAACCAGCCCAGTATCAGCCTGGGCAGCAGGCTCAGTCTTGGCGTCCTCAGCCAAGTCGGTGGCTTCGGTGACCCGAAAGCCCAAAGGCAAAGGTCCCAGCAGTTCCTCGGCTAGGCCCTCCTCCTCCAAGCCTGCATAGTGACGGGATGGGGGCTGCCACCCCATACCCATCACACCTCCCCTGGGTCCTCCTGTGGGGGTCCGGCTCCACCATTTCCTTTCCACCTGTTCCGTTGTTACCACGGACAGGTGGGTTCTGGAAGTGGTTGGTCAGGGTCTGCCTCTGGAATTTGACCAGTACTCTCTGAGCTGAGCCCGCACCCCACTGGAGGAATTGGTACCTGCAGATACTGGGCCGGCTCTCTGAGACAACATAGCCCAGCTCCTCCGCAAGGAGATAGTGTTCATAGTAATGGATCCTCCTGCACATCCAGGATTTGTCTCCAGGTACTTCCTGGTGCTGAAACAGATGGGGGCTGGTGCCCCATTTTAGATCTGTACAACCTGAACAAGTTCCTCAAGTCCTGCTCCTTCAGGATGTAAACTCTCTCTCAGATCATGCCATCTCTCAAGCATGACATGTGGTTCTGCTCTCTGGATCTTCAGGACGCGTTCTTTCACTTCCCGATCCGTCCATCCCACTGAAGGTTCCTACGTTTCCGAGCAGATGGAGCCTTTTACAAGTTCCAGGCCATACCATGCCATTCGGCTTCTCCTAGGCCTCCAGGGTCTTCACCAAATGCTTAGCAGTGGTGACAGCCCACCTAAGGTGTTGAGGGGTCTGGGTGTACCCCTACCTGGACAACTGGTTGATTGCAGGTCCCTCCAGGCAGGAGGTAGAGCGGTCCAGGGATCTGGCCCTTCAGATCTGCATTGACCTGGGCCTCCCAGTTGGGCACCTCTCAGGTGCACTTGTTTGCCTCCAGGGAGAACGCAAAGTTGAAGTTGTATTGTGCCCGCCCCCCTCAGCAAGGCTGTCTGCAGGGGGATGGCTTTTCAAGGCCGTGGAACCCAGGCCTCTTCTGTGCCTTCCCTCCACTTCCCTTGATCCACAAAGTGCTGCTCAAGGTCAGGAGGGACAAGGCACAGGTGATCCTGGTGGCTCTGGACTGGCCATGCCAGTTTTGGTACCCAGATCTCCTCAACCTCAGCAACAGGCTCCCGAGGTGTCTTCCAGCGTGCCGGGACCTGCTTTCCATCAACCAGGGGAAGGTACTCCACCTGGACCTTCAGTCCCTGTACCTGACAGCCTGGTTCCTGAGCGGCTAATGTTTCAGGCTTTGTGTCTTTCCGAAGATGTCTTCTCGGTCATGAAGGCCTCTCAGAAGGAGTTGACCAGAAAATGCTATGCCTTCAAATGGAAGACATTCTCTGTTTGGTGTAAGGGCAAGGAGCTGGACCCTTTGACCTGTCCGTTGGACAGCATTTTGGACTATCTGTGGTCTCTCTCTCCAAAGGGGCACTTCGGTCGACGACCCATAAGGTGCACCTCACAGCCATCTCTGTTTACCAGGCGTGGGACAGTCAGTGGTCGGTTGCACAAGAGACAGTGTTCTGGTGCTTTTTCAAAGGCTTAGATTACATATCCCCTCTGGTGCGTGAACCTCCCATCTCCGTGGGATCTATTGCTGGTACTGGCAAAGCTCATGGGCAAGCAATTCGAACTGATGTACAAATGTGAGATGTTATACCTGTCATGAAAGACTGCCTTCTTGGTGGCCATTACGTCAGCCAGAAGGATTTGGGAGCTCCAAGCACTCTGTCGAATCTCTTCACCTGGTATTCCACAGGGGCAAGGTTGTCCTGCGCCCCAACCTGAAGCTCCTCTTGAAGGCTGTGTCCGAGTTTCACCTGAACCAAGTGATGACTCTTCCAGTGTTCTACCCAAATCACACCTCGGATGCCAAATACAGGCTCCATACTCTGGACCTGAGGTGAGCGCTCACCTATCACAAAGAGCACACGGCCGGAGTTGGGGGAGAGGTTCACCAGCTGTTTGTCACCTACACTGAAGCTGCACCTGGAAGACCTGTAGCCAAGCAGACGAATGGCAGGTGGATCACATCCTGCATTGATCTCTGCTATAGGTTGGTGGGTATGGAGTCTCCCGTAGGGCTTAGGGCTCATTCCACCCACCATACCGCTGCATCAGTGGCTTCTTCTAGGGACGTCCCTGTCCAGGAAATCTGCAGGGCTGCTACCTGGAAGTCAGCGCACACCTTCATTTCCCATTACCACATTGACTTGGAGTCATGCCAGGATGCTGGTTTTGGGGCCTCAGTTCTCCGAACTCTGTTCTCGAGGATGGGTGTGTACATCTTGCCTCCCTCCTCCCGGTGAACTGCTAGGAGTCTGCCAGACAGTGTGGACAGAACAACATATCCACGTCCCTAGAAAAACAAGTTACTCACCTGTAACAGTAGTTCTAGGAGTGGTATATGTTGTTCATCCATACGAACCCACCGAACCTCCCCAGCCGGCGCGCCACACATTGCTTTCCAGCCGAAAGCAAGACCCGGACATCGCGGGGTGAAGCATGGTTATACCACTTGGTTGGGTGAGAGGAGCCAGACTTTCCGGCGGATCTTAAAGGGGAAAGGACATGCCAGACAGTATGGATGAACAACATATACCACTGCTAGAACTACTGTTACAGCTGAGTAACCTGTTTTTATGGAAGGGTTCAAATTCCCTTTAATAATTTTACAGTTTCCTTAATCGTTCTCAGTTTCCTTTAATTTGGGCGTTTGCCTAATGAATGTTGCAGTTGTTTGGCTTGCAAAGAACTTTGCAAAACAGTTTGTGTGGAAGGTGCTATACAAAACTAAATTTCTATCCTTTTCAATTTTATATACAGTTTTAAAAAGCAAATGGGCAGTCATGTATTCAGTGTGATCTGAGATTTTTTTTTTATGCTCATGCCCCCTTTCTCTCCGTAGTTGTCCTCTCCTCAGGGACTCCCATGGCAGGGGCCAGCCTAAGCCCCAGACTTGGTCTTTGGCCTCATCCTGCCGTGGATCAGCCCCCGGGCAGGGAGCGGGAGGTCCGCCTGCCTCCCTGCTTACTCTATATGTGTTTGTGCTCCGACCAAGCCAAGACTGTACCGCACCCCACCGGGGCCCGTCGCCAGGAGGAACTGCAGGGTCATTTTCTCCCAGTATCCCCCAGGATGTCGGTGACCAAGGAGGTCTGTAGAGGCATGCGCACGTTGAGATGTGATGCCACTCTGCACCCCAACCGACATCCTCCCCTTCCCACATGGTGCTCTCCGCTGCACCTCCACCCATGTGCACCCAGGCGATGGTAGCGGCATCCCGCTCTCCCTTCCTGAAGGAGGAGAGTGCCCTTTGGGCGCTCAGTCCTCCTCCCCCCCCCCCAGCCGACCCTCCATCTTCCCGTGCTCGTTCCCAAACCTGGGTTGCCAGCTCATAGCGGTAGCATCACCACTGCGCTGGCTGGCTGACTTGTTCTGAGAATTTTAAGTCTTTTTAAATTACTAACACTTCTTCCACACCTTCCCAGTGGCAAAGCGGCTTATGATGCCGCATGCGGTGCTGGAGACCAGGATTCAGAAGGGATGGCAGAGGGAAGGAGGATTGAGTGTGCCATAGGAGGCTCTTCTCCAGGGAGGAAGTGTAAACATCTCCACTGCACAAATGCCACCTGGGGGACCACAGGTGGGAAGTGCATGGGGATTGAATTGGGGAGCGAGGATGCTGTCCAGTTCCATGTACAGTCATGCACCATGTGCATGTGCTGGAACCCTAGACAGTGGCATCCTGAGGGCTGGGATGAAAAAGAACAACTGGATCCATTCAGTGGTACATGCCAGTACTCTCTGGCTCCATGCCAACATCCACACTGAGGGTTTGCTGGATTTGGACTTCTGAGGGAAGAAGGGAATCTTTAATGCTTTGTCATGAGGGTTAAGTTGTGGGAGTATTAGTACACTGGTAGGACGTGGGTTAAGGGGTAAGTGGGTTTGAGCCCAGAATGGCAAAAAGAACAATTCTGGGCTTGAAAAGTCAGGGCTCAATATTTTATTTGATTACTTAATTAGTGTATTTATCTATTTCACAAGTCTTACCAGGAAAGAAATGCTGTGCATGTAATAGATTTTTTCCCGATGTGTCCTGGGGCGAGGTGGGAGAGCGAGAATCAGTAGAAACAATGAGGTAGAAAAGTACACAAAATACAATTAATAGGTGAATAAGCATCTAAAAATTAACACTTGTGCAAAGGCAAGTTTATATGAAGAGAATGCACTACAAAGCTTTGAGTGCTAGAGGAGAACAGTTAGCAGTGTGCAGTAGGCAGTATAGGGTTTATGGTGGGAGCAGTGTTATTAAAGGTATTCTGCCTAGATTAGCATACCACTTTTTGCTACAGAATGCCAAAATTGACCTGCTAGTGTTCTACTTTGATTACTATTACATTTTTCAGAAGTCAGCCATTTTTCCAACAATTTAGTTAAAAGTACTGAAGAAGATCGGCGGTGGCGCTGAGGGTTGAGCGCTGGGCGCACACCGCCTCCACGCCAGCGACCCGGGTTCGAGCAGACTGCCTGGTGGCTGGCCGGGGAGACAGGCTTGAGCGTCCAACAACAGCCTGCCTTCCGGGAGGGATTCGGCCGATGCCCGACACTTGCATGACCCCCGAGCGGAGGCTCGAGAACTGCAAGCCCCACTTGGGGGAGCTTGCTGCCTTGAGCAGCACGGACGCCGCGCTGCATCATGATGTCAGGGAGGTCGTTGGCTGCTCGGGGAGGAGAAAATGAGAACAAGCCTGCCTCAGCCGGGAAGATGGGAGGACGTGGCGTGCCCGCGGTACCTGTGCCAGCCCAGCAGACCACAGACCGAGGCGAGAAAGCGTGAAATGTGGGTTTGATCCCAGCCTCGTCCCGCCCGGGGTAATCCAGCTCCATGGGGTCTGGTAGTCTGTATGGATAGGGTTCCAGGCAGTGGGATGTCCAATTGTCCTCCCTGAAGGGTCGGAGGTGGCAGGCTGGGAGGAGGAATAAAAGAGTAATTTCAAAAAAAAAGTACTGAAGAGCAGTAATATTTTCTGAAATTCAGCACTTTACACTTGACTGAAAGAAAGGAAGGGGCATTCATATTATTTGTTTGGACTCCCACCTGTTTTCTTGGACACGCCAGTTTTTTCTACAGAGTTTCCAGAATGTTTGAAATGAAAATAATACCAAGAATCCTGGTGGGCATCAGGGGGTCTGGAATAATTGTGGGGCCTTCTAGTTAAGTTGTCTGACTATCAGATTTCTGTGCCTTTTCCCCTTAATTTCAAACCCTGTAAGTAAAAAACAATAATAAAGATTACTAGCACTTTTCTTGTCTCTGCATACCCGCTGACAGCACTGCAATAAAAATAGAATCTTCACAGATTTAACCATTTAGCTCTCTAAAGACTTGAACCAAAGAAATTCTTCATTTTACCACTGAGTGTTGCAATATTTCAATCTTAAGGAATAATTAAAGTGAGAGAAAATTGTTGATGTTGCAGAATTTGTTTTCGGTAGCAAGCTGAAAACCAGCAGTTGAAGTGAGAAGTGCAGAGGGGTCCTGTGTCGATACTTTTAATATGTCTTATTTACTGATGTCATACATAGTACCAGCACTTTTTTAAATATTTTGACGCTGCTGAAAACTGGTGATTTTCATCGAGGAGCTTTTCTCCATTTGGTCTACTCTGGAACCGTAAGCTGTCTGTGTCAGGACCACTGAGAAACTTTAGTTGGGCAGGGGCCGCCCACGATGACATGCAACATTGATGCCTATGTAAAATGGGCAGCTCATAACCCCTCAGACCTTTCTCCCACCGTCAACCACTCATAGGATCATGCAGAGAAGCACCATAGTTTACTCAACTTTTATGTTAACAAACTTTTCATCTGTTACTTCATGCCATTGTCGAAAGAACCTTTATTCAGTTTTGTATCTGCATCCAGAAGATCTACAAGGACAACACCCATTCTGTCTGTGTTTGCTATTTGGGTTTATCTTACAACGTGAAGGCCTGTGCGATCTGCCAGGGATTCAACCAGGCCCCAAGGAGACACCGTCGGAATGCCCTTAAGACTTTCATTGTTAAAAAGGCCATGGACACTGCTGACAAGGCCGCGGGCTCAAAACAGACCTCTCCTTCCTACATGTCGGCTGCTGCTGCTGATGTCTTCCCAGCATTTGCCAATGCTGTCATTGAAGTCTAAAGACAAGGACAAGCAGCTATCACAAAAGTATAAGGATAAAGCTCCTGCTTCGTTGGTGAGGTTGAGGTTCCTGCTCCATCCGGAGGCTAAGTCCTCTTTGTCATCTGCAGCGGTCATAGCTACTAAAGTCCCCCTCCCCCCCCAACCTTCCAAGAGACACCAAGGTCGGAGCCTGGTTTTTATCTGTTGCGCACCTGTTACGGGTGGTTTATAGACTTCGTCCATGGATCCTACCCTGTTAACGCTGGTTGCTCTGCCACCTCTGCAACTCACAGGTTGTGCTGGCCACTGTCAAAATTTTTTCTCATCTAATGCCAACCCTTCTGCCAACGATCATAGCTGTGCCTTCGACGGGGCCTTCTCCAGCACCGTCCTCGTCAGTGGGTAGCACACCAAGCAGTCTGTAATTCATCCATTACAGTCACAGCCACAACACTGGCTCCTCTTGATCATGAATGACGGTGAAGAATATAATACTTCATCTCCTTAATATAGTGAAAGATTTGGAGGAGGAGGTAAGAGGCATGGATCCTTTTAAGGGTGGTCTGGGTTTCAGTTCCACTCTGTCCTCTTGCAGTGAGGACACTGTTTTTTTACACTCCTCCTAGGTCTCCACCTGAAGATGCCTCACTTCAGGCACTACTGAGGCAAATGCAGAGTGCCATGGGGTTTGCTGCTAAGGAGGAAAACTCCATTAAGTGCAATTTGTTTCAATTCCTGGAGGTTACTACTACCTTTCCTTTTTTTTTTTTTTTGCATTATATTTTTATTAACTTTTCACAAGACAAAACTTACAAAAGCATACAATCACTGGTGATTCCAAATTGCAAATATAGACCATCAGAATAGGTACTGTCAGCCACAAAGAAGAGGAACCACCCCATGTAGAACAACATTGGGGAAGTAGCCAATAATACACAATTTTATCATAAGCATGCAGCCCAAGGAGAGTCCTGGAGGGATGAGCTACAACCAGCTCACCCAACAAGAGCCAGCCAGCCTGTGGGCTAAACAGCCCACAACTCCCTCTACAGGACACAACAATAGAGTAGCAGTAATAGCTCCAGAATATAACAACATTAATACAACCTAGTTGAGCATGCAGCAGTGCCCATGTGCCTCAGTGTAGATATAAGAGAGCGAACTACCTTCACTCTTAACAGATCATGTTTGAACAAGGCTCCAACACCCTCATATTTTGAGAAAGAAAGAAAAAAAACAGGTGGATCAAGTATAGCTAGGGACATAGCAAGGCTCTTAAACATATAATTGAAATTTAAGGCAAATCAAGTCCACGCTAACAGTTCCAAAATACAGTCACCTTAATAATAGGCAGGCCTTTTCGCATCAGTCCCAGGAATAGAGGCCCACAGTCCTCCAAAATGTAGAACAATTACTATCCGATAAAAAAAAAAAAAAAAAAAAAAACCCACCCACATACAGAATAAGGATAGCAATATGTTACAATTCAAACTGGGGACCATAAAACAATCACTCTCCTTCTGTGTCTGAAGCTCCATAGTCCTGGCACAGCTCTTGCTCAGTAATGCCCAGAACCTTCTCCTCTTCTGATGCTTCATTAAACATGTATAGCTTGTCCTTCCAGGTTAATCCTAGCCTAGCTGGGAAAAGCAGCTGATGGGGAACCTTTAACTGCCTCAAATGGCTCCTTACCCTGTCAAAAGATTTGCAGCGTTGTCTAGTGCCATACGTAAGATCAGGGAAAAAATGGAGCTCTGAGTCCTCATATCGAACTTGATGGCATCTCCTTGCCACAGAGAGCAAGCGGTCCCTATCCCCCACACCGGTACAGACCAGGATGAATGATCGGGAGCTAGATGTCTCCACAGGTGCTCTACGAGGGGTAAGCCTGAAGGCTTTCTCCAGAGACAGGTGTACCTCCTCCCCTCCAAAGCCAAGTAGCCTTGGTAGCACTGTACGAGCAGAGGCTGAAGGGTTTTCCCCTCCGCAGACTCCAGTAAGTCCAAGACTCTCACATTTCTCTCCCGGACCTGGTTCTCCAGCATTTCTAGACATTGTCGCAGCCATGAAGTACCCCTGATTAGTTGATACGTCTATAGTTTTGTTAAGACTTGTCTCCAACTTGGAGACTGACTGACGAGTAGCATCCATTTGTGTTTCCGAGTGCCACAACTCTGTGAGTTAGAGTGTCGAATTTACAGTCTAACTCTTGGACCGTGCATACCAGTTGATTCAGCATGGCATTAACCGTTCCAAGGGACATTTCCTCCAGTTCAGCATTGCTAGAGTTCCCGGCCGTGCCGCTCTGAGAAGGCCCTGCATCCCTCCTTCCTTTCGGATGAAAAAGGTCACTGGAAGCCACCGTGGTGCCCTTTGATATGCCCATTTTGTCTACCAGGTAAGGTTCAGAGATTCAGGGAGGACAAACAATATCGGAGAAGATGCACAAAATATGAATTAATATAGAAATTATAAAAATATTCGTTGTAGCTTCTGAAAGTTGCTGCCTCCCTCTACCTTTCCATTGTGATCCCACTGGTTTATCCTGCACTGGAGGATGCTACACTTGAAGCTTGGCACAGGTCTAGCACCCTTCCTGCTGTTCTTCAGAAGGCTGACAATATCCTGTGCCTTCCTCCAAGCCCTATTATGCCTCTCAGCTTTAAACTGACTCTGTAGTCATTATGGCAGTTCATGATAGGTCTGGGTCTCTTAGACATGTGAGTTCTTTGCCTCTTGATAAGGAATCCAGGAGGCTGGATGTCATGGGAAAGAGGACATATGCTTCTGCCTCTTTGGGCCTTTGAGTGCCTATTACCAGGCATTTAGGAGAAAATATCAGAATAGCTTGTGGAAGTCTGTTATGACTTCCTGTGCTTTGTTACTTGATAGCTCTGCCAGGGCTGGTTTATTGAAATCTGAAACTTCAGGTATGGACACTGGTAAGCATCTTTTGCGATCTGCATATGATGCCTCTGATGCTTCAGCCAGGCCAGCTGCCTCTGGTGTTTGCCATCAGAGATATTCCTGGCTGCGAGTGTTGGATTTTGCCACTAGCAGTCTGTCCGTAATGCTCCTTTTAGGGCATCAAGATTGTCTATTACTGATGTAGAATCTACCTTGCAGGAGCTTCAGTCCTCCAGAATGGCTCTCAGATCACTTAAATCCTGACCCCTTCAGCCCTCAAGGGAGCATGGTAGGGGTGTGTTTCATAGGCCTGCTGCCCATGGTGGCTACACCTCCAGTCAACAGCCCTGTAAACGGGGTCCTCTTCCAGGGCCCCCCTCCTCCCAGGTGCCCATGCAAAGGTCCCTATATGTATTGGTCCAAGTGGCGGCACCACACCACAGCATTTCAGAGTAATTCCAGTCCAGTTTGGAATTGGATTTCCATGTAAATATTTTGGAGATGCAGTTTATTCTACTTGGCCTGTAGGCATTTCAAACTCATCTCGGCCCCAGTCCCAGTCCCTTGCTGATTCAAACAAACCGTGTCAATGTCGTGCACATCATAAACATGCAATGGGGGGCAAGCATAGGATAGTGTCCGGTAGACCATTCATGTCATAGACTATCCAACTAAAGCCAGGAACTCTGCCATAATTATGAGTATGGATGCTGTAAAAGGCTTTTGGTCAGGTTGACTGGCTATATCTTGAGCGAGTCCTTGCCAGCTTTGGGTTTTCCCTCACATTCATACGGTATATACAAAATTTATATACAGCCCCCCCAGGCCTACGTATGGGCGAATGGGCATCTTTCAGCAGTGTTCCGGTTGGGTAGAGGGACCAGACAGCTGCCCCCTCTTGCCAGTACTTTCTTCTTTGTACATTGAGACCCTTCTGCACAGAGATGAACTTTTAGCAGGAGTATCTGTTGGACAATAGGAGCATAGGATTGCGCTTTATATGGATGACATACTTCTGTATTTAACAAATATGCTTACCTCTTTGCCCCATATTATGGCTGTAGTGCAGGATTTCTTTCACCCTTTCTGGCTATACCCTTACTACCAAAACAGAGGTCCTTAGTTTTATAACCCCATTGAGCTTGCAGAGGTGTTTTCCCATGAAGTGGGATATGATTAAACTCAAATACTTGGGTATTTGTTTGAGATCTTCCACTGCCTTCCTGTTCTAGGATAATTATGTTCCTTTAATGCAAACCATTGTGGCAAACATCAAGAGATGGTCACTCTTACCCCTCCCAGTGTATTTCAGAATTCAGATATTTAAAACTAACCTTCTCCATAGATAACTGTCTTTATTTTAGTGTGCCCCTTTCCACCAGAGAAGGGTTAGTTCCAGTCAGCACAAAAACAGATTATGATGTTTGTCTGGGGAGAGACCAAACCAAGGGTGCATTATGGCCTCTTTCAGGTCAGAACAGGTCAGAAGGAAATGGGTGGGGGGGGGTGAGTGCTTCCATCGCTGGAGGAATATCGGGCCACAGCCCAGGTTAAATTGGCATTGCTCTGAAAGGACGCCTCCTATATTACGACTTGGAAAATCATGAAATTAGGTGCTACAGACGATGTTCCCCCCCGCCTTCATTTTTGATAAACGCCTTAGGCACCATGATCCCAAAGAAAATGTCTGCAGCTGCATGGGTAACTTTGCAGGCATGGTGACGTACAGCCAGACATGTTTAGCATTATAAATAGGCCGTTTGGGATGTAGATTTTATACCAGGCATGATAATCCCCTAGTTCAGGAGGCAGTCCAGAAGGCTTTTTCAATTTCCAGCCTAGTTGCTGGATGGGGAAGTTATTAAATCTTTTGAAACATACCAGCAGAAACTTGGCTGGACCTCAGGAGATCGATTTCTGTATTTTCAGTTACTAGATTTTGTGATGGCTGGCTTGTATAGTACAAGGGCAACTGGGGGGCAGGAGCAACCACTGGAAACCATCACTTTCCCTGCTGTTTTGTCTGCCATATAGCAAAAGGGGGAGATCACCCTGATGTACCAATTCCTTACATAGGAGTTGGCAAGCCAGATTACTTATACAGTATTACAGAGAAGTGGCAGAATGAAACACAAAGTCTGGCAGGCTGCCTTTAAAACAACCTCCTCACCACAGTGGCAGGAATTTGCCAGGAAAGTCCCACCTTCAGTATTTCATGATGTCACCAGACATGGGTTTAGGATAACACAGTTTCAGGCAGACCACAAGTCAGGTGCATAAAAAAATGCATGGTTAAGTTTATTTTATTTGTGTCAAGTAAAATATACAGAAAATAAAATGGCAAGTCAGACAATTTCTTCGCTTCACCAGTTTCTAAGGCTTTTCTTCAGCCTAGCATGAATCAGACAGTGTGAAAGCGCACACTACTAGGAGGTCTTCCACCTTCCTCAGTCAGTATTCAACTGACCTCCCTATCTCCCCTCTCAGCACTGAGGCTGGGCTTTTTATTAGCTCACTAGAAGTTGGAAAAACATTTTCCCCTGCCTTTTGATTAACAGCAGACATAACAGAAAACTAGTCACTAGGGGCCACTGTTGCACCACAGAGAACAGTTATTTGGCACCTGGAGGACATTACATAACTTGTTTACAACATTGTTAAAGGCCAGCACATTCCGTGCTCTCCTAAACTCTACTGCAGGGTCATAATACCTCATGCTGTCTGCTGTAAAATATATCTTAGAAGAGGGCTACTAACATCTAGAAAAAGCAGACACAAAATTTTGTTATTCTTCTATTAAAACTGCCCTCTTAATTTTGTTATAGCTAGCCAAGCAGCATGTTGGACATTGTACAATAACATATAAACTGCTTGAGGAAGGGATTTCAGCTTATCTCAGGGGTGTCCACTATGAGAGGGGTCACCCTGTCACACGTGATACCTGTAATAAAGCCCAAATAGGATTCAGGAATGGTGGAATCTTATTGCTGAGGGTGTGGGGAAGGGAGAGCTACCCACTGTCTTATGTTTTTGGAGTGTCAGGCTCTGCTTGCTTACTGGGAAAGGGTGAGCAGCAGGTTGAAATTGTTATTTGCAATACAGGAAGCTTACAGTTTAAACAACTAATCTGTGGACTCCCACCTAAAGGAGTTAGGGGAATGGAATCACTATATTTATGAAATATTTGTATAACTGCAGCCACTAAGGGCATCACCAGGAAATGGCTTCAGGTGTCTCCTCCAGAGCTTGGAGACTGGGAAGGGGTGGTCTCACACACAGTGGAACTGGAACTCCTCATATTTGCAGTCCAAGATTGGACACCTGCTTATATAGGCAGACGGACAAGGTGGGAATTAGCCCAATCAGCAGAGGTCTGAGGGGTGGGAGCAGAGTGTGGCACTGAATCATAATAGGTGAGACAGTCCTGGTTTTCCAGTATGTCTGATCCACAGTTTAGTTGAATTGAACCACATGAAATCCCTTAAGGCATGGGGGTCTCTTGTAATCACTAGTAGGTATCAGGCGAGGTTCCAGATACTAGATAACTCCTCTGAAGCCATATTTAGATTCGCTGCCACACCATAGTTTCGATTTAGTTAGGTGGGTTAGGTATTTTACCTGAAAGTAGAATGATAAAATTAACCTGTTGTACGTTAATGGTTTTGACAAGTTGACTATGCATTGTTTGTCATGTCGTGTGGAATGTGCAGTATGTGTGATACTTTTCAAAAAGCAAGTAAAAAAAAAAAAAGAAAAAACAAGCAAAGGGGCACACACTTGTACAGGGAGGCTATGAGAGTATGGTACTGGGCCATGTCTCACGCTGTCAGCCATGTTTCTTTTTCTATTTCTAGTTCCCTGCCTCTTCAAGTGTGCCAGATCCTGGTTTGGGCTTCTGGTTCTCTGGTAAGATATCCTATGAGCTTGTCCTCTGGTAGGGAACTGAGGAGGATAATAATAATAATAATAATTTTTATTTATATGGCGCCTTTCAATTATCAAGGTGCCTTACATAAACAACAGTTAAAACAATTAAAAAAGTCATTAAAAATATTCAACAAGACCAAAGACCAAGACATTATGCCAATCAGTATTCCAAAAATGCTTTTTCCCTAAGAAAGGTTTTCAAACCCCTCTTAAATCCCTCCATAGAAGTGCACTCCCGTAATCGACGCAGTAGAGACTTCCAAAGGGCGGGGGCAGCATAAGAGAAAGCTTGAGCACCAGATGATTTCAAATTCACCCTTGGAACCTCTAGCAACCCCTCGTCAGCCGAGCGGAGCGATCGATCGGGGCAGTAGGGAACCAGAAGCTCTTTAAGATATACCGGGCCCAAATCGTGTAGGGCTTTGAAAGTCAGCAAGCCGACTTTAAAGGTGATCTGCCACCAAATCGGCAGCCAGTGCAGTTCGCGCAGCACAGGAGTAATATGACAGGATCTGCAAGAACCCGTCAAAAGCTGGGCTGCAGTGTTCTGCACTAGCTGCAGGCGACAAATTTCAACCCCTGAAAGCCCTAGATAGAGGAAGTTGCAGTAATCCAGGCATGAGGACACAAAGGCGTGGGCTAAGGTTGGAAGGTTGGCAGACGGAACAAGTTGCCTAACCCTGGCGATGTTCCTAAGATGATAAAAGGAAGTCTTGATGACAGCCAGCACCTGCGACTCCAGTGTAAGTCTGTCATCAAGAACCACCCCACGGTTATGCACCCATTCAGAGGTCAGGAGAGAGACGCCTCCAAGAAAAATTCCGGAGGACGCAACACCACCGGACACCCCTATCTGTCGACCAGGGTCCACAACCAGTACCCCTGTTTTTTCCGAGTTCAAGTTCAGCCAACTAGAATCCATCCACTCCTGGATTTCTTTTAGACAGCTATTAAAGACCAAGAGAGCTCCCTCCTGGTCGGGGGCAAAAGAAAGGTAGAGCTGCATAACAGTGAAACCTCAGCCCATACCTTCTAACAATGTCTCCGTGGGTAGCATATACACCGTAAATAACATGGGTAACAGTACTGAACCCTGAGGCACCCCACACAACAAAGCCGTTGAATCCGAGGAAAAAAACCCCGGACACAACTCTTTGTGATCTCCCAGTGAGGAATGAAGTGAACCATCTTAAGACAGTTCCCGATATTCCGCATAAGAGCCTCAGGCATTCTATCAACACCATGTGATCTACGGTGTCAAAATCTGAAGATAGGTCGAGGAGAACCAAGATGGAACGGCTCTTCCAATCTCTAGCCATCAGGAGATCATTGAGCACCCGAACCAGCACTGTCTCAGTACTATGTCTTTTACGAAAACTGGACTGGAGGGGTTCATAGATGTCATGGATGGTCAAATGGTCCTTCAGTTGTGCTACCACTACTTTCTCAGTCACCTTCCCAACAAAGGGAAGGTTAGAGATAGGGCTGTAGTTCGCGAGACAGTCAGGGTTCAAGGTAGCTTTCTTCAAGAGTGGTGTCACCACCGCCTCTTTCAGGGAGCTAAGAAATCCACCAGATTCCAAGGAGCACCTGACTATCCACACAAGGACTGGACCGATGATATCAGTACAACCCAAAATTAGGGAAGTCAGTCCAGGATCCAGACTACAGCACGTAGGGCGCATATTCTGGATTATCCTCATGATATCCATGAACTCCGTTTGACCGAAGGAACTCCAGGAGAATTGGGGCACGGTGGTCTTACACTTGTCCACGGCAACCCCCTTAGAGTGTGATGGCAACAGTTCCACCCTGATGGGGCCACCCATGCTATATAGGTGTTGATATCATGTGTCATTGTGGGTGGCTTCTGGCAAGCAGAAGATTCTGAGTGGTCCTGACACTGACGGCTTACAGTTCCACAGGAGTGGTTCAGTAGAGGAGATTCACTCAAAGATCTACTGTTATGGCAAATAACTGTTCTTCTCCCCCCTCTCTCTCTTTCTCTCAAGGGCAGTATATTTGACAGAGAAAGAAGATGTTAGTTTGTCAACAGTTGAAATGCTGTATCTTCAGACTACATTTGATGAAATGCCAGTTTGCACCACTGCATCAGCGAGTGCCACAGAAAAGGATCTGGCCCCTTTGGGCCTTACTGTGAATCACATTTTGAAAGAAAAGCTGGAACGCAATCTTCTGGCTGTAGCAGAGCAGCTTTTGAACAGTTATTCCCCTGAGGTAAATGCAGACTTTTTTAATGGTTTTATTTTCTTCTAGGAATGTAGCGATCTGATCAGACCTTGCATTTGTGCTTGTTCATCATACAGCTTCTCTGAGGTATCCTCCCTATGCCAGAGGAGACTAGTGACACAAATGAAACATCTGGGCTTCAGAGTCAACTTGATTCTTTCTGGAGAAAGTGGAAGGAAGATGGTAGAAAGCAGGGAGGGAGGATGAAGATAACCATAAATGAGGGAAAGTCCAGTTTGGGCCAAATTATTTATCTTCCAAGAATTAGTTTTCTCCATAGAATCCCACTGTTTGATTTTAGACCTGGAGGCAGCAGGACCCCATGGCAAATAGAACTTTTGGAGGTGCTGTTGCCTAGCATTGACGCATGGGGTTGTCCATGCACCCGCATGGTATAAAACTTCTCTGACTCCAGCTGTCTCACTTCTTTTTTTTGCATCAAAGCCTGCAGATTTGTAAAGTAACTCCAGTGTTCTTACTTACTTGTCACACATTTCGGAGGGGCTCTTGGTCTCATTATCCAGCTAAACCATGATTAAGCCTGACCACTTCGGCAAAGTGACCACCTCCCATCGGTCAGTTAAAAAGCATCACATTTTAACTTGCCATATGAGAGCTGAGGTCTCCCTGCTTTTTCTGTTTTTAAAGGAGACCACTTATGGTTTTATTACTTTTATAGTGTGCTCTGGCCAATGAAAGGCTCACAGGTGTTTAATGGGGAGCTTGCCAATTAGAAGACGGCCACAATTCTCCTACATTCAATTCAGTATAAAGGATTTGGCAAGCTCAACCCCTGCATTTACAATGCAACTTAGACCTCAGCTCTGATATGGTAAGTTAAAATGTGATGCTTTTTACCTCACAGATGGAGCTGGTCACTTTGCCAAAGAGGTCAGGCTTAATCATGGTTTAGTTGGATAATGAGACTGAGAAACCCTATGAAATGTATGCCCAGTAAGAACATTGGAGTTACTTTAAAAAATGGCAGGCTTCAAGGCAGCAAAATGGCAGGGGGTGCTCTGGTACTTTAACTATATGCTTTTATTTGGTCACACACCAGGTGCCACCCCACTAATATTACTAAGTTGCATTGTAAATGTCCATGAACATAAAGTCAGAGTCCTGGTGAAGTAGATACAAAGAAAACTTGTGATACCAATGAGGACACCACTCCTCTTAATACATGCATTTAAAACACTGCTGCATCATAAGATGCATCCTATAGGAGTAATCCAGGAAATTTTATAACATTTTCAGCATTAATGCACAATAACTGCTGCATATCCGAGCCCATGAGCTGCATGGGAGTAAAAGATTAGTTTAAAAACAAAAGTCCAAGCATTGTTTCCTGAACTAGGAAACTAAATCAGTCCATGCACTAACAGTAGTTAAGTAACCTAAGTAGGTTATAATTCAGAAACGAAGCTGCAGCTCTGATGTACATTCCACAGACTTTTTTTTTTTTTTTAACTTGGACACATTTCTAATTAAACCCCTCAGAACTTGTGCCGGCCCGGTGGCACTGAGGGCTGAGGCGCTGGGCGCCTTACCTCGTGTTGCACCAGCAATCCGTGTTCGGGAACGAGCATGGGCCGCTGGGGTTGGGCAGGAGGGAGAAGGATTGAGCGTCCCCAGGATTGCTGTCCTTCTCCTTGGAGGGGATTAGCAGCGGCTGGGTGATTGCCTGCCCCTAGCGGAGGCTGGGAGGTAGCACTTGTAAGTGTGTGGAGATTGTGGGCGAGACTGCGGTAGGTGCTTGGTGAGGATGCGCACAGTGGATACATCGCGAGAGATCCCGCCAGTGGCGGTGTTGTCTCAGCAGTCTCGGGGAAGTGACAGGGTGAAAAGGAGTCCTCTGCAGGATGACGATGGTCCCCACTGCAACGGCCCGGGAAGACACCTCCCGAACACTAAATCCGGTCTGGTGGGTCGAGTAGCTCCTCACCCCGTGCCACAAAGGGTAAGTTGTGGGTTAAGGGAAGGGTCCTACCCTGTGCTCAATGCTGGGGACGCCAGATGGGTAGCAGAGGACTCTAGAAGGGGAGAAAAAAGGAATAACTGCAAAAAAGAAAAAAACTCAGAACTACACATTCAATTTGAAGGAACATTTATATGCGGCTTAAGAAGCTCAACATGGTAACGGGAGCATTTGAAAACAGTAGCTAAAGAAAAGAAAGGGAAAAAAAAATGCTTACTCACTGGTCCTCTTCCCTCCCTTTTCAACCCTTGTGCACACATACGTATTGTATTTAAAGATTTTATATCCTCCTGTTAGTTGCTGAAAGTTCTGATTATATATACTTTCTACCAATGGGAAAAAATTCAGTCCAGCGAGCTTCAAAGATTTAAGGGCAAACACGATCTCTCGATATAACCCCTTCAAATGTCCAGCTCCTCTCCATCCTCCGAGTCAGACTGGTGAGATTCAGCTGTCCTTCGTGAAGCTGGAGCGTGTCGTTGGACCCACTTCAGAGCATCCTCTGGGTCAGTAAATACAAATAGTCGACTCTGATAGAGAATCCTTAATCTGGCCGGAAAGACCATTCCGTGTGAAATGTCTGCCTTCTTTAGGAGTGCCCTGACCCCATCAAAACGTTTCCTGCACTGGCATGTAGCAAAGCTCAAATCCAGGAATAAGTAAACTGGTGGACCCGCGTGGAACGGTGTTGTTTTTTGTCTCGCCATTGTGAGCATATAGTTCCTGGTACCCACACCGTCGGGTGTGACACGTGGACAGCTGGGTCTGATTTTCAATATGATATTTTTTCTGCAATATAAAATATGTAAGGAAGTGTCTGTCAGGAGAAAATGCTGTCTTGCTGAAATTGACACATCAACTCCCCCCCAGGGATAAGTTCAAAGGACAAGAAGTAGCTTAAACTGCAGATATCTAAAATGCAATTACTTCAAGTTTTCTTTAAAGCCCAGGAAATAAAATACCCATTCATGACGTCCTCCAGGGAAATCCTTTGATTTGCACTAGGTGTCATGAAGGAAGGAGAAAATGCATGTGTTGGGATGTCTCCCAAGATAGCCAGTAATTACATCAAAGAGACTTTTGATGTCTGGGTGAAACAAATCACAGACTGGTTCAAGAAGTCCAATATGCATGTGTTGGAGGGTGTCGTCTAAGGAAGCCAGAATTACATCAAAGAGGCTTTTGATGTCTGGGTAAAACAGATCACAGACTGGTTTTGGCAAGTCACATGAAGAGAGGAGAATTTTTAGGTCACCTATTATTTTTTTAAATATCCTAGTAAGACATCCTGTGTTATAAAATATAAATTTTAATACACCAAGGCGGAGTTAGGTGACCTCAGAGAGAAGGCCGGCTCAAGACTGCTTTTAAAATACTGAGCAGACCTCACACAGAGACATTCATTTCCTGACTGAGAAAAGAGGAACATTGAAGCACTGAAAGATTAAGAAAGTAAGGACCTTAGATAAGACCAGTCTGAGTGTATGTGTTGTAGGAATTTGCACTTTTAAACCTGTTTTGTTTTTAAGGCTGTATGTGTTGGGATATTTTGTTCTGTAGTTTACTGATCTTCCCTTGTCAATCTTCACCATTCATTACTTCCTGGGTGTAAGCCGGAGGCACGCACCCGTCACGGGAACTTTTTTTTTTTTTTTTTAAAGTTGCCCTATGGCCTCGGAGCGACGCATGCTGAGGGCGGCGTTGTTAGCGACCGCACTCTCCTCCAACTCAGTTCTGTTTCTCCCGCCGCCGAGGCAGCACCTGTTCGGGCGTCCATATTTTGACTCGTCAGCGACTCCTCTCCCGCACCTCGGCGCCAATCGGTAGAACCGTTCTTTTTATTTCTCAAGGCCGGGTGTGCTTTTCTACTGTTTTTTCTTGTTGATTTCGCGTTATGTCCGGTTCCGGAGCTAAACGTGTTTCGAAGACGGGCCGCGCCCCTATGCGTCGGTGTTACTGTGGCCGGCATTTCTCCGTCTCGGACCGGCATGACGTTTGTCTTCGTTGCCTGGGACTCAACCATGACATGGATTCGTGCGACGCCTGTTTCTCCATGGACCGCCGTGTCCTAGAAGTCCGCGCGTTCAAGCTCGGCAAAGCCCCGCCGACCTTCGGGGGACGACGTCGCTCAAGGGATTCTCAGGTAAGGTCTCTAGGCCCTTCCCCCGGGTCCCCTCCCGGGCCTACTCTGATCTGAGGAGGAGGGTCTCCCTCGTCTTTTCTTGCCGGAGGAGGCCCCTCCAGCGGTGTCGAGGCGCGTCGTAGTCCCTCCGGGGCGCTTGGCGCCGACACACGCCTCGGCAGTCACCTGCCGGAGTGCAGAGCTCCCCCCTAGGCGAGGCCCTCGACTTTTAGGCCCGGCTCGGGTGGACCCAGCGCCGCCTTCCGAGCGCCGCTTGAGATCCAGCGCCGTTCGCGTGGCGCCGTGATCGGCGGTGCCGTTGGCGGTCCGCTGAGCCTCGGCGCCCGTTCGCGGCGTCGATGGACAAGCGGCGCCGTCCGCTGATGCCGCCCTCGCTTTCCGGCCAGCGCCCGGCGCCGGTGGGCCTGTCCTTCCTCAGGCGGTGCGGCGCAGCGCCGACCTGGAAGTAATGGGCTAAGCCTGGCTGCATCCGGCGTGAAGAGGCGGCGGGCGCCTCCCGTGGCCTCAGGGACCCCTAGGGTGGCCAGCATTGAGGTCCTGCTGGTCGTCCTCCTCGGAAGGTGATGATTCAGGCGTGGACCCATCCTGGCACCCCACTCTTGAGTCTGGGTCCCCGGTGGCTAGAGGTGCCAGGCGGCACAGCGGGCCCTCCTCTGTCCCCCCTTCCGTCGTCTCCTGGGGTTCCCCAGCTGGGGTGGCGGGAGCCCGAGGCAGCATGGGGGGTGGCGGGGAGGCTCCCTCTCTGGAGGCCCGTGACAGCTACCTTACGAGGTGCTGTTGCCCTCTCTGAGGACAGGGGCGCTGGTCGAGGAGGAGGGCCCTCTCGGAGTCCGAGGGGTTGAGGGGCAGGGGGTCTGCTGCTCAGTCTTCTTTGGCCACTCCAGGGGGGGTGGCCAGGAGCCGAAGTGCAGAGCCTTGCCCCTCCCTCCAGGGTTCTAGGGTGTCCTCCGGCGGCGTTTGTGCGGACTGCCCTTCTGGATCCATGCAGTCCGTGCGTCATAGGGGAGGTTCTCCCCCAGGGCTCTTCCAGGCTCCGCTTCCCCAGAGTTCCGTTCTGCGGCCTGGTCTGATATCAGGGATCCCTCTTTCCAGGCTCCTTTCCCAGTTCCAGAGCCCTGCATGAAAGCAGTTACCTCAGCGGAGGTGCCCTCTCCCATCTCTCTGCCTTCACCACCCCGCTCCCAGGCCATGTCGGTCCCTCTGGTCCGTTATCCTGGGGGCAGTTCAGGGAGTTCTCGGCGGCCTTCCCTCATATGTTAGATACGCGCATGGCGGGTCTTTCGACTCTCCCACACGCGCGGGAATCCTCTGGGCATTCAGTTCCCCATCATCCTCGTCTCCCTTCTCCGAGGAGAGGAACCCCTGCTCATCTGTCCTCCGATGCCAGTTTCACAGAATATCAGCGTTTCCTCGAGGATGGTGGGATCTCAGTTCCTCGTTCGAAGAGACAATACCGAGCGGAGGCAGCGTGAATTCCTTGGTGAATTCAGTGCCCAGCATCTGGTGGTACCTTCCTGGCCTATCCCTTCCAGGAGGCGTCTATCCGGTCATGGCGGTCCCCTGCCTTCTTCAGCCCGGCGGACTGCCAGCATAGGTATTGTGCCCCTCTGAGTCTCTAGGTTCCTTCCCACCCGTCCTCAGGTTTGGTATACCTGGATACTCCTTCTAGGCGCCGTTGCCTGGCGCACGACCATCCAGTTCGGACTCTCTCCAGTTCGACCCGTTGGAAGCGAAGAGTGTTCTCTTCTTCTCGATGCGAGTGCATGTATTGCATCATCAGGCTCACCACGCTGCTTACAACCGGCATCTGTAGTCGATGATGTCCCAGCTGCTGGCATCTATGCCTGATCTGGAGCAAACCAGACAAGCCGTTGCCCTCTCCCGGTAGGCCTGGAGCTGGCAAGACGCAAGCAAGGGCATCTTATAGCGCCAATGGGGTGGCTTCCAGGCTTGCGGGACAGCGATCTGCATCAGGCGGGCCCGGCATGGCTTCCGTCTTTCCAGGTTGTCACCCTGGCCCGGCGTAGGGTGATTCGCTCCGCCTTCCGGGGGACCCGTCTTTTCTCTTCCAGAGCTAGGAGACTTTTACAGGGGCTCCCTCCGTCTCCTCGTCCTCGGGAGGCACCTCCTAGCTCTTCTCCCACTTAGGCTTTCTGAATAAGCCAGGGTCTTCTCCTTCTGTTTCTCACCAACAGAAGGCTGGGGGTCTTGTTCCCTCAGGGTATGGCCTCTTCCCCCTCCAGAGGAAGAGGAGCTTGGTACTCACCCAGGAAGTAATGAATGGTGAAGATTGACAAGGGAAGATAGGAAAATTACGTACCTACCGTAATTCTTGATCTTCTCTTGTATCTTCACCATTCATTACTTACACCCGCCCACCATCCCCTCAGTGGCCTCTTCCTGTGGCTTCTCCACCTCCCGTCTCCTTCCTCTCTCTGCATTTGTATAAAATATAGGAAAATTGCTTCATTTTCCAAAAAAACAAAAGTAAAAAAAAAAAATTCTTCTTGGGGAGGTTAAAATCAGAAAAATTATTTACTCTAAGATTCATGGGCCATCTAGCGGATTGCATTGGCGATCAGACTGCACAACTATCTCTGCTATTCTTATGGCAAGATACCTCTGAGGGTTGTTTGGCCTGGCTCAGGCTATTCAGTTTTGATCCTGCAATCCCGTGTTCAGATAGTTGCCCTGAAATCTAATCCCCTCTATTCTTGCCTTGCAGAGCAGAGGAATGAAATCGTCTGTTCCTTTCTCTTCTAAAAAAAACAAAAAAAAATGCTGGGGAACTCTCTCCAGACTGCTATAGGCATCTTGGTATCTGGGTCATGCATCTAGTTAAAAATTTTTTTTATCTGTAAAAAAAAAAAAAAAGGAAAAGGAGAAATCAAACAAGAAGGCAAATGAGAAGGTAGGCTATCCTTCTCGCTGTTTTCTAAGTGGTTTCTCCCTTTAAGTGTCCTCCTGGACAATTTTACAGTAGAGCTCTGCTGACCATATCCAATCTTAGCTAGCCTAAGCCTTGGCGGCCTTAGCCAGTCAGTCTGAGTCCCGTTTCTATCTTGGGCCATGAAGGCTTACATTTTCCATTTCTAAACCCCTGAGCAGCGCTCATGCTGCTGGGTTTTATTCTTCCCTCCTCGGCTGTCCTCCAGTTAAAAGGCCTTCATGGCCAGGAGCCCGAGGTGGGTGTCAAGAACAATGGCATGTTGAAGATGAGGACTATGCCCTCCTGAGTCTGCTCTAGCGGGTTGGTGAACCTTCTCTTCAGCTCTATCTCCGAGGATTCTTGCTTCCCTTTAGTCGAGCCTTCAGCTACAAGCTAACTATGCTCGATCGGCATTCTGGTCCCTTCAACATCCCATCTCTCTCTCTCTTTCTTCTTCTTCTTCTTCTATTTTCTCATTTCCTTACTCATCTCTCCTCCTAGAGTCGCCCAGGTAAGGAGGCCCTGCACTCCTAGGCTTAGGATGTTCTTATCTCCTCTGTCCTTCCTCCATCGGCTTATTCCTTTTCAGTTCATTCTCCTTGCTTTGCTATCCCTCGGCTATCTTGCCTCGCTATCTATATTTTCTGCTTTCATTTTGCCTCTCCGGCTCACAGAACTGAGTTGGAGGAGGAGTCGATCGCTCAATGCGCCCCTCGGCGCATGGCGCATGGCGTCGCTCTCGAGGCGGGCCGCGTAGGCAACTTAAAAAAAAAAAAAAAAGCTCCCGTGACGGTGCGCCTCCGGCTTACACCCAGGAAGTAATGAATGGTGAAGATACAAGAGAAGATCAAGAATTACGGTAGGTACGTAATTTTCCTTTTTCCTATTTTACCTATTTTAAAGTAAAGCTATATATTTAAAAAAACAGAAGCTGCCTGGTGTACCTTGAAACCTCTTTTTATATAAATGAAGCTTAGATAGTTATAGTTGACACTGTGCATGGGCTTATTGTGGTACCAAACTGGGAAACAGGTCAGAGTTCTGTAGGTCTTGCATAGAGTTCTAAGGGTTCATTTTGAAATACCTGGTTAGGTGCCCATAGGCAAAGATATCTGGCCCCCCGAAGACGGAATTATCTGAGCCTGACAATTGGGTACACTAACAAGAGGTTATCAGTTTGAATCCCTCCAGAACTTGGGACAAAGGTGACTCGAACCCACAAAGCAAGACAAGAGGGTTACCTTGTTCTGTTAAACTGTTCACAATTCTACGCTCAGAGGTTGGCACTTTGGGAGTAGAGGGCTGATCTGCTGAGTAAATACAAATACTCAACTCTGATAGAGAATCCTTAATCTGGCCGGAAAGACCATTCCGTGTGAAATGTCTGCCTTCTTTAGGAGTGCCCTGACCCCATCAAAACGTTTCCTGCGCTGGCGTGTAGCAAAGCTCAAATCCAGGAATAAATAAACTGGTTGACCCTCATGGAACAGTGTTGGTTTTTGTCTCGCCATCGTGAGCATATAGTTCCTGGTACCCACACCGTCGAGGACTACTAAAATTGCTGTAGGGGCCTCAGGGTTGTCTTGCCTCCCACAATATGCCACCCTGTATGCTTTTTGTAAAATGATTCCTCAATCTTGCAGTGGTTTCCCAAGTTGTTGCTCTAACCATTCTTTAATAAAAAGCTGCAGATGGTCGCCCGCGCTCCTCTCGGGCATTCCAGTGATCCTTAGGATAGATGTGCAAGCTTGGTTCTCCAGGGTCTCCGAGCGTGTTCAGAGGTGGGTGTTTTCCTTTACTAACATGCTTGCGGTTTCCAAAGCTGCGGACGCTTGTTGTTCAAACAACATGAAGTCTTGCTGTATTCTGACTATTGCAGTGATATCCAACCTTTGAACTGTCCCGGAGAGGAAAGAGTTAACTTTCCATGCAAGGCATGGAACGCTGGTCTCGAGCTCGGTTGAGACTCTGTCTGTTGTTGTTTGAACTCAGACCGCGAGATTCTTTACTCCGCCTCACTGAACAGTCGCTCCGGAGATTTCTCCTTTGCTCGGTTCAATTTAGTCGATTAAAGTGTCGTTTTTTTCCCTCGGTTTCAGCCGAATTTATTCCATCTAACCTGTCGGTTCAGTCTCTGTCTGTGGTACTGTGAGTACTAGATAGGTTTATTATTGTTGGCTTCTGTGTGGAACTTGTAAACGTTGGATCGGTTCGGTTTGAACCGATCAGATTTGTTAAAAAAAGTTTGTTCTGCTTTTTAGAGTGTGGTAACCGGTCCTTATCGGTTCTAAAAAGCAGTTCATTCGTTTTTCCATGATATAACACAGTCAGGAACCAATAAGGTGTCTTGCCAAGCGGATTGCCGAAAAAAGGGTAAGTTTGGTTAGGACTGGCCATGTCTGAGAAACCCAAGAGAAAAACCAGGCCCACTGGGTTTCAACACTGTAGTGTGTGTGGGGAAGCCTTTGCTAAGGCTGACCCCCACACCACCCGTGTTTATTGTCTGGGGTTTGACCACCTCGATTCAGACTGCCAGATTTGCAAAAGTTTTTCCACAGCTACCCTGGAAAAGAGAGTAGGTAGGCTGAGGGAAAGGGAAGCCAAAAAGTCCGCTGACCCGGATGGCCAGCCCGGTTCGGTTCCAACCGAACCAGAAGGAGTGCCCTCTGATCAGGGTGAAACTTCTTCAGGCAAAAGGAGAACCGACTCTGAGGAGTCAGTTCCGGTTAAAGGAAAAAGAATAAGTCAGCCGGTTCGGATCCACAAGTTCTTTCTCCGACCGCTGATGAAATAGCCAAAGCGATAAGGATTGTTCAGTTGCTAACTCTGTTTCCGACCGAACTGGCACCATCGGTTAGGGGCTTGGTTCGGTCGGTTCCCCCGGTTCCGGATTATAATTTAGAGGATTTTTATGAACCGGAGGAGGAAGGAGAGTATGAGGATAGTGATGGTGATTATGAAAGTCTGGATGTGCCCATTGACCCGGATATCTCCCCAGACAGACCTTAAGGGGTTTCTCCTCCTAGGCTTTCTGAGTCCCCTTCCCACTTTATGTTTTACAAAAAAGTGGCTGAAACTCTTCAGCTTCCTATGGAGGAAGCAGTAGAGGATCAGGAGGAGCTTGATTATGTTGAGATGATGGACATCCCAGAGTCCAGGAGGCTCTCTATTCCCCTCCATAAGTCTTTTGGGAAACAGACATTTAAAATTTTAAAGACTCCTAATTCTATACCTCCTGTGGACAGAAGAATGGACAAGAGGTATACTCTTTCAACCTAGAATCACGGAGTTCCTTTCCCAACAATGCAGCCATGTTGGGGTAGTGCAGGCTGCTGCCTGTGATAAGGCAAATTTACCCTTGGCTTCACACCCCCCAGATAAGGACTCCAGGAGGATTGATGCCATGGCAAAGAAACAGTACATGGCAGCATCTTTGGGACTCAGGCAGGCTAATTATATGGCCTACACAGCTAGATACCAGAAGTCTAGATGGGACACTGTGATGGCTCTAGCTAAACAGGTCCCTAGCCAGCTTGCCAAGGAGCTGGAGTAGGTGGCTACAGATGGTATTGAGGCATCCAAGGTGCAGTTTCATGCTGCAGTGGACTCCAGTGATGTTTCATCTAGAGTCACGGCTACATCTGTGGCCCTTCGTAGGATGGCTTGGCTCAGATGTACTAGCCTGTCACAGGATACCCAGACTAAGGCCATGGATTTTCCTGTTGTTGGTAATTCTCTGTTTGGGGAGCAGACAGAGAACTACATGAAGAAAATGGATGAGTACAGTACCACCGATAGGAGTGCTCAGGCCAAGGAAAGGCAAGCCACTCCCCAGAGGCAGCATTCCAGGGGCAGGGGCAGGCCTTTTCATAGGCCTTTCTACCAGGCCCAGGCCTCCTCTTCCACAGACGGCAGACGGGGTACAAGCAGGCCTGCTGCCACCCCTCAGCCTAAAGCCCCTGCCAAACAGGCACCCTGATGGGTTTGCTCGGGCCGATTCTCCACTACCCGTAGGGGGCAGGCTGGCTTACTTTGTCCAGGACTGGATGTCTTTAACATTAGACAAATGGATCCTGGAAGTAGTAAGCCAGGGACCGGTTCTCAGCTTCAAATAATTTCCCAAGATGAGAACCAGGTCCTTTCCACCTGCAAATCCTTCAGAGGCCCTTGCCTTAGAGGCAGAGGTCTCTTCCCTCTTGGCTCTGAGAGCCATAGAAAGGGTTCCACCCCTACACAAGGGAAAAGGATTGTACTCCAGGTACTTCCTAACTCCCAAAAAGACAGGAGAATGGCGGCCCATCCTGGGTCTCAGATATTTAAACAAGCACCTTTTAAAGCCAAAGTTCAAAATGGTGACTCTGGGAATAATTCTACCCTCTCTAAGGCCAGGGGACTGTCTAGTTTCCCTGGACCTCAAGGATGCCTATTTCCACATTATCATCAGATGCTCCCACAGAAAGTACCTCAGGTTTGAGTTGCCCTCAGGCCACTATCAATTCAGAGCAATGCCCTTTGGCCTAACATCACCTCCAAGGGTGTTCACAAAATGCCTGGCAGTAGTGGTTGCTTTCCTAAGGAGAAAAAAGATCTTCATCTTTCCATACCTGGACGACTGGCTCATAGTGGGTCAGTCTCCAGACCAAGTCAAGTCACACCTACAGATAACTCAGCAACTGCTAACTTCTCTAGGATTCCTTCTGAATCTTTCAAAGTCAGTTCTAGAGCCAGTGTCGCTCCTCACCTTCATAGGGGTAGAGCTGGATACAATAAGGGCAAGAGCCTTCCTTCCCCTGGACAGGGCAAGGACCCTTGTTACACTGGCCTCTTCATTCACCCTCCAGGTGTCTCGACCAGCAAGGCATTTTCTGCAGCTCCTGGGCCACATGGCTGCCTCTACAGCAGTGGTCCAAGGAGCAAGATTTCAGATGAGGGACATTCAGTTCCACTTAAGAGCCTTCTGGTCCCAGAGAAAGGATTCTCTGACTAAGCTAATCCCAGTGACTTGAACCTTGATCTAGGCTTTGCAGTGGTGGCAGGATCAGGGCAACCTAAGGCAAGGAGTTCCCTTTGTCACTCAATCTCATTCTCTAATCCTTACCACAGATGCCTCCCTCTTGGGCTGGGGAGCCCACTTGGGGGATCTGACCACCCAAGGGTTGTGGTCACCTCAAGAATCTTTGCTTCACATCAGTCTCTTAGAACTCAGAGCAGTGTTTCTAGCACTTCAAGTTTTTTTCCAAGTCTGTTCAGAACAAAGTAGTTCAGATCAGGACAGACAATACCACCACAATGTGGTACATCAACAAGCAAGGGGGCACTCGGTCTACGGCCTTGTGCACAGAGGCAGTGAAGTTGTGGTCTCTGGCCTATTTCCTGAATACCTCCCTGATAGCAGTGCACCTCCCAGGGAAGGACAATGTCCTGGCAGATGCTCTCAGCAGGATATCTCAGGGCCATCACGAATGGTCCCTAGATCACCTAATTTTGAAGGAGATCTTCTCCAGATGGGGCACCCCACAGATAGATCTTTTTGCAGCCCCAGACAATCACCAACTTCCTCTTTTTTGCTGCAGGCCCCCAGTGTTGGGCTCAGTCCCCCTGGATGCCCTAGTTCTCAATTGGGAAGGGAAGTTCCTGTATGCTCCCCCCCCCCCCATTCAGGGTATTAGTCAAAATCAGGTCTCAACCCTGCAAAGTGATTCTGATTGCTCCAAACTGGCCCAGACAGCCCTGGTACCCTCTCTTGCTGTTGTTAGCAGTTCACCTTCCCCTGTCTCTTCCCAGGAATTACAACCTGTTAACATGTTCTCAGGGGGGAGGGTTTGGTATCCGAATCTCAAATCTCTCAATCTCAAGGCCTGGCTCTTGAAGAGTTAGAGTTTGCTGATTTGCATCTCTCTCAAGGTGTTCTGGATATTTTAAAGGCTTCTCAAAAGCCTTCCACCAGAAAAACTTAACTCCAAATGGAAAAGGTTTACTATTTGGTGCTCTGGGAAGCATATTTCTCCAGAGTCTGCTGGGTTGCCTACAGTGCTTGACTATATGGTTCATCTCAATAGCTTGGGACTCAGACCAGCTACACTTAGAGAGCATCTGGCAGCTGTCTCTGCCTTCTTGTCAGCAGGCAAGCACTCTTCCCTTTGAGCTCATCCTGTATTCTGTAAATTCTTCAAGGGATTGCTGCATAACAAACCTCCCTTCAGGGACCCTGCCCCTGCTTGGGACCTTAATGTTTGCATTGCTCAGCTTATGCAACCCCCTTTTGAGCCTTTGTCCTCAGCAGAGCTTAAGTACTTGACTTGGAAAACTGTGTTCTTAGTAGCCATTACTTCTGCCAGACGCATAAGTGAGTTACAGGCCCTGTCAGTGGAACCTGATTTTATCTCTTTCCATAGAGATAAGGTGGTCCTCAGGACTAATAGGAAGTTTTTTGCCTAAGGTGGTTTCAGATTTCCACCTTAACCAGTCTGTGTCTCTTTCTGTTTTCTTCACTGACCATTCCTCCTCTGGGGAGAGGAGGCTGCACAGCCTGGACGTGAAAAGGGCTCTTAGCTACTATATAGAGTGCACCAAGGGTCACAGGTTTGACTCCCTCCAACTGTTCCTCACTTATGGTGAGGTTGGTAAGGGAAAACCTGCCACTAAGAGATCTTTTGCCGGGTGGATTGTCTCTTGTATACAATTTTGCTATGAAAAATTAGGTAGGATCCCACCCTGAGGCCTGAGGGCTCACTCTACCAGAGGTACAGCTGCTTCCCTGGCTGCTGCCAGGGATATTCCTATCTCAGAGATTTGTCAAGCAGCCACCTGGAAAACAGTACATAATTTCACCAAGCATTACTCTCTGGATATCCCAGGCTAGGAGTGATGCTCGGTTTGGCACAGCAGTGCTTCAGAGCCTGTTTCCAAAGTAGGTTCTGTCCCTCCTCCATGGAGGTACTGCTTGGTAGTCTGCAATAGTCAGAATACAGCAAGACTTCATGTTGTTTGAAGAAAAAATTACTCACCTTAGTAATGTTGTTTCTTCTAATGGAGTATTGCTGTATTCTGACCTCCCCCCCCTCCCCGCTCAGAACCTGGGTTTTGGGATGTGGGTGGGCAGGAACAGTGTTGGCACCCTAGAGGTGCCCCACTTTTCTCACCCTCTTATTTTTGGGTATGTGTTGTGTTTTGTGTTTTTGGGTTTCCTGACTTGAGTCTTTGCCTTGGAACCAAAAAACCTTTTTATTAGATTTAGTTGCCAGTTGGCTAGTGTAAGTTTACAGTTTCCACACAGGACGCCCAGTGAGTTAGCTCGTAAAGATCTGGCAGTTTGGGTTCAAACAACAACAGACAGAGTCTCAACCGAGCTCGAGCTCAGCGTTCCATGCCTTGCATGGAAAGTTAACTCTTTCCTCTCCGGGGCAGTTCAAAGGTTGGATATCACTGCAATAGTCAGAATACAGCAAGACTCCATTAGAAGAAACAACATTACTATGGTGAGTAATTTTTTCTTTTGACTCTAATGACACTGTTTGCTCGTGAGTCATGTCCATCTCCAGAGTTGACACTGTGTTTGTCAAGGTGTCAGACTTTTCAGATAGATTAGAGACTGATGCAGTTAGTCTGTTAAGTTTGTGGCCAGTGCTCTGAAGCGTCTCTGTTCACGATTCTTCAATCTGCTGCACCACAAGGCCCTGTGTAGACCTCGTGTCAGGAGGATCCTGGACACTTTTGCTTTTTGCTCCCTCCTGTCGAGACTTGTCTTTCCTTGGATTACCCATTTTACTCAAAAGGTATTCCGACGTCTGTTCAGCTTTTTTATTCCGATTAGAAGGTCCAATAAAAGGTTTTTTTTTTGTCCAAAGTTGCTAAGTTTAGATCGAAGCACCAGTCTTAGATCGCCATCTTGCTTGGGCTCCAAAGCGTCCCCCTTTAACTATATGCTTCTGTTTGGTCACACACCTGTGCCACCCCAGTAATTTTACTAAGTTGCATTGTAAATGCAGTTGTTGAGCTTGCCAAACCCTTTATACTGATTTGAATGCAGGAGAATTGTGGCCTTCTTCAAATTGGTAAGCTCCCTATTAAACACCTATGAGCCTTTCATTGGCCAGAGCACATTATTTTGTTTATCGTAAAATCGGAATTACAACCTTTGAGCTAAAAGCTCATTTACAAAGGATTCTCGTCGAACAGAGGATGAGGGTACATCAAGTACATGAGCAGTGGAGAAAAACAGAAGCAGCTAGAAGGCATTGTCAGTTATACATAATTAAAAAGGCTAAACAGCATTACAAATAGAAGGATGGGGAGAGACCGAATACTTCGTAAAAGCCATCACTTAATTACATAATACAGAGGAAAATAGTCCCATAACAGATTAGATGAATAAAGTGCAGATTCCAGCTATGTACAAAGTATGAGAATTCCCAGAATGCAGCTATAGAACTTAGATAGGTTCCCAGAGGGAACAAGTAATGTGACCACCGACAAGTACAGCCATTAAGGGAGAGTAGGCTACAGGCTAGACGGGTGAGGGGGAGAGCACAATGGTGGGTTATAGCTTAAGGGTCAGGGGGGGCTAAGCGGGTGTGGAGGTAGGGGGGGTATGGAGGGTCAGGAGGGCGAAGTGGGTGAGTAATGAAGCCAGGAGAGTGGTCTGTTCATTAAAAATAAAGAAAGCAGGGAGACCTCTGCTCTGATGTGGCAAGTTAAAATGTGATGTTTTTTTTACCTGGCCGAAGTGGTCAGGCTTAATCATGGTTTAGCTGGATAATGAGACCAGGAACCCCTCCGAAATGTATGGCAAGTAAGAACATTGGAGTTGCTTTAAAAATCTGCAGGCTTTGATGCAGCAAAATGGGGGGGAGGGGAGCTCTGGTACTTTAACTATATGCTTCTGTTTGGTCACACACCAGGTGCCACCCCACTAATTTTACTAAGTTGCATTGTAAATGCAGGGGTTGAGCTTGCCAAACCCTTTATACTCGGTTCCTTTTTTCCCCTGTTGTTGAAGCACATTGTCTTCCTTATTGGGGGCCAAAACACCAGTTTGTGTACAGATAGCATTCTGGTCTAGTTCCTTGTATTTTCTGTCATTCCAGCATATACCTGTCAAGGTTAGCCACTGCAGATACCGTGGTTTTTGCATGGTCCTTGAACATTATCAGCACAGACTCCTGCCCTTTGGTCTTATATCGGCACTGTGTCTTGCCCCCTGGAGCTGTTGTTGATTTTACCCATGGATGCCTCCTTTGTGGGCTGGGGTGCACACTACCAGGGTCTGCAGACCCCAGGGGGTTTGGTTGTATTTGAAACTTCATCTCTACATCAACGTCTTGGAGATAAGAGTTGATGTTCCTGGTCACAAAGTCTCCACCATTCTTTCGCACTAATGGGACTATGCTGGGGGCACTAGGACTGAGCGGGAGCCAAAATTCTAAAGGAGGGCCGGCACCAAGGTAGGCCGTGAGACCAGCTTGCGCCGTATAGGCTACCTCGGCATCGACCCTCCAACCGCCTCAGTTCCTTTTTTCCCGCCGAGTGCACTGTTTTTTTTTTTTTTACGGGATATATTTATACTCTACACCAGTCAGCCCCCATCCGAACAACCTGGCCCCTTGGAATTACCGACGCCTACCTTGCCTGGCCCGGGAGTGGCGCCTGCGGGGAGTCGGTCTTCATCCTGCTGACCAGCATTTTTCCCCTCTGATTTTCTCCCAGGGGCCCCAGGAGTATGCACGCATGCACGTAGAGGCGCGCATGCGCCGTACAGCCACGGTTACGGCCACTTTCCGCCATCCCATGACCTAATGCCTGGGCACCCTCTGAGCCCATGCGACCCCTAGCCTCCACTGGGGGTCGCCATCAGCCGAGGGATGCCGCGCTTCCTCCCCGTAGAGGAGAGCTTGCCTGCCGGCAGCTCTATCCAGCTCCGCCCTTCCCTATACTGACCTGCAATGGCTCAGGCTTGTTCCCAAACCCGGGTCGCCAGCGTGGGTCGAGGTAAGGCACTAGCGCCTCAACCCTCTACACCACTGGGCCGGCCGTTGAGTGCGCGTCAGTGACGACGACGCTCATCCTCTAGGAGTCAAATCTTCACATTTATATGACCGCAGCTATAGTTGTTCAATATTGATTAGTTTTTATTTCAGTAATTCATTGTTTAAAAAAAAAAAAAGTCGATTTTCGTCAACAAAGAAGTCTTCTCCAGCCCACCTTCGATGGAGTTGACCTTGAACAGGGCCAGTGACGGTAGGGAGACTTTGCATGAAAGCTGTGTTTACAGCAGGGATGGGTCTGGTCCGACACCCTCTACGGGGTCTGACTACACAGTCCGGTGCTTGGGAAGGATGGACAGTCCTCCGAAGCACAAAGAAGCGGTCCCATTGTTGATCTTTTGAGGACTCAGCCTCAACCTCGGGTTCTTCTCCTTTCGATCGGTAAACAAGGAATCTCGTAAGATTGACATTTGGGAAGCGAGTTTTTGCTGCCTCTACCCTGGTTATGCGCATTGCTAGCGATCAGGGTTATTTCTGTCAGTATGAGTATACCCTCTGGCATTCACTCAAAGTCACTGTGGAAGCTCTTCCACAGTCAGAAGTTAGCGCAGAGCTTCTCCAGACCATTACTACAGGAATTGAGTCCAACAATCAGCAGCTTAAGGCTGCTATGGACGCCTTTGATGCTGCTTCTAGAGCAGCAGCGGCTGGTATATGCACCTGACGCCACTCATGGTTACGTACATCGGGTTTCACAAATGACGCCCAACAAAGAGTTATGAGTTTACCATTTGATGGAACTTATCTGTTTGGCCCTCAGGTCCAGCAGGCACTCGAGGCCACACAGAAAACTAGAATGGCTATCAAAACGGCCAGGCCACCCTCTGCTCCCCCTCAACGGGGCGGGAACTGGCGGCAGTTTCATAACTGTCAGTCATTTCGTGGCAAAGGCAGAGGGGGCTTCAACAAAAATCAAGCCCCCCCCAGCCACAAAAGAAAATGCAGCAGAAGGCACAGGGCCCAGAAGCGCCTAGTGCCACTCTCTGAGATTCTGGCCCAAGTTCCACCTCAGCTGTCCGAGGGAAACTCTTCCTGGACAGTAAGAGGGCATCTGACTCAGTTTTACAACCAGTGGAAGTCGGTTACATCAGACAAATGGGTGCTCAGGATAGTCCGCCAGGGTTACTCTCTAAATCTTTCAGAAACCCCTCCGGATCATCCACCCAAACGATAGCCTAAGCTGTCTAGTCAGACCTTCTTGCTTCTGAGATTCAAGGCCTTCTGAACAACAGGGCAGTAGATGTTGTTTTGCTGGATCAACGGAACACAAGATCTTACTTCGAGATACAGCTCTTGCAGCAGGTAACACCATTAGGACTGAAGCCGGCAGGCGTCAGGACCCCACGGAATTCTTCTAGCTAGCTAACTTCAGAGGGGACCGCCCCCAACGTCGGTCCCGCCTCCAACGTCAGGCGTAGTACATAAAGGGGTGGTCCCGCCAGATTCCCCAGTTCTTTTCCCGCCGTCGACTTGCATGTCTCGACCCTTCGGATCGTTTCTAGCGCGCGACGCATGGTTAAGTTCTTCCTTCGAGAAAAAGTTCTTTTTTTCGGCTCAGTTGCTGTCTGATGTCGTCTCCAACCTCCGTTGAAGGCCATCCCTCGAAGTGCGCCTTGTGGGAAGCAAATCCCGTTCAAGGATCCGCATTCGGCCTGCGTCCGGTGCCTAGGCCCAGACCACGACACCCGGTCCTGTATTTTCTGCCAGGGGTTCAACAGCCGGACCCGGATCTGTCGCCAGAAGGCTCTGCAGGTGTTCCTGCTCGAGGAAAGATTAAGGCCATGGACTCCTCCAGGGAGTTCTGCTGAAAAGCCCCGGAAACATTCTGAGAAGCACAGGGAGAAGGCTCCATCTAGGGCCTCCGACTCCCGTAGTTCGGCTCCCGGTCCGACCGTTCACCGTCCCGGCCCGTTCTCAACCTCCCTCCGCTGCGGTGAAGAAACCCGACTCCTCTTCCTCCTCACAGGCCAAGACCTCCAGGCCCTCTTCGCCCTCTGCTTCCAAAGCCCTGGTTAGAGTCTGGGGACCATCATCATCACCGCAGTCGGGTTCCCGCCATTCGAACCTGGCGTCAGGTCTGCCTCCTTGCCTCCCCTCCTCCCCAGCGGAAGACCAAGGAGCTACCTCGCTTAAAGCCGTCGGACTCGACGTCGGCCCGTCTGTCGGCCACTCATCACAGGTCCAGGAGCCGTCAACTGCCAGGCGCCCATCGCCCGGTCAGCGCCCGCCTCGGTCGTCGGCAGGAGGGCCGGCGTCCGCCTGAGTCGAGAAGAGGACCCACGCCCTACCGACGCCGGTCAGGAGACTATCACGGAAGAGAATTACGCGCGCCCGAGGACCAGGCGGCGAACCCGGTCCTGTCGAGCCTCCCAGGAACCCTCCCGCAGACCTGAGGCCCCTGAGGCTGGCGCGGAACCCGACGACCAGCCACGGCGCCCGGTCTCGTCAGGGCCTTTCCTTTTCTGAGGTTAAGGGCTCTTTACCTGCTGGTGGATACCATTAAAAGGATGTGGTTCCCACACCACCTCCTCCTCCTCCGCCACCTGCGACCCTCCGCCCCGCCCCCTTCTCCATCCGGGCAGCAGGGCAGTACCTCTTCCCCAGGAGCCTACGGACCCTCAAGGAAGACCAGATAAAGACCTCCGTCTAGATCCTCTTCAGGGTCACCCAGTCGTAAGAGACCCAGAAGAAGCGCGCCGTTCGCTTCCGACGGAGATACAGGATCGAGTCCTCGATAAGATCCAGATCCTCTCTCCCTTCTGATCCCCTCTCCGGACCCGTGAGCTTCCTAGATCTCCTCCGGATGACCCATCGTTCTCGGAAATCATGAGACATATCCAAGAGAACATGGGCTGGGATGCTGAAGAGTTGGACCCGAGACTCGCCTTGCTAGATATCTCGGCAGAAGGATCCCAAGCCTGTGGTGGTACCACCCTTGGTGGACACTTTTGTGGGCGTCACCAAGGCAGCGTGTAGCGTCCACACTCGCTCCCGTGCCGATGAAGAAAGCTGACCGCCTGTACAAGGCTCTAAGGAGGACCAGTACTTGGCTCAACATCCTCTGGCCGACTCTCTGGTCATAACGCCTCTCATGACTGGTGTCAGAACCGCAACATTTGACACCCTGCCACTGGACCCGGGTCCAAACAGCTGGGCGCTATGGGCAGGCGCCATCTTCTGCTACCTCGCCATCAGATCCCTGAACTACTTGACCCCATGGTGCAGTTCCAAAATGCTTTGTGGGAACAGGGACTGGATCTGGCGGAGAAATGCCAGAAGGTGAGCAGAAGGAGGAGATGTTGCAGCTCCTCCCGTGCGAGGTTCGGACATGGGAACCCAGGTGCTGCGAGCAGCGTGTGATTCGCGAACTCCTTGGCCAGAGGCGGCAGCTTCAGGCGTATGCCTCCGGAGACACTCATGGCCCGTGTCTGCGGATTTACCCAGACGTCCAGAAGAGCATCAGGGCGCCTCTTCCGAAGGAAGTTCTTCTGGTGCACCCTCTGAAAGGTTCTCACCAAGCTCCAAGAGGCCGGGAAGGCGGTGAGGTCGGTCCAGGCAATGTACCGACCAAAGCTTAGTTCCTTTCGTAGGAACCAAAGCCGTTTTCGTGGATGGACACAGAGACAACAGTCCAGCACCGGTCCACAACAGAGGGGCTCCGGTTCCCGCAGAGCCCAGGGAAGACAGCCCGCGGGCAGAAGTCAGCGTCCAGCTAAGCTGGCTCAGCCCGCGGCTCCCTCTGCCGCCACAGCCTGACTCCTTCCCGGCCCCCGCCCCTCAGGATCAACGGGACATCAAGGTCGGGGTTGTATTGCGAATTACCTGCCAGGATGGCAGTCCATAACCACCGACAGGTGGGTTCTTCAGTTGGTCGAAAAAGGCCACTTTATAGAATTCGCAGACAAGCCACCCTCGAGGCCTCCTCTGCTCTCCCGTTACTCGGGTCAGCACAAATTGCTTATCAGGCAAGAAATACTCACGCTCCTGCAGAAGGGAGCGGTGGAGTATGTTCCAGAGAACCAGATAGATTCCGGATACTATTCCCACTTCTTTCTGGTTCCCAAGAAAACAGGGGACCTCCGTCCAATCTTGGACCTCAGCGACCTAAATAGTCGGTCGCCTACAAACGATTTTGCATGGTGACCCTTCCGGGCCTCATTCCCATGCTAAAGCAGGGACGCCTTCTTAGCGTCCCTAGACATGCAGGATGCCTACCTGCACATCCCTATGGCTCAAGCGCACAGGAGGTTCCTGCGCTTCGAGTTCCTTGGCTACCATTTTCAGTTCCGGGCTCTTCCGTTCGGACTGTCATCAGCCCCCAGGGTCTTTACCAAGTGCATGGCAGCGTCCTTAAGGAGACAGGGCCACTATGTGTTCCCGTACTTGGACGATTGGCTTCTCATAGCCGCCTCAGAGAGGCATTGTTGCTGGCTATTCAGAGCACCCAGGGCCTGTTCCAGTCTCTGGGCATTCTAATCAACTACGAAGTCTCTCGTACTGTCACAGAAGCTGCAGTTCATAGGCAGTTCTGGACACCGTTCAGAAAGCATTTCTCCCCAGGCGACAGGACCGGAAGCATCAGATCCCTCATCAGGATCTTTCGGCGAAGAAGACTGTCCTGCAAGCTGGTCCTTCGTCTGCTCGGACGCATGGCTGCGCCATTCCGACAGTCCCTTTGGCAAGGCTCCACATGCAGGTAACTCGGTGGATGCTCAAGGTGCAGTGGGACCAAAGGCAAGACCACGTGCAGCATCCGGTCAGAATCACAAAGGCCGTGATTCGAGACTGGCAATGGTGGCTAGACCCAGGGACACTTTCTGCGGGTGTCCCGTTTACAGCGCCGTCCCCGGAGATAATCCTCTCCACAGACGCCTCGGGGCTAGGGTGGGGAGCGCACTTGAACGGGGTGAGGTCCCAGGAAACATGGACCCTCAGGAAGCCCACCTCCACATCAGCGTGCTGGAGATGAGAGCGGTCCTCTCGCCCCTGCAGGCCTTTCAGTCAGAATCCCGTCAGTACTCTTCTGCTTCAAATAGACAACCACGGTGGTGATGTACCTCAACAAACAGAGGCGCACCTCTTACCCCTTTGCAGGAAGCTATGAGGTGTGGGATTGGGTATATCGACACAGCGTACCTGATTGCAGTTCACGTTCCCAGAGTGGAACACTGGTTGCAGGCGGCCTGAGTGGATTCCCAGGCCAGAGTCCACAGTGGGAACTTCTTCAAGGGTTGCAGAGATCTGTTTCTTTGATGGGGCGCTCCAGAACTGGACTTATTCGCTTCCCCATCCAACGCAAAACTGCCCAATTTCTGCTCGCTAGATCCAGGGCCTGGTGTTTCTGGCGAGACGCGTTGTCCCTCTCCTGGGTGAACAGATTCTTCTACGCCTTCCTCCCTTCCCGTTGATCCAGAGGTTCTTCTCAAACTGCGCAGGGAGCACGCAACAATGATCCTGATAAGCGCCTTTTTGGCCCAGACAGATCTGGTTCCCTTGCTCACGCAGCTGTCCGGGAACCTCTGGTCCTGTTGCCTTTCAGCCACCTCCTTGTCTCAGGAGGAAGGTTCTCTAGTCTACCGGACTCGCTCACTGAACCTGCATGCATGGCTCCTAGAGACACCTAGCCATTTCTGCGACACGGGGTCTCATAAGAGGTGGCAGAAGTTCTTTCATGACAAGCCCGGCTAGCGCTGCATACGTCACGCCATGAAATGGCGCCGTTTTACCTGTGGTGCAACCACAGCCTTTCCCTCTAGATTTGCCTGGTAAAGCGGTGTTAGAATACCTGCTCTCCTTTTTCCATCGGTCTCGCCTACTCCTCTATTAAGTGCACCTCTGCTGGTCTACTACACCACTTTCCGGTGGGACAGCGCACAGTGGCGCAACCTGCGCCTCGAGATTTTCTAAGGGTGTTACACCTTAGGCCACCCATTAAGGACCCTGTTCCTCCATGGGATTTACTGTTTGTCCTGGAACAACTCACGCTTCCCCTTTGAACCTGCAGCGGATTGCGAGCTCGTTTCCTGTCTTGAAAGCGTTATTTTTAGTTGCTATTACGTCAGCAGAGGAGAATTTCCAGCTTCACGCTCTAATTTGTAAGGAACCTTATTTGATTTTCCACCAGGACAGAGTGCCCTGAGGACCAATCCAAGTTCTTGCCTAAGGTGGTCTCTGCACTCACTCTCAATCAGGACATTGACCTGCCTGTATTTCCCAAATATTCTAATAGAGGGCTAACTCACACCCTGGATGTTCACTGCTGTCTAGGTATTATTTGAACAGGACTAAACAGCCATGAAGTCGAAGCAACTCTTCCTTTCCTTCGAGAGGATGATGGGCCAACCAGTATCAAGCAGTCCCTCTCGCTGGCTTGTCCAGTGTATATCATACTGCTATGATACCTAGCGAAGCCTCTCCCGGGTACAGTCTAGAGACATTCTACTGAGGGGTGGCTACCTCGCTGCAACGCCGCATCGTCTCCTCCTCTGCCATTTGTGCTGCAGCCACTTGGAGCTCTGTACATACTTTTATCAGGCATTACAGCCTGGACATTGCTTCACGGCGAAGAGCAGTTCAGCCTGGCTGTGCTACAGGGCTCTCTGTCCTAGAGTCAGGACTTGGTATGGATTTTTCAGTTCCTCCTCCCAGAATGCTTACAATGCGTTGTGCTTGAAATCAGTCCTAATGGTGTTACCTGCTGAAGAGCTGTATCTTGAAGTAGATGGTACAGTACGTGAACTGCCGTAATAGTAGATCTTCGAGAACAGCTCTTTTGCAGCAGGTACCTTCCGCCCACCTCCCCTTGGAGGAGGCATGAGCCATCGAAGCCTGCAGGGGCTTACGCCCTTTGTCTTCTGATGGTGGATCCTCGGTCCCATTCTGATGTTGTACCTGTGGCCGGAGGTCTCAAGCGGAGAACTGGGGTCTGGGACCACCCCTTATGTACTAAGCCTGGCGTCGGAGGCAGGACCCGGCGGGGGCGGTCGCCGCTGAAGTTAGCTAGCTAGAAGAATTCCGTGGGGTCCTGCTGCCTGCCGGTTTCAGTCCTAATGGTGTTACCTGCTGCAAGAGCTGTTCTCGAAGATCTACTTTTACGGTAAGTTCTTACATAACTGTACTTTCCTCCTCCCATTACTTCCTAGTTCCAAAGAAAACAGGTGGCATGCGCCCTATTCTCGATCTAAGGAAGTTAAACAAATTCCTTTACAAAGAGAAATTCAAGATGATATTCTGTACACTCTTAGCTCCGATTCATCTAAACGATTGGCTGGCCTCCCTGGGCATGCAGGACACCTACCAACATATTCCCACACCCAAACCACCACAAGTATCTCTGGTTTGTGGCTTTGGGTCAGCACTACCAATTCAGGGTTCTGCCCTTTGTGCTATTCTCGTCGCCTCGAGTCTTTACAAAGTGCTTTGCAGTTTTCATAGAGCATCTCAGGAAACTCAAATTCAAGTGTTCCCATATCTGGACGACTCGCTACTAGCAAGCCTTTCCAGACAAGAGACACAGGAAGCAATGGCTACCACTTCCAAGTTCCTCACATCCATGGGAGTTCTGTTGAAGCTAGGAAAATCACAACTACAACCCTACCAACAGCTCGCCTTCATAGGAGCCCTTCTGGATACCTCCAATGCAAAAGCCTTTCTTCCAGCAGACAGGAGGAGTGACATCCTTCAGATGGCCCACTTCATCAGAGAGAACGACTCAGTTTGAGCCCTCTTGATGCAGCGGATGCTGGGTCTCATGGCGTCCTCAGTGTTCACTGTGCCTCTGGCTCATCTTCACATGAGGACTACTCAGTGGATGCTCAGTACTCAGTGGTCCCTGACCACACATCCCCAATCCTTTCACATCAAGGTGACGGAACCTCTAAAACGGTCATTCACCTGGTGGACTCGAGAGGACAACCTTCTAAAAGGGTTTCCATTTGCCCCACTGGAATCTCAGATCTCCATCACCACAGATGCATCCCAACTCGGATGAGGAGCTCACTGTTAGGATCTCCACACCCAGGGTCTGTGAAGTCTGGACGAAGCTCAGCTCCACATAAATGTCCTGGAAATGAGAGCCATCCTGTACGCTGTCCGAGCCCTGAAGGACCTTCTCTGCTGCAAAATAATTCTCCTTCAGATGGACAACAAAGAAGGTGATGTACTACATCAACAAACAGGGCTGGGCGCACTCTTATCCCCTGTGCAGGGAAGCAATGAGAGTGTAGGAATGGTGTCTAGAATGCGGTACCCTGATCTAGGCAGTGTACCAACCAGGAGCCCAGAACAATCTAGCGGATCGTCTCAGCAGAACAGAGGTGAATCCTCACGAATGGTCTCTCGACATAAACGTCATGCAGTCGCTCTTCAAAGAGTGGGACACGCCGGACCTGGACCTTTTTGCGTCCCCACTCAATGCAAAACTGCCTCTATTCTGCTCCAGAAATCCAGAACCTGGTGCTTTCTGTGAGGATGCATTCAGACTGCGGTGTACAAGATGTTTTCTCTACACTTTCCCCTTCTCTTCCTTTTGTTCAGAGGGTGCTGCTCAAGCTGGAGGCACAAGGGGGCAGAATGATCCTCATCGCCCCATTCTGGCCTCGTATGATTTGGTTTCTAATATTCAACAGATTATTGGAAACTTCACTGAGACAGCTTCCACTTCAAATGGACCTGCTGACCCAGGGCCCAGTGGTCCATCCCAGCCTGAGATCCCTTCACCTCCACGCTTGGCTGCTGAGGTTATAGAAGTGGGTAGATTTGATGTCTCACGGAGAGTCTCAGACATTCTCCTAGCAGTGCATAAGCCAGCTACTAGGAAAATGTACATGGCAATGTGGAAGCGGTTCTCTGTTTGGTGTGCAAAATCCTCCCTGGATCCCTTTTCTTGCCCATCAAACAAAGTCTAGGAGCATCTTATAGACCTGTCTAATACAGAACTACACTACTCAACTGTGAAGGTCCATCTCTGCGCGATATTAGCTTATCACGAGCCTATACACTCATTGTCTGTAGCTCAGTTACCCTTGGTTAAGAGATTCCTGAAAGGTATTCACACTAGGCCACTGGTCAGGAGACTGGTAGCGGCCCGGGATATTAACCTGGTAGTAGATATGCTCACCCGTAAACCTTTCACGCCTCTAGCAACATGTGAGCTAAAGTTTCAGACCTGGAAGACTGCCTTCCTCGTAGCCCTTACCTCCACTCGCAGAGTGTCTGAAATACATGCCTTGGTCACAGACCCTCTTTACACGGTATTTCATAAGGACAAGGTGATTCTTCGAACCCATCCTAAATTTCTGCCCAAAGTGGTCTCTGAATTCCATATGAACCATCCTTTGGTTCTTCTGACTTACTTTACGAACTTCCAGAATGAGGGAGAACGTACCCTACATTCTCTGGATGTTAAGAGGGCCTTGCGTTTCCACTTGGATAGAACTAAAGAGACCTGCAAGTCAAAGCAACTCTTTGTGTCATTTAGCATGGCCCGGCTGGACCAGTCTGTTGCTATCAAATGTATTTTGGCATGGCTAGTGGCATGTCTTTGTCACTGCTATTCCATGGCACATGTTGAACTGGACGGCAGGGTATATGCCCATTCTACCAGAGCAGTAGCGGCATCTCTGGCACAAATTTGTGCCCATTGTAGACATCTGCAGTGCAGCTACTTGGAACTCTGTGCTCACGTTTGTGAAGCACTATGCTTTGGATGTCCACGCCTGACAGCAGCAATCCTTTGGCAGGACAATCCTCAATGGACTTCTGTCCTAAGTGAGCTCCTCTCTCCTGCCACCATTCTTGGGGAATTATTTACCTCGGCACTCTCCCATTAGTGTGAATGAGTGGTGGAGACTTTATGTCCAGGAAGATATGGAAATGACGTACCTACCATAATTCTTGATCTTCTTGGATGACATCACCACCACTCATTCACATGCTCACCCACCATCCCCCCGGGTTCGCTCACTGTTATTGGTCTTCACTTCCTCGATGGCTGGGCTGTGAAGACTCTGTTGTGTTGACCCTTTTTATACGGGTCATTCGGACTGCCTTATATCTGACATAGGTTAGTTTCACTAGGTTAGTTTACACTGCACCTCTTCGGCAAAAATGGTACTGTGGCGGTTGGAGGGTTGACGCCGAGGTAACCTATACGGCATGAGCCAGTCTTGCGGCGCTGCTCCTCGTGGTCTTACCTTGGTGCCAGCCCTGCTGAAGAATTTTGGCTCCCGCTCGGTCCTAGCGCCTCCGGCATAGTCCCATTAGTGTGAATGAGTGGTGGAGACTTCGTCCAAGAAGATCAAGAATTACGATAGGTAGGTCATTTCCATTTCTATATGGATTACAAGCTGTCAGACTTGGTTCTTCACAAGGTTGTTCATCTTCAGACAGGCAACAAATGTGTCATGTTCTTTCTCAACAAGCAAGGAGGGACTTACTCTTACCTTCTCTGCAGGGAAGCAGTGAGAGTTTGGGAGTGGTGCTTGGAACGCAACATCCTTCTCCAGGTGACCCATCTACCTGGTGTAGAAAACGTGTTGGTAGAGAGTCTCACTCACTCAGCAGCAGACCCTCACAAATGGTTCCCATTCAACGACAGGGGCATTCCAGAGATGGATCTTTTTGCGTCTCATCACAATGAAAGACTGCCATGCTTTTGCTCAAGAAATCCAGACAGAGCACAACGCTTTTCATTGGGATGTGTTCAGGTTGCTGTGGACAGGTTGATTTCTTTACACCTTTCTGCTGCTTTCCCTCATTCAGAGGGTGTTCCTTGAACTGGAAGCACACAGGGACAAGATGACACCAATAGTCCTGTGATGACTGAGGCAGATGTGATGCCCTTTGCTGAGTCAACTGGCAGTTTAGCAGCCATGTACCTTACTCCTAAGGACAAATTTCCTAACCTAGTTTCAGGATCAGCTATTACATCTGGACCTCCAATCCCTGCATCTCCAGGCATGGCTCCTGAGTAGATGGAAGTGGGCAAGTTTCAGGTGTCCCAATGGCTCTCCCAAAACGTTTGGGCAGATAATAAGTCTTCCAGCAGGGAAGCTTATGGCTCAGTGTGGAAGTGTTTTTCTAGTTGGTGTGCTATGGATTCTAAATATCCCTTTCATGGTTCTCCAGAGCAAATTCTCAACCATCTCTTGGACCTTTTGGAGTTTGGTCGGCAGTACTCCTCGATAAAAGTTCACTTGTCTACCTCTTTGGTCTGTCATGAGCTAGTAGAAACTCTTCCTTTTGCCCAGCTTCCTCTCCTTAAAAGATTTCAGAAAGGTATCCTGCACATGAGACCCCACCATAAAGAAACCTTATCAACAATTGGAATCTACAGTAAGTCTAGTGTTGGACATGCTCAACTGTAAGCCCTTGAACCAGTGACTACTTGTGACATGAAATATCTGACTGAGAAAACTGTGTTCCTAGTGGTCATTACCTCTGCACATAGAGGGTCTAAACTATCAATTATTTTTATTTGTATACTGGAAGGTATGTGAGCAAAAATGCCTGTTTTCACAAACGTCCAGTGTAGGAATACAACAGATGAACAAATAAAGAGACCATTGGAATAGATTGGACTTACAGCAAAGTAAATACATTATATTTACAGGGGTACGCCATGGCGGTGACCCGGGTTCGGGACCGAGCCTGGGTTGTTGGGGGTCGGCAGGAAGGGTGAAGGATCGAGCGTCCCTAGGACTGCTTTCCTTCGCCAGGAAGGGAGGAATCCACCAGCCGATGCACTGGTGACCTCTAGCGGAGGCTGGAGGCTCTGCAGCGCTCGGCCGCAAGATGCTGGGGATTGGAGTTGCGGCTGACGTCTTTCGGGGATGCGCGGGAGCGTGCACCAGCCAAGCTGGACATCATTGCGCGTCCAAGCTCCGGGGCTCTCAAGAAACAGAGGAAAACAATGGCGCCATGGATAGGCGACGGCACCAGTCCTCCATGTCCTTTGCTGGGCCATCCCCAACTGATCTTCCAGGTCCTCTACCTCGGGCCCTACCCTGCAGCCGGAGTCTGAATATAAGAGCGCCCAAGAGTAGGAGGGCGACCCACCCTGGGAGGGTTAGACCAGGGGTGCTGGCTGCAGGGAGGGGCGGGAGAGGAGGTTCAGTTCAGGAGGGGACTCTGGTGGGCTGGATAAGGACTCGGATGCCTGAGAGATTTCCATGGGGCCGAGACCGGAAGGAAATAAAGTTGAAAAAAAATATATATATTTACAGGGGTATTAAAGTACAAGGAACTAACAAGTACATACTATAAATATCTATTAAATGGGTAAAAATGTACAAGACCCAGTTTGGTTTAGGACTAGGATATACCTTGAGTAGAAACCCTAGTTCAAAGCTACAGGCCCAAGTACCAGTTTTCCATAAAGATAGGGTAGTACTCTGTACATATATTAAATTTCTGCCAAAGGTGATATAGAGTTTCACCTTATTCAGTCTTTGATGCTTACAACCTCTTTCCAAAACTGGAGAACCTAAGTGAAGTGGTGCCACACTTTGTCGATGTAAGAAGAATCCTCAGTTTCTACCTCGCTAGAACCAAGGATGTCCAGTAAGCTTCATAGCTGTTTGTCTTCTTAGATCCCAGTTGAAAGAAATTACCTGTTTCCAAACTGTGTTTGTCAAATTATATTGGCAGTTGTATTTACCATTGCTGCAAGTTAGCAGGGCAGCAATTGGAGTGCTCCATCAGAGCTCATGTCACCCGAGCAATGGCTACCTCACTGACTTCGCTCCATTCAGTCCCAGTTTCAAGTGATCTTTGGGCTGCTGCCTGGAGTAATTTTCATACCTTCACAAAACACTATGGACATTCACTCCAGGAAAGCTGTAGGTTTGGGATTTTCTGATATGTAGGGCCTCCCCTCTCTGTAAGTGTTAGGTCTCCAGTTTCCCTAGCGAGGGAGGATTTTTGGCAGCTTGCTAGTTAAGACCAGCCCATGTGGAGCTCATTTTGTAGGAGTTACAGCCTTCAAAAATGGCTCTTCGCTCATTGAAATCATTTGCTCCCCGGCCTTCACATGGGCATTAGGGTGGTAGTTTTAACAGAGGCTGCCTCTCCTCCCGTGTATAGGGTCCTGGTCAATCTGCAACTGGGCACTCTGCCCCTAAGTTTCAGTCTTCACGTGTTCATTAAGGTTTGGGTGCTGGTGGTGCCCCTGCTGCTCCCTCTTCCTTCTGAATCTCTTCTACCCATGCCCACTCTGTGAGTCTGGTAAGGGGTTGAATCTGCTGGTTTCTGACAAAATGGCAGGAGATTGCATCAGACAGGTGGGAGTGCTCGATATTCTTATGTAGGCTCATGTGCTGGAACTAATAGCGTGCCCTATTGTACATTTCTCCCAGCCCTTGTCACTATCCTCCAGATCACTTTTCACTGCTGTTGACTGAAGTAAGTTCTCTCTTGGACATGAGGGAAATTCAGCCTATATTCCTGACTACACTGAACTGGTGATTCAATCCAAGCTGTATCCTAGTCCTAAAGCAAACTGGTTATAGACTCCCCATTTTGGACCCCAGAGACCTGAATACATTGCATACATAAAGTTTTGCATGGTATCTCCTCAGTCCCTCCTCCTTCTGGTGCTGGAAGATTGACGTTGTGCTTTGCACATGTAGGATGCATACAGCACCTGCACAGCAAGAATCAGCGCTGCAGTTGTAAGTACCTGGCCTTCTTTGTGGAGGGATGGCGCCATCAGTTTCATGTCTTGCCCTTGGCACCATGGATCTTCATCAGGTACTTCACTGTTATTGCTGCTACCTTATGCCAGGAGAGCCTGTACATATTTTCTTACCCTGATGACGGGCCCCTCTAGGCGCCTTCCTGGGAGCATCTGTACAGACTTTGTACCGTGTTCCCAGTTATTCAACCAGCTGCGTATACTGGTCAGCAAACCCAAATCAGTTCTTACCTTTGAAAAAGCTTTCAGTTTTTCGACGCTGTCTTGGATATGACTCAGGCTCAGGTGTTCCTTCCGGAATCTGTTGTTTAATTTTTTGACTTCCTACCCGAGGGAATTCTCTCTGACGACTGCCAGCTCCAAGGTCTGTACCTCCCGCTGTGAGGCTCACACAACTCCGCACCCCAACCCAGCATCAGCCCTGGATCTAAACCCCCACAGGGAAGGGCTGCCCTATCTGCCCAAAGCGCTCTATCTGCAAGTGTAGACTGCTAGGCCGGAGTGGGAGAACTTGGAGCGGCGAACCACCAGCATTGGGAGTGTGGACCCTGGATGGCAGCGGCATTGTCTGTCCCTTGGGAGGAGGAATTTTTCCACTTTTTGCCTATGGAGTTTGGACGTGCAGTGGCGGCTAGGCATGACATGCCACCGCCTGCTGAACTCCACCCCTCTAGCATACGCTACCACCATGAAATGGCACTATTCTGGCCACTGCCAGGTGCTGCTCCAGTGCGGTGAGACCCTAGAACCCTCCCCAGGGAAGAGAGAGCTGTCCTCTGGGCTCAATCTCTTCCCTCCCTACCGACCCCTGGCTCCGGGCTCATTCCCGAACCCGGGTCGTCGGCGTGGTGTCCAGCGCCTCAAACATCAGCGCCACTGGGCCAGCCTGGAATCTGTTGCTGACACTCTTGATAGCCCAGGTGACACTGATTGTCTCCAATGCTTGGGTCCCTGCAAGAGCCATGTTCTAGGGACATGGATATGTTGTTCATCCACACTCATTGGCAGGTATCCTTGCCGCTTTAAATCTTGCCGGAAGGTCTTCAAGCTTGCTCCTCCCACCCACCCGGGTGGTATAACTCTCGGCTCCGCCCCATGACGCCAGATCTTCCTTACCGCTTGGAAGCTCAGGTTCCCTCCTTAGCGCTCTGCGTTTGAGACTGGTTCCTTTTCTCCGTTTGCGGATTTAAAATAAATTTTGCGAAAAAGACTTCAGTCTTGATCCCTCAGCGGCTCGATGGACAAATCGACTCCCAGTTTCGGAGATGCCCATGTGGGCTGAAGATGATCCAGACGGATCCACACTCACGTGTGTCTACTGCCCAGGCCTTGAGCACGACCGCAGGCTTGCGACCTGTGCTCATCTTTCTCGGCCTACGTCCTCGAAGACCGTGCTGCCCGATTGCAACTGGGCCGTCCCGAGAAGCGTTTCCCTCCGGTGAAGTCCAAGGAGGCCCGGTTGGCGGTGTCCGCGGGCGGGCTCGGCGGATCAGCTCGAGCGGATGGTCGCCCTCGAAGAGGAGGCGGCGCTGGCCGAGTATCTTCCTCGGCGCGGCATTTATCCCGCTCTCTGGGCTCTTCTACACGGCTTCCTTTAAGGAGCTTTGTCTGTCCCTCTCCACTAAAGGAGAAGGGCCTGCGTCTGCGGACCTTATTCGGTCAAAGAGGACAGGGGTGAATCCCTCCGTCGGCCGTCTTGGGAGGCGGGAAAGGTCCCTCTCCCGGGTCGTCGACCGTCGGCTGATCGACCGCTCGGCATCGGCCACTGGCCTCACGGTGTCCCCGTCAGGTCAGTTGACCGAGACTCCACCGATGAAGTCGAGATTTTTCTCGACGTTGGGCAGACTGTCGCCTTTAGCGGCCGATTCCCCTCTCCCGGTTCCCAGGAGGTTGAGGATCGCGTAGGCTCGCCTGTGCCTCCGGTTCCGGAGCCTCGGATGGACCATCGAGCGAAGGAGTGCGGTTCCGCCGACACCTCCCCGCACCGACCCCGGAAATTCCGGGACTCTCGGTCTCGGTCTCGGACCTCTTCGCGGTCCAGCCGTTCCCACCGTCATAGGCGGTCTCGGTCTCGGCACCGCGGTAAGCGGCGTCGCCGCTCGTCCTCGTCTCCTCCTCGCGCGAGCGGGAGGCTTCGGCGTAAATACGTCGGCAGTGCGAGACCTTATGTTGCAACAGCTCCTCCTGGCGGGAGTAGGCCGACCCGTCGCCTTCCGGCCATTAAGTGGCTGTCACCGGGCGGCCGACACAACCCCTCGACTTATCCGAGGCCTATGCAGGCGGTTGTTGGCCAAAACCAGCTGCTCCACCGATTCGGTGGAACCTCCGCCTCCACAGCCACCAACTGGGGCTCCGACCAAAGATTCTCGGTGAGCTGAGGTCTGCCCATCGGCTGTCAGTTACCTCACTCCCGACCGACCTCGGCGGGTGAAGGGGTGGCTCAGGCCAGAGGCAGCTCTTCGAGGACTCTTCCCGAGTCGAAGATGATCCTCCTTTTTCTCTAAGCGACTGGACTTGGAGTCTTCAGGAGTCAGTCAATGGACGATAGCCCGTCGTCCTTCCTAGGACTGCTTGACTCATCTTGGAGTCCACGGGATGAGCTCGAACCCGTTCCAAAGCGGCCAGGTATCCCCTCACGGAGATTCTGGACCGAGGATTCTCCGACGGAGGCCTTTCGGTGGCGAGGGCCATAGTGGGTCCGGCACTGGAGCTTTGGCGCCCTGCTTCCTGCCCTGCACCTTCGGCCAGGATGGCCCAGGAAGTATACGGTCTACCGGTTCCTTGTCCGGTTTTGAACACCCTCTGCAGGGGTTGGTTACCGACAGCGTTTTCCGGCGCCCGGCTGCGCCAGGGATGTGGACAAACCTCTGAGGTCAAGAAAATGGACTATATCGGGCGAAAGTCTCGCTCGTCCTCTCTGCGCCTTCGTCAGGCCAGTTCGGCCCGTCCTCATGGCACATTTTTCTCATGCCCTGTTGGGCTCCCTGGATGAGGTCATCCCTCATCTTCCCGCCGATCTGCAGACTACGGTTAAGCAGGTGCGGGACCAGAGCAGGGCAGTGGCCAAACAGCAGCTCCAGACTGCTTTGGATATAGGGGACTCATGTGCCAGATCGGTTGGCGGCCGCGGTGGCTATCGTCGGCGGGCTTGGCTGAGGATATCCACCTTTGCCGGATACCCAGCACAAGTTGGCGGATGTTCCCTTTTGAGGACTGACCTCTTGACCCTGGGGTGGAAGGTCACCTGCAGAGGATCGAGAAGTCAATGCTACCTTGGACTCCGGTCTCTTCCGCTCAGAAGGACAAAGGCATGAACCACAGCCTAAGCCCTCTCGCGTCCTTCTGTGCCCGCGCGCCCGGCCCAGCAACGCCAGGGCCAGCAGGCTCGGCCTTGGCATCCCAAACCCAAGCCGCCGGCTTCCTCAACAGGAGGCAGGAGGGAAAAGGCCCAGGAGGTCCCTCGGCCAGTCCCTCCTCCAAGCCTGCCCAGTGGCGGGCTGAGGGGTGCTCGCCCCCATTCCCGTCCTGCGGGTATGAGGGCGGCTCCGGCACTTCCGTTCCGCTGGTCGCTGCTACCACGGACAGGTGGGTCTTGAGGTGGTGGGAAGAGGTCTGCCTCTGGAATTGAGCAGGCACCACCCTTCAGGCCGTCGCCCTCGGGAGGCTCGGAATCCCCAGCCTCACTGGCGGCTCTTCGAGGCGACATGGCTCTCCTCCTCCAGAAGGAGGTGAAAGAGGTGGTGGACCCTCCTTCAGACCCAGGGTTTGTGTCCAGGTATTTCCTGGTTCGAAGCGGATGGGGGCTGGCGCCCATTCTCGAACTACCGCCTAAACAAGTTCCTAAGGTCTCGAACCTTCAGGATGGTCACTCTGGCTCAGATAATACCATCCTTGGGCGCGTGTGGTTCTGCTCTCTGGACTTGCAGGGCCAGCGTTTTCACGTCCTATCCGTCCGTCTCACCAGAGATTCCTTAGCTTCGGCGGAAGGATCCTCTTCGAGTTCAAGCCATGCCCTTGACTTGTCTCCAGCTCAGGGTCTTCACCAAATGCATGGCAGTGGTGATAGCATTCCTCTGGCCCGAGGGGTCGGGTGTACCCTTACCTGGGCGACTGGCTGATAGCAGCTCCCTCCAGGAAGGAGGCGGAGTGGTCAGAGATCTGCCCTCCAGGTCTGCTCTCAACTGGGCCTCCTTATCAACGAGGCCAAGTCGGAACTCGAGCGAAGCAGGTGATTCTATTCGCCGACGCAGCTCGACTCTCTTCGAGCCAGGCGGCTCCCGGCGGACAGGGCCGAGGTTCTTTCCTCCTTGCCCGATCATTTCTGGTTGGGCAATGCCGCGGACTTCCTGCGCCTCCTGGGTCTCATGGCGGCCTGCACCAGCGTGGTCCGTTGGGCCCGCTGGAACATGCATCCCCTTCAGTGGGGACTGGCCAGCCAGTGGTCACAACGCTGCGATCCTTTGGACCAGCTTGTGTCGGTGACACAGGGGATGTGGGACGCTTTCCAGTGGTGGACCGTTCCAGATCATTTGCAGGAGGGCATCCCGTTCGTCCGCCCCGAGCCGGCGGTCTCTCTATCGACCGATGCCTCTCTGATGGGTTGGGGTGCCCATCTGGGGAACACGGGGCTCATGGCCTCTGGTCCCGCGGGAGTCGATGCCACATCAACCTGCTGGAGCTCCAGCGGTCCGCCTAGCTCTCACGCCTTTGCTCCGTTCCTCCGGGGTCAAGTGGTCCAGTCAGGCGGACAATACCACGACCATGTACTATCTAAACCGCCAGGCGGGGGCGCTCCGTGCTTCTATGCAGGAAGCTCTCCGCATTGGTCACTCGTGCGCAGCCTGGGCGAATCTCCTAGCCATTCACGTGGCAGGAGCACTCCAACACCTGGCCGATGCCCTGAGCCGGATGGGGCTGCATCCCAGTGGTCTCTCCTGCGGAGTAGTACAGCATCTGTTCTCCCATTGGGGCACACCTCAGGTGGACCTGTTTGCCTCCAGGGAGAACGCGAAGCTGAGTCTGTTCCATGCCCGCCCCCCTCAGCAGGGCTCGCTGCAGGGGGATGCCTTCTCGAGGCAGTGGACCCCGGGCCTCTTTTACGCCTTTCCCCCATTTCCCTTGATCCACAAGGTGCTTCTCAAGGCGAGGAGGGACAAGGCGCAGGTGATTCTGATAGCCCCAGACTGGCCTCGCGAGTTCTGGTACCCAGATCTCCTCAGTCTCAGCTCCAGGACTCCGCGGCAGCTTCCAGCTCGCCGGACCTGCTCTCAGTCAATCAGGGGAAGGTGTTCCATCCGGACCTTCAATCCCTGCACCTGACGGCCTGGTTCCTGGCGTAGAGTTCCAGGCCTTGGGTCTTTCCGACGAGGTCCTCAATGTAGTTGAGGCGTCCCGTAAAGTCGACCAGAAAATGCTATGCCTTCAAATGGAAAAGGTTATCCATTTGGTGTCAGGACGAGGCTTGGACCCTTCCTCCTGTTCCTTGCAAGCATCTTGGACTATTTATGGTCCCTTTCTAGTCAAGGGCTTAGGTCGACGACCCTAAGGGTGCACCTGGCAGCCATCTCTGCTTACCGGGCGCGGGCCGGGAAGCAGTCGGTGGCGCAGGAGAAGGTGGTCTGGCGCTTTTTCAAAGGCCTTGATCACATTTCCCCTCCAGTGCGGGAACCCCCACCTCCGTGGGATCTACTGCTGGTACTGGCAAGCTGTCTGGGCAAGCCATTGAACCTATGCACAGGTGTGCTCGCTCTCACCTGTCGTGGAAGACCGCCTTCTTGGTGGCTATCACGTCAGCCAGAAGGATGGGAGAGCTCCAGGCGCTTTCCATCGAGTCTCCTTACCTGGTCTTCCACAAGGACAAGGTTGTCCTGCGCCCCACCGAAATTCCTTCCGAAGGTGGTGTCGGTGTTTCACCTTAACCAGGTGTTGACTCTGCCGGTGTTCTACCCCAATCACACCTCGGAGGCCGAATATAGGCTCCATACTCTGGACCCTAGAAGGGCGCTCGCTTATTATAAGGGCCTTGCAGCTGAAATTCGGGGAGGCGTTACGCCAGCTGTTTGTCACCTATGCTGAAGCCGCATCAGGCAGACCTGCAGCCAAGCGACGATAAGCAGGTGGGTAACCTCCTGCATAGATCTCTGCTATAAGTTGGCGGCATGGAGCCTCCAGAGGATAAGAGCTCATTCTACCCGCCATACTGCCTTGCATGGCTGCTTCCAGGGACGTCCCTATCCAGAAATCTGCAGGGCTGCTACCTGGAAGTCAGCAAACACCTTCATTACCCATTACCACATCGACCTTGGAGTCACGCCGGGATGCTGGTTTTGGGGCCTCGGTTCTCCAGTCTCTCTTTCCCAAGTAAGTATTGGGGTGTGCGTCTTGCCTCCCTCCTCCCGGAGAACTGCTAGAGTCTGCCAATGAGTGTGGATGAACAACATATCCATGTCCCTAGAAATACAGGTTACTCACCTGTAACAGGAGTTCTGAATGAATATGTTCATCCTAACCACCGACCTCCCGGCTTGGACGCACAACCTGAGCTTCCAGCGGGCCAGATCTGGCGTCATGGGGTGGAGCCGAGAGTTATACCACCCGGTTGGGTGGGAGGAGCAAGCTTGAAGACCTTCCGGCAAGATTTAAAGCGGCAAGGATACCTGCCAATGAGTGTGGATGAACAACATATACCATTCCTAGAACTCCTGTTACAGGTGAGTAACCTGTATTTTTGGCTCCTGGGTTTCATGGTAGCTGCTGTTGTGATTGTTCCATGGCCCGCTTCCACATGGTCTTTACCCAGTAAATGTTCTCTCCTGGTCGTGTGTCCCTTATGCAAGGCTGGTGGCAAGAGCCCTCCTTGCTGCTTCAGGGATTCCCATTTCTCCATCTGTTCCCAACAGGATGTTCTTACCATGAATGCCTCTGGGATGGATTTAGGGACCCATGTGAGTGCACTTAAAACCGAAGGTGTGTGTGGTCCCTCTCAAATTGTTTTCTCCTTGTCAGCATTCTGGAGTTAAGAGCTGTTCTTCATGTCCTGTGGGCTTTCATCCCTGGCATTCAAGGCTAGCCTCTGATGGTAAGTATAGGCAACCATTGCGTCATGCACTAACTCAGCAAACAAGTGGATACTCTCTCCTACTCCCTCTATGAAGGAGCCATGTGGGAATGGGCCCTGGTTAATGATGTGAACATCACTGGCATATATCTGGGTGGCACTGTGAGTATCCTAGTGGACTCTTTCATCTGGTCAGTTGCTCATAGTTGCGGCTTGTGTCCTTACACAGTGTGCAATGGCCATATTTGTGCACACTCACTCTGGGGCCTGTTTCCTTGATGAGACATCCCTCTCTGACTCGTACAGCATTTTTAACATTGTGCAGGTTCCACATTATGAGAAAAAAAAAAAAGGCTCTTCGACTCAAGGGTTAGGGTCACTACTATCCTAGGGGGAGTGTCTATTTATTTTATTTATTTAGTTTAACATCAGTTTAGAAACCTTTGAGCCAGAGGCTCATTTACAAAGGTACCTCGTCACAAAGAGGACATCAGAACAGTAGTACAAGGGACACAGTACTTACAAACAAAAAAGTTACAGTTCAATTACAATTTTGTTACAATAGAATACAATCTTCAACGAGCAAAAGATAACAAAAGGTGCAAAACTTATGGTCAGGGAGAGCTGGTGGGGGTGAAGGGAGGAGATGGGGAGGAGGAATTAGTAGGGAAAGGAAGGGGGGCAGCTCAGTGAGCATTGTCAAACAGAGTATATATATATATATATATATATATATATATTTTTTTAACACTAGGCTAGCGGCAGGGGTAAGCTTATTAGTTTTGTGTTTTGCTTTTTTACAGAGGGAAGACAGAGACATTAAACTGTGAGCAGGTGTTATGGGAGTTTTATGAGCTGAGCCTGAAAGTTTAGAAGAACAGGCTCCTTGTTTATCCACTGAATTTCCCTCTAGGCTGGGACCTGCTGCCATACACTCCCCAGCTTATAGCGTTTGAATTTCTGGTGTTATCATCATACTGATTCTCTGTACTTATTTTCTTCCCTTCAAATTTGGTATAGTACATGAAGGACCTGGCTTTTCAGGCCCTTGACAGTCTGGCACAGAATATGCCTCCTTAATAATACCCCCATTAAGTGTTTTCCCTTCTTTATCAAATGCCATACTGTCTTGAGTGAGAGGAGTTCTTGTTGTTTCATCGCTTTGCTTGCTCCCGGTCATTATTTCAGAGGCTGCCAGCACCACTTCTGCCTGCCACTGTCCATCAGCTGACTTCACCCATCCTGCACTCTCGAGTGCCTTCTGCCGCTCCATCCAGCATTCATCTGTGGTGTAGGGATGGGACAGCCTTTGCGCAGACCCAGCTGTCTTTCCACTGGTGGCCACCTTTGATAATCAGCTATTCCTGATGCTGTCACCCCTCCCCCCCGACAACCAGCTAAAATTTTCACCTCCTTCTCTCAGACTCTCACAGTCACTGTTTGCAGCCAAATTCTCTTGAGGTTTACATACTGTGGCAGATGCAGCATTCTCTTTTTCTACTAACTGAAGAAGCAAGGCATGTCTTTCTGAGATCCCTGCTGACAGCAGTGTCTTGTTGGGGTCCGGGGCTTCTGGAGCTTCTTTATTTTTACATTCATCAGCTGAACTCTTTTGGTCAGGTTCTGGTACTGACGTAAACTTTTCTCCTTGACCATCCTTTTTTTTTTCTTTTTGAACCTTGTATTTATGCTCCTCCTGCACTCCTCTCTTCACTCTCTCAGACTGCCTCAGCCTGTGCGATCTCCCCTTGTCCGGGTCTGCCCCTAGAGTACACGGTCCACTAACCTAGGTGCCCGGATAACCCCCGGGTAGGATGAGGAAGCACTCCCCACTTACCTCCTCCGAACCATGCTTGCTATGATGTGGACCGGTACAGCGGAGTCTGCCCGACGAGCCTGAGGACACAACGTGGAGTCGTCGCCTAGGAGAGACGAGGGTGATTTTCCCTGTTCGTTCCCCGATGCCGGCGTGCAATGAGGGCAGTGAGCACAGAGGCATGATGAGACGTGCCTTCTGCTCCACCCCTCTGCTGACATCTGCCCTGTCCCTGTGCTGCTACTCCCTCCTACTGCACCTTCCACCCAGGCTCCCCTAGGTGGTGATATTGCAGCGGGAGCGTGCAGGTAACACCCCTGGAGATGGAGAGCGGCCATTGGGCACTCAGTCCTTCTCCTCCTCGGCCGACCCCTGGCGGGCCGTGTTTGTTCCCGAACCTGGGTCGCTTGACCATCCTTTATAACCAAAGGGTTCTTCATTTGCACTGTTACTTCAGAGACTGCTGGTTGCTCCATTACAGTCTCCGAATTACCACTTTCCACACTCGCTTGCAGCGGGCTCTGTTCTCTCACCATCTCCTTCTTGATCACCACCTGGGTCAGCCATCTTGCACACAGCATAACAGCTTCACAGCGCCCCCCTCAGAAAAGTAGTAGAATTTCCCTGGTGTCAAAGCCAGCATTTCCCCTATCAGTAAAACAGGACCATGTGACTGGCCCAATGGTGCTGAGAGTTGAGGCGCTGGATGCTCCACCTCACACCACAATGGCAACCCATGTTCGGGAATGAGTGCAGGCCGCCGGGGGTCGGCAGGGGAGGCGAAGGATCGAGTGTCCCAAGGACTGCTCTCCTTCTCTGGGGAGGGTGGATTTCAGTGGTCGTTGCATGCCTGGCTCCTAGCGGAGGCTGGGGGTGGCTCACCGATGCTGCTGACGTGGGGTCAGAGACGGAGCAGACATCTGCCAGGATGCGCACGAGAGCGTGCGCACTTCCGGCGCTGTTCTCATTGCATGCTCCGCCTCTGAGGGGGGCTGTACACTGGAGGAGAAAGATTGGGCTGGCAGGATGAAGGAGGGTGCCTCACAGGTCCCGCCCCCGAATAGCCACGGTGTCGGCCACAGGGGATCCGATCTTCGACGGGGTTTGGGGTGCCCGGGGCCCTGGGGGTATCTGTCAGCGTCGGCTGGTGGACGTTGCGGGCTGGACTGGGGACTCCCTCCAGAGATAGGGCTGTGAGCAAGGCATGCAAAAGTGACAGCGGAAAAAAAAAAACAGGACCATGCAACCCCCCACACACAATACCTGGAAACAGATTATCATAGCTCAAGGTACTTTTCTGGTAAAATTACAAATCAATAAATACATTTTAGCCTTCGTGCCTCTTAGGAGGCAAGACTGTAGCTCAGTTGGAGGTGTCCCGCATGTTCCTTAAATTACTTTTGTATTTGCATCCCTCAGTCCATAGCTTGATTCTGTTATGGAATCTTAACTTGGTTTTGGAGTCTGTTACACAGGTTTGAACAGCAAGAGGAAGGAGGTGCTGTTAGAACTGTACTACTCTACTGGGACTAAAGAACTATAACTCTACTACTGGGACCTTCAATTTAGGGTAAAACCAAAAAAGAGTTAGTATGTTTGTCCGATTTGGGTAAAGTGAATTGTTATCTGTACAGTTAGCTAGGTGAAGAAGGAAACTGTGAATTAGGGGGAGTGGCTTAGGCAACAGGAAGCCAGGTATTTGCATGTAAATCTGTCCTAGGTAGCTTTTGGCATAGAACAGCAAGAGGAAGGAGGTGCTGTTAGAACTTTACTACACTACAGGGACTAAAGAACTGTAACTCTACTACTGGGACCTTCAATTTAGAGTAAAAAACAAAACAAAAAAGAATTAGTGTGTTTGAGTTGGGTGAAGTGAATTGTTATCTGTGCAGTTAGCTAGGTGAAGAAGGAAACTGTGAATTCGGGGGAATGTCTTAGGCAATAGGAAGCCAGGTGTTTGAATTTAAATCTGCCCCAGATAGCTCTTGGCAGGGAACAGCAAGAGGAAGGAGGTGCTGTTAGAAGTTTACTACTCTACTAAGACTATATTGCCCTCCCTCCCCAACACCTTAGCCAGTTCTACTTTTATAGGCACAGGATTTGACTGACAACAGGAACTTCCTGTTTGGGAGCAAGAAGGGAGTGATCACAGAGGCACAAAAGGCTCACCATCCTAGAAGGAAAACAGTAGCTCTCCATCCCCCCAGCTGCTGGAGGTCTGACTCTGAGCAAGTAAGGAGGAGACTACTGAGGAATATAGGAACTTCCTGTCCCAGAGCAGGAGCCTTAAGGGCACGGAGGCAGTAGGAAAGTAGGGAGAAAAAAAAATATATATATATATATAGAACATAAAAAAAGTAAATAAATAAACAGAGAGAGGAAAGAGTAAGCATACAAATCAACAGTTGAGGGGCCACAAGTAAGACATGATGGGAGTGATGCAGTGCAGTGGCTGTGGAAGCAGCAGTCGTCTGGGAGACATTCTGGAGGATGCGGTGTTGTTCCATCTGCAGGCACCTCTCTGGGCTGAGGGAGTAGGTTGCTCATCTCCAGGCTGAGTTGGCCAGGATTCGGGGGACCTCCTCTCCCACCCAGGGACCACCAGGGCTGCTGCCGCTGCCTCAGAGGTTGCCAAGAAAGAGGTGCGGTTGGACCACAGTGGGCTCAGGGAGGGTTAGGGTTGTGGAACAGAGTCACATCCCTCCAGTTGTACCTCTCCACAATCCGTATGCCATTCTGGCAGAGTGTGGTTCCTCTATCATAAGGGGAGACCAAGGATGATGCTGGGAACCTCCACAAAGGAGACCTACAGGAGGGTGGCATGGGACCCCACAGGGCAAGAAAACAACTCCTGTTGAGGGACATCATTGTTAGGAGAGTAGAACTGGGGAAGGGGGTAGAGGGAGGTAAGGTGCTTGCCTGGCGCCATGGTTTGGAGGGACAGGGAGCAAATCCTCAGGATTGCGGAAGCAGCTGCAAGAGGCAGGGAGCTGGATGTCCTTGTCCACCTAGGGACAAATTATCTGGCTGGGAAAGGGATCGGAGCAGTGCAGGAGGAGTTTGTGGGGTTGGGGAAGGGCCTTAGACAAGCAGCATGCACGGTAACCTTCTCAGAGGTGCTGCCTGTCTATGGCATATGTGAGACTAGGGTGCTCTGCACCATGGGATTCAATCAGTGGTTGAAAAACTGGTGCAGAGATCAGGGTTTTGGTTTCATTGGGGACTGGGGGGTCCACCTGGAGGGATGCAGGCCTGTACTGGCGCGATGGTCTGCATCTGTCCAGGAGGGGAACCAGGATGCTAGGTGGTAGGTTTAAATGCTTCATTGGCAAGCAATTAAACTAGCCAGGGGAGGAGAAGGCACTGAAAAGGAGCAGGGAAATCCTAGTCCCCCCCCCCAAAAAAAATCTGGGTAGTTAGTGAGATAAACACCAGGTTAGAGAAGTCGATAAGGAGAAGGGCAGGGGTAAATGGAGAAAAAGGCAAAGGCAGTAAGGACAGGGATGGGCAAAAAGGGATAAGGCCATCAAAAAAATGGAAGGTAATGAGCACCTAGGTAGTCTAGTATCAAGCTCCCTGAACTGGTGGCCTTGATGGAAGAGGGATGCCTGGATATCGTGGCAGTCACAGAAACATGGTATACAGTGAACCATGACGGGGGTGTCAGCATACCAGGATACACAATCTACAGGAGGGACAGGGAGGGTAGAAGAGGAGGAGGAGGATTAGCTCTCTACATAAGGAAAGGGATCAAAGCAACGGAGCAAAAGGGTAGGCAGGGAGAAGAGGAGGCACTGTGGGTCACCCTGGAGACAGGAAATGGCACCACAAACTGCACGGGGGTTGTATACAGACCCCCGTCTCAGGGAGGAAATGGACAAGGGATTAAAGCAATGGAACTAAAGGGTAAACGGGGAGAGGAGGCACTGTGGGTCACCTTGGAGACAGGTAGTGTTACCACAGTCTGCACAGGGGTTGCATACAGACTCCCATCTCAGAGGGAGGAAATGGACAAAGAAATGATAGAAGGCATCCTCAGAATGGCAGAAAAAGGGGAGATATTGTTGATGGGGGACCTGAATATGCCAGATGTTAACTGGAGCACCTTTGCTGCAGCCACATCCAAGAGCAGGGTCATTCTCGATGCCCTACAGGGGGCATGCCTCAGTCAGCTAGTGTTGGAACCCACTCAGGAGGGAGTAGTCTTAGTCCTGGTACTCTCAAACAGGGATGGAGAGAGGATCTCAGATCTAGAAGTGGGTAGCCATCTGGGAACAAGTGACCACCAAATAGTGTGGTTCATGATAAACACAGCCGCAGAGTCGAGCCATTCAAAAGTGAGGGTTCTGGACTTTAGGAGGGCTGACTTGGTCAGAATGGGAGAGTGCCTCAGAAAAGCACTAGCAAACAGGCAAGAAGAAGAAGAAGGCATGGAGGAACAATGGGGAAACATCAAAACTGCCATCACAGAGGCAACAAGCCTTTGTGTGAAGCAAATAAATCAAAATGAAAGAAAAAAACACTATGGTTCTCAAAAGAGGTGGCGGGGAAGGTTAGGGAGAAAAAGATAGCATTCAGGAAGTATAAGGAAACAGAAAAGGAGCAGGACAGAGAGCTGTACCAGTTAAAGCAGAAGGAAGCGGGTAAGGCAGTCAGAATAGCAACGGCCCAAACCGAGGAAAAGATAGCCAACTCGGTTAAGAAGGGGGATAAAACCTTTTATAGGTACATTAGGGAGCAAAGAAAGACCAAGGGAGTGATAGTGAGGCTTAATAAAGGGGAGGCTGGGTGGACAGAGATGGACAGTGAAAAAGGGATACTGAACCAATACTTCTGCTCAGTATTCACAAAAGAAGAGGGGAAGGGGGAGGAACCTAATCCAATCAATAGAAGCACTCTGGATGGGGGGGGTCGATACCAGTCCTTCCACCGAAGAAAGGGTTCTGAAAAAACTCCTAAAATTGAAGGTGGACAAAGCAATGGGGCCTGATGGGATTCACCCCTGAATTCTGAAAGAGCTAAGGGGAGAACTAGTGACACCACTGACTACCCTTTTTAACAGATCATGGGAGGATGGTGTGATACCCGAGGACAGGAGCATGGCAGATGCGATTCCCCGTTACAAAAGTGGGAGCAAAGCAGAAGCAAGAAACTACAGACCTGTTAGTTTGACCTCAGTGCCAAGGTAGAGCAGTTGATAGGGAGAAGGGCAGGGGTAAATGGAGAAAAAGACAAAGGCAGTAGGGACAGGGATGGGGCAAAAAGAAATAAAGCCATAAAAAAATGGAAGGTAATGAGTACCAATGCCCGTAGTCTAGGTAAAAAGCTCCTGAAATGGTGGCCTTGATGGAAGAGGGATGCCTGGATATCGTGGCAGTCACAGAAACGTGGTACACAGAGAACCATGACTGGGATGTCAGCATACCAGGGTACACAATCTGCAGGAGGGACAGAGAGGGGGGAAGAAGAGGAGGAGGAGTAGCTCTCTATGTGTAAGGGAAGGGATCAAAGCAACAGAACTAAAGGGTAAACAGGAAGGAGAGGAGGCACTGTGGGTCATCCTGGAGGCTGGAAATGGCTCCACAATCTGCACAGGGGTTGTATACAGACCCTCGTCTCAGGGGGGAGGAAATGGACAAAGAAATTACAGAAGGCATCCTTGGGATGGCAGAGAAAGGGGAGATATTGCTGATGGGGGACCTGAATATGCCAGATGTTGACTGGAGCACCTTTTCGGCAGCCACATCCAAGAGCAGGGCCATTCTCGATGCCCTACAGGGGGCATGCCTCAGACAGCTAGTTTTGGAACCCACTCGGGAGAGAGCAATCTTAGATCTGGTACTCTCAAATGGGGACGGAAAGAGGATCTCTGATCTTGAAGTGGGTAGCCATCTGGGAACAAGCGACCACCAAACAGTGTGGTTCACGATAAACTTAGCTGTAGAGTCAAGCCACACAAAAGTGAAGGTACTGGACTTCAGGAGGGCTGATTTTGTCAAAATGGGAGAGTGCCTCAGAAAAGCACTAGCAAACAGGCAAGAAGGTGGGGTGGAGCAACAGTGGGGAAACATCAGAACCGCCATCACAGAGGCAACAAGCCTTTGTGTGAAGCAAATAAACAAATCAAAATGAAAGAAAAACCACTATGGTTCTCAAAAGAAGTGGCGGGAAGGTAAGGGAGAAAAAGATAGCATTCAGGAAGTATAAGGAAACACAGAAGGAGCAGGACAGAGAACTGTACCAGTTAAAACAGAAGGAAGCAGGTAAGGCAGTCAGAATAGCAAAGGCCCAAACCAAGGAAAAAGATTGCCAACTCAGTTAAGAAGGGGGATAAAACCTTATAGGTACATTAGGGAGCAAAGAAAGACTAAGGCAGGGATACTGAGGCTCAACAAAGAGGAAGGTGGTTGGGCAGAGAGCGACAGTGAAAAAGCAGGGATACTGAGCGAATACTTCTGCTCAGTATTCACAGTGGAAAAGCAGGGGGAAATACCTAATCTGGTCAATAGAAGCACTCTGGATAGGGGGGTTGATATTAGTCCTTTCACAGAAGAAAGGGTTCTGAAAGAACTCTTAAAACTGAAGGTGGATAAAGCAATGGGGCCTGATGGGATTCACCCCAGAATTCTAAAAGAACTAAGGGAAGAACTAGTAACACCACTGACTACCCTTTTTTAATAAATCGTGGGAGGATGGTGTGGTACCTGAGGACTGGAGGAGGGCAGATGTGATTCCCCTACACAAAAGTGGGAGCAAGACAGAGGCAGGAAACTACAGACCTGTCAGTTTGACCTCAGTGGTAGGGAAAATGATGGAATCACTTCTGAAGGAAAGAATTGTTGAGTACCTAGAGGCCAGTGGGGCACAGGACTCAAGGCAGCATGGATTCACAGCGGGAAGGTCATGTCAGACAAATCTAATTGATTTCTTTGACTGGGTGACCAAAGCAGTAGACCAGGGAGGGGCTGTGGACGTGGCCTACCTAGACTTTAGCAAGGCATTTGACACAGTCCCACACAAAAGATTAATAAACAAATTAGCCAGCCTGGGAGTGGGTCCCAGGGTTGTAGCCTGGGTAAAACACTGGTTGGACAACAGGACACAGTGCGTAACAGTAAAGGGAGTCCACAGTGAAGAAAGGAAGGTTACTAGTGGGGTACCACAGGGTTCAGTACTGGGGACAGTACTTTTTAATGTCTTTATAAGTGACATTGCAGAGGGACTGGAAGGGAAAGTATGTCTCTTTGCAGATGACACAAAGATCTGCAACAGGGTTGATACACAAGGTGGGGTGGAAAGGATGAAAAGGGACTTGGCAAGGTTGGAGAATGGTCAAAGTATGGTAGCTTAGATTCAATACAAAGAAGTGCAAAGTAATGCACCTGGAAACAAAACCCAGAGGAAGAGTACACATTGGGGGTAGTAATAAAATGGAAAGGGACCTGGAGTAGTCCTATCAGATGACCTAAAGGTAAGCAAGCAATGTGAGAAGGCGGTAGGGATGGCTGGGGGGATACTGAGATGCATAGGGAGAGGCATCACCAGTAGAAAACAGGAAGTTGTTATCCCTCTGTACAGACAGTTGGTGAGACCCTATCTGGAGTACTGTGTGCAGTTCTGGAGACCCCATCTCCACAAGGACATAGACAGGATGGAGGCAGTCCGGAGGTGGGCAACTAAAATGATGCAGGGTCTGCAACAGAAGCCATACAAAGAGAGACTAAAGGAGCTTAATATGTATACTCTTGAGGAAAGGAGGGAGGGGGGGACATGATAGGAACTTTTAAGTACCTCAAGAGAATCAACAAAGTCCAAGAGGGTGGCATCTTTCAGAAAAAGAGATGTGCAAGAACAAGGGGACACAATTTGATGATAGAGGGGGGATGGCTCAGGGGCAATGTGAGGAAGTATTTTTTCACAGAGAGGGTGGTGGACACATGGAACAGCCTTCCTGAGGACGTTGTGGGGTCAAAAACAGTGGGGGAATTCAAGAATGCATGAGACAGACATAAGGCAGTTCTTGTGGGGTGGGGGTAGGAAGAAGTAGGCTGTTAGTTAACTAGGATCTGCATCTTATCCAATAGGTAGGGAAATGGGCAGACTAGGTGGGCCAAGCGGTCCTTATCTGCTGACAAAGTCTATGTTTCTATGCCACTTTTGATGCTTTTCCTTTACTGGAAAACACTTTTTCTGGTGGCTGTTACAGTGACTTGCAGTTGTCTGGGCTGCTGGCTTTGGTTGTGGATCCCCCATATCTTGTTTTTCACCAGGATTGTGTTTTGCTAAGCATCCTTCCTCGGTTCCTCCGTAAGGTCATTTCTGCACTCACATTTAACCAGCCCAGGAAACACTGTGGTCATGCAGTTCACACACACACACACACACCTTCTGGTACTGTCCCAGGCTGGAACCCTTTTTGAGATGTGGTAGAACAAGCAATATAGTCTTTAATCTCTGACTATGGGCCACTGACTCCTGAAGTGACACTGCTGCTGCTGCATTATCCCTCATACGTAAAGTACAAGCATACATTTTATTTGTTAAATATTCTCCTAACAGGAGCTAAAAAACTATCGCGTGTTTATGGCTGACTGACACACTCTCCACACTGTTTCAATGGGAAGATATTATTCTGCAAATTTATACTATGGAAGAGATGACTGCCAAACTTCAAAATAAACAACCTCTTTAAGAGAATAAGTGGAACGGGTGGCTGTTTTGTAGCATGGCCCTGAGACCAGAAGTAGTACCTTAATTTGTAATCATCCATTTAGGGTCCCTGCCAAAGGCAGAAGGAGCTACTACTGAGCTGGATAGGCCTTCACAGGCACCAGTTTAAGATGGTCTTTTGGTGTGACTCTTACTAATATTGTTGTTTAGCACTTTATTAGGTGAGTCGGTCTATCATTATGTTATTAGAACTCGAACTACAATCGATGTGAGCTTACAAAAAATGTTAATGTTATTTACTAGCCATTTGTTGTTGTACAAAGCGTATTCCTTCTTTTTCTTGTCAATCTGTACCTCTGCCCTGTTACTACAAAATATAATAAATAAAACATCCCATTTCCCTTCCTGTATTTTTCCTTCAACTCGGGAGAAGTTTTCTTGCATTTTATTGATGTTCATGGTGCCCAACACTCCTATTTGGACCACATGAGACTGCAGAAAATAATTACAGCTTTTCCTTTTGTTCACTCCCAGTATGTTGGGACGCTCCTGTTTCTGAGCAGTACCTTTCCAAACGGTTGGCATCCTGTATTATTTTTTGTTATCGAAGCACAGTAAGGAGCATCTCAGTCCTGTTCGTGGACATGTCCTCTGTGGCATGGCCACTTCTGAGGCTTGTTTTCATTCAGTCTTGGCAGCTGACATATGCTCTAAAGCCACCTGCTCTTCTGTCCATACTTTCACTGAACACTACAGTCTGGATCTGGGGTCCTGTAGATGACCTGGCTTCGACCTTGCTGTCCTCCAGGACCTGCTATCATAAGGGGCTTGTACATCTCTGCTCTTTGCTTCCACTCTGCAGTTTTCATTTGCTTGGGGCTCATTCCAAAGGCAAGGCTCTGTGGAGGGAGCTGTCCTTTAGCTTTGTTACTTACCAATAACAGTAGCTCTTTGAGAGAATCTCCTCCATGGAGCCACAGGTCATCCTCCTACTACCTCTTCTGTATTTCAGGTGGAATACTCTGCAAGCTGTAACGATCACTTCGTGCTTAGTCTTCTCTTTTTTTTTTATGCAGCCTTCTAAATGTTTTTTTTTTTTTTCTTTCTGTAAGTGACGTCTCTCCTGTCAGCCTGATCAGATTTCAGGTCTCCAGCTCCTCTCGGTGTGGAACAGCTTCAAGCTTGCCTTCATTGGGAAACTGAGGAGGAATGGGTTGCCTGTGTTATATAAATGGTGCCCACGTATGTCAGTGTGAATGACCCCAGCTAAGCAAAAGTTCTGAGTGGTCCAGAAACCAACAGCTTACTGTTTCAAACATGTGACTGAATGGAGGCGAGGCTCTTGAAGATCTACTGTTACCGGTAAGTAAACATTACAGAATTTTAACTAAATGTTGGTTCAGTTAAATATGTTGTTAGTAGTAGCTGCAACATTTTAATTTGCTACTAATTTGGGTAGGTCCTTCAGGTGGAGCAGCAGATTTGTGTTTTTGTCCTAACTTGTGGTGAAAAGTCACATGGTATGGAATTTGCTACACTGCCATTATTGAATATTTTCATTGTAGACAATGCCTTCAGAGTATCTCATTCGCTGTGCTAGTCTTCTGATTGGTGTCCTTGGATGTTACTGTTTTGCTGGTGCCATCCGTGAAGAGGAAGTATGTAAATCTAACCTGTTCCAGAAGGCTAAGGTAATTGTACCAAACGTTTCCTTATTGCACTGAAATGGTGGCCCATTGAGATATGACTCATAAAACATAGTTGTTAAACAGTCAGAAAAATGGTACTCTAAACAGTGTGATTTTGTGGTCCAGACTCTACATATTTGCACAAGTGCAAACGCACATAAGCTCATCTTATTAAAAGGAATTAAACATAGCGTCCCCAAATACGCATGTCACACACATGCCAGATGATGAGATGATATACTAATAATACATTTGATATCTCTACAGGCAGGTCTGTGGCATCATTGGTCCTCAGATTTATCTGTCACCCTTAGAGAGCTGTGGCGTGGAACACGTTACCACCCTTTGCACCTGATTCTGTGGCTACCTTAGTATGTCGTCTCAAAAGAATTTGGGGAGTGGCACCCCCCAGCCTCATCACTGACCTTTTAGTGGACTTAGCAGTTTGCCACCTCTTACACAGGACTCTCTAACTAGGTGGCCTGCCACGTCGGTAATATGGTGCCTGTGGAGGGTGGCAAGTGAATCGGGCCTTTTACCACCTTCATTTTATTCCCCAGGGCATCAGCATTCATGGTATTGTTGTTGTTTCAGTTTTGTAATGCATGTAATTCTCCTGGGTTGCACCTGAAAATAGGCACTAAGTTTGGCTAGTGTGCTTACCTGGTCAATAAAAGCTAACTAACAGTATTAGTAATAATAGTAAGAAGAAGAATAAATGCAGTGATGCACACGTGTGTGTTGGTGTGGCTGCATGCCATCACCCACCGACAGCCCCACACCATGTTGCTGCTCTTGCCAGTGCTACCACCTTGCCTCAGCCAGGAAGCGATCAAGTGGCGATGCACAGGAACACCTTCCCTAAGGGAGGAGAGCTGTCCCTAGGATGCTTAATCCTTCAATCCCCAGTTGTGTCCTGCAGTCTGTCCTTATTCCTGTACACATGTAGCCAGTGTCCCGTGCAGTACAGCCACCACTGCACCAAGATGCCGGCTTATTATTTTTGTACTTTCATTTTAAAACTGTAAGACAGGTGATGCTCAGATAAAAGTAGTGTGCTATCTTGGGATTTTTGGAGCATAACCTGTATGGTTCCTGTTGCAAGGAGAGCAGTTCATCAGATTACCAATAGGGTGTATTGTTCTGACTATAGGATTGATCATCTTCAGTTCAGATAGCCCAAAACATAATGAGATTTGGTTTTATGTGTTGCTTTTCACATCCTGTATTCCAGTGTGCATTACAAAGCAGGGCTGAAAATAGCCATATGTCCGCCCAGCCCAGACAGTCAGTTTACACTGAGGACTGGCATTCTGTTCTCTTTACCTGTCCATGAGACAAGCAGGGGCCACTGCAGCGCTGTGTGTGAGTACTAGGGCCCTACAGCAGAGTCAGTCAGCCGCCGCCTGTGACATGGGGTATGACGAATGTACTGACGTCATGATGTCACATGGCGTGCACCCTCCCTGTCCAGCCTGATCTTACATTATGCACTCACTGTAGGGTTTTCACAGGCAGGCAGCGAGCATTGAGTGGAGACTGGAAAGTGAGGTGCTGATTCTGCACGACTTGTAGCTGTGCATTGTGAATTTGGTCATTTTATGTGCTAAGTTGCTGATCCTTGCTTACCTCCACTGCATGAGCACCTCATTGCCGCACTGTCTATGTGAGGAGAGGTGGCAGCATAAGGTGAACTTGTCTTATGAAGCAATTTATTTCGGCTAGAAAGCGCTTTTAGTGGTTTGGGGGTCAGTACTAATAAAAAAACGGTCCTTATCAGGAATTAACAGCAGCTGGCAGCAGTATACTAATTTAATTCAGAAGGGAGGCAAAAAGTTGACTTATCTCTAAGCATTATGGGGCTATGATTCTAATGAGCAAGCAGGCAGGTTAGTTGGAGGTGTGTGCGTCTGATGAGCACTAAGAGCAACACTTTTAAAAGCAGCATCATTGAGAACAAAACTAACAGCCTCAGGCTAAGCAAGTGGGGGGAGATTAATCAGAAGCCCTTTTCGGGGCCAAAAAGTAAATGAAGGTTCAGGAAAGGCATGGTACCTGGGACAGTCAAAGCAGCAGCCAGCATGGCAAAACAGTTAAGTAAAGAATAATCCATGGTTGGGTGTGCGGCAGTATTGTAATAACATACGAACATGTGACAAAGCCAGCAGAATTAGGTCATTAGGTCTATCTAGTCTGCTTGTATTGCAGGGTTCTCAGCTTAAGCTGGTGACCATGTCCCCCTCCCCAGTCTGCCTGTCCCCTATCTGTGCCCTTCCCTTGACCCTTATATAGCCCAACCTCTCTATCTTGAAGCTGCCTACATTTTTCAATGAAGCCAGCTCCTCTTTAAACACATTCCAACCTGCCACCACCCTCTGGATGAGGAAGTGCTTCCTAGCTTCTCTCCTAAACCTCCCCCCTTCAACTTGAGGCTGTGTCCACTTGTGTTTCAGTTCCCACTAAGCTTTAAGAAGCCCTCCTTGTCAACCTTGTTTATTCCTTTCACATACATGAAGGTCTCAATCATGTCCCCTGTCTCCCTCATTTCCTCCAGGGAGTACATATTCAGGGCCTCCAGCTTCTAGGGACATGGATATGTTGTTCATCCACACTTATTGGCAGGTATCCTTGCCGCTTTAAATCTTGCTGGAAGGTCTTCAAGCTGGCTCCTCCCACCCACCCGGGTGGTATAACTCTCGGCTCCGCCCCATGACGCCAGATCTTCCTTACCGCGTGGAAGCTCAGGTTCTCTCCTTAACGCTCTGCGTTTGAGACTGGTTCCTATTTCTTCCCTTGCGAATTTAAAGTTTTGCTAAAAGACTTCAGTCTTGATCCCTCGCGGCTGCGATGGACCATCGACTCCCGGTTTGGAGATGCCCTGCGATCAGAAGATGTCTCGGGACGGATCCACACTCACGTGTGTCTACTGTTTAGGCCTTGAGCACGACCCGCCGGACTGCGACGTGCTCTTCCTTTTCGGCCTATGTCCTCGAAGACCGTGCTGCCCGATTGCATCTGGGCCGTCCGGAGAAGCGTTTCCCTCCGGTGAAGTCTAAGGAGGCCCGGTTGGCGGTGTCCGCGGCGGCGGGCTCGGCGGATCAGCTCGAGCAGATGATCGCCCTCGAAGAGGCGGCGCGCGGGCCGTATCTTCCTCGGCCGCGGCATTTATCCCGCTCTCTCTGGGTTCCTCCTATACAGCTTCCTTTAAGGAGCTTTGTCTGTCCCTCTCCACTAAGGGAGAAGGCCAACGTCTGCTGGACCTTTTCTCGGTCCAAAAGAGGGACAAGGTAAATCCCTCCGTCGGCGGCTCTTGGGAGGCGGGAAAGGTCCCTCTCCCGAGTCGTCGACCGTCGACTTGGCCACTGGTCTCTCGGTGTCCCGTCAGGTCAGTTGACTGAGACTCCGTCGGCGAAGTCAGAGATTTTCTCGATCCGTTGGGCGGGTTTCGCCTATATAAGCCGAGACTCCCTCTCCCGGTTCCCGGAAGCTGAGATCCGTGGGCTTGCCTGTGCCTCGGTTCCGGAGCCTCGGATGAACCCTCCGGGCGAAGGAGTGCGGTTCCTGCCGACCCTTCTCCGCACCGACCTCGGAAAAGCCGAGGCTCTCGGTCTTGGTCTCGGACCTCTGGCGGTCCACCGATCCCGCCGTCATAGCGGTCTCGGCTTCACGGTAGCAGCGTTGCCGCTCGTCCTCCCTCCTCCCGGACGAGGAGGCTTGGCGTAAAGTACGTCGGCCAGTGCGGAGACCTCATGTGGCAGCAGTTCCTCCTGACCGGGGAATAAGCCGGCTGCGCCATCTGACCATTAAGTGGCTGTCACGGGCGGCCGACACAACCCTCGACTTACCGAGGCCTGTACCCAGGCCGGTTGTTCAGCCAAAAACAGCTGCTCCACCGATTCCGGTGGAACCTCCGCCTCCACAGCCACTATTTGGGGCTCTGACCAGGGATTCTCGGTCGGCTAAGGGTCTACCCCATAGGCTGTCTGTTACCTTCACTCCCGACCGACCTCGGCAGGTAGAGGGTGGCTCAGGCCAGAGGCAGCTCTTCGAGGACTCGTCTGAGTCCGAGGATAATTCCTCCTTTTCTCCAAGCGAATAGACTTGGAGTCCTCAGGAAGGACAGTCAATGGGCGATAGCCCGTCGTCCTTCCTAGGACTGCTTGGCTCATCTCGGAGTCCACGGGATGAAGCTCGAACCAGTTTCAAAGCAGGCCAGGTATCCCCTCACGGAGATTCTGGACGAGGATTCTCAGCGGAGGCCTTTCGGTGGCGAGGCCATAGTAGGTCCGGCCTTGGAGCTTGGCAGCGCCTGCTTCCTGTCCTGCGCCTTCGGCCAGGATGGCCAGGAAGTATGCGGTCCCTACCGGTTCCCTGTCGGTTTTTCGGAGCACCCCTCTGCTGAGGGGTTGGTTACCGACAGCGTTTTCCGGCGCGCCGGCAACGCCAGGGATGTGGACAAACCTCCCGACAAGGAATCCAAGAAATTGGATTATGTCGGGCGAAAAGTCTATGCTGCGTCCTCTCTCGGCCTTCGTCAGGCCAATTCGGCCGTCCTCATGGCACATTTTTCTCATGCCCTGTTGGGCTCCCTGGATGAGGTCATCCCTCATCTTCCTGCGGATCTGCAGACTACGGTCAAGCAGGTGCGGGACGAGCAGGGCAGTGGCCAAACAGCAGCTCAGACTGCTTTGGAATATTGGGGACTCATGTGCCAGGTCGGTGGCGGCCGCGGTGGCTATCGTCGGCGGGCTTGGCTGAGGATATCCACCTTCACTTCGGATACCAGCACAAGTTGGCGGATGTTCCTTTTGGGGACTGACCTCTTGACCCTGGGGTGGAAGGTCACCTGCAGAGGATCGAGGAAGTCCAATGCTACCTTGGACTCGGTCTCTCCGCTCAGAAGGACAAAGGCAGCAAACCACAGCCTAAGCCCTTTACGTCCTTCTGCGCCCAGTGGCGCCCAGCCAACAACGTCAGGGCCAGCAGGCTCGGCCTTGGCATCCCAAACCCAAGCCGCCGGCTTCCTCTAACAGGAGGCAGGGAGGAAAGGCCCAGGAGGTCGCTCGGCCGGTCCTTCCTCCAAGCCTGCACAGTGACGGGCTGAGGGGTGTCGCCCCCATCCCCGTCACCTTACCCCTGGTTCCCCCCGTGGGGGCACGGCTCCGACACTTCCTTTCCGCCTGGTCCGCTGTTACCACGGACAGGTGGGTACTGGAGGTGGTGGGAAAAGGCCTGCCTCTGGAATTCGAGCAGGCCCCACCCTTCAGAGCCGTCGCTCCTCGGGGCCTCAAAGATCCGTGGCCTCACTGTCAGCTCGTCGAGCCGACATCGCTCTCCTCCTCCGAAAGGAGGTGATCAGAGTGTGTAGGACCCCCCTCAGACCCAGGGTTTGTGTCCAGGTACTTCCTGGTTCCGAAACGGACGGGGGGCTGGCGCCCCATTCTCGACCTACCGACCTAAACAAGTTCCTAAGGTCTCGAACCTTCAGGATGGTCACTCTGGCTCAGATACTACCATCCTTGGAGCAGGCGTGTGGTTCTGCTCTCTGGACTTGCAGGGCCGCGTTTTCACGTCCCTATCCGTCCGTCTCACCAGAGATTCCTTCGCTTCCAGCGGAAGGATCCTTTAGAGTTCGAGCCATGCCCTTGACTTGTCTCCAGCTCCCAGGGTCTTCACCAAATGCATGGCAGTGGTGACAGCATTCCCTCGTGGCGCGAGGGGTCGGGTGTACCCTTACCTGGATGACTGGCTGATAGCACTCCTCCAGGCAGGAGGTGGAGTGGTCCAGAGATCTGGCCCTCAGGTCTGCTCTCAACTGGGCCTCCTTATCAGCGAGGCCAAGTCCGGAACTCGAGCAAGCAGGTGATTCTGTTCATCGGCGCAGCTCGACTCTCTTGAGCCAGGCGCGGCTCGCGGACAGGGCCGAGGTTCTTTCCTCCTTTGCCCAATCATTTCTGGTTGGACAATTGCGCCCTGCCGGGACTTCCTGCGCCTCCTGGGTCTCATGGCGGCCTGCACCAGCGTGGTCCGTTGGGCCCGCTGGAACATCGTTCCTTCAATGGGGACTGGCCAGTCAGTGGTCCTGGCGCTGCGATCCTTTGGACCAGCTTGTGTCGGTGACACAGGAGATGTGGACGCTCTCAGTGGTGGATCGTTCAGGTCATTTGCAGGAGGGCATCCCGTTCGTCCGCCCGAGCCGGCGGGTCTCTCTATCGGCCGATGCCTCTCTGATGGGTTGGGTGCCACACATCTGGGGGGCAGCGGGCTCCGCGGCCTCTGGTCCCCCTTGGAGTCGATGCCACATCAACCTGCTGGAGCTCCGAGCGGTCCGCCTAGCTCTCACGCCTTTGCTCCGTTCCTCCGGGGTCAAGTGGTCCGGTCCAGGCGGACAACACGGCGACCATGTACTATCCTAATCCGCCAGGCGGGACGCGCTCCATGCTTCTATGCAAGGAAGCTCTCCATTTGGTCACTCAACGCAGCCTGGAGGCGGATCTCCTAGCCATTCATGGCAGGAGCCTCCAACACCCTGGCCGATGCCCTAAGCCGGATGGGGCTGCATCCCACAGTGGTCTCTCCTGCCGGAGGTAGTACAGCATCTGTTCTCCCATTGGGGCACACCTCAGGTGGACCTGTTTGCCTCCAGGGAGAATGCGAAGCTGAGGCTGTTCCATGCCCGCCCCCCTCAGCAGGGCTCGCTGCAGGGGGATGCCTTCTCGAGGCAATGGACCCCGGGCCTCTTCTACGCCTTTCCCCCATTTCCCTTGATCCACAAGGTGCTTCTCAAGGCGAGGAGGGACAAGGCGCAGGTGATTCTGATAGCCCCAGACTGGCCTCGCCAGTTCTGGTACCCAGATCTCCTCAGTCTCAGCTCCAGGACTCTGGCAGCTCCAGCTCGCCCGGACCTGCTCTCAGTCAATCAGGGAAGGTGTTCCATCCGGACCTTCAATCCCTGCACCTGGCGCCTGGTTCCTGACGGCTAGAGTTCCAGGCCTTGGGTCTTTCACGAGGTCCTCAATGTAGTTGAGGCGTCCGTAGGAGTCGACCAGAAAATGCTATGCCTTCAAATGGAAAAGGTTTTCCATTTGGTGTCGAACAGGGCTTGGACCCTTCCTCCTGTTCCTTGGCAAGCATCTTGGACTATTTATGGTCCCTTTTAATCAAGGGCTTAGGTCGGCGACCTAAAGGTTGCACCTGGCAGCCATCTCCGCTTACGAGGCGGGCAGGCAGTGATAGCGAGGAGGAAGATGGTCTGGCGCTTTCAAGGCCTTGATCACCATCTCCCTCGATGAGAACCTCCACCTCCGTGGGATCTACTGCTGGTACTGGCAAAGCTCATGGGCAAGCCATTCAACCTATGCACAGGTGTGCTCTCTCTCACCTGTCGTGGAAGGGCCGCCTTCTTGGTGGCTATCCGTCAGCCAGAAGGATGGGAGAGCTCCAGGTGCTTTCCATCGAGTCTCCTTACCTGGTTTTCCACAGGGACAAAGTTTGTCCTCGCCCCACCGAAATTCCTTCGAAGGTGGTGTGGGAGTTTCACCTTAACCAGGTGTTGACTCTGCGGTGTTCTACCCCAATCACACCTCGGAGGCCGAATATAGGCTCCATACTCTGGACCCTAGAAGAGCTCGCCTATTACAAGAGCAGCGGCTGAAATCGGGAGAGGTTCGCCAGCTGTTTGTCACCTACGTTGAAGCCGCATCTGGCAGACCTGCAGCCAAGCGGACGATAAGCAGGTGGGTCACCTCCTGCATAGATCTCTGCTATAAGTTGGCGGGCATGGAGCCTCCCAGAGGATAAGAGCTCATTCTACCCGCCATACTGCTGCAACAGGTGGCTGCTTCCAGGGGCGTCCCTATCCAGGAAATCTGCAGGGCTGCTACCTGGAAGTCAGCACACACCTTCATTACCCATTACCACATCGACCTTGAGTCACGCTGGGATGCTGGTTTGGGGCCTCGGTTCTCAGTCTCTCTTTCCCAAGTAATATTGGGGTGTGCGTCTTGCCTCCCTCCTCCCGGAGAACTGCTAGAGTCTGCCAATAAGGTGGATGAACAACATATCCATGTCCCTAGAAATACAGGTTACTCGCCTGTAACAGGAGTTCTAGGAATGGTATATAGTTGTTCATCCTATTCCACCTCCGGCTTCGACTCATAACCTGAGCTTCCAGCAGGCCAGATCTGGCGTCATGGGGCGGAGCCGAGAGTTATACCACCCGGGTGGGTGGGAGGAGCCAGCTATCATCCCTGCCATACCAAGAAGGCAGATAAAATGTATATGGTTCCCTCAGGGAAACTTTTTTTAAACATAATTTTTATTAAGTTTCGATTGATAACAATCAGTATCTTATTACATATGAGAGAGAGTCCAGATAGATACAGAACTGATGGAGCTATAAAAACGCCTTAATCACAGATAAAGATAAATTGTATGCATCCCTCATATTTTGATTCAACATCGGGGTTGGGGGGGGTAGAGAGTACCATAAACATCTTTTAAGGGATGTCTGAAGATCAGAAAATTTCCTACTGCAGTGAAGTCCATGAACAGCATGGCTATGTCCTGTAAAATAAAAAGAAAAGGTCCGTAATAATGTCCGTTCAAGTACTACCCCGCTAAGGGGAACATATGGCCATGCTCTTTTCCTTAAGTATTAAGACAAGAATAATACACTGTCATAGATCTGTAACCTATAAGAGGTAGTCTGAGAGCCACAGCCATGGTTCTCTGACGAACCCGACCTACCAGACTGCCACCCGCAGTCCACGTCTGAAGCCACCTGCCCCTCACAGAAACGCAGGTAGTCTGAGAGCCACAGCCGTGGTTCTCTGATGAACCCGACCTGCCAGACTGCCACCCGCAGTCCAGGTCTGAAGCCACCAGCCCCTCACAGAAACGCAGGTAGTCTGAGAGCCACAGCCGTGGTTCTCTGATGAACCCGACCTGCCAGACTGCCACCCGCAGTCCAGGTCTGAAGCCACCAGCCCCTCACAGAGACGCAGGTAGTCTGAGAGCCACAGCCGTGGTTCTCTGATGAACGTGACCGGCCAGACTGCCACCCACAGTCCAGGTCTGAAGCCACCAGCCCCTCACAAAAACGCAGGTATGGACTTGCCCTCAGGGACTGATTACCACCAGGAAGGGAGCCCTAGCTGCCATTTTTTTTTTTTTGCTTTCTTTACATGACGACAGTCGTCTCTGGGTTTAAATCCAGAGTCTTTTACTGCTGTGGCCCACTGGCTGCAGTCAGCCCCAGGAGCACTCCGATTGGCTCCATATAGCTCTGCACTGTTATTGTTTGACTATATTGTGCTAGATTATGTTTTCTGCTAAAACTGTCTTGTTTGTATTTTATAGCTGAAGTTTTCTGATTTAATGTAACTGCCTGTATTGTGTTCCTCATAAGACCAGTAGCAATCTCAGCTCAGGCCTTTGAACCCCACCCCTTCACCTTTTTGCGCTAGTATTGTGTTTTAAATAGCCTTGTTATTGCCCACTCAGACTTGGAGGCACCTTGCCTAACATTTTGGTCTGCAAAAAAAACCCTGTTTAAGCCAGTCTGCATTTCTTTTTAGCTCCATGAGCAGCCCAACCCCCTCTGACTTTCTTATTTAATTTTCCTCTTCTTTCTCCTTCCAGGTAGTCTGAGAGCCACAGCCGTGGTTCTCTGACGAACCTGACCTGCCAGACTGCCACCCGCAGTCCTGCTCTGAAGCCACCAGCCCCTCACAGAAACGCAGGTATGGACTTGCCTTCAGGGACTGATTACTACCAGGAAGGGAGCCCTAGCTGCCAATTTTTTTTTTTTTTTTTTTGCTTTCTTTACATGAGGGCAGTTGTCTCTGGGTTTAAATCCAGAGTCTTTTACTGCTGTGGCCCACTGGCTGCAGTCAGCCCCAGGAGCACTCCGATTGGCTCCATCTAGCTCTGCACTGTTATTGTTTGACTGTATTGTGCTAGATCATGTTTTCTGTTAAAATTGTCTTGTTTGTATTTTATAGCTGAAGTTTTCTGATTTAATGTAACTGCCTGTATTGTGTTCTTCGTAAGACCAGTAGCAATCTCGGCTCAGGCCTTTGAACCCCACCCCTTCACCTTTTTGCGCTAGTATTGTGTTTTAAATAGCCCTGTTATGGCCCACTCAGACTTGGAGGCACCTTGCCTAACATTTTGGTCTGCAAAAAAAACCCTGTTTAAGCCAGTGTGCATTTCTTTTTAGCTCCATGAGCAGCCCCACCCCCTCTGACTTTCTTATTTAATTTTCCTCTGCTTTCTCCTTCCAGGTAGTCTGAGAGCCACAGCCGTGGTTCTCTGTCGAACCCGACCTGCCAGACTGCCACCCGCAGTCCGGGTCTGAAGCCACCAGCCCCTCACAGAAACGCTGGTATGGACTTGCCCTCAGGGACTGATTACCACCAGGAAGGGAGCCCTATCTGCCAATTTCTTCGCCCACCAACCCCCGGTCCTGATTAAATACACATAAACCCCGCCCTGGCCTTCTAGCTATCTCCTACTGGCTATTGCCAGCCACGCCTCATTAGTTATCTAAGCCTTAATTTTTCATTGGTACCCCATCCTCTCACAAGATCCACTCATTTCCTTGGCCCTCTCAAGGAACTGTTGCAAATCTTGTGTTTATTACTGGTAAAAGGAAATATCTCCACGTTAAGAATGCCACCTGCACCTATCCTTCTCTATAGTTGCCTTATATTACTTTGTTATACTCTACCCAAAATTTCGGTTTGCAACTCGGACAAAGGGCAGTTTCCCTCCTCTATCATCTACCAAGATATAGCCTCCCACATTAGACCATGGCATCCTACATCAAGGACATCTCCTCTATGGTCATGCCCCTCCTCCCACCAGGCCATAACTATAGAACATGTGCAATTCCCAAGGATGGTGTTGGCTCTATCAGTTCTCTATGTTTTATCCTTAGTAGATAGCAATCCTGCCCTTAACACAGCCACCTCTAAACCAATGTACACTAGAAGGAGTAACTAAAGAATATTTAGCAGGCTAAGACACCACCTTAAAAAACTACTGCTGCTTCTCCTACTCTGTTCAGGAAATGTTGAATTAAACCCAGGTCCACCTATTTCTCTGGACGCCCCAGCGGACCTCCCTCAATATAAAGGGATTAGCTTTCTCCATATCAATGTCTGTAGTTTGCTAAAGAAGATTGACTCTATACAGACCTGGGCTCTACATGCATCTCCTGATTTCTTCATGATAACTGAATCTTGGCTTACACCCTCGACCCTGGACAAATCTATCAACGTACCCGGATATATCATCTACCACTATGATAGACCGACTAGAGGGGGAGGGGTTGCATAGGCTAAGGAATTTGAATGCCTTGCTCTAAAATTATCACTTTTCAGTGAGAAATCACTCCTTATGGCAGCATGCTACCGACCACCGTCTGGTGGCTGGTACTTCTGCTGCACCTTCAAAATCTTCTTGACTCTGCTAATACTGAGTGTATTCTGATGGGGGATTTCAATCTAAATTAGAATGATGACAGCTCTAAGAAATTGAAGGATCTATGCGATGTTAATGGTCTGTTACAAATGGTGACTGCTATAACCAGACCTAACAGAAAAAACCCTGAGCGCAGCACCCTCCTAGATCTTATGCTAGTAAACAAACCTCACACTATCTCGCATACTGGAGTATTCTTCAATAATATAAGCTACCATTGCGCTACTGCCCGCATCAGACATCCTTCCCAAATAAAAACGGCCTCCAAATTCAAACTGAAAAGATTCCTGAAAAAGTTCTGCCAGTACACTTTCCTGAAAGATCTAAGCAACATTCGTTGGCAGGATTTACCTAGCCCCACCTTTAGCAGGGCATTTAACATCTTTCACAGCCTCTTACTGGGGCTAATAGACAAACGCGCCCCACTAAGACTGATCAAATCAAAAAATGAAACTCCTGGCTAGTTCTCTCCCATCCTGAAGGAAGCACTTAGGGATAGGGACTACTGGTGGAAAAAAGCGAGGAAATCCCACCTGGAGGCTGATTGGTTAGCATTCCGTACCACTAGGAATGCTTGTACCAAGCTAATTAGGTCAGAAAAAGCTAGGTACTTCCAAAAAGAACTAGAAGACAATAAAAACAACTCTGCCAAATTTTGGAACATCCTCAAAAGTGAAGGTCAGTCACTGCAACACCCTTCCAAACAAAATTGTGTCTGATGGTACCACCTATACGAACAAAGCTGATATATTAGAAAAGCAATGATCACTTTGCCACTGCAGGACTTGCCTTTGACACCTCACCTATCAGCAAACTTAGCCCGACAAGAGACTGCACTGTTGGCTTCACTGATAATCACAACCATAACCAACCGCATCACCCCTTCAGCTTCCTCACAATTACGTTCAAGCAAGTGGAGGACCTCCTCCTTTCTCTGGATACAAAAAAGAGTGTGGGTGCAGATAATATTGAACCTTACTTCCTAAAACTTGGCCATACCTATCTGACCGCCCCCATTACACACTTATTTAACACCTCTCTGATTCAAGGTGAGCTACCTATCTTGTGGAAAACTGCCCACATCCTACCATTATTCAAGACTGGGGATCCGAGTGATCTGACCAATTACCGGCCTATTTCTATACTATCCCTCCTCTCTAAATTACTTGAAAAAATTGTCAACATCAACAGAGAACATTTGGATTCACAAAAGTTGCTAAACCGGCTCAGTCCGGCTTCAGAGCCAAACACAGTACAGTATCGGCTCTTGCCAAAGTAACTACAGACTGGCAAATGGCCTTGGACACTAAGAAGCATGTATTTGCCCTCTTCCTTGATCTAAGTAAGGCCTTTGATACTGTGGATCATACCATCATGCTTACTGCACTGAGTAACATCGGACTTGATAGTTCTGCCATTAAATGATTCACCAGCTACCTAACCAACAGGTTACAACACAAGTCAAAGCCATGGGAGATCTATCCCCACAAAAATCCTTGTTACGAGGTCCCCTATCCTCTTTGCAATATACATCAATAATCTAGACTACTTGCTGGCCAACAAATATGCTATTCACAGATGATACCATATACACAAATTCTCTTGGATCTGGCCAGAGCCGAAGACTTCTCACCCTCAATGTAACTCTCCTTAATGCAAAAAGACTAAAAGCAATGATTCTCTCTACAAAGTCTACTTCAGATGTCCCATATCCTGAATCCGAACATCTTAGATGAACCTTGGAGTAGTTGATACTTTTAAATACCTAGGGTTCTGGCTGGATAACAAGCTCAACTTTCTGTGCCACTTAAATGAAACCTCGAAAAACTAAGACAGCGATTAGGTTTATTCTATCGCATTAAACACTTACTCTCGTTAGAAGCCAGAATGAGACTAGTACAAACTACATTCCTACCTATACTGGATTACGCTGACTTCCTTTACAGTCATTGCCCATCAGCGATGCTAAACAAACTGGACACCCTTTACCACCGGGCTTTAAGATTTATCTTAAATCTGCCCCGTAGTACACATCACTGTCGTCTACACCAGGTTTTGGGATGGACCTCACTCTCAACTAGAAGAAAAAGGAATGCTGTCCTCTGGTTTTTTAGAGCATTATCTGATAACCTCCCTGCATACATCTCGAACATCTTCAAACGGGCTAAAGGTTCCTATGGCCTGAAACACTTCTCCTTAATCTGCTTCCAGATTCCTAGAGTGAAAACTACCCTTGGCTCTGCAGCAATCAACTTCTCACTTCCAACACTCTGGAACACTATGCAAGACTCATTAAAATTATCCTCACTTCCAAGCATTTTCACATTCAAAGCTCTATTAACGGATTATCTGAAGGAATCATGCAACTGTTTCAGATGCCTATGGCCCCTAAGCCCCGGGTGCCACTCTCAAATCCTACGCCTAAGTATCTCATCCACCCCACATTCCTAACAACAGAAACCTAGGACTTACAAGCCTAGTTCCCTTAATCCAAGATGGCCCTGCCTATTGTCTACCTTTTACCTATTCTGGCCTCCCTTTTGGCTGCCTACTCTTTCACCCCAGTTTCTACCCTATTCCTTAATACCTCCTTATTTTTTATCACATAGGTCTGAGCTCTTATATAGCAGAGACTATATGGGATTGTTGTCTCTTCTCATTTCAGTAAAGCTTATCATTATGTACCTTTGCATGTTAATTATGTTGACTGGTATGTATAGGCCCATGTTGACCGGCACCTTCACAATGTTTTTCCTTTTTTTTTTTTTTTTTTGCACCGTTGTCCACGTAATTGTAATCTTATGAAGTGTACTGTATTGTATTAATGCCCAGGACCACCTTGAAAATGAGCCTGCTCAATGGTGTTTATGCCTGGTTAAATAAAGTGATTGATTGATTGATTGAAGAGGTAGCTGAACCATTTTATAGAAACGTACACCTCCCCCGCTCAGTGACATGGATACTTTAACAACTCTTTGTGTGAAAAGATTAACAGAGTCTCTTAGGTTCATATCAGAAGTATTTCAAACCCATGTAGAGACCTATCATTTCTGTTTATGAAACATATAAACTTAGGAGCTCCCCCTTGGCATGAAACAAAACCTCCTAGAAACAAGCATTAACATTAAGAAACATTAGCTCAAACTGTGGACCCTGCAGTACGAGCAGACTTGATAGACCAAATCGCCTTCTTCTGCTGGCTTTTTTGTATGTTGGTATGTAAGCAAGAAAACCAACTTTTTTATGCGCATTCTTTCCCCAAAGGAATTAAGTACATTAAAACCTGCACTGCATCTTACAGTTTAGCAGTAAGTCACTATTAAATAATTACATGGCTGAACATTTATTGCCCAAAGTCCTCACTTCGTTATATCTTCCACAATGTCCTCTTTGTCTGGATCTTGCCTTTTCCATGTATCTCGTACCTTATCTGCCCATTTTCCTGCTTCTATCGTTTCTGAAAAGGCCCATACCTTGCTCTGATATGATTCTGAGGCATGCAGGGAAGACGATTGAATGTGGAATGTCCAAGTCCTTTAAGATACGATGAACCCCATCAAAGTTTTTCCACCTCTGTCTCGTCACGAAGCTGATGTCCAGAAAAATATGCACTGTCTGACCTTCATATGAAAGAGGGCCACTTCCCCTTGCCAAAGATAGGATCCGGTCCTGCTCCCCGATTCCTGTAGTGACCACCAATAGAGTGCGTGGTGGGCTATCAGCCTCCTGCCTCCCTTGTGGTGTTATGCGGTAAGCCTTCTGAATCTGGAAAGCATCTGAGTCACCTTCCGAGGAGCAGTGCATCAGCTAACCACTCCTTAATAAACATTTTAGGATGGTCTCCTTCAGCGCCTTCAGGTAGACTGATTCTCTAGGGTCTCCAGTCTTGTTTGGAAGTGTTGCATCTCCTTAATCGCCATTACTGAAGAGCTAGTTGATGCTGCAGCTTGTTTCTTGATGTCGATCATTTCTATTTTTAGGCGATCTACTGTGTTTTCAACCACCGTGACCCTATTTGTAAATGTGTCCATCTTTTGATTTAGCGCAGTTACCGTCGATATTAGTCGCTGCATTTTAAGGCCCAAGGATTGCATATTTTCAGTTCCTTGACTCTGCCCCATGGCGGCATCGGAGGCTTCTGTACAGCTTGGCGGCAGGCCCGCCACATCTTGTTTTCCTTTAGCTTGACTGTTTGCCCCTCGATCTCTACAGGGATTTCACATGTTGTGCTCCAAGTTGAAATCTACCGGTCTGGGAGAAAAAATCGTGTAGTTTCTGCCCAAAAATAGTTTTCAAGTGTCCTTTATGTTGGTTTAAGTGGAGCTATTTGAAAGTGCGTCTAGTCTGCTCGGGCTGTACAATGGCCTCCTAGGGAAACTGTTTTTTGATAATCAACCGAAGGCAGACTCTGTAGTCATCGCTGCTGCTCATGATGGGTCAAGGCCACTAAACCACCTAGCTCCCTTCCTCCTGATAGAGTCCAGGAAAACTGAATGTGCTAGGTAAGAGAACTTTTGCCTCAGCCTCCCTGGGCCTTAGAATTGCTAACTCTTAAGCCCACATGGTCAAGAACCAGAATGCACTCTGGAGAAAAGCCATGGCAGCTGCACAAGCCTTACCAGAGGGTGCACCCAAACAGAAGCTTCTCATAGCTGTCACAGCTGGGGCTGATTTAGGAAAATATCTACTTCGTATGGCCTATGATGTGTCTGATGCCTCGGCCAGGGCTGCTGCTTCAGGAATATGTCTAAGGAATATGTCACCAGATCCTTTGAGTGTATCATGGGTGAGGGTGTAGGTTGCAGAATACTCCTCATTTACCTTCCACCAGGTGATGGGGGTTTATTCCTGCAGGAGATTTTAGACTTTGTCATCGACATGGTGTTGGAGTCTCCCAGATGGATAATTCTGGGGGACTTCAATGCCTGGGTCGACAACAAACTCTCGCACTTTGGTCGATGACTGTGCTGGGCCTCACACAAGTAGTTACCTCCTCTACCCATATAGGAGGTCACTCATTGGATCTGCTGTTCCTCCTGGGGATGGAGATCACTGACTTGGGGGTGGAACCGGTCAGTTGGTCTGACCATCACACCATAGGGTTCAGTTCTAGGACTGTGGATATGTTATTCATCCACATTTCTTGGCAGTGTCCCTTTCCCTTTAAATCAGCCGGAAAGTCTTCAAGCTGGCTCCTCCCACCCACCTGGGTGGTATAACCCTCGGCTCCACCCCATGACTCCAGATCTTCTTTTCTGCTGGAAGATTCAGGTTGCCTCCTTCATGCTCTCACATTTTGTAGGCCCTAGCTTCACAACTTTGTTATTTCGAAAATTCGCCTTGTTTGCGTTAGCGATAGTGATTGTTTTTTCTCAATCATGAAAGACGAGTCTTCCCCTGGATTTCACTGGTGCTCATGCAGCCAGAAGATGTCGTGCACCGACCCTCATGCCACGTGCGTTTACTGTTTGGGTGTCGGCCATGACACCACGACATGCAAATTTTGCCTCACGTTCCAGCCTAACTTCCTTGACGACCAGTGGGCGGTGGCCACAGGATCCACCGAGCAGTTGGAGCGCATACAAGCCTTCGAGGAGGGAGTGGCCCAGACTGCGCAGTCTTCCTCTCGGACTTCTTCATTCCGCTGAACCTGGGCTCCATCTTCTTGGGTTCCTTCCAAGAGTTGTGCCACTCTCCCCCGACTAAGGGTGAGCTGTCGGGAGAAGGACCCGGGACTGTCTTCATCTCGACGGAGACGTTCTTGGGATCGGGAGAGATCTCTGTCCCAGGAACCGGCCATTTCAGCCTTGGTCGAAATCACCTCTTTGGCCGCTGGCTTCTTGGCCTTGCTGTCTTGTCAGTCAACGAAAGTGTCGATCGACGATGTTGAGATAATTCTCAACCCGATTGACCCTTTGTCGCCGACTCCAGTCGATGACTCCCTCACTCGGACTCCAGTCCTTGCTTTCCCCAATGAGGAGACCTAGCCAGCTGGGAATCCACCGAGGAAGTGGTCCCTGACCCCGGGAAGTCACCGGTTCCACTGGTATCTCCCAAGCAACCGAGTTGACCCGCCAGATCTCGACTGAGGTCTCTGACCCCCTCGACCCGTAGGCCGAGGAAGGGCCATAAGTGCTCCAAAAAGAGGCGATGCCATCAGTCGTCCTCATCCTCCTCGGATGAGGAGAGGCTCCGGCAGAAGCTCCGTTGGCGCTACGAGGACCTCGTGGCAACAGCTGATTTTGTCCAGGCACGAGCATACCCTGGCCATTACTTGGCTTTTGCCTTCCAGGCCGTAGCCTACTTCTCTGGAGCCGATTGTCATTTCCTCCGCCCATGGAGCTGGCAAAACCTCTGGTTCGGCCTAAACCAGTTTCTCCACTGATTTTGGTGGCACCACCACCCAAGCAGCCTGTGGGAGGGGCTCCTTCTAAGGAAGCTAGACCGGGCACCGCGCTTCCCTGGCGTCTCGGCGTCTTTCGGACACTGTCACCCCTGACCATCCCCGGCGGGTTGAGGGTGATGTGGGCAGTCGACCGCTGTATCCAGATACCTCGGATTCGGATGAAACTGGCCTCCATTCTCATCCAAGGGATGATGAATCGGCTGGTGGGATAGAGACAGAGGAAGGTCCTTCGTCCTTTCAGGGCATTCTTCACCTCATCTCTGAGTCCACAGGGATGCCGCTGGAACCTGTGCAGAAAAAGGCTGAGTACCCTCTCACTGACATCCTCAAGACAGGGGATACCCCGATGGAAGCCTTTCCTGTGGCCAAGGCCATTGTTGGCTCGGCCTTAGAACTTTGGCAGTACCCTGCCTCCTGTCCAGCTCCTTCTGCCTGTATGGCCCGCAAGTATGTGTTGCCCATGGGGTCCCTTGCGGGATTCACAGAGCACCCTTAGGCCGAGAGCCTTGTGACCGCCTCTGTGTTCAGGCGTATTGGTAGTTCAGCCGACACTGACCGACCCCCGGACAAGGAGTCCAAGAATATGGACCACACTGCCTGTAAGGTCTATGCGGCCTCTTTTTTGGGCCTTCGTCAGGCCAGCTCGGCTGTTATGGCACACTTCTCTCATGCCCTTCTTGGGTCATTAGACGAGGTCCTCCCTCATCTCCCACCAGACATGCAGACCACGGTCAAACAGGTCAATGACCAGGGCTGTGCTGTTGCTAAACAGTAGCTTCAGACGGCCTTGGATATCGGGGGATTCTTGTGCCCGCTCGCTGGCAGTCTCAGTGGCCTCTCACCGCGGGGCTTGGCTGAGCCTTTCTTCCTTCCCAGCGAGAAGAGGCTCCAGTGGAAACTCCGGCGCTGTGAAGACCTTTTGTGGCAGTAGCTGATCTTGACCAGTCAGAAGCCGGCTCCGCTGCCTACCCCGGCCATCACTTGGCTCTCGCTTCCTAGGCCGAAGCCGACCCCTCCACTTGTGGGTTCGGGCCGTCTCCGGATTAGGCCCACTCCGGTCTTTCCACTGATTCAGGTGGAACCACCGCCTAAACAGCCTGAGGGAGGGGCGCCCTCGAAAGAGGACCAACAAGACAGCGGGCTTCCCCGATTGTCTGTCGATAAGTCACCCCGGACCGCCCTCCGCAGATCGAGGGTGACATAGGCGGTAGACCGCTGTATCATGATTCTTCGAACTCTGACGTCACACTTGTTGTGGAAGACTGCCATCCTGTTGACTATCACATCTGCCAGAAGGACAGGGGAGCTCCAGGTGCTCTCGGTGGACTCCCTTTATCTGGTCTGCCACAGGGACAGGGTTGTCCTGCGCCCCCACCCGAAATTCCATCCGACTGTGTTGTCAAAATTTCACCTTAACCAGATGTTGACTCTGCCGGTGTACTACCTCAGTTACACCTCAGAGGCTGAATACAGGCTCCATACTTTGGACCTGAGACGAGCTGTCTCCTATTACAAGGAGAGGACAGTGGAGATTTGGGGAGAGGTCCACCAGCTGTTTGTCACCTATGCTGAAGCCGCTTCTGGTAGACCTGCAGCAAAGTGGATGATTGCTCGATGGATTACATCTTGCATTAGTCTGTGCTATGGGTTGGCGGGCATGGAGCCTCCCAAAGGGATAACAGCTCATTCTACCCGCCGTACCGCTGCATTGGTGGCTGCTTCCAGGGACATCCCTATCTAGAAAGTCTGTAGCTTCCTGGAAGATAGCAGACACATTCATTACCCATTACCACATCAACCATGCCGGGATGCTGGTTTTGGGGCCTCAGTTCTCCAGTCTCTATTCCCTAAGTAGGGGGTGTATGCCTTGCCTCCCTCCTCACGGAGAACTGCTAGGAGTCTGCCAGGAAGTGTGGATAAACAACATATCCACGATCCTAAAAAAAAAAACAAGTTCTAGTAGCATGGATATCTTGTTCATCCACACTGTTTGGCATGTCCCCTTCCACTTTAAATCTTGCCGGAAGTCTTCAAGCTGGCTCTGAGCTCAGATCAGTCAGACTGGCACTGTCAGCTTTCGCTCCTCAGCTCGAGGGTCAAGTGGTTCAAGTCCAGACTGACAATACCACGACCATGTACTACCTCAACAAGCAGGGCGGCACGCACTCCTGTTTGCTGTGCAAGGAGGCACTCTGCATCTGGACCCTCGTAAGCCGGTTGGAGGCGGATCTCCTAGCCATCCATGTGGCAGGAGCCTTGAACCAGTTGGCGGATGCTCACAGCCGCATAGGCCAGACATCCCATGAGTGGGCTCTCCATCCAGAGGTAGCTTACAGCCTGTTCTCCCATTGGGGCAAACTGACAGTGGATCTGTTTGCCTCCAGGGAAAACAACAAGCTGAGGCTGTATCATGCCCGCCCCCCTCAGCAGGGCTCGCTGTAGGGGGATACCTTTTCGAGGCCGTGGACCCCAGGCCTTCTCTACGCCTTCCCTCCATTTCCCTTGATCCATAATGTGTTACTCAAGGTGAGGAGGGACAAGGTGAAGATGATTCTGGTAGCCCCAGACTGGCCATGTCAGTTCTGGTACCCATATCTCCTCAGCCTCAGCTGCAGGCCCCCGGAGCGGCTTTGTACACGCCTGGACCTGATATCTCTGAACCAGGGGAAGGTATACCATCCGGACCTTCAATCCTTGCACCTCACAGCCTAGTACCTGTGCGGCTAGAGTTCCAGGCTTTGGGTCTTTCCGAAGATGTCTTTACCCTGGTGGAGGCAGCTCGAAAAGAATTGACCAGGAAATGTTACGCCTTCAAATGGACAAGGTTTTCCATTTTGGTGTCAGGGTAAGAGTCGGGACCCTTTATCCTGTCTTGTGGTTAACATTCTTGACTACCTCTGGTCTCTTTCCAAAGGTGGTCTACGGTCATCGACCCTTAGGGTGCACCTGGCAGCCATTTCTGCTTACCGGGCGCAGGCCGGTCAGCCGACATTGGCACAGGAGACAGTTGTCGGGCGCTTCTTCAAAGGCCTGGATCACATATCCCTTCCGGTGCGTGAACCTCCACCTCTGTGGGATCTGTTGCTGGCTTTGGCAAAGCTCATGGGCAAGCCATTTGAACCCATGCACAAATGTGAGCTCTCACACTTATCATGGAAGATGGCCTTCCTGGTGGCTATCACGTCAGCCAGAAGGACAGGGGAGCTCCAGGGCGCTTTCGGTGGACTCCCCTTACCTGGTCTTTCACAGGGACAAAGTTGTCCTGTGCCCCATCCGAAATTCCTTCTGAAGGTGGTCAGAGTTCCACCTTAACCAGGTATTGAATCTGCCAGTATACTACCCTAATTACATGTCGGACACTGAGTACAGGCTCCTTACCTTAGGCCTGAGACGTGTTCTGTCCTACTACAAGGAGAGGACGGCGGAAATTCGTGGAGAGGTTCGCCAGCTGTTTGTTACCTACGCTGAAGCTGCTTCTGGCAGACCTGCAGCCAAATGGACCATAGCAAGATGGATGACATCATGCATAGGTCTGTGCTATGAGTTGGCGGGCAAGGAGCCTCCCAAGGGCATAAGAGCTCATTCTACCTGCCATACTGCTGCATCAAGTTGCTGCTTCCAGAGACATCCCTATCCAGGAAATCTGTCGGGGTGCTACCTGGAAGTCAGCAAACACCTTTATCACCCACTACCACATCGACCTTGAGTCATGCCGGGATGCTGATTCTGGGGCCTCCGTTCTCCAATCTCTGTTTCCTAAGTAGGGGGTGTGTGCCTTGCCTCCCTCCTCCCGGAGAACTGCTTGGAGTCTGCCAAGCAGTGTGGATGAACAACATATCCACGGTCCTAGAGGAACAGGTTACTCACCTGTAACAGTAGTTCTAGGAGTGGTATATGTTGTTCATCCACATGCACCCACCTGACCTCACCGGCTGTGGATGCACAAACCTGGCTTCCAGCGAGCTGAGATCTGGCGTCATGGGTCAGAGCCGAGGGTTTTACCACCCAGGTGGGTGGGAGGAGCCAGCTTGAAGACTTTCGAGGGAAAGGGACACTGCCAAGAAGTGTGGATGAACAACATATACCACTGCTAGAACTACTGTTACGGGTGAGTAACCTGTTTTTTCGGGGCCCCCCAAATGGACCTACTCCCTCGGAGATGGTCCGGTACCGCCCTTTAAGGGTAGTTACCCCATATGGTCTGTCCACGATGCTGGACCTATCGAGATTGTTGGGTGAAAGCAGAAGTCCAGGGGATCTCATACTAGCCTATAATAAAGCACTGGGAGATGCCCTGGACCTAATTGCTCCTGTTCGTGTTCGACCACTCACTCTTCGCCCAAGGTCCCCTTGGTACGTTGGGCCCTTGAAGGAGTTGAGGCGGGTTGGTCGAAGGCTGGAGTGAGCATGGCAGAAGTCCCGCCTGGATGCTGACAGGCTTAGACTGATGGAACATTATAAGGGCTATCAATCAGAAATTGCCTGTAAGAAGGTAGAATTCCTGTCAAGGGAGATTTCTACTGTGCAGAACCAACGGGCTCAACTTTTTTGAACTGTTGACGGATTGTGCAGTCCAATCTGTCTCCAGTCCGGAAGTTTTTTCACAAAATAAGTGTGATAAGCTAGCTTGGTTTTTCACAGATAAGGTTGCCAACATCAGGTCCGGAATCGGCCCAGCTCTCTCCGTGAGGGGTTGTGGAGGTTGATTGGAGATAGTGAGCACCCGGTCTGTCTGGACGGATTTCAGCCGACCGGAATTCATGGACATTGTGAAGATAGTCCAGACTTTGCGCCCAACCTGTTGTAGTTTGGATCTGGGCCCTATCCCCCTCTTAGTGGGGTATGTAGATGTTATTTGCCCAATCCTAGTTGAAACTGTATGGAAATCCTTAGAAAGGGGAGTCTTTCCAGACCCCCTAAAGGAGGCGGTCATTCGACCACTCCTTAAAAAAACCTTCTTTGATGCCATCAACCCAGCTAACTACCGACCTGTCTCTAACATGCTCTTTGTGGGGAAGGTTATTGAGAAGGTGGTTGCATTGCAACTGGACAATCACTTTGTAACTCACAATGTCTATGAAGCTCTTCAGTCTAGTTTCAGGAAGAGGCATAGCACGAGGACTGCCCTTTTTCGGGTACTAAATGATTTCCTAATGGCGAGAGATCAAAAGGCTCGTACCATCCTGGTCCTTCTTGATCTCTCGGCAGCTTTTGACAGTGTGGACCATGGGGTGCTTTTGGAGACCCTGCAGATCTTACTTCGAGAGGGCTCTTGCAGTAGGTAATTACATATAGGACTGACACCGGCAGGCGGCAGGACCCCTCGGAAAAACTTCTAGCTAGCGGTCCCTGGCGAGGACCGCCCCATGTCCAGGTGTATAAAGGCGGGTCCGGACAGCCGCCCCCCAGTTCTTTCCGCCCGTTAGCTCATGCAGCGCCTCGTGGAAAGTTGGTCTTCGTCAGCCCTTCCTTCGCTTTTTTTTTACCAAAAACTTAATTTTTTATCATCTAACGTCAGTACTAATGTCGGTGTATGTCGCCCTGCACCATCCGCGCACAAGAACAAGTGCGATTCATGCGGTGACCAACTACCGCACAAGGATGGCCACTCGTTGTGCCTGTTCTGCCTAGGCCCTGAACATCAGGTCGAGAAGTGCCACCATTGCCTCAGCTTTAACGCGGCTACCCGAAAAAGACGGCAGCAATCCCTGGAGGCCCGTATTCTTAAGAAGGAAATGAGCTCTATGGAGAAGGAGCTTAAAAAGCGGAGGCAGGCGTCCTCTTCCCCCGAAGGCCATCGAAAGAAGAAGGACAACGAGAGGCACCGGGACAAAGGCTCCTCCACCGCGTCTCCCTCGGGAGTCGCGGGCACGCAGGTAACATCCCCTCTGGGGGATCGCTCCTCGATGGCCGCCTCTGAGGTTTCTGAGGCGGCGGCGACCTGCCCGTCTGGCTCGCGCTTTGGTCTTGCAGGCACCTCTGGGCAGTTGGAGGCCTCCACCCCTGGTTCGGCCGCAGGCTTGTGGCCTACCATCATAGGCGACTCCGGTAAGTTGGGCGTCTGCTCCTCCGACGTCCGCCCGGAGAGGGCTGGTAAGACATCCGACCCTCCGGGGCGACACACGGCTTCTTCCCCACTGGACCAGGCCGACCCCTCCTCTCGACCTGTCTCCCGTGATGGCTCTCATCAGTCGGACGTTGGCTCTTCCGGCGCCTACCGAGAGCTCACCTCTACGCCTCATGTCGGCTCGTCTGACGTCCGCCGGCGAGGGAATCGACGACAGACCCCCCGATGTCCATAGTTCCTGGTTAACCGCAGCCTTCGCTGCCGTATGGGGAACCAGAGTCCCCCCCAACCTGAACCCGGGGACTTTTCCCCTCCGTCTCCGGGCGAAGCTGGGGATTTTTTGCCTCCGCCAGTCCTTCCTCCATCTGGAGCAATGGATCTGATGTCTGCTCCCCGGACGCCAGCCCCTCCGACATCTGTACCTCCGGCGTCAGGGCCTCTGACGTCGGCCTTACCAACTCAGGGAGATCTTCTGCTCCCATCGGGCCCTCCACCCTCCGGGCTCTCCACTACGGACCTGCCCATGAGGTTCCCAGCCGGGCCGTCTGCTCAGGCAGCCCCCCAACCCCGGCTTCCGGGTATCCGCCGTCTTCTTGACGCCGTGTACCGGGAACACTGCATTCAGTGCCGCAGTACCCGACGCCAGTACCGATGCCCAATACCTGACCGGGTTACCCGCAGCCGGGTTTTGGATATGCTCCATATGGGTATAACCCGTATTCTTATCCCCCGCCTCCTCCTCCACCGCCCTCATGGCTGCCGGTGGACCTGCAGGAGACTCTGGCCTCCTGGTGGGCTGAGGCCAAGGCTCAGCTCACCAAAGAGGTCGAGAGCCGCCTTCCGGCGACAGTGCCGTCCCACGTTCCCATACGCCCTAGGCGGCACACTCCCTCACCACCTCCGGACTCCAGGGTTCTTCCCTCTGGATCCACAGAGGGGCAGGACACGCATCCCCGGGGACTTCCCAAGGGACCCGTTCCTCCCCCGGGTCGGGAAAGGGAGTCTTACTCCTCTTCATCCTCCTCTTCACTCTCCGACTCCTCGGACTCTTCCGATGGCTGCTTCGAGAGAGACGACAAGCCTTGCTCTCCATGGAAGCCCCGGCCAAGGACTCCTCTGAAGTTGCCTTCTTTTACGGAGTTGCTTAGAAAGATCCAGGAGGTTCATCAGAGGCGCTCTTTGGAACCAGATCCTCAGCATCTGAAACTCGCTGAACATCTGGATCTGCCCGTGACAGCTCCTACATTAGTGCCACCCTGGATAGAGCCTCACGCCGACATTGTTACCACGATATGGAAACAGTTGTCGGCCTTAGCCCCACTTCCTAGGAAGTCGAACAGGCTATATCAGGCTCCAGAGGGTTTTGATTTCCTAGATTCTCACCCTCGTGCCAACTTGGTCATGATTAGCGCCACTCACGGCCGGTCGGCAAACCCAAAACATTTTAGCTCGTCACCTCCTGATAAGGAATCTCGCCTTCTGGACCAGTATGGGAGAAATATTTACGCTTCCTCCACACTGGGGATTAGGGCCCTGAACTATGTCGGCCATATGGGGGACTACCAGAAGGCCATCCTTACTCAGGTGGAAACCAAGCTGGACTCCTTGCCTGACTCCCAAGTCAAACAGGAGTTGGCTGATCTCGTCCGCTCTGCTCGTAGGGCCAGTTGCCACATGCTACGTGCGACATACGACGCAGTGGACACTGCTGGACGGAGCTCAGCTTTCGCCGTATGCCTACGGCATCATGCTTGGCTCCGCATGTCAGGTCTGGTCCCGGAGGTGCAATCTGCTATCCAGGAAGCACCTTTCCGGGGGTTGGTGCTTTTCAGAGGTGATGTCAAGGACATCATTACCGATTTGCAAGAGAAGGGAATGGCTCTGAAATCCGTTGATTCCACGTACCATCCCCATCAGCAGCAGCGCCGTCCCTTTCGCAGATGGAATTGGCCGAAACCCCAGGGAAGGGGGCCACAAACCGCCGGCCCCCACGGCTAAGCCCCCACCCAAAAAGCAGCGGTGCTTGAGCTGCGCGCTGCCCCACACCACCTAACTCCTTTCCTCTCCCACTGCCTCCGGACTCCCGAGAGGAACCGGGAGGTTTTCCCTCCACCTTCCGGGATGGGAGAGGATAACCACGGATTCTTGGATGCTCCAGCTCATAGCAGAAGGACACTCCATAGAGTTTCTCCAGAAACCACCCTGCCACCCCCCCTCTGAAGTCGTCGTATTCACGGGAACACCTTCCTTTGGTCCAGGGGGAAATCTGGGCTCTTCTGCTGAAGCAAGCGATAGAGCCCTTCCCCCTTCATCTTCAGGGGATGGGTTGCTATTCCCATTTCTTCCTGGTCCCAAAGAAGACGGGAGATCTCAGACCGATTTTAAATGTCAGTTCCCTGAATCTTTATGTAGAGTACAGAAGGTTCAGGAAGCTCTCTCTGCAGAGTCTTCTGCCCCCCTCCAGCTGGGTCAGTGGCTTTGTGCCCTGGATATGCAGGTTGCTTATCTGCACATTCCCATTCGCCCATTTCATTGCAGATACCTTCATTTTGTGTTCCAGGGGGACCACTACCAGTTCAAGGCGCTCCCGTTTGGTCTGTCCTCGGCCCCCCCGAGTATTTACCAAATGCCTGGCAGTGGTGGCAGCCCACCTGCGTACCAAGGGAGTACAGGTGTTCCCTTACCTGGATGACTGGCTCCTGGTGGCCTCGTCCAGGGAGGAACTCCTGCGTTTCCTCTCCCTCACCCAGCAGGTTTTGGCCTGCCTGGGTATTACCATCAGCCATTCCAAGTCTCATCTGGACCCTTCCCAGAGGCTACAGTGCATTGGGGCGATCCTTGATACGACCATGGGCAAAGCCTTCCTGCCTCCGGACAGGGCGGCCTCCCTTCAGACCCAGATAAGTCTGTTATCCGACCGCAGGATGGTCTCGGCGAGGTCGGTCCTTCGCCTTCTCGGGCTCATGGCAGCTGCTATCCCGATGGTCCCTCGTGCTCGACTCTACGCTCTCAGTGGGATCAACTAGTGGATGACCTAGATCACTCAGTTCTGATCTCATCGCCAATGATGCGAGACTTGCAGTGGTGGATGGTTCAAGAGAACCTGTTTCGGGAGTTCCTTTCTTTCATCCTCCCCCCTCCCAGACTCTAACCACAGACGCCTCAGGCAAAGGTTGGGGAGCTAGCTCATCTAGGCCCTCATCAGACCCAGGGCTCTTGGTCCAGGCTAGAACAAGCTCTCCACATCAATGTGCTCGAGCTTCGGGCAGTGTTGTATGCTTTCCAAGCCCTTCACCAATACATCCTTACAGGCCACCTAGCCGTCCAGACGGGCAACATATATATAGTGTGGTACATCAACAAGCAAGGAAGGAACTCTGTTCTACCCTCTATGCAGGAAGGCAATGAAGGTTTGGGATTGGGCAACACAACATGACCTTCACCTCATGGCGATTCACGTTCCAGGAGTCGACAACACCCTGGCAGACAAGCTAAGTCGCTCTTCTGCTCTGACTCACGAATGGGAACTGGACCAAGGTGTCCTAGACAATATTTTTCAACTTTGGGGAACACCACAGGTCGACCTGTTCGCATCCCCCCAAAACGCAAAACTTCCCACCTTCTGCTCGCTCGCTCGTTCCAGAGCGAGGCACTTTCTGGAACAACGTTCTGTCTCTAGACTGGAAGGACAGATTCGTCTATGCCTTTCCGCCAATTCCTCTTATCCCCCGAGTCTTGCAGAAACTAGCTTCAGAAGGAGCGAGAATGATTCTGATCGCTCCTTTCTGGCCCAGGCAAATCTGGTTCTCTCTTCTACAACAATATTCAGAGGATCCTCCTATTCCTCTTCCTCTGTCTCGAGGTTTGTTGACCCAGGATCAGGGGACCCTGGTCCATCCAGACCTCAAATCCCTTCAACTGCATGCATGGCTCCTGCAGACCTAGCCCAATCCCGTTTTGGTGTGTCTCCCAAAGTGGTGGAGATTTTAGTGGAGGCCAGAAAACCCTCCACCAGATCCACTTATGCCATGAAGTGGAAAAGATTCACTATTTGGGCCGCCTCCAAGAACGTGGAACCTTTCTCCTGTTCAGCGGGGCTTCTGCTGCAGTATCTACGTCATCTGTTCGACCTGGGTCTCAGCCATTCCTCTTTGAAGGTACACATGGCAGCCATCTCGGCCTGTCATGTTCCCTTCGCAAACAAGGCTTTTGCTCAACTGGAGGTCTCCAAGACCTTTCTCAGAGGGGTTCTCCATCTGAAGCCCCCTATCCGTACTCCTGCCCTCCCCTTGGGACTTGAATTTTTTTTTTTATTCTTCCTCCCCAGCCTGCCACCTCCGACCCTTCAGGGGGGACAACTGGACATCCCACTGCCCGGAACCCTACCCAAGCAGACCCCTAGGCCCCATGGAGCACGGATTACCCCAGGCGGGCCGAGGCAGGGCCTCAGACCCGTAACTTACATTTCGTCGGTCTGAGGGTCTTTAAGTGACACAGGCAAGTCATGGGCACGGCCATGGTCCTCCCATCTTCCGGCTGAGGCAGGCTTGTTTCGCGTTTTCTCCCTCCCGGGCAGCAAGTAACCTCCCCGGCGTCGCTGGCGCGCGCACACGCGTCCATGCTGCTCAATGGCGCTCCATCCCAAATGGAGCTTGCAGTTCCTCGAGCCTCCGCTCGGGGTCATGCAAGTGTCGGGCATCGGCCGAATCCCTCCCTGGAGAAGGCGAGCTGGCGTTGGACGCTCCAGCCTATCTCCCCTCGGCCGACCCACCGACGACCCGAGTCCGCTCCCAAACCCAGGTCGCTGGCGTGGTGCGAGGTGTGGCGTCCAGCGCCTCAACCCTCAGCGCCACCGGGCCGGCGGGACTTGAATTTTGTTCTCGAGAAACTTACCCTTCCTCCCTTCGAACCTGCAGCCACTGCAGATTTGAAGTTTCTTTCGTGGAAGGCGCTCTTCTTGGTGGCCATTACTTCGGCTCGAAGAACCTCCGAGCTCCAGGCCCTGATGTATAAATTCCCCTACTTGATTTTTCACAAGGAACTAATTGCTCTTCGCACGAATCCTAAGTTTCTACCTAAAGTAGTAGCAGAGTCTACCTTAAATCAGTCCATAGAGCTACCTGCCTTTTTTACGCAGTACTCTAATCAAGGGGAATATTTACTCCATACTATGGATGTTCACCTGATTCTGAGATACTACACCAACAGGACAAAGGATCTCAGAAAGACTGATCAGTTGTTCATCTTTTTGCTCACAAAAGGGAAGGCAATGCTGTTTCCAAGCAATGCCTGTCTAAGTGGTTGGCTCATTGCATCACTTTCTGTTATGACAAATACCACAAGACCCTCCCGGGTCAAGTCAGAGGCCACTCCACAAGAGGAGTAGCTGCCTCTGCAGCTTATTTCAAGAATGTGTCTGTGGCAGACATATGCACTGCCGCCACCTGGACTTCCGTCCATACCTTTACAAAACACTACAGTTTGGATATTGCCTCTCGCCATAGAGCAGGCTACGGGCTAGCTGTTTTGCAAGGCCTCCTGTCTTGAGGCTTGCTCAGCTAGAGCTACTTCTTGGAGTAGTTTCCTCCTCCCGTGCCTTTCTTTGTTTCAGACTGCTTGGGATTCAGTCCCTATAATATAGTACTGCAAGAGCCCTCTCGAAGTAAGACAGTACAGTTCGTGGGCCGTAATAGTAGATCTTCGAGAGAGGCTCTTGCGATCGGTAATACCTTCCCGCCCTCCATCCCCCTAGGCTTTTTCAGCTCCTTTTCCAGATAGAGAAATATATGCTCCTCTCTCGTCCGGCCTCTTTTGGCCTGTGGCAGGAAAGAACTGGAAGGCGGGCGTCCGGAACCGCCCCTTTATACCGACGTCTCCTGACGCCGGTCACCTGACATGGGGGCGGTCCCTCTTGCCAGGGACTGCTAGCTAGAAATTTTTCCGTGGGGTCCTGCCGCCTGCCGGCATCAGCCCTATATGTAATTACCTACTGCAAGAGCCTCTCTTGAAGATCTACTGTTACAGTAAGTTCTTACGTAACTGTATTTTCCTTTGTGGACTGTCGGGTACAGTCCTTAAATGGTTTTGATCGTTCCTCGTAGGCAGGTCTCAGAGGGTGGTCACCGGAATGTATTCCTCTGATGCCCTTCCCCTGCCCTGCGGGGTGCCGCAGGGCTCCATATTAGCGCCCATGTTTTTCGCAGTGTATTTGCTGCCATTGGGAAATATTATCAGGCGATGTGGCTTCAGTTTTCACTGCTACACAGATGATACTCGGCTGTATATGTCCTTTGTACCCGGACAGGTTGATACGATCTCAGTGCTAAATAGCTGCCTCTCTGAGATCAAAGACTGGATGAGCTTGAGTTGGTTGAGACTGAATCCGGATAAGACTGAGGTGTTGGTTGTGGACCCGGGTCGCCCGGGTGCGGGTTTTGGGGCTGGGTACGTATCAGGCCTATGGCTTGATGGTGTCCAACTTACTACCTCAGATCGGGTGCGTAACCTGGGCGTTATTTTTGACAGTGACTTGACCCTGAAATCTCAGGTGTCAGCTGTGATTAAATCCTCATTTTACCATCTGAGGAATATCGCCCGGGTGAAACGCCTGATTCCACCGGGCGACCTTTCAACATTGGTCCATGCCTTCATTACTACCTGTCTTGGCTACTGCAGTGCCCTCTGCCTAGGGCTATCTGGGGTTGAAATCCACTGCCTGCAGCTAGTGCAGAATGCTGCAGCCAGGCTGCTAACAGGTACTTCCAGGACCAGCCACGTGACGCCTGTGCTGTGCGAACTGCACTGGCTGCCAGTTCAGTGGCAGATCACCTACATGGTAGGCTTGCTTACCTTTAAAGCCCTACATGAACAGGGACCTGACTACCTGAAAGAACTCCTGACTTCCTACTCCCCCAGTTGCCCTCTCCGATCCGCCAACGAGGGATTGCTAGAGATTCCCAGGGTTCATCTTAAAACATTGGGAGTTCATGCTTTTTCATTTGCAGCACCAACCCTGTGAAATTCTGTACCTTGTCGGTTAAGAGAATGCCTGACCGTCAGTAGTTTTAAATCTATGTTGAAAACTTATTTATTTTCTTTGGCTTTCCCTGATTGATTGATTTTTAAATAATTTCTATGCTATCTGTTTTAACATTGTATTTTATATTGTGTACAGCGCCTTGATTTTGAAAGGCGCTATATAAATAAAGTTTGCTTGCTTGCTTGCTAAGGGGGTACTCCTGGCTTTGGGTGGCAGGATTTGTGAATGATATACAACAGTCCATTCTCAGTGCCCTTTTTAGAGGATATAAATTATTTGACTCAGGTGCCCAGGATATCCTCTCTAACCTTCAGGCCTCGGCTAGAATGCTGACGTCAGTACACTCCCTCTACCATACCCAACCCAGGAGTAGGCACAGAATACCTTTTTGCCCGGCTGGTGCTAGACACTGTCTTGCCATCAGACAACAGGGTAAGGACAAGGGAGCAGGAGCCTTGCCCACACCAGGAACCACTCCAGGTGCACACTTAGAAGCCCCTAGAGGTGGTGGTGCTGCAAGAGCCACCACAGCCAGCTCTGCCTGACTCCTTGTACACCCCTCAACCACCATTGCTTCCAGGGCTGGTTGTAGTGAGTTGTCTTTTCCTCCACCTAAATCAGTGGAAAGAGGTGACATCAGATGCCTGGTTCCTGGAAATCATAGCACAAGATCTTGCTCTGGAACTTCTAGACTCACCTCCAGATCATCCACCAGTGCCATCACACTAGCCTCCAGACCATATTCCTCTGTTGATGGAAGTGCAGACTTTGCTTCAGAAGAGGGCTATGAAACTTGTGCCCTTCGAACAAAGAAATACTGGGTTGTACTCTTGGTACTTCCTAGTCCCAAAATGGACAGAAAACCTGCAGCCTATTCTGGATATCAGGGACAGGAACTGTTTTATAGAGTACAAAATGTTTAGAATGATCACTCTGCATGGTCTGCTCCCGCTACTGCAAGCAGGGGATTGGATCTGTTCCTTCAACATGAAGGATGCCTACTTTCATATCAAAATTTGCAAATCTCACAGAAAGTATTTGAGGTTCCTGTTTCAGTTACTAGTTCAGAGTATTGCCCTTTGGCTTGTCCTCTGCACCACGAGTCTTTACCGAGTGCTTGGCAGTGGTTGAAGCAGCCTTTTGCAAGGAATGTCTCTAATTCTAGGGACGTGGATATAGTGTATATCCACGTCCCTAGAAAAACAGGTTACTCACCTGTAACAGTAGTTCAAGGAGTGGTATATGGCGTACATCCACACTGACCCACCCAACCTCCCCAGGCAAGTAGCACATGGGTCTGGCTTCCAGCAGGCAAGATCTGACATCACAGGGTGGTGCCAAGGTAGTTACCACCCAGTTGGGTGGGAGGATCCAGCTTGTTGATGTTCTGGCAAGCCTTAAAGGGGGAAAGGACACTGCCAGAAGTGTGGATGTACACCATATACCACTCTTAGAACTACTGTTACAGGTGAGTAACCTGTTTTTTTTTTCCCCTACCTGGATGACTGACTATTGAAAGCCCACTCCAAAGATCAAGTCCTGCACACCTTAGCTCGAACGAGGAAGATGTTCGATGCTCGGGGGTTACTGTCAACCTGCCGAAGTCTGTCTTGACACCTTGTCAGTGCCTGCAGTACATAGGAGCAGTTTTGGGCACAGCCCAAGGCTCAGCTTTCCTGCCTCTGGACAGGACTGAACGTCTGAGTGCCCAGGCCCATATAGTCCACAACAGCCGGTATGTCTCAGCCAGGATGTTCCATCGGCTCCTGGGCCTGATGGCAGCGGCCATTGTCGCAGTACCTCTGGCCAGACTGCACATGAGGATCCCTCAGTAAACCCTAAGAGTTCAGTGGGGCCAACTCACAGATGGTCTAGAACAAAAGGTTCTAATAGCCTTCCCTGTTCACAAAGTGCTCAAGTGGTGGATGGAACCCTTCGGGGATGGGCTGGAGGGCACACTAAGGGCCCTATCAGATGCGGGGTATGTAGGCACAGTGGAGAGCACTCTCTATATAAATGTTCTAGAATGTGAGCTGTCCTGTATGGCCTACAAGCCTTTCAGGCTTAACTGTCCCCGGGTCCTCCGGTTGTACAAACAGACAGCATCCGTGTGTTGTATTACTTCAGCAAGCAAGGGGAAACTCACTGTTACTCCTATGTAGGGAAGCGATGAGAGTCTAGTATTGGGCTCTGAACCTCCTTCACACTGGGTCAGACGTGGGGACCCAAGTTTTGAGAGCTGCCTACGATTCAGCGGACTCCGCAGCAAGGGGAGCTGCCTCAGGCGTCTGTCTCCGGAGACGCTCATGGCTTCGCGTCTCCGGATTTACCCCAGATGTCCAGAAGAACATCCTGGACGTTCCCTATAACGGCAGAGTCCTATTTGGTGAAGATTCTGAAAAGGTGGTCACCAAATTACAGGACTCCGACAAGGCAGTAAGGACTGTACAGGCCATGTACAGGCCCAAATCTGGTTCCTTCCGTAGGAACCAGAATTGTTTTCGCGACCGCCAACAGCAGCAGCAGCCACGTTCCAGCCAGCAGCAAAGGAGCAACTTCAACCGTAAGACCCAGCCTAAGTTGTCCCCAGGCCAAGGTCAGAGATGCACCAAACCGACCCAGCCTGCGGGGAGTAATGCCGCCACAGCATGACTCCTTCCCGGCCCCGCCCCTCCTGTGGATCAATGGGAAGAAAAGGTCGGGGGGTCACATTGCTCGCCACCTCTCAGGATGGCAGACGATAACTACTGACCGGTGGGTCCTCCAACTGGTCGAGAGAGGACACTTTGTAGAATTCCTCGACCACCTACCATCAAGACCTCCTGTTATTCGGGTCAGCACACGCTGCTTATACAGCAGGAAGTGCTCGCGCTTCTGGGAAAGGAGGCTGTAGAACACGTACCACAGAACCAGAGAGGTGCAGGTTATTATTCCCACTTCTTTCTGGTTCCCAAAAAGACAGGGGACCTTTGTCCGATTCTGGATCTAAGCTACCTCAACACTTTGGTCCTTTACAAATGCTTCTGCATGGTGAGCCTTCCGGGTTTAATTCCCATGCTCAAGCAGGCGCCTTCTTAGCGTCTCTGGATATGCAGGATGCTTACCTGCACGTACCCATAGCTCCAGCGCACAAGAAACTTTTACGCTTCGAGTTTCTGGGTCGCCATTATCAGTTCCGAGCCTTCCCCTTCGGACTGTCCTCGGCACCTCGAGTATTTACAAAGTGCATGGCAGTCATAGCGGCGGCTTTCAGGAAACAAGACCCACTACATGTTCCCATACCTGGATGACTGGTTCTTCATGGCCCCCTCTTTGGAGGCTCTGATGTCCATGATCCACTGTACTCATTCCCTCTTCGGGTCATTGGGCATCATCATCAGTCAGGAGAAGTCACACCTGGTTCCGTCATAGAGGCTGCAGTTCATAGGTGCAGTTCTGGACACCGTCCAGGGGAAAGCTTTTTTGCCCCAGGACAGAACGGAACACATCAGCTCCCTCATAAGGGACATCTTGACAAAGAAGATGGTCCCAGCAAGACTGATCCTTTGCCTGCTTGGACTCATGGCTGCGGCCATTGCGACAGTCCCTTTAGCCCGTCTCCACATGCAGGTGACCCAGCGGATGTTACGGGTACAGTGGGATCAAAAGCAAGACCATCTGCAGCTCTAATTCAGATCACAAATGCTGTTATCCAGGATTGGCAATGGTGGCTCGAACCAAGGCACCTATCAGTGGGAGTCCCCTTTATTGCACCGTCTCCGATTGTGACCCACTCCACGGACGCTTCAGGGTCCAGTTGGGGAGCACACCTCGACGGGGTCAGGTCTCAGGGCTCCTGGACAACCCAGGAAGCTCATCTCCACATAAACATTTTGGAGACGAGAGCAGTCCTTTACGCCAGGCCTTCCAGTCGGAGATTCCACCGGGTACTCTGCTGTTGCAACAGACAATACCGCGGTGATGTATTACCTCAACAAACAAGGAGGCATCCATTTCTACCCACTTTGCAAGGAGGCCATGAGGGTGTGGGATTGGGTTCTGCAACACGGTGTAATCCTTATCGCTGTACTTGTCCCAGGTGTAGACAGCGTTATCGCAGACAGTCTGAGTCGGTCTCAGGCCAGAGTCTATGAATGGGAACTACTCCAGGAAGTGGTATAGGATCTGTTTCACAGATGGGGCACACCAGAGTTAGATCTTTTCACGTCCCAATCCAACGCAAAACTGACCAATTACTGCTCGCTAGATCCCGGGCCTGGTGTTTTCGGTCAAGACGCATTGTCCCTCTCCTGGACGGGCAGATTCCTCTACGCATGTGCTTCCTTCCCGTTGATCTAGAGGGTCCTTTTGAAACTCCACAGAGAGCGGGCGATGCTGATATTAATCACGCCCTTTCGGCCGAGGCAGATTTGGTTTCCCAGGAAACTTCAGTGCCTCTGCCAATCTGCTCTCACTTATTATCCCAGGAGGCAGGATCCTTGGTCCATCCGGACCTTCGCTCTCTGAACCTGCACACCTTGCTCCTAGGAACATAGCAATCATGCGCTACAGGGTCTCACAAGGGGTAGCAGATGTTCTAGCGGCTGCTAGAAAACCGGCCACTCATGCCACATACGCCATGAAATGGCACAGATTTTGCCTCTGGGCTCAAGCACGAGGACCTTCCCCGATGGATTGTCCAGAAGGTTCTGTTCTAGACTACCTCCTGTCTCTTTTTCAGGCAGGCTCGGCCTACTCCTCTATAAAAGTTCACCTTTGTGCTATCTCGGCCTATCATATGCCAATAGGCCTATGGTCTATCACTCAGCAGGACACCGCACGAACATTCCTGAGAGGTGTCCTATACCTTAGGACTCCGATTAAGGATCCCATTCCTCCATGGGATTTACCCTTTGTCCTGGAGCAGCTTACGCTGCCACCTTTTGAACCAGCGATGGATTGCGAGCTATGTCTCCTGACAGGGAAGACGTTATTTTTAGTTGCTGTTCCTTCGGCCAGAAGGATTTCTGAGCTTCACACACTCATGTGCAAAGAACCTTATTTGGTTTTTCACCAGGACAGGGTGTCCCTAAGGACAAATCCAAAGTTCTTACCTAAGGTGGTCTCAGCCCTCACCCTCAATCAGGACATCGACCTGCCAGTATATTTTCCTAAATACTCTAATAGAGGAGAGGCCCTGCTGCACACTCTAGATGTGCATAGGTGTCTAAGATACTACTTGACCAGAACCAGGCACCACTTTTAATCTGATCAGCTTTTTGTCTCCTTCGCCCATAGGATGCTGGGGGCTCTGGTTTCTAAACAATTTCTGTCCAGATGGCTCATCCATTGTATCACATTCTGTTACCAGAAGCGTAACAAATCCCTACCTGGCTCGGTTAAGAGACATTCCACAAAGGGGGTGGCTACCTGCTTTGTGGCTATGAAGATCATGTCCACTTCAGCCATCTCCGCACCAGCGACTTGGAGCACTGTGCACACCTGTATTAGGCATTATAGCTTAGACGTTGCATCACGGCGAAGAGCTGGTTTTGGTCTAGCAGTCCTTCAGGGACTCCTATCCTAGGCTTCGGTCCAACTCGCGATCTCTAGCTAGCCTCCTTCCACCTGAGAGGGATTTCCAGAATTGCTTGGAAATCAGTCTTACGATGGGTTCTTGCTGCAAGAGCTGTTTCTAAGTAAGATAGTACAGTTACGTAAGAACTTACCGTAACAGTAGATCTTGGAGAACAGCTCTTGCAGCAGGTAGTTTCCCTCCCACCATCCCCACTGGAGGTAGAGTTGTTCCTTTGGTTACTTCCTAGGATTAGGTGTTTAACACCACTCTGAATACCTTCTTTGAAGGCGGATCCTCAGTCTCCACTTCTGATGTCATCTAGTGGCTGGGAGTCTCCAGCGGGAGAACTGGGGATTCTGGGGGACCGTCCCCTTTTGTATGATGCCTGACGTCGGGGGCGGGGCTGACATCAGAGGGTGGTCCCCGCTGGATACTGCTAGCTAGAACATTTCCGTGGGGTCCTGGCACCTGCCAGCTTCAGTCCTAATGGTGTAACCTGCTGCAAGAGCTATTCTTGAAGAGCTACTGTTACTGTAAGTTCTTGCGTAACTGTACTGTCCTTGCCAGTGACTGCACCATCAGTGTCTGTCCCACTGGCCGCCTCCCATCCTGAGCATAGATGGGGCTGGCCATGGGACCATTGCCATTGCTAGTCAGTTTGGTGCCAGCCGGGTTGTCCATGCTAGTTCCAGATCTGGCACTGGGTTGGGCTCTTCTGGTCCTTGCCCAGTGCTGGGATCTCCCCAGTGCTGGAGTTGATTCTAGTTCTGGCACCACCCATAGCACTGGCCTCTTGTCCTTTAGAACCTGTGTCTCCAGATTTACCACAGCCATGTTCCAGATTGCTGGGTCTGCGACCCTAGCCCCGCTGTTACTCCCCTTCCTTGGCAGGTGTCGAGGGGTATGAGTCTGACCCCAACCTCATCATTTATGAATGTGTCAATGATGACACTTTCTTTAAGCTAGACTCCTCAGATCCAGTTCCTGTATCAGTGCCTCAGGAGGGTCTGTCTTTTCAGACTGTGCTCCAAAATATCCACTCCGCATTAAATTTCAAGCCTGCAGCCATTGATCAGGGTAAATGACTCCAGTGGATTTCCTGAATATTTCCAGTATACTGGTCAGTCTAGTTCCGAGTGTTCTTCTTGCTTTAGAGACCCTGTCTGATGCGGTCTGAAGTAGGCCTGCTTCGATAGCAGCTGTCTCCAAGCAGGCTGACAAGAAATACACTGCTTCTAAGGACAGACCAGTGTATGTCGCTCAACCTACAGCTAATAATGTTGTCATCCTCGCCAAGAATGACAAGGCCATTATCCCAAGGAGGTCACTGCACACCCTATTAACTGGGAATCATGCAAAATTGTCACTGTAGGCAAACCAGCCTATGCTTCAGCTATCCCCAGCTACCAAGGGCATTTTTCTAAGTATGAGTACATCCTTTGTAGCAAGCTCAGGTCTCTGGCAGAGTCTCTGCTCAAGTCAGAGGTTGAACAGGATAATCTGCTGTCAAGCAAGATATTGAGTCTAGCAGTCACCAGCTTAAAGCCTCCATGGACACCTTTGATACTACATCACACTGTACTGCTGCAGGGATTTGCATCGGGCAGCACTCCAGGCTGTATACTTCTGGCTTCTCCCAGCATGTCCAACAACAGGTAATGAATGTTCTCTTCGATGGCACTTACCTGTTTAGACAGCAGGTGGAGCAGTTTGTTAGTAGTAGTAAGCAGTAAAATGGGTGTTTACTCACCTGGTAAAGGTGATTGTGTTGGTTCAACTGTATTTTTCAACTTTATTTTTAAAAGGCGCTTTTCTTAAAATCAAAGCGCCTGTTCAAATACATATAACAATAAATATAATAAATCAAAACTAATATAAATCCTTAAAAGCTATATTAAAAAGGTGGGTTTTCAACGCTCCCTTAAAACTAAGGACGGTCGGGCAATCTCGCACCTGACGAGGTAGAGGTATTCCACAGGGTAGGTGCCATAAAACTAAACGAGCTAGCACCAGATGTTTTCAAGCATACCCTGGGAATCTCTACAATCCCTCAGTGGATCGGAGGGCGAGAGGGACTATAGGGGCAAAGCGCTCTTTCAGGTAGGTAGGTCCCAGATCATGTGAGCTTTATAGGTCAGCAAACTGACCTTGAAGGTAGTCGCAAAACACTGGCAGCCAGTGCAGTCCTCATGAGCACAGGCATTATGTGACTGGATCTAGAAACCCAGTCAAAGCCTGGCTGCCGCATTCTGCACCAGCTGCAGACGCTGGAGTTCAACCCCGATAGCCCCAGGTATAGGGAGTTACAGTAGTCAAGCCGGAGGTAACAAGGCGGATCAATGTTGAAGGTCCTCTGGAGGAACCAAGTGCTTCACCCTGGCAATATTCCTCAGATGAAAAAGGAAGTTTTTATGACTGCTGACACCTGGGATTTAAGTGTCAGCGGTCATCAATTATTCATCAGATTTCGCACCTGGTCTGAGGTGTCAGCTGGACACCTCCAAGCCATAGGCCTGAGGGTGATCCCTCCGGCAGACCCGCCTCACAGCGACCTTTATCCACAACCAACACCTCAGTTTTCTCCGGGTTTAACCTCAGCCAACTGCCATTCATCCAGTCTTGGATTTCTTCAAGGCAGTTATTAAATACCGACAAGGCAGTGTCCTGACCGGGCACAAAAGACATATACAGCTGGGTATCATCTGCATAGCAGTGAAAACCCAAACTGTACCGTCTAATAATCGCCCCCAATGGTAGCATATACACCGAAAACAACATGGGTGCTAAAATGGAGCCCTGCGGTACCCCACAGGGCAGGGAGAATGATGCTGAGGAAAAATTCGACACCACTCTCTGAGTCCTACCTCAAGGTAAGATTGAAACCATCTGAGGACCATACCAGACAGTCCACAGACTAACACGTAGGCGCTCCAACAGCACACCATGGTCAACGGTGTCAAACGCTGCAGAGAGATCAAGTAGTACCAAGATGGATCGGTCCTACGATCTCACTCGCCATTAGGAGGTCATTTAGTACCTGTACGAGCGCTGTCTCGGTACTATGCCTTTTCCTAAATCCGGACTGGAACGAATCGTAGATATTGTTGTTGGTCAGATGATCCTCTAACTGCACTGCGACCACTTTCTCAATAACTTTACCCACAAAGGGTAAGTTAGAGACTGGCCTGTAATTTGCTAGACAGTCTGGGTCTAAGGAGGGTTTCTTTAATAGAGGCTTAACTATAGCCTCTTTGAGGATCTGGAAAATCCCCTCTCCAAAGACTTCCATCACGATCAAAGCTAGGACTAGGCCAATCTTATCCACAAGAACCCACTAAGAGGCGCGTGGGACCAGGGTCCAAATCACAGCAGGTCGGTCGCGAGTGCTCGAATGATCATCACAACATCCTTGATTATGGGAAGGCTGAAGTCAGACCATTCCAACTGGGTGTTTGACATCTCCTGACGACTACCGCCGCTCCCATTAGGAGGGGAAGCGCGAATGTCCGATCTGATTTTGACAACCTTATCTGCAAAGGAGAGAGCAAGCTCCTCACACCATTCTTGAGATAAGGCTCTTCTGGGCTGAAGACAGACTGGATTGCACAGTCTGTCCACAGTCCGAAAGAGCTGAGCCGGTCTATTCTGTGCAGCCGCTATCTCTCTGGACAGGAATTCTGCCTTCTTAGAAGAGATTGCGGATTGATAGACCAAATAATGGTCCATCAAACTAAGCCTGTCATCATCATGACCGGACTTTCGCCAACGCCTCTCCAGCCTTCGCCCAACTCTCCTCAATTCCCTCATGGTCTCATCAAACCAAGGAGACCTGGGGCGAGGAGTAAGAGGACGAACACCAACTGGTGCAATAGAATCCAGGGCCCCTGTTACTGCCTCATTATAAGCATGTACCAGATCACCTTGGTTGGCATCCATGGCACTCCAGACATTACCTCATGGGTTTTAGCCCACCTGATAGGCTAGTGATGCACATGACCCTAGATCAAATTTCTAGTATATCCAGGTCCCAGAAACCCCTGCTCTCCAGTTCGAATCTTCCATAGCTGAAATCAAGGTTAGTAAAGTGCAAGAGAAAAAACAACAATGCAAGGAAGACCAATAATGATGGCATGAAAGAAAGATGCTAGCTACGACGTAGTCTCAGTGGCCAGTAGGTCAATTTATTATACCCTATTATTTACAACTAATCTCGATCCTTAGGGACCGACTGTAGACTTCACTGCAGCTGCCCCCAAAAGCCTGGCAGTGGTTAAAGAACTTTCAGTCCTGGTCACTCTGAGCACTCTGAAGGGAGGGCCTTGGAGTGCTATGGATGCCAACCAACACAATCACCTTTACCAGGTGAGTAAACACCCATTGTGATTGGTTGGGCATCCATGGCACTCCAGACATTACCTCATGGGTAGATAAGAAGCAGTGTAGTACCCAAGGGAGGGAGCAGAGTGGTCTATGAGTGAGGGGAAGAAGTTGCTGCTAGGAGGATCTGTGTGGCGAAAGTGGGCTGTATGGCATGCAGGTGTTCGAGTCTGTAGTGTTTAGCGAACGTGTGCAAGGAACTCCAAGTAGCTGCCCTGCATATGTCTTCGGAGGACACATTGGCCCTTTCTGCCCAGGATGTGGCGACTGCCCTGGTGGAATGGGCCTTGATACCCTGAGGGGGTATCATTTGCTTTGCTAGGTAAGCGTACTGAACGGTTCTCCTTAGCCAACCGGCGATCGTGGACTTGGAGGCTTCCCTGCCTTGCCTTTGTCCCTTTGCGATGACAAATAATCTTTCCGTCTTACGGAGGGGCCGCGTTCTGGCTATGTAGACGGAGAGGGTGGATCCGACATCCAGGTGATGTGGGACCAACCGAGTGCCCTGCTGTGTGTCCGCTGGGAAGGTGGGTAGCTCGATGGGCTGTTCCCTGTGGAATGCAGTGGACACCTTGGGCTGGAAAGCTGGTACCGTTTGTAGACAAACTCCTTGAGGGGTGAAAACAGTGTAGGGTTCTGCGCACGATAGAGCCCCCAACTCTCCGATCCGTCTGGCCGAGCAGATGGCCACCAGAAAACATGTCTTGAGGGCAACCCAGAACAGGTCCACCTCCTGAAGCAGCTCATAGGGCTCTGAGCTGAGGGAGTCGAGTACCAGTGGGAGATCCCAAGGTGCGATAGTTGGTCGCATTTTTGGTCAGAGGATCTCCACCGCTTTAGGAAGTGCAGGGCGTCAGGATGTGCTCCCGGACTGTACCCCCCGATGGACCCCGTAGCCTCCCTTATAGCTAACAGTTGTACCCTGAGGGAAGAGTGGGCTAGGCCCTTGTCCACTCCCTGCTGTAGGAATAGCAAGATGGTAGCCATGTCCATCTGCTCGGGTACCTTACCTCTTTCTTGACACCACCTTGAGAATATAGACCATTGTCTACCGTAAGTGGAGGTGGTGGAAGTCCGTCTGGACTGTAAAATGGTACTGATGACGGAGTCATGGTAGCCTGCCTCCATTAGTGTCCTTCTCTCAGGAGCCAGGCCGTGAGCTTCAGTGTCCGTGGGGCCGGGTGGACTACTGGGCCCTGGGAGAGCATGTCTGCTCGGTGAGGAAGTCTGAGGCTGGCTAGAGACATCTCGCAAACGGAGGTGAACCATGTCCTTCGTGGCCAGTACGGGGCCACTAGGATGATGGTGTGATGCGATGCCCTTATTTTGGCTAGTACCTGGGGAATTAGGGGGAGAGGTGGGAACACATATGCATGATCCCGACCCCAAGGTTGGGATAGGGCGTCGGTTCCCTGGGAGTGACTCTCCCTGAAACATGAGTAATAATCCTTGTCCTGTGTGTTCTCCCGTGTTGCCATGAGATTTATGGTTACGGGTCCCCATGTACTTTGGATCATCTGAAACAGATCGGGGTGCAACCGCCATTCTCCTGGGTGCACCTGTTGTCTGCTGAGCCAATCTGCGCGTACGTTGAGTTTTCCTGCAAGGTGTACTGCGCCTAGATGGCTGAGGTTGGATTGAGCCCAATTGAGGACTGATGTTGCCTCCCTCAGCATGACTCTGCTCCTGGTACCGCCCTATTTTGCAATGTAGGCCACTGTGACCCGATTGTCAGAACGTATCAGGACCGACTGGCCGCGTATGAGGAGTTTGAAAGTCTTGAGTGCATGGTATATGGCCCTCATCTCCAGGACGTTGATGAACAGTTTGGATTCCACTGGCGACCATAGGCCCTGGGACGTTGAATCTCCCAGGCATGCCCCCCAGCCGGACAGGCTCGCATCCGTGTCAATTGTAGCCGTGTAGGAGGCCTCCAGGGGAACTCCCCTGGTGAGGTTCAACTCCACCGTCCACCATGCTAGTGAGAGTCTTACTGACGGCGGTAGCAGGACAGTGACCTGCAGGTTGTGTTCGTTCGGTGCTCCCCGAGTGAAGACGTATGTCTGGAGCGGGCGCATATGCCACCTGGCCCAGGGTATGAGATCTATGCATGATGCCATGCATCCTAACAACTGGGCTATGCGACCCATGGTCGTCTGATGGTGGCCCTTCATTTGACGGGCCAGGGTCATCAGGTTGATGACCCTCGAGGGAGACGGTTTTGCCCATCTGTGGGCCGAGTTGATCAGCACTCCCAGATGCTCGATCTGCTGCGTGGGGATAAGATGGCTCTTTTTCCGGTTGACCACCCAACCGTGCTCCTCGAGTGCCTGTAAGGCGGTCGCTGTGTCCTGTAGGGCCTGTTCCTTAGAACGTGCTTGAATGAGCCAGTCGTCCAAGTATGGTATGATATCCAGTCCCTGCTCTCTGAGTCTGGCCACCAGGACTATGGAGACCTTGGTGAACACTCTCGGGGCTGATGTGAGGCCGAATGGTAAGGCCTGGTACTGAAAATGGTGGCCCAAGATGTGGAAACGGAGGAACTGTCTGCGTTTTTGAATGATAGGGATGTGAAGATAAGCGCCCTTAGATCTATGGACGTCAGGTAGTCGCCACCCGAGACCGAGAGTTGATCGTATCGCTCCATTTTGAATCTGTGGCACACCACATGCTGGTTGAGATGTTTTAAGTCTAGAATAGGTCTCAGTTCTCCTGACTTCTTGGGTACGAGGAAGAATATTGAGTAGACCCCTAGCTTTTGTTCGTGCTGGGGAACGGGCTGGATGGCCCTGTTTCGGATTAGTTCCAGCAAGATGCGATGGACCTGGTGAGGGGTGACCTTTCTTTTGGCCATTGGGGAGGATACAAATCTGTGGGGGATTTGAGAGTGGGACAGCTCTGTGGAGTACCCCCGTGCGACCACTTCCCGGACCCACCTGTCCGAGGTTGTGTTGAACCAAAGGTGTGAGAATAACGAGAGCCTTTGCCCTACTGGTGGGTAGGGTCCCTGACTGCGAACGGTTGGGGGGGGGCGTAGTCACTGTTGCTTCCCCCTGTAACTTCTACCTTGTTCCCCAAGATCTTCCTGGACATAAGTCTCCACCACTCATTCACACTAGTGGGATTGGCGCCGGAGGCACTAAGACCCATCGGGAGCAAACTTTTTGCTGGAGGGTCGGCGCGAGAGACGGCATAGCGAGACACGGCGCCGCGAGCAGCGGCTCGAGCGGTAATGACCATCTCGGGCGACGACCTCCAACCGCCTCAGTTCCTTTTTCTTCCGTGCCGAGAGCGCTTAGTGACGACGCCGCCGCCTGTCGGAGTCAAACTTCAAACTAGCGCATAGTTTTCAGTTTGTTTTTTGTAACATTATCAAGATAGTAGTATCGCTAGTTTTATTCTATTTTTCGTAAAATTTTCTAATATTTAAATTTAACTTGCCTAAGAAGTCTCGGCCTACTGGACGGAGTCGACCATGAGCAGGTCAGGTGACGGTAGGAGACTGTGATGAAAGCTGTTCAGTCAGCCAGGCTGGGTCCGTCAGCCTCCTTCTCTCAGCGGGTTCCGACTACGGTCAGTCCGATGCCTGGGATGGGCGGTCCCGCCAGCATAAAATAAACGGTCGCATTCTCGGGCCTGTCGCCTCGAAGCTCTTCTTCGCCCACAGGTCAAAAAGAGAAGGCATCACCGAGGTCGCCTGGTATATAATTCGCGCCGACGGTCGTGGTTATCGCTGCTAGTTGCCGGTCTCTTCTTCGGAGTCGCCAACTTCCTAGGCAATCGGGGCCGCCCCGACATCGAGCCCTCCGCCATAGGTAGGGCTCCAGATGAGCAGTTTCATCAGTGGGCCGCTCTTATGGAGCGATGGGCTCGGAGGTTGGTTCTTCTGCCTGGCTCGGTTACCTCGAGCCCCGGGCTCCTCCGGCGATCAGGTAGGGCGGTTGACCAGTCGCTGCTGCCGCCTTCTTCGGTGCTAGCGACTGCGTTTAGGTGTTCCCCACCTCACATGGTTGCGGCGCAGGGGGCCCCCACCGATGCCCTTATCTCCTGGTTTTTTCCTCTTGCTTCCAGGCCCTGGCTTCCGGTGCCTTCTGCAGGGTCTGTGGCCTGTCGGGCTGCTGGGCCGGGGCTGAGCTATGGCGCCGCTGGCGCCGCTAAGTGGTCTCGGCGTTGCTGGGCGCCGCGGGTCTCGCGCGCCGCGTGGTGGTGCCGTGGATTGGGCGGCGCTGCTCGCGCGCCGCCCGCTGTGTCGCCGGGCCGCCGGGGCGCTTATGGGCCATCGCAGTTTCTCGGGCGCCAGGCGCCCTCGTGCCGCTCAGCCTGCTGCCGCCTCGGCCGCAGCCCTTGGGGACTCTCCTGTTTTTCTGCCATTTCCTCCTCTCTCATTTCACCCTTTCCTGTCCAAACAGTCCTTTCTGGACCATCAGGAGATGATGTTGAGCCTGACCCAGACCTCGGTTGGGTGATGAAGTGAGGAAACAGGATCTTTTTGCTACAGAGCCTGTGGTCGAGGACCTGTCCTTAAGTCTCTGTTGAAGAACCTGGGATCCACTCTTTCTCTCCAGACTACAGACATCGATCCTGGGAAGATATTAAGACTCCTGTTATCTTCATGCTCTGAGATCCCCTACAGTTTGACTCCTCCGATTCAGTCCTTCGACGCTGTCTCAAATGGTATGGAATAACCCTGCTCTTATTCCTCAGTGGCTAAATCCATTGATAAGAAGTATTCAGCTCCCAGGATCGTCCCATTTTGGCATCCCAAGCCTTTGCGGATCCTATTGTAGTCCTGGCAGAGAATGACAAGGTCATTCTTCTCAAACTACTACAGCTCGACCTATTAACAAAGAGTCTCAGAAGATTGATACATTAGGTAAGAGAGTCTTTGCTGCCTCCACTCTAAGTATGCGTGTGCCAGTTATCAAGGCTATTTTCTCAGTATGAGTATATCCTGTGCACTCTATGAAAGAATGGTTGAAGCTCTTCCTGATTCGGTTCAGTCAGAGCTTCTTCTGACCGTTATTAGAGGTATTGAGTCCAATACCAACAGGTCAAAGCCGCCATGGACGCTTTAGACACTGCTTCTCGCTCAGCAGCTGCGGGATTCTACTCGCGCCATTCCTGGCTGCGCATTTCTGGCTTCACTTAATGATGCTCAGCAGCAGGTGATGGCGCTGCCTTTTGATGGCTCCTTTCTTTTTGGCCCTCAGGTGGAGCAAGCCTTAGAGGCCACTCAGAAGACTAGATCGGCCATTAAGTTGGCCAGACCTCCGCCTGCCCCCTCTCGGGGGCATGTGAACAAACGTCAGTTTCATAGTCGTCAGTCCTTTCGAGGCAGAGGCAGGGAAGCTTCCCATAAAAGCCAACCTGCCCAACCTCAAAAGAAGACGCAGCAGAGCGCGAGGGACCAAAAGCTCCCAGCACTACCTTATGAGTCGTTGGCCCAAGTTCCATCCACTCTGCCGAGGTGGAACTTTCTCCTCCGTGGAGGTCGTCTGATGTACTTCTACAACCAGTGGAAGTCCATAACCTCAGACAAATGGGTTCTCTGGATACTTGCGAGGTTATTTCTCTCAATTTCTGGAAACCCCGAATTGTCCTCCCATACGACAGCCCAGGTTGTCGCTCTCAGTCAGACCTCCTCACCGCTGGAGATCCAGGGCCTTCTGAACAACAGGGCAATAGAACTGGTGCCCCGCATCTCGTAAACACAGGTCTTACTCCCATTACTTTCTGGTTCCAAAGAAATCTGGGGATGCCCCATTCTAGAACCTCAGAAAGTTAAACAAATTCCTCCCAGGGAGAAATTCAAGACTATTTCCTAGGTACCCTGTTACCCTTGCTGCATCAGCACGACTGGCTGGCCTCTCTGGATATGCAGGATGCTTACCAGCATACCGTCCACCCGACCCACCGCAAATTCCTCAGGTTTGTAGCTTTTGGGTCAGCATTATCAGTTCAGAGTCCTGCCCTTTGGGCTATCCTCGGCGCCTTGAGTTTTATAAAGTGTTGTGCAGTTCTCAAGGCGCATCTCAGGAAAGTCGGAACTCAGGTTTCCTCTACCTGACCATTGGCTTCTAGCAAGCTCCTCCCGCCACAAGCGGGGACCTAAGCTGCAAATGACTTCGCCTTCTCACGTCCATGGAGTTCTGCTGAATTTGAAAAATCTCAACTGCAACCCTCCCAGAGGCTCCTTTCATAGGACGCTTCTAGACACCTCTTCAGCGGGCTTTCCTTCCAGAGGACAGAAGACTTACATCCTTCAGACGGCCCGTTACATCAGGAGAACCAATCGGTTACAGCTCTCTCGATGCAACGCATGTTGGGTCTCATGGCTCCTCGGTCTTCACTGTCCCTCTGGCCCGACTGCACATGAGAACCACCCGATGGATGCTCTCCACTCAGTGGTCCCCACCTCTCACCCCAGTCTTATCCCATCAAGGTGACGGAGCCCTTGAAGGTCTCTCACCTGGTGGTCTCAAGAGAGCAATCTCCTGGAAGGATTCCCTTTGCTCCCCGGATCATCAGATCTCCATCACCACAGATGCATCGCTAATGGGATGGGAGCTCACTGTCTCTCCTCCACACTCAAGGTGTATGGACTCAGTTCAAACTCATCTCCACATAAATGTCCTGGAGATGAGAGCGGTCCTCATAATCCGAGCTCTGAAGGATGTCCTTTGTCACAAGAACATTCTCCTTCAAACGGACAACAAAGCAGTGATGTATTACATCAACAAGCAAGGCGGTGCTCATTCTTATCCCTTTGCAGGAAGCAATGAGGGTGTGGGAGTGGTGCTTGGAGCACAAGTCTCTGATTCAGCGGTTTATCTGCCAGGTATACAAACGACCTAGCAGATCACCTCAGCAGAACGGAGGCAGACCCTCACGAGTGGTCTCTCGATCCAGCCGTAGCTCGGTCCCTGTTCAAAGAGTGGGGGACTCCAGACCTGGACCTTTTTGCATCCCCACTCAACGCAAAACTGCCTCTCCTCTGCTCCAGAAATCCAGGGCCTGGCATTTTCTGTCAGGATGCGTTCAGGCTGGGTGGACAAACGCTTTACGCCTTTCCACCACTTCCTCTAATCCAGAGAGTCCTCAGTTCGAGTCTCAGGGACCAAGATGATTCTCATTGCTCCTTCCTGGCCTCGGCAGCTATGGTTTCTACTCAACAGTATGTTGGCAGCCTCCCGAGACCACTTCCTTTGCAAACAGTCTTTGACTCAGGGTTCATTGGTCCATCCCAACCTGAAATCACTTCACCTTCATGCTTGGTCCTGAAGAGATAGAAGTGAATCGGTTCAACGCCTCTCAGAGTCTCAGGACATCCTTCTGGCTGCTCGCTGGAAGCCAGCCACCCAAAACGTACGCTTCCAAATGAACAACGTTTTCTGGTGCAAAATCCTTTGGAATCCCTTTCCTGTCCTCCTGGCAAGGTTCTGAGTATCTTTGGACCTATCAAACTTAGGTCTTCAGTACCCACAGTTAAAGTTCACCTTAGTGCCATCTCAGCGCTCCATGAGCGGTTTCTTCCTTAACTCTGGCTCAGTTACCTATGGTGAAGAGATTTCTTAAGGATTCTCCATACCAGACCCCTGTTAAGCGTCCAGTTGCAGCCTGGGACATTAACCTGGTGCTGGACATGCTCACGGGAAGCCTTTCGAACCCTTAGCTACCTGTGAGCTAAAATTTCTTACCTGGAAGACTGCCTTCCTGGTGGCCATTACCTCAGCCGCTTGGGTCTCTGAGAATACATGCCTGGTTCTGGACCCTCCGTATACTGTATTCCATGAGGACAAGGTAGTTCTCCGTACTCATCAATTTCTTCCCAAGGTTGTGTCAGAATTCCATCTGAACCAACCTCTGGTACTTCCCCTATACTTCACTAATTTCCAAATGAAGGAACAGAGCTCTTCATTCCTTGGATGTTAAGAGATCCTTGCGGTTCTATTTAGATAGAACCAAGGATGTTCGCAAGACTCAGCAACTGTTCGTTTCTTTCAGCGACACCGGCTGGGTCAACCTGTACGCTATTAGATGCATCTCTTCATGGTTAGTGGCATGCCGTCATTGCTATTCCATGGCTCAAGTTAAATTAGAAGGTAGAGTGCACGCTCACTCTACTAGATGCGGTCAGCGCATCCCAGCGGAAATGTGCATGTTCCAGTGCAGATATATGCAACGCCGCCACTCCTGGGCCTCAGTGCATACTCGTTAAGCACTATGCACTGGATGTTCATGCCAGGCGACATTCCGCGTTCGGCAGAACTATCATAATGGGCTTCTATCTTAGGCGGCGTGAGCTCTGGCTCTCCTACCCGCATCTTTGGGGATTATCAGCTTGGTACTCTCCACTAGTGTGAATGAGTGGTGGAGACTTATGTCCAGGAAGATAGGAAAATTACGTACTACCGTAATTCTTGATCTTCTTGGACGAGTCTCCACTCATTCACACTCCCACCTCCATCCCCGAGCTCACCGCTGTATTGGTCTTCACTCCCTCAAATCTTTAGGCCGTGAGGGACTTCTTTGCTGACCCTTCTTACACGGGTCATACGACTATCTTATGTCCGTTTTTAATGTGGGTTTACTCTTCGTTAGTTGCGCGCACCTCCTGGTAAAAAAGGTACTGAGGCGGTTGGAGGGTCGTCGCCGAGATGGTCATTACCGCCGAGCCGCTGCTCGACACGGCGCCTCGCGCCACGACCCTCCAGCAAAAAGTTTGCTCCCGATGGGTCTTAGTGCCTCCGGCACCAATCCCACTAGTGTGAATGAGTGGTGGAGACTCGTCCAAGAAGATCAAGAATTATGGTAGGTACGTAATTTTCCTTTTTTGACCGCGGGCTCTGAAGGAGGACGGATGATAGGCCTGTGGGTAGGGGTTACAGAGACTGTGGGATGCCCCTCTGCCTCGAAAGGAACCATTTTGCTGTGCCGTGTCCCTGCGGGGTTGATATAGCCTATTCCCACTCCGAAATCTCCGCCTCGATGAGGGGAGGTAGTTGTATCTAGCTCTACTCTTAAGGAGGTCTCTACCCTCCTCCTTTTGTTTTAGGTAATCCTGTAGCCCCCCCTAACACATACTCCCCGAGGAAAATTCTGCAATAAAGTCTTAGATTCATTGTCAGCGTCCCACAATTTTAACCATAATGCTCTCCGGGCACGATTGGTGATAGCTGTGGCCCTGGCGTGTAGGCGCAGGGTGTCTACCGCCATGTCGGCGAGGTACTTTGCAGCATCTAAGGTGCATTCTAAGAGTTCTGCTTCCCTGGACTTCGGGTTGGCTTGTTCCTGAAGTTCTTTGAGCCAGCGGATCTGTGCTTGGGCTGTGTAGATGGCACTAGTGGACGCTTTTGCTGCGGTGCGCTCGATTTCGAATGCCTTCTTTAGCATGTCCTCCACTTTCTTGTCCGTAGGATTTTTGAGGGCTATTGTTCCACATGGTAACACTGCCCTCTTGCTGAGGGCCGCCACCTGAGGGTCGATGGTGGGGGCTTTGCGCCAGGCACCAGACTTTTCCTCTTGAACCAGATACATTCTGTCCAGGTTTTTCTTGTTCGGCATTCTGCCTGGTTCCATGGATTGCCATTCTTTATTGAAGACATCCTTAATAGCTGGGCAGACTGGAAAGGTCTCCGGGTTCAACACCTTCAGTTGTATCATGGGGTCGAGTTTCGACTCAGGCTTACTCTCCTCGATGTCGAACCCCATAGTGGTTTTGATAATCTTCATGAGCCCTGGAACTGTGTCAAAGGAACACAACTTTGAAGTGAGAGACAGCGTAGTCGGGAGTTCCGCTTCCTCTTCGTCCGATTCTACCCCATCCTCTTCCTCTGGGATGTCCTTGTCCTCATCGGCGTCCTCGCGAGGATTCTCTGGTAAGGTGTCCTCGCGGTCCGGAAGCTCCTCTGGTTGCACCCCCTGCCGTGTCCGGTTCCGGGATCACTGGAATGACTCTGTGTTGGGTGAGGGATTCAAGCTTTTCCATTATTTTCAGCATGAAGTTCTGCTGGCTTTCCATCATGGCGACCTCGGCCTGCTGATTCTGGATCAGGAGGGAGCCAGGGTCCATCCAGGTGGGGCCGCTGGGCCCCAGGTTGCTGGGCCCCAGGAGCATTGCTCCATGGACAAATCATCATTGTCTAGTAGACAGGCGGCGAGAGGGCCCTGGGATTTGGGGTAGGAGGGTAGCGTTGCAAGCGGAACACTTCTTGGCTTTGACCATCTGGTGAGAGAGAAGAAAGGCCTTAGATTAGAGCTGTGTAATGCGTTGCGGGGGTCCTTTTGTCCCCTGCGATTCAGCAAGGAAAGGCAGGCAGTTGCTTGGCGTCTGCATCAGTTTCCTTGGGAGGCTAGCCAGAGTGCGGGTGGCACTGTGGGAGAGACCCCACAGACATGGGATGGGACGGTCGACTCTACCGGGGGGGGGTCTTCTGCAGTAACAGGCGTGCATGGGTCGCTATGTGGAGGGATCCATGGCGCAGCAGAGTAGGTGGTCCAGGGAGCGTCAGCTCCTAACACCCGGGTCGCTGTAGGAGGGACCCAGGAGGAGGAAGAGACAGGCACCTGTGTGCCTTGGTGAGCCGCAAACTGGGGGGGTCGCTATGGGAGGGACCCCTCAGGTGCGGTCACGCATACTGCCCCAGCTGCAACTCTCCATTTGGCTGGGTTCTATATGCCTGGTCGCAGGGGAGAGGGTCAGATGAGCTGCGAGGCCTGGGTCGTCCCCCGAATCCAGGCCGCATGAGTAGGGTGAGGCACGTGGGCTGCCTTGCTAAGGGGGTCCTTAGAGCCGAACCGAGCCCTTGACGAAGCCGTTCCCCCTAGGGAGAGACTAAAGGCTACTGACAGGGCCTCCCCGGAAGAGGGAGGGACGCTGGCTGAGATGAAGGGCCCCCAAGAAAGACACTCTCCGTGGCGCCTCTGTTCCCGAGGTGCCAGACTCCCCCCGCTTCCCTCCTTCTCCCTGGAAGGAGGCCTTGTAGTGACTGCCTAGGGAAGATAGCGGCATGGGTCTCGCAGGAGGCCTGGGAGGGGCAGGGGCACGTGGGCAGTAGGCCAGGCGCACAACGTGCGATACAGGCGCATGGTCATATAGAGGCGGATCGCGCTGGGAACACTGAGCCCCAGCGGTCCGTGCAGACCAGGAGGGGTGAGGGAGTCAGAAGGAGCCTCCGGGAGGAGCGGGGGCAGAAACAAACGCCAAATGGCGAGTCGCGGTAGGGAGGAGGGCCGGGAGAGAACCGGGAGACCACGTGGGGGGAGAGAGGCCCGAGCAGTTGCCGCAGGCCCGAATGCCAAACCATGGACATTCTCCTCGCTAAAACAAACGAAAAACAACCAAAGATACAACCCTTAAGCAGGTGAAGACAACCTTTAAATTGGGGGAAAAACAACTCTTTGTCTATTCTTTACAACAACGCGCTATTGCGGCGTTTGCGATATCCTTAGACATCTAAATAAGCACTGCAACAAAAAAATGAAGCTTAGGGAACTGAGCAATTGGTATAAGCTGCAAAAAGGCATTCCAGGCTAAATTTTGCCTCTGATTCTTTCAGTGTTTAGAACAACTAAACAGAGACATGCAGACTAGATAGAGCTGTTCTTATACCAAATCCCTCTTCACAATTTTCTATATAGCCCCATATTGGGCAGTACAAAAAAACAACCACATCGCTTGCATTTTTTTCCCTAGTAAGCCTCAGATTAAATGTTATATTGTTATACGTTCAAGGCCTACCTTTGTATGGAGCAGACAGGGATTCCTGGTGTGCTTGTTGCCTGATCAGATGCACGATTCGAAACTGGAGAGCAGGGGTTTCTGGGACCTGGATATACTAGAAATTTGATCTAGGGTCATGTGCATCACTAGCCTATCAGGTGGGCTAAAACCCATGAGGTAATGTCTGGAGTGCCATGGGTGCCCAACCAATCACAATGTATTTTTATACAGGAAACAAATCTTTAAACCAAAGGCCCAGTTTACAAGAAAGTCCTATTTGCAACATGTTACTTGTACATACATACTATAACTTCTAAAGATAAAAATAAAATAAAAATTAAAAATAAGAATAAAAAACATTAACAATACGTTTACAATCAATCATTACATGAGTCCCTTACTACCACTCAAACATCTTATTGTTTCATTCATTCAGACTTACATTAGACATTTAACATTTAACATAACTCAGTACTATCAAATTCCAATAAGATCTAACTATACATAGAACATAAACTATAAAAAATAGCGAACATATACTTACACATACATAACAATACTCAGACAATTATTGTATTTCCTATACCACCTCTCAGTAATTATTCCTTCATTTAAATATACCTAACATCTAACATGACTTAATATTGTCAGTTCCCGTAAAAACTGGATATACACTGGGAACAGTCATACAGAGTGTGGTAGGTTGTTCCAATATTTAGCAGCTTGATGGCATAGAGTCTTTTCACCATATCTATTTTTATTAACAAATGCAGTAATCTTATTTATTTGACTATTTCTTTTGGTCTTGAGTTTACTTGGTCACACCCTCCAAACAGGCACTCATTAATGTAGTGTTCTGGATAATCTACATAATATTTATAAATTAATTTTTGCCATGTCAGGGCACATCTATTTTCAGGTGTTTGCCACTGTAGTGTGGTCAACGTCACACAATGATGTGTTCTTAACTCACACCGTAGTACATATCTAGCAATTCTATTATAGACAATATCCAACTTTCTCAAAAGTGGTTAATTGGCAGTTCGATATACTAAATCCCCATATGTTAATACAGGGAGTATTAGTTGTTCAGCTACCCTTTTCCTACTACTCATATTTAAACAACTAGTTGTTCTCCGCAATGCCCCCACTCTTTTACTGACTATATCAACTAATGATTCAGTATGTTCTCTAAAGGTCATTTCCTCATCGAATATGATTCCCAAGTATGTGTAAGATGACCCCTGTTCCAAATATGCATCATTATTCACTTTAATAGTGAGTTGTTTGTTCTTATTTTTACTTTGTGTAGGTCCTAAGTATAGCACCTTTGTTTTCTTTGTGTTCATCACAAAGCCTGACCTAGTGAACCCCCTCACCCCCCATGCTGTCAAACTCTGCCTGCATTTTTTCTTGTAAGTCCATATTAATTACATGCTACAGTCACCATCACAGTGTCGTCAGCCTACAGCCGTATTTGTGAGTATTGTAGAACTTGTGGGAGGGTGTTATTGAATATCAAAAACAACAGGGGTCCTAATATGGACCCCTGTAGCACTCCCCTGTTTACTAACCTTAAGGCATCTAATGAAACTAGAACAATCCTTAAATTTGTATTTATTTATTTGAGTCTAGGATTACAACCTTTAAGCTAGAAGCTCATTTACAAAGGCTCCACGTTGATTTAAAATACAACAAAACAAATAAGAACAGACATAATATCACAGTTATATCATTGGGTTGCCATACATTGGATACAATATGTACACTGTTATGACATTAGGAGGTTAGCTCACTTGGTTCAATGTTGATTTAAACAAAGCAAGCAAATAAGAACAAACATAATATCAGGGTTGCAATATATTTATTTATTTGTTTTTGTTAACCAGGTAGGCACACTAGACAACAAATGCCTATTTTCAGGTGCGCCCCGGGAGGTTACAATACAGAAAACAATGTACAGAGTCAAGGTAGCAAACATGCTCAATACAGAAAACAAGGTACATAGACATGGTAGAAAACAAGCCCATGCAACAGGTGAGCCAGCGAAAATATTACAATACAGAGAACATGGTACACTGTCAAGGTGGCATGCAAGCCATCACACAGGGAGGGGCCGGGGTGCAGAGTAAAGACTTGTGTTCAACAACAGCTAGAAAGGAAAAAGTAAGAGTATAAGGCAACAGGTGCGTAAAATCGAGCGAGAGGGAAGGTGGAAGTCCACAGAGGGAGCAGGGGAGATTAGCAGGTAGACAGGGGAGGGCAGGCAGAGCAGGGGCGAGGTGGTGGTCAGGAGAGTAAAGGGGGGAGAGGAGGGAGGAGGAAGGTCAAATAGGGAGCGGCAGGAGGACCGCCGCGATAAGATAGGCTAGGCCTGTAGGGAGAGAGCAGTCCTACAGTAGCGGACCCCAGAGGGCGGGGCAAGGGAGTTGAAGGTTCGTTAAGTGCCACAAGGGAGGGAGCTAATGGGTAAGTCAGGTGAGGGGGCTCCTTGCAGAGGATAGGGGTTGAGGGAGTTACGATATGTACACAGTTATGACATTGGAGGGGGTAGTTGCAAGATGGGTAAAACAGAGGGGGTGCTAACTATGCTTTACGTTTTCAGATCAGGAAAGGAAAATTAAGAAGGTTCAGAGCCGGGAAACTGGCTCCAACAGTTCCCTTTGTCAGGGGGTGAAGAGGGGATTCCTGATTTGTAGTTGAAAGGTGAAGGGAATGAGGATAGAAAAGAGGGGGAAGTGGGGGTACAATGAGGAGGGGGGGTGAGAGGGAGGAGGTGTAGGAGGGAGGGGAGAAAAGGCAGGGAGGCATGAAAGATATCTGAGTGAAGTAACAGAGGGGGAGATGGCAGGGACAGATTGGTGGGAATAAGTGCAGGAAGAACTTGGGAGATAGGCCAAGATGGAGGGAGCCTGTGCATTAGGCGAGGCCTGGGTCATTATGCCTAGGTGTGGGAAGCAGTGGCAAGACATTTGACTAGCAAGTTTTTTTTTTTCCCCCGAACTTTATTTATGCTCCTCCTTGTCCCCACTGAACTTTCTCCAGCGTCCTCCCAGGACCTCCGTCCCTACCTCCCGTCATGACCTGAACCTTCTCCGCTTCCCCCTGGCCCAGCATATCCCCTGGGTCTGATCCCTCCGAGAAAGGGCCACCTCCACCCAAGGCACTCTTTCTACAGTATTGAGCTCTGGGCTGGGGAGAGTGGGGCATAGTGGAGAGGCAAGACCAAGGCCCCTAGAATTCTGCGGCCGCAGAATTCACTCTTCTTGGTGATTTTTTATTAATGTTTCTGTTTATACATAGAATCTGGTTCCCTTCCCCTCTTTTTATATTCAAAACCCCCCTATATGCTCAGAATGTGATGTTATCATTGCTATAACATCATACACTAGCTAGTGAAATGGCTGCATTCTGCAACAGAAATGAACAGTCACTTATCTACCACAGCTCCCACTGCCAGAGATGGTGGCACAGCACATCATGCATGGTGATATTTGCTCAACCTGCACTACAGCCTAATACAATTTTCAGTCTTACATTGTTGCACTATGGCCAACTTAAACAAAACCTTGTCAATAGCACAGACCTGTTAAGTCCATACCTCACTTTGTACAAACCTGTTTGTGCCTCTAAGGTATAGAGATGCTATCTGAAATGAATAACTGGTAAAATGAATTTAACTGTCTAAATTTTTAAGAAAAATAAAGTAATTATACCCAGAAAAGTGAAATATAATAATGTGTAGATCTGTTGAAAGAATAGACCTGTTAAATAAATAATTGCACTGTACGCCTTTTTGCTAGGGTTATTGATTATATGTATTCAGTGATTCTAATGTCTATCTATGTCCTGTAACAATTTGTACTATGTGTGGCAGTATCTCTGCCCTTATACAAGCGTTGTTATAGCTGTTTTTTACTGTATCATGCTGTTTCGCCAGTGTTGCCATGTATGTATACTGTATGTTTTGTGCTCTCCCGGGTCGTTCCTGAAAATAGGTATACTGCTTGTCTAGTGTACTTCCCCGGTAAACAAAAGCTAAATAAATAAATTACATATTGTCATTGGTTGACAGAATCACCTAAACGTTATTGAGAAATGTTGTGTGCAGGGACAGCTGTTGGGCCAGAGGGTAGCATGCTGTGTTTCTGTGCCGGCAACTCGGGTTCAGAGATTAGCTCTAGGAGCTGGCTGGGCAGCACAAGGATTGGTGGAACACATCACTGCTCAGAGCCTGGGAAGGTATGGTGCAGTGTTCTGTCACACGGTGGACACATTGTGATGGGCCGGAGAGCTGTATCTCACAATTGGTTCACATGCATGTCATGGCCTGATGGTGTTATGCAGTGTGTCAGGGAAAGCAGGTTGACATGAAAAATGAGTTTTGCAATAACTCCTGTATTCCATTTCCAATTGGACCTGTATGAATGAGGATGCAAGTTCATGGAAATTAAAATATATATATATATATATATACACACACACACATACATATACACATACACACACAATATCTCTGTCTCTCTCACCACACACATGCATATTTGTATGTATGTTACAGATTGCATATAAATATACAAGTGATACACAGTGGGAACCTCATGAGTGGTGTAGAAAGCACATACAAATATATAAGTGATAGTAGAAACCTCATTAGTGGAATAGATAGCATGCATATAGAAATACCTTATTTATCACATAAGATTCCCTCTGCATATGTCATTTATGCAACAGGCTAGGACCTTAAGGGAGAGACATTTGTTTTGCTTTCTTAGGCATAAAATTATTTTTATAAGTCTGTTATTTTTGAACTAGTGTTACTGTGCTTTCCACCATCCTGATTGCTATAACCACTGCCATGAAAGTGAAGTCAGGATGACAAGCTGACTCTGTGATGTGGTAGTTTGTTAGTGCCGCAGAACTTCCACAGAAATTACAAACCACCGCCGCAGAAGTTCTGTGGCAAATGGTAGTCTTGCCGCAGAACTTGGTCTCACTGTGCCGCAGAAAAGTAGGGGCCCTGGGCAAGACCGACTCCGGGAGTGTGGACAGTGGGTGGGAGACACCTTCACCTGTTGGTGGGAGGAGGGTTTTTTACGTGAGTTCTTCCCCCTGGCACGGTGTGCAATGGATGTCTGCGTGGGTCTGCCCGCTGACAACCTGCCGTTACTAGTCCCCATTACGTGCCCCCACTACAGAGCGTGTCCCCCAGCCTCCACTAGGCAACGCTACCGAGCATGGGTCCTCCTGGATAACCCCCCCCCCCAGGAGAAGAAAGCAGCCCTCCAGACGTTAATTTCTCCTCCCCTGCCGACCCCCTGGTAGCCCTGGCTTGCTCCCGAACCCGGGTCACCGGTGTGGCGTGACATATGGCATCCAGCGCCTCAACCCTCAGCGCCACCGGGCCGGCATTTGACTAGCAAGGTAGGAGTGAAGTTTGGATTTGAAAAGGCCTATTTTGGTCTTGGCTTGCTGGCCCAGTGGGAGTGAATTAAGCCACTGCGCGGCGCAACATCCAAAAGAACGCTGCCTTGGGTCATGTGGCAGAAAGGGACTTTGTAGAGATTATTCTGACCCCCTTGTCAGCCTGGTTGGGGCTGTTGGGGTAAGCACAGATTGGATACCAGGAGGAGTTATCCGAGGGTGACCTTTTTGGCCAGAAGACAAAGTTGGTACCTGATACGGTTCTCCAGATTAAGACAGTCTGATAGGGTATATAGGTCACAAGTGTGTGTCAATTGCAGAGCTCCCAGGAGAAGCCGGTAGGACTTGTTTAGGGTTAGGGCAGTGCGTTTCAAGGCTGAGGTAGAGGTAGCACTGTAGACCGTGGGACCGTAGTCAATCCCAGAGAGGACAGAGCTAGTTATGGTGAGTTTTAAGGTGTCTGTAGTGAGACAGTATCTGTGACGATACAGCAAACCGATTTTCCTGTTTGTAGACCAAGAGACAGTGTCTGTGTGGAGCAAGTAGGACAAGGAGCTATCCAGGATAACACCAAGATATTTGAAATTTTGCACCATGTCAAGGATTTCATATTGTTGGTTGCGGATGTTTAGGACGGCAGATCTGTATTTACTGTGTGTGGAGGTGAGCAGCATTGTTTTGGTTTTTTTACAGTTGAGCAATTGAGCTTGAGAGAACTAGTTTTCAAGAAGTCGGAAATTATGCTGTTGACTTTGTTCCAGTGCTGTAGGGTCAGGATGGCTTGTGTAGAGGACAGCGTCACTTGCGTATATTAGGATTTTGTCATTGAATACTTTAGAGAGATTAAACTGTTTAAGAAAAGACTAAACAGCGGACCCAGGATGGACCCTCAATGAACTCCTGTGCTAACAGTCAGTCTGTCTGAGATTGTGTCACCTATTTTGACTTGTTGAACCTGCCCGGAGAGTTAGCTGCAAAACCAGTTCAGGGAGGTTGGAAACACAGAGGAATCATGTAGTTGAATCAGTAACAGATCATGGTTCACGGTATCGAAGGCCTTAGTGAGGTCAATAAAGGTGGCCCCCACTAAGTGCCCTCTATCAAGGGTGTCATGTATGAAACCAGTAAAATCAATCGGTGCTGTCGTTTTGCTGTGTAGTTTCCAAAAACCATGTTGCTCCTTACATTGTAGTTGATACTTATTTAGTGGTCGGTTAAATAATCGCAAACAATACTTTCCAGCGCTTTGGAGATTGGGGGTAAGATGTAAATTGTCCAGTAGTTAGTATGGATTGCCCTGTTACCACTTTTAAATACTGGCGTTACAACTGCGGCTTTCCAGACCATAGGGAATTTACCTGTGATAAGGGAGAGGTTAATAATTTTTGTTAGTGGAGCCAGATCAACATCCAGGGTGAGGGACATTAATTTAAGATCTTACTTTGAGAAACCGCTCTTGCAGCAGGTTACACCATTAGGACTGAAGCCAGCAGGCATTAGGACCCCATGGAAAACTTTTAGCTAGCTACATACAGCGGGGGACTGTCTCTGACATCGGCCCCGCCCCCGGCATCACATACATCATAAAAGGGGGCAGTCCCCCAGCATTCCTCAGTTCTTTTCCCACCGTCAACTCGCAAGTATCAGCTTCACGGACGTCTTCAGCTCTTGAATAATGCCATCACTTAAGTAGTTATGCTTTTATTTAATTTTTTTCTTGAAAAGTTTCTTTCTTTCTTTCTTTCGCATATCATCTTCCCCGTCGTCTTCTGTCAAAAGGCACTCCTCCAAGTGCGTATGTGGCAAACAGATTCCCTTTAAGGATCAAAACACGGCTTGTGTCAGGTGCCTAGGCCCAAAACACGACACCAAGGTCTATTTTGTTTGGCAGAACTTTAACAGTCGCACGAGGATCCGCAGACAGAAAGTTTTGGAGATCTTTCTTTAGAAAAAAAAAAGATTAGCAGCCATGCAGAAAAGATCTTCCTCACTGGAAGAGTCATCCCATAGATTGGGGAAACACAAGGAAAAGCAGAGGGAGAAGGAGACGGAGCACTTCCCATTCATGCGGACGTCCGACTCCAGGGTGAGCTCAGACTCTGTCCACTGTAACAGATCTCCGACTTGGTCAAAGGCCCAGTTTCCGCCGGCCAAAGTCCAGATGTCACGTGGTGGAGGCATTGCATCCACCCTCCAGTGTCTAAAGGTCCGACCCATGGAATCTTCGTACAGCCAGCCCTCGGGTTCTTCATGCCGATCTGCATCTGCAGATCACCTGACCAAGGCATACTCCCAAGTCGGCCGCCACCTCAGGCCCAGACTCCCTGGACAGGCGCCGGGACACTGACCCCTGGAGGTCGGCCTCCCAACCCCCTAGGGGAAACCCTGGGATTTCTCTGAAACGGTCCTCAGACTTGATGTCCCTTAAGCGGACCTCAGAACAGAAGCAGACTTTGGAGCAGATGCCCGCAAAGCATCCCAAGGACCAACGACCATCAGAGGTCCTTTCCCACAAAAAAGATGTCACCTCGTCCGTACCGGACGCCAGTTTGCCAGGACATTCGGACGATGACGGTACCAATGATGGGGTCGAACACATTGACGATCAGGCGTCAGAAGACGAGGAGAAAGCGAACCTCCCACATGACCTGACGCCACCAAAAGACCTGTCTATGGGTGCGTCAGGGCATAAAAAGCCAGACACAGGCGACTGTCAGGCACCACCTCGAGAGGAACAGACGCCGGATCAGTCGTCAGGCCTCAACATTACTGAGGTGAAGGAATTGTTTTCCTACTGGTGGGAAACCTTTAGGAAGGACGTACAGTAGTTCCCACAAAACCTCCAGTGGAGAACTTGCCTCCTCCAAAAGAAAAAAGCCCGGACAGACCACCCCATAGAGAAGAAAGCCCAAAACCTAGGGGCCAGTCTATAGAAAAGTGGTCTCATAAAGACAAGAAGTGGCCAAGGTCTCTCTCCCAGACCCCTTCACACTCTCCCAGTCTGCACAGACCTAAAAAACACCATAGGAGATCAGACTCATCATCGGATGAGTCTCACTTCTCCTCTTCAGATTCATCCAGGCTGGCCTCTCCCTTTAGTATCCTTTCACCGGACCCATGGGACCTGCCAAGGTCACCCCCGTTGACCTGACATTTATGGATATCATGTGGCATATCCAAGAAACGTGGGTTGGGACACAGAAGACAGAAGACTTAGATCCTGAGAGATGCCGCTTGGCTAAGTACCTAAGACAAAAAGACCCCAAACCAGTGGTGGTCCCACCATTAGTGGACACCTTCCAAGACGTGACGAAAGCCGCTTGGAAGCATCTCTTCTCCTCTTCCGTGGTACCTAAGAAGGCGGACCACTTGTATGGGGCCCCTCTAGAAGACCCCTACCTAGGGGAGCAACCAGTGGCAGACTCTGTGGTCATAACGGCCACTCACGACAGGTCTCAAAGACAACAGTATCTAAGTACCCAGCCCCCAGACTGAGAGTCAAAGCAACTCAACTCCATGGGGAGACAGATATACTCATTAGCGACATGTTCCATCTGGTCACTTAATTTTCTGTCCCACATGGTGCAGTTTCAGAGTGCCCTATGGGAACAAGGTCAAGACTTGACAAAAGACATGCCGGAGGGAGACAAGAAAGAGGAGCTAATGAAACTCCTTCAAACAGACTGATGTGGGAACACAGATACTCAGAGCCGCATATGATTCGGCAGATTCAGCGGCAAGAAGTGCAGCATCAGGGGTGTGCCTCAGACGGCACTCCTGGCTGAGGTCTCCGGCTTTATGCCTGACGTCCACAAGGGTATCTTGGACGTTCCAGTCAGTAACTCTGTTCTCTTTGGTGAAGAGTCAGAGAAAATTATCACGAAATTGCAGGACGCCAGAAAGGCGGTCAGATCTGTACAGGCCATGTACAGACCCAAACAAAAGCCATTTCGGAGGCAACAAAACCGATTCAAGGGCAAACGGGGTCAGCAGCCCCGATTCAGACAGCAACAGAAAGGCGGCTTTAATCGAAAAGTTCAGCCTCGTCCTGCAGGAGGTCAAGGGGCCAGGAATTCGAAAACTCCTCAGGCAACCTTCCCCTCCCCATCCACAGCCTGACTCACTGCAGACCCCTTCTCCCCCTCTGGTTCAAAGAGAAGAGAAGGTCAGGGGTCACTTCGCAAATCACCTACCAGGATGGCAATAGATCTCTTCAGATCAGTGAGTGCTTCAACTCATTCAAAGAGGGCACTCTGTCGAATTCAAAGGGTAGCCGACATCCAGACCACCACTGCGTCCCCAGTATTCGAATCAGCGTGCCACACTAATCCGAGAAGAGATAGCTTCCCATCCTTTCTCAAGAAAGAAGCCATAGAAAAGGTCCCATGGATCAAGAGAGGAAAAGGGTATTTTTCCCAATTTCTTTCTGGTACCAAAAAGACTGGAGACCTATGTCCCATCCTAGACCTGAGCGATCTCAACAACTTCATGGCATACAAACGCTTCAGGATGGTCACCTTACCAGGATTGATCCCGCTGCTACACCCAGATTTATGGCTCGCAGCATTGGACATGCAAGATGCCTATCTCCATATTCCAATCACGAAACATCATCAGAGGTTCCTGCGATTCGAATTCCAGGGTCACCACTACCAGTTCAGAGCCCTACCTTTTGGCCTTTTTTTGGCTCAAGTGCCTGGCAGTGGTAGCGGCAGCACTCAGGAGAAAGGCCCACTATGTCTTCCCATGTTTGGATGACTGGCTCTCTGATGGCTCAAATCCCAGAGAGACTTAAATGTCAATTTCACGAGACACCCATTCAGTCTTCAATTTCTAGGGTGTCACGACTGTCTGACGAAATTGACCCTTACACCTTGCCAGAGGCTTAAGTTCATTGGTGTGGTACTGGATACCAACAAGGAAAGGACTTTTCTACCAGATGACAGGGCAGAGCATCTGCGAAGCCTGATGCGGCACATCAGAGCTCAAAGACAGGTTCCAGCGAGGACCATGTTGCGCCGTCTGGGTCATATGGCGGATGCCATAGCCACGGTTCCATTTTCACGTCTCCACGCGAGAACCATTCAGTGGACACTCAGGGTCCAGTGGGGCCAACGCCAAGACGACCTAGACCAGCTAGTCTCGGCACCCAACTCTATTCTCAGAGTCTTACAGTGGTGGCTGGTTCCGGAACATCTCTCAGTAGGAGTCTCTTTCCTGTCTTCTACAAATTCTCTGATTCTGACCACGGACGCGTTGGGATCAGGTTGGGGCACCCACTTGGGTGACAAGAAGATTCAAGGACTCTTGTCAGGGGCTGAAGGAGCCTTTCACATAAATGTCCTCGAGATGAGGGCAGTTCTTTACGCCCTTCAAGCCTTACAAACAGACATAACCCCAGGACACTTACTGATCCAAACAGACATGTCAGTAGTGTTCTACATCAACAAACAAGGAGATACTCACTCCTACCAACTCTGTCGAGAGGCTTTGAGTGTGTGGTATTGGGCACTAGAGCATGGATCTGTTAAGCAGATCTCAATCCAGTGCACACGTATGGGAACTTCTGCAACCGGGAGGCAGTATAGCGCAGTGGTTTAAGGCTCTGAGCTGCAAATCTGGTGACATCCAGCAGACCAGACCTGGGTTTGAATCCCACAGCTTCCTCTTGCATACTGTGTGACCCTGAGCAAGTCACTTAACTTCCCTGTGCTCCCAGGTCGCTCCTGTAAAAAAGCTTTCAACTTAGTGTGCTACTCCTGGTTAAACAACTAAATAAAAAAAATAAATAAATGCTTTTCGCAAAATGGAAAATGCCAGATTTGGATCTGTTCGCCTCCCCATACAACGCAAAGCTGCCCAGTTTCTGCTCGCTAGATCCAGGGCCTGGAGTTTTCTGGAAAGACGCATTGTCCCTCTCCTGGACAGGCAGGTTCTTCTGTTGCTTCCCTCCCTCCCTTCCCTTTGATCCAGAGGCTCCTGCTCAAGCTGCAGGACAACTGAGCAGTCATGATTCTGGTGGCCTCATACTGGCCCAGAGAAATATGGTTCCCTCTTCTTCAGGGGCTAGTGAGCGAACCACCACTTCCTCTTCCATTCAGTTCGCACTTACTGTCACAAGACAACGGGTCTCTGATTCACCCAAAACTCATATCCTTGCACCTGAACGCCTGGCTCCTAAGGACCTAGCAATGTCTTGCCACGGTGTATCGGACAGCGTGGCAAGACATCCTAATGGCAGCAAGGAAGCCCTCTACTCGTGCCACATATGCTATGAAATGGCACCGGCTCTGCCTTTGGTCATCGGCCTGTAACCAAGACCCACTTTCTTGCCTGGTAAAATCAGTTTTGGAGTACCTCCTTTCCTTGCCACAAGCAGGGCTGAGCTACTCTTCTATAAAGGTGCATCTTTGTGCCATATTGGCATACCATGCACCATTCGGGGGCACATCTTTGGCCCAGCTAGATTTGTCACGCACCTTCTTGCATGGCATCCTCCACCTGAAGCCACCCATTAGAGATCCGATCCCTCCTTGGGACCTTCTCTTCATTTTAGAATAGCTCACACTACCTCCTTTTGAACCAGCCACAGATTGCGAGCTACACCTTCTCTCTTGGAAGGCATTATTTTTAGTTGCAGTTACTTCAGCAAGGAGAATCTCTGTGCTCCATGCACTTATGTGCAAAGAGCCTTATTTGATTTTCCATAAGGACAGTGTGTCCTTAAGAGCCAATCCTAAGTTTCTTCCTGTGGTAGTGTCAGAATTAACCCTTTACCAGGATATAGACCTACCAGTCTACTATCCAAGGTATACCAGTAGAGGAGAAACTCTCCTACACACACTTGATGTACACAGGATTCTCAGGTTCTACCTGACAAGGACCAGACCACACTGACAGTCTAATCAGTTGTTTCTGTCCTTTTGCCCACAGGATGTTAGGGGCACTGGTGTCTAAACAGACACACTCAAAATGGTTGGTCAACTGCATCGTGTTCTGCTACCAGAAGCGAAACAAACCCTTACTGGGACCAGTAAAAGGCCATTGCACCAGAGGGGTGGCAACCTCTTAATCTTTCCTGAAAAATGTTTCAGCACCTACCATTTGTGCAGCTGCTACCTGGAGTACAGTGCACACATTCATCAGACACTACAATCTGGACGTGGCCTCTAGGCGCAGAGTGGGCCTTGACCTCGCAGTTCTGCAGAGGCTGCATTCATGAGGGGTTCCCTTCACCCTTCTCCTATGCTCCTCCCAAATTTAGAGGTAATACCTGTCACTGCGTGGGACTTAGTCCTAATGGTGTACCTGCTGCAAGAGCCGTTTCTTTTTTATCACTACTCTGTTTTTCTCACCTGCAGCCACAGTCCTGCCATATATCCAGCCACCGCTCCAACCTTCACCTCCGACCCTGAAGCCAACGTGTCCAGCTGGCATATGCAGCTACGACTGTCGAGAGGGGCTCCCCCTTCAGCCCCGTGCCCGGCGAGGATCCATTACCGGCACACCCCTATTCCAGGCATCGTCAGCCAGTGAAGCAAGCAGCCATCAAGCTGCCGTGGACCATGCTGCTTTTTCCCTATTTTCTCCCGATGGGAGCATGGACGTGCAATGACGTCCATGCACTAGTGTGCAGACATCTACCATGATCCCCTCCTACAGAGCACCCGTGCCAGTGCAGTTCCTCCAGGTGTCCCCACCCTTTCACCCCAGGACTAGGAGAGCTGTCGCCGGACGCTCTATCCTAGTCCTCCCTTGCCAACCCCCGACGTCCTAGGCTCGTTCTCGAACCCGGGTCGCTGGTGTGGAGCGAGATGTGGCACCCAGGGCCTCAATCCACAGCGCCACAGGGCTGGCTCAAGAGCTGTTTTTTGAAGTAAGATAGTACAGTTACGTAAGAACTTACCATAGTTTAGATCTTCTAGAACAGCTGTTGTAACAGGTACTTTCCCACCCACCTTCCCCTCAGGAGGTCAGCTATTTCAGCAATAATCACAAGTTTTACTGGTCTTCCTCTGAAAGCAGATCCTCTATCTCCCCATCAGAATTATATTGCTATGTCGGGAGTCTCCAGCGGGAGAACTGAGGGATGCTGGGAGACCACCCCTTTTATGATATATGTGACACTGGGGGCGGGGCCAACGTCCATGGGGTCCTGCTGCCTGCCGGCTTCAGTCCTAATGGTGTAACCTGCTGCAAGAGCTGTTCTTGAAGATCTACTGTTATGGTAAGTTCTTACGTAACTGTACTATCAAGGCCATCAACTACTGTGCCTAGATTTTCGAAGCACTTGTAAGAGGTATTTTTTGGCTTCAGTAGGTCTGATTATCTTGAGATAGAAGGGGGGCACAGGGTTGGGCTGGCAGGAGGTAGAAGCGCAGTTGTGGTACTTTGTCGACCCTGTGTAGGGAGTAGTTAGTCAGCAGGGAGCACTACACTAAGGTCTGTGAAGACCTTATTAAAAATATTAGCAATGCTTTTCGGGTCCTGTGTTACTATCCTGTTTAGATTCAACATGGCAGGGGGAGCTCTGTTGGGCTTGCCTATTAGTTACTTAATATTTGCCCAGAACTTTTCAGAATATTTGGGCTATCAGTATAGCCTAGTGGTTAGAGGAAGGAGGTGTGAACGAGCTTGGTACATCCAGCAGACCAGACCTGAGTTTGATTCTCACAACCTCCACTTGCATACTGTGTGACTCTGAGCAAGTCACTTAACTGCCCAGTGCTCCCAGGTCACCCCTGAAAACAGGCATTTGTGCCTAGTGGGCCTTATCCGGTTACCAAAGACTAAAATAAAAAAAAATAAAATAAAACTTCTGGCTGTCGCCCCTAGAGTTGTCCAGTTCAGACCTAAAAAAGCGGGCCTTGGCCTGGCTGAAGGCCTGGGTACATTTATTGCGGGCTGTATGATAGTTTTGGAGATCGATTTGGAACCTGTACTTTTCAGTTTATGCCAGAGGTTATCCCTGGTATGCATTAGGGCAATCAGTGGTGGGGATATCCATGACTCATGGGAGCCATGAACCTTTTTTTTGGTGATGGGTGCGAAGGTGTCACAGGCTGCATTGCAAACACTGATGAAATGGTCTAAAGCAGAATCGACAACAACTGCGGAATAGATGGTGGACCAGTCTGTCTGACTGAGGTGAACTTTAAGGGGGTCCAGTTGGCCTTTTCACAAGATGTGGGTAGTAGCCTCTTTAGCTGGGAGTTTTGGGCACTTATTTGACCAGGTGCTGAGGATAGGTGAGTAGTCTCTAATCCGTTCTGGGCAGTTAGAAGGTCCAGTACCCTCCTGGACTGGCCTGAACAATAATTGGTTCACATGGGGGTTTCGTCAAGTTGGACGATATTTAATGCGGAGAGCACATCCTTATATGGGGCGGCATCAGGGGACAGCTAGTTTATGTTGAGGTCGCCTACCATTTACAGCTCATTTTTAAGGTGGAGGCCAGAGATGTACTTAAGGAGCACATTAAACCAGCCGCCTGTTCCTTGGGAGGAATGTAGATGGAGGTAAATGTTAAGCTCTTCCCATGCTGGCCGAGCTAGCTCCTTTTAACTCTCGAAAGGGCAAAGAACATGGTTCTTTTCAGAATAAGCAATCCTTTCATGAAAAAGGCAAGGGAGCCCAAAACAAAGGTCAGCTTCCCCAGCCTCAAAAGAAGTGTTCGACTGCTGGAAAGGACTGCGGTCCTGGTCTTTGCAGATGAGGAGACCCAGCCTGCTGGTGTCCCTATCAAGGAACCGGTCCCGAACCCCTGGGTCTCACCAATTCTGGTGTCTCCCAATTGACCAAATTGGCTCTCACGATCTCAGTCTCGGTCCAGGACCCCCTCGGATGATCGACTGAGGAAGAGCCAAAAGCGCGCAAAGAAGAGGCGACACCACAGGTCCTCATCCTTAGACGAGGAAAGGCTCCGACAGAAACTCCGGCGCTATGAAGACCTCATGTGGCAGCAGCTTATCTTGACCTGGCAAAAGCTGGCTCCGCTGCCTGCCCCAGCCATCACTTGGCTTTCGCCTCCTAGGTCGAAGCCGACCCCTGCGGGACCGAAGCCCTCAGTTCTTCCACCTGTGGGGCTGGCCTGTCTCCTGGTTAGGCCTATCCTGGGTTCTCCACCGATTTGGGTGGAACCACTGCCTAAACAGCCTGAGGGAGGGGCACCCTCGAAAGACAACTGACAGGACACTGGGCTTCCCCAACGTCTGTTGAGAACAGTCACTCCAGACTGCCCTCGGCAGATCGAAGGTGGCTTAGGCGGTAGACCGCATTGTCACGACTCTTCGGACTCGGACATCACCGGCTTGCACTAACATCCTGGGGATGATGTGTCATCGGTCGGCGCAGGGATGGAGGAAGGCCCTTCCTCCTTCCAGGGCATTCTCCACCTCATCTCCGATTCCACCGGAATGCCCCTGGAGCCTATCCAGAAAAAGGCGGAGTACCCTGTCACCGACATTCTTAAGAGGAGGGATACCCCGACGGAAGCCTTTCCAATGGCTGAGGCCATTGTTGGCCCGGCCCTTGAACTTTGGCAGCATCCTGCCTCCTGCCCAGCACCATCTGCCCGCATGGCCCACAAATACGTGTTGCCCATGGGGTCCCTAGCGGGGTTCACAGAGCACCTTTCGGCTGAGAGCCTGGTGACTGCCTCTGTGTTCAGGCGTACTGGTAGTTCGGCTGACGCTGACTGACCCCCAGACAAGGAGTCCAAAAGTATGGACCACTCTGCCCGCAAGGTCTTTGCGGCCTCTTCTCTGGGCCTTCTTCAGGCCAGCTGGGCTGTTATTATGGCACACTTCTGTCATGCCCTTCTGGGGTCATTGGACGAGGTTCTCCCTCAGCTCCCACCATACATGCAGACCACGGTCAAGGAAGTCCGTGACCAAGGCCATGCTGTTGCAAAACAGCAGCTCCAGACAGCCTTGGATATAGGAGATTCTTGTACCTGCTCGCTGGCAGCCGCAGTGGCCTCTCGCTGCAGGGCTTGGCTAAGGCTTTCCTCCTTCCCGGTGGATACTCCGCATAAGCTTGCTGACGTGCCCTTCGTGGACACTGACTTGTTCGGTTCAGGAGTGACTTGTCACATTCAGAGTATAGAGCAGTCCAGTGCCACCTTGGATGCCACTTCTGCTAAGGGTTTTTCGGGCAAGAACCAGCAGAAGAGAAAGAAGCAGCCCTTTTGGCATTCTTCCCCTGCGGTCAGGCAGCCCTCCTATCAAGGAGGTCAGCAGCAGCAGCAGGCTCAAGCTTGGCACCCACGATCCAAGCAGGGTCTTCAACAGCCCTGTAAAGGAGGCCGAGGCGCAGGTCCCGGAGCCGCCTCCTCCTCTAAGCCTCCTCAGTGACGGGTTGGGGTTCGCCACCCCTGTACCCGTCACACCAGCTCTGGGTCCTCCCATGGGGGGTTGGCTCCGCCACTTCCTTTCTGCCTGGTCTGCTATCACTTCGGACAGGTGGGTTCTCGAAGTGGTCGGTCAGGGACTGCCTCTGGAATTCGAGCAGTACCCTCCCAGCTGAGCCTGCGCCCTTAGGAGGAACAGATCTCCGCATGCACCTAGTCGGCTCTTCGAGACAATGTGGCTCAGCTGCTCCACAAGGAGGCAGTAGCTCCAGTTCCGGATCCTCCGACAGACCTAGGCTTTGTTTCCAGGTACTTCCTGGTGCCCAAGCGGATGGGGGGGGTTGGCGCCCCATTGTAGATCTCCACGACCTGAATCAGTATCATGTCCTGCACCTTTTGGATGGTCACTGTGAATCAGATCATACCATCCCCTGGAGTGAAACATGTGGTTCTGTTCACTGGATCTACAGGACGCGTTCTTTCACGTCCCAATCTGTCCGTCCCATCAGTAGTTCCTCCGCTTCAGTGTCGAAGGGACCCTGTACAAGTTCCAAGCTATGCCGTTCGGCCTGTCGTCAGCCTCTCAGGTCTTCACCAAATGCATTGCAGTGGTGGCGGCCTACCTTCGGCGTCGAGGAGTCAGAATCTACCCTTATCTCGACAACTGGCTATTAGCAGGTTCCTCCCTTCAGGTGGTGGAGAGGTCTAGGGATTTGGCCCTCCAAACCTACTCCCAACTCGGCCTCCTGATCAACGAGGCCAAGTCAGAACTCATGCCCTCTGAGGTGATGGGCTTCATCGGGGCAGAGCTCGAGTCTTCTTAAGCTAGAGCTCGGCTCCCGGCAGACAGGGCGGAGGTTCTCTCCTCCTTTGCCCGATCATTTTGGTCCGTTGGGCCCAGTGTCACATGCTCCCCCTCCAATGGGAGCTGGCCACCCAGTGGACTTAGCAATATGGTCACTTCGACCAGCAGATCACTGTAACCCAGAAGATGTGGGATGCTCTCCAGTGGTGGACCGCCCCAGACCGGTTGCAGGAAGGGATCCCATTTGTTTGCCCCGAGCCGACGGTCATCCTCACGACTGATGCCTCTCTCATGGGCTGGGGGGCCTATATGGAGGACAACAGGGCCCACGGGTTCTGGACCCCTGAGGAGTCCCGATGCCACATTAACCTGTTGGAGCGCAGAGCAGTCAGACTAGCGCTGTCAGCTTTCATTCCTCAGCTCCTGGGTCAAGTGGTTCAAGTCCAGATGGACAATACCACGACCATGTACTGCCTCAACAAACAGGATGGCACGCACTCCCGTCTACTGTGCAAGGAGGTGCTCCGCATCTGGACCCTCATAAGCCAATTGGAGGCGGATCGTTCTCCCATTGGGGCAAACCGATGGTGGACCTGTTTCCCTACAGGGAGAACGCCGAGCTGAAGCTGTTTTATGTCCGCCCCCTCAGCAGGGCTCGCTGCAGGGGGATATCTTCTCGAGGCCGTGGAACCCAGTCCTCCTCTACACCTCCGCTCCATTTCCCTTGATCCACAAGGTGTTACTCAAGGTGAAGAGGGACAAGGCGAAGGTAATCCTGGTAGCCCCAGATTGGCGTGGTACCCAGATCTCCTCAGCTGCAGGCCACCAGAGCAGCTTTGTACATGCCCGGACCTGATATCTCTGAACCGGGGGAAGGTATTCCATCCAGACCTTCAATCCCTGCACCTCACAGCCTGGTACCTGAGCGGCTAGAGTTCCAGGCCTTGGATCTTTCCGAAGATGTCTACACTGTGGTGGAGGCATCTAGAAAGGAATCGACCAGGAAATGTTATGCCTTTAAATGGAAATGTTTTTCTATTTGGTGTCAGGTTAAGGGTCTGGACCCCTTATCTTGTTCGGTGGCTAGCATTCTCAACTACCTTTAGGTCTCTCTCTCCAAAGGGGTCTACGGTCATCAACCCTTAGGGTGCACCTGGCAGAAATTTCTGCTTACCGGCCGCGGGCTGGTCAGCCAACATTGGCGCAGGAGACAGTGGTCGGGCGCTTTTTCAAAGGCCTGGATCACATATCTCCTCCGGTGCGTGAACCTCCACCTCCATGGGATCTGTTGCTAGTTTTGGCAAAGCTCATGGGCAAGCCATTCGAACCCATGTAAAAATTTGAGCTTTCACACTTGTCGTGGAAGACGGCCTTCCTGGTGGCTATCATGTCTGCCAGAAGGACAGGGGAGCTCCAGGCGCTTTCGTTGGGCACCCCTTATCTGGTCTTTCACAGGGACAAAGTTGTCCTGTGCCCCCCACCCAAAATTCCTTCTGAAGGTGGTGTCAGAGTTTCACCTTAACCAGGTGTTGATTCTTCCGGTTTACTACCCTAATTACACCTCTGACGCCGAGTACAGGCTCCATACCTTGGACGTGAGATGTGCTCTCTCCTTTTATAAAGAGAGGATGGCGGAAATTCGGGGAGAGGTTCGCCAGCTGTTTGTCACCTACACTGAAGCTGCTTCTGGCAGACTTGTAGCAAACCGGACCATTGCAAGGTGGATTACTTCATGCATAGGTTTGTGCTATGAGTTAGCGGGCAAGGAGTCTCCCAGAGCGATAAGAGCTCATTCTGCCTGCCATACTGCTGCATCTGTGACTTCTTCCAGGGACATCCCTATCCAGGAAATCTGCCGGGCTGCTACCAGGAAGTCAGCAAACGCCTTCATTACCCACTACCACATCGACCTTGAATCACGCCGGGATGCTGGCTGTGGGGCCTCTTTTCTCCAATCATTATTTCCTAAGTAGGGGGTGTGCGCTTAGCCTCCCTCCTCCCGGAGAACTGCTTGGAGTCTGCCAAGAAGTGTCGATGAACAACATATCCACGCTTCTAGAAGAACAGGTTACTCACCTGTAACAGTAGTTCTAGGAGTGGTATATGTTGTTCATCCACACACACACCCCCACGTGACCTCCCCTGCTTCTGGTGCACAACCTTGCTTCCAGCGGGCTAAGATCTGGCGTCATGGGGCGGAGCTGAGGTATATACCACCCGGGTGGGTGGGAGGAGCCAGCTTGAAGACTTCCTGCAAGATTTAAAGTGGAAGAGGACATGCCAGTAAGTGTGGATGAACAACATATACCACTCCTTGAACTACTGTTACAGTTGAGTAACCTGTTCTTCACTGAGAGGGTGGTGGATAAGTGGAATACTCTGCCGGAGGAGGTAATAGCCTGTAGTATGGTGGATGGTTTTAAGAGGGAATGGGACAGAGTGAGGGAGTAATTATGAGGAGGGGAGGGAGGGATGGGTGGGGCAGCTGCAAGATGAGGGGCTAGCTGCACAATCAGGCAGACTCGATTGACCGTGAGGCCTGTTTCTGCTGGCATTTTCATATGTTCTAGCTAGACTGAAAGTATCATATGCTGGAAAACATATTTGTATGCCCCAGCTACCCTATTGTTATGTATACCCTTACCGACTGTCTTTTACCTGACCCGAATGTATTTTTACTTATCCTGTCTATTGCAGGCCTACCTGTGCTGTTGTACTCTTGCATCTGCTGTCTATTTGTCTGTATATAAATGCATTGTTACTTGACTTGTGTAATGTAGGTCCACCTTGTAAATGAGCTTGCTCAATGATGTTCACCTGGATAAATAAATAATTTGATTGATTGAGTCAGAGACTGATGATGAGGACTGAGTATTCATTTAAGGCTCATTGAGTGTACTTTAATCACCAACCCCTTCTTTACTTTTGCTCCCCCCACCATGCACCCTTCCTGCTGCAGGGTTTCGTGTTGTGTATTTGTATTGTACTGTGCCTGTTAGTTTTTAGTTGGAAACTAGGTTGGCTTTATCCTGCACTGGCTACTTTCTGTTTACTTTGGAACATGTACCCTACTGCCAGTTTCTCTTTTCATGGTGTTTCTCATACTTGTTTATTGTAATCAGTCTGACTTTATCCTGGCTCCATCTTTTTGTTCGTTGTCTTGGAACATGTTACCCCAGGGCACTGCCTGTAACATATTTTTTGTACTTCTCGTACTTGTCCCCTGTGATGATGCTCCCCTTCCTCCAGGTCGCACCTGGAAATGAGCCTCCGCTCAGTGTGCCTATCCTTGTTAACAAATCTTAAATAAATAATCAGTCACGTGATCCCAGGAATGGCTCTTTGGGTGAAGAGGGGGTGGCCTCCCATCAGAATTGTGCTATTGCATGTCAGAATGCTTCCTGAGTGTGCTATATGTACGCAGAGAGACGCTGTACCCAGCACACAGCCACTGATCTTTTACTAACATTTCCACACCATTGCTGGACTGACAGAGATAGTTTTTAGAGGCATCTCTGGTGATGTTTTACAGTTCATTTCATTAAGTGCATTGTGTTTAAGTACACGTGACTCAATTAATGTAAATATTTCAAGTTTTTATCGGTAACTGCTAGCATTGTTAACAATTTATGTACGTAATGTTTATAAGAATTGCTGTGTTCAACACTTTATGAAGGTTTAGAAACACAATAGCAGGGGAGGTACTAACAACAACAAAAATGGAAAGGGACTTGGGGGTAGTCATATCAAATGACTTAAAGGTGGGTAAGCATAAGCAATGTGAGAAGTCAGTAAGGAGAGCCAGGGGATACTGGGATGCACAGGAATGGGCATCACAAGTAGAAAAAGGGAAGTGGTTATCCCTCTGTACAGACAGTTGGTGAGACCCCATCTGGAATACTGTGTGCAGTTTTGGAGACCCCATCTACATAAGGACATAGACAGGATGGAAGCTGGTCAGAGGGAGGGCAACTAAAATGGTGCAGGGTCTGCATCAGAAACCATATGAAGAGAGACTGAGGCTTAATATGTATACCCTTGATAAAAAGAAGGGACAGGGGGAGCATGATAGAAACTTTCAAGTACCTCAAGGGAATCAACAAAGTCCAGGAGGGTAGCATCTTTCAGAAAAGAGATGTGTAAGAACAAGGGGGCACAATTTAAAGATAGAGGGGGGAACGGCTCAGGGGTGATGTGAGGACATTTTTTTTCATGGAGAGAGTGGTGGATGCATGGAACCGCCTTCCTGGGGAGGTTGTTGGGTCTAAAACATTGGGAGAATTCAAACATGCATGGGACAGACATAAGGTAATTGTAGTGGGGGGGTTGCAGGAAGTAGGCTGTTGGTTAACTAGAATCTGCAGCTTATCCAATAGGTAGGGAAATGGGCAGACTAGGTGGGCCAAGTGGTCCTTATCTGCCGTCAAAGTCTAATGTTTCTATGTTATTGCCTTTTATGATCCAGAGCTAATTAGCCCTTTCGTAGTTTAAATGTGATGTGATGTGCAAGGCTGAAGGGGTGGGGGAATGTGTCACATTTATCGAACTATACTACCACCTTATGGGACACATGGCTGATTGAGTCATTTTGCTGACCCATAGAGTGTTTCACTCTGGACTACTGTCTCTGAACTTTTAATGCTGATGCCATAGTCTTGCTGCATCTGGTTCTTTTTGGATAATTATTTGGACACTTTAGGTAGTACCCTATGGACAGTTGCATTTCCCCACAAATGCTGTAGTGATGGATGATGGGTGTTTAGTATCCTACTTATGACAGTGCTATGTATCATGACTTGTACCGTTTTTTTGCAATTGTTTATTTTATTTTTTCAAACAATACAGATGATACAACAAACTCATAACATAGTACATTCTTGCTCCCCTACTGGGAATCACAACGAGTATTTCACATAAGGACATAGCTAAGTACTAACACTAGGAGGAGGGGATAAACCAACCCAAGGGGGGGGAACCAAATCTGCCCTCCTCCAGCCTCATGACTTGTACTTTGAACCAAGCTGTTTCAGGCAACCTGTTTATTTTGAAATTTATAAATTAAAAGTTAACAAAAAAAAAGGCAGCCGAAGGCACAGGCTTCAAAAGCACATAGTACCACTGTCTGACGCTCCAGCCTCAGCTGCCCGAAGCAGAGCTGTCCTTCCAGTAGGGGGCGCCTGACCCAGTTTTACCATCAGTGGTCCATTATGACAGACAGATGGGTCCTCGGATTATCTGGGAGGGATGGTCTCTGGACTTTACAAAACTCCCTCCAGACTATCCGCTCAGAAAGCAGTCCCCTCTTATCAGCTCACATGTCAGAGCTACTGCTCCAGGAGATTGCCGGCCTTCTGAGCAACAGGGCAGTGGAAATAGTGCCAGAGTCAAAATGAAATATAGCTTCTACGTCCACTACTTCCTAGTTCCAAAGAAATCAGGGGGCATATGCCTCATTCTCGACCTCAGAAATCAAGAACAAGTTCATGGATCAAGAAAAATTCTAAATTATTTCTCTGGACCCTGTGCTACGCTTTCTGAAGCCTCAGGATTGGCTAGCATTCCTGGATATGCAGGACACATACCAGCACATACTGGTGCCTCTCAGCCACCACAGTTACCTTTGATCTTCATCAGGGATAGCTCTTGCATCAGGCCACACCTGTGGAACTACCGCTGCCAGGTACTAGAACCACACAGAAATATTTTAGCTAGCAGTCTAGTCGGGGCCACCCATGACAACGTCATCTGATGATGTCCCTCCCATATAAACATGGGTGGCCATGCACCCTCCTCAGTTCTTTTCCCACTGTCGACTATCACACGTCAGACTCCAGGGAGACACCACCGCTTCAGTCGACTGCCAGATCTTTGATTTATAGGGGTGTGGCTATGATGTTCTATCCATACTATCTGGCAGTGTCCTTTCCCTTTAAGACTTGCTGGAAAGTCTTCAGTCTGGCTCCTCCCACCAACCCGGGTGGTAGCTCCCTTTACTTTCCCCCTGATGCCAGATCTTACTTTCTGCTGGAAGAAGCAGGTTCCCTCCTTACTGCTCCCGCATTGAGTAGGCCCTCATGCTTAAATCTTCGGATTTACTTCCTAAAACTTAAGAGTTTCATCTTCAGCTCGATCCCTGATCACTACCGTCATGGATGAAAAGTCTGCTCCCAGGTTCCGCGGGTGCCCTTGCGGGCAGAAGATATTCAGAACTAACCCGCATGCCATGTGTGTCTATTGCCTTGGGCAGGCGCATAATCCCAAGGCCTGTGACTTTGTCATTCCTTTCACCCGAATGTTCTGGAGGACCCTCTCTCCCGACGTAAACTGGGCCGACTGGCACAACAGAACCCACCAGTCAAATCCAAGGACGCCTGTTGGATGGTCTCCTCGGCCACGGGGTCCGCCAAACAGCTTGCATCCTTTGAAGAGGAGGTGGCGCATGCCATGTCCCTCTGCTCTTAGGCTTCTGCCTTCATGCCTCTTCAGCTGGGCTCGACTTTTACGGGTTCCTTCAAAGAATTGTGCCAGTCTCTGTCAACCCTCGGTCAGGGACCCTCTGGGCACAAATCCTAATCCAAGAAAGAGTTCAAAAAGGAGAAGGAGAAGGATAGGACTGCGTCAACCGTGAGATTGGGAGCACATTTGGTCAAGAGCCTTCGATTCCCACACTTCTCTGGATTTGACTTCGGTTGAATCCTCAGCCTTGGCCGCCAGCTCCCCAGTAACCCTATCGGACCTGCTGGCCAAGATGCTAGTTAAGGTTCCGGTCAAGATTTTTTCTTGAACTGACCGATGAGTTGTCGACAGAAGAGGCTAACACTTCTTTGTCCACGTCTCCGATCCTGACGCAGACTGTTGGAGGGATGGATCAGTCCACTGACCCACCACCTCTGGTCCCATACCCTGACCAAGAGGAACCTCTGCATTCACAGACTCCCTCCGAGCCCAGACGCCGGTTCCCCCAGTGGTGGGGGTCGTGGTCTTGGTCTTCATCTCATGGGTCAAGTTGCTCCTGCCAGCATTGGCACTCCCACTTGGCACCATGGGAAGAGGCGTCACCACTAGTCTTCCTCCTTGGGTGAAGAGAAGCTTCAGAGCAAATTGTGTCAATGCTACATGGATCTTATATAGCAGCAATTGGTGTTTACTGGCGTCAAGCCGACGTTGGCTTCTACGCCGGCCATCACTTGCCTGTCGCCCAAAAGGCTGACACTGTATCCATCGACGGAGCTGGTCAAAACAGTCCCAGTGTGGCCGACTCTGGCGTCTCTGCCGATAGTAGTGGAACCGCTGCCTAAACAGCCGCCGACTAGCACTACAGGAAGTCTCGGCTGTCTTTTAGGGGCTTCCCCATCGGCTCTCTGTCACAGTCACCCCTGACCGTCAGTGGGGACTTGGGCAGTCGACCACTCTTTAACGACTCCTTGGAATCCGAGGGATCCTCCCTGCACTCCCATCTGGTTGATGTGGAGTCCGTGGGAGATTTCTCGATGGACGAAGGCCCATCTTCCTTCATGGGCCTTCTCCACCTGATCTCTTGAGTCGATTTAGTATGAAACTGGAGCCCATCCTAAAGTGGTCTCGTTACCCATTGACGGAGATTCTTGACCGGGGAGACACTCCTACAGATGCTTTCTCAGTGGCAGAGGCCATTCTTGGCCCTGCCCTGGAGCTTTGGCAGCATCCCGCTTCATGCCCTGTACCTTCTGCTTGGATGGCCCGCAAATACTCTGTACCCACCGGTTCCATATTGGGATTCACAAGCACCTCTCGGCCGAGGGATTGATGACAGACTCTGTGTTTAGGCACTCTGGCAACACCAGGGATGCTGACAAGACGCCTGAGAAGGAGTCCAAAAAGTTGGACCATGCGACTAAGAAAGTCTACGCTGACTCCTCGCTTGGTCTCCACCATTCGAACTCGGCCCTCCTCCTGGCCCAGTTCTCTCATGCCCTGCTGGGCACCCTGGATGAGGTGCTTCCTCATCTGCCAACTGACCTTCAGACCACAGTAAAACAGGTTAGGGACCAGGGCCGGGCTGCAGGCAAACTGGGGACTTCTTTGCCCACTCTGTGGTGGCCTCAGTGGCTATGCACCACAGGGCTTGGCTGAGGATGTCGACCTACATAGCAGACACTCAACACAAGCTGGCAGAAGTCCCTTTCTTGGGCACCGACATGTTTGGGCCCAGGGTCAAGGGCCAGCTCACCCGTATTGAGAAGTCCAGTGTCACCTTTGACTCCGTGACATATGCCCAGAAGGACCGTAAGGGTTCCAAGCAGCAGCAGAAGAGGAAGTCTTTTTGGTCCACCTTCATTCCTGCAGCCAATTCCACCCAGCCTCAGGCTGGTCAGCAGGCTCAGGCCTGGCGACCTCGGCCCAAGTCGAGGCCTTGGTCGTCTGCAAGCCTGGAGGGACAGGCTCCGGTGGCATCTCAGCTGGGCCCTCCTCATTCCCTAAGCCTGCCCAGTGATGGGATGAGGGGTGCCATCCTTGTGCCCGTCACACATCCCCTGGGTCCTCCTGTGGGGGCTGGATCTGCCACTTCCTTTCTGCGTGGTCCGCTGTCACCACAGGCTGGTGGATTCTCAAAGTGGTGAGTCGGGGTCAGTCTTTGGAATTTGAGTAGTACCCTCCTTGCCGAGCCCATGCCCCACAGGAGGACTTGGTTTCCATAGACATACTGTCAGCTCTCAGAGCCGACATAGCTCAGCTCCTCCCGCAAGGAGGTAGTTGTTCCTGTCGCGGATCCTCCAGAACACCCAGGGTTGTCTCCAGGTACTTCCTGGTGCTAAATCGGATGGGGGGGCTGGTGCTCCATTCTAGATCTGCACGACCTGAGTAAATTTTTCCAGTCACGCACCTTCAAAATGGTAAATCTGTCTCAGATCATACCATCTCTAGAGCAAAGCATGTAGTTTTGCTCCCTGCATCTTCAGGATGCATTCTTCCACATCCCAATCCGTCCATCTCATCAAAGGTTCCTCTGCTTCTGAGCAAAGGGAACCCTGAACGAGTTCCAGGCCATGCGGCCTCTTTTTTTTTTTTCTTTTTTAAACTTATTTTTCCCTCCAGTCGCTGCTCTGCTGAGACTCCCTCAGGCATCCTGGCTTGTTCCTGCCCACCTGAGATCCCCCCCTTCCCATGTCTCTCCCATGGTACTCCAATCCTTCTCACCCTACCTGGCAGCGTAAACTCTCTGGCTTAACCCCCCTAAGGTGGGGCCACCACTCCCTTTGTTGCTCTTGAAGGTCAAGTCGGCTGCAGGCAAGGCAAGGGGCGCAGAGAGAATTAGGAGGCCAGGTGCCGTTGTCTGCCTGGCAGTGCAGGGTTTTTCCCTTGTTCGTGTGCATAACCCCCCTCCGAGAGGCGCAGACATACAGTGATGTCTGGCGCTAGACAGGCACGCTCCCACACCCATCAGCAGGACGTCCGCCAACACTTCATCCCATCTTGATATGTCCCTGGGTGCGATACACCCAGCCTCCGCTGAGCACCACTAGCCCCGGGAGTTCACAACCCTCCCTATCCCATGAGAGGAGAGCTGTCGTTGGATGCTTTGTCCTCTCCTCCATGGCGGCCCAAGCTCGTTCCCAAACCTGGGTCACTGGCGTGGTACAAGGTGTGGCGTTCAGCACCTCAACCCTCAGCACCACCGGGCCGGCTTATTTGGCATGTCCTTGGCCCCCAAGGTCTTCACCAAGTGCATTGCAGTGGTGGTAGATTACCTGAGGTGCTGAGGGGTCCGGGTTTACTCCTACCTGTGTGGGTGGCTGATTGCAGGTCCCTCCAGGCAGGAGGTGGCCTGCATCTCCCTTGGCCTCGTGGTCAGTGAGGCCAAGTTGGAACTTGTGCCTTCACAGGTGATAAGTTTCATCCGAGTGGAGCTCGACTCTTGCAGAGCCAGAGCCTGGCTCCCAGCGGACATGGTGGAGACTCTCTCCTCCTGTACCCGATCATTTCAGGTTGAGCAGTTTCACCCTGCCTGGGACTTCCTACGCTTGCTGGGCTGCTTGGTGGCCTGCACCAGCATGGTCCGATGGACCCACTGGTGAATGCGTTCCCTGCAGTGGGAGCTGGCCAGTCAGTGGTCTCGGCTTAAGGGTCACTTCGACCAGCTGATCACTGTGACCCAGCGTATGTGATACCCCAGCCAGTGGTGGTTCATCCCAGCACACCTGCAGGAAAGGATCCCGTTTGTCTGCCCAGAGCTGATGGTCATCCTGATGACTGATGCCTCTCTCACGGGCTGGGATGCCCACCTGAGAGAGCACAGAGTCCTCGGGCTCTGGACCCCAGAGGAGTCCCGATGCCACATCAACCTGCTGGACCTCTGGGCAGTTGGCTAGCGCTTACTGCATTCACCGTGTACATCCGGGGTCAGGTGGTCCAGGTCCAGATGGACAACACCAAGACCATGTACTACCTCAACAAACAGAGCAGGATGCACTCCTTGCCCATATGCAAGGAAGCTCTTTCCATGTTTAGACCCTTGTGTGCAGCCTAGAGGTGGATCTCCTAGCCATCCATGTGGTATGGGCCTCCAGTCAGTTGGTGGATGCTCTCAGCTGGGTGGGTGAGTCGTCTCACAAGTGGTCTCTCCACCCCGAGGTAGTGCACAGTCTGTTCTCCCAGTGGGGCACCCTGCAGGTGGATCCGTTCACCTCCAGGGAGAATGCAAAGCTGAGGCGGTATAGTACCCCCCCCCAAGCAGGGAACACTGCAGGGGGAGGCCATCTCGAGGCCCTGGACTCCAGGCCTCTTCTGTGCCTTCCCTCTGATTCCCTTGGGAGGGGACAAGGTACAGGTGATCCTGGTAGCCCCAGACTGGCAATGCCAGTTTCTAGTATCCCACTCTCCTCAGCCTCAGCAGCAGGCTCCTGAGGCATCTTCCCCTACGCCCGGATCCGCTTTCCATCAATCAGGGGAAAGTACTCCACCCAGACCTTCAATCCCTGCATCTGACAGTCTGGTTCCTGAGCGGCTAGAGTTCCAGGCTTTGGGTCTCTCCGAAAAGCTGTCTTCACCGTAGTGGAGGCATCTCAGAAGGAGTCGACCAGGAAGTGCTATGCCTTCAAATCGAAGAGATTCTCCATTTGGTGTTGAGGCAAGGGGTTGGACCTTTTGTTCTGTCCTGTGGCTAGCATTCTTGATTATCTCTGTTCCCTCTCTCAGGTGGGCCTTTGGTCGACGACCCTTAAGGTGCACCTGGCAGCCATCTCTACTTAATGGGTGCAAGCCTGGTCAGCAGTCGATGGCACAGGAAAAGGTGGTCTGGCACTTTTTCAAGGGCCTTGACCACATTTACCCTCTGTTGCGTGAACCACCACCACCACCACCATGGGACTTGTTGCTGGTTTTGACGAAACTCAAGTGCAAGCCCATTCGAACTGATGCACAGGTGTGAGATGTCTCTCAAGTCGTGGAAGATCACCTTCCTGCTGGCTATTATGTCAGCCAGAAGGATCAGTGAGCGCCAGATGCTTTCGGTGGAGTCTCCTTACATGGTCTTCCACGGGGACAGGGTTGTCCTGTGCCACATCCCTAAGTTCCTCCCGAAGGTTTTGTTAGATTTTCATCTTAACCAGGTGATTAATCTCCTAGTGTACTTCACCAGTCACACCTTGGAGGCTGAACACAGGCTTCATACTCTGGACCTGAGGTGAGCACTCGCTTACTATAAGGAGTGTATGGCTAGAGTTCGGGGAGAGGTTTGCCAGCTGTTTGTCACCTACTCTGAAGCCACACCTTGCAGACCTGCAGCCAAGTATACAATTGGCAGGTGGATAGTATCCTGCATTGATCTCTGCTATAGGTTGTTGGGTAGGGAGCCTCCAGGAGGGCTAAGGGCTCATTCCACCCGCCATAGTGCTGCCTCGGTGGCTGCTTCCAGGGATGTCCCTATCTAGAAAATCTGCTGGGCTGCTACCTGGAGGTCAGCACATGCCTTGCTCTCTGAACACTGTGTTCTCTCTTTTTCTGGACCTCCATCAACTGTCCTACTCCTCTCTCCTCTCTCCTTCTCACTCTCTTTTATCTAATTTCGTATGTACCAATTTCCATGTCCTTGAATGTTGCTACCTCTTCTTACTACAGTGCAGTTGGTAGGTTCTATTATCAGGTTGTACATTTGGTACGTTGTTTTTTTTTTGTGTGTGTACCTTTTTTATATGCATCATATATTTTATCCTTGGAATTTGACTGGTTATATATAATTTGCCTTGTCTGTATATTTAACTGTTACCTGTCCTCAGGACCTCCTTGTGAATGAGCTTGCTCAGTGGAGTTATTCCTGCAGTAAACTTCAACTTCATTTCCTATTACCACATTGACTAGAGTCATGCTGGGATGCTGGTTTTGTGGCCTCAGTTCTCCAGTCTCTGTTCCCTAAGTAAGGGGTGCGTGCCTTGCTTCCCTCCTCCCAGAAAACTGCTAGGAGTCTGCCAGATAGTGTGGATAGAACATCATATCCATGTCCCTAGAAAAACGGGTTTCTCACCTGTAACGATAGTTCTAGGAGTGGTATATGATATTCATCCACACAGACTCACCAGACCTCCCTTGGCTTTGGCGCACACACTCTGCTTCCAGCAGGCAAGATCAGGCATTGGGGGGCGGAACCGAGGGGGTTACTACCCGGGTGGGTGGGAGGAGCCAGATTGAAGACTTCCGGCAACCCTTAAAGGGAAAAGACACTACCAGATAGTGTGGATGAACATCATATACCACTCCTAGAACTACTGTTACAGGTGAGTAACATCAACCAACCTCGAGAAACTCTTTAAGCTCTGGGTGCAGCATGAAGATCCCTAGCAATGATGACCACAACACCTGTGTCTTGGCGCCGACCACGATGTGAAGGCCTGCGAGGGCTGCAGCAGATTCATCCAGGCTACCCAGTGGCACCATCAGAAGGCCCTTTAATGCTTCTTCCTGGAACAGCAGTTGCCCACATGAAGATGGAGCTCCAGTGAAGAAACTCCTCCAGCTCGCCAGCCTCATCCACAGGCTCCCACTCTTCTGAAGCCCGGGACAAATCTGCTGGCAAACACAAGCACTGGGATAAAGGCAGGCCTAGAGACCAGCCATCTTTGGTGTGTTCTTCTCGGTCACCGCTTCGAGCACTGGCCGTTGCTGGGTTGTCAGCTGCCTCGGCGGTGACCCTGCTGCCGCTCATGCCCTCTCCTCTACTGGGTCAGCCTTTTTTTCCTCCCCTCCCCTTACTTGCCCCCTGGCCTGCCTCTCCTTCCGGCTGCATGACTCTCCCGACCTCCTCGCCCTGACCCCCTTCCTACTCGCCTCAGATCACAGCCGACCCAGGGGTGGCACGGCGTAACCCTTCGCCAGATGGGTCCCTCTCCTCCGAGGGGGAAGGCGCCAGGAGGGGGATACCAGCGTGCTCTTTAATCAGTCTCCGGGCGCTGTTGAGGAGGATTCTGGGGCGTTGGGGCATCTGAGACGGCAGGAGGGCAGCCATCATCCGCAGACCAGGAGGCAGCTTCGCTTTTCCCTCGGGTGTGGTGTACACGGACGCCCAGGCAGAAGCCGACGCTCACCACGCCTTTGTACAGTGGGGGCTCGATTGAATTGTTGCTCTCCAGCCTCCGCCAGGGGCAGCAGACAGTGAGCCACGTCCCCTCCCTTCCCCTGGAGAAGGTGAGCAGTCGCGGGACACTCAAGCCTTGGGCCCCAGCCCCCACCGTCAATACCACAAGGTGCTTTCCTGATGCCGACTACCAGCGATATCCAGACCATGCTGTCCTCTTTTTGGGAGTTTATGCACCACGTCGCTGCTCCATCAGGCCCATTGACTCCTGGGCCTGTTAGACCTGCAACAATGCCATCTTCCATGGCAATGCAGCCTTCACTCTTTTGGTCACCGCTGTCTTCTGTGCCCTCCTCCGAGTCGGGCGATGAAGATGAGTATAACCCTGACCTCTTCCCTCATGAGGAGGACGGTGCTAGGAGTCCTTAATCTAGATCCGTGGTTTCTTCAGGGGAAGAGGACTCCACTAAATATACCCCGAGGTCCCCCCTTCCCCGATGACCTTTCCTTCATCCTGGTGATGAGGCAGCTGCAAGCAGCCATGGGCTTTGAAGCTGGGGAACAGGATGTTGTCACAAGCCCACTCCTGTGGGGCTGGAATTCCCTGGGCTACAGTGAATTCCATTGTGATCAGGGTCAGGGATACCCCTCCTCTGTCCTTTTAGCATGCTTGCTGTTTCACAATTGAACGTACACCAAAAGATCCCAGAGCGCCCTCTCTCCATGTGAGGGGGTGCAGATACAGTCTGTGGTCTGTGTTCCTGAGAAAGAACCCTCTCGGCCACAGCATAACGAATCAGAAAGCCACAGGGGTGTGTATAGGCCTTCAGGGGACGCCCTATGACACCCTGTATGTGTCTTTCCCCAGAAATATATAGACTGGTTCAAACCCTCTCAGACCCCTCCATGAGACCTGTCGTATTCCCCCTCCTTTTGTCCACAGAGTCCCTTTTGGTACTTTACTTCGGTAGTGTTTGGCCCTTAAAGCAGTCACACAGGCATAGTATAGTTTAAAGAACCTTTTCCCAAAACAACACACACAAAAGACACTGGCAGAATTATGTTAAAATAAGCCAAAGGCTTTACTGATTAATTAATAAATGCAGTAAATAACTTAGACAAATAATATTAGACATTGGTTACAGGATATGGAAAATAAAATAGAAGTTTACAAAAAAACACTAAACTTTGAACATTTCTAGTTTGAAAGTTCTACCACAAGTCCTCAGTTACTGAATTTGAAGTGCAAAGTGTTCTTTTTTTGTATTATTTATTAGTTTTGCAAGGCAAAACTTACAAAACAATAATCAAATTAAAAAATATCTTACCAGGTGAAATGCCTTTGAGTAAACTCATTTACAAGATGGACCTGGAATATTTGCACAGGAGGACAGCGACACACTATCCATGCACTTTTATACAGATCAGTATTGTGTAAGACACCTCCCTTGGCATTACAACATAGGGGGAGAGAGATCCAAAAAAATTAGAAACATTATTTACCAAAGCATGCAGCTAAGGAAGACTAAATGGGAATCCCACAGCCAAGAACGAGCACCAACAATGAGTAATTACCATAATATCATTATTATGGAGAAAGCGATTCCCCGAACTGGCCCACACAGATAAGTATTTAAAACTGATAAGCTTCCGTCCTCCCACATATTACATATAACCTTCAAGGAAAGGCCCCCCCAAACAGCAGAGCAGTTTGAATCAACAACTGTAGCACCATAGGCAAAGAATAAAGTAATGTCCATGCCACATAAGCAGCAGTCCGGACTCGGGGCGAAACCCTTACTGTCCATGAGACGAGGCACAGAAAATCCTTGGGCTCCAGTGGAGCAAACAAGTAGGTGGCCTGGGCTGGGTAGCATAACTCAAAGGGTGCAAAGACACTAAAAAAAGGCTGTATTCTGGCAAGAGTCTTAGGTATATATAGAAAATTGCAATATAAAACAAGTTCTGGCAAGAGCCACTACGACTGTGAATGCATTAACTAGATAAGGGTGTTTCATGGGCTTAAACATAAACATTTATTTAAAAAATATCAGATTTACAAACCTTTGAGTCAGAGACTCATTTACAAAGGCACCTCGTTGAAACTAATACAAAGACAGCACAATTAACAAGTCCAAAAACAATGGCTCGGAGAGCAGACAGTTATAACAATCATTCACAGGAGATACATGGGTAGCACTAGATAAACAGATTACATAGTTTAGGCACACAGGCACTCACTGCATCAAGAAGACCAAAGCAGTTAAAACAATATACAATAGCTAAAGCAAATAGACATCAGGAGTCAAAGAGAAGCCCAGAGTGTTCACATGAAGGCTGTTGCATACACTAACTGAATCAAAGTATAGTACATCGAGAAAGGGCATATTTAAGCAATAATGCACGGCAGGGTGTGTGTTATCATGTAGTAACGTCACTCCTGGGGTGGGTTGAAGCACGAGGAGGAGCCAAATATTTATTTATTTACATGGATTTATTTGATCCACTGGATCAGCAATATTTGCACAAGCTGTGCCCAGTGCAGATTTTACAGCACTGGTCCTGGTCTGGTGATCTGGGTTTTACCCATACCACACTGCATATGGCTTAGTGATATACTGTACAGATGGCTGCAGGGTCTAACCCATTGAAGAGTGAAGTTTCAGAAAACCATTATGCTACAACTATCAAGACTCACTCCTTCCCTCACCCCCCAGTCACAATTAATCCTTTACCAAAGTCATGCTTAAGTACTGGTGCCTCTACATCAATGCGACTAAACTTTTAATGCCAACATGCTTCTTCTGCTGCTGTGAGTTAAACTGTTTATTTAAAAACATTTTGTTGAGAAATTTATGTTTTAGTATATCCATGGTCAGGAAAAATTAATTTGTAAAAGAAACCAAAATCCCCATTTATCGGTTCATTGAATCACAATGCAGCATGTTATGAATTTTTCAGATTCTATGTGTAACCTACAGTAAGTAAAACAGAAATTAGACACAAATGCCTACCTGTTTGCAAGTGAAGCAAATGTGGTTATTATCATTCAGTTGTAAACACCTATAGTCACAGCCAGGCTTCACATTGCTAGACTCTGGGTAAGTATGACAAGTTTCCTGAATACTGGTACTTTATCCAGCTGTGTTCTGCTTGTTGTGTGTGTGTGTGTGTGTGTGTGTGTGTGTTTAAACATGTAACTTTCTATAGTATATTGTATAGCACTGTGAATCCTGGCTGCAGTGTTTTTTCTCTGCTGTGGCTAAGCAAGACACTGGCCTGCTATAGGGGCTATTAGACATCAAACCAAAGGGTATGCTGTGAAGACTAACTTGGAGAAGATGCAGTAAAACAAACTTGAATGACAACCCCCAGGTGTTATAAAACACCCAGGGAAAATTAAAAAAAAAACTACTCTACCAGCCTAGGCAGAAACAAAACAGTGGATTGAAGTGAGAACTCAAAACTGGTAGTAATACATATATTCCTGATTTTAACATGCAGTTTTCCTTTAAGAAGATTCAGTAGAATATAAACAGTAGGCCAGAACTGCCTGCCTGAGAATGAAGTTGGTATATTATTTGGAAAAAGGGAAGGCTAGGTCTTTTGCTATGTAATGTCCTGTAAAGTAACACACTGACTGCACTTAGGATGGTGGTGTCAAATGCTGTGAGGTGCCATGGGGAACTTGTTATGCAGAAAGTTCCAGTAAGTGTTTAACCCATTCTACTTCTAATAGCTTTCTATGGTGTCTATACAATCCATTTGTGCAAGTCAACTCCACTTCTCAAACTTAAAAAGAAAAATACACTTCATCACAGACTGTGTTTACCAAGTACTGTGCCCATGATTAAAATAATTTGAACCCCATCCCCCCAAAAATGTGCCCTCACATGAACATGCATGATCAATCTGTAAAGACAATTAAAAAAATGTATTTCTGAATGCATTAGTAACACCAAATGCTTTCAAGATTTTAAAACTACTAAAAAGGCAAACTATATATTTAGATAGAATATGGTAAACAAATACTGTTAATCCCAAAGGCTGAACTTTGGTTTTAGTATATAAATGTTTAAGAAATACCTGAAAGCTGTCTATTTTCCTTAGTTTTTAGACACTTTCTTAGTCTTTCGTTTTGAGACACCAGGTGACTCTGATAATCATTTGTTCCAAGGGTTTTTAAGTCCGTTTGAAGGCATTTTAAGTATCTTCTGTCAGACTTGTTCTGTTCTGTTCCTTGGTCCACATCCCAAGCATGTGAGTCTTCTTTCAGGATGATAGATCCACCTCATGCCCCTCCCACAGGAATAACAAAAAAAGGTGGGATGGACCTTTTGGAGCTTCTTGGGTGGAGGTGGGGTGGACCTTACTTCCCCCCAAAAAACAATGCTGCCTCCCACTACTCAGGTTCCACTTCTTGTACCACCCATTTAAGAAAGAAAATAGTACCTCGCAGCCATTGACTAACATGAAAGCGTAATTGTTTGAGGGCGGAAAACATTTCTTGGAGGAGGGTAAGGCGGCGGAGGAGACTATTTACACCTTCAGTCAGTTCCATGGACAGAAAACATGACATCACTCCTTTTGTACTTGCAGTACTCCTGTAGGCTTCACCCACAGTCATAAAAATAGGGACTCCTACATCAACCTGCCAAATGATCCATATCCCAGAACTCAACCCACCCACCCACCTTACAGTTTCAAGGACAGTCCCCATAGCACCATATTCAAGGTCACCACACACCTTTAGCTGCACTCTGTTCCTGGGGAGCCCCACTATAAAACAATTTTTAATACAAATTAAATTACAAAAGCCAGGCGTTCTGGGAAAATGCTGCTTCCAGCCAGCTGCTGAGCAGCGCCTCTACAAAGTGTTCTTAAAAGTGGTAGCTGTAGTCTTGGCTCTTGTGGTCCAGGAGAACGTTTTGAAAAATAAATTGTCTCTGTTCTCTAAGAAGACAGGGTCCCGAATGCTGTCTTTCAAACAGGCAAAAGGTCAAAAGCAGAAGGGCAAAAGGCCCTGATAACCTTTTGTACCCTTGTTTTAAGGTTTCCAAAAGGGCAGGTCCAGTGGATACCGATTGCCATGTGGTTGGTTAGCATTCTGTCTCCATGGCTATGCAGCCGATCAGCTTTTAATATTTTATTACAAAAAAAACAAATGTTCATTTCTGTATGTAACACAGGGCTTAGAGGCAAACCACATTTTTAGCCTGAATACCAGGAGCAGAGTCAGCCTCCCCCCCCCCACCCCATGGCAGCAATAAAGCTAAACTGAGCACAGTAGTTTCCCCAAGTACTAGTCCATTTAGCTGTAATTACCGCATTTCATAGTTTTGTAGCAACCCTTGTTCACTAGCTGCCCTCAAATAATAGCCCCTTTCAAAAAAAGTTTGTCATTAAAGTTGCCCACATTTATTAGTGGTACTTCAACTCCCTGTTTATTAGTCATACTTAATCTCACTCACTCACTAACGAGCACTCTCAAGTCTCTCACCCCCCACACACACACACACACACACAGTGTGAGTCAGAGGCAGCTTGTGATTTAAATCATAACTTTTACTAGTTTAGTTAAAAGTCAGGACAGATATAGAAACATAAAGTCAAATAAAAAAAAAAAATCATTCCTGGTGGAGCAATAGAATACGAAACTTCTAATCTAGTTCATATTCACTGTCTGGCTCTGCATCATCAGACCCACAGTCACTTTCTGTTACAAACTGGTCAGATTTTGTATCAGTACCGTCAACAAACTCCACTAGTCTACTCCACAGCTCCTCGACATGATCTCTTGCAACTTCATCTGCTTTAAAGCAGTTTATTTTCTCAGGATCTGTTGAGGTCATGCCGCAAACTTCAAAGGACTTCACCACCACCTCCTTGGATACTGCATCCCAGGACTGTTTCACCCACTCAGCGATTAGAGGATGTGAAGGTGCATGAGGGTTACCTGCCTTTGTTAGCTCCCTTTCCCCATTTGCCAGCCACTCATAATACGGCTCTCGATATCTAGATTTAAAGGGAGCATTCCACGATAGTCGTCGGGTTGGAGCAACTTGGTACACCCCTCTGGAATTGCAGCCATGAGTGTATTTTTTTTTTTCTAAAAATGTTTTTATCTCTTGGCAGATGTGATAACGGAAAGTGTCCCAAACGAGCAACATTTTGCCAAAATATATTCCACCCCACACTGTTTGCAACCACATGATGGTTCATCCATCTGTTGATAGACATTGCCACAGCAAGCTACCCCTGTAACCCCTGCAGTGTCCTTTGGGATCCTCTTCACCTTTAACACAAGCAGAGGGGGCAGATCATATCTGTGTCAGTCTTCACCATTCATCACTATTGGGTTATAGCCCTGGAGCTAGGACCCCGCGGGAGACTTTTGGGAAGAGTCAGGCAGGGGCTGGCGCCGCCCTCGAGACCGACGTTCTGCGTGGCACTCGAGGGTTGTCAGTTATCCGACATCGACTCCGCCCCAACTCCAGTTCTTTCTCTGCCGCCGTCTATTGTGAACCCTGCTCATGCTGGCTCTGATTTTGCGGCCTAGTCCGTCGGTTAATGAGTTGCTCGGTTCTGCTTCGCCTTTGCTCGACGTCGCTTGATACCGGTAAGACATTTCCTTATTTTTTAGTGGCATCGAGTACTGTTTTTAGTTATTTTTTTGTCCGATCATGTCTTGTCCTGGCAAAAGTCGTCGCAGTGGGCGGACCCCAATGTTTCGGGTGCCCCTGTGGCCGCTTTATTCATGGCTATTTATCAGCACGATCGTTGCCTCTACTGCCTCAGCCCTAGTCACGATATGGACAGTTACGACATCTGCTTTTCCATGGACCGCCATGTCCTCGAAATTCACGCATGGAAAGTCGGACGTGCTCCCCTGACTTTTGGAGGACGAGTTCGTCCGTGCAAGGCCAAGGTAAGGACTCTCGGCCCTTCCTCCAGGTCCCCTCCCGGTCCTATACGGCTGAGGAGGAGGGAACCTCTGCCTCTTACAGCCTTGCCACGGCGGGAGTTTCTTCCACGTTATGCAGGAGGCCCAGGCTGACCCTCTTGGGGGTCAGTCGGGAGGCACCGTTTTGGCAGTCGCTACTCCGGTAACAAAGGTTCCCTCTGTGTCATGCTCTGGGTCCCTCGGGACCGGATTGGCACTGTCTTCGGCGCTCTCCGCCGGTGTCGCTCTTGGTCCAGCCACCGTTCGTGGCGCAGTGAGCTTGGAGAGCGATGCCACGGTCGGCGTCGGGCCCTCCCTCGGTGCCGCTGTTGCCCCTGAATCTGCTTGCGGCATCGGAGCTCCTGGCAGCATTGGGGAGGGTGCTGGGGGGGGGTTCTGAGCCTGATTCTGTGCCCAGCATTGCTTGCGGTGCTGGGGTGGAGTCCGACGCCGTTTCTGTTCCCTGTGCCGCCTCCAGCACCGGGGATGATATCGGCATTGCGTTCGGTGTCGATCCTGTCTCCGGCACCATGGCTGGCACTGGAGCGGTGCGCGTCGTCGTGCTCGGTGCCGTGCCAGACTCCTGTGTCGCTCATGACACCGGGGCCACTGTCGGTGTTGAGTACGGTGCCGTACCAGATCCGGGTCTCTGCGGCGCCGGGGAGAGGTCTGGGGTCGCGCCCAGTGCTGCGCCTGACTCTGACGCTGTTTGCGGCGTCAAGGAGGATGTTGGTGTCGGGCTGGGGCCTCTACTCTCATCTGCTGCTTCTGGGGACTTTGAATCCCAGGGTGCCTGACCTCGGGGTGCAGGAACTGGAGGGTCCCGTGGGGGTGGGCTGGCACCGGGCCTCGGTTTCTTCTTCTTCAGAGGAGGAGGATTCTGGGTCGGACCCGGACTGGCTCCTGGGTTCTTCTAGATCTTCGGATCTTTCCATCTCTAGCACCTCAGCCCCCACTGTCCTCCCTTCTGGGGCTCAGCCTCCTCAGGTGGACTTCAGGGTCAGAGGGTCTGACCAGTCAGCAGGAGCCCCTGTGGCCACTGCTGTGCAGCCTGGGGCCACCAGGGAGGCTGCTTCCTCAATTGGGGTACTCCCCTCCTTGGTGTGTTTGGACAGCCCAAGTTTGGGGCAGCCTGGGGCGCACCAGGAGGGGGAGGGCACGGTTCCCTGGGTGGACTCCTTGGAGCCCACTTCAGCTGGCCAGTTGCCTGGGTTAGTGGTTACAAGGACGAGATCTTTCTCCGACTTGGAAGAGTTAAGAGATAGGGGTGTGGCGTGTCGAGCCCCTTCTGTGGCCCAGCCTGGCTCTGGCAGGAGCCGTAGCGCTGGCCCCTGTCTTTCCTTTTTGGAGTCTGCCAGAAGGACCACTTCTTCGGAGGTCAGGGGCCGTCCTTCTGGACTCACACGGTCCGGTCACCTCATGGTGGGATTTCTTCCGCAGGGCACAGCTCCGTCCATTCCGATCCGGTTGAATGGCTGTTAGCTGCGGCAGCCTTGGTCTCCCTTCTGTCTGGTAGGGGATCCTGTTGGCCCCCTCACCTTGATAGAGACCGCTCTCCTGCTTCCAGGACTCTGTCCGTCAAGCCTCTGTCTCCGTCCCTGGTAGTCCCAGGTATCCTAGGCCTTCTCGGACCTCTTACCTGGGAACAGTTCAGGGGTTCTGCTGCTCATTTCCCCTCTTACTTCCATGCCCTGGACCAGCAGGTGTTTCACCATGCCCCTGTGCAGCAGGCCCCTGAACCTGGCAGCTCGTCCTCTTCCTCTTTCGAGGAAGAAGAATCCTCAGTCCACCTTTCCCCACGTCTGATTTGTCTTCTTATCAACACTTCTGGTGAGGATGTTGGACGAGCTTCATTTGACCCCGGTTCCCTTAAGCAATCCCGAACATGTGACCATGCCTTTTTAGGAGAGTTCAGCGTGGCCCACTTGGTGGCTTCCGCCTGGCCTCTTCCTTTTCAGGAAGTGTCACATCGGCTCTGGCTTCGTCCTTTCTCCACAGTACTAACCCCTAGGGACTTATGCCAGTGGTATTGTGCTCCCTCGGAGTCTCCAGGTGCTCTGCCTCACCCAGTCTCGGGTTTGACCTCCCTAGATACTCCTTCTGGGTCTCGCACCCTATACCGTGACCGCCCTCCAGATCCAGACTCTGTGGATTTCGATTTCTGGGGGAGACGAGTGTTCTACTCGGCATGGCTCTCTCTGCCTGTTGCAGCACATCAGGCCCACTCTGCAGCCTATGATAGGTTCTTGTGGTCTAGGATAGGACAACCCCTAGCCTCGATGCCTGATTCAGAGCAAACCAGGCAAGCCATCGCCCTCTTTGCACAGGGCCTGGAGCTCGCAGGGCACCAAGCAAGGGCATCTTGTGATGCCAGGGAGGTAGCTTCCAGAGTGGTAGGGACAGTGATCTGTCTTCGGCGGACGGCATGGCTTCGCCTATCCCGGTTGTCACCCTTGGCCCGGCGTAGAGTGATTTACTCTGCCTACCGGAGAACCCATCTCTTATCCCGTAGGGTGAGACGGTGACTTCCGGGGCACCTTCCTTCCCCCACTGTGGGAATCTCCGTTTCACCCGGATCAGTCTCAGGCCTCACCAGGCCTGTAAGGGTTCTTCCTTCCAGTGCCTCACCCACTGGAAGCTAAGGGACTTAGTCCCTTAGGGTTTCAGAGTACCCCCCCTTTTGTTCGGGGGGTGGGGCTTGGTACTCACCCAATAGTTATGAATGATGAAGATTGACACAGATAAAATATGAAAATCATGTACCTACCATAATTATTGATCTTTCTGTGTATCTTCACCATTCATCACTAAAACTCACCCTCCTTCCCCCGGGGCCTCAGTCTCTGGACTCCTTCCCTCTCCCCGTGTGTCTTCCCCTCCTCCTCCTCTCCTGATATGTAGACAGGAGGAGGTTGTGAGGACACACGAGGGTAATCCTCTGTATTTCTGATTTTGGAAAGAACCCTTCATATTTTCCTCCAAAGGGGTTGTGGAGTATGAAGAGGGCATGTCCCCGCCCCTTGTATTTTTATGAGATTTTCTTTAGTGACCTCAATTTGGGGCACCCTCTAAATTTTTTCTTCGGGAACCTCTAGTTGGTTTAAAAAAAAAAAAAAAACTTTTAAATTGATGGGAAGGGGAGAGGAGTTGGGACACAGCCTCAGCCTCTGTTTCTCCATGTGGTCTTCCAATCCTCGCTGCAGGTTTTTTTCTGGCAGCCGGTTTCTTTTCCAGGCCTAGACCTTATACCTAAAAACGGAGACACTATAACACAGTGGTTTTGGACTCTGAACTGCAAATCTGGTGAAATCCAGCAGTTCAGACCTGGGTTTGGGTCCCATGTTTTTCTCTTGGGCTGTGTTGCCCTGAGCAGCTCTCTTAACTCCCTGTGCTCCAGGTCATGCCTGTAAAAATAACTAAGACGTGGTGCATTCTGAGGTTGTGTTACTCATCCTTCCGCCTTTTCTCCCTCTCTTCTTTTCCCTTGCTTCTCTTATTCTTCTCCTTCCAGAGATTGTGGCCCCTCTTCTTCTCCCCAATTTCCTTTCTAAAGTTTCCTCCTCTGTCGCCTCAGTTGTTTATTTCTCCTTTTAGTTCATTTTCCTTTTCCTTTTGTCTATCCCTTAGGCTCTCTTGCCTCATCCCATCCTCCCTCCCTTTCTTACTCTCTCCAGCGTTGCAGAACTGGAGTTGGGGCGGAGTCGATGTCGGATAACTGCCAACCCTCGAGCGCCACATAGAACGTCGGTCTAGGCGGCGCCAGCCTCTGCTGACCCCGCCCACAGAAAAAAAAAAATCTCCTGCGGGTCCTAGTCACGCCTGTAACCCAATAGTGATGAATGGTGAAGATACACAGAAAGATCAATAATTACGGTAGGTACGTAATTTTCATTTTTCTTCCGTCCACCATTGCTGCTAAGGACACAGTGAGCCTTTGCTTCTCATGACCTGTGGTGAGCTGTGGGACGGATTTTGCACCAGTCCGGTCGATGGTTCTATTACCGGGCATCTCAGCCCAAACAGCTGTTTCGTCTATATTGCCTATACTGGACAGAGGTAAGTTGTACTGCTGTATTTGTTTGGCACAGAAGGAAATAAAGTTGATCACTTTAGGGACATAGTCTTTTGGCAATTTTTGACTGACTGTAGTCTTTTGTCTTATCGTGAACCCCCATCTGGATAGAAAATGATCGACCCAGCCTTTGCTTGTCTGAAATTCCGGGTTTGTAATTAGTGCTGAAGCTTTCAGGGCAATCTTCTTTCTCATCACACGAAGATGTCCTTCCCTCTTTTGTGCTATGCAAGTAGCAAGGTTCGACTTCTCAACGGGGAATGCTGCACGCCAGCCAGCTCCATCCAGCTGCTTGCGTTTTCTGTTGTTCCCGGTACACCCCTCCTCACGGAGCCTTTTTTCTAATTGACCAGTACTCTTGTGCCATTCCAGAGCCTGTTTTTCATCAACACTGAAGGTCAGTGCCACAGGTCTGTTCCTCTCAGTTTTAGCACACTTTGCAGCATGTAGCTTAAATTCTAAGTCGTCGGACTTTCGTTTGGGAATACTGGCGGTGCGTCTCATCGGTGAGTTTCAGCCAGAATAGCAATCTGCTGACTACCAGAATGGCTGATTGCATTTATAGCCGCCCCCGTTTAGACACTGCCGCCGAATTAAAGCTGCGGGTACAAAGTAAATTTTCTAATTAAAGCCGCAGCTACAAAACAGTGAAATACAGTATATTACCTCAGAGAAGTCCTCTCAAGACAGAAGGTCCCCAGACATTCTGGCTCCTCTAGATGCTGTGGGCTATTCAGACACAAATAAATGTGCCTGCGTCCAGCCCTGCTAAATTATTCTTTTGTCTCCTTTTAAATGATTTAATCAAAATCCAGTCCCTTGCTAAGCAACTAACAGTTTCTCTACCTAGTAACAAGAAATTACATCATTTTTGGGCCCATGGCTTTCTTTGTACTCATGATCTTTTGCAAGTTACACTTGGCCACCATGGGGGTGTCTGATGCATTTCTTACATAAAATAACATGGGGTATGATTAGAGCAATAAGTTATGGCCTTATCTCACCACAGATGTTGCTATGAGAAATCTCACAGAATATCTGGAATTGCCAGATTCTCCCCATTGATCTTTCCTCCTCTGCTGGCTGTTTTTGAGGATGCCACCATGGCTGCCTGGTACAGACCAGATATGATCCCTGCAGTTCCCAGAAAGGCAGACAAGTTGTTCCAGGTTCCCTCTGGGAAGCTTTTTCTTCAGGGCAACCACAGGCAGATTCAATGGTGATCAGTGCAGCCCATGATATGTCCAAGGGCTGAGCACCTCAAACCTTGAATAAGGTCAGAAAGCTGGACCTTATGGGCAAGAGAGCCTAGGCTTCTTGTGCTGGCCCTCAGACTTACTGATTATATCGCCCATATGGTCAAATTCCAGAACAGTCTGGAAGAAGGCCAGAGGTGCAGCTCAGGCTCTTCGAGAGGTTCTGCAGTGGCACAAGCTGCATAAAGCTCTACAGTCTGATGCAGATGTGGGTAAGCACTTTTTGAGATCAGCTTATGATGTCACAGATGCCTTTGCGAGGGTAGCTGCAGTGGGAGTCTGCTTACGGTGGCATTGTTGGCTCGGAGTGTGTGGTTTTGCTACTGACTTAAAACAGTCAATCTGAATGTCCCCTTCAGAGGCTACAAACGTTTTGGGGTAGATGTCCAGGACGTCTTTTCTGACCTACAGGCTTCTGGGAGGACCCTGCAGTCAGTCCATTTGTTGTACTGTACTCAGCCAAAGAGTGGATAGAAGATGCCTTTTCATAGGGTCTCCCGCAGGCCAAAGCCAGGAACCCGGCAAGCAAAGAGCAGGAACAGCCCTGCCTGCTTCCACCTACACCACCGGGAAGGTCCCCAAGTGCTGAGGAGCAGCCCCAGCCATTGGTTCTACCTCAGCCTGACTCCTTGCCAGACCTCCACCCTCCAGTACTACAGGAGTTAATGGTAGGGAGTCGCTTCTCCCTGCACCTGGACTGGTGGAGGGAGATCACAACTGATGCGTGGGTCCTACAACTCATAAAGCAAAACCATACTTTAGAACTGCTGGAGTAGCCTCCAGATGTACCCCCAGTTCCTTCCAGTTACCCTCTAGGCCACATTCCAGTACTGCAGCAGAAAAGGGCCATAGAGCCAGATCTTATCTGTGTCAATCTTCACCATTCATCACAGATGGGTACTGGCCGGAGGTCAGGACCACGCGGGACCTCTTTTTTTTTTTTTAAAAAGGGCAGGCGGACATACTACGTGGCGCTCGAGGATTAGCAGTTAAGCTGTGTCGACTCCGCCTGACTACCAGTTCTTCGTCTCCCGTCGTCGAGGTCGCCTCGTGGGAAGCCTGAAGTTTGACAGTTTTTCTAGGCCTTATGCCTGCGATATTTCCGTCGCCGGTCCGCGGTCTGCTAGTTCTGGGTTCTGCCTCCACTCTACGTCGCCGGTAAGATCTTTCCTTTTTATTAATATTAAGCGACGTCGAGTCTTTTTTTGGTGGTGTTTTTCCGTAGGTCATGCCGCGGTGGGAGGGCAAGAAGTTCTCTAGGCGGGTGGCCCCTATCGTCGGTGCCGATGGGGCCGCAATTTCTCGTGACACGACCAGCATGATCGGTGTCTGTGATGTCTTGGCCCGTTTCCACGACATGGATTAGGCCGATGCCTGCTTCTCTATGGACTGCAGCGTCCTTGAACAGCGCGGCGTGAAAAGTTGGGACGAGTTCACGACTTTCTTTGGGACGGGTTCAGACTCGCCGGGCCAAGCCGCCTCCTTGGCCTTTCCTCCGGGTCCCTCCCGTTCTATACGACCGTGGAGGAGGAGCCTCGACCTCCGTAGCCTAGCCTTGGTGAGGCTCCTCCGCGGCGCAGGAGGCCCGTCCCGCTTCCCCAGGAGCGGGCGGGGCGCCGCCATGGCAATCACACCTTCGGGTTCAGGCCCCCGGTGTCGCTCCACGGTTCGCAAGGCCCGGTGGCGCCATCCTTGGCGCCGTCGGTCGGTGTCGTTGAGGTCTTGGCGCCGTTCCGCGGCGCCGAGGGGCGGGCGGCGCCGACTGCCTCGGGTGCGTGGGCCCTGTCGGTGCCACTTGCGGTGTCGACTTTGCTCGCGGCGCCATGACCTCGGATCTGGCGCCGCCGGCTGTGTCGCGCTCGGGGCCTCTCGGGCGCCGAGGTTGAGCACGGTGCCGCTGGGACCTCGGAGTCGCGGTCGGCTGCCCGCGGGCGCCGCCGCTGTAGGCACCGCGAGGGGGAGCAGGTCCGCTGGGCAGTCGACGCCGTTGTTCTCGGTGCGGCTTCGCGGCGCCGCGGCGGCCTGGCAGCATCGTCAGCGCGAGCCTGCGCTCGGGGCGCAGGCGCCCGCCGACTGTTGGTGCTGCTGGCGGCGCCGGGGGAGCCTGGCGGTGTCTGCGTCTCGGAGCCGCTGTTGGGGCTGCCACGGTGCCGTCTTTGTCCCGGTGCGCTCCCGGTGGCGATGGACTTGGCGCCCGCGGCTGGCTAAGCTCGGACCTTTGGTCTCGGCTGCCCTACCGCCTTCTGCCAGCTCCACCCCAGGGCCGTGGAGGGTGCGGGGGTGGCCTTGTCCACTGCCACGGTTTCTGGGCCCTTCGCAAAGGTCGCCTTTCCTCGCCCTCCTACTGTCTGGCTCAGGGCCTCGGATTCCACCTCTTCGGAGTCGGAGTCCGGCTCAGAGTCGGATGGGCAGTCACACTCTTTGGGGTTGACTGCACAGGAGGGTGAGCCGGTGGTCTCTTCGACAAGTCGGAGTCAGCCCCCTGCTGAGGAGCGTCGGGTTCCCCTCCAGATCGGGGTCAGTGGCACTGACCAGCAAGCTGTGGTGCATGCCACCATAGCCTTGCAGCCTGGTCTGGGAGGGTTCCTTGACCCTTCAGGAGACGTACCCCCTCCTGTGGTGTGTCTCGATTGCCCAACTTTGGGGCCCATCGGGAAGCCTACGGCTGGGGAGGGTGCTGCGCCCTGGATTTCCCCCTCAGGGACATCCCAGAGCTGCCAGCTACCTAGGCTGACCCTTCCGAGGACCAGGACCTTCTCGGACTCTGAGGGGTCGAGGGGTGTGGGGTCGGTGCGTCGGCCTTTCTCTGGGGTCCATCCGGGCCCTGGACGGAGCCGAAGTGCGGACTTCCGCCCTTCCCCTTCAGGTTCCTTGAGAGGGTCCTATTCTTTGGAGGCAGGGGACCATACTTCTGGACCTATACGGCCCCGGTTGCCTCACTGGGGTTTTTCTGGGCGCAGCCTAGGCAGTACCAACGTGGTTGTACAGCTGTCGGCTGCGGAGTCTTCCGGGACACCTTCCCAGGTGTCCATGGTCCGCTCCCTAGCCCTGGCAGAGGCCAGCCGATTCCTTCCCTCGGCTCTGCCCCTACCCCTCTGCCACATTCTCCAGCGCTCCCGGACATTCTTGGTCCTACCGGGCCTCTCACCTGGGAGCAGTTCAGAGCGGTGGCTTCTCGGTTCCCTGCTTACGTTAGGGCCTTGGACAGTCAGGTTTTCAACCCCCCCCACCGAGCAGCCACCCTTGAGCAGATGGTGACCTCCAGCTCCTCATCTCCCTCTTCTGGGGTGAGGAACCTTCTGTCCACATCTCTCCTGCTGCTGATCTCTCGGAGTATCAAGCGTTTCCTCGGAGGATGTTGGAGGACCTTCACCTTCCCTCTGTCTGCAAGCTTGAAATCCAGAGCATGCTGCGCCAGCCTTTCTAGGCGATTTGGCTGCCACCCTTGTGGTGCCCCGGCCTGCTCCTTTTCAGGAGGCGCCCATGCGCTTGGCAGAGGCCCTTCTCCGGAGTTCCTGCCCTAGGGACCTCAGCCAGAGGTATTATCAGACCGGAGTCTCCAGGTTCCATGCCTCATCCGCAGTCCGGATTGACGCACCTGGACACTCCTGACGGGCTGCGCGCCCTTCACCGTGACCGGCCCCCTGATCAAGACTCTTCAGATTTTGATTTCTGGGGGAGGCGGACTTTCTACTCGGCACGGTTGCTTCTCTCCATCTCCGCTCATCAGGCCCACTATGCAGCCTACAACAGGTTCTTGTGGTCAGCGCTGGGTCAGATCCTAGCTGCTTTGCCTGACTCGAGCAAACCAGGCAAGCCATCGCTCTGCACGTGGCCTGAGCTAGCAAGGCATTGAAGCAAGGGCGCCTTATGACGCTAACGAGGTAGCTACCAGAGTGGTAGGGACAGCGATCTGCACCAGAAGATCGGCATGGCTTCACCTTTCACGGTTGTCACCCCTTGGCCCGCGTGGGGTGATTTGCTCCGCTCACCAGGGAACCTATCTCTTCTCCTGTGGTAGAGGCGTTTGTTGGGCAACCTTCCTCTGGGGGACCCTGCCCACTCTCCCACTCTCGGCCTCCCAGGCCCAGAAGGTTCCCCTTAGTGTGTCACCCACTGAGGGCTAAGGGACACTGTCCCTTAGGGTACAATCAGTCATCCCCTTGGTGGGCTTGGTACTCTCATCTGTGATGAATAGTGAAGATTGATATGAGATGGATATAGAAATTACGTAGCTGTAATTGTGATCTTTCTGTGTATCTCACCATTCATCACAATCCCGCCCACCATCCCCTGGGGCCTCAGTCTCTAGGTCCCTCCTCTGTGCTTCTCCTCTCTTGAGTAGGGTAAGTAGGGACACACAGGGGTGTAATTTTTCCCCTTAAAAGGGTACAGCCCAAGTGGCATTCTTTATAGCATATCTCCACCCTAGCAGGGTGGGAGTTGTTGATGCCTCCTCCTGTCATCCAAATGTTTAAAAAAAAAAAAGAGAACCCTCTTTTTTTCACCAAATTTCTTTCAGAGAGAGTACTAATCCCTGTACCCTGTCCTTCTCCAGTATAGCCGACTCTGCTTTTGGTGTATTGCCATATATTCTGTGCCTTGAATACTGGCAAGTAAGCTTTGCTACTCCTTGCAGTTCCTATACAATCTGGTGAAGGACAAGGGTCCTGGATCCTTGTCTTCTCTCACTCTCTCCTGAGATTTCTCCCCCCCTCCCCTCCCTTCTTCTGCTTCCAGAGATTGGGGCCCCTACCTAATCCCCCTAGTTTCATCTTGTCTCTGCTGTCTTCTCAGTAGTTATTTCTCCTTTTGGTTCAGCTCTTCCTTCCTTTTTCTGTCCCTTGTACTCTCTTGTCCCACCCTCCATCCCTTCCTCTTACCTCTCCGGCGACTCAGAACTGGTAGTCAGGCAGAGTCGACACAGCTTAACGGCTAATCCTCGAGCGCCATGTAGTACGTCGGCCTCGAGGGCGGCGCTGATGCTGCATTGGCTCCGCCTGCCCTTTTTAAAAAAAAAAAAAAAAAGCCTCCCGGTCCTGACCTCCGGCCAGTACCCATCTGACCCATCTGTGATGAATGGTGAAGATACACAGAAAGATCATAATTACGGTAAGTACGTAATTTCTGTTTCCTGCAGATCAGAGGAACAGAGGATTTTATTCCCACTTCTTTCTGGTTCCCAAATCCACAGGGGATTTGCAGCCCATCCTGGACCTGAGAAACCTGAATTTCTACATTCAGTACAAAAAGTTCAGGATGGTCACCCTACAAGGTCTGCTGCCACTTTTGCACAAGGGACACTGGATATGCTCCCTGGGCATGCAGGATGTTTACCTGCACATAAAGATTTGTCTCTCTCTGTCTCTCCCCCCGACAGGAGGTATCTCAGATTCCTGATCTTACTTCGAGAAACAGCTCTTGCAGCAGGTTACACCATTAGGACTGAAGCCGGGAGGCGCCAGGACCCCACGGAAATTTTCTAGCTAGCAGTATTCAGCGGGAACCACCTCCGTAGTCAGTCCCGCCCCCGTTGTCAGGCGTAGTACATATGGTAGCGGTCCCCCATAATCCTCAGTTCTCCTGCCGGAGACTCCCGGCCGCTGGATGACATCAGAAGAGGAGACCGAGGATCCGCCATCAAATGGCAAACAAAGAGGCTGTGAATGCCTTATCCTAGGAGAAGGATGTTGCGACTATAATCTACCTCCAGCGGGGATGGTGGAAGGGAAAGTACCTGCTGCAAGAGCTGTTCTCGAAGATCTACTGTTATGGTAAGTTCTTACGTAACTGTACTATCTTACTTGAAACAGCTCTTTTAACAATCCTCCGATAGGACTGAAATTTCTAGCTAGCAATATTCAGCGGGGACCGCCCCGGACGTCAGTCCTGCCCCCGACGTCAGGCATAGTATATAAGGGGGCGGTCCCCAAGAATCCCCAGTTCTTTTCCCACCGTCGACTGGCCAGCATCGGCCTCTCGGTCTCTACCTAGCGCACGACGACTTAGAACTTCAAGAGTTTCTACATAATTAATGTCCTTTCCAACTTCTTCATTTGAGGGACACCTTTCAAAGTGTGCCTGTGGAAAACAGATCCCTTTCAAGGATCCTCATTCTTCCTGCATGTGGTGCTTAGGCCCAGACCACGACTCCAAGGCCTGCACCTTTTGCCAAGGGTTCAATAGCCGCACCAGGAACCGCTGTCAGAAGGTACTTCAGGCTTACCTGTTACAGGAAAAACTTAGTAGGATGGACAGAGAACCTTCCTCCAGGGGCGATTCTTCCTCCAAGGTCCACAAACACCGGGACAAGCACCAGGAGAAGGCAAGGTCCAGATCCCCGAACCGGGCCTCAGATTCGCGGAGCTCAGGCTCCACCCGATCGGACCGCTCTCCCTCCAGGGCTAGGTCTCAGCCCCCTCTGGCTAAGGTCCGGACTTCCGGCGGTTCTTCGACTCTTCAGCCCATCAACACTTCCAGGCCCTTGGCTTCCTCTGCTCCCTCTTGGGCCTCCTCTAAGTCCTCTGATTGCCACAAGTCTTCCTCTTCCACCCGACATCGGGGCCCCGACTCCAAGTCGGTCTCCCAGCCCCCTAGGAGCCCGGATCCACCACCCAGGAAGATGAAGGACCTGACGTCCCTCAAGCGGACGACGGACCTGATGTCGGCCAAGCACCTGAAGTCGGCCAGGCATTCGCCGGAGCCGAGGACATCGGCCAAGCTCCAGACGCCGGCTAGGCGTTCACCGGGCCTGAAGTCATCAGCCAAGCAACCGATGTCGGCTTCACCGGCGCCGAAGACCGCCCCCAAGTCACCGGTGGATACCGGTCACAGGGACTCCACGGAGACACCCGAGGACCCGACGCCCGACCCCAGCAATAGACCATCGGCGTCAGGCCCGTCGGGCATGAATATACAAGAAGTAAAGGAGCTCTTTACTTTCTGGTGGGACACCATCCATAAAGACGTGATCCCAGTAAAGCCTCCTCCTCCTACTCCTTCACCTCCTACGCCCCCTCCTCCACCACAGGGGCCAGCAGGACGACCACCAACCCCTAAGGAGCAGACTGCACCTCCCAGGGGCAGAGCCCAGGATCGGAATTTCCATCAGGGTCTCCCAGCCCCAAGCGGCCCAGACGTCAGTGGTATAGTCCGTTGGGGGAGGACTCCAGATCGGATACCTCGGATTACTCCAGATCTCCTTCTCCACTCAGCATTTCATCACCTGACCCCCCTAGGTCTCCTCAGGATGATCTCTCTTTCTCTGAGATCATGAGGCACATCCAGAACAACATGGGGTGGGATGCTGAAGACCTTGACCCCGAAAGGCAGCACCTTGCCCGTTATCTTCGGCAGAAAGACCCAAAGCCTGTGGTAGTGCCACCCTTGGTGGACACCTTTGCAGACGTCACCAAGGCTGCGTGGAAGTGTCCGCACTCCACTCCTGCGGTGCCGAAGAAAGCTGACCGCCTGTACAAGGGCCCGAGAGAAGACCAGTACTTGACGCAACAGTCTTTGGCAGACTCCCTGGTCATTACGTTCTCACATGACCGGTCCCAAAGACCGCAACACATGAGCACACAGCCACCGGACCAGGAATCTAAACAATTGGATGCCTTGTGGAGACGCATGTATGTGACTGCTACATGCTCCATCAGGTCCCTGAACTACCTAACCCACATGGTACAGTTTCAGAACACCCTATGGGAACAGGGCCAGGACATGGTCGATAAGCTTCCAGATGGGGATCAGAAGGCGGAGCTATTAAACTTCCGCACAGGGTCTGATGTGGGTACCCAAGTACTACGAGCTGCATACGATTCTGCGGACTCATCCACCAGAGCTGCAGCTTCAGGCATCTGTCTCTGGCGACACTCTTGGCTCCGTGTCTCCGGCTTCACCCCGGACGTACAGAAGAACATTCTTGATGTCCCCTACAGCGGTGAAATACTCTTTGGTGAACCCTTTGGAGAAGGTTATCACCAAACTCCAGGATGCTGGGAAGGCAGTCAGGTCTGTACAGGCCATGTACAGATCCAGGCCCAGTTCCTTTCGTAGAAACCAGAGCCGTTTTCGCAGCCGGCAGCAAAGGCAGCAGCCACGTTCCGGCCAGCAACAAAGGGGCACCTTTCAGCAGAAAGCCCAGGCTAAGTCATCCCCAGACAGAGCTCAACGCTACACGAAACCGGCCCAGCCTGTAGGGACCAGTGCTGCCACAGCATGACTCTTTCCTGGCCCCGGCCCCTCCTCTGGATCAACGGACACAAAAGGTCGGGGTCGCATCGCTCGCCAATTTTCAGGGTGGTAGTCGATTACCACAGACCGGTGGGTTCTCCAGTTGGTCAAGAAAGGTCACGTCATAGAATTTCTCGACCACCCGCCGGCATGACCTCCCCTGCTTTCCCGTTACTCGGGTCAGCATGCCCTCCTCATACAGCAGGAGGTGCTCGCGCTTCTGGCAAAAGAAGTGATAGAGCATGTTCCACGGAACCAGAGGGGTGCAGGGTATTATTCTCACTTCTTTCTGGTTCCCAAGAAAACTGGACATCCGTCCAATACTGGACCTCAGCGACCTCAACGAGTTGGTCCTCTACAAACGCTTCTGCATGGTGACCCTCCCAGGTTTGATTCCCATGCTCAAGCAGGGCACCTTTCTAGAGTCCTTGGACATGCAGGACACTTACCTGCATATTCCCATTGCTCAAGTGCACAGGAAGTTTCTGCGCTTCGAGTTCCAGGGCCACCATTATCATTTCCGAGCCCTCCCCTTCAGACTGTCATCGGTACCTCTGGTATTCACGAAGTGTATGGCAGTCATAGTGGCGGCTCTGAGGAGACAAGCGCACTACGTGTTCCCATACCTGGATGACTGGCTTCTCATGGCACCCTCTCAGGAGGCCTTGATGTCCGCCATCCATTATACTCAGTCTGTGTTCGAGACACTGAGCATCATGATCAATCACGAGAAGTCATGCCTGGTTCCGTCGCAGACTCTGCAGTTCGTAGGTGCAGTTCTGGACACCATCCAGGGGAAAGCTTTTCTTCCCCAGGACAGAGTGGAACATATCGGATCCCTCATCAGGGACATTTTGGCGAAGAAGACTGTTCCTGCCAAATTGGTCCTTTGCCTGCTCGGACACATGGCTGCGGCCATTGCAACAGTCCCGCTTGCTCGTCTCCACATGCAGGTCACCCAGTGGATGTTACACATCCAATGGGACCAAAAGCAAGACCATCTGCAGCTTCCAATCTGGATCACGAATACCGTAATCCGGGATTGGCAATGGTGACTAGATCTGAAGAATCTGTTGGCAGGGGTCCCCTGCATTGCGCCGCCTCTGATAGTGACACTCTCCACAGCTCGACAATGTCCGGTCTCAGGGCCTGTGGACAGCCCAAGAGACTCATCTCCCCATAAATACCCTGGAAATGAGAGCAGTTCTTTACGCCTGCAGGCCTTCCAGTCGGATATCCCACCGGGTACACTTCTGTTACAAACAGACAATTCCGCGGTGATGTATTACCTCAACAAACAAGGAGGCACCCATTCCTACCCACTTTGCAGGGAGGCCATAAGGGTGTGGGATTAGGTTTTGCAACACAGCGCAAACCTCATTGCTGTTCATGTCCCAGGAGTTGACAGCGTCATCGCAGACGGCCTGAGCCACCCTCAGGCCAGAGTCCACGAGTGAGAACTACTCCAGGAGGTAGTAGAGGATCTGTTCCACAGATGGGGTACACCAGAGTTAGACCTTTTTTTGCGTCCCAATCCAACTCAAAACTGCCCAATTTTTGCTCGCTAGATCCAGGGCCTGGTGTTTTCTGTCGAGACACGTTGTCCCTCTCCTGGGTGGGCAGATTCCTCTATGCCTTCCCCGCTTTCCGTTGATAAAGAACGTTTTTCTGAAGCTTCGCAGAGAGCATGCGACGCTGATACTCATCTCGCCATTCTGGCCCAGGCATATCTGGTTCCCTCTGCTACATCAGCTATCCCGGGAACCTCCAGTGCCTCTGCCAATCAGCTCTCACTTGTTGTCTCAGAAGGAGGGCTCCTTTGTCCATCCGGACCTTCGTTTGCTGAGCCTACACGCTTGGCTCCTAGAGGCATAGCCATTTTGCGACATGGGGTCTCGCGCAAGAGGTAGCTGATGTTCTGGTGGCCACGAGAAAACAGGCCACTCATGCTATTTATGCCATGAAATGGTGCCGTTTTTGCCAATGGGATCAAGCGTGGGGGTTTTCGCCTCTAGACTGTCCAGAGAAGTTGGTCTTGGCCTACCTCTTGTCTCTCTTTCAGACAGGCTTGGCCTACTCCTCGATCAAAGTACACCTCTGTGCCATATCAGCCTATCATTATCCTATAGGCCAATGCATCATATCTCAGTTGGACACGGTACGAGCCTTCCTGAGAGTTGTTCTCCACCTTTGACCTCTGATTAAGGATCCAGTTACGCCATGGGATCTACCCTTTGTCCTGGAGCAGCTCACGCTGTCACTCTTTGAACCAGCCGCGGATTGCGAGCTATGTCTTATCACTTGGAAGACGTTGTATTTAGTTGCTGTTACCTCAGCCAGAATTATTTCTGAACGCCATACACTCATGTGCAAAGAGCCTTATTTGGTTTTCCAAAAGTCAGGGTATCTCTACGGACTAATCCCAAATTTCTGCCTAAGGTGGTTTCAGCTCTCACCCTTAATCAGGACATCGACCTACCAGTGTACTTTCCCACCTATTCGAATCGAGGAGGGGCCCTGTTGCACACCCTAGATGTGCATAGGTGTTTCCGATACTACCTGACCAGAACAAAACACCACCGAACACTGGACCAGCTTTTTGTCTCCTTTGCCCACAGGATGATGGGAGCTCTTGTTTCTAAACAGTCGCTGTCCAGGTGGCTCATTCAGTGTATCACGTTCTGTTACCAGAAGCGTAACAAACCCTTACTGGGCGCAGTCAAGGTCATTCCACAAGGGGGGTGGCTACCTCCTTTGCGGCCCTTAAGAATGTGTCCACCTCAGCTATCTGTGCTGCAGCTGCTTTATAGCCTGGATGTTGCATCGAGGCGAAGAGCAGGTTTTGTTCTAGCAGTCCTTCAAGGACTTCTGTCCTAGGCTTAGGTTCCATTAAGGATTTCTACCTTCCCTCCCTCCTCCCAATGGTGTGGGATTTCCATTATTGCTTGGGAATCCGTCCTAATGGTGTAACCTGCTGCAAGAGCTGTTATTCGAAGTAAGATAGTACAGTTACGTAAGAACTTACCATAACAGTAGATCTTCGAGAACAGCTCTTGCAGCAGGTACTTCCCTCCCACCATCCCCATTGGAGGTAGCTTCTAGTTCCAGCATCCTTCTCCGAGGATCAGGTGTCTCAGCATCTCTCTGACTGCCATTTGATGGCGGATCCTCAGTCTCCTCTTCTGATGTCATCCAGCGGCTGGGAGTCTCCAGTGGGAGAACTGGGGACTCTGGGGGACCGCCCCCTTATATACTTTGCCTGACGGGGGTGGGACCGACATCAGGGGCGGTCCCTGCTGAATACTGCTAGCTAGAAAATTTCCGAGGGGTCCTGGCACCTGCCGGCTTCAGTCATAATGGTGTAACCTGCTGCAAGAGCTGTTCTCAAAGATCTACTGTTACGGTAAGTTCTTACATAACTGTACTTTCTAGGGGGAGCACTTCCAGTTTAGGGCATTGCCCTTTGGCTCATCTTCTGCACCATGAGCCTTTGCCAAATGCTTAGTGGTGGTGGCTGCGCCCCTCAGGAGGGAGGAAGTGACTGTACATCTTCCCCTTTCTGGATGATTGGTTGCTCAAAGCTCAGTCCAAAGAGCAACTTTCTTGCACCCTATCATGCACCAGACAACTGTTCCAGGCACAAGGGATTATGGTCAATCTGTCCAGTTCAGTTCTAACTCCTAGTCAGCACCTTCAGTATATAGGGGCCATACTGGACACTGCCCCAGGTTCAGCCTTTCTACCTCAGAACAGGGCAGAGTGCCTGATAGCACAGACCCAAGAGCTTTACAAAAGGTACATCATGGCCAGGACATTCCTGAAACTGCCGGGACTAATGGTGGCAGCCATTGTTACGGTCCCCTGGCACAGCTGCACATGCAGATCCCCCAGTGGACACTAAGAGTCCAGTAAGATGAACGTACCGACAATCTAGACCAGAAGATACTGGTATCTGTGCCTGTGAGGAAGGTACTTCAGTAGTGGATGGACCCCTACAATTTGCTCAAAGGGATCCCCTTTCCTCGTTCCCTCCCCCCGCCAGCTCCTCACCACAGATGCATCAGTAGTTGGGCTGGGGAGCTCAGCTGGAGTCTCACCAGACTCAAGGGACATGGACCACTGTGGAGAGTTCCCTCCACATCAATGTCCTAGAGATGAGAGCATTCTATATGGCCTGCAAGCTTTCCAGGCTCACCTGTCCACAGGGCTTCTGCTGGTGCAGACGGACATTATTGTAGTCCATTATATAAAGAAACTGGGGGGTCCCATTCATAGCACTGTGCAAGAAAACAGTGAGAGTTTGGTACTGGGCTCTGGAATACGGCCTAGATCTGTCAGATGTCCATGTTCCAGGCATCCAGAATGTCCTGGTGGACCGGTTAAACAGGTTGCAGTCCAGAATGCACGAGTGGGAGCTGCTGACCTCAGTGATAGTTCTGTTCGACAGGAGGGGTCCTCCAGAATTGAACATTTTTGTATCCACACTCAACGCAAAGCTGCCACTTTTCTGCTGGCTCGGTCCAGGGCCAGGAGTTTTCTGGTGAGACGCGTTGTCCCTCTCTTGGAAAAGGAGGTTCCTTTGTGCCTTTCCTCCCTTCCCGCTAATCCAGAGGGTGCTGCTCAAGTTTCAGCTGGAAGGAGTGACTATGATCCTTTTTGCTTCCTTCTGTGCTTGCCAGATCTGGTTCCCTTACTGCAGCAGTTGGCAGTGGAACCTCCAGTGTCCCTGTCCCTATACAAGGGCTTGCTCTCACAGGAGCAGGGTACCTTAGTCCATCCAAACATCAAGTCTGTGCACCTTCATGCCTGACTTCTGAAGACATAGCCATTACTTGATTTGGGGTATCCCAAAAGTTGGCTGATGTCCTGGTGGCTCAGAGGAAAGCCTCCACCAGGGCCACTTATTCTGTGAAGCAGAAGCGCTTTGCTCTGAGGGGGGCTTCACATCATTTGGTTCCTTCACTTGTCCAGTGAATCAGATTCTGGAGTATTTGCTGTCCCTCTCAGATTCTGGTCTGCAGTACTCTTCCATCAAGGTGCATCTGGCAGCTATTTCAGCCTTCAGTGTGCCCGTTGATGGCCATACGGTGGCATGAAGGTATCTTATACTTTTTTGAGAGGCATTTTTCACCTGAAGTCTCCCATCTGCAATCCAATCCCGCCTTGGGACTTAAGATTTGTGCTGGAAAGGCCTATTCTGGCTCCTTTTGAGCTACGCTTTCTGATCTTCCTGGACATAGTCTCCACCACTCATTCACACTAATGGGATCTACGCCGGGGGTGTCAGGACCCAGAGGGAGCAGACTTTTCAAGAGGGTCGGCACCAGAGATGTAGCCACGAGGAAGTGGCACCACGAACCGTGGCTCATGCAGTAAAGACTACTTCGGCGCGACACCTCCAACTGCCTCAGTTCCTTTTTTCCTGCGTCGAGTGGCTCGAGGCGCCTAGTGACGCAGCTCAATATGGAGTCAAACTTAAAACTAGCAGCATAGTTTTCAGTTTATTGTTTTGTAGGTTATCTTCGAAAGTACATAGTAGATTGAATTTATTGATTAATAAAAGAAGTCTTCAGCCCTCCATTGACGGAGTCGACCATGAGCGAGTCAGGTGACGTTAGGGAGACTTTGTATGAAAGCTGTTCAGTCAGTCGGGGTGGGTCTGGTCCGCCGCCCTCCCCAGAGGGTGGGTCTGATAATGCACAGTCCAGTGCTCAGGGAGATGGCGGTCCCCGAAGCATGAAGCCCAGTCCCGTTCTGGCGTTAGGCCTCGAAAGTTGTTCCTCTGACGCTAAGTAGAGAGAAGGCATCACTTGAGGTCGCTTTCTTCTGGTATGTCTGCATGTTGATGGTCGGTCATTGGGGCTAGGCACCAGTCTTCTCCTCCTCTCGGAGTCGCCGGTTTTTAGCTCCGGTGCCCGACGTCTTCGACATCGGAGCCCTTCCCCACCTATTGGATGGGCCTCTGATGAGCAGTTTCACCAGTGGGCTGCTCTTATGAAGCAGTGGGCTCGGAGGTTGGTCCAACTACCTGACCCGGTCATGCCGGGGTCTTCGGGACTGCTCGAGGGACCGAGTAGGGCGGTTGGACCTTCCTAGTTGCGCAGTGCCTTCTTCGGTACCGTCGACTCCGTGCTCAGGAGTTTTCTTCCCTCACATGGCTGCGGTGCAGGGGCCCACATTGATGTCTCTATCTCCTGTTAATTTCCCTTCTTTTCCTTCAAATCACAGTTTTCGGAACCTTGGAACACTCTTGGAGCTGTCTGCGGTGCCAAGGGCTCTTTTGGCGCCGTCCACTGTGCCGAGGGCTCTGTCGGCGCCATCTGCGGTGCCGGGGACTCTGTTGGTGCCGTGTGCTGGGCTGTTTCCTATGGCGTCAGCTTCCTTGGGTTCGGTGCCGTGTTCTTCATCGGCACCAATGTTTGGTGCGGTGCCGTCCAGCCTCCAGGGCTTTTCAATTCTGATTCTTTGCTCTTCTAATTTCTGTTCTGATTTTCACTCCTTTCCTGTCCATACAATCCCCCCTGGACTGTCAGGAGATGATTTTGAGCCTGACCCAGATCTTCACCTTGGTGATGATGTTGAAGGAGCAGGGATTAATCCTGCTGCAGAGCCTGTGGTCGAAGACCTTTCCTTTAAGTCTCTGCTAAAAAATTTAAATTCCGCTCTTTCTCTCCAGACTACAGAAATCAATCCTGGGAAGCTTTTAAGACTCCAATACCTGCATGTCCCGGAGATCCCCATGGATTCAACTCCTCCGGTACAACCATCTTTTGGACCCTTTCTCAGATGGTATGGAACAATCCTGCTCTCATCCCTTCTGTGGCTAAGTCCATAGATAGGAAGTATGCTGCTCCCAAGGATCGACCTATATTGGCCTCACAAGCTTTTTCTGATCCCATTGTAGTCTTAGCAGAGAATGACAAAGAATGAGTATGTCCTTTGGCACTCGCTCAAGCAAATGGTAGAAGCTCTGCCTGAGTTGGAAACTAATTCAGAGCTACTTCACACCATAACCAGGGGCATCGAGTCCAATAACCAACAGGTTAAAGCTGCAATGGACGCTTTCGATACTGCTTCTCGAGAGGCGGTGGCGGGCATTTGTACCCGTCACCACTCTTGGCTACGTACTTCGGGCTTCACGAATGATGCCCAGCAGCAGGTTATGGCCTTACTCTTCGACGGTATGTATCTGTTCAGACCCCAGGTGGAACCAGCTCTGGAGGCCACACAGAAGACTAGGTCAGCCATTAAGACAGCTCGACCAGCACCCGACCCCTCTCGGGGAGGGGAGTGCCAATAGGCATCAGTTTCACAACTGTCAGTCCTTTCGTGGCAAAGGCAGGGGGGCTTTAACAAAAGCCACACCCCACGGCCACAAATGCAGCAGAAGGCACAAGGCCCCAAAGCGCCCAGTGCCACCTTCTGAGTTCTTGGACCAGGTCCCACCTCATCTGCTCGAGGGGGACTCTTCCTCAGCTGTGGGAGGACGTCTGACTCAGTTCATTTTTTTTTTGTATAATGTTTTTATTTGCTTTTACTGTATACAACAATCATACAGACTTGCTTCTCTCAAATGGAGATGGAGAGAGGATCACAGATGTAGAAGTGGGTAGCCATCTGGGAACTAGCGACCATCGAACAGTATGGTTCACAATAAACACAGCAATAGAGTCAAGCCATACAAAGACAAAAGTACTGGACTTTAGGAGGGCTGACTTTGCCAAAATGGGTGAGTGCCTAAGGAATGCACTAGCAAATGGGCAGGAAGGAGGGTGGAAGAACAATGGGAATAATAAAACTGCCATCACAGAGGTAATGAGCCTTTGTGTGAAGCAAATAAACAAAACAAAACGATGTAAGAAACCACTATAGTTCTCAAAGGAAGTGGCAGTGAAGGTTCAAGAGAAAAGAAAGCATTCAGGAAGTACAAGGAATCGCAGAAGGAGCAGGACAGAGAACTGTATCAGTTAAAGCAAAAGGAGGCTGGGCAGTCAGAACAGCAAAGGCCCAAACCGAGGAAAAGATAGCCAACTCAGTTAAGAAGGGGATAAAACCTTTTATAGGTACATCAGGGAGCGAAGGAAGACCAAGGGAGGATAGTGAGGCTTAATAAAGGGAAGGGAGGGTGGGCAGAGGGAGACTGTGAAAAGGCAGAGATACTAAATAAATATTTTTGCTCAGTATTTACAAGTGAAGAGGGGAGGTGCATAAAACAAACAGTAGAAACACTCTGGATACAGAAGTTGATACCAGCCCATTTACAGAAGAAAGGGTTCTGAAAGAACTCTTAAAACTGAAGGTGGACAAAGGAATGGGGCCTGATGGGATTCATCCCAGAATTCTAAAGAACTAAGGGTAGAACTAGTGACACCACTGACTACCCTTTTAACAAATCATGGAGGATGGGGTGGTACCGAGGAGTGGAGGAGGGCAGATGTGATTTCCTTCACAAAAGTGGGAGCAAGGCAGAAGCAGAAACTACAGACCTGTTAGTTTAACCTCAGTGATAGGAAAATGATGGAATCACTTCTGAAGGAAAGAATTGAGTATCTAGAGGCCAGAGGGGCACAGGACCCTAGGCAGCATGGATTCACAGGGAAGGTCATGCCAGACGAATCTGATAGATTTCTTTGACTGGGTGACCAAAGTAGTAGATCAGGGAGGGGCTGTGGACATGGCCTACCTAGACTTTAGCAAGGCATTTGACACAGTCCCACACACAAGATTAATATACAAGTTAGCCAGCCTGGGAGTGGGTCCCAAGATGACAGCCTGGGTAAAGAATTGGCTGGAGAATAGGACACAGAGAGATAGTAAATGGAGTCCACTCAGAAGAAAGGAAGGTTACTAGTGGGGTACCGTGAGGGTTCAGTATTAGATCGGTCATCTTCAATGTCTTTATAAGTTTACAGAAGGACTGGAAGGAAAAGTATGTCTCTTTGCAGATGACACAAAGATCTGCAACAGAGTTGATGCACAGGTGGGGTGGAAAGGATGAGAAGGGACTTGGCAAGGTTAGAGGAATGGTCAAATGTATGGCAGCTTAGATTCAGTGCTAAGAAGTGCAGGTAATGCACCTGGGAAACAAAACCCAGGGAAGAGTACACAATGGGGTGAGATACTAACAACAACAAAAATGGAAAGGACCTGGGGTAGTCATATCAGATGACCTAAAGGTGGGCAAGCAATGTGAGAGGGCAGCAAGGAGGGTTGGGGATACTGGGATGCATAGGAGAGGCATCACCAGTAGAAAACAGGAAGTTATTATCCTCTGTACAGACAGCTGGTGAGACCCCATCTGGAGTACTGTGTGCAGTTCTGAGACCCAATCTCTGCAAAGACATAGACAGGATGGAAGCTGTCCAGAGGAGGGCAACTAAAATGGTGCAGGGTCTGCACGGGAAGACATATGAAGAGAGACGAAAGGAGCTTAATGTATAGCCTCGAGGAAAGGAGGGAGAGGGGGACATGATAGAAACGTTCAAGTACCTCAAGGGAATCAACTAAGTCCAAGAGGGTAGCATCTTTCAAAAAAAGAGGTGTGCAAGAACAAGAGGGCACAATTTGAAGATAGAGGGGGGGCAGCTCAGAGGTAATTTAAGCAAGTATTTTTTCACAGAGAGGGTTGTGGATGCATGGAACGGCCTTCCGGAGGAGGTTGTGGAGTCAAAAACAGTGGTGGAATTCAAGCATGCATGGGACAGTCATAAGGCAATTCTAGGGGGTGGGGGTAGTAAGAAGTAGGCTGCTGGTTAACTAGGATCTGCAGCTTATCCATTAGGTAGGGAAATGGGCAGACTGGTGGGCCAAGCGTCCCATTCGTCAAATTCTATGTTCTATGTTTACATGTACCAACAAAACTGAAAAAACTAAAATAATAGCCATATAACTCATTTCAGTGTAACCCCTCACCCCTGCATTTTTAGCAAAACGACAGGTGGCATGCTGTTGAAGCTGACAGCAGTACCTGGTGGGGACTGGGTTCGGGGAGGATGAGGTTAGTTGGCACAGGGGGCCTAGGTTTGGCTACTCTGCACAGGGGCACCCATGTAAATCTGAACACAGGAAGCAATAAATGTAATGTCCAGAACCAGGAATGGGATTCTTCAGTGTGGCTTTTATTCACATCCAAGCTGAACAAACAAAGCATAGATGGACCCCCACAGGGGTACATTCCTGGTAATGCAGATTAGAGACAACAGAACACTTTATCACTATTTCCAGTCCTCAGGCTCTGAACCCACCAGGCACACAGCCCGGACTTGCACGCAGCTTTGGGTACACAGCCCGACTTGTACACTACTTGGGTTTTCCCCACTGGCCTGGCTCCCCCACCGACCACTTGATCCGCGGTCCATTTTGGGAAATGAACCAATTATCCTGTTGTGGCTCCCCAAACCACACTAGAGCCTTCGACTCCTAGAGGGAATTTTCCTTCTAATCCCACGTCTGGGTACTTCCCTCATCACTGGCCAAGTGCCTGAGGTAAAGTAGAAATCCACAGAGCAAGTCCGTAGAGGTGGACCTGGTCACTAAAGATGGGGGGCCTCCCACCTCCAGCTCCCACAGTCTATTCCCGGCCATTTCTCTGGAAACTAAATAGTTCCTTTACTGAAAACTTGCAAATGCAGATTCCTGGGTAGACGTATGTCACATCTCTTCTACATATCATTTTGATCCCCCAATAAGCACTGGACTTGAACCTACTTTTACTTCTTGGCTAAGCCTATTACTCTAGGCCTCCCACTATTTCAGTAGTCCAGTCTGCACATGTCACACAGGTCCCGGGGTGAAAAACGTAGGCCCTTTCAGGAAGAGCAGACACTCACCCTCCGGTTGCAGGTGCCCCACAGGCGATTCACAAGTCTTCTTGTTCCCCCCAAAAAACTCTGGAACAAATAGACAGCTTCTCCATTACTAGCAGAACTGGGGGTTGCCCCAGGAATATGCAGGGAACCCTTTCCTGCCCCCATCCCCGGAGGGAGGGGGCACTGAGACCGGAAAACAGCGGTCTCCACCACTTCAGTTATCTTCTGTGTCTCTCTTTTGGTGGAGATACACACCGTTTTTACCTAAAAGTAGCCCTCTGTCAGGGCTGAGGCTCCTAGAGCCTACAATGAGCTGCTGTACTGCTTTCACAGCAAGCTCCCAACACCAACTGACCCACAGACTGTGTTCAAACCTCCCAACATTCTATTCCAGCTCCCTTGCTGCAGATTCCAACGTGGCTCATGCAGCTGTGATAGTTCTATTGGTGGTGTCATCCCTCAGTCTCAATCGAGACTGAGAACAGAGTGAGACAGTGTGAAACCCATTTAACTGGAGTTTCACAAGCTGCCTTCCCTACCTACCACTAGGATTCTAGTAACCCCAGGTAACAAGGGGGTTACATCAGTAAACATACAACATAGATTAATAGTGCAACCAATTGATCATGCTCTTAAAATTCTTCCCCTTTCACAGGTCACCTGGGCCATTCCTTTTCTTTCCCTTCCCTTTATCACCCTCCGGGCAAATCCATCTACCCATTTGTCATTCTTTCTCCTTGCCATAGTCCTTCCTCCTCCTACCTCCATTCCCTTAACTTATAGTGCCTTCTCTCAGGATCCAGCCCTCCTCCACCGATAAAGAAGCTAGCAGCGGGGCCCACTTCCTGGCAAAACCATCCTCTCTCCCCCACATTATACATAAGTCAGCCTCTCCAACCCCAGGGTCTGTAGCACCATCTTCCACCAAGCTTGTACACTTGGAGTGACTTGTGAGACCCAAGTATTTTGAATCCCATGGCGAGCTAGAACATACAGGACCCTGATCCACCTAGGAAACAATGACCACTCCTCTTCCTCTCCAACCTCCACTCCAAATAGACAGCTCAAGGGAACGAGGTGAGACAGTGGGGTTTAAGAATGGTGGGGACAGGCCTGATAATTTAGATACAGGTGGGTAGATCCCTGGGATCTACCCACCTGCATCCCTCAAAACATGTCAGCCTGCCTCACTGCTCCTGAGCCCTTATGCCACATTACTCCGATTTTCCTAAGTTAATCTTATAGCCCGAGAAGGCATCAAACTCCTCCACCAATTGTGAGAGAGGAGGTACCGACTGGCTCGGATCATTTAGGAACAGCAGCATATCATCCACATGCAGCACACGTTTATGCTGCGTTTTACCCTCCCCCCCAACCCTTGTATTCTCTCACTTCCTCTTATGGCCACAGCCAGAGGTTCGATCGCTAATGCGAACAATAGTGGAGAAAGCGGGCATCCCTGCTTTGTGCCCCTTCCTAAATTGAACTTCTCTGACCTGTTGCCATTCACTAACACCTGTGCCTGGGGCCTCCTATACGTCGCCTTTATCCATCTCAGGAATATCTCACCCAGACCAAACCGTCCCATCACTTCAAACAGGTATTCCCATTCTACCCTGTCAAATGTTTTTTCAGCGTCCATTGATAGAATCCCTATATCTTCCTTCCCCCTGTTGGCTCTCCAGATCATATTAAGCAACCGCCTCGTATTATGATATGACTGCTGCCCCTTTATGAACTTAGTTTGGTCTGGGTGAATCAACCCCGGGAGGACCTCCTCTAATCTACTGGCCAACACTTTAGCCAGTATTTTAAAATCGCAGTTCAACAGCGATATCAGCCTATATGAAGCACTAAACTGTGGATCCTTCCTTTCCTTTGGTTTGAGGCATATAGCAGCATCATAACATGCATCAGGCAAATCAGCCTCCCCCAACTCTCCCTTCTGCTGAAGTACCTCTCTTAATACCCTCGCAGTCCGGGCTCCCATCACCTTATAATATTCCACCGGGTATCATCCAGCCCACTAGCCTTCCCCTTCTGCGGCTTTTGGATAGCCTTCATCACCTCCTCCATAGTTATTGGTTGTCCCAACTTATCCCTCTGTACCTGAGTGACTTCCAGTACTTTGATTTTCCCCAGAAACTCTTAACATCTGTGCCCTCGTCCCTGTACATTCCGCTCGATATAATTGTTGATAGAAATAGCAAAAGGTCTTCTGCATCCCTTCATCCTCCCTCTGTAGCTTTCCTTGCTCATTCTTCACCCCTGTGATTCTGCCCTTCCTTTTGCCGCCCTTCATAAGGCGGACTAACATTGGTCCTGGTTTATATATGCCTCTTATTAAATAAACCAGTCCTCCCTGCTTCTGTCCTCAGATGAGCATTCAAGGTCTCCCTCACTATACCCAAGGATCGGGCAGCCTCCCCCTGTTCCACCTGAGCTACCCTCAGTTCAAGCTCTTTTAATTTTCTTTCCAGGTCCCTTTTCTGTTCCTATCTTTTCCTCTTTATCCGGGACATATATTCAATAGTTGCTCCCCTCATAAAAACCTTACCTGTTTCCCAGAGTATGTCTCTAGAGACCTCCTCTGTGTCATCTTTCCTCCAAATACTTCTTGAACTCCTTGTTCTGGACTATATATATATATATATATATATATATATATATATATATATATATATATATGGAATTTGTGGGGGACACCCGCTTTTCCCCACCTTGATTTTCCACCACCAATACATGTATTGGGCTGTGTCGGATAGTCCATATCCGGGAATACCACCTCTTGTGACATAGATGTAGTCCAGCGTGTCCATGTCTTGTGGGGTTTGAGTATGAGGTATACTCTCTCACTGCAGGATTTGCCGTACGCCAGGCATCCACTAAATCTATTTTCGCCATACCCTCTTGCCATTGCTGCATGCAGCCTGATTCCCTCCCTTTCCCTTCGGAGTGGTCCATTTTCGGGTCCATTGTCCAGTTCAGGTCCCCTCCCACTATTAAGCCTGGAAATTGATCCCGAACCAATAAATCCAGTAAAGAGATATAACATTGTTGATCAAAGACCGCAGGGAAATACACCGACCCCAAAGTAATCTGCTCCCCCTCCATACACCCTGATATAAAAATATACCTACCCTCCTTTGTATCTCTAACCACCCTCTGCACCTCTAAAGGGAGGGCCTTATGTACCAAGATGGCTACGCCTCGTTTACGCACCGAAGCAGAGGCCACATAACACTTCCCCACCCACTCTCGAGCCAGTTTGGCATGCTCCATCTCTGTCAGATGCGTTTCCTGTAGCAGTGCTACTGGATCTCCACTCTTTTGAGTGCTGTTACTAGCACAGCCCTCTTTACTGGATTTATGATACTCTGGACATTCCAAGTGACCACATTAAGACTTTTTTTTACAGACATTGGAATACAGTATTCTTTTCACTTTTAATCCCACATTTTTGAATGAGAGCATGACTTTCCCACATATGTAATATCTTTGGTTGCACCTTTTTTCAAAAAAAAAAATTCATTATCAGAATAAACATTGATGACAACTTCAACGTATAACTTTTTACATCCCCCACACTGTCCATCTCCTTCCCCAAACCCCAATCCTCCCCCCAAGTTTGTGCTTCCTCCTCCGCCACCCCCCAGCACCCCTTTTGTTATCTTCCCTCTCCCTGCTGTCCCAGGTCTGACACCAACACCCCTTCTCAGCACTCTGCTCCCGCTGTCCCACATTTCTGCTACCTCCTCACTGCGCCTCCATATATCCCTCCCCAGAGCACCCTAACCCTTTTCTCCCACCCCCTTTGTCTTTCCACTATTCCTTAGACATTAACAGACTCCTGACTTGAGTGTCTGCCTCATCCTCATGTACTGACAGATGCTCCCTCCCTCCACAGCCATTTTTGTCCTTCCTCCCTCGTCCTGCTACCATACACTGATACTCTTTCCCCTTGCAGTTGTTTGTGTTACATCTTCCCCATACTCCCCTCAGTGTCTCCTTCCCGCTGCTAAAGCTCACCAGGTCCCCTTCCCATTCACCATGAATCCCTCCCCATCTCCTTCCTACTCCCCACACCAGCTTCCCCCCTTGCAACATGGAATCGGGTTCCACAAAATGGACCACCAGGGCTACAAGCTAAGGCCAGCAGGGAGACAGGGCCGCACTCAAAAACCAACGCGCTAAGCCCTGCTCCCCACCCACCCTCCTACCTTCACCCATACACGTTTGTAGCAGTGTCTGCCTTTTCTCCCTCTTCGGTCCTTCTTCCTCCTGCTCCTTCTTCATAACTCCGGTCCATCCATGAAGCGGCTCTCCCCTCGTGCACTCATTTTTTCCATATCAGTCCTTCAACCCGTTCCACATATGGCAGGGAAGTCCGGTGGGCGGGTAAGTCCATTAAGTCACATCCCAACCAACCGAGCACCAGGGGTGTAAACATTCTTCTCTCTCCAGCACAGTTCTTCAGTTCTTAGGAGTTAGGCAGAGAAACACAACTCAACAAAGAAATAGAAACTGTCTCCCCTCCTCCAGCTTAAACAACCAAGTTAGCACACTGTTCCATTTTTCCTTTCCACCGTAGCTTCTGCTTTAAAGCCCGAACAAATTTCTCGGCCTTCTCCACCTCCCAAAACGAGTACGTTGCCCCCTCATGCTTTATTTTCAGGGTGGCCGGATACACTAAGAAATTCTTGACCTTGTGTTCTCTTAGCTGTTGTATTATACTATTGAACATCTTTCTCCTCTTGAGCAGTCGGACAGGGTAGTCCTGTGACATGTAAAGACTACGTCCCTCATATTCCACGGTACCCTTCTCACGGAAAGCCTTCAGCACCAGTTCCCTGTCTTGAAGTGGTGAAACCGAAAAATTATTTGTCTCGGCGGCTGATCGCTTGGTAGTTTGGGCATCACTGCCCTGTGAGCCCTTTCTAGTTTAAACTTTCCCTTTGTGGGTTGGAGGCCCAGTAAATCAGGCAGCACCCTTGCACAAAACTCGATCGCGCTCTCCCCCTCCATGCCCTCCGGCATGTCTCTCAACCATAAATGAAGACGTCAGTGGTAATTTTCTTGATAGTCGAACACTTCCTTCAGTTCGACTAGTTCTTTTTGGAGAGCTGCTACCTGCCCAGGAGTCGCCAACAGTTTGTCTTCAGCATGCAAGACCCTCTCTTCCACCTCCCTTATTCTTCCCGCCTGCGCCACTTGCTGCTCCTGCATTTCTTGGAGCTTCAGATCCAGCTTCCCCTCCAACTTGATTAATCTTGGCTCCAGGGCTGCAGTGACCTGCCCTTGTAGCTTCTCTGCCCAGAGCGGCAACCTCTGCCACCAACAACGAGACCAGGCTGCCATTCTCTCCCCCTTTATTTTGCATTTTTAGAGGCAATCCTTTGAGTTTTTGAGGAGCCCGGGGTGAGATACTCATCCCTCCTGCCTTCCTACACTGCAAGGTACTTATTTCCACAGACTTAGGCACCCTTTTCCTATTTTAAAATGTACTTTTAGGCTGTTTGGAGAGAGCAGCGTGGGATCACACATCCGTTCAGCTAGCTGCTCATCAGCGCCCCCCTTGACTCAGTTCTACGACTGGTGGAAGTCTATAACCTCAGACAAATGGGTACTCCAGACAATCCATGAGGGGTATTTGCTCAATCTTTCAGAAACCCCCCTGGATCATCCCTCCAAATGACAGCCCAGGTTGTCACCAGTACAGTCAGACCTACTTGCTTCCGAGGTGCAAGGCCTTCTGAACAATAGGGCAGTAGAAGTAGTTCCGCCGGATCAAGGAAACACAGGTTTATACTCCCATTACTTTCTAGTTCCGAAGAAAACTGGAGGCATGAGCCCCATGCTGGATCTCAGAAAGTTAAACAAATTCCTTCACAAGGAAAAGTTCAAGATGATATCTCTAGGTACCCTTCTACCTTTGATTCATCAACACGATTGTCTAGCCTCCCTGGACATGCAGGATGTCTACCAACACATTCTTATACACCCAAAGCACCACAAATACCTGAGGTTTGTGGCGTTGGGTCAACATTATCAGTTCAGAGTCCTGCCCTTTGGGCTATCCTTGGCGCTGCGAGTTTTTACAAAGTATTGTGCAATTCTCGCAGCGCATCTCAGGAAGATCAGAATTCAAGTGTTTCCATATCTGGACGACTGGCTTCTAGCAAGCCCTTCCAGGCAGGGAACTCTGGAAGCCGTAGCCAAGGCTTCAGACTTCCTCACAACCATGGGAGTTCTGCTAAATCGCAACAAATCGCAGCTACAGCCCTCCCAGAAACTCCTTTTCATAGGAACTTTTCTGGATACCTCCTGTGTAAAAGCTTTTCTCCCAGAGGACAGAAGGAGTGATATCCTACAGATAGCCCGATACATCAGAGAAAACAGCTTGGTTCGAGCTATCTCGATGCAACGGATGCTGGGTCTGATGGCATCCTCTGTGTTCACTGTACCCCTAGCATATCTCCACATGAGAACCTCTCAGTGGATGCTCAGTACTCAGTGGTCCCCAACCACTCACCGTCAGTCCTTTCCCATCAAAGTGACAGCACCTCTAAATAGGTCATTCACCTGGTGGTCGCAGGAGGACAACCTTCTGGAAGGGTATCCCTTTGCTCCTCTGGATCATCAGATCTCTATTACCACCGACGTGTCCCTGATGGGGTGGGGAGCTCACTGCCAGAATCTCCACACACAAGGTACGTGGACTCGGGATGAGTCCCGGCTTCACATAAACGTCCTGGAAATGAGAGCCGTCCTCTATGCAGTTTGGGCCTTGAAGGACATACTCTGTCACAAGAACATTCTCCTTCAAACGGACAACAAAGCTGTGATGTGTTACATCAACAAGCAGGGAGGTGCACACTATTACCCATTATGCAGGGAAGTTGTGAGAGTGTGGGAATGGTGCCTGGAGCACAAGGCTCTAATCCACGCAGTTTACCTACCAGGCGTACAGAACGAATTGTCAGACCGTCTCAGCAGAATGGAGACAGATCCTCACGAGTGGTCTCTCGACTCAACCGTCACTCAGTCACTCTTCCTGAGTGGGAATTCCAGACCTGGACCTTTTGCATCCCCACTCAATGCAAACTCATGCTCTTCTGCTCCAGAAATCCAGGACCTGGCGTTTTCTGTCAGGATGCATTCAGGCTGCAGTGAACAAAACGCTTTCTTTATGCCTTTCCTCCTCTTCCTCTAATTCAGAGGGTACTTCTCAAATTCGACTCTCAGGGAGACAGAATGATTCTCATTGCTCCCTTCTGGCCTCGACAGATATGGTTCCCCCTGCTCAACAGTCTGTTGGCAATCTTTCCGAAGGCACTTCCTCTTCAAACAAACCTTCTGACCCAGGGGCCTGAGGTCCATCCCAATCTGAAGGCGCTTCATCTTCACGCTTGGCTCCTGAAGAGATAGAGGTGAATAGATTCAATGTTTCCCATAGGGTTTCAGATATTCTCTTGGCTGCACGTAAACCAGTCACTAGAAAGACCTACACAGCCAAATGGAAGCGTTTCTCTCTCTGGTGTGCAAAATCCTCTTCAAACCCTTTTTCATGCCCACCAAATAAAGTCTTGGAGTACCTTTTAGACCTCTCAAATTCAGGTCTGCATTACTCTACTGTCAAAGTTCATCTCTGTGCCATTTCAGCTTATCATGAGCTGGTACATTCCTTGTCTCTGGCTCAGTTACCTGTGGTTAAGAGCTTTCTTAAGAGTATTCTGCATACCAGACCTCCTGTCAGACGTCCAGTCACAGCCTGGAACATTAACTTTGTGCTAGACACACTCACTCGGAAACCTTTCCAGCCTCTAGCTACCTGTGAGTTGAAGTTCCTCACTTGGAAAACAGCCTTCCTGGTGGCCATCACTTCAGCCCGTAGAGGTTTCTGAAATGCATGCTCTGGTCACAGACCCCCCAACACTGTATTTCACAAGGACAAAGTAGTGCTTAGGACTCACCCTAAGTTTCTTCCTAAGGTTGTCTCAGAATTTTATCTAACCAAACCTTTAGTCCTACCTACTTTGCTAACTTTCAGAATGAAGGGGAATGTACCCTTCATTCTTTGGATGTTAAGAGAGCACTGCTATTCTGTCTGGATAGAACAAAAGAAATCCTCAAGGCTCAACAACTGTTTGTTTCCTTCAGTGAGACCCGGCTGGGTCAACCTGTCGCTATTAGGTGCATTTCAGCGTGGCTGGTAGCATGCCTCTGCCGCTGCTATTCTATGGCACAGGTTAAGCTAGAAGGCAGAGTGTACGCTCACTCTACTAGAGCAGTCGTGGCATCTCTGACGGAAATTCGCAACATGCCCATTGCAGATATTTGCAGTGTGGCTACATGGAGCTCAGTGCATACTTTCGTTACGCACTATGCTTTAGATGTCCATGCCAGACGACATCTGTCGTTTGCTAAGACTATTCTTAATGGACTTCTGTCCTAAGTATGTGAGCTCTTAGTTTCTCCTGCCGCCCCTCTCGGGGGATTATTAGTTCTGTACTCTCCCATTAATGTGAATGAGTGGTGGAGACTTTATTTCCAGGAAGATATGGAAATTGCATACCTACCATAATTCTTGATCTTTTTGGACGAAGTCTCCACCACTCATTCACACGCCCACCCGCCATCCCCCGAGCTCATGTCTCTGTTTTTGGTCTTCACTCCATCAGTGGCTGGACTGTGAAGACTGTATGGTTGACCCTTCTTACATGGGTCATTTGGACTATCTTATGTCCAGTTTTGTTAGGTTAGACCTCTAGGTTAGTTACGCTGCACTTCCTCGGGGGGGAAAAGGTACTGAGGCGGTTGGAGGGTCGATGCCAAGGTAGTCTTTACTGCATGAGCCACGGCTCGTGGTGCCACTTCCTCTGGTGCTGACCCTCTTGAAAAGTTTGCTCCCTTTGGGTCCTAGCACCTCCAGTGTAGATCCTATTAGTGTGAATGAGTGGTGGAGACTTTGTCCAAGAAGATCAAGAATTACGGTAGGTACGTCATTTCCATTTGTGGAAAGTGTTATTTTTAGTCGCTATTACTTGTGCTTGAAGGATTTCCGAGCTTCAGGCTCTGGAGTTTGAGTCTCCTTATCTGTTTTTTCACAAAGATAGGGTGTCTTTGCTTACCCAATCCTACATTTCTACCAAAAGTGGTGTCTGAGTTTATGCTGAATCAAGCCATCCACCTGCCTGATTGTTTTCTGGAGCATGCCAGTGCAGGGGAAGCATTTGCTCCATATTTCAGATGTACATAGAATACTTGGATATTATGTTCATTGTATGAAGGACTGCAGGAATTCCTCACAGCTGTTTGTTTCTTTCACCCTTGGGTAAGAGGGCGTACTAGTTTCTAAGCAGTGATTGTCCAAATAGTTGGCCAACTGCAGTATTTCCTGTTATAGGAAGTAAAAATATGGAACTTCCCTGGGGTGTTGCGTGGAGTACTAGAGGTATGGGCACTTCTTTTGCCTGTTTTAGATATGTGTCAGCTGCTGATATTTGTGGCACTGCCACTTGGAGTACTGTCCACACTTTCACTAAACATTACATTCTGGGCATTGCCTCTCACAGAAGGGCAGGCTTTGGCCTGGCTGTGCTTCAGGGCCTCCTATCTAAGGCCTGCAGCCCCAAACTGCCCGGTCTCTCTCTCTGTCAGTACTTGTTCCATAGGTGTGGACTGATGCAAGACATCTCCTCGATGAAGATAGTACAGTTATTGAAGAACTTACTGTAAAAGTAGATCTCACTTCGAGATAGAACTCTTGCAGCAGGTAACACCATTAGGACTATGCCGTCAGGCACTAGTATCCCATGAAAAATTCTAGCTAGCAGCCCCACCCCCCACTCCGCTGGCGTCGGCTCTGCCCCATCACCCATTGTATAAAGGAGGTGATCCTGGTATGACCTCAGTTTTTTCCCGCCCATCGACCTGTGACGCCCCACAGACGCCCAGCCCCAGTTTGCCGTTGTATTTTTGCGCTTCACGCAGTTAACGTTATTTTCTTCCAAATTACGAGTTTGACATGTATATGTTCCCAGCCATCTTCCTCTTCAGAGTGGCGGAAATTGAAGTTGGTGTGCAGCAAGCAGATCCCGGCAAAAGATGGCTATTTGGGCTGCCTGCTCTACCTAGGCCCTGACCACAGGCCGGATGACTGCCCACACTGCTAAGGCTTCAACTGGAGGACCAGGATCCGCTGACTGAACACTATGAATGCGCACCTCCTCGAACAACAAGTGGCCACCATGCAGAAGGCCCAGTCGGGGCACAAGTCATCATCTTTCTTGGCGAAGGACTCTTCCCCCAGAGAGACGAAATCGAGCGGGAAATACCATCATCAGGACAAGGAAAGGTCCAAGTCAGATTCCCGTCCTTGGTCCCCCAAGACTTCAAATTGACACCGGAGGTCAGACTCCTGCCCACCTCCCCGGGTCTCTGGCCTCCTGGGCTCACATAGAGGAAGCCCCTGCGTCTTCTCTGGGGCACGGCGGGGAATCTTCCAGGGCTCGGGCTTTCTCAAGTCCCCATGTCCCTGGCTATCCAGCCCCCACAAGCAGTCGCTAGGGTCTCGGTCAACAGGACTGGCGCACTGTGCGGCAGGTCGGATCCTGCCATCCGCAAGAGCACAGTTTGTGGGTCATCCAGCAGGGCGGCAAGTTGGACTACTCCAGGAGACGCCAGGATAGTGAACATCAGAAAAAGCATCACTCGCCTTCCAGGCAGTCATCGGCCGAGGCTTTGGTCCAACGTCAGGCCTCATTGCCCTCTGAGTCCACTGTGGAGCTGGACCAAACGCCACCACCCAAGCTGCTGTCTGCTCCACAGGGCCCAGTTGAGAACCTGACTCCAGACTGGACGTCAGGGTATCTGATGCTCGACTCTTCGGGGGACAGCCAAGACCAGGCACCACCCCCTCTGCCTTCACCTCTTCCTTGGGAGCCTGACGATCAGACGTCTGAGCACCCGACACCAGAAGGCACAATCCCACAAGGACCGATGCCAGATAAGAAAGTTCCCTTGGACCCGACGCCAGGGGACAAAGTGCCGCAAGGGCTGACGCCAGGGGCCATCTAGCACCCCTAACCCGATGCCAGCACCCCAACCAGGCCCAGTCATCCATTTGGCAGAGCTTGGAGCCTTGTTTACCAGCTGGTGGAACACCATAAAATGGGATCTGTTGCCTAGGCCACTGGAGACAGCCACTAACCCCACAGGGGCCCCGACCCCACCTAGACAGCTTCCCTCCCTCCAGCGTCCGCCCCCACCACCCTCAACATCAGACCGTCCGACGTCTGGGGATGAGGATCATGGGTCATCTCTTGCATCAGGCCATGCCATCCCATCCCATCCCATCCTCTATCCCCCTTGGTTTTGGAGCTTCTCTCTATCCCTCCCTCCTCCTCCCCCCCCCCCCTTTCTTTCTGATGGTTCACTTTCTTTTTCACCTTCCTTCATGGAGGGAACCTCTTGCTCTCTCTTTGTTCCTCAGGAGGAGATCTTTGTATGTGGTCCGCAGGCTTCATTGCCCTCTGAGTCCTCTGTGGAGCTGGACCAAACGCTTGGCAGAAGACACCAGGAGAAAGGACTGCTGTGTGACTGAACTTCTCTGCTGGGACTAAAGTAGAAGAACTTTTGTATTTGGACCTTTAATTTAGGGTAAAAAAACTAACATACAAAAAAAAAAGTGTGTGTTTGGGTTAACTGAACTGAATGGGTATCTAAAGAGTTATCTAGGTGTAAATCTCAGGTGACTGAAAAGACTTAACTGCTGTGAGGTTTAAATTACTTGTAGAAAGATCTGGTAAGTAGGGGAGGGCTTGGCTAGAAGGAAGCTACATTTAAAGACTGCCTTAGAAAGTTTCAGCTAATAGCTTGGCAGAAGACACCAGGAGAAAGGACTGCTGTGTGACTGAACTTCTGCTGGGACTATATTGCCCTCCTTCCCTCTCTTCCACCCCCCCACCCAAAGCTAGTTCTATTTTTATAGGCACAGGATTTGACTGACAACAGGAACTTCCTGTTTAGGGGCAGGAAGTGAGTGATCACTGAACCACCAAGGACCCACCATCCTAGAAGGGCAAGAGTAGCCTCCGGCCCCTCTAGTTGCTGGAGGTCTGCCTCTGAGCAAGTAAGTGATCTACTGAGAAATATAGGATATTCTTGTCTCAGAACAGGACAATCAGGAGCTTAAAGGGCACACAGGCAGAAAGTAAGGAGAGAGAGAAAAAAACAGAGGAAAGAGTAAGGATTGCAAACAGTTAAGGGGCCAGAAATAAGACATGTTTGGAGTGGTGCAGTGCAGTGGCTGTGGAGCAGCAGTCTTCCGGGAGATGTTCTGGAGGATGCGGTGTTGTCCCATCTGCAGGCACCTCTCTGGGCTGAGGGAGGAGGTTGCTCAACTCCAGGCTGAGTTGGCCAGGATTTGTGGGACCTCCTCTTCCATCCAGGGACCACCAGTGCCACTGCCGTTGCCTCAGAGGTTGCCAAGAAAGAGGAGCGGTTGGACCACAGTGGGCTCAGGGAGGGTGAGGGTGGTGGAACAGAGGCACAGCCCTCCAGTTGTACCTCTCCACAATTCCTATGCCATTCTGGCAAAGTGTGGTTCCTCTATGAAGGCACCCACAGTGGAGACCAAGGAGGATGCTGGGAACCTCCACAAAGGAGACCCACAGGAGGGTGGCAGGGGACCCTGCAGGGGAAGGAAACAACTCCTGGTGGGGGACTCCATTGTTAGGAAGGTAGAACTGGGGGAGGAAGGGGAGAGGGAGGTAAGGTGCCTGCCAGGCGCCATGGCTTGGAGGGACAGGGAGCGAATCCTCAGGATTGCCGGAGCAGCTGCACAGGGGAGGGAGCTGGATGTCATTGTCCACCTAGGGACAAATGACCTGGCTAAGAAAGGGATTAGAGAAGTGCAGGAAGAGTTTGTGGAATTGGGAGGGCCTAAAGTAGCACGCACGGTAACCTTCTCGGAGGTGCTACCCATCTATGGCATAGGAGAGGCTAGGTGTTCCGCACCATGGGATTCAATCAGTGGTTGAAAACTGGTGTGGAGCCCAGGGATTTGGCTTCACTGGGGACTGGGGTCCACCTGGAGTGATGCAAGCCTATACTGGCATGATGGGCTGCATCTGTCTGGGAGGGGAACCAGGATCCTAGGTGATAGGTTTAAATGCTTCATTGGCAAGCTTTTAAACTAGCCAAGGGGGGAGGCACTGGAAAGGAGCAGGAGAATCCTAGCCCCCAAATAATCACGGTAGTAAGTGCGGCAAACACCAACATAGAGGTGTCGATAGGGAGAAGGGCAGGGATAAATGGAGAAAGTGACAAAGGCAAGAAGGACAGGGATGGGGCAAAAGGGAGTAAGGCCATCAGGAAATGGAGGGTAATGAGTACCAATACCCATAGTCTGGGCAATAAGCTCCCTGAGCTGATGGCCTTAATGGAAGAGGGATGCCTGGATATCGTAGCAGTCACAGAAACATGGTACACAGAGAACCATGACTGGGATGTTAACATACCAGGGTACATAACCTACAGGAGAGACAGGCAGGGAGAAGAGGGGAGGAGTAGCTCTCATGTAAAGGAAGGATAAAAGCAACTGAACAAAAGAGTAAACAGGGAGGAGAGGAGGCACTGTGGGTCACCTTGAGACTGAAAGGGCACCAATCCGCATAGGGTTGTGTACAGACCCCATGTCAGGGGAAGAAATGGACAAGGATATGATAGAAGGCATTCTTAGAATGGCAGAGAAAGGGAGATACTGTTGATGGGAGACCTGAATATGCCAGATGTTAACTGGAGCACATTTGCTGCAGCCACATCCAAGAGCAGGGCCATTCTTGATGCCCTACAGGTGGCAGGCATTAGACAGCTAGTTTCGGAACCCACTCGTGAGGGAGCAATCTTAGACCTCGTACTCTCAAACGGGGCAGTGAGAGGATCTCAGATCTAGAAGTGGGTTGCCATCTGGGGACAAGTGACCATCAAACAGTGTGGTTCACGTTAAACTCAGCTACAGAGTCAAGCCATACAAAAGTGAGGGTACTGGACTTTAGGAGGGCTGACTTTGGCAAGATGGGAGAGTGCCTCAGAAAAGCACTAGCAAACAGGCTAGAAGGAGGTGTGGAGCAACAGTGGAAATTATCAAATTGCCATCACAGAGGCAACAAGCCTCTGTGTGAAGCAAATAAACAAATCAAACGAAAGAAAAGCCACTTCGTTCTCAAAAGAGGTGGCTGTGAAAGTCAGGAAGAAAAAGATAGCATTCCGAAGTATAAGGAAACACAGAAGGAGCAGGACAGAGAGCTGTACCAGTTAAGGCAGAAGGAGCAGGAGGGAAGTCAGAATAGCAAAGGCCCAAACTGAGGAAAAGATAGCCAACTCAGTTAAGAAGGGGGATAAAACCTTTATAGGTACATCAGCGAAGGAAAGACAAAGGAGGGATAGTGAGGCTGAATAGAATGAACGGTGGTGGGCAGAGGGGACAGTGAAAGCAGGAATACTGAACGATATTTCTGCCTCAGTATTCATAAAAGAGAGGGGAAGTGCCTAATCCAATTAACAGAAGCACTCTTGATAGGGGTTGATCCCAGTCCTTTCACAGAAGAAAGGGTCTCAAAGAACTCCTAAAACTGAAGGTGGACAAAGCAATGGGTCCTGATGGAATTCACTCCCCAGAATTCTAAAAGAATTAAGGGAGGAACTAGTGAAACCACTGGCTACTCTTTTTTAATAAATCATGGGAGGATGGGGTGGTACCCGAGGACTGAGGAAGGCGGATGTGATTCCCTTCACAAAGTGGGAGCAAGACAGAGGCAGGAAATTACAGACCTGTCAGTCTGACCCTGTGGTAGGGAAAGTGATGGAGTCACTTGAAGGAAAGAATAGTTGAGTACCTAGAGGCCAGTGGAGCACAGTACCCAAGGCAGCATGGGTTCACAGCGGGAAGGTCATGTCAGACAAATCTGATAGATTTCTTTGACTGGTGACCAAAGTAGTAGACCAGGGAGGTGCTGTGGACATGGCCTACCTAGATTTTAGCAAGGCGTTTGACACAGTCCCACACAAAAGATTAATAGTCAAATTAACCAGCCTGGGAGTGGGACCCAGGGTGGTAGCCTGGGAAACATTGGCTGGACAGGACACAGAAGGTAATTGTAAATGGAGTCCACTCTGAAAAAAGGGGGTTACTAGTGGGCACCGCAGGGTTCAGTATTGGGTCCAGTCCTTTTAATGTCTTCATCAGTGATATTGCAGAGGGACTGAAGGAAAAGTATGCCTTTTGCAGATGACACAAAGTTCTGCAACAGGGTTGATACACAAGGAGGCGTGAAAGGATGAAAAGGACTTGGCATGCGTTGGAGGAATGGTCAGAAGTATGGCAGCTAGGATTCAATGCAAAGAAGTGCAAATAATGCACCTGGGAAACAAGAACCCAGGGGAAGAATACAATGGGTGGGGAGGTAGTAACAACAACAAAAAGGAAAGGGACCTGGGGTAATCATATCAGATGACTTTAAGGTTAGCAAGCAATGTGGAGAAGGCAGTAGGGAGGGCTGGGGTATACTGGGATGTATAGGAGAGGCATCATCATCAGAAAACAGGAAGTTGTTATCCTCTGTACAGACAGTTGGTGAGACCCCATCTGGAGTACTGTGTCCAGTTCTGGAGACCCCATCTCGCACAGACATAGACAGGATAGAGGCAGTCCAGAAGAGGGCAACTAAATGGTGCAGGGTCTGCAAGAGAAGCCGGATGAGGAGAGACTAAAGGAGCTTAATATGTATACCCTTGAGGAAAGAAGGAGAGGGGGACATGATAGAAACTTTAAGTACCTAAGGAATTAACAAAGTCCAAGAGGGTAGCATCTTTCAGAAAAAGAGACTTGCAAGAACAAGGGGACACAATTTAAAGATAGAAGGAGGGCGGTTCAGGGGCAATGTGAGGAAGTATTATTTCACAGAGAGGGTAGTGGATGCATAGAACAGCCTTCCTGAGGAGGTTGTGGGGTCTAAAACTGTGGGAGAATTCAAGAATGCATGGGACAGACATAAGGCAATTCTTGTGGGGGGTAGGAAGAAATTGACTATTGGTTAACTAGGATCTGCGGCCTATCCTGTAGGTAGGGAAATGGGCAGACTAGATGGGCCTAGCGGTCCTTATCTGCCGTCAAAGTCTATGTTTCTATGTTCTATGGTCTCCAGCGGGGGAACTAATGAGGATGTGGGGCCACCCACGTTTATATGGGAGGGACGTTATCAGCTGATATTGTCATCATGGGCGGCCCCTACTAGACTGCTAGCTAGAAAGTTTCTGTGTGGTCCTAGTGCCTGGCGGCCGTAGTTCTATAGGTGTGGCCTGATGCAAGAGAGTCTCTTGAAGATCTACTGTTACAGTAAGTGCTTACGTAACTGTTCATTTCTTTATTTTTATTTATTTATTTTTTTTTTAATTTTGTGTTTTCCCCTGGTTTTCTCTTGATGATCCCAGGGCCCCAGCAGACAAGACAGTGCGTATGCATGGAGGCGCACACGCCTTCCGGGTACCGGCTCCGCCCCTTCCGCCCACCCCTGGCTATCGCCAGGCTCCCGAACTGCCATCCATCCTTCACTGGGTGGCAGCCAAGTGCCAGGGAAACCTCTTGTCCCTCCCCAGGAGAGGAGAGCTGCCGTGTGGCAGCTCAGTCCTGCTTCTCACCCTCACCCCAGCCGACCCCAAATAGCCCTGGATCGTTCCTGAACATGGGTCAGTGGCGTGGCACGAGATGTGTCCAGTGCCTCAGCGCCACCGGGCCGGCTCGTAACTGTGCTTTTCTTAGTGCTGGGACAACATTAACAGTTCAGAGTCGTGCTCTTTGGGCGTTCCTTGGTGTCATGAGTCTTTGCAAAGTACTTTGGAGTTTGCAGAGCACCAACGAAAGTTGGGACACCAAGTCTTTCTGTGTCTGGACAGTTGGCTAGTTTCTAGCCTGTCCAGGTAGGAAACAGGACAGGCAGTATCCACTGCCTCTCAGTTCCTAACCTCAGTTGGAGTCCTGCTGAACCTCCAGAAGTCTCTGCTCCAAACCTCACAGCAGCTGCTGCTTATAGTAGCTCTTCTGGATATGACTAAGGCCCAGACTTTTTCTTCCAAAGAGCAGGCTGCAAGCAATTCTGCAGATGGCATGCTGCATCATCTAGCACATGGCTGCGCAAACCCAGTCCATAGAGTGCATGTTGGGACTGATAGCCTCCTCACTGTTTGTACATGAGGACGACTCAGTGGATGCTCAGTGCACGATGGTCACAAGCATCACACCCTTCATACTTACCCATTCAGGTGACCGAGGCCATGGTTTAGTTTCTCACATAGTGATCTGTGGAGGACAACCTCCTCCATGGGTTGCCCTTCTCCCAGCTAGAGCCTCAGGTGACTCTAGCCATGAATGCCTCCCTGTTGGGGTGGCAGGAACACTGGGTAAGTCATCCAAACATAAGGTGTCTGGGACATGTCAGAGACTCATCTCCACATCAGTGTGTAGGTGATGCGAGCTGTTTTTCACATTCTGAGACACCTAGTGCACCTACAGTAGTCATCCACCAAACAGTCTCTAGAGAAACAAGTCGGTCATGTACTACATCAGCAAACAAGAGGAAGCACACTCTTGCCCTCTCTGCAGGGAGGCAGTGAAGGTGTGGGAATGGTGCTTGAAGCAGGGGATCCTGCTCCAAGCAGTCTACCTACCAGGAGTTCAGAACACTCTGGCAGACAAGCACATTCGAACAGCGGCACGTCCTCATCCTAGCTCCAAATGTCATGACATCACTATTCGACGAGTGGGGTACCCCAGATGTGGACATTTTTGCATCTCCACTGAATGCCAAACTGCCTCAGTTCTGCTCCAGAAATCCAGGACATGGTGCTTTCTGGCAGGATGCATTCAGACTGCAATGGCAAAATCTGTTTCTGTATGTGTTCCCTCCAGTCCTTCTCGTGCAAAAGGTGTTGCTCAATCTAGAGATGCAAGTATGCAAGATGATACTGCTGGCCCCCTGTTGGCTTCAACAGATTTTGTTTCCTCTGTTGAACAGACTTTAAGTCAGCAAACCAAAGATTCTACCACTCAAGATAAACGTGCTGACTCAGGGTCACCTAGTCCATCCCATCCTGACCTTCCTTTATCTTTATGCCTGACTTCTGAAAAAAATAGACGTGAACAGGTACAGGGTGTCTCAGAGGGTCTTTGAAATACTTTTGGCTGGGCATAAACCTTCTGCTAGGAAGACATACTGTATACACTCAAATGGAAGAGATTTTCCATCTCGTGCTCAGAAACCCACATGGACCTCTTTGGGTGCCCACCTTGACAAGGTTCTTGAATACTTGCTAGACCTTCTGGATGTTGCCCTGCAGTATTCTGCAGTAAAGGTCCACCTGTGTGATATATCAGCATACAAGCCTGTCGGCACTGTTTACCTGGCACGGCTGCTACTGTCCAAGAGGTTTCTAAGGGCATTTTGCATACAAGGCCTCCCGTCACAAAGCTGGTAGCTGCCTGGTATATCAACCATGTGCTGGATATGCTTGCTCACAAACTTTTTGCGCCCCTTGCAATGTGTGACTAAACATTTTAACTCTGAAAGCAGCATTCTAGTGGCCAAGATCCTTTGTATACTGTTTTCTATAAGGATAGGGTAATTCTCTTTACACACCCCAAGTTTCTACTGAAAGTGGTGTCAGAGTTCCATTTTAATCAGCCACTAGTTCTGCCTACCTTCTTTTCCAGCTTCCAGAATGAGGGAGAAAGGGCTCTCCACTCTCTGGATGTTAAGAGGGTCCTTGGGTTTTATCTTGACAGAAGTAAGGACTTCAGACAATCCAAACAACTCATAAATCTCTTTCAGTCTTAATCAGACGGGACAGCCTGTAACAGTGAAGTGCATTTCTTTCTGGATTGTGAACAGCTTGTGCCACTACTGTGCCATGGCTCAGGTTAAGCTGGAGTGTGAAGCATGAGCCCACACCACCAAAGCTGTTACCACGACCCTGGCAGAGATTTCCTCTGTGCCTATTGGAGATTTTATTTATTTGAAAATGGGTAACCGGGAGAGGCACAGTGAGCCGAGGCTTGTTTCCAGGTGCAACCTAGTGGAGGGGAATGGGAGAAACAGCAGTACAGTACACGAAACAAGTCAATAGAGCAACATTTGGTAAATAAGTTGGTACAAAAATAAAATTGTTACAGATAAAGAAAGTGTGAACAAGTGCAAAGTTAAATGGCAATATGCAGAATGCAGTTACTAAACTGACAACAAGCTAGAGACCTTTAGATGAATTTATTCCTAACCCCATGGTAGAAGGAAAAGACCAGTGATGGTGAGGAAGTGGAGACCAGGCCAGGTGCCCAACCAGGAAAATTTGAGGCAAGGCCAGGGAGGTATAATGAGTAAGAGTAACAGGAGCAGGTGGGCATGGGGTTGGAGTTTCAGCTAGTCCTGAGGGAGCCAGGGGAGGAGGAGAGGGAATGAGAGGAATTTGTTCTAGACAAAGGGAAGTCAATAGAAGGCAAACTGCCCAGCAGAGGCACGGGGGTGAGGAGTGGAGAAAGCATTATGATTCCTGGAATGGAGGGAACAGATGGCAGGGGGTAGTTGGGAGTGGAGAGGTAGGAGGGAAGGGAACCAAACCAGCATTTGGATATGAAGGAAGTACTGTGAGCTTTGTGATGTGAGGACAGAGGGAAGATGGAAAAGGAGGACTAGAGGGAGCAGTGGTGAGTATGAATGGGGAATTTGTAGCAAAGCAGCAAAAGAAGTTCCAGAACATGTCTAGTTTGGCAGGGGAAGTGGAGGGGACAGTGCCTTTTACATCCGTGTAGTCAAAGACAGGGAGCACCATTTTGGTAACATGCACCCTTCGGACCTGCAGAGATGAGCAGTGTTTGTTGCAGTACAGAACAGGACACCAAGCATGGGGCAGAGTTTAGCATGGATGGCAACAATGTGGCCTGAGAAGTCAAACTTACTGGCAAGCAGCACACTGAGGTTCTTGAAGGACTGCATTTCTTCAAGGGGGGTGCGATCCAGTGTGGTGAAAACATGGGGGTGGGGCATGAGTCTGGCCAGTTTTTGATTGATTCCAAAGGATTTGGATACCGTGTTTTTAGTGTTGATCCAGAGATGGTTCAGTTGGAACCAATGCAGAATATTTTTGAAGTCCTGCTGATACAGCTCTACTGCAGGTGTGGTAGAGGGACTGGATGTGAAGATGATTGTCTCATCAGCATATATGTGAATATGTGGGTTGGTACAGGCAGAGGGGAGGTCATTCAGAAAGACAAAGAAGGGGATGGGACCCATGATGGAGCGCTGTGGGACCCTAGCCTGGATGGGTAGTGGAGCTGACAAAACGACTTCTATCTGTACCAAATACTGAGACATTTGCAGAAATGCAACTTGGATCACAGTGCATACTTTTACAAAACAGGATGCCCTGGGTGTCCATGCCGGCAGCATGCCACCTTTGGCCCTGAATGAATTACTGTCCTGAATGAGCCCTCAGCTCTTGCCACCCTAGTCCAGGGGACTTTGTGTGAGCTTTGTACTATGACTTACTAGTTGGAATCAAAGGTGAAGTTTGATTACGAAAATTACGTACTCACCATAATTTTTGGTCTTCTGAAATATCTACACCACTGATTCACATGTCCGTCCGCCATCCCCTGGACTCAGTTCTGTATATTGTGCTGGTCTTCATCCCTGTGTTTGGTTTGGGCTGTGAAGACACTGTATTACTGGTTTGATGGCCCTTCTTACATGGGCCACCATGGCTATCTTATGCCCTTAGGTTACGTGTATAGGTACTTGTTAGGCTATACTGTACCTCTTGGAAAAAAAAAAAAAAAGTAGTGAGGTGGTTGAGGGACACTGCCGATGTAAGCATGTGCTGACGTACGGAGTCTCGCAGTGCCGCACATGCATGCTGCTTACCTCGGCACCAGCCCTCAGAATAGTTCTGGCTCCCAGAGGGTCCATCAGACCCACTAGTGTGAATCAGTGGTGAAGATCATGATTGATGGTGAGTACGTAATTTTCATTTCTCATGTCTTATTGACACTGCATCTGCTGTGTAGACAAACTGCATTAAGACACGTTTTGTACCACTAGCACTGGCAACTACATTAACATAGCTGTGGGTCATGGCTCACCCTGATATACTTCTCAGAAGGATTTATCTAAGATGTCATTAGTATTATTGTCTCTGAAATGGCTTCTTTATTTTCAGTCTCTCGTACAGCATGCAGGAGAATGCATTTCCTTGTTGAAGAACAAAGTAAATGAAGAATCTAAACTCATGTCATTGAAGTCTCTCGTAACATACTGTACACGATGCTTGCAGACAAAGGTATACCTGCTGTATAAACTTGTTTATCCTTAAAATGCTAAGTTGAATAGTCCTGCTACAAACTGTGTGACAAAAAAATTAAAAATGTTATTGTCAGACAATTGCTTGGTAGGATGATAATAATAATGTGTGCAACTGAGTAATTGCTAATTAGGTGGGGTATTATTACATTGAAATGTAATTTGGGTAATGCTTTATAGTACTTGATTAAATTGCTTACCAATTTTCTTTAAACTTTTTTAGCACATGAAACTGAGTTAACCCTCCTGTGCAGTAAACACTGATGGAGTTGCTAGCTTGAATTACTGTTTATGATTGTAGTCAGAAAACAAGATCACGTTTCTTTTGAGCTAACAGATTTATTACTTCTGATAGCAAGCTGTTGAACGTTACGATTTTATGGCACAGCTTTTGATTTTACCAAGTTGTCTTTACAGTTACAGAAGGGTTGTATAAAAGGAATAACTATCACCGACACCTCAAGAAGAACTTTGAGAAACCTAATATTTGGACAGAACACAGCTTGTATTTCTCATTAACTTTCTAGTTCTTATCCCCATTATTCATTACTGAAGGTATATGCTTGAAAACAGGATTGTTGCTCCCCTTGAAGGTTCATCAGCTCCTATTGCTTCTTCCCAACCTGATGTCATAATTTATTTATTTAATTTTGTTGACCGGGTAGGGGCACTAGACACATGAGTAACTACTTTCAGGCCCGACCAGGGAGGTTAAATGGTACAGGCAGTTAGGAAACAAAAGACAATGAATAACAGATTGGATAAGATGCAGAATACAAGGTTACAGCATTTACAAAGGATAACATATTTACAGAAAGTGTAGGCACCAAATGCAGTCAAGCTAGAACAAAGGGTAGGATACATGACCATTCAAGTTAAGTGCCAGGGCAAATAGTGCTCAACATGGTTTCAAGGACAGAATGTAAACAAAATACAGTAATAGAATCTTAACCCTACAGTAAGACCACAATCTAGTCTCAGGGCCAGTATGGGGAGGGCAAATAGGTCAAATTGGGGTGGGGGGGTGAACTTGTAGAGTTAGACTAGTGAGATAGGTAGAAGTATACTAGACTAGGGATCAGGGGATGAGAGTGTCAGAGGCAGGTGGTTTAGGGAGGCTTGAAGCAAGTACAGGGGGCACAATTTGTCAGAAGTGACCAATGCCGCTTTTTGAAAAGTGCATGACTAGGTGCAAGTCTGACATCCAGAGGTGGAGTTCCAATAGTTTGGAGCCATAATGGAGAAAGCACTAGCACCCTTTGTTGTTTTTGTTCTTGGCACTTGTAACATGGATTTTTCAGTGGACCATAGTCCATAGGAGGATGTTTGAGGGAGCAGTATAGAGGCGAGCTCAGCAGGGATATTTGACCTAATAATACTGTCTGTCAGTGATCCTAGGGCGAGGAGACGGTGAGCAGAGAGGAAGGGCCAGTTGAGATCATAATAAAGCTGACAGTGATGTTTTAGTTGTGGGGATGATGAGGCAAAGCGACAGATATTATTGTATGCAATATCCCATTTCTTGAGAGCAGTGTTTGTAGCGTTTACATATGTGACAGCACCATAAGTAAGTACAGGAAGAAGGTTATCCCGGGCAATAGCCAATCTAGCCGAGGGTGTGAGGGCATGGCTCATCCTGTAGGCAGTACCAATTTTAGTATTACAGATTTAGTTGTGAGCTGGATATGGTGGTCAAATTTCAGCGATGCTCAAGATCTTTAAGAAGAACTGACTTTCTCAAGTAAAGTGCCATTGGCGCATAAGATCATAAATAGGTCGTGGCACATTTTTAGCTTGGCTACAGATCCAAAAAGCATAGATTGTGTTTTACCCACATTGAGTAATAGCTTGTGCCTGGTGAGCCAATGCTGGATGTTGAGGAAGGCAGAGGAGAGAGAGAATGGTTGGTCTCTGATATATTACTGGAGCTGGAATAGAGGACCAGATCATCAGCATAGAGGATGGATGAACAGGAGGGGGTAACCAGAGCAATCTGATTTATTAAAATGAAAAAAAGAAGAGGACCCAGGATGGACCCCTGGGGAACTCCAATGTTTATTATACCATGCTCTGACAGGGCTGAGTTAAACTTAACAACCTGACCCCTGTTAGTTAGATAGCTGCGAAACCTGTTTATGGTCAGTTGCGAGAAACCAAGGGACTTGAAGCAGGAGAGGAGAAGTGGGCAATCCAGAAGATTGAAAGCTTTTGTGAGGTCAGTAAAAACTGTACTTGTTAGAGAGCTAGAGTTCATAACAGTCGGGGTGTCATTCGTGAGCTGGAGTAGGGCAGTTGGAGGTGCTATGACCTTTGCGAAATCCATGTTGCTTAGAAGAGAGGAGATTATACTTATCAAGATAAACAAGTGTTTGAGCTGCCACTAGCTTTTCAAGTAACTTGCTCAGGACTGAAAGTATAGCAATGGGTCGGTAATTTAAGATATATTTTTTGTATTTCCTTTCTTAAAAACTGGTGTGACTCTTGCAGTTTTCCAGATATCTGGGACATAATTGTGACAGAGAGGTAAGGTGAAAATTTTAGACATGGGCACGGCAGTAAATGGGGCAGACAATTTCAGGAGCTTAGGCTCAAGGCTAACAGAGCCCACGCTAGTGCTGTCGGAGATTTTGTTAAGGAGTTTGAGGACTTCGATTTTGGCACTCGCCCTGAAGCGAAAGGGCGGATAGGGCAGTGTAGGGTCAGTTGAGGGTAGATGCGGCATAGGTGGTGCAGTAGAGAATGAGGAGGTGAAGGCAGAAAGATTTGAGAAATGGTTATTGAAGGCATTAGCAATGGTCAGAGGATCATTACAATGAACGCCATTAAGCACCATATTGTTGGTAGTGAATTCTTGTTTGGACCCTAGGAAGGATTTCGCACAATTCCAGAACTTCCTGGAGTCTCCTGCGGCATTCAGTAATAGTTCTTTACAATAAGAACTTTTGGCTAGTCTTATTTGCCTCCTACAGGAGTTGCTCAGAGCCCTGTAGGTATTGTAATCAGATTCTAGGCCAGACTTTTAAAGCTTTTCCATCTTTTGTCTCTGGCACGGAGAGAGGCCAGGAGTTCTTTAAGTCATCTGTCCGGCTTACTCTAACACGACGCAGATAAAGGGGTATGCCTATCCCAAGAGCCCAGAAATGATTAAGAAATAGTTTGAGTACATCCTGGGTATCCTGCACCTGGTATATGTAGGACCAATCAATAGTGGAGACCTCATACAAGAACTTAGCTTGGTCAAGATTAGCAAAATTACGGAAGGTAATGTACCGGGGTGGTGGGGCTGGGGTAATAGAAGGGCACCAAGTACAGAAAATGGGAGAGTGGTCACTTATTACGTCTGGTAATGCCCACAGTTGCTAATCTATCTGTGCGATAATGCTCTGTGACATCATAGCTAAGCTATTCCCAATGCAACAGACTGCGATGTCACAACAGAGCATTGTGATTTCAAGTAGAGAATAAACTATAGAGGCAGATGAACTTTAAGGGATAAAGATCTTGATTTTGTGGTAATTTCTTCAGTAATAAATAATGGTGAAGAGAAAGCTGTACAAATATATGAAATACAAGCTGAATTGTGTCTAAATATTATTGTTTTCCAAAATTTTCCCAAAGGCCTCAGCTGCTCTTTAAAAAGCAGCAATGAGGACCTTTAGTAAAATTCTTAGAAAGCATAATTTAAGAACGTGATACTCTCTCTACATATATTTTGGTTCTCATGTCAGTATTATGAGTTTTTTTTTTTTTTGTGTGTGTGAACTCTCTTTATCCTTTTAAGCCACCAGAAGGGTCCTCCTCCTACTACTGCCAGGGCTACCCACAAGCCCTTTGAAGCTGCTCCTCTTCATATCCTCTGGAACCCCACAGCACCCGCAACACACTGTGATGGGCCCCCTCAATTTGTCATCTGAGGCTGGACCCTGTTTTCAGCACCATGGCAGCAAGCACCCTTTATCCAGACACCGTGGTTTGGATCCTCCAAACTCCACCCCAGAGGACAAGGAAGAAGCAAGCCTGAAATGGTACTGGGGGGCTGGCAGGGTGTCATCTCAGCTGGTGCTGCTTTTTCCATCTTTGTTCCAAGAGCGACTGATGACATCAGATGCTGACATGCTTGACACACCGATGCATCTTTCTCCTCGCTGTGCATGACGTAGACACATGAGACTGCACTACCAACAGTGGTCACCAAAGTGGTAGTAATGTGGCTGATTGCAAAACCCTTCCTCCCCACAGCAGGAGAGCATCCTCTGGGACACTTTATACTCCTCTTTCCACTGATCTCTGCCAATTCTGGGCTTGCTCCCAAACCCTGGTCACAGGGCAGCCCCTGCATTACGTTGTTTTTCCCCATACAGCTTTTACTTGCTTAGTTTTTCTGCCCAATGGTACCTACCTCCATCAATGACTGTCTCATGGACTTACTGGTTAGCCATCACTAACTCAGTGCCATATATTGGCGGGTGACCTTCCATGTCAGTCATGTGTGATCTTGCGGGGGGGGGTGCCAGCCTAAGGGCATATCATGGATCTTACTTCGAGATACAGCTCTTGCAGCAGGTAACACCATTAGAACTGAAGCCGGCAGGCGTCAGGACCCCACGGAAAAATTCTAGCTAGCTATCTTCAGCGGGGACCGCCCCCAACGCCGGTCCCACCTCCGACGTCAAGCGTGGTACATAAGGCGGTCCCTAAGAATCCCCAGTTCTTTCCATGCGATACGACTTGCATGCTCGACCCTCTGGTCTTAGTCTGGCGGCAGCGACGCTGGTTGCAGAGACTTTCCCACGGAATTTCCTCCTATCAAGAATTTTTCGCTGATGTCCTCTCCGACCTCGGGCATACATCAAGTGTGCTTGCGGGAAGCAGATCCCTTTAGGACCCCCACAGCCTGCGGCCCGTGCCTGGGCCCAGAGCACAATACCCGGGCCTGTTCCTCTGCCAGGGGTTTAATAGTCAGACAGTGATCCGCGCCAGAAGGCTCTTCTGTATGCTCCTGCTAGAAGAAAAGTTGAGAGCCATGTCCTCTGGGGAATCTTCAATCCCACAAACATGCTGAAAAGAAGAGAAGGGAGAAGGATCCTTCCAGGTCTCCGACGAGGGCCTCCAGTCCCGCAGCTCGGGTCAAGTCTGACCGGTCTCCATCCAGGGCCTCTTTCTCCCCGGCTGCGGTTCCGTTCTCGCTCTTCTCAGGCCCTCCTCCAGGCTGCCATCGCCCTCCGCCCCCCAAGGCCTCGGCGAGTCCGGGAGCCACCACCACCATAAGTCGGGTTCCCGCCGTCGGCACCGACGTCCGTCCTCTTCCGCTCCACCCTGCAAAACTTTGAACTTACCCTTCTGAAGAGGTCAGACCTACGCCGCCTCGACCCGCGCCGACCGTCCGTCATCCTCTCTCGGAGCCGCTGCTGGTCGTGAGACGCCGTCGCCAAGCTTTTCCCACCGGACGCCGGTTGGGGACCCGACGTCCGCCGCCTGAGAAGAGGACTCCTGTGCCTCGACCGCCGCCGGGCAGGAGTCGCTGATGGAGGAAGATCTGACGAGCTCGAGGACCAGACGGGCGACCGGCCTGCGCAGTCTCCTAGGGCTCCCGCCACGCCCGAGGTCCCTGTGGAGCCGCTGCGGGACCCGACGCCGCCTCCGCGCCTGGGTCATATCGGGATTGTCTTAGCGGGAAGTGAAGGATCTCTTCGCACTGGTGGGACACCATCAAGAGGGATGTGGTGCCCACTGCTCTTCCTCCTCCTCCGCTCCGCCCCCACGCCTGCGGGGTCGGTTGGCTGCTCAACCTCCCAGGGAGTCCAGATCTCCTCCCAGGGGTTGATCAGGAAAGAGGAGACCCCACAAGATCTTCTTCTGGATCACCCTGCTCCAAGAGATCCAGGGGACACCGACGTCACCGTCGACGGAGGACACGGGATCAGTTTACTCCACCTCTAGATCCCCATCTCCACTTCCATCCTTCTCCGACCCACGTGAGACGCCACGGTCTCCTCCGGATGACCCTCGCTCATGGATATCATGCGCCATATCCAGGAGAACATGGGTGGGATGCGGAAGAGTTAGACCCGAAGGTTACGCCTTGCCAAGTATCTTCGCAAAGGACCTCAAGCCTGTGGTGGTGCCACCCTTGGTGGACACTTTGTGGACGCCACCAAGGTCAAGTGGAAGCGCCCACATTCGCGCCTCGCGATGCGCAAAAAGCTGACCATCTATACAAGGCTCCTAAGGAGGACCAGTATCTGACGCAACAACCTCAGGCCGATTCCTGGTCACAGCCTCACATGACCAGTCACAGAGGCTGCAGCATTTGAGCACACTGCCACTGATCCAGAATCCAAGCAATTGACTTCTGGCAGGCGCAGTGATGCTTCCGCTACTTGCGCCCATCAGATCCTTAAATTACTTGACCCACATGGTTCAGTTTCAGAATGCTCTGTGGGAACAGGGTCTGAGGTAGCTGAGAAACTACCTGGTGAGCAGAAGGAGGAGATGCTCCAGCTCCTGCGACGGGTTCAGATCGGGGACCTAGTGCTCGAGCCGCTGCACGATTCCGCTGGACTCATCGGCCTCGAGCAGCAGCTTCCGGCGCTTTTGCTCCGGAGACACTCCTGGCTTTGTGTCTCCGGCTTCACCCCGGACGTCCAGAAGAACATTATGGACGCCCCTTTCGAGGGAGATGTTTTATTTGCTAATCCTTCGGAGAAGATTATTACCAAACTCCAAGAGGCCGGGAAGACGGTGAGGTCGGTCCAGGCCATGTACCGACTTCCAGCTTGGTTCCTTTCAGGAACCAGCCGCTGCGGGCGGACACAGAGGCAACAGCCCCGCCCGCCACACACCAGAGGGCTCTGGTTTCCGCAGAACCCAGGGTAAACAGCCCGCTAGCCGAGGTCAGCACCCCTAGGCCGACCCAGCCAACGGGCCCATCTGCCGCCACAGCATGACTCCTTTCCGGCCCCTGCCCCTCAGGATCAACGGGAAATTATGGTCGGGGGTCGCATTGCGAACTTCCTGCCGGGATGGCAGGCTGTCACCACCGACAGGTGGGTTCTGCAGTTGGTCAGTATCGGCCACTTTATAGAGTTCGCAGAAAAGCCACCCTCGAGGCCTCCTCTGCTCTCCTGGTATCCGGGTCAGCACAGAAACTTAATTTGGCAAGAGGTACTCGCGCTCCTAGAAAAGGGGGCTATAGAGTACGTCCCGGGAACCAGAGGACAGGGATTATTCTCACTTCTTCCTGGTTCCCAAGAAAACAGGGGACCTCCGTCCGATTCTGACTACCTGCTAACTCAATATGTCGGTCGACACAGAGATTCCGATGGTGACTCTTCCGGTCTTATTCCCATGCTGAAACAAGACGCTTTCTAGCTGCCTAGACATGCAGGACGCGCACCTGCATATCCCCATAGCTCAGGCGCATCAGAGGTTCCTGCGCCGAAGTTCCTCGCCACCATTTTCAGTTCCGGGCTCTTCCGCTCGGGCTGTCATCCACCAAGGTCTTTACCAAGTGCATGGCAGTCGTGGCAGCATCTCTAAGGAGACAGGGCCACTATGTGTTCCCGTACCTAGACGACTGGCTTCTCATGGCCGCCTCCAGAGAGGCGCTCTTGCTCGCGATCCAGGACACTCAGGACTTGTTCCGGTCGCTGGGCATTCTCATAAATTACGAGAAGTCTCTCTTGGTACCGGCGCAGAAGCTGCAGTTTATAGGCGCAGTACTGGACACGGTCTAGGGAAGAGCTTTTCTTCCGGCCGACAGGGCGGAACGCATCAGGTCCCTCATAAGGGACTTGTCATCGAACAAGACCGTACCAGCCAGGTCGGTCCTTCGTCTGCTCGGACACATGGCTGCGGCCATTCCTACAGTCCCTCTCGCATGACTCCACATGCGGATAACCCAGTGGATGCTCAAGGTGCAATGGGACCAAAGGCAAGACCATTTGCAGCATCCGGTCAGGATCACAAAATATGTGATCCGCGACTGGCAGTGGTGGCTAGCCCCCGGGTCGCTTTCCAAGGGCGTCCCGTTTGCAGCGCCGTCCCTGGAGGTAACCCTCACCACGGACGCCTCAGGTCTCGGGTGGGGGGCACACTTAGATGGGGTGAAGTCTCAGGGTGCATGGACCCCGTTGGAGGCTCATCTCCATATCAATGTCCTAGAGATGAGGGTGGTCCTCTATGCACTACAGGCTTTTCAGTCGATAATTCCACCGTGCACTCTACTGCTTCAGACAGACAACACGGCGGTGATGTATTACCTTAACAAACAAGGAGGCGCACACTCTTACCCCCTTTGCAGGGAGGCCATGAGAGTGTGGGATTGGGTAATCGGACACGGCGCAAACCTGATCGCTGTACACGTTCCCGGGGTGGACAACACGATCGCAGACGGCCTGAGTCGCTCCCAGGCCAGAGTCCACGAGTGGGAACTTCTTCAGGAGGTGGTAGAGGATCTGTTCCTTCGATGGGAACTCCAGAGCTGGACTTGTTCGCATCCCCATCCAACGCAAACTGCCCAATTTTGCTCGCTAGATCCAGGGCCTGGTGTTTTCTGGCAGACGCGTTGTCCTCTCCTGGGTGAACAGATTCCTCTATGCTTTCCTCCCTTCCGCTGATCCAAAGAGTTTTCCTGCTGCGCAGGGAGCACGCACAAATGATTCTGGTGGCCCCATTCTGGCCCAGACAGATATGGTTCCCTACTAGCACAGCTATCTCGAACCCCCGCCCCCTGCTGTCACCAGCTCCCACCTACTGTCTCAGGAGAAAGGTTCATTGCTCCATCCGGATTTGCATTCTCTGAACTGCATGCTTGGCTCCTAGAGACATAGCCATCTTGAGCCACGGGTCTCGCAAGAGGTTGCAGATGTTCTCTGCAGCCAGAAAGCCGACAACGCATGTGACGTATGCCATGAAGTGGCGCCGCTTTTGTTTATGGTCACGGGCTCGTGATCTTTCCCTTTAGGTTGCCCTGTGGGAGTAATTTAGACTATCTCCTTTCTTCTTTCATTCAGGCTCAGCCTACTCCTCTATCAAGGTGCACCTTTGCGCTTATTTCTGCCTACACCTCCGTGGGGCACGCATTGTTGCTAAATTAGACCTCTCGGAATTTCTCAGAGGAGTATTACACCTTAGCCTCCCATCAGGACCCAGTGCCTCCATGGGATCTGCTCTTGTCCTGGAACAACTCACGCCCCCCTTGAGCCTGCGGATTGCGAGCTACGCTTTCTGTCGTGGAAGACGTTATTTTGGTTGCTGCTACTTCAGCTAGAAGGATTTCTGAGCTTCACGCCTCATGTGCAAAGAGCCTTATTTAGTTTTCCACGGACAGAGTATCCCTGAGGACTAACCCTAAATTTTTGCCTAAGGTGGTTTCGACACTCACTTTAAACCAGGATATTGACCTTCCGGTCTATTTCGAGTTATTTAATAGAGGAGAGGCTTTGCTCACACCCTGATGTTCACCGCAGCCTGAGGTATTACCTCAACAGAACTAAACCCTCTCGGGTTCTGACCAGCTTTTGTCTCCTTCTCTCAGAGAATGAAGGGCCAACCAGTATCCAAACAGACCTTGTCCCGCTGGCTTGTCCAGTGTATTTCGTGACTGTTACGAGATTAAGCCAAAGCCCCTCCCGGTTCTATCCGGGTCATTCTACCAGGGTATGGCTACCTTTGCAGCACTTAAGAACGCTCCATTTCGGCATTTGCGCTGCAGCACTTGAGTTCTGGATACCTTATCAGGCATTATAGTTGATATCTGCTCCTCGGCGTAAGAGCCAGTTTCGCCCAGCGGTGCTGCAGGGTCTCCTGTCCTAAGTCAGGGCTTGGAATGTTATTTCTTGCCTTTTTGCCTCCTCCCAGATCTTCTGGCAGCGTTACTGCTTGGGAATCAGTCCTAATGGTGTTACCTGCTGCAAGAGCTGTATCTCGAAGTAAGATAGTACAGTTACGTAAGAACTTACCGTAACAGTAGATCTTCGAGAACAGCTCTTGCAGCAGGTACCTTCCCGCCCACCTTCCCCCTTAGAGGAGGCAGGGCTCTGCTCCTGCTTGTATCGGGATTTTCTCCCTTATTGTCTTCTGACGGTGGATCCTCGGTCTACTCTTCTGATGTCATCCTGCGGCCGGGAGTCTCCGGCGGGAGAACTGGGGATTCTGGCGGGACCGCCCCCTTATGTACCACGCTTGATGTCGGAGGCGGGACTGGCGTCGGGGGGCGGTCCCCGCTGAAGATAGCTAGCTAGAATTTTTCCGTGGGGTCCTAACGCCTGCCGGCTTCAGTTCTAATGGTGTTACCTGCTGCAAGAGCTGTTCTCGAAGATCTACTGTTACGGTAAGTTCTTACGTAACTGTACTTTTTTTACTCCAACTCTGGTTTTCTCCCCAGGAGTACTGGCATGCAGTGATGAGTGAACACATGCTTGCCAGGCACCAGGTGGCTACCCCTCCCTTCTCTCGTGGTTCCCAGCTGTGGTCCAACCTTGTCTTCACTAGGTGGGCAGTCATGCAGCAGGAGCTGTATCCTTCCCGAGGAAGAATTGCAATCCTTGAGATGCTCAGTCACTTTTCCCTCGATTGGCCATTGATGGCCTGTTTTTGTTCCTGAATGTGGGTCGCCGACATCACGAGTGGTAGTGTTATTGCCATATCAACAGTCTGGCTTTTTATTGTGTTTTTAACTGCCTGGATTCAGTTCACTATGCACACATTGGCAGTTGATCTGCGCATGCTCAGAGCCTCAGGAAAGATTCTAAGCTGATTTCTCTCTACACCCAGTGACATGTCCTTGAGTTTCTGCCCATAGCTTTCCAGATCTTTCCTTACCCAGAAAGATTCAGAACCCTCCTTCGCTGCTCCTGATGTGAATGAGGGATTTATTTCTGCTTTTTATGGTTCTATTTGCTTTTTGCAGTTTTTTTATGAACTACTTACACTAAAGCTACTGTCTTGAGCTTCCTGTCCCCAGCTCTTACTCGGACAAATGGAACAGTATAGGATGGAGCTGAAGAAGTTTGTGGCCTGTAGGTGCAAGATGTTCATTACCGATTGGCACATCTGTATTCCTGGGTGTGGACCGTGACACAGAGTTTTACAGTTGGTGCAGCAGATGCAGCCTAAATCGCTGCAGGGCTACGTTGCCCAGGCCAAGAAAGAGAAGCCTCTTCCGTCTTCCTCTCATGTCTCTGCAGCTGCAGGCTTGGAAGTCCAGTGAGCCAAGTGAATCACCAGAGGTTGAGGCGAGGGTGAGAAAATTGCTGTGACTGACATGGAAGGGTATGATCTTGAATCATGGTTCAACAACAGGGAGCTCATGATGGCCAAGGAGATCGTCTATGACTTCTCCATAATGAGTTTCTTTAACTTTGAGCTTCATCACTTGGCAGCTACCATGTTCTTTGGTGAAACAAACGTGGTTTAGTTCTGAGACTCAGCATTTTGAAATCCAAGGTGGAGATCCAAGACTTCAAAGGAGCACAAGTGTTAGACTCTATCACTCTCTCAGAGCACAGATCATGTGTTGACCTCTTAGAAAGTCATACCTCTCGACAGTTCTCATCTGGTGTCTTGTCTGCAATTTCCCTAGGGTCCGTTATCGAATAATGTCATTCTTTGTGCAATACACATCAACAGTTTCCATCAGGAATCGGAACACATAGATAATGTGACCCTGTACAGATAGTACCTCACTTCCCTTTGAGGCAGTGCCGATTTAGCTTGACATACTTTTCACTCTCAAAGTGCCACCCTTCCATCTGTGGAACCCACTGACCTGCCTCGAGCCGGTGCAGCAACAGGCCTGCTGTGAAGGCAACATTCTCATGTTCTTGGTGGAGTGGGAGGAGCTGACTGTTGCACTAGCACCTCCTGTAGTGATGAGGCGTGCTTGACTGTGTAGGTGACCACACAAAGTCTGCCTCCCTCAGTATGGTTGGTGCGTGAGTGATCAGAGCACACAACGGAGTTGGGGAAGGGGGATGGTGAAAGTTGCAGGATAAAAACAGCACCCAAACCAGTAGCAGTGGCAGGCCCCCTGCCACAGAGCCAGGTCCGTTCTCTGCCCCATACCCTCCCCACCCAAAATCATGCAAATGTGTATTCTTATGCTGGGTCCCCATTGCCTTACTTAGGCCCTCCTAGAAGAGGGCAAGTTCTGTGGTTTGCTGGCAGTTGGATGGGCAAGAATTAGGAAAGATTTGGGCTGGACAGTGTATGGACAAGAACAGCAGGGGCAGGAACGACCGGATTGATCTGTAGCTGGTGTCTGTGCAAGGCAAGTAAAAAAAATAAATAAAATAGATTTATTTATAAGTTCAAGAGGTTAAGGTACACCATCGGCTCTTGGCATTAACACAAAAAATGTCACTGACGCTCCTCTGGGTCTCCTTTGGCCTAGGCTTGCTGGTTCATGCCCAAATAGCATCCCCCAGCTAAGCTGTCAGCCTGTTTACCAGCTGATCATCCACACCAGCTCCGTACTCATGCCCAGTGTTGTTGGCTGTCCTGAAGGGGCCTCCGATCACGGTGGTATCTCAGACCTCTCAGCCTATTGAGGGGCATCAGTCAAGCCCCTTGATGCCTACCTAGTGCAGCTTCTGTGCTGGATCCCTTCCTGACCAGTCAGGTACCCCAGTGGAAAAACCTCAACCTCTTCTGTTTCACATGGTGAACCTCTGGTTAGTCAGATGGGGACTCTGGAAGCTTGGTTGGCCAGTACTGTGGATAGAATTCTGATGTCCAGATTAATAAGAGAAATAGGTCTGAAGCTGCTTGTCTTAGTATCATCTTTACCTGATTTGCGGCCTCTGAGCTTTTATCCGAACTCCCAAATTTGAACGTGTGCCTGAAGATCTTATCTGTGTCAGTCTTCACCATTCATCACAGATGGGTACTGGCCGGAGGTCAGGACCCCGCAGGAGCCTTTTTTTTTTTTTTTTTTTTAAAAGGGCAGGCGGAGCCGACGCAGCATCGGGTCCGCCCTCAAGGCCGACGTACTACGTGGCGCTCGAGGATTAGCCGTTAAGCTGTGTTGACTCCGCCTGACTACCAGTTCTTTGTCTCCCGCCGTCGAGGTCACCTCGTGGGAAGCCTGAAGTTTGAAGTCTGTTAGTTTTTCTAGGCCTTACGCCTGCGATATTTCCGTCGCCAGTCCGCGGTCTGCTAGTTCTGGGTTCTGCCTCCACTCGATGTCGCCGGTAAGATCTTTCCTTTTTATTAACATTAAGCGACGTTGAGTCTTTTTTGGTGTTGTTTTTCCTGATCATGCCGCGGTCGGAGGGCAGAAGTTCTTCAAGGCGGGCGCCTTGCCGGCGCCTGCAGGCGGCCGCAATTCTCCGTGATCGACCAGCATGACCGTGTCTCGTGTGTCTTGGCCCGTTCCACGACATGGACCGTGCGACGCTGCTTCTCTATGGACCGCGCCCCTCGAACAGCCGTGGACAGTTGGACGAGCTCCGCCCGACTGGGACGGGTTCGCAGCTGTCGGGCTAAGCTGCGCTCTCGGCCTTTCTCCGGTCCCCTCCGGTTCTATACAGGACCGTGGAGGAGGAGCCTCACCTCCGTAGCCTAGCCTTTGTCCAGGCTCCTCCCCGCGGCGCAGGAGGCGGCCCGCCCGCCTCGGGAGGCGGGAGGCGCCGCCATGGCAATCACCCCTTCGGGTGAAGGCCCCCAGTGTCGCTCCCGTGGTTACGCAAGGCGGGTCGGCGCCCGTCTTGTTGCCGTGGATGCGGTGTCGTTGAGGCCTTCGGCGCCGTTCGCAGTGCCGAGGGCTTGGCGAGCGCCGACTCGCCTCTGGGTGCTGTGGGCCTGTGGCGTTGACTCAGCTCGCGGCACCGCGACTCCTGATCGGCGTCGTCTTCCGCTTATGTCTCGCCTCGCGCCGAGGTTGAGCACGGCGCCGCGGGACCTCGAGTCGCTGGTCAGCATCACCGCGGGCGCTGGCTCTGCCTCGCAGCGCCGAGTTGGGCGATTGCGTGCATCGGGCTCGCTGGGCAGTCGACGCACCTTGGGCCTTGGCGTGGTGCCTGCGCCGAGCCTGCGCCGGGCGCACGGCGCCGCATTGACTCGGTGCTACCAGTAGCGCCGGGGGCTCATGGTGTCTCGCGCCTCCGATCCGCTGTTAGCTGTCCCTGGCGCCCTACTCCCAGTGCCGATGGATTCTGGCGGCGCCAAGTGCTGGCCCTAGCTCGCGACCTTGGTCTCGGCTGCCCACCGCCTTCTGCCAGCTCCGCCCGGGCCGTGGAGGGCACGGGGTGGCGCTTGTCCACTGCCACGGTTTCTGGGCCCTTCACGGTAGTCGCTCGCCTCTCTACTGTCTGGTTCAGGGCCTCGATTCCACCTCTTCGAGTCGGAGTCCGCTTAGAGTCGGATGGGCAGTCACACCCTTCGGGTTGACTGCACAGGAGGGTGAGCCGGTGGTCTCTTCGACGAGTCGGAGTCAGCCCCTGCTGAGGGAGCGCCGTCCTCCAGATCGGGGTCAGTGGCACTGACCAGCAAGCTGTGGTGCGTGCCACCATAGCCTTGCAGCCTGGTCTGGCAGGGTTCTTGACCTTCAGCAGACGCACTTCTCCCGTGGTGTGTCTCGATCGCCCAACTTTGGGGCCCATCGGAAGCCTACAGCTGGGGAGGTGCTGCTCCTGGATTTCCCCTCGGGACATCCCAGAGCTGCCGGCTACCTAGGCTGACCCTTCCGAGGACCAGGACCTTCTGGACTCTGGGGTCGGGTGTGGGGTCGTGCTCGGCCTTGTCTGGGGTTCACCTGCCCTGGACGAAGCCGGGCGCGGATTCGCCTTCCCTTCTGGTTCCTCCTTGAGAGGGTCCTATTCTTTGGAGGCAGGGGACCGCCCTTCTGGACCTATACGGCCCTGGTCGCCTCACTGGGGGGATTCTTCTGGGCGCAGCCTAGGCAGTACCAACGTGGTTGTACAGCTGTTGGCTGCGGAGTCTTCCGGGACACCTTCCTCGGGTGTCCATGGTCCGCTCCCTAGCCCTGGCAGAGGCCAGCCGATTCCTTCCCTCGGCTCTGCCCCAACCCCTCTGCCGCATTCTCCAGCGCTCCCGGGCATTCTTGGTCCTACCGGGCCTCTCACCTGGGAGCAGTTCAGAGCGGTGGCTTCTCGGTTCCCTGCTTACGTTAGGGCCTTGGACAGTCAGGTTTTTCAACCTCCCTCCGAGCAGCCACCCTCAGAGCAGATGGTGACCTCCAGCTCCTCATCCCCCTCTTCTGGGGGTGAGGAACCTTCTGTCCACATCTCTTCTGCCGCTGATCTCCGGAGTATCAGCGTTTCCCTGAGGATGTTGGAGGACCTTCACCTTTCCCTCTATCGTGAGCAATCCAGAATACGACACGCCTTTCTGAAAGCGATTGGCTGGCCACCCTTGTGCTCCCTGGCCTGCTCCTTTCAAGAGGCGTCCATGCGCTTCTGGCAGAGGCCCTTCTCCGGAGTTCCTGCCCCTAGGGACCTCAGCCAGAGGTATTATGCACTTCGAGTCTCCAGGTTCCATGCCTCATCCGCAGTCCAGATTGACACACTTGGACACTCCTGACGGGCTTCGCACCCTCCACCGTGACCGGCCCCCTGATCAAGACTCTTCGGATTTTGATTTCTGGGGGAGGAGGACTTTCTACTTGGCACGGTTGCTTCTCTCCATCTCCGCTCATCAGGCCCACTATGCAGCCTACAACAGGTTCTTGTGGTCAGCGCTGGGTCAGATCCTAGCTGCTTTGCCTGACTCGGAGCAAACCAGGCAAGCCATCGCTCTCTCTGCACGTGGCCTGGAGCTAGCAAGGCACCAAGCAAGGGCGTCTTATGACGCCAACGAGGTAGCTACCAGAGTGGTAGAGACAGCGATCTGCACCAGAAGATCGGCATGGCTTCGCCTTTCCCGGTTGTCACCCTTGGCCTGGCGTAGGGTGATTTCCTTCTTTACAGCATATCTCCACCCTAGCAGGGTGGGAGTTGTTGATTGCCCTCCTCCTGTCATCCAACAAAGAATAAAAAAAAAGGAACCCTTTTTTTTTTTTTTCACCAAATTTCTTCAGAGAGTACTAATCCCTGTACCCTGTCCTTCTCCAGCATAGCCGACTCTGCTTTTGGGATATTGCCATATATTCTGCGCCTTGAATACTGGCAAGTAAGCTTTGCTACTCCTTGCAGTTCCTATACAATCTGGCGAAGGACAAGGGTCCTGGATCCTTGTCTTCTCTCACTCTCTCCTGAAATTTCTCCCCCCCCTTCCCTCCCTTCTTCCGCTTCCAGAGATTGGGGCCCTACCCAATCCCTTAGTTTCATCTTGTCTCTGCTGTCCTCCCCAGTCGTTATTTCTCCTTTTGGTTCAGCTCTTCCTTCCTTTTTCTGTCCCTTGGACTCTCTTGTCCCACCCTCCATCCCTTCCTCTTACCTCTCCGGCGACTCAGAACTGGTAGTCAGGCGGAGTCGACACAGCTTAACGGCTAATCCTCGAGCGCCACGTAGTACGTCGGCCTCGAGGGCGGCGCCGATGCTGCGTCGGCTCCGCCTGCCCTTTAAAAAAAAAAAAAAAAAGGCTCCCAGGGTCCTGACCTCCGGCCAGTACCCATCTGTGATGAATGGTGAAGATACACAGAAAGATCATAATAACGGTAAGTACGTAATTTCTATATCTTGGTGAGCAGAGGTGTCAAATTAGCACTATATTGTTTATAAAAATTAGATGGAAAGCCATCTGGCTATGTGCCTGTCTAGACTAAGCTGCTTTACAACTTCTGCCACTTCAGACTCCTTTATTTTACCCTGCCAGTTCTGTTTGTTGTTCTGGGGAAAGCTAGGGTAAAGGCACATTCTGTAGATACTTTGCAGTCTCCTGGTCTAGCTGTGGGTTAGATTGTTCATCCTGATACAGAGATTGCTAAAAACCTCTGGAATCATTTACTCCAGCCACCATAGACCACATCTTTAGGCAGTGAATGAGGCAGGGTCTAATATTCGTCTTTCAATTTCTGGATGGAAACAATGTTTGTTTTTTTCCAGACCTGATGCAGGAATACCATCTTCAGGTGCAGGACAGGTTCGGATACTTTCAGATGCAGGCATATCTTTCCCCACAGTCGGAAACCTCCTAAGAGACCCCCCAATCTCTCTCTCTTTCTCTCACTTCACTGCCAGACTCTTCAATTTTACTCTTCCCACGTCATTTCTCTCTTATACAGTGCCTTACAACAGCTGAAAAACACACCAGGGCAGCCTGGGAGAAGGAACTGCAGGTTCTACATCTCCAAGCACAATTGGAATTGATCCTTCACATCCCATTTTGGATAACATTCTCCCCACTATGGTGGGAATTCGCGTGGAAGAATATGTCCTGTTTTTTCTGAATTCATGTGGAAGAATATGTCCCGTTATTTCAGATCATTGCAGATCACAGCAAATTTCAAGGCCCACACAGAACCAGCTGTTGGAGAAATTGTGGAACAACCCCTGCCACACACGCACATGTATTTTGGATGTGCAAAAAACTCCCCAGCTGTATGGGACAGTAATGCAGAGGTAGTTTCAAAACCTTTTTAGCCCTGATCTTGTCCCCCCTTCTAAGATGGCACGCTTTCACATCCTTACAGAGGGCTTCAGTAAACTGATACACATCTGCTTCGTAGAAAGTGATTACAAGGCACTGGCTGACACATGCTGTCCTGATCGTACAGCAATGGTAGGATATGGTCATAGAGTTATATAGAATGAAACAGGTTTTCTGTACATTGCAGCAACTACTCCCGGCCTTTAACAACATTTGAAATAGATGGGTAATGTATGTGGTACCACTACGTACTTACTTTGTTCCCTGTAGGGGGAGAAGGATGGGATTTGGGGTGGGGGATTAACCACTCCCCGGTCTAAATTCCAATGATGTTTTGGCATTTGCGAAGTAACTAGCTGGACCTGTACTCACTCTGCTGGGTGAGCTCCACCTTTTGTTGATACTGAGGAGTCAGGTCACCCCCTTCTTGCCCCCCTCCTTGCACTGTAGCTGAAATTGTACTAGCTTTTACACAAGGCTGGCAGCTTGCCCAAGAGGAAATTATACTCAAACACCAGGAGGTGCCCCTCCTGGAACAGGAAGGAAGTACAGGTGCTCACATGTACTAGATTAACAGTATATAATGTAACCTTGATAGCACAAAACCTTGTGACAGTGCCAATAGTCCCAGGAATATCCTGGTTGTTGAATACAGACCTTTTCAATAAAAATAATTTAACCAAAAAAAACTCTGAAAACCGCAGCCATCTCTCATGGTTCTGTAATTAAATCCGTTTGCCCTTCTACTCTCAGCCCTTTGATGACCCTAAGGGCCTCCTGTTGTCACAGTTGTTATCAGCCTGCCTGCTTTCTCCCCTGATCGGTGGACCTCACCTTAGCTTTGAATATGGCTAATTCTGCCTTTTCCCTCATGAATTAGGCACACTGGGCCCTTAGAGTATTATGCTGTAACCGCACTTGCTGCTGGGAGTCTGCTTTAAGGGACTTCTCCATATTTCTGAATTGCCCAGCAGTTCCTCCGCTTTCCTAATTCTTATCTTTTTTCCTCTGTGTGGCAAGCATGATTGCCTCCTCGCAGAACATGCACTTCGCTGCTCCTCACAGAGCATCTAAGTTAGTGATTGAATTTGAATTTTCCCCAACAAATTGCGGGTTACACTCCTTTAATTTAGGTGCTATATCTTTGTCCTTGAGAATATGTGTGTTCAGCCTCCAGATGTTGTCACTCATGGCCCTCCCTGATATTAGGTATTAGACTTTTGGTGCACAATACAATATGACTGTTTTATATATCTCACAGGACGAATAGCCTTTGAATATTTTCCTGATTAATAGCAAAAAAAAAAAAATCAGTGTGGGAGAACAACTGTTGCACTCTAGAATAAAAAATGTAGCTTTTTTTTTTATCATCACATTTTATTGGCACATCTTCATACAACTTACAATATATAATCCAAGTAAGAAAGACGAAGTGCAGAACAATAACAGGCAGCATCGGAGTGTAAGAATAGAACAATAGCAAATGCACCACCAATATCACTTTCAAGTACAAAAAGGTAGGTCTTGAGCATTTTGCAGGGTATCCCCATGCAACTCCACAAAGTATCATGCACAGGTGCAGTGATGCCTTAATGTACTGCTTCCCCAAAGAGGTTGTGAAAGATAAAATGATGTTCAATGCCATATGTCATTTCATGGTATGAAGTCTGGATTATTATCTGTATGGTAAACCACCCATCTCCTCCAGAATTCTTCATCTTTGCTTGATTTACAGTATCATAGAAGCCATAAAAAGTTCAAGTCTATAGATGTTAACTGGTGTTACCCAGTTAGGCTTTTGCGGGAGGGTTGGGGGGGTCTCCATAGCCACAATTTGGTGATACTTTTTTTTGTACTTATATTTTATTGTTTTCAGATAAAAACAACATCAATACAGCATATACACCTGCCAGACAATACACAATGCTGGTTAAGCAGCCGTCTAATGGAACAAGTAAATATAACATTCTGGTCAGTTAGGTTTAAGGAGCTGGGGGTATAACTACACAGGTTTCTTAATATAAGATCAATGTTAGATTCCACATGTCTCCTGAATAAGCTACAGCTTGCAAGAATATGGTGATCTTACCATTATACTAAAATGTTACCTTAAAACCTTTATATTCAACCACAATAGTTGATATGATCACCTCTCAGACATATTATATTCTGAAAATGAGTAGTACTAAACTTCCTTCCCCTCACGGACTCCTCCTAGGAGAATAGAGTTAAACATTTTTCAACAGATAGCCGGCCCGCCGGCGCAGCGGTTGGATTTCCGCTTTCGACGCCAGCGACCCGGGTTCGGGAACGGACTTGGGTAGCTGGAGGGCCGGCTGGGAGAGGAGGATCGAGCGCCCAGTGGCTGCTCTCCTCCTCTGGGGAGGGAGGGGATGCTTGTCTCGCAGCTCTACCGCCACCTGGGTGACCACGGGTGGAGGTGCAGCGGGACTGCATAGAAGGGAGGGAGGACGTGGGCCGGAAACCGGAAGCGAGCGCACGCTTGCGACGCCCCTAGGTCTCCCTAGAGTGCTCACGTCTTGTGGGAGGGGACAGAAAAACGGAAAAAGGTACCTGGCGTGGAGGATGTAGATGGGACCCGACTGCCCCAGATAACCCATAACCGGGCTGTCGTTGGATGCCGCAGATGGACCTCCTGACACACACTAATGGACTGGAGGGGGTAAATAGGGGTTCCCCCCTCCTCCCTGCCTGGGGGGTAGGCCGAGGCAGCATGGAGGTAGGTCCGAGCAACACCACGGTAGGTACCCGGGGAGGGACTAGGGGAGTACAGTCTAGGGATTCCCAGAAGAAGTTCCACCACGGCAGAGAGAAGGGGGATTAAAAAAAAAAAAAAACATTTTTCAACAGGACATTGTTATTAATTTTCTCCAATTCCAAATCTCTAGTAATAACAAGTATAAACTTTATAATATCAGCAAAATATCTAGTTTTAGAACATAACCGCTAATTATGGCTAGTTTGTTCACAGGTAAAATTTGGTACAGTCGTGGCCAAAAATATTGGCGCCTTGCACTTTTTCAAATAACTCACAATTTCCTCTAAAATAAGTTGAAATCAACAACAGTACAGTATTTGGTCTCCACAATTCTTTATTTCTCTGTTAATATTACAGAACCTATGTTTTTGATTCAGAATTTAATATATCCTTTTAAATCAGAAAATGAAAAGAAATGGCATTGACAAAATTATTGACACCCTAGACTTAATATTTGGTAGCACAGCCTTTGGTCAAAATAACTGCAATCAGCCGCTTCCTATAGCCATGGATGAGCTTCCTGCACCTCTCTACTGGCAGTTTGGCCCACTCTTCTTGTGTAAACTGCTCCAGTTCTCCCAGATTTGAAGGGTGCCTTCTCCCAACTGCTGTTTTCAGATCTCTCCACAGGTTTTCAATGGGATTTAGATCTGGACTCATTGCTGGCCACTTCAGAACAGTCCAGCGTCTTGTCTTGAACTATTCCTGGGTGCTTTTTGAAGTGTGTTTGGGGTCATTGTCCTGCTGGAAGACCCATGACCCTCGACGGAGACCCAGTTTTCTGACACTGGGTTCAACATTGCGCTCCAACATGGCCTGGTAATCTCCAGAATTCATGATGCCATGCACACGTTCAAGGCACCCAGTGCCAGAGGCAGCACAGCAACCCCAAAATATCACTGAACCTCCTCCATATTTGACTGTAGGGAAGGTGTTCTTTTCTTTGAAGGCCTCATTTTGTTTTCTGTAAACACAGAGATGATGTGCTTTACCAAAAAGCTCTAATTTGGTCTCATCTGTCCACAGGACATTCTCCCAGAAGGATTTTGGCTTGTTCAGGTGTGTTTTGGCAAACCCCAGTCGGGCTTTCTTATGTCTCTCTCTCAGCAGTGGGGTCCTCCTGGGCCTCCTACCATATAACCCCCTTTCATTGAGTTGGCGACGGATGGTGCGAGTTGAAACTGTCGTACCTTGTGTCTGAAGGTCAGCTTGAATCTGTTTGGCAGTTGATCGAGGTGCTTTCTCCACCATTCGAACAATCCTGCGCTGCAATCTTCGATCAAGTTTTCTCTTGCGGTCATGTCCAGGGAGGTTGGCTACAGTGCCATGGGCCTTAAACATCCTGATAACATTACGTACCGTGGGAAACAGAAACATCCAGGTCTCTGGAGATTGATTTGTAGCCTTAAGATTGTCTATGCTTGGCTACAATCTTCTGTCTGACCTCCTCAGACAATTCTTTGGCTGTCTTTCTTTTCTCCATGCTCATTGCGGTACACACAGTGACACAGAACAGGAGAATGAGTCCTTTTCTCTATTCAAACTGGTTGAATGAGTGATTTTTATATTGCAGGCACCTGCAACTCACCACAGGTGAGTTCAATTCCAAAGTGAAGGAGAATCACCTGCTTGAAATCTGATTATTTCTAACTCTTCTGAAAGGTGCCAATAATTTTGTCTGGGCCATTTAAGGATTTAGGTGTGGAATATGCTAAGACTTAGTAAATGTTTCTGCTTTTTGTGTTTTATTCCACTGCAAACCAAAGAGATACATATGTGGATACCAAAATATTTTTTTAATTTCAACAATTTTCTGGAAGGAATGGTGTATTATTAGAAAAAACTGCAAGGGCGCCAATATTTTTGGCCACGACTGTATGTATGCATCTGTTGAGTAGTTCCCTATACGTGATGACTTCTTTTTTTGATGCCAGTATTAGTATAAACAGCAATTTCAACTGTTGCCTCTTAATTTTCCTTGGAGTAGTAGAGAGAAGGACCAGCTGAGGAGTGAGCAAATCCTGCTCTACAAACAAGACATTAAGGGTTTCATGTTCATCTTGCCATTACGTACTCAAACAAGGTTCCACGTCAGTTGCGCACAAAATATTTCAGCGCAAGCTTTTACATCATAAAAATTTCAGCACTCGCATTTACATCGCATCCCTTTTACATCGCAGTCATTTACATCGCAATGTAGCATGCTCTCCCTTTTACATCGCGGTTATTAGCATCTCAATGCAGTTTGCTATTTCTAATGGTTTCAAATTGGTCAGCCAATGATTGTGAGAAGTGTAGCCTGATTGACAGCTTAAATGTATCACTGTCATAGCTGCTCCCATCCCAGTTTAGAGATGCCACTTGAATTTGTGATGAGTAGCAGAGGACAGCCTCTCCTGACTCACGACGGTTACATATACCGAAAGGAGAGAACGTATGGGGACAAAGACTACTGGAAATGTCAGCAGTACGACGGAGTGTAGCCAGAAATTTCTGTTTTGTACACGATCTCCAACAGTTACCCCCATTAAAAAATGTACACATCCTTTCCAAATGGCTTCCCCTTCCAAACAAGTCAGGTTGTTGTCAGATGATTCCTCTGTTCTCTAAAGAGGTTATACATGTATCAGACACTCCTCGGTGGCCTACACTAACCCAAATACTACAGATTATAATGATAATATTAACAGAGTGGCTTATGGTTTGTGACAGTCACTCAACAAAATTGTACACAGATGTGTACAGTGAGTATGCCTGTCTACACCCATGGGGATTCACACAGCAAATGATGCCATACTGAAATACATTAAGGAACACAATCATGTTCCTAACCCAGCCATACCTCTCAAGTGTCCCTGATTTTCAGGGACGTCCCTGATTTTGCCTCAAAATTTTACTTTGTCCGTCCTAAAATTTGTGTTTTTGTGGCTAAACAGTGGGGAATGTAAGCACAAAACAATGTCAAGCATTAAAGTTACAGACTTTTTCTTCTGTAGAAAATGCATTATGCACCGAGCCCCACATTATACCAGCTTTCTGGGTGGATATCTTTAATTCTGAAGATGTGTCCCTGATTTTGGTCCTTTGTCCCTGATTTTTTTAAGCCTTGTCCCTGATTTATAAGGCAGGAGGTTGAGAGGTATGAACCCAGCTGATGCTGAGGTGAGAAAAGTGGTGAATGATTTGAAGTACCGTGCATGCAGCTCTCAGGAAACCACACAGCAGATAGTAGCCACTGTCATTTCTGGAATAAGTCAATCTGCCTGTACAAAACTTCCATTAATACCAAGTTTAAAAAGAAGTGCACAAAGGGCACAACAAATAGCAGCTGTGGCTCCTAGCCAGCCAGTTTCACTTACTGAACTTAAAATTCCACCAGAATATTGTGAAACTGACAGTGGGGAAAAATTTATGTTGTATGATTCAGGCTGTGATGACACAGATTCATTTTATTTTCGACTAAGCAGAATCTTAATTATATGACCAAATCAATGCACTGGTATACCGAAGGAACATTCAAGGCTACACCTCCGTTGTTTTCACAGTTGTACACCATACATGGTGTGCAACATTCATCCGTTATACCCTTGGTTTTTATTCTGATGGCAAACAAAACACATGTAAGTTATGTATGCGTCCTATCTGAATTAAAACATTTATGCCCTGGACTTAATCCACAGACTGTTATGCTGGACTTTGAACTAGCAGCTTCTAAAGCATTTCAAACTGTGTTCCTCAACGCAGTAACAAGGGGCTGCTTTTTCCACCTGTGTCAGTCAGTGTGGTGCAAGGTACAGGAAAATCATGACATTGTAAAGAACTACACAGTAGACTCTGATTTTGCACTTAACATACGAATGATGCCAGCATTAGCATTATTCCACCAGACGATGTAATCAATGTGTTTGAAATGCTGAGAGAGACTGAATTCTACAGAACTCATGACGACTAACTGGCCACTGTCGTTGACTACTTTGAAGATACCTAGATAGGAAGGCCAGTTGGTCGTCGCAGACCACTTTTTGACATTAAGTTTTGGAACTGCTACATGGCTGTTAAGGAAGGTCTGCAGCGCACTAATAACTCTGTAGAGGGGTGGCAGAGAGGCTTCAATAGTCTCCTCGGAGCTAGCCACCCCACCATTTGAAAATTGATAATTGCCATAAAATGTGAACAGAGAATAAATGAGGTGAAAATGGAATGGTACCTGTCAGGCATAACCCCCCCTGCTCCATGAAAAAAATACAGGGATACAGGAAAGCGTATTGCGTTGGTGGTAGATTCCTATGGAACAACCAGTTGTGCAGACTACCTGAGGGGGGTTGCTCATAACTTCCATTTACAGGTTTAGATCGATTGAAGGACTAAAAAGGACTCCAAAGCTTGAGGCAGCATAACTTTTAATCACTTTGAATCGTGGAATCTTCTTTTAATAAAATAAATAAAAGTTATGTATTAAATTAACCTGGGTCTACAATGAACTCTCCTATGGTCGCTGTATTGACGTATGATATCATCAGGAAGCGACAGTAAGTGGAAGAAGTGGAACAACAAAATCTGTACAATTGGTATATATTAATTCTAATAAAGCCTAACATTAAGTGCTCACATTTCTGTTCTCTTGCTAAAATGTTATCATGAGCTGGTTTCCCTACATCGAAATATACTTTGTGCTGATTAGCTCTCCTGCTTCCTGGTTCGGTGCTAAGATAAAGTGTTATCATGAGCTGGTTTCCCTACATCAAAATATACTTTGTGCTGATTAGCTCTCCTGCTTCCTGGTTCGGTGCTAAGATTTTGTGCTTGTTCTTATTTGGGTTCGGCAGCTCTACTGCTTGTTCGTATTTGGGTTCGGCAGCACTCCTGCTTGTTCTTATACGGGTTTGATTCGATTAAACTTCTATACGATGAAATTATTACTGCGCTGTGTTAGGATTAGCTGAAAATGATGCAATGAGTTGTTTGCGATGTAATGTTTGCGGCAAATTGACGTGCTACCCTCAAACAAGGACATGTCCAAAAAATATGGGTATAGGTGGTGAGCGCCCCCTCCACAATCTGTCCAACATTTCCCCATATGTAGATCCATATACTTTGTCTTTATTGCAGGAGTATGTAAACAGTGCATTCGGCATTTCCATGAATAGTCTCGCCATTGTAGTGAAGAGGTTAGCCGATAACTAATTAAATCATATTTTAGCCACTCCTCCATTGCTGTATGTATATTTAATTCTTTGTTCCATCTCTCTAAGATTGAGAGAGAGAGAGAGAGAGGAGGTGGTTAGGAGCTTAAGAGAACAGAAAGTATAGCTTTGTTCTGAGGGATGCAAAAGCCTCTACGGGCCTAGAAGGCACAGTGTCTACTAAAGCAGATAGGAAATGAATTTTCTAATGTTTTTAACTGTTACATAAATCAGAAATAAAGGACACTGGCCTGTGTGGGTGTGTTTCATTATTTTAATGTTTACTGTGCATTTCGTTATGCTCTTTACAATACTTGAAACCCCCACTGGCTTTACAGGTGATTTTTCAGTGTCAGAGTCAGCATGTGCCCTGTTTTGAAAGGCTGACATCACTAACTCTGATTCAGAAGGAAGATAACATGTGTGCTAAACTCTGTTTCAGACAGCAACAGTGAACAAATGCTAATCAACTTCAGTAATGTAAGTAAAAGCTTCGCGACTCCCAAAAATAATATAATTATTCAAGGACCAGCAGTCAGCTTCTGCTCAACTCAGCCCCCAGTCCGGACTCCCCCCGATATAAGGAAAAGCTGCCTGACTCCCAAAAATAATAACATTTTTTTCAAGGACCGGCAGTTGGCTTTAGTTCAACTCAGCCCCTAGTCCGGACTCCTCCTGTTATAAGTAAAAGCTGCTCGACTCCCAAAAATAAGCCCCCCCCCCAAAAAAAAACACACACACATTTCATCCTTGGCCGGTCGCCTTACACATTCCTGAGCATTTGTTACTGCAGTTGTAGCTATCGAAGCTCTGGATTTCAAGACCAGGCCATCCCTCAAGGGTTTTTTCAACAGCCGAGGAAGCTGCAGAGTATATCCAGAAGGAGGAAGCAGCTGTTGAGGGTCGCTTGACAGAGAGGAACAGCACATTAGCCAGATAACTGCAGACACTGGGACCGAAGTAACCTAAGGTACTGTTGTAATGCTTGATCCAAACTTCTGCAAGGCTGGGCAGGCTTTTCTCTTAGGGACCTTTCCCGCATCCCACCCCTACCAGGCAGTCAAAAAAGTGTCCTAGGTTAACTTACATGGATGCAGCCATATTAGGGTTGCCACCTGTCAGGATTTTTACCTGGTGATCAGGTTTTAAGGGTCCCTATCAGGTAATCCGGTTTTGCTCTGTGATGGTCAGGTTTTTAAGCCATTTTGAGTGCTCACATACTTTTAAAACAAATTTTGTCATCTCATTCATTGTTTCTGCTACTCCAGATTACAAACAAGTTCTGTTGTTAATATAGCCTTTTGTTTGTGAAAGCAGTCAGCCTGGGAGGTGTAAAGTATTGTCATTAACACCATTAGCACTTGCTTATCTTTTCCACTGTATCTTAAAGTGGCATAGCAGCAAAGCTGCTCCCAACTTTGTAACAGCAACACAGTCAGTCGTCTTCCACTTTCATTTGATCTTAAACATTTTCATCTCTAACAGAACTTAGGCATTTTAAATGTTTACAATTATTTTTTCCTCAAGAAAAAGTATGGTCACTTCTTTGGCTTTGAAATAGTACTATGGACATGAAAAGAAAATGGAGCCAGAAAAATATATAAAGTATACATTATAGGAAACAATTTCTTTATTATGTATTATTATATATCATGTGTACTGTTGTATGCTATTTACAGTATTTCCCTTGTCTCCCACAGATCATAGCTGTAAAATGAGATTTTTTTTTATCTCTGTATGTTTATCTGGTAAACCAATGTCAGTAAATAAATACATACTTCATATAAGTAAATAAATAACTAGGAAGAACCTGGGAGAGTAATTTTAACAGGTACAGCACAGTATATTAACATTTTTGTTGAACTGCTTTGTGTTGTGTTTTATTGATATAAAAAATGGCTTTGTAGGAGAAACGGTGCATGATGAGTCATGAACAAGGGTGGGGTTAGGGGCGGAGCTTAGGATCCTTTTTTTGCCTCATCCAAAGGTGGCAACCCTAAGCCATATACATTTTTTTGATTGAAGAGCCACACGTACCATGCAGTTTTGGTGGGCATTTTAGACTACCTCCATCTCTAAGGCACAGTGCAATGATGTTGGGACACAAAGCATACTTAAGAATGTGTTGAGGGGGAGGCTGTGGAGCACACTTACCGACTGGACGTGTGCAGTGAGAGCTCCTCCAATACACCTACATTAATTGCCAAAAAAAGCAGTAAGCTTTGGAAAAAGAGCATTTTTTTGACAAAAATCAGATCCTCCAGGGCAAACAGCACCGACTGATACCTTTTACGACCATTGGCTTAACCAACAAAGGGTCTGGAACCAGCTCGAAAAGTCAACCAGTACAGACAGGGTCGGGAGAGGCCGATTTGAACTCCTCGTCTGAGCCTGAACTACCATGGAGGGCACTACAGAAGACTGTGCAGCCTACGATGCCAAGATTGAATCCATTCTCTTCTCACTAAATTTGAGGAAGAGGACGTCAAAATAAATGCAGCTATCAAAACAGCCACATCGGCTGAATCTATGGTGACGAAAGCCTTGTCATCAACCGGCATTATTCTCCAAGAAAATGCCCAGCTTAAATATAGGCTTGAGGCCCTAGAAAACTCGCAGAGGGCCTCGAATGTTTGAATTTGTAGGGTTGCCTGAAAACGTTGAAGGAGACAATCTACTTTATTTTCTCAGAGAGTGGATGCCGGGAGCTATACAGCTTACAACCCTACTTGATCTGGGAAATCACATTCGGGCTTACTGGGTTTCACCTAGAACGGCTGCGATTATAAATGATCTGCCCAGAACCATCCTTGTGGTGTCGACAAATCCTGCAATTCAGGACACTATTCTACATGCAGTAGGTAATGCTGATTGGTTTAATTTCCAGGGATCCACAGTACATTTATTTCCAGAACTTTAGTTTGCTACGAGGGCGAGAAGGAAAAAGTTTGACAGTGTGTGGACCAAACTGCGCAGTTTAGGAGTGACTCATTCACTCCTGATGTCGGCCCAACTATGGATCCACTATGGAGGCCACGTTTACCAGTATACCGATCCTGAAGAAGCTGGTAAAAAAGCAGAGGCTTTCTCCCGAGAATTTGAGCAGGCAAGACTGCTGGAGGGGTCCAATTCTGATTCGGAGGCTGAGACATGAACATTGTCAGGTTCCCTTCTGAACTCTCATTAATTAATAGGACTATAGGGGAGTTTATATTTCCAATAAATGTTATTTTATAAAGTTTTGGGGGAATTAAAGTTCAGATGCTGGTAAAACTTTTCATTGTAGAACGAAGTCCTAGTACAAGTTAATTGAATTGCTATCTCTAGATACTTATTGAAATGTTGGGCACTATAAATAGGAGATCGCTGACTGCTAAATTAAAGGTGGGTCTGATTTACTTTGCTTTTAATTGGCATAAATGTACTTACATTTATATACATTTAAAGGTTGGTTAGGTTAAACTTCTCACTGTTTGCTACCATTTGTAGGGATTTCATGTTTGGTAGAGGGTCATAACAACACTGGCGTCTGACTCTTTTCCTCACAGGGGCCTGTTGGATAAGCTGGTAGAAATGAGAGTGGGGAACCAGATGATCAGATGGATAGGAAATTGGCTCCAGGACCGGACCCAGAGGGTTGTGGTTGGCGGGATAGTCTCATCCCCAAGTAGGGTCATTAGTGGGGTCTCTCAGTTATCGGTCCTTGGGCCCCTCCTGTTCAACGCCTACATCTCTGACATAAGGAAGGGTATCAGGAGTGAGATGAGTCTCTTTGCGGATGACTCAAAACTGGAGGCGGTGGTGGATGGAGAGGAGAGGAGGGTGGCCCTACAGGGGGACCTGGAGACTCTGGAAAGGTGGTCTAGAAAGTGGAAGCTGAGGTTTAATGCAGGGAAATGCAAGGTACTGCACCTGGGAGCCAGAAACCCGGGCCAAGTGTACACCTTGGGGGGGGATGTTACAAGTCTCAGTGGCTTAGAGGGATCTGGTGGTGGTGGTGGATGTCAAGATGAACAGCTCTGAGACATGTAGGCGGGTAGTGGCCAAGGCCAACAGGGATGCTGGGATGCATCGCTAGGGGGATCACCTCCAGAAGGAGGGAAGTGATACTCCCTGTGTATAACTGCTTGGTGAGGCCACACCTCGAGTACTGCATGCAGTTTTGGAGGCCCTACTTAAAAAGGGACATCGAACTCCTGGAGAGGGTCCAGAGGAGGGCAACCAAAATGGTCTGGGGCTTGGGGGACAGGACTTATGGGGAGAGGCTCAAAGAGCTAAATATGTACACATTGGAAGAAAGAAGGGACCGGGGGGACATGATAGAGGTCTTCAGGTACATGAAGGGGTAAATAGGGGAGGAGCAGTCAGGGTGCTCCGAAGGAAGGAGGGGGGGGCAACTAGAGGGCATGGGTGGAAGCTGGAGGGGGGAGATTCAGGGGAGAAAGGAGGAGGTGCTACTTCACTGAGAGGGTGGTGGAGCCATGGAATGCACTGCCCAGGGGGCTGGTGGAGGCAGAGATGGTGCAGGCGTTCAAGAGGGGGTGGGACAGATACAGGGGAAGGATTCTGAAAGCAAAGTCCTGTGCAGCGAGAATATCCAGGACTGGGAAGGGAGAAACCAGTGAGGGCAAGGGGGCAGCAAGGTCAGCTCCCGTGGGGGGGGCCGACCAAAACGAGCAGACACGAAAGACCGTTAGGTCTATTCTGCTGGCATTTTAGTATGTTAGTATTCTAGGGACATGGATGTGTTGTTCATCCACACTGTCTGGCAGGTTCCTTGCCGCTTTAAATCTTGCCGGAAGGTCTTCAAGCTGGTTCCTCCCACCCACCCGGGTGGTAAAACTCTCGGCTCCGCTCCATGACGCCAGATCTTCCTTACTGCTTGGAAGCTCAGGTTTCCTCCTTAACGCTCTGCGTGTAGACTGGATCCTAATTCTTCGGTTCGCCCGAAAATTATTCTAAAATTTTCAAGACTTAGGTCAAGTTTCTCCTTCGCAGCTGCAATGGACAAATCTACTCCCGAATTTCGGCAGTGCCCTTGTGGGCAGAAAATGTCCAGGACAGACCCGCACTCCACATGCGTCTACTGCCTCGGCCTAGAACATGATCTGCAGGCCTGCGAGTTATGCCGTTCGTTTTTGGCCAACGTCCTGGAAGACAGCGCTGCCCGGTTACAGCTTGGGCGCCCTGAAAAGCGCTACCAGCCGGTGAAGTCGAAGGAGGCCCCGTTGGGTGGTTACCGCGGCGGCTGGCTCAGCTGAGCAACTCGAACAGATGATTGCCCTCGAGGAGGAGGGGGCACAGGCCGCATCGTCCTCTTCCTTGGTCACGGCATTTATCCCGCTCTCTCTGGGTACCTCATATTCAGCTTCTTTCAAGGAGCTTTGCCAATCCCTTTCCACGAAGGGAGAGGGGCCATCGGGACATTCCTCTCGGTCCAGAAAGAAGGACTCAACAGGTAAGTCCCATCATCGGCATTCATGGGAGCGGGAGGGTCCCTTCCCTGAACAGTCGACACTCGACTTGATCGAGGTTCGCGCTAAGGCCGCTTGGCTTCCTGGTGTCCTGTCAGGTCAGCCAGCCGAGACACCCATCGACGTGGCCTAGATTTTTCTCACCCTGCCGGATCGGCTGTCGACTGGTGAAGCAGACAACCCTTCTTCACGGTTCCCTGGTGGAGACCGAGGACCTGCCTGCGCCTCCGGTGCCGCAGTCCCGGTTAAGGCTTCGAGCGAGGGAAGGCGGGTGTCCCCGCCCCCTTCCCAGACCGTCCTTGAAAACACCGAGGATCTCGGTCTCGACATCATTCGTCCAGCGATCCCGCCCAACATCGGGCGGTCTCTGTCTCGCACCAGTAAGAGGCACCGCCGTCTCGTCTTCCTCCTCGGAAGAGGAGAGGCTTTGATTCAGGTTGCGTCGATGCTACAAGGACCTGATGTGGCAGCAGTTACTTCTGTCTGGGAACAAGCCGACGCTGTCGCCTTCCCCAGCCATCAAGTGGCTGTCACCCGAGCGGCCGAAACAACCCCTCAGTGTAGCCGAGGTGCCCAAGCCTGGGCTTGTTGTTCGGCCGAAACCAGCTGCCCCATCGATTATGGTGGAAGCTCCGCCTCCACAACTGAAATCGGGGGCGCCGACCAAGGACTCTCGGTCGGATCAGGGCCTGCCCCACAGGTTGTCAGTCACCCTCACTCCCGACTGTCCTCGGCAGGTGGAGGGTGGCTCAGGCCCCATGCAGCTCTTCGCGGACTCCTCGGAGTCCAACAACGACTTCTCCCTGTTCTCCAGGTCCATTGACCTGGAGTCCTCTGGGGGCCAGTCGATGGACGAAAGCCCATCATCCTTCATGGGTTTGCTTCGGCTCATCTCGGAGTCCACCGGGATGCAGCTCGAGCCTGTATCCAAGCGGGCCAAGTATCCCCTGACAGAGATACTGGACAGAAGGGATTCACCCACAGAGGCCTTTCACGGTGGCTGAAGCCATTGTTGGCCCAGCCTTGGAGCTCTGGCAGCGGCCTGCTTCCTGTCCTGCGCCTTTGGCAAGGATGGCCAGGAAGTATGCGATCCCTACCGGCTCTTTGCCCGGTTTTTCGGAACACCCCTCCGCCAAGGGGTTGGTCACCGACAGCGTTTTCTGGCGTTCCGGGAATGCTAGGGATGTGGACAAGCCCCCCCGACAGGGAGTCCAAAAAGCTGGACTATGCCGGGCGCAAGGTGTACGCTGCGTCCTCCCTTGGTCTCCGCCAGGCCATGCTAATGGCACACTTCTCCCATGCCCTCATGGGCTCCCTGGATGAGGTGATCCCTCATCTCCCGGCTGACCTGCAGACCACGGTCCGGCAGGTATGGGACCAGGGTAGGGCGGTGGCTAAACAGATCCAAATGGCTCTGGACATTGGAGACTCCTGTGCCAGATCGGTTGCGGCCGCGGTGGCCATGCGCCGCAGAGCATGGCTGAGGATATCCACCTTCACGGTGGATACCCAGCACAAGCTGGCAGATGTCCCCTTCCTGGGGACCGACCTCTTCGGCCCTGGAGTGGAAGGTCACCTCCAGTGGATCGAAAAGTCCAGTGCCACTCTGGACTCGGTCACCTCCGCCCAGAAGGACAAAGGCCACCGACAGCAGCAGCACAAGTCCTTTCGTCCTTCTGCGCCTCCGGCACGTCTGGCCCAACAGCAGCACCAGGACCAGAAGTCTCGCGCCTGGCATTCCAAACCCTAGCCGGCAGCTTCCTCCAATAGGAAGCAGGGAGGTAAAGGCCCAGGAGGTCCCTCGGCCGGTTCCTCCTCTAAGCCTGCCCAGTGACGGGTTGAGGGTGTCGCCCCCAGCCTCGTCACTCCCCCCTAGGTTCCCCCTCCCTGTGGGGGGACGGCTCCGCCACTTCCTTTCCGCTTGGTCCGTTATCACCATGGACCGTTGGGTCTTGGAGGTGGTAGGAAAGGGCCTGCCCCTGGAGTTTGAGCAGGCCCGCCCTTCGAGCCGTCACCCTCGGGGAGACTCACGAGTCCAGCCTCTTTGTCGGCTCGCCCAGCTGATATGCCCTGCTCCTTGAAAAGAGGTGATCAGGAAGGTGGCAGATCCTCCTCCAGACCCGGGGTTTGTGTCCAGGTACTTCCTGGTCCCAAAACGGACGGGGTGCTGGTGCCCCATTCTCGACCTGCACAACTTGAACAGGTTCCTAAGGTCTTGGACCTTCAGGATGGTCACTCTGGCTCAGATAATCCCATCCTTGGAACGAGGCATGTGGTTCTGTTCTCTGGACCTTCAGGACGCATTCTTTCATGTCCCATCCATTCGTCTCACCAGAGATTCCTCTGCTTCAGGGCAGAGGGATCCCTCTATGAGTTCCAGGCCATGCCCTTCGGCCTTTCCCTAGCTCCCAGGGTCTTCACCAAATGCATGGCAGTGGTGACAGCATTCCTGCGGTGCCGAAGGGTCAGGGTGTACCCCTACCTGGACGACTGGCTGATTGCAGCCCCCTCCAGAGCGGAGGTGGAGCGGTCCAGAGATCTGGCCCTCCAGGTTTGCTCTCAGGTTGGCCTCCTCATCAACGAGGCCAAGTCGGAACTCATGCCAGAGCAGGTGATACAATTCATCGGGGCAGAGCTCGATCTCTACAAGCCAGAGCATTGGCTCCCGTGGACAGGGCCAGGTTCTTTCCTCTTTGCCCAGTCATTTCAGGTTGGGCATTTGCACCCTGCCCGGGACTTCCTGGGCCTCATGGCGGCCTGCACCAGCGTGGTCCGTTGGGCCCGTTGGTTCATGCGTCCTCTTCGATGGGGGCTGGCCAGCCAATGGTCACAGCACTTCGATCCTCTGGATCAGCTAATGACAGTGACCCAGGTGATGTGGAATGCTCTCCAGTGGTGGACCATTCCAGCACATCTGCAGGAGGGCATCCCGTTTGTCCGCCCCAAGCCGACTGTCTCTCTATCGACCGATGCCTCTCTGATTGGTTGGGGTGCCCATCTGGGGGAGCACAGAGCGCATGGCCCCTGGTCCCCTCGGGAATCCCGATGCCACATCAACCTGCTGGAGCTTCGAGCGGTTCGTCTAGCCCTCACCGCCTTCGCTCCGTTTCTACGGGGTGAAGTGGTTCAGATCCAGACGGACAATACCACGACCATGTATTACCTAAACCACCAGGACGGGATGCGTTCAATGCCTCTGTGCAGGGAAGCTCTCTGCATTTGGTCACTTGTGCGCAGCCTGGAGGCGGATCTCCTCACCATTCATGTGGCAGGAGCCTCCACCACCCTGGCCGATGCCCTAAGCCGGATAGGGGCTGCGTCCCACAAGTGGTCTCTCCTGCCGAATTGAGTACAAGATCTGTTCTCCCACTGGGACACACCTCAGGCGGACCTGTTTGCCTCCAGGGAGAATGCGAAGCTGAGACTGTTTAACGCCCGCCCCCCTCAGCAGGGCTCGCTGCAGGGGGATGCCTTCTCGAGGCCGTGGACCCCAGGTCTCTTCTACGCCTTTTCCTCATTTCCCTTGATCCACCAGGTGCTTCTCAAGGTGAGGAGGGACAAGGCGCAGTTGATTCTGGTAGCCCCAGACTGGCCCCGCCAGTTCTGGTATCCAGATCTCCTCAGTCTCAGCTCCAGGCTCCCGAGGCGGCTTACAGCCCACCCGGACCTGATCTCAGGCAGTCAGGGGAAGGTATTCAATCCGGAACTTCAATCCCTGCACCTGACGGCCTGGTTTCTAAGTGGCTAGAGTTCCAGGCCTTGGGTCTTTCCGACGAGGTCCTCAATGTCATTGAGGCGTCCCTTAAGGAGTTGACCAGAAAATGCTATGCCTTCAAATGGAAGAGATTCTCCATTTGGTGTCAGGGCAATGGCCTGGACCCTTCCTCCTGTTCCTTGGCAAGCATTCTGGACTACCTATGGTCCGTTTCCCAGCAAGGGCTTCGGTCGACGACCCTTAAGGTGCACCTGCCAGCCATCTCTGCTTACCGGGCACGGGCCGGTGCAGGAGAAGGTGGTTGGGCGCCTTTTCAAAGGCCTTGATCACATATGCTCTCCGGTGCGAGAACCTCCACCTCCATGGGATCTACTGCTGATATTGGCCAAGCTCATGGGCAAGCCATTCGAACTGATGCACAGGTGTGACATCTCTCACCTGTCGTGGAAGACCGCCTTCTTGGTGGCTATCACATCAGCCAGAAGGATGGGAGAGCTCCAGGCGCTTTCCATCGAGTCTCCTTATCTGGTCTTCCACAGGGACAAGGTTGTCCTGTGCCCCAACCCGAAATTCCTTCCGAAGGTGGTGTCGGAGTTTCACCTTAACCAGGTGTTGACGCTGCCGGTGTTCTACCCCAATCACACCTCGGAGGCCGAATATAGGCTCCATACTTTGGACCCTAGAAGAGTGCTCGCTTACTACAAGGAGCAGACGGCTGAAGTTCGGGGAGAGGTTCGCCAGCTGTTTGTCACCTATGCTGAAGCCGCACCTGGCAGACCTGCAGCCAAGCAGACGATAGGCAGGTGGGTCACCTCCTGCATAGATCTCTGCTGTAGGTTGGCGGGCATGGAGCCTCCCAGAGGGATAAGAGCTCATTCTACCCGCCATACCGCTGCATCGGTGGCTGCTTCCAGGGATGTCCCTATCCAGGAAATCTGCAGGGCTGCTACCTGGAAGTCAGCACACACCTTCATCACCCACTAGCACATCGACCTTGAGTCACACCGGGATGCTGGTTTTGGGGCCTCGGTTCTCCAGTCTTTATTTCCCAAGTAGGGTGTGTGCACCTTGCCTCCCTCCTCCCAGAGAACTGCTAGGAGTCTGCCAGACAGTGTAGATGAACAACATATCCATGTCCTAGAAATACAGGTTACTCACCTGTAACAGGAGTTCTAGGAATGGTGTATGTTGTTCATCCTGACCCTCACGCTTGGACGCACAACCTGGCTTCAGCGGGCTAGATCTGGCATCATGGGGCAGAGCCGAGAGTTTTACCACCTGGGTGGGTGGGAGGAGCCAACTTGAAGACCTTCCGGCAAGATTTAAAGCGGCAAGGAACCTGCCAGACAGTGTGGATGAACAACATATACCATTCCTAGAACTCCTGTTACAGGTGAGTAACCTGTATTTATTGTTGTTTGGTAATCTGTTTGTTTAGATATGATGACTGAAAAGTCTTGTTGGGTGCATCTTATTCATGGATTGACATATAGACTTTTAAATGTAGGACCAGCCCCACGTCTGAAAGCAAGAATGCTTAGACTACTTTGATCTATTACATTGAATGTATCTGATGCAATGCTATGTGATATCCGGCATTAGTTACTTGTATGTAATTGTTTTTATTATTAAAAACAGTAAAATATAAGTTAAAAAAAAAAAGTGTTGAGATTCATCTTGGTTATGTATCCCAGTTTGCAAGGCCGAGGGTGTGTGGGGAGTAGCTTCGGCCGTTTTTGGGGGGAGAGAGAGAAGTCCTGGATCGCAAACAGCACCCCTGATCTGGACTAATATAGCCTTTTCCACCCTTGGACCATTAGCTCTGGTTTACCTGCAATTCCAGCTGAGTTGAACTAAAGCTGACTGCCAGTCCTTGAATAATTTTATTATTTTTGGGAGTCTGGCAGGTTTTACTTATATCAGGGGTAGTCTGGACTGGGGGCTGAGTTGAACTTAAGCCGCTTGCCAGTCCTTGAATAATTTTATTATTTTTGGGAGTCGTGCAGCTTTTCCTTGTATCAGAGGGAGTCCATACTGGGGGATGAGTTGAACAGAAGTCAGTTGCTGGTCCTTGAATAATTAATAATTTTGATTCCATTTGATAACGGCGACTGCATAATAGCGATCGCTGTTTGGGCAAGTCTGCATCGCCGAAAATGAATTTCGGTGATGTAGGAAAACGGCACTGAACAGTTGTGATTTATTTTTTATGTGGAGGGCTGTGGCCCCTGCCACCCCTCCTACTAAGGATTCTTAACTCGGGGGGGTGCAAAACGAGGAAACAAAAAAAAAATCCCGACCTGTGCAAAAACTGAGCGGGCACCTGGAACCGAACTCTCGACCCTCCCTGCTGTAGACTGCCACCAACTCACCATGCTACATGGCCAGTTCAGCAACCCACTGCTACAATATGCCCCTCAAACCCTCCCTCCCCTTCCGCCCATCGCACGTCACGGTCCCTCCTCCTCCCTCCCTCCCACGCACGTGTATACATAGCGACAGGATGTCGCTATATTCGCTGACCTCCTATCCTGTCACTCTCCCTGCCGGTAGCCCTGTGTAAAAGCGCCAAGATTGAGTCGCCCTTTTTGAAAGCTCTCAATTGCGGTCGCTCAGTACATGGGCTACCATTATTTTTGGGCATCGAGCAGCTTTTGCTTACATTACTGGAGTCAGTCAGCATTTGTTCACTGTTGCTGTCTGAAATAGAGTTTAGCGCACATGTTCTCTTCCTTTCAAATCGGAGTTAGTGATGTCAGCCTTTCAAAACGGGGCACACACTGACCCTGACACTGAAAAAACACCTTTGAAGCCGGTGGTGGTTTCAATTATTATAAAGAGCATAATGAAATGCACAGTAAACATTGTAAATAAACACACACACACACCATTGTCCTTTATTTCTGATTTATGTAACAGAAATGTTAGAAAATTCATTTCCTATCTCCTTTTAAACCTCTTGGCCCTCTCTATCCAGGGGACAGACCCCTGCTATGTGACCCTGACTTACCCAGGTCTCAATATATGTGATATTCCACCCCCCCAACCCCCAATTAATAACAGCAAGTGGGTATAATCTGCCAATTTAGCTGCCAGTTTCATAAAGAAATAAGGAGAATATGTATTGGAACCGTAGATTGTTCTCATATTGGAACCATACATTGTTCTCAACAGACCTCATATTGTCCCAGTCTGCCACAGAGAAATACGTATCTCCCTCTTCATCCCAGATTTCCTTTATCAGCTGGAAGGCACCAACCAGGCAATAAGAATGGCCACTCCTCTCTGCTTGCTGATGTCCTCTGTTCCATATGCCTGCTCTACCCCTTCTCTTGTGAAATGATTAACTTGGTCCCTCTTGAGGTGTGTTTCTTGTAGATAGGCAGTTTTGACACTCAGCTTTCTGAGATGCTTCAACACACAGCGCTTTTCTTTCATCTGGCCCCCCAAGCGTTTCAGGAAATAAAACTATAAGAACTCCCCATTATCCTGTTACTGTATTGTGTCCCACTATGCATGTCCACTCCCAAACCACCATTAGAGAAGTGATTGCCCTCTGGTAACTGACCCCCCCCCCCCTTTTTCTCTTATAAAACCTCTAAAGCCCATACAGCTTGTAACATGAAACATCAAAGAGTGAACATCCAACTTCACCTTCATTTCTTCACCTCAGTTCTTGTGATTGTACTCCGTCCCTCACGGTCCATAATGATTCCAGCTCAGCTGCTGGGCGTCCTCTTTGAACCTCAGTATGACCCAAATTTGCAGTCCGGTATTACATATCATGTAATAGAATTTAGTTACCCCCGTGTGATTTCTCAGGGAAATTGGGCACCCAGATCTCGGGTGACTCCCCGTGAAAACTTTTGTCAGGGCATATCCCCCTCCTGCTGTGCACTCCCTCTGTATCTTATTAAAGGAATCATTACTGCAGAGGCACACATGAATATGTAGGACTCTTCCTGACTCCATAAAAAGAAAGTTTGAAGAGAAAGTTTACAAGTCTCAATTCAGACAGTCATGCCCTGGTTGCTGCGAAGTCTGCTAAATTGTCCCTTCATGAATTGAACTGGTCTCAACCTGCCAGAGCACTTCCTTGTCCTCTGCCATTGATAGCAACCCCCTGGACCTACGCTGCATGTCTTCTACCTGTGCACACAACCCCTTCAAAACTAAGAGCCATTTGTCACATTAATTGCACCGGTCTTAACCTAAATCTTGGCTATGTGCAATGCAGGTCTATAGTGTCTATCTGCTGTTCTGCACCTGGGTTCAACTGTGTCAGTAGTGTGCGAGCTGACTGCACTCCAAGCAGCTAGCTATATTTCGTGGAAGCGTGAAAAAAGGAAGCCATACAGTCCTGAGTAAGTCACCAAGTATTCCCGTCTCCGGTTTTGTGTGCACATACCAAACAAGGGTCAGTCTGCACTCAGAAGCCTGACTCGGATTTGGCAGGAAGACAACTACTCCCAGGGTCGACGATCTTGCTATGTCTTTGGGTGCTCCGCTGACGACCATGGGGAGACACTGCAGGTCGCTGTCTCCTCTTGTCATTTAGCCCCCTTTAAACATACGATCCACAAACCGAAAAATCACACAGTTGTCTGCAAGGTTGATTCTGTAATAAAACTAGATTAAGCACACAGCGTTAAGCTTGAAAGGGGGGTGGGTAGAACATTCTCTTCTTTTAACTTTATTTTCATTGATTAAATTGTACCAGGTACAGTAAAATTAATACATGGTTCCAAGTACAGGATGTAGTATAATTAATAATACAGTGTAATGCGGTATTAAGGGACAGTCTTCTACAAGTGTTACAGCTGTTAGGGGTCATGCCACAGTTTTCAAGAAAAGTCCAATACATGTCCCTATATATAGCTGGGGCAGTAGTGACCACAGACCTTAAAAGCGGAAGCTCCTGAAAATGTCTTTTATGCTAGCAAGCATGTTTTACGTTGCTCTTGACAACCTTACAGTTCATGTCGGTACGATAATCAAGTCCAAACAGGCTGATAAAACTCCTAAGCAGGTGCTCAACAGTCCCAACAGAACCTACTTTTAAAAATGATAAAAGTCAATTCCTTTAAACTATTAATGAGTTATACAAGGCTTAAAAACGAGGCTAAGATCACAGTGGGTACCAGTTAACACAAGTGCTCTAGATTACCAAACAGAGAGAACTTGTATCAGGATTATTTTCTTCTTCTTTTGTTTTTTAAAAGATGGTATTTAAATGTGGATGGGAGTAGGGAACTTAATAACATCGTCTGTGCAGGTTAAAAGAGATCTGACTTGCCCCTTCAAGGAGGATGTATAATATAAACCAGGTGGTGGTCCGGCCATGGTTGCAAGAGCTGGCAGCATGAACTGTGTGCTGTAATCCCACGTCTTCCTGACTTTCCCACCACCCCTTGAATTTTTACATCGCACCTTATGCGAATCGCCAGAGGCTCACTCGCCAAAGCACATAAAAGTGGTGAGGGGGGGTACCCCTGTCTTGGTCCCCTACAAAGTTCAAACATCTTGGAGCATTTCCCATTGATGAAGACCTGTTCCCGTGGACCAGTATAGAGCATACGTATCATATCAATATACGTATCTCCAAGTCCGAATCTTTGTAACACCTCAAATAGATAGGGCCATTCTGTGCAATCAAACACTTTTTCAGCGTCTATGAGCAGCACCACCACTTGACTTGGACGCTGATTGTTCTACTGAATTACATTCAGGAGCCTTCTCGTATTGTGATACGATTGGCGACCCTGTACAAATCCGGTCTGATCTGTGTGCACCAATAGGGGTAGGATTCCCTCTCATCTATGGGCCATTACCTTCATGAAGATTTTCGTGTCACAATTTAGAAGTGATATGGGGCAATGTGACTCACACTCAGATGGGTCCTTCCCTGGTTTGGGGAGTAACACAAATCATTGCCTGCAGGCCATTTGTCGCCAGCCCATCCTCCTCTCCTGCCTCTTCCAACATCTTAGCCATGGCCCTAGCTAGATCCTGCCATAGCTCTTTATAATATTCCATAACAAATCCATCAGGTCCACCTGCTTTCCCATTCTTCATTAGTGCTATTGCCCCCCTCAATCTCCCTCACCGATATCTTCTCCCCCATTTTCTCCCTTTGTTCCTCCGATAATTCTGGCAGTCTCACTCCAACCAAGAATCATGTCATTAAGGGTTTTGTATCCCCACAATCTGCTTTGTACAGAGCCTCATAAAAGGCCACAAAAATCTCCCTTATTTTTTCATTCTGTGTTTGTACCTGTCCCCTCCTGTCCTTCACCCCCAGACACTACCGCTGTCCCCCATCTACCCCTTGCAAGTCGAGCGAGTATTGTCCCCCGCTTATTTCCCTATTCATATATCCGTTGTCTAGCATAAAACAGGGATGTACTAGCCTCTCCTCTTAGTAGTAAATTAAAGGGCCCCTCTAAGTGCCGACATTTCCCCCTTCAGCTGCTCTGTAGGGTGCTTGATCATTTTCAGCTCTTGTGTCCTTTAGTTGCTTTTCTAAATTCTGCCATCTGAGCCTCCTCTGCCGTTTGTACCCATTCACATAACCAGTTATCGCCCCCTGCGTGTATGCCTTCCCTGCTTCCTAATATACCCTTTTTGTGGGAACAGTGGCTTCATTTGTTTCTTTATATTCCTCCCACCATTGTTTCAGGAATGCCCTAAATTTCTCAGATGTCATGAGATACATTGGAAATCGCCAACCTGGACATGGACCCGATTCTTCCCCTGGGAGGTGCCTCAGCACCACAATAGCATGATCCGATATGTAAATGGGTCCATGCTTGACATCCCGCACCCCTCAATATCCCTCTCTTGTGACATATATGTAGTCCATCCTGGACCACGTCCCATGTGGGTTAGACAAGAACGTGTATTCCCGCTCCCTTGGGTAAGCTGCCCGCCATGCTTCCACCATGTCTGAATCCACCACCCCTTGTGTCCATTGGGTAAGTGCCCTCTCGTGTCAGCTCGTTCCCTCAGAGTGGTCCAGGCTGTGCTCTATTGCACAGTTAAAATTGCCACCTAAACATAGATTCGGGAATTGCTCACTGATCATGATAGCCAACATTTTTTTTTATAAAATGCAGGATCAAACACTGCTGGATGCTGGCATATGTAATCTGCTCCTCCTTCACTCTGCCTTGTACAAACACATATCAACCATCCACTTGGTCTGATACCACCCTTTCCACCTTAATTGGGTAATTTTTATGGAACAGTATTGCTACCCCCTACTTATGGGAGTTGTATGCCACAGCATGACATTCCCCGACCCATCCACCTACCAACTTTTGGTGCTACCCCACCTCAAGGTGGGTCTCTTGAAGTAGTGCTACCTGGGCCTGGCAATTTTTTAGAGCCTGTAGCACCTTTTTCCGCTTTATGGAGTTATGGAATCCATGGATATTCCATGAGACTATTACTGTGCCATTTTCCATTCACCTTCCAGGTATTTCCAGTAGTCCCCTTCCTTATGTCTGTCAGTTGTTTTCTCTCATTCAGCACAACAATCAGGCACAATTGCATTATTCCACATGTACTCTCAAGTTTCAGTAGCCCACTCCTTCTCCCCGGTTCCCCAACGATTTTCTACAACAGGCAGAATTCCAACCAACATGTAATAACAAACTGTAACAAGACTTTGCATTATTAGTATAATGTATTTGATTATCCCATCTCCTTGTAACCTTCTCCTCTTACTCTGCAGTATCCTCCAGTACCCGATTTCTCTTACCTGGGCTTAAAGGATATCATACCAATCCCTCCCCCAATCATCTTCTCCAATTTAGCAGGCACGGGTACAGGTTCCATTCTCCCCCCCCCCCACCAATACCACTATTCACCCCATCGTGATATATAGGTGTATTTCACCGTAATTCTCCCCCCCAACCCTCCCGGTTAACTGTAAAGCCTTCTCAGACACCTTATATTGTTCCCATCTCCTCTACTCTAATTATACACTGGCTACCATGCTTCACATTCCTGGGCCTCTCTAACGGGGCCCCTACTTACCCCTGAACTGAGGTCCGGTAAATATAGTGGCATGGTGCCCCCCCCAATCGCTCGTCAAGGCTTTCCAACAATGCCCGGTACTCTGGTTCTATACCTGAATAGAGAAAAAGTAGAGAGCCATTTAAAGCTTGCAGGATTCCTTATGTGAATTCTCAGACCACCCCCCCAATTATTCCATTAAACCCAAATTAGACGTGGAGACCCCCGACTTCCCTTCCTATATACCCCCGACTTCTGGGACCCCCCTCGTTACCCGACACACAATTCTGTCTGCCCCAAATCATAGCAGAGTTATATTGATCGCATAACCAGAAATGCAGGTTGGTGCGAGGTCAACAGCACATTTTTATTCCTTAGGACCTCTGCACAGCGGTTCTTGTCCGTGAAGGGCCGTGGCATCACTTAACCTGCAAGGTAGCAATATAGCTTCCCTGCTCTGCTTGAAAACCCCCCTTGGTGCCACATGCCCTCCCAGGCAGAAACCAGTCCTTCCCATGACAGTTGCAGGACTCCCGGATGGCACTTCCCAGGCCTGTCTTTGGCCTTTGGTAGTAATGTCAGATGCCCCGGGTAGTCCTGTTACACGCCCAAGCCTTCCGCCTCATTCGAGCTGCCATCCTGGTGGTGCCTCTCTCTGGTCCTGAGGCCCGCATGGGAATCTGAAGGTCGACCTCTTCTCTCTGTAGTCATGCACACCAGGATCCCCCCCTCCCAGTACCCAGACCAGAGAAGGCAGTAGCAAGCAGTATGGGAAGGGGATCTCGATTCATTTGATATACGTAAAGAGAGGGGGCTGTGTAATCAACAGTTCAGCAGGCCTAGTAACCTTGTGTCAAGATCCCTTCCCCCCCTTTCCTTTGTTGCACTCTGCTTCTTGGCAGTCGGTTCAACAATAGAAAATAAAACCCCTACAATGCGTCCTGCTCATGTCAGATTTTTCCTTCTCTCTGCGGGAGGTAGAGAGTCTAATCAATAGACAGTTTTGGGCATTCCTGGCTCCTCATTCCACCACCTCAGGTACAGAGTAGGCCGGCAGTCCCGCTGTCTCAAATATTTCATGATAAGACAGTTCCTTGCAGTTATAACACCCAGTCGATTGATATTTTCAGTTTTACATTAAGTCTTACATTAAGCAGTGTTAGTGGCTCAGTAGGTAGCACACTCGCCTCTGAGGCCGGGAGATCAGAGGGCTGTGGGTTCAGTTCCCACATCTGGCACGTGGGTTAATATCCCAGTACTGACACTGTAGTGCAGCATGAGAGGGGTGCTGCACTTCTGAGGTCCCGTCTTTTGGATGAGATGTTAAACCAAGGTCCCATCTGCCTGGATTGGTGGTAGTTCAGGTGGATGTTAAAGATCCCATGGCACTTATCGAAAAGAGTAGGGGAATTTCCCCGGTGTCCTGGCCAAATTTCCCTTATTCACTAAAAAAAAATACCACCAACAGCTTAATCTGGTTCAAGGTCAGTTGGCATTCATCTGTATCCCCCTCCCCCGAGTCGTGCCTGAAAATAGTCAGGATTTGTCTAGTGCACTTACCCAGTCAACAAAAACTAAATAAAAAAATTAATAAATAAATTATAGAATCTCTTCACTTATCTGAGCCTGCTGATGTTCCCAGGCTTGGTCCGTGTCTGCGGGCCTCCGTCAGTTCTTTAAGAAAGTATTGAACCTTTTCCACCTCGTGAAAAGTATGAGTCGTACCGTCGCAACGCACTTTCGCTGTGGCTGGGTACATAAATTGAAAATCTACTGGTATAAAGGTCATCCAGAACAGGATTAAATAGGCATTGTTTGCATTGCAAAAGCTGGGAGAAATCTTGGTGCAGGAACAGACGGCCCCCTTGTACACCACTTCTTTTTGCCTCTTAAAAGCAAACCATATTGCCTGTCTGTCTCCAAAATTATGTAGGTGGAAAATTAATTGTCTCGGTGGATCTCCCGCTGGTGGCCTTCGTGCCAAGGCCCTATGCACCCTCTCGATTTTGCATCTGCCACCCTTGGATTTCAATCCCAGCAGCTGTGGTAACACTTTCCCACAAAACTCTTCTTGGGAGTTGCCTTCCTTGCCCTCTGGAAGACCACGGATCTGGAGATTATTTCTATGCTGATAATTCTCCTGGTAGTTCATTTGCTCCCTAAGTTCCCTCAACTCTTTTCGGAGGTCCTGCACTGTCTTTGGGAGTTGTTCTGTTCGGTCCTCCAGTGTGGAAATCTGTGCCTCTGCCTCTGAGATTTTAGCCACTCGACCAGTTAGATGTTCCGATAATTCGGAGATTTTAGTCGTGATCGCATCCAATTTTGGGGATATTGCTGGCAAGACTTGAGCTGTAAGGGTCCACCCTATGATCTCCATCTCCGGGGTGGACAGCATGATAATATTTGGGCCCTCTGCCGCGCTAGAAGCCACAGTCTTTTTTGGGTGTTTTTCCCACATTGCGCGAGGGTTTCCCCGTATTTGCGACCAGATATTCATCCATCAGCACTTTGTATACTTAATGATGTCGAGTAAGAGTAGATTTGTTGTCGATTTTACCACTTTTTCCTTCACTTTAGAGACCTGTGGGTATGGAACTGGAGAAAAATGTTGCTGCTTCCTAGCTGCTCATTCGCGCCCCCCATTCCCACGTCTAATGCACTTATAGTGCGCACTTCAGCTACTACAAGGCAATAGTTATTTTAGTACCCTTGGCTTCCCTCAGATCCTGCATGGCCTATAGCAATGTAATTAAGAAGATTAGATTAGAAATTGCTTGAGGAGCAGGGCTTCGGGTAAAATTACAGCATCGGGAATGCAGATGTACAGTAGTCTCACCACATACCAGCACTTTCATGCGAGGAGCTGTCGGTGTCACTATCAAGGCGCCATCCCTGACTCCGGTGCCATTGGCGGCACCATGGGGCGGGCGGCGCTGTATGACATTGACTCTGGCTCCGCTGCCACTTTCAGTGCTGTCTTTTGGGCACTCGTCGTGATGCCGTGGGGAGATTCGGTGCCAGCTCTGGTCTTTACCTCGGACTGGCGCCTTCTTGGTCCAAACAGGAGGCGTCGTCCGCGTCACGGTCTGGCACGGACTTTGGTCTCTATATCTTCAGAGATGGACGCCGAGTCTGGTTCGGACCGGCTGTCCGACTCTTTGGAGTTAGCGGCCCATGTGGACACCCTGGTAGTTTCCTCGGCTGACCGGAGCCAGCCTCCCTCTGAGGAGCGGGCGGTAGCCCCCGAGTCTAGGTTCAGGGGTGCTGACCAGCAGGCGGTAGTGCAAGCCACTATTGCCATGCAGCCTGGGCTCGGAGGGTTTTCTTCCCCCTCAGTTGGGTTACCCTCTCAGGTGATGTGCCTGGATCGCCCAACTTCAGGGCCGACCGGAGCACCCACAGGAGGGAAGGGTGCTACTCCCTGGGTAGTCCCCTCGGGAACTGACCAGGGTTGTCAGCTGCCTAGGCTGGTGTTTGCAAGGAGGAGGGCACTTTCGGATTCCGAGTGGTCGAGGTGTCAGGGTTTGATGCAGTGGCCCTTTTCCAGGACCCATCCAGGTTCGGGAAGGAGTCGTATCACGGACCCCCGTCCTTCCTTCTCTGTCTCCTCCAGAGGGCCCTGGTCTTTGGAGGGAAGGGACCATCCTTTTGGAATTCCACGGTCCCGGTCACCTCACTGGGGGGATTATTCAAGGCACAGCCTAGGCAGTTCCAGTATGGTTGATCGGCTGTCAGCTGTTGGGTTTTCAGGAGCTCCTTCTTCCCTTGGGGCTCACATTACGCTCTCTTTCCCGGACAGAGGACAGTCACCTTCTGTTATTGACTTAGTCCCCACTCCTCTGTCACCATCTTTTGCTCTCCCAGGCATTCTTTGTCCTAGGGTACATCTCTCCTGGGAGCAATTCAGGGGTGCGGCTGCTTACTTCCTTACGTAAAACAGGGCCATGGACAAGTGGATGTTCCACCCTCCCCCTGAGCAGCCAACCTCTGGATCTCTGAGGTCTTCCGCTTCCTCGTTCTCCTGTTCAGGAGGAGGAGCCTTCCGTCCACATCTTCTCTGCTACTGATCTCGCAGAGTATCAGCGTTTCCTCCTGAGGATGATGGAAGATCTGCATGTCACTACACCCACTCAGCACAATCCGGAGCATTCAGCGCGCACCTTCCTAGGCGATTTCAGTGCGGACATCCTTGTGGTGCCCGCCTGGCCTGCTGCTTTTCAGGAGGCGTCATTGCGGTTCTGGCAAAGAGCCTTTTCTGGAGACCTAGCCCCTAAGGATCTGAGCCAGAGGTATTGTGCCCTCCCCCGGAGTCTCCAGGTCGTATGCCTCGTCCTCAGTCGGGACTGACGCAGCCGGACACTCTCAGTGGGCTTTGCAGCCTCCACCGTGACTGGCCCCCAGATCCAGATTCCATGGATTTTGACTAATGGGGGGGGGGACCTTCCACTCGGCACAGTTGCTTCTTTCTATTTCTACTCATCAGGCCCACTATGCTACCTATGATAGGTTTCTGTGGTCCAGGCTAGGTCAACTCCTAGCCTCTATGCCTGATTCGGAGGTAACCAGACAAGTCATTGCACTCTCTGCACGTGGCCTGGAGCTAGCAAGGCACCAAGCGAGGGCATCTTATGATGCCAACGAGGTAGCTTCCAGGGTCGTAGGGACAGCGATCTGCACTAGGCGGACAACATGGCTGCATCTTTCCCGGCTGTCACCCTTGTCCCGACGTAGGGTGATTTCCTCCGCGTACCGGAGAACCCACATTTTCTCTCGTAGGGTGAGGTAGCGTCTGTCGGGGTAGCCTCCTGCTCCCTGCGGGGGGTCCCCGTCTCACTCTCCCCAGTCTCGGGCCTCAGCAGGCCCATAAAGGTTCTCCCCCTCATTGTTTTTCCCCCACTGGGAGCTAAGGGACTTAGTCCTTTTGGATCTAGGGCCCCCTTCAGGGGAGCTCGGTACTCACCCAAATATGATGAATGGTGAAGATTGACGCAGATAAGATATGAAAACTACGTACCTACCATAATTCCTGATCTTTCTGTGTATCTTCACCGTTCATCACAAATCCCACACACCATCCCCCTGGGGCCTCAGTCTTTGGGTCCCCCTCCCTCTGCATTCCCCCTTCCCCTCTTTCTTTCCGCTGGTCAGGAGCAGGGTGAACTTGGGCACATGGGGATTTTTACCTTCTGACAGGAGGGGGGAGAGATCGGGGGATAGGGCACTTCTCTCCTCAGTGCCTCGGCTCTACCCCTTTGGGGCGGGCATTAGTGGTTGCCCGCTCTTCTTTTTTCTTTCTCTCTTCCTCTATCCTCGTGCTCCGTTCTTGTTCTTAGGGACTCATCCCTCAATTTAATTTAGGAGACTCACTGTGCTCTCCTTCCAGATGTGTGGTTTCGGGGGAGGACACCCCTGTTTCCTGTCCCTTTCTTCCAGAATAGCCGCTTCTGCTCATGCTGGAGTTCTTGCCAGTGATTCTGTGCCTTGAATTCTGGCAACTCCGCCTTCTGGCTGCTCCTTCACAGTTCCTATGCAATCTGGAGACAGCAGTCCAGGGTATGTCCTCCCCACTCCCCATTTCTTGTTTTCCTTCCCCTTCTCTGCTTCCAGAGATTGGGGGCCCTTCCCAATCCCCTTAGTTTTTCTCAATCTCCTTCTGTCCTCTCCGTCGTTTATTTCTTCTTTCAGTTTATATATCTTTTCCTTTGTCTGTTCCTTGGACTTCCTCGTCCCTCCGCCCAGCCCTTTCTTACTCTACAGCGACTCAGAACTGGAGAGGGAGATTGGGGTCAACGACACCAAATATAGCCATCATGGCTCACGCGGTCGTCAGCCTCAAAGGCGGCACCGTTAGTGCTCGACTCTGCCCATCAAAAAAATAAAGCCCCACGGGTCATGACCTCTGGCCAGAACCCAAGTGTAATGAATGATGAAGATACACAGAAAGATCAGGAATTATGGTAGGTACGTAATTTTCATTTTTTGCCTCAGATTCCACTAGACCCGGTTTCCTATCCAGCATTGTAAACTACGAGAGAGCCTCCACATTTCTAACTCCCTGATAGTGTTGAAAAGGGCCGTGTTGGAGGGTGCACCGCCCGATGCTACCGCGTGGTGTTATCTGCTATCTCCTGTTGACTCCAGTGGCTTTAACTGTTTGCCTTTCACGGTCTCTTGCAAAGTTTGATTTTGTGGATTTCCCATTACATTTTCTGGCTACAAAATAGATAAGCATACTCCCTTCATCAAGCTCTCTTCAGTAGTGATATTTTTTCTTGTTTTGGAGGAGTTTAATTTATCAGAATTGTTGAAAAAGTTCTGCTGGCACTGAGCTCCCATTGGAGCATCTAACTCCATTGGCTGCCAGCCACGTCAGCTGGGTAGAACCTTCTCAAACTTGAAGGGAATCAGCTATGCACGTTTTTTGCTCACTCTCAACTGTGTGTCACACATCCACTTCTTATGCTGAGCAACAGTGCTTAGAGTCCACACCTGCTGTAGTCCTTTAGATCTTTTTGAAGAGGTCTAGGAACAGTCTTGGCAGTTCACAATTTCCCTGCTCCGCTGAGTCAGATTGTTCCTGTCCCCCTCTTTGTCTGAACAAGCAATTTGTTAAGGTAGGCTATCCGAAATTTTATGTGGCTGGCATATAGCTTGGACTTCAGGTCCCATTATGCTGCCTGTTTCTCCTTTACTTGTGGGCTGAGGTCTTGAAATAAAAACAACTTTTTCTCTTCTCACAGGATCTCTTTTATTTCTTTTTCCGTATAGGTTTTTTTTTCCTCCTGGAGCCCTGGCAGGTGGCTACGGCCCTTCTGACATAGGGACACTCTCTTTCCAGTCTTGTCGCTCCTGACGGTCCCCAAAAATTCCCCCGCAAAGAGTACCCCTTGGTGGGGCCAGGGAGGAGGTTGCCGGCTTCACACCCCCTTCCCCCCCGAGACCCAATCCAGAAGCCAAGGATGGCCCTCGGGAGCGGCTGACTATCACGGGGCCTGCCAGACTCTTTTTTCCACCATTTTTCTCCCGTCCCCCCTCCCCTACCGATGCAAGGACGTCAGAATGTGCCTCCTGACCCGGACTACGGTCCAGCCACCACCAGAGGACAGTTAACAAGCGGGACAACAAGTCATTCTCTCTCCTCCTTGCCGACCCCTGGTGGCCCGGGCACGTTCCTGAACCAGGGTCGCCGTCGTGGCACGATGTGTAGCGACCAGAGCTTCAACCTCCAGCACCACCGGGCCGGCTGATCTCTTTCATTTCTCTAGTTTTGTTCATAATGTGAATCTTATCCAAGATGTTAAGCAGTTGGAGAATCACAGATCTCTGCTTCTCCTCAGCTGGAGGCATGGTGTGCAGAGCTCTGTGTGCTCTGTCAGATAGAAGGGACCGTTCAGGGAAGGGCCGGCCAGTTTGTCACACAGTTATTGTATGAATATGATTTGTTGGCTCCTTCTGCACATTCCAGGAGACTGACAATTACAGTATTGTTCCTCTAGCTCCTGCCTCCTAGTCTTCCAGGCGTTTTAGCAGTTTTACCACTAGCACTACAACATCTGGTTCCATGCGGTTATAGCATCCCTCGAGGGAGTGTACCTGAACTTCATCATCTCCCACCTTCCTTAACAAGCCCTCCAGCGTGGGTCTGATGGCTTTCATATCATCTGCCAAGTCCATCACTGTTTCCTTTTGTGGGCTCAGCTCCTTCAGGAACTTTTCCAGGGTGAGTGAATCCACCGCTGAGCCCCTAACTGGCATAGGTGATGTGCCTGGTTTGTGCCATTTGTGGTCTGGCTAATTATTTGGGAGTGGCGGCAGGGTACACAAGAGCGCCAAAACCCCTGTTTCTATCTCCATTTCACTGGCCACCTCTCTTGCACTCGGTCTACAGCTGCCAGTGTGGAGTTTTAGTAAGTAGAAAAGCTGTTGCTGATTCGGATTTCAAATATTTAAGTTCGATTTTGATTCGGGTCATCAGAGCTCTTCAAGGAAACTGCTGCTAGCCCTAATGCCTCATTGTGTCTCCCAGGATAGGGATTTCCTCCAGTTATTGGGAGTTCATGACACCTATGATGTACATTGTCCTTGGGACCTGCTCGTTGATGCAACCCATTCAGTGGGAGTTGCACCCCCAGTGGTATAAGGCAGATTCTCTTTTGTCTCACCTGATTGGGTTGACACACACCATGGTGAATGCTCAGCATTGACAGATTTCTTTTCAGAATGTCCAGAAAGTCATTCCCTTCTTCCAGCCTGAGCCATTGCTGCAGTTAACAGCAGATGTCTCCCTCAGATGCTGGGGAGCTCATCTTCATGATATGCAAGTGCACAGCATTTGGTCTCCATGAGTCTCACTGGCACATCAACCTCCTGGAGTTGAGTGAGGGCTGTTCTTCAGGTGCTGGTCAGGTTCACCCCTTTGGAAATGGACAAGTTATCTAAGTCAACACAGAAAGCACAACCAAGATGTTCTACCTGAACAATCAGCAGACCCCCTACCCCCTTATACTCTGCAAACTGATCCGTTCGCTGCATGCAGACCTTGTGGCAGATCACATGGTGGGTTTGGACAGTCAGCTAATGGATACTCAATCGTGTGGGGAGATGTTCCCACAAGTGGTCACTGCATCCATAGGTAGTGTCTGTTGTGTTCTCAGAGTGGGAAATGCCAGCTGTTAACCTGTTTGCCTTTCGGAAGATAGAAAAAGGAGATAGTTTTACACCCATCTTCCTCAGCATGGAACTCTGCCAGGTATGACTTCTCCTGTTTGTAGACAAGCAGACTGATATATGCATTTTCCCTATTCCATTTGATCCATGGAGTTTTGATCAAGACATGGTAAGACTGCAATCTCATCTTCAACCTCATCCTGCTTGTGGTATACTTACTCCACCAGCTTTGGATCAGGATCTTCACAGTTCAGGCAAAAGACCCTAATGGATGCTACCACACTGACCTGTACTCAGTTTGTCTGAGGATGTTCTGTAAGTGTTTGAAGCTTTTTGAAAACGGTTTAACCACATGATGTATGGTTTTGAGTGGAGAAGGTTTTCCTGTTCTTGTCTGAAGAATTCCTTGTCTTAATTTTTGTGCACTGTGGATGAATTCCACAACTACCTCTGGTCCTTGTCCCATTCAGGCCTATAAGCTTTCTCTGTCAAAGAGCATTAGGTGGGTATGTCTACCTTGGCCCAGAAGGTGATGCCCAAGTCTTTAAAATTTTGGATCACCTTTTCCCTGCAGTTTGATAATGGCCTCCCCATGGGATTTGACACTGATGCCACCCAAGCGCATGGCAAAACCTTTTGAACTTATGGGCTGTTGTCTGTCTCCCATTTGTCATTGAAAGGTTGCTTCCCAGTGTGTCATCATATCAACCAGGTGGGCGAGTAAGTGCCAGGTGTTGTCCATGGACAGTTATTTAGTTTTCCATAAGGTCAGGGTAGTCCTTCACCCCCATGGCGAATTGTGCACCTAAGGTGGTTTTGAAATTCCACCTTAACCTGTCTTTGATGTTGCCTGTCTTCTTTCTGATGCCTTATGATTTGGATACTTGGTGTATCTTACATGCCTTGGTTTTTCATGAGGTATTATTACTGTGTTACAAACAGCAAACAGACAGACTTTGCAGTGACACACAAACTATTTATCACTTAAACTGAAGTTGCTACAGCCATACCTGCAGTCAAGAAGACAGTTGCAGGGTGGCTCACATCTGGCTTTGTCATCTGCTATACACTGGCTAGTCTCTCTATTTTGCTTCTGATATCAGTGTCCAGAGCTGGGGAACAAGACAGGCAGAGATTCGAGGTCATAGGGTTGGGAGTAGTCAGAAATGTGCTTGGAATCTTTCCCAAGGCTCTGAGCATGCTTGGAGGAACTGTCGAAGTGTGAATGTGGACTGAATACCAACAGTAAAAACACAGTTGCAGGTAAGTAATCTCTTACTGTGTGCATTCGTATTAAGTATTCAGTGTTTACAAAATCCACAAATAACAAGCTTTTGGGTTGTGTGTTTGCATATTTTGTAACTTGTCCTTGCTGAGTTATAATAGTACCTTTTTATATCTGTTACAGGGAAGTGCATGTAGAATCTCATCCGACTTGTTTCTGCAGCTGCTGACATCACGATTTCTAAATGACCTTGCAGAAGTTTGCAAACTTTTAGTAGGTGTCTTTTTAAAAATGTATATCAGTAAAATTACTGACATCTGTCTGTCTGTCTAGCTATCGATCTGTCTAATATTGATCTGAAGTTTCTTTGTGCATTGAATACGTTCTAAGAGTCTAGTGTTTTCTTGCCTTTTATTCTCTGTTTCTTCTTTCTGGACATTTTCACTTATTATCTGAAGTCTTCCATGACAATTGAATACTCACTAAAATGGAATATGTATCCTAAACTGCAACTGGAGATGCTAAAACATGTACCAAACCCAGCTCCTGGTAGCCACAAAACAGAAGTGAATCTGGTAGTAGCATCACATATCCCATACTTTGCATGTGTAAGTAAAATCTAGGAATGGAGTATTAGAAGAACATGAAATAAGAACATTATATAATGAAGGACTGAAGCTATGCAATGTTCTAAGCAAATAAAAATGTTCACACCACGATATGAACAGTTGTGCGTACTCAGATCTTCTTCGAGGTTATCTTCTCCATTAGGCCACACCTTTGGAACTATAGCCGTCAGCTCTAGGACCACACAAAACCTTTTGCTAGCCGGGGCAGCCCGTGATGACATCTCATGTCTGTGTCTACATAAACGTGGGCAGTGCCATCACTCTTCTATTCATTTCTCGTCGTCGATCATCCTCGTCTGACCTGCTGAAGGAAATGCTGTCAACTAGCCATTGACATTTATTCTTTTACTTTATTTAACAATTTATTTTGCCATCTGTGCATGCCTCTGAAGTTGAAAGAGCCTTTATTTCAGTCTAAGTGTGGAGATAAAATTTACAAAGACACACACAATCTGTGTCTGCTGCTTGGGCCTGTCTCACAACGTGAGGACTTGTGAGATTTGCCAGAGCTTAAACCAGGCTACAAGACAACATTGCAAGAAAGCTCTAGAAAATGTCCTTTGCCTCAAAGCTTTGAAAGCCATGAAGAAGGAACAGGGTCCAAAAATGTGTTTCTCTCTCACCATCGGCCAAGAAGCATCCGCTAAAGTCGAAGGACTGGGACAGGGAGCAGCCATCGTTTTGGTCCTCCTCATCTGGCCACAAGAGCAAACACTGAGGAAAAAAAAGAGATCTGCCTCACCAGCAAGGTCCTGGTCACTGCTGAGATGAGGTAAATCTATGCGTCATCTCCCATTTCTGGTGCCGTACACAACATCCCCTCCTCCCCCCTGCTCGACCATCGATGAGACACCAAGGTCGGAGCTTGGCATAGGCGTTGCCATACCTAGAATAGATGCTTGGATGCCACTGTCATCGGGCCAGGGCCACTTCACAGGGTACCATTGATTCTCAGGTTGTACTGACGTTGTTCTCAGAGTTGATTAGACGCAGTCTGCCTAGATTAGCATTACAGACAGTTGCTCTACCAACGGGGCCTCCTGACACCCAGCCCCTGTCGACACCTTCTACCAGCGTGCTGCAGATACCTCCTTCTCAACTGATATTGGTGACACTGCTGCATTCTGCGGCGCCCGTCATTGATAGAGGCATCGACAGCGAAATAGAATATAATCCTGACCTCATGGTTTTAGAGGAGGATTTAGAGGAGTATGAGAGAGAATAATATATTGCACCTCACTATTGTTCTATCCTCTCATCTTGCAGTGAGGACTTGGTGGTGTATATCCAGAGGTCTCCTCCTGAGGATCCCACTTTTTTCTTTCTTTTTTTTTTTTTTTATTCAGCTTTTTCTCCCGAGCCGTGGCAGGGGCTTCGGCCCTCCAGAGGAGGACTCCTTCTTGGGCCTTCTACTCCCGTGCTTTGCTGACCCTGACGATTCCCCCATGGCTCCCCGCCCACCCCCGTGGCAGGGCCAGGGAGGTGGCAACCCCTCCCTGGAGACCCAATCCAGAGGTTGGGGTCAGCCCTCGGGTGCAGCACACCGTCATGGAGCCCTGCCAGTCTCCTTTTCCTCCTTTTCCCCTTCCCTACCGACGTAGTTACATTAGAGCATGCCTCCTAACCCTTATCGCCCTCCAGCCACCACCAGAGGACGATCAGCAGGTGGGATGACATGGCATCCTCCCCCCAAGAGAGGAGAGCAGTCCTCCAGACGCTTAGTCCTCTCTCCCCCGGCAGCCCGGGCTCGTTCCTGAACCCGGGTCGCCGGCATGGCAGGAGGTGTAGTGTCCAGCACCTCAACCTCCAGCACCACTGGGCCAGCCAGGATCCCACTTTTCAAGCCATGGTGAAGCAAATGCAAACTGCCATGGACTTTGCTGTGGAAGAAGAAGAAGATTCATCAAAAAGAAATCTGATGGAGTTGTTGGAGGTGCCTTGCTCTAGTTCTACCCAGTCATCCTGCAGTGAGGACGCTTTGGTCTGTACCCCAAGATTTCCTCCTTAGGATCCAACTTTCTGTATCTCTCATGCTCAGATTTCTACTCAGTGTGCCATCTAGATGGCCCAGGTCAAACCTGAAAATGGTCCCTGGGACCAGTTTACTCACCCGGTTATCAAATACATAAATAAAATAAATAAATGATGCAGCAAATGCAGTCTGCTGTAGACTCTGCTGTGGAGGAGGAAGATTTCACAAAAAGAAACTTGATGAGATTTTTGGAGGTGTCCTGCTCTCCCTTTATTATAATTCCACCTGTATATCCTGCATTGGAGGATGCTACTTTGCATAACACAGACCAATCTTGTTGCCTGTGGTTCCCAGAAAGGCTGATAAACAGTAACCTACTTCATCTGCTAAGTCTTAATATGCTAACCAGCGAGAGACTGATTCTGTAGTCATCATGGCAGCTCATGATAGGTCCAGAGCACCCAAACACATGAGTACTTTGCTTCCTGATAAAGAATCTAGGAGGCTAGATGGTGATGGACAAGTGTACTTGTGCCTCTGCTTCACTGGGCCTTAGGCCAACTGCCAGGCCAATACAATAAAATGTCAGAAATCCTATGGAAAGCTCCAAAAACTGCAGCCCAGGTTTTGCCTGATGGCTGTGCCATGAATGAGTTACTTGAAACATTAACTTTTGGTGCTGAGGTTGGCAGATGTTTGCTGTGCTCAGCTTATGATGTATCTGATGCTCCTGCCAGAGCAGCTGCTTCTGGCATTTGTATGAGAAGATATTCTGTGCTAAGAGTGGAAGACTTTGCCAGTTATTTGCAGCAAGCAGTTTTGCTGTCCCTTTCAGAAGGATAAAACTGTTTGGTTATGATGTTGAAGAAGTCCTAAGAGGCCTTCAGACCTCAAAAATGACTCTGGTGGCCATGTCTACCATCTGCAAGGCCTGAGGTAAGGGAAGGGACCCTCTGCCAGAGATTCCTGCCAGGCTGCCTCCCCTCAGGCGCCTATACAGAAGCACCCAAAGCAGTTGAAACTGGTGGCACTGCTCCCACTGGTTCCACCTGACTCTCAACTGCGGAGGATTAGCCGTCCACCTTGGCGACCAATTCCCCAGACACAGGGGGTACCGAACGCCCAACAGCCTCCATTAAAAGAACGGACGTCAGGCCACCAGACACCGGGGATCTGATGCCCGACGTACCTGTTGACAAAGTGCCTGAGGACCAGTCACCACAGATAATCCTCCACCTCTAAATGTTGTACCCTGGGGTGGTTTTTGGAGGCAGAGTTTCCTTGCATCTTAAACAGTGGTGGTAGATTACAACGGACAAGTGAGTCCTGGATTCATTTGAAAGGGGGCATGCCCTGGAGCTTCAAGAAACCCCTCCAGATTATCCCCTGCCTCCTTCTGTTATCCTCTGGGGCATTTGTCCCTTCTGAAGGACGAAGTTCAGTTATTATTCCAAAAATGTGCTACAGAAACTGTTCCTGCTTGAAAGAGGAACAGAGGATCTCACTTCGAGGGGGAGCTCTTGCAGCAGGTAATACCATTAGGACTAAGGCCGTCAGGCATTAGGACCCCACAGAAAAATGTTCTAGCTAGCAGTCTGTGGTGGGGGACCGCACCCAACATCGGCTACACCCCTATGTCAGACGTAGTATAATGGGGGCAGTCCCCTTGCGCCTCCTCAGTTCTTTTCCCGCTGTTGACCCTCGAACATCAGATATATGGACGTCATAGTTGCAGTCTACCGCCTTTATTCTCCCGCATCACACAGTTTTTCTCATTAAAATAACCTTTCCTCTACAGTTTTTTTCGTCAGTTTAATGTCTTCATCGAGACAGCAGTGAAAATCAAAATATGCGTGCGGGAAGCAGATCCCGGTGAAGAATGTCCATTCTGCCTGCCTGATCTGCCTAAGCCCAGGCCACCAGCCGGGCGATTGCCCACACTGCCTCAGATTCAACAAGACCAAGATTTGCCGCGCCAACACCTTGAAGGCCTATCTTCTTGAGCAGCAAGTAGCTGCCATGCAGAAGGCCCCACTGGGACACAGTTCGTCCTCTTCAACCAGGGAGTCTCTCCCCAAGGGGAAGAGAGCGTGAGGGAAACACCACCACCGGGAGAAGGAGAGGGCGATATCGAAGTCCTGCCCAAAGTCACCTCACTGGGCGTCTACTATTTCCACCTCCGACGGGAGGTTGGAATCGGTCCCCTCAGGTGCCAAAGCAGCTTCTGGGGACACACATAGGAAGTCGACTGTCTCTACAAAGGTGAAAGGTAGGGAGTCTTCTTCTCATGGACAGCCGTCCACCCAGATCCTCTTGGCCCACCGACCCCACAAACATAGGTCGACCCATGAGGGACAGGCGTTGACTTTGAGCAAATCCACAGATCCTGGCACCCAAAAGCCTTCTGGGATGTCCGAGAAACACAAGAAGCCAGACAAACCAGCAAAACGCCAGGAGGTCATCAGGTACTGGACACCTCCCCCACCCGAACACCAGGCATCGTCTGCTTCCCAGACGACTGGACATTCCAACTCTGCGTCAGAAAAGGAGGAAGCGCCTCTGGCAAAAGAAAGACTGTCAGCCCCTAAGGACCGTCTCTCAGCCCCGGAGGATCAGCTGTCCACCCCGGCAACCGATTTCCCCAGATACAGGGGTACTGAACGTCCAACAGCCTCCATTAAAAGAACCGGACGTCAGGCCACCAGACACCGAGGATCTGATGCCCGACATACCTGTTGACAACGTGCCTGAGGACCGGTCGCCACCGGCTCCGGACCAGACACTCAGACCCTCCAGCGCTTCAAACCAGATGCCCCCTCCACCAGTCGTTCCACTAGTTGAGGTGGGAGCACTATTTTATGCGTGGTGTAATACCATCAAAGGGGATCTTCTCCACAGACCCAGGGATCCATCCCCAGTATGTCCTCCATGTAGAGACCTCACTTCTGAGCGGCCTTTACCGCCAAAGGAGCTCTAGCTGCAGGATAAAGAGGACAGGCAGATGCCTGAGTCGGGTGGCTGCAAAAGGCATCCATTGTCTGACCCATCCTCCAGCGGATGCCCATTCCTCAGAGGATGAGCTTCCCATTCTGTCTTCAAATTCGAGGGACTCGTCGAGGTCACCCCCGGATGACCCGTACATTTTGGCCATTATGCGCCATATTCAAGCACTATACCAATGGGACACTGAGGAATTAGACCCAGAATGGCACAGACTAGCCAGATTCTTGGGAACCACAGATCCTAAGCCATTAGTCATCCCCCCTTTGGTGGAACCTTTTCAAGATGTGACCAGGTCCACATGGAGGCACCCAGACACTACGACTGCAGTACCTCATAAGGCCGATAGACATTACAAAACACCAAAAGGGGAGCCTTTTCTGGGACGAACACCCAAAGGTGCACACTCGATAGTCCTGACAGATGCCCACGGCACAACAACCATGCCACATGAGTGCCTAGCCACTGGACCCTGAATCTAAAAAACTGGACCAGATGGGATGCAAGGTGTACTCCTCTGCAACTTGCACCATTAGGTCACTCAACTTCATGGCCCACATGGTCATCTACCAAAAATCCCTGTGGGTAAAGGCAATGGACCTGGACAAGGCACAGCCAGATTTGGAGGGTAAGGTGGAACTCCTTGCTGTCATTCAGTCTGGCATGCACGCAGATAAACATGTCCTCAGGAGTTCTTATGACTCTGCGGATACAGCAGCAGTAGCAGCAGCCACCGGCATTTGCATGCGGAGGCATGCTTGGCTCAGGGTTTCAGGCTTCCGACAGGATCTTCAGGATGCTGTCCTGGATGCTCCTTTCCAAGGACCAGTCCTGTTCAGTCAGGATACTGAAAAACTGATCACCGGACTTCAAGATTCAGTTAAAGCTGTATCTGAAGTCCACAGAATGTACCAGTCGGAGCCACAATCCACACGCCTCCATCCCTTTTGGAAAAGTCGGGGGACAGCAAAGAAGGCGCCAGACATATCCACCCTGTCCCTTCAGGCGCCTAGAGCCCAAAAAACCCCCAAGGTGCCAAGACCTCCGCTGCCTACACCCTCCAACACAGCATGACTCCCTACTGACACCCCCTCCACCACAGCCTGTGCAGGGGGAGGCGGAAGAAGGGAGATTTTCCCTCTGCCTATCCGGATGGTCCAGTATAACATCGGACCATTGGGTCCTCCAGATAGTAGAAAGGGGATACTCCCTATAATTCACCCAGTTTCTACCGGACAACTCACCAGCCCCTTCCCACTGCTTACCCTCCCATGCACGCCTCTTGAGGGCAGAGATACAGGCCTTACTGGACAAAAGAGCCACACAGGAAGTTCCTTTTGCTCAAAGGGGAAAGGGATTTTATTCCCATTTCTTCTTTGTCCCAAAAAAAGACAGGAGACCTCTGTCCCATTCTGGACCAGAGTCGTCGGAACACCTTTATCGAATACAAACGGTTCGGAATGGTGACCCTGGTGAGACTGTTACCAGTGCTCCACCAAGGAGACTGGCTTTGCTCACTAGATATGCAGGGTGCCTACATGCGCACAAAGATCCTGCCGTCCCACAGGAAGTATTTACGCTTCACCTTCCAAGGAGGACGCTACCAATTCGGCATATCCTCTGCACTGAGGGTTTTTACCAAGTGCCTAGCAGTGGTACCGGCGACCCTCAGGAGAGAGGGTCACTTCATATACCCCTACCTGGATGATTGGCTTCTCACTGCACCAACAGAAGACCAATTGAACAGGACCTTGGAGGAGACATTCAGCCTATTTCAGACTCTGGGCATCACCCTAAACCTGCCCAAGTCACAACCATGGCCAGCTCAAAGGCTGCAATACATTGGAGCAGTCCTGGACACAGTCCAAGGGAGAACTTTTCTGCCACAGACAGAGCAGCAAGGCTAAGAGAAGTCACTCACAGAGTACAGGACTCGGACTTGGTTCCAGCAAGAGCGGCTCTACAACTGCTAGGCCACATGGCAGCAGTGATTTTTTTACAGTTTCACTCTCGCGTTTGAACATGAGGATCCTGCAGTGGCACCTCAAGGTTCAAGCTGGAAGAGCCTATTCGGATCTTCAACTCAGTCCTACAGTCCATGACCTGGTGGCTCATCCCAGCCCACCTGAGCATAGGGGTCCCCTTTCAGTGACTCTGTCCACTGCAGACTCTCACCACCGACGCATCAGGACTGGGGTGAGGAGCACATGTTGCTTCGCATCAGACGAGGAGCTCCTGGAACTCAATAGAACAAGATCTTCACATAAATATTTTGGAGATGACAGCTGTTCCATACGCCCTTCAAGCTTTCCAAGGGGTACTCCTTCCTGGACCTCTACTGGTCCAGTCAGACAATACCCCGGTAGTCTTCCATCTCAACAAGCAAGGGGGTACACATTCATATCCCCTATGCAGAGGGATGATGAGAGTTTGGTCCTGGGTGGTGGATCACAAGCTGAATATCATGGCAGTCCATGTTCCAGGCATCCACAGCATCCTCGCAGACAGCTTAAGTTGCTCTCGATCTCAGAACCACGAGTGAGAACTACAGCAAGAAGTCATAGACGACCTCTTCGAAAGGTGGGGTCAGCCAGAACTGGACTTCTGTGCATCCCCACACAATGCCAGACTGCCCAATTTCTGCTCACTAGATTCAGGGCCTGGTGTTTTCTGGTGAGACACATTGTCCCTCTCTTGGACAGGGAGGTTTCTGTATGCTTTCCCTCTCTTCCCTCTTCTACAGAGGGTCCTGCTCAAGTTGCAGGCAGAAGAAGCCAGGATGATACTGGTAGCACCATTCTGGCCTCGACAGATTTGGTTCCCACTGTTGCAACAGCTGGCATCAGAACTGCTAGATCTTCCTGGACATAAAGTCTCCACTACTCATTCACACTAATGGGAACTGCGCCGGAGGCACTAGGACCCAGTGGGAGCAAACTTTTTTGCTGGATGGTCAGTGCCAGAGATGGAGCCGTGAGGAGCGGCACCACGAGCCTCAACTCGTGCAGTAATGACTATCTCAGCGTCGACCCTCCAACCACCTCAGTTCCTTTTTTCCCGCCGAAAGTGCACTTCAGTGACGAATGCCGCTGTCTAATTGAGTCAAACTTCAAACTAGCAGCTTAGTTTTCAGTTTTATTGTTTTGTAGTAATATCTCAATAAGTATCACTTAGTTTATTTATTCTTATTTAAAGAAGAAGTCTCCAGCCTACATTGATGGAGTCAACCATGGCGGTCGGGTGCAGTAGGGAGACTTCATATAAAGCTGTTCAGTCAGCCGGGCTGGGTCTGGTCTGCCGCCTTTTCCGGAGGGGGGTCTGACAATGGACAGTCCAATGCCCAAGGGGGTGGGCGGTCCCCTCGAAAGCATAAAAGTAAACGGTCGCACTCTTGGCACCATTCGGCCTCGAACTCTTCTTGGGCCTAAAGGCAAGAAAGAGAAGGCATCACTCGAGGTCGCCCTCTGATATGTCTGCTCGTAGACAGTCAGTTATTGGGGCTAGTTGCCGGTCTCCTCCTTCAGAGTCGCTGGTTTCTGTTTCTGAAAGTCGACGTCTTCGACATCGGAGCCCTACCCCGCTCTCTGGTAGGTCTTCAGGTGAGCAGTTTCGTCAGTGGGTTGCTCTTATGGAGCAATGGGCTCGGAGGGTGGTCCAGCTGCCTGGCCCGGTCACTCAGGGGTCTTCAGGCTTTTTGAGAGATCAGGTAGGGCAGTTGAGACTCCCTAGTCACGTGGCGCCGTCTTCGGTCCTGTCGACTCTGTGCTTAGGTGTTTTCCCCCCTCACATGGCTGCGGCGCAGGGGGCCACACTGATGCCTCTATCTCCTGGTACTCATCCTTCTTTCTCCTCAAATCCTGGTCTTCAGAGTCTTGGGATGTTTTCGACGCCCCTGGCGTCGATGGGACGCTCGGCGCCGTTGAGTTTCTCTGCGCCATGCGCTTCATCGGTGCCGTCCTCGGCGTTGTGTGGCTTCTCGGTGCCGTCTTCAGCACTGTCTGGCTTTTCGGCGCTGTGTGGCTTCTCAGCGCCGTCCAGCCTCTCAGCGCCGTCATTGGCGCTGTGCGTGTTTTTGGTGCCATGCTCTTCCTCGGCGCCGAGACCTGTTAGGACGTCATCCAGCCTTCAGGATGCCTCCTCTTTTAATTCATTTCCTTCCTCATTTCCTTCTGATTTTCACTCCTTTCCTGTTCATACAGTCCCTCCTAGACTGTCAGGAGATGACATTGAGCCTGACCCAGACCTTAGGCTGGGTGATGATATGGAAGGAACAGGATCTATTCCTGCTGCAGAGCCTGTAGTCGAGGACCTGTCTTTTAAGTCTCTGCTGAAAAACTTGAATTCCACTCTCTCTCCAAACTACAGCTATCAATCCTGGGAAACTGTTAAGACTCCAATACCTGCATGTTCCAGAGATCCCTATGGATTTGATTCCTCCGGTACAGACCTCCTTTTGAGACGCTGTCTCAAATGGTATGGAATAATCCTGCTCTCATTCCTTCAGTGGCTAAGTCCATAGATAGGAAATATGCTGCTCCCAAGGATCGACCCATTTTGGCATCCCAAGTCTTTGCGGATCCTATTGTAGTCTTGGCAGAGAGTGATAAGGTCGTCCTTCCCCAGACTACTACAGCTCGACCTATTAACAAAGAATCTCGTAAGATAGACACTTTGGGTAAAGAGGGTCTTTGCTGCTTCCACCCTAGGTATGTGTATTGCCAGCTACCAAGGCTATTTCTCTCAATATGATTATATCCTTTGGCATTCGCTCAAACAAATGGTTGAAGCTCTACTGGAGTCGGATACTAATTCAGAGCTTCTTGAAACCATAACCAGGGGTATTGAGTTCAACAACCAGCAGGTTAAAGCAGTTATGGACCCCTTCGATAGTGCCTCCTGAGCAGCGGGCATTTGTACCTGCCGTCATTCCTGGCTGCGCTCTTCAGGTTTCACAAATGGTGCACAGCAACAGGTAATGGTGTTGCCTTTTGATGGTGTGTACCTGTTCGGTCCTCAAGTAGAACAGGCTCTAGAGGCTACACAGAAGACTAGGTCAGCCATTAAATTGGCTCGACCTCCTCCTGTCCCCTCTCGAGGGGGTGTTAATAAACACCAGTTTCATAACCGTCAGTCCTTTCGAGGCAAAGGCAGGGGAAGTTTTTAATAGAAACCAAGACCCCCAGCCCTCAAAGAAAACGCAACAGAAGGCGCAAGGACCCAGAGCACCTAGTGCCACCTTCTGAGTTGTTGGCCCAAGTCCCACCTCAGCTGCCCGAGGTGGACTCTTCCTCATCGGTGGGAGGTCGTCTGACTCACTTCTGCAGTCAATGGAAGTCCATAACTTCGGACAAATGGGTCCTCCGGATAATCCACGAGGGATATTCCCTCAATCTTTTGGAGTCCCCTCCGGATCGTCCTCCCAGACGACAGCCCAGGCTGTCAGTTCTTTAGTCAGATCTTCTCACCTCCAAAATACAGGGCCTTCTGAGCAACAGGGCAGTGGAAGTAGTTCCGCTGGATCAACGTAACACAGGGTTCTACTCCCATTTCTTTCTGGTTCCAAAGAAAACCGGGGGGTATGCACCCCATTTTGGCGCTCAGAAAACTAAACAAATTCCTTCCCAAAGAGAAATTCAAAATGATATCACTAGGAATCCTGTTACCTTTGCTCCATCGGCATGACTGGTTAGCCTCTATGGACATGCAGGATGCTTACCAGCACATTCCAATTCACCCAAAGCATCGCAATACCTAAGGTTCGTGGCTTTGGGACAGCATTATCAGTTCAGGGTCCTGCCCTTTGGGCTATCCTCTGCGCTGCGAGTTTTTACAAAGCATTGTGCAATTCTCGCAGCGCATCTCAGAAAAATCAGAATACAGGTGTTCCCATAGCTGGACGATTGGCTTCTAGCAAGTCCTTCCAGTCAGGGTACTCTAGACGCCGTAGCCACGCTTCACACTTTCTCACGTCCATGGGAGTCCTGCTAAACCTTTAAAAAAATCGCAGCTGCAGCCCTCCCGGAGGCTCCTTTTCATAGGAACTCTTCTGGACACCTCCTGTGCGAAAGCATTTCTTCTGGAGGACAGGAGTAGTGATATCCTTCAGATGGCCCGATACATCGGAGAGAGCAGCTTGGTTTCAGCTCTCTCTATGCAACGGATACTAGGTCTCATGGCATCATCGGTGTTCACTGTACCCCTAGCACGCCTTCACATGAGAACCTCTCAATGGATGCTCAGTACTCAGTGGTCTCCGACCACTCACCCTCAGTCCTTTCTCATCAAGGTGACAGAACCTCGGAAGAGATCACTCACCTGGTGGTCGCAAGAGGACAATCTTCTGGAAGGGTACCCCTTTGCTTCTCTGGATCATCAAGATTTCCATTACCACAGACACGTCCCTGATGGGGTGGAGAGCTCACTGTCAGACTCTCCACACTCAAGGTACGTGGACTCAGGACGAGTCCCAACTTCACATAAATGTCTTGGAAATGAGGGCAGTCCTTTATGCAGTCTGAGCTTTGAAGGACATTCTCTGTCACAAGAACATTCTCCTTCATACGGACAACAAAGCAGTGATGTATTACATCAACAAGCAGGGCGGTGCTCACTCTTACCCCGTATGCAGGGAAGCGATGAGGGTGTGGGAATGATGCTTGGAGCACAAGGCTCTAATTCATGCGGTCTGTCTGCCGGGGGTGCAGAACGAACTGGCAGACCGTCTCAGCAGAACAGAGACACATCCTCACGAATGGTCTCTCGACTCAGCCATAGCTCAGTCACTATTCACAGAGTGGGGAACTCCAGACCTAGACCTTTTTGCATCCCCACTCAACACAAAACTGCCTCTCTTCTTCTCCAGAAATCCAGGGCCTGGCATTTTCTGTCAGGATGCGTTCAGGCTGCGGTGGACAAAACTCTTTCTATACGCCTTTCCGCCTCTTCCTCTAATTCAGAGAGTACTTGTGAAATTCGAGTCCCAGGGGGACAAAATGATCCTCGTTGCTCCCTTTTGGCCTCGACAGATATGGTTTCCACTACTCAACAGTATGTCAGAAGCTCCTCCGAAACCGCTTCCCATTCAGATGAACCTTCTGACTCAGAGGCCTGTGGTCCATCCCAACCTGAGGTCGCTTCACCTTCACGCTTGGCTCTTCAAGAGATAGAAGTGAACAGGTTCAATGTCTCTCACAGGATTTCAGATATTCTACTGGCTGCTCGCAAGCCAGCCATTTGGAAAACTTACACAGCCAAATGGAAGCGTTTTTCACTCTGGTGTGCAAAATCCTCTTTGAATCCTTTTTCCTGCCCAAAAGACAAAGTTTTAGAGTACCTCTTAACCTCTCAAATTCAGGTCTGCAATACTCTACAGTTAAGGTTCACCTTTGTGCCATTTCAGCTTATCATGAGCCAGTACTTTCCTTGTCACTGGCTCAGTTACCTATGGTTAAGAGGTTTCTTAAGGGAATTCTGCAAACCAGACCTCCTATAAGACGTCCAGTCGCAGCCTGGGACATTAATCTTGTGCTAGACATGCTCACTCGAAAATCTTTCGAGCCTCTAGCTACCTGTGAGTTAAAATTTCTCACTTGGAAAATGGCCTTCCTAGTGGCCATTACCTCAGCCCACAGGGTCTCTGAGATGCATGCCTTGGTCACAGACCCTCCGTATACTGTGTTTCATAAAGACAGAGTAGTTCTTAGAACCCATCCTAAGTTTCTCCCTAAGGTTGTTTCAGAATTCCATCTAAATCCACCTTTGGTCCTTCCTACTTACTTTGCGAACTTCCAAAATGAAGGAGAGCGTTCTCTTCATTCCTTGGACGTCAGAAGTACTTTGTGTTTCTATCTAGGTAGAACAAAAGAGTTTTGCAAAGCTCAACAACTGTTTGTTTCCTTCAGCGAGACCCAGCTGGGTCAACCTGTCACTATCAGATGCATTTCAGCATGGCTGGTGGCTTGCCTTCGCCACTTTTATTCCATGGCGCAGGTTTAGCTGTAGGGCAGAGTGTACGCTCACTCTACTAGAGCAGTCGCAGCATCCCTAGCAGAAATCCGCAACATGCACATTGCAGATATTTGCAATGCGGCTACCTGGAGCTCAGTGCATACTTTCGTCAAACACTATGCCCTGGATATCCATGCCAGACGACATCTTTCTTTTGGCAGAACCATCCTTAATGGACTCCTGTCCTAAAACTGTGAGCTCTTGGTCTCTCCTGCCACCCTCTCGGGGGGATTATTAGCTCAGTATTCTCCCATCAGTGTGAATGAGTGGTGGAGACTTTATGTCGGGAAGATATGGAAATTACGTACCTACCGTAATACTTGATCTTCTTGGACGAGTCTCCACCACTCATTCACACGCCCACCCTCCATCCCCCGAGCTCACCTCTGTTGTTGGTCTTCACTCCCTCAATCTTTAGGCTGTGAAGACTTCATTGTTGACCCTTCTTATATGGGTTGTCTGGACTATCTTATGTCCGTTTTTTGGTTAGGCTATCCTTCTAGGTTAGTTACGCTGCACCTCCTTGGAAAAAAAGGTACTGAAGCAGTTGGAGGGTTGATGCCAAGATAGTCATTACCGCACGAGCTGAGGCTCGTGGTGCCGTTCCTCCCGGCTCCATCTCTGGCGCCGACCCTCTAGCAAAAAAGTTTGCCCCCGCTGGGTCCTAGTGCCTCTGGCGCAGTTCCCATTAGTGTGAATGAGTGGTGGAGACTTGTCCAAGAACATCAGGAATTCCGGTAGGTACATAATTTCCATTTCTGTTGCCCCTCTCCACTCACTTTGTTCTTCCAGGAGCAAGGGACGTTGGTCCATCCGGTCCCTGCACCTGCATGCTTAGCTTCTGCGGACTTAACTAGTGATAGGTTTAGAGTATCCCTTAGAGTGGCAGAGGTGGTCATGGCAGCGACAAAAACCTTCTACCATGGCGACCTATGCCATGAAATGGAAACGTTTCTGCTTATGGGCGATTCCTTGTTCTCTGGATCCCCTAGGTTGTTTGGTGGAATCTGTGCTGGAGTGTCTTCTCCACCTGTCGGACTTGGGTCTCAGTTACTCGTCCATATAGGTGTATCTCTGTGCTCTGTCAGCAGCTTACCATGCACCAATAAATGGGAAGACTGGCACAGCTGGACAGCTGCAAGATCTTCCAGAGAGGTATCTTGCATAGTAAACCCCCCAGGAGAGACCCAGTACCATCCTGGGACCTCCTGTCTGTTTTAGAAAAGCTCACCTTGCCACCTTTTGAACCACTCGCAAGCTGTGAGCTCTGCTTTCTCTTTTGGAAGGCGCTATTTTTAGTTGCCGTTACCTCCGCTCGGAGGATTTCCGAACTGCAGGCTCTGATATGTAAAGAGCCTTATCTTGTTTTTCACAGAGATAGAGTAGCCCTGCGTACAAACCCAACATTTTTACCAATGGTAGTGTCTGAGTTCAGTGCATACCTTTGTGAGGCACTACAGTCTGGACATTGCTTCCAGGAGGAGAGCAGGTTTCGGCCTAGCAGTCCTTCAGGGACTTCTCTCCTAATTTCCCACAGTTTTTTATTGTCCTCCACCCTTTCGATCTGGGTCTCTTGTTGGGCATTGCTTGGGACTCTGGTCCTAATGGTATTACCTGCTGCAAGAGCTCCTCCTCGAAGTGAGACAGTACAGTTACTGAAGAACTTGCCATAACAGTAGATCTTTGAGAGGAGCTATTGCAGCCGGTGGCTTTCCCTCCTACCTGCCCCTGGGGACAAACATTACATCTTCTCTTTGGGGATGGGAGATCCTCCTCAGTTCTCCATCTTTATTTTCAGCCGGGTCTCCGGTGGGAGAACTGAGCTGGGGCCAGGGGACCACCCCGTTCATGCCACGTCTGACGTCGGGGGCGATCCCCCACCACAGACTGCTAGCTAGAACATTTTTCTGTGGTGTCCTAACACCTGGCGGCCTTAGTTCTAATGGTATTACCTGCTGCAAGAGCTCCTCTCAAAGATCTACTGTTACGATAAGTTCTTACGTAAGTGTACTATTCTGTTCCAGATACTTTCGGTCTCAAAATGGAAGGGGATCTGCATCCTGTGTTGGATCTCTGGGATCTTTACTTCTACATCGAATACAGAAAGGTACAAATGGTATCCCTGCAACCTCTGATTCCCCTTCTTCAAACAGGGACTGGCTTTATTCTCCAGATATGAAGAATGCTTACCTTCATGTCAAGATCAGAAAATCTCGGGGGTGGGGGAGGGGGTGTTGCTAAGCAGCGGACCGGAGCAGCTGCTCCCCTTTTGAGCTACCAAGGGTTAGAGCCCAAATCGTTATCAAAACAAGATTTTTACTGATTCAAACAACATGAAGTCTTGCTGTATTCTGACAATATGCAGTATGATTGACCGGTTCAGCTGCCTTGGAGAGTTAAGAGTTAAACCCTATTCAAATGCATAGAACGTTGAGCTTGAGCTCGGTTTTCAAACCACTGTCTTCAGTACATTCTATGTAACTGACCAGATTCTTTACTCTGCTCGCCTGTGAAGACGCCTCGGAGACTGCTCCTCAACTTCGGTTGAATTTCGAATTTCGACATTTTTTTCAAACTGTTGTTTATTTCTTTTGTTTTTCAAACCTCTGTCCTGCTATTACAGGTTAGACTAGTCTAGGTTTCGGTAAGTTGTCAGTTTCTAAACGGTTCTCCGCGACCGAGAGGAAACCGGAGATCTTCTTTCTTTTCTTGTGGTAAAACTGTAATTTAAAGTTTATCTACTTTGTATTGGGGATCTGGTTCAAAGTTTTGGACTACAAACCAAGACATTTTCTCAGTTTTGAACGCAGGCGCTGAACCGCTTGTTGCCTAAAACTTTGTCTCTCTTGTTACCTGGCCTAACTGAAGCCACCAGGAGTAAATATATTATTTGATTTTCTTTATTCAGGCCTGACTAAGCCACTTCAGATAAAAGGGTGTTAATTGGATTTGCTTAACTGGCCTAACTTAGCCTCTGGGTTAAGCACTAAATTTAGTGAGCGTTATGTCACTGAAATCTCAGCGAAAAACCCGTGCCACTGGGTTTCAGTGCTGCACTGAGTACGGGGAGCAATTTGCTAAGGCTGATCTGCACTTAGTTTGTATTGCCTTGGGTTTTACCACCTGCAATCAGATTGTGAAATCTGTAAACATTTTCCTTAGTCTACCCTAAATAGACATTTGGGTAAACTGAGGGATAGAATAGAGAAACCTTCCGATTAGGTCCAGTCCGGTTCAAAAAAGGTTAAACCGGGAACTGAACCCTCAGATCAGGGTGAAACTTAGTTGGGGAAAAGACAAGCAGACTCAGCCCCTGATACGGGCCCTACAAAAAGGACGAGGAAAAGCGGTTCAGAACCGCATAAACAAGAGGTCGCGGTTCCAACTGCTGAGGAGATTGCAAAAGTGATATGCATTGTCCAGTCGTTGCAGCCCGGTTGGGGTGAACCGGCTCAATGACCAGTAACCCATAACTCGATTCAGACGCCTGTTGGTTCAGTTCCTTCAGGCTCTCTGGATCCAGAGGAGTTTTATGAGTCAAAGTATGAGTACTGTGAGGAAGTGGATGATCTGGGTGAACCTGCTGAGCCTGAGGTTTCTCCCGAACATCCTCAGTATGAGTCTCCCCCTCACCCTTCCAGAGAATCTACCTCTCATTTTGCTTTCATGAGGCAGGTAGCAGAGACTTTACAATCGTCTGTCGAAGAGACTAGACAGGAGGAGGAGGAGGATGGCTATAAGGAGATGATGGATCTCACTTTCTCCCAGAGACTTACGATTGTCATTCATAAGTCTCTCAAAAAAACAGACTGCTAGAATTCTCCAGACCCCAAGTTCTGTACCACCAGTGGACAAGAAAATGGACAGGAAATATGTGTTGGCTGGCAATGGCACTGAATTTTTAAGTAGCCATTGCAGTCACGTAGGGGTAGTACAAGCTGCAGCTTGCGAGAAAGCTGGCACCCCTCTTGCTTCTCATCCTCCTGATAAGGACTCAGGGAAAATTGACCCCTTAGCAAAAAAGAAAAGGGTATCTAGCTACCTCCCTGGGTATCAGGCAGGCATCCTATATGGTTTATGTGTCTAGATACCAGAAGTCCCTCTGGGAGTCAGTGGGACAAGTAGCCAAGAAGGCTTACCCTGAACTGGCAGCAGACTTACGGGAGCTCGTCAGTAAATGGGTTCAGTCATCCAAATGCCAGTTTCACATGGCAGTGGATGCTAATGATGCAGCCTCCCGTTCTGTGGCTTTGGCCATTTTCCTGCAGGAGGTTTTCATGGCTGAGACATACAAATCTCTCCCAAGATATACAGAACAATGCCAGTGATTGTCTCCTGACACAAAATTCTTTGTTTGGGGAACAAACAGAGGCATATATGAAAAAGATGAATTGAGTACAGGGTAGCCTACAAGAATGCGACTGCCAAAGGCTGCCACCCCTCAGAGACATCAGTATAGGGGAGGCAGAGGTAGGCCTTACCCCAGGCCTTGCCATCAGGCTTAAGCCTTCCCCTCCTACCAACAGTCTAGGGGTTTCTTTAGAGGTAGAGGCAGAAGAGGCACTGGCCGTGCTGGTTTCACCTCTCAGTCCACTACACCCTCTAAACAGACACACTGAGGTGTTTTTCCGGGACGCCTCCCCACTACCAGTAGGGGCAGGCTGGCCTACCACCTTCAGGCCTGGCAGTCCATCACATCAGACGGATGGGTCTTGGGGGTAGTGGGTCAGGATCTTGCTCTCAGTTTCAAACTGTTCCCAAAAACAGAGGCAAGATCATTCAAACCTGCCACCCTCTCAGAAACAGCCCTGTTGGAGGCAGAGGTTTCCACCCTTCTTCAAGTCAGGGCAGTGGAGCCTGTTTCCTCACAGCACAGAGGAAAAGGGTTGTTCGTGCGCCGGGACTCGGGCAGCAATTGCCATGGTGTGCTCCGGTTCCCATGCCTGCCGAATGTGTGGATAACTCTGTGGACATGGTTGGCATTGTGGCCTTTGGTGGTACCAGGCCTGGTGCTGCCTCTGGGCAGGTTCATGTGGCTGTTGCAATGGAGCCTTCCCTTGTCGATTCCCTCCTCGGAGGAGGATGATTCAGATGAGGACCCAGACCAGTGGCTAGAGTCTTCGGGCTCGGAACCTCCTGTAGGCTGCAGGGCTAGACGTTCCAGTGTTCCTCTCCCAGAGTCCCCAGAACTGGTTAACCCGGATGATTCCATGGTTAGGGGTGGCCTGGAGTCTTCCGTGGTGGACCCTTTGGGTATTCCGGAGAGGATACTCTCTTCTCAGAGGTCCCGGGCAGCTGCCATTCCTGGTGCTGCTCAGGTCCTTCAGCGAGGGGGGGGGGACTCTGCCTTGGCGAGCTCCCTTCGGGGTCTTGCTCAGCAGGGACCTCCACCACTGGTCACGAGGAAGATGGCTGCTTCAGAGTCCGAAGGATTGAGGGGTAGAGGTCAGGAGCGGTGACGAGCCCCCACCGCCCTGCGGGGTGTGGGGAGGAGTCGTAGCGCTGATCCTCACCTTTCTCTTAAGGTCTGTAAAGCGCCTTCTGGTGGCGGTTCTGAGGGTTGCCCTTCTGGATTCATGCAATCTCAGGCACGTCACAGGGGAGGCTCCCCTTCAGGGCTTTTTCTGGAGTTGCCTCTTTCCCTTTCTACTACACAACCCGGCATGATCTCAGGTTCCCCAGTCTTGTCAGCGTCGCTACCTGGATCCCAAAGCCCTGGCAGAGGTCGGGTACGTGCTGTTAGGTGCCCCACGCCCATCCCTCTGCAACCACCTCCCTCTCTCCCAGGCCATGTGGGGCCCACTGGGCCATTAACTTAGGAGACGTTTAGAGCTACTGCGGCGGCCTTCCTGTCCTATGTCAGGGCCATGGACGAACAGGTTTTCCGCCTGTCCCCCCCGCCTCCGGAGTCTTCTGAGCATTCAAGCTCCACTTCCTCCTCTGAGGAAGAGGAACTTCCTGTCCACCTTTCCTCTGACGCTGATTTCACTGAATATCAGCTTTTCCTTTCGAGCATGGTGTCGGAGCTTCGAATCTCCTATATCCGTAGGGACAATACCGAGCGGCAGACGCGTGCTTTCCTTAGTGAATTCAGTGCTCGCCATCTGGTGGTGACTTCCTGGCCAGTCTCCTTCCAGGAGGCATCTAGCTGCACCTGACAGTCTCTAGCCACTCCTTCTCCAGCCCTGGGAGACTGCAGGAGATGGTATTGTGCCCCCCACGAGTCTCTAGGTTCTCTGCCTTACCCGCCTTCGGGTTTGACGTCCGTGGACACTCCTTCCGGGCCTCGACGCCTGGTGCATGACAGGCCTCCAGATTCGGATGCTGCTGAATTTGACCGGTGGGGACGAAGAGTTTTCTCTTCCGGTCGTGCGTTGTTATGCATCTCATCGCATCAGGCTCATCATGCTGCTTACAACAGGCATCTGTGGTCAATGCTGGCTCAGGTCTTAGCTTCTTTGCCTGACTCAGAGCAGTCTAGACAGGCCATCGCCCTCTCTGCGCAGGGTCTGGAGCTTGCAATGCACCAAGCGAGGGCTTCCTACGATGCCAACGAGGTGGCATCCAGACTAGTAGGGACAGTGATCTGCATTAGGCGGACAGCATGGCTTCGGCTCTCCAGACTGTCACCCATTGCCCGACATAGGGTGGCTAACTCGGCCTTCCGGGGGACCCGCCTTTTTTCCCCACAGGGCGCGGAGGGTTCTTCAGGGGCAGCCTCCCTCCCCCAGCCCTCGGGGGAGGCCTCCTTCCCCTCACCCTCCTTAGACTTCCTGGTTTAGTGGTTAGGGTCTCTCCCTCCCTACTTTTCACCAGTAGGAGGCTGAGTGATCTGTTACCTCAGGGTCTACTCAGACCCCTCCTTCGGGGGGAACTTGGTACTCGCCCAGCAGTAATGAACGGTGAAGATTGACAAGGGAAGATATGAAAATTACGTACCTACCATAATTCTTGATCTTCTTTTGTATCTTTGCCATTCATTACTGATTCCCGCCCACCTTCCCCTCACAGGCCTCATTCTTCAGCGTCTCCCCCTCCCTGTTCGTTCCTCCTACTTCTTTGTTGTCCTTTAAGCAAAAAAAAAATCCTATCTTGATTTTTCCGTTCTTTTCTGAATGGATCCTATTTTCCTCAAGGCAAAGGGGGAACGAGTGGAATTTATTCTGTCCTCAGGGAACGCTTTCTGATTGCCCTTAGGGGTAACCTCTTGGTTTTCTTAACCATGTGGTTCAATTCAGTTAAAGGACCATCCCTCTGTGGCTCGGTCCTTTTTGTCCTGGTCCCTCTGGCAGGTCATAATCTTCTTTTGTATCAGTTCTTCTGGTTGGTGCTTCCTAGCACTTCAGTTACCTTGAGCTGATACTATTGCCTGGCCTTCAAGGAGTCAGATTGAGTTCCCACTCTATCCTTTCATAAAGGGGTGTCCTCTGTAGAGCTCACCCCCTCCACACACATATCTGTGTTAGTATTAACAAGGTGCTAAAGGACCTCTTCCTAGTTGGGCACTCTCTTTCCGGAACAGAATTTCTGACTTTGCAGTCTGTGAGTTCTCAGCTAGAGTATAAGAGGTTTGGGATGATGGGAGGTTAGAGAATCTGCCCTCTGTGTCCAGTCTGTGAAAGCAGTTCGGTGGAACCTACTTTCAAGTCCTATCAAGCAGGATCCTTGCTCCCTTGTTTTGGTCCGAACTTATAAGCTTTAAACTGATATATCAGTGGGCAGTATTCTCCCCTCCCAATATCCCTTGCTTTCTCCCTCTCTTTTTCTTTTCCTTTCTCCTTTTCTTCATCTGTTCCTCCCTTGGAGCCACCCCAGAAGTGAGGCCCTGCGGTCCCTTATGGTAGGCATTTTCTTCTTTTTCTGTCCTCTTCCAGCTTATGCCTTTTTCAGTTTATATCCTTTCCTCTTTTCTATCCCTCGGCTCTCTTGCCGTGCTCTCTCTTTTTTTTTTTATCCTTATTTCGCCTCTCGGCTAACAGAACTGGGATGGAGGAGGAGTCTGCGGCGCGTAACAGCTGCCCCTCGTGCATCATGTGGTGCGTCACTCTCGGGGGCCAGTGCCATTGGCGCCGACTCCTAAAAAAAAAAAACACCTCCAGTGGCAGGTGTGTGCCTCCGGTTTACACCCAGGAGTAATGAATGGTGAAGATACTAGAGAAGATCAAGAATTACGGCAGGTATGTAATTTTCATTTTCTCTTCCTCTTATGCCATCCGGTCCCTCAGCTATGTTTCACACATGGTGACATTCCCAGAAGGTCTCTCTCTTCAAGCTGGAGAGGGACCTTTAGGAGGTCCAGGATGAGTCACTCCGAAATAAATTGAAGGACACGTCTTCTTGTCGTTGTGCTTTGCGCGCAACGTATGACTCAGTAGACTCAGCAGTGGCTAGGGCGGCAGCCACGTGGATCTGTATCTGTCGCCTTTCCTGGCTTAGGATCGCAGGTTTGGCACAAGACTTCCAGTCCTCCCTTCTGGTCGTCCCTTTTAGGGGTTCCGTCCTTTTCTGCAGCGACGCCAATGATATAATTACCGAGCTGCAAGAGAGCGGACGCTCCCTTCGGGATGTACGCTCAGTGTACCAGATGGGCAGAAGAAGCAGCCTTTTCGTCGACAAAGGAGATGGAATAAAAACCAGGGTAAACGTTAGGACATGCGACGAGCCCCTGGTTCGGGAGCCCAAACCCCCCAGGCCAAGTTCCCTAAGCCGGCCTCCTGGGCAAAAGCTCCCCTCGGCGTCCTGACTCCTTTCCCCTCCTTCCTCTACCTCCAGCAGTCACAAAGGAACCGGTGGGAGGGAGGTTCGGCTTCCACCTGGAGGGGTGGAGGTTCGTCACCGCAGAATCATGGGTGTTACAACTCATCCAGCGAGGTCACTCGATAGAGTTTTCCAAGATCCCTGCCCATCATCCTCTGGGACAGTCTTTTTATCCAAGGGATCAGATTCCTGTAGTCTTCCAGGAAATTCAGGCCCTCCTGTCAAAAGCGGCCATAGAACCTGTCCCTCAAAACCAGCCAGGAAGGGGATTTTATTCCCCACTTCTTCCTAGTTCCAAAGAAGACGGGCGATCTGAGACCGATCCTGGACCTTAGCATGCTCAACCTCTTCGTCGAGTACAAGAATGTTTCGCATGCTGACCCTTCAGGGGCTTCTTCCCCTGCTCCAAACAAATTCTTGGCTGTGCTTCCTGGACATGCAGGATGCCTACCTGCATATCCCTATCCTCCCGGCCAACTGCCGCTTCCTCCATTTTACTTTTCAGGAGAACCATTTTTAGTTCTGAGCACTTCCTTTCGGCCTTTCCTCAGCCCCCCCTGGTGTTCACCAAGTGTTTAGCGGTGGTTGCGGCTTTTCTTCGCCGCCAGGGCATTTACGTGTTCCAGTACCTGGACAACTGGCTCCTCGCAGCACCCTCTCCGAACAGCCTGAAAGAGTCTCTTTTTTTTTTCACTCTGAGTTTGTTTACTCTTCTAGGTATCACGGTCAGTTTGCCCAAGTCCCAGCTAGTACCATCTCAACGGTTCCAATTCATTGGAGCAGTACTAGACACAGTTCAGAGCAAGGCTTTTCTGCCATCGTATCGAGCCGAGACCCTAGTTTCTCAAGCCACTCTCATGGCCCAGGCTCGGTGGATCCCAGCACATGCTGTGCTTCGTCTCTTGGGACTGATGGCACGGCCATTCCCACAGTCCCCTTGGCCAGACTTCACATGAGCGTCACCCAATGGTCTCTTCAAGTCCAGTGGGATCAGAGGACGGACGACATGAACCAAAAGGTCATGATCTCCAGCAGCCTACAGAGAGATCTTCGCTGGTGGCAAGATCTTTCCAATCTGTTTCAGGGAGCCCCTTTCCATTCCCCTACCTCAGCCCAGATCCTTACCACGGACGCCTCAGACCTGGGCTGGGGAGCCCACCTGGGGGTTCACAAGACACAAGGGTCTTGGTCCGACCAGGAGCTTCTGCTCCATATCAGCGTTCTGGAGACTAGAGCAGTTCTGTACGCCCTCCAGGCATTCCAGTCCCTTCTCTTACCGGGATCACTTCTTATCTAGATGGACAACATGTCCACTGTCTGGTACATCAACAAACAGGGAGGAATTCTCTCGTACCCTCTCTGCAGAGAAGCAATGAGGGTTTGGTACAGGGTGATTCAGCACAGCCTTTTCTTGACAGCAGTCCACGTTCCAGGCGTAAGCAACATCCTGGCAGACAGTCGCAGTCGATCAGTAGCCAGGGCTCACAAGTGGGAATTAAAGCTAGAATGGTCGAAGATCTCTTTCTTCGATGGGGTCGGCCAGAGATGGAGCTGTTCGCATCCCCATTCAATGCAAAACTACCCAGCTTTTGCTCGCTCATTCCCGGGCATGGTGCTTTTTGGCGAGACGCACTGTCTTTCTCTTGGACAGGGAGGTTTCTTTACGCTTTTCCTCCCTTGCCTTTCATTCAGAAGGTTGTGGTGAAACTTCAGGAGGAAGGAGCACATTTTTCAGGAATGTGTCCACTGCTGAGACCTGTGCAGCGGCCACGTGGTCGTCTGTCCACAACTTCACTAAGCATTACAGTCTAGACATCGCCTCTAGCTGCAGAACTGGCTTTGGGCTTGCAGTTCTGCAAGGCCTCCTGTCATAACTTGCAGTTGGCAACTTCTCCTCCTCCCGGATGTACCTCCATATTATTTCTTTTGGGACTGCTTGGTATTCAGTCCTATATGTGAAGACCTACTGCAGGAACCCTCTCGAAGTAAGATATTGCAGTTACGTAAGAACTTACCATAACAGTAGATCTTTGAGAGAGGTTCCTGCAGTAGGTCTAGTTTCCCACCCACCTTGCCCTCTACTCCTGGTACGTTTCCTTATTTTTCATCCTGCCTAGCCCTTGAGACTAGAGGGGAAGCAGGGTTCTAGAAGTCTTCACTCCTTTTTTTTTTTTTTTTTCTACTTACCTTTTTGTAGGTCTCCGGTGGAAAAGAACTGGAGGGTGGGCGTGGGACCGCCCCCTTTTATAGTCAGGCTGACGTCACATCACCTGACGTCGGGGGAGGTCCCCGCTGATGATTGCTATCTACAAGTTTGCCGTTGGAACCTGATGCCAGGAGGCACAGTCCTATGTGTGAAGATCTACTGCAGGAACCTCTCTCAAAGATCTACTGTTATGGTAAGTTCTTACGTAACTGCAGTTTCTGATCCCAGAGGCCATGAAGATCTGGAGTCTGGCTTACTCTTTAAACATTTCCCTATCAGCAGTCCACCTGCCAGGGGAAGGACAATGTCCTAGCAGATGCTCTCAGCAAGATCAATCAGGGCCATCACAATTGGACCTTGAACAGACAAATTCTGTCGACAGTCTTCAGTAGATGGGCACTCCAGAGATAGATCTCTTTGCAGCCCCAGACAGCCATCAGCTTCCCCAGTTCTGTTGCAGGCCCCCAGCACTGGGTTTAGTGCCTCTAGATGCTCTGCTACTGGATTGGTCGGGCAGATTTCTGTATGCCTTTTCTCCATTCATTCTGATACCCGGAGTCTTAGTCAAACTCGGTGTTCAGTCAGCCACTATGATCCTGATTGCTCTGGATTGGACCAGACAGCCTTGATACTCAACACTGTTGTCCCTGTCAGTGGCCAGTCCAGTTTGCCTCCCCAGTAGGCACAACCTGCTGACATCCTCCCAAGGGAGGATTCTGTACCCAACCTCTAGTTCCTCCAGCTCAAGGCTTGGTTCTTGAAGACTGGGAGTACGCAGGCCTGCATCTCTCAGGAGTAGTCCTGGACATCCTCAGGGTTTCCAGGAAACCTTCCACCAGGAAAACTTACTCCTCCAAATGGAAGAGATTCTCCATCTGATGTTCCCAGAAGGACATGGATCCACAGGAGGCCGGCCTGGCAACCTTGCTGGATTATTTGGTCCACCTTCAATCCCTGGGCCTACAGCCCTCTACCTTGAAGGTGCACTTGGCAGCTGTCTCTGCCTATCTGTCAGCCGGGAAGGGCCCTTCCCTGGCTGCCCATCCTGTCTTTAAGAAGTTCTTCAAGGGATTGCTCCATCAGTTTGAATCATGCTCCTTCGGCCCCCGCCACCCCACCTTCCCCCAACTCACAGTCCAGTGAGTTTCGCCTACAGTCACTACTAATGCAGGCTGCCTGGCCATGCCCCCTCACACCCCACCATTTACTCTAGCATGTCTTCTCCACTCACCCCGCCAATTCTCCCTATACCTTATGGCCCTTCTTCCCCCACCCTTCACCTCCACCGGGGTATGTACCTCTCTCTCTCATACCTCCTTTTTTCACCCAACTGCCAGCTATCCCTGTCCCTCTGAACTACTGACAAGGCACTTTGTGGCTGCTTATTCTCACCCACCCTCACCCTCATAAAGTGTTTTTCTTGTTATTTTAACTTGTACCTATGTTTCGAGTTATTCTGTAAGTTCTGAATCCAAGCTGTATCATTCATTATAATGTACCTTTGCTTTCTCCTATTGTACTTTGTTTTGCAATCTATGACATGGAACCTTTGTAAAAGAGCTTGCACTCAAAGGTCTTTTCCGAATCACTAAATAAATAAATAGAATAAATCATCACCCCTCTCACAGGGAGCCTACCCTGTCCTTGGACCTTAACATCTGCATAGCTCAGCTTATGCAGCCCTCTTTTGAGCCCATGTCCTCAGCAGATCTCAAATTCCTGACATGGAAGACTGTGATTTTGGTGGCCATCACCTTGCCCAGGAGGATCAGTGAGCTTCAGGCCCTGTCAGTGGAACCCAGCTACGTTGCCCTTCACACGGACAAGATTGTTCTATGAACTAACAGAAAGTTCCTCCCCAAAGTAGTCGCGGAATTCCACTCGAATCAGTCGATGACATCGCCTGTCTTCTTCACTGATCATTCTAGTTCAGGTGAACACAGGCTGCATAGCCTGGATGTAAAAAGGTCCATCAGCTATTGTATGAACAGAACAAAAGACCATAGGAAGGACTGTACTCAGTTGTTCCTTACCTATGGTGAGGTGGGTAAAGGTAGGCCAGCCACAAAGAGGACCATTTCCAGATGGATTGTGGCTTGCATCCAGTTCTGCTATGGCAAACTAGGTAAGGAGACACCAGTGGGCCTGAGGGCTCACTCTTCTAGGGGGACAGCTGCCTCCATATCAGCTGCCAGAGATATCCCCCTGCTTGACGTTTGTAAAGCAGCTACCTGGAAATCTGTCCACATATTCACCAAGCACTACTGCCTGGACACTCAAGCCAGAAGTGATGCCAGATTTGGCACAGCAGTATTGCAGAGCCTATTCCATAAGTAGGTTCAGTGCCCACCTCCATGGGGCACTACTTGGTAGTCTGCATATTGTCAATACAGCAAGACTTCATGTTGTTTGAGGAGAAAATTACTTCCCATAGTAATGTTGTTTCTTCTAATGGAGTCTTGCTGTGTTCTGACCTCCCACCCTGCCTCCTCTCTGGAACCTAGGGAAGCAGGGTCTCTGCACTCCAGTTGTTACCTCCTTTGCCCACCAGTGGGTGGTGTTTTTTCTGGGCATCAGTGACTTGAGTTTTCTCCCCCCCAAAGTCTGTTTTATCTCCCCCAGGCACCGGAACTCTCTTGGGCCTATCCACTCACCTATGCCGCTCTACCACCCACTGTGAACCCTGTCATCTTGAAGGGTGTTACTCCCCACCCCCCGAGCCCCAAGTAGGATGAAGGTCTGAGGAGTCTGAAAGGGCAGTGGCAGGGTTCCAGTGTTGGGCGTGTGGTGGTTCGGGACTGGCATGGCCATCGCCTATCCGGGCTGGTTGGGCGTTTACATAGTTTACGCCCCAGACGTGGGGCGTGCAGTGCTGTCAGCCCGCGACGTGGGTGCTTCCCTATTTGTGAGCCCCTGTGCACTGCAGTGCTGCTAGTCTCCACCAGGGGCTGCTGCTGCGCCGGGCTACCCCTCGATCCTCTCTCTCCCCTGCCGACTCCCGGCGGTCCGGGCTCGCTCTCTAACCCGCGTCGCCGTGTGGCGCGAGGTGTCGTGTCCAGCGCCTCAACCCTCCGCACCACTGGGCCGGCTGACTTGAGTCTTCTTTATGCCTGTTGTTGTGTATATTTACCTTTGGGGTATTAGTTACAGTTGTAAATTATTTATTTAGCTCTTTTATTAGTAGCTACGTAGAAATCTGGTCAGTTAACAAGAATGTACCAAGGACAGTGGTTTGAAAACCGAGCTCAACATTTTATGCATTTGCATAGGGTTTAATTCTTAACTCTACGGGCAGCTGAACCAGTCGGTCATACTGCATATTGTCAGAATACAGCAAGAATCTGTTAGAAGAAACAACATTACTATGGTAAGCAATTTTTTCTTTTGTTACAGGAAGTATGGTAAGGAACTTCCTGGGGTTGTTAAGAGCCATTCCACCAGGAGTATGGCCACTTCAGTTGCCTGTTTCAGGAGCGTGTCTGCATCCAGGATTGCACTATTGCCACTTGGAGTACGGTCCACACTTTCACAAAGCGCTACTGTCTGGATATTGCCTCCAGAAGAAGGCCAGGCTTTGGCCTTGCTGTGCTTCAGGGCCTTCTTTCCTAGGCCTCTGGCCTCCTGCCATCCAGACTGTCCTTGCTCTTAGCACCACTTGGGACCATTTCCATAGGTGTGACCTGACGACAGAGATATCCCTGAAAAAGATAGAACAGTTATGTAAGAACTTACCGTAACAGTAGATCTTCGAGGGAATCTGTCATCAGGTCATTCCGTCCCTTCCTCCATCCCACTTTCTTTTTCTCTCTGAACAGCTCAGCTGTCCTGTTGCTCCAACCTTTCTGCTAGCTGGGCATCTTCTGTCTCTCCCCGGTTTCCCTAGTGGGACTCCTGTGTTCCATGGCCTCCAGCTAGGGAAAGAACTAAGGAGGGAGCGGGGCTGCCTGCGCTTATACAGGGTGTGTGACATTGGAGCGTAATGTCGGCATGGGCGGCCCCTACTAGTCTGCTGCAGAAAAAGCTTCCATGGAATCCTGACTCCTGATGGCTATGTTTCATAGGTGTGACCTGATGACAGAGATTCCCTCGAAGAGCTACTGTTACGGTAAGTTCTTACATAACTGTTCTTTCAAACAACATGAAGTCTTGCTGTATTCTGACTGTATGCAGTTAGCCCCAACACTTGAACTGCTCCGGAGAGGAAAGGGTTAACTCTATACCAAGGCATAGAACGTTGATCTAGAGCTCAGTTTTCAAACCTCTGTCGCAGGTACTCCCCAGTGTAACCGTCAGATTCTTTACTACGCCTAACTAAGTAGTCGCTCCCGAGATCCTCTCCTTCACTTCGGTTCGGTCAGAGTAAAATTGGTCAGTTTGTTTCAACCGTTTCTTTATTTTTCAGTGTTTATATCTCTGTCCCGGTACAGTAAGTGTATTAGTAGGTAGTAATGTTTTTTGTGAAGAAATTGTTTTGCCTTTTCGGTTTCTTTCCGGTTGGGAACCGAAATAATCTGTTTACTTTAATTTACTCCTAATTTTAGTGTGATATCCGGTATCTATCGGTTCCTGAAAAAAACTGTGATTTTCCGTTTTTTTTTTTTTTTTTTTTTTTTTCAACATACCCATGACACGGTTGGAGCCAATAGGTTTTTGTAGTTGCCTGACTTTAACGCTGGTAAGGGTAACTTTGTGTTATTGAGGCATGTCTGAGGAATCCAAAAAGAAAACTGGGACTACCGGGTTTCAACACTGCACAGAGTATGGGGAGGCCTTTGCCAAGGCTGATCCCCACCTCATCTGTGTTTATTGTCTGGGGTTTGAACACCTCAAAGAAGACTGCCAGATCTGCAGAAATGTTCCTAAAGTCACTTTGGATAAATGTTTAAGTAGGCCGAAGGAAAGGGAGGCCGAAAAATCCACTGACCCGGATGGACAGCCCGGTTCAGTTCCAACCGAACCTGAGGGGGTACCTACTGACCTGGGCGATACCCCCTCGAGCAAGAGGAGAGCCGATTCTGTGCAATCAGTTCCTGCAAAGAGAAAACGCAAGTCAGCCGGTTCGGATCCCGGTTCCTATGTTCCGACCGCTGACGAAACAGCCAAAGCGATCGCTGTTGTGCAGTCGCTTCGCCCGGTTCTGACCGAACCGACCCAGACTCGGTGGCGATCGGTTCAGTCTGACTTGTCTGCTTCTGAATATGACCCTGAAGCATCTTATGAGGGCGATTGGGAAGGAGACGAAGATGATGAAGATTACGAAGACCTAGATGAACCTATAGAGCCTGACATCTCCCCAGACAGGCCTTCAAACATGTCTCCTCCCAGGCTTTCTGAGTCCCCCTCCCACTTCTTGTTTTACAAGAAGGTGGCTGAGACTCTTCAGCTTCCAGTGGAAGATGCCGAACAGGATCAGGAGGAGCCTGACTATGTTGAGATGATGGATGTCCCAGAGTCCAAAAGGGTGTCTATCCCTTTGCACAAGTCCCTGGTGAAACAGACCCAAAAAATACTACAGTTTCCAACATCCATACTTCCTGTGGATAAGAAGATGGACAGGAGGTATGCCTTGTCAGGTGCTGGAACGGCATTCCTTACCAGTCATTGCAGCCATGTTGGGGTAGTGCAAGCTGCAGCCTGTGACAGTGACAATATTCCCCTGGCATCTCACCCCCAGATAAGGATTCCAGGAACGTGGATGCCATGGCAAAAAAACAGTACTTGGTATCCTCTTTGGGACTCAGGCAGTCCAGTTACATGGCATATGCAGCCAGATACCAGAAGTCTAGGTGGGATACGGTTCTGGAGCTGGCTAAACGTGCCCTTCCCCAGCTGGCCAAGTAGCTGGAGCAGGTGGCTGTGGATGGCATTGAAGCTTCAAAGGTCCAATTTCATGCTGTTGTGGACTCGAATGATGTTCATTTTAAGGTCATGGCTACATCTCTTTCCATGAGGAGATTTGCCTGGCTCATGTGTACCAGCTTATCTCAGGATACCCAGACCAAGGCCATGGATTTTCCTGTCACCAGTAACTCTCTGTTTGGTGAGCAAACAGAGACTTACATGAAAAAGATGGATGAATACAGGACCACATATAGGAGTGCTGCAGCCAAAGAAAAGCAGACCACTCCTCAAAGGCAGCAATCTAGGGCTTGAAGGGGCAGGCCTTTTCAAAGGCCTTTTTACTAGGCCCAGGTTGCCTCTTCTTTTCAGCAGAGGGGGTTCTTTAGGGGAAGAGGCAGAAGGGGGATGACAAGGGCTGCATCCTCCTCTGTCTAAGCCCCCTGCCAAACAGACACCCTGATGTGTCAGTCAGGGTCACCTCCCCAGTCCCTGTAGGGGGCAGACTGGCTCACTTTTGCCAGACTTGGAAGTCTGTCACTTCAGACAAATGGGTCCTGGAAGTAGTAAGCCAGGGATTTGCTCTCAGCTTCAGCAGGTTCCCAAAGGTGAGAGCAAAGTCTTTCTGTCCTCCCTCTCCAGATGAAATACAGGCTTTAGAAGCAGAAGTCTCCTCTCTACTGCTTCTGCAAGCAGTGGAAAAGGTATCTCTCATTCACAGGGGAAAGGAATTGTACTCCAGGTACTTTCTTACCTTAAAAAAGACAGGGGAGTGGCGACCCATCCTAGATCTACGATAACTGACCAAACATATTTTAAAGCCAGAGTTCAAGATGATGACTCTGAGGATAATTCTTCCAGCTCTGAGACCAGGAGACTGGCTAGCCTCTCTGGATCTCAAGGATGTGTATTTCCACATACCTATCAGGCAGTCCCACAGAAAGTACTTCAGGTTTGAGCTGCCCTCAGGCCATTATCAGTTCAGAACAATGCCTTTCGGCTTAACATATGCTCCAAGAGTATTCACTAAGTGTCTAGCAGTAGTGGTAGCCTTCCTCAGGAGACAAGGTATCTTACTGTTCCCTTATCTGGACGATTGGCTCTTAGTAGGTCAGTCCCCAGACCAAGTCAGGTCAGCTCTAGGGGTCACCCAAAAACTTCTAGATACTCTAGGATTTATCCTAAATCTGGAAATGTTTGTTCTGGAACCAGTCCAGCTTCTCACATTTATAGGGGTGGAGCTGGACACTGTTCAGGCCAAGGCCTTTCTTCCTCTCAAGGGTTCAGTCCCTCATCACTCTGGCTTCCTTTTTTTGTCCACTAGTGTCTCGGCCAGCCAGACACTTCTTACAGTTGCTAGGCCACATGGCAGCCTGCACTGCAGTAGTGCAAGGGCAAGGTTTCAGATGAGAGATATTCAGTTTCATCTAAGAACCTTTTGGTCTCAGAAATAAGATCCCCTCTCCCAAGTTGTAAGTAAGTAAGTAAAATTTTATTTAAAGACGCCCATTCCCAGAGGCTCTGGGCGCCGTAAAATAAATTAGCATATATTCAAAAAGCATCAACAAAAATAACATAATACAGTTATACATATAATTTTATTAAATATTAAATTGCAGCAAGTAATCAGCTATACTTACTCTAATTAAAACCAGAATTCATTCAGTCATTAATTTAGTCTAAAAATGCCTGGGTGAATAGGAGGGCCTTAAGGTGGGCCTAAAATACCTCCAAAGTTGGGACCCCCTTAACCCCAAAAGGGAACGAGTTCCACAGGACCGGGGCGGTGACACTGAATGCCATGTCGCCAGCCAATTTCAGCCTCGACCTGGGAACTGCTAGGAGGCCCCTATAGGAGGAACGGAGGGGGCGAACCTAGACAGCAGGAACAGAAGGTCTAACAGGTAGCCAGGGGCCTGACTGTGTAGGGCCTTATAGGTGAGAAGCCCCACCTTAAAGAGGATCCTCCACCTGACTGGCAGCCAATGCAGCTCATGCAACACCGGTGTAATATGGCAAGATTTAGGCTGCCCAGTAAGTAACCAGGCAGCTGCATTCTGCACTAGCTGCAGTCTGTGGAGAGATCCTCCCATGACCCCAAGATAGAGCGCATTACAGTAGTCAAGTCTCGATGTAACCAAGGCATGCATCAAAGTAGGGAGGTCCAGAGGCGGAACAAGGGGCTTTATCCTGGCGATATTTCTAAGATGGAAAAAACAGGAGCAGACAATGGAGGAAATCTGTGCCTCCATAGTCAAACTCCTATCAAAAATAACGCCAAGATTTCACACCCTTGAAGAGGCCTTCAATGAGACAGAACCCAGAACTAGTCCAGTCTCTGAATGATGCCAACCTATCAGGCACTCTGTTCGACTCCACTACCAGTACTTCCGTCTTATCAGGGTTCAGTCGCAAACAGCTGGACACCATCCAGTCATTAATCTTGGCAAAGCAGCTGTTTAGCACATCCACTGGGTTGGATGTTCCTGGGGCAAAGGATAAGTATAGCTGGGTATCATCGGCATAGCAATGAAAACCCAAACCATACTTCCTAATGACCCCCCGCCCAGGGAGCAGCATATACACTGCAAACAACATAGGGGCCAAAACCGAACCTTGAGGTACTCCGCAAGAAAGGAGGCTAGCGGAGGAGGAGAAATTCCCCATCACAACCCGCTGCCTACTATTGGATAAAACGGACTCAAACCAGCAGTTGACAGTGCCGGTGAGTCCGCAGAGTTCTCTGAGACGGTTGAGCAACACACCATGGTCTACAGTGTCAAAAGCTGAGGAGAGGTCCAGGAGAACAAGAACTGTCTTGTCTCCCGATGTCTAGCCCTGAGGAGGTCATTCTGCACCCGAACAAACGCGGTTTCTATGTTATGCCTTGCCCGAAACCCTGACTGGAATTGTTCTTACAACTCATGGGTCAAGAGGTGCTCCTTCAACTGAAGCGCCACAATCTTCGCTAAAAAAGGGAAGATTGGAGGTAGGTCGGTAATTTGCCCTGATCTCAGGGTCCAAAGATGGTTTCTTTAAGAGTGGTCTCACCAGTGCCTCCTTCAAGGCATCAGGAAAGACCCCCTCAGATAAGGAACACCTGACAATCAGGGCAAACACTGGGCCAACGGTATCGATGCATCTAATCAAGAAACGTGTTGGCACTGGATCCAGTTCACAAAAAGTGTGCTTCAGATTGGTCGCCACCTCAATAACCTCACTGGCATCCACTGGTTTAAACTCCCCCCAACCAGGCAGAGTGCACTTAGAATACCTCTGGCGACCACTGCCAGCTATGACATTGCTGACTGGAGGAACACCCCGTCTAATACTGGACACACTGTCCGAGAAGAACCGAGCAAACTCTTCACATTCAAAGTCTGAAAAAACCTTCTTCGGCTGCAGACAGACAGGATAGAGTAACCTGTCTACAGTCCGAAAAAGTATAGTTGGTCGGCTCTCCCCAGCAGCAATCTCCCTGGACAGGAATACTGCCTTCTTATGGTTGACTGCCCCCTGGTATGCATTATAATGCACATGCAGGGCCAGTTTGTCCACATCCAGACCGGATTTCCTCCAGCAGCGCTCTAGACTCCAACCCTTTCTCTTAATCTCCCTGCGGTCCCTATCAAACCAAGGAGACCTCAGGTATGAAGATTTGGGATGTACACGGACAGGTGCGAGGGAGTCAATGGGGTCAGATAGAACCCTATTATAAGAGTCTGCCATAGACCTAACATCTCCGACGCATACATTTCCCACATCAGATAGGTCGTCTGCTGCCAAAATACCCTCTGGGGTCAAACCCCGTAAAGGGGGGCAGCTAATCATGTCAGTAGGGGAGGGCATCCGGTGAAAGCCCTGAACATGAACTGCACCGTGCAATGATCGGACCAAACCACCCGATCAATCCCGAGATTATTTATCTCAAGCCCCAGTGAGAACACCAGATCCAATGTGTGGCCACTCTGATGGGTCACAGCAGAAACAGCTTGTGACCGGCCCAAAGAAGACATAATTTGGAGGAGGTTGTAACCAGGCCGACACAATTCATCATCAGCCCAAACATTGAAGTCCCCCAGAATAATACATCTGGGGGCCTCCAGTGTTTCAACGACGACAAATTCGGCAATCTCTTGCAGAAGATTCCCCACCATCCCAGGAGGGTGATAAACCAGGAAAATTCTGCACCATGCACCTGAACTCCCACGGGGCATCCCCCTGGCCTCTTCAAATCCGTATCTCCCGGCAACGTCTTACCGTGGTGTCTGAAACCAGGAGACAGGTGAAAGGCCGAAGATCATGCAGGAGGGATGACCTGTACAGTATTTTAGCCCCCCCCAGACAACCCCTACACATCACAAATATTTGAGCTTCAGCTACCAACTACTGTTGGATAAACTACAAAACCTCCTATCTGTACCATACAACTATTAGGCTTATTAAATATCAGACATATAGCAATAAATCACTCAGCCAGAAAGGGAAAGACTGTAAACATCAATAAAGCCATTAAGCATAAAATAAAGCAGTTTAAATATCCCCCTTACTATATTTAGAACTTACCAAGCACCATGAATAGCAGAACCATAAAATCCCTAGGTCCTTTAAACTAATCACAATTTGTAACTAGAGAAAGCAGTCATATACAGGCAGATCCCCTATATAAGGTAACACCCAAATTTATAGCTGTATTAAATGCTTTCCTCTAGGGAGTGGCGCTTGCGCTAATGAGCAGCTCGGAGATTTCAATGGAGTTTAGCCCCTCCCAACAGCTGAATTCAATACAATTGTTAGCTGCAACAATACTGAAGTCCCAATCCACTGCTTGCTGGCCGTAGTGTGCAGCTGTGGAGTGTAAATGCAGGCGGCAGTCTCTCACCCTGCACACTCGCTTACAGCCCTGCTCTTCTTCAAATGCTCAGCACACACAGTCTGTAGGGGGGATCAGAGACAGGACAATAGCCCATGATTAACCACATTCACCAAGTGCTAGCGAGCAGCGCAGAGATTTCAGTGGAGTTTAGCCCCTCCCAACAGCTGAATTCAGTACAATTGTTAGCTGCAACAATACCGAAGTCCCGATCCACTGCTTGCTGGCCGTAGTGTGCAGCTATGGAGTGTAAATGCAGGTGGCAGTGTCTCACCCTGCAACTGGAGCCCTCACTCCAGCCCTCCCCACCTATTCCCACCCACACTGACAGTGCCTGACAAACATCCACCCCCTCTCCCAACTTACTACCACCAGTGTCTCTAACTTTGGTTCAGGCTCTCCAGTGGTGGTTAGAAGAGGACAATCTGAGTCAAGGAGTCCCCTTCCTCAGTCAGGTTCCCACAGTGATTCTTACCAAAGATGCTTCCCTGCTGGGATGGGGAGCTCATCTGGATTAGCTTACTGCTCAGGGAACTTGGTCTCATCAGGAGTCTCTTCTGCACATAAACCTTCTCGAACTCAGAGCTGTCTTTCTAGCATGCCAAGCATTCTCGAACATAATTCAGGGGAAAGTGGTGCAGATCAGGACAGACAACACCACAACAATGTGGTACATCAACAAGCAGGAAGGCACTCGGTCCTCGGCCTTGTGCAGCGAGGCCATGAAAATATGGTTACTAGCTTATTCACTGCAGGTTTCTCTGCTGTGCATCTCCCAGGGAAGGACAATGTACTTGCAGATGCTCTTTGCAGGATGTCACAAGGTCACCACGAAGGAGCCCTGAATCCTCTCATTCTTTAGATAATTTTAAAGAAATGGGGCACTCCAGAGGCGGATCTATTTGCAGCCCCGGACAATCATCAGCTCCCTCTATTCTGCTGCAGATCCGCTCTTCTGGGCTCTGTTTCTCTAGATGCCCTCCTGCTGGATTGGACCAACAGGTTTCTCTATGCTTTTCCTCCTTTTCCTCTGATATTCAGAGTTCTGGTCAAGATCAGATCTCATCCTTGCACTGTGATTCTGGTGGCCCCAGACTGGGCCAGACAGCCTTGGTATCCTGTACTATTATCACTATCTGTGACAATTCCTCTGTGCCTCCCCAGACAGTTCAACCTCCTCACCTCATCTCAGGGGAGGATATTGTACCCCAATCTTCACACACTCAGATTTAAGGCCTGGCTCTTGAAGAGCTAGAATATGCATACATGCATCTTTCTCAATCAGCTCTGGATATCCCTAAGGCTAGCAGAATGCCTTCCACTAGGAAAAACCTATGATTCTAAATAGAAGAGGTTTGGGTTCTGGCGTGCCCAGAGGCACATTCAGCCGGATTCAGCTGACATTACCACCACTTTGGATTATTTGGTGCATCTTAACAGTATGGGCCTTCATCCAGCCACTCTCAAGGTACATTTCACAGCTATTTCTGCCTTTCTTTCAGCTGGTAAGGTCTCTTCTCTAGCCTTCCATCCAGTTGTCAAGAAATTTTTCAAGGGTTTGGTCCATATCAATCCTCCCTTCAGGGATCCCACTCCTCTATGGGACCGGAATATCTGCATTGCACAGCTGATGCAGCCTCCCTTTGAATCACTGTGCACAACTGAGCTCAAATACCTGACTTGGAAAACTGTGCTCCTGGTGGCTATCACGTCTGTCAGGAGAATCGGTGAGTTACAGGCTTTATCAGTGGAACCTGATTTCATTTCATTTCATTTCACAGAGATAAGGTGGTCCTTCGTACAAATAGGAAGTTCCTTCCCAAAGTGATATCAGACTTTCATCTGAACCAATCTATGACACTGCCTGTATTCTTAACTGACCACTCCTCCTCTGGAGAGAGGAGGTTGCACAGTCTCGATGTAATGAGAGCTCTGAGTTACTACATAGATTCCACTAAACCCCATAGAAATGACTGCTCCCAGCTGTTTCTTACATATGATGAGGTGGGTAAAGGTAAGCCTGCCACTAACATAACTATTGCTAGGTGGATTGTCTCCTGCATACTGTTCTGTTATTCAAAATTGGGGAAAGAGCCTCCATCAGTCCTGAAGGCTCACTCCACCAGAGGTACAGCGCTTCGGTCGCAGCTGCCAGAGATATACCCTTAGAGGAAATCTGATCTGTAAAGCAGCCACCTAGAAGACTGTTCACACATTTACTAAGCATTACTCCCTTGACATCCAGTCAAGAAGTGATGATAGGTTTGGCACAACAGTACTGCAGAATCTGTTCCCAAAATAGGTTCTGTAGTTCCCTCCTCCTTGGGGATACTTCTTAGTAGTCTGCATATAGTCAGAATACAGCAAGACTTCATGTTGTTTGAAGAAAAAATTACTCACCATAGTAATGATGTTTCTTCTAATGGAGTCTTGCTGTATTCTGATCTCCCTCCCTGCCTCCCCTCCTGGAACCTAGTTGTTTTGGGATGTGGGTGGGCAGGCATAGTATTGCACCTCAGGGGTGTACCTGGTTTACCTCTTCTCTTATGAGGTCTTTCGTTTTTATGTTTTATTGATATACCTTGTTACCTACTTGGATTCTTTTTGGGGGTCTCGACCCGAGTCTTTGGACCCTAAAGTTATGTTATTGCCTTTTGGCATGAAATTGCTAAAACAGTTTCTGGGTTGTTAGTTAACTATAATGCTCGTAAGAATCTGACGGTTACACTGGGGAGTACCTGGGGCAGAGGTTTGAAAACCGAGCTGGAGATCAACGTTCTGTGCCTTGGCATAAAGTTAACCCTTTCCTCTTCAGAGCAGTTCAAGTGCATGGGCTAACTGCATATAGTCAAGAATACAGCAAGACTCCATTAGAAGAAACAACATTACTATGGTGAGTAATGTTTTCTTATCCCCCTTCTCTCCATTCTTGTAACACCCTTATCTCCTGCTTTCCACCCACTGTACTGTCCAACCCATCCCATGTAAATAAAAAATCCTCTTTCCACTTACTTCTCACTGTATAATCCCACCCACCCTGTGTAATCATCTTCCTCCTTGTCGGGGACTTCCCACCCCCACTACCAAAAATGTATCAGTCTAGCACTAGAAGCACAACCCCAGTGCCAATTTACAGCCACTCTCAGTGGTGTGCAGCTTGATTGAACTATTCCAGGATCCCTCCTCTGCAGACTACTAGCTTGCAAACACAAAGCAGAGGGAGGGAGCCTTGGCTGTAGTCATCTTACTGCTTGTAGAGTATGGTGACTGTGGGGAGTAATGGAATGTTCTTGAAATCTTGTTTGGAGGTTCTGGTGCTGGGTTGTTAGTGGGGGAAATTTGCTTTTGGGGCGGGGGGGGGTGACTGGCACAGGGGATTGGCTTCTGCTTGCAGATCTGTACATAAACTAGGGGGATCCTACTGGCACAGATGATGGGCACCCACTGCTGGATTGATTTGGTGGAAGCTTCTAAAGGGGCACTGAGATAGTCTTCTGGTGTGGGCCTAATATTTATGTTTTATGGGAAGGATTATTTATACTGGGGGACAAGCACCATGTTCAGGACTGATAGAAGCATAGTGATGGGGGGGAGACCTATGCAGTCTGTCCCAGGTGTCCTTACGCTGAATCTTTTTAATTTTTTTTTGTGCAGAGATTTTTCTCCTGCCAAGTAGCTTGCCTCTACAGGGATATGCCCTGGTCAGGTGGTATCCTACCATCATTTTCACAGCTACTCTCCTTCCCTCCCTCCTTCTCTGGTGTAGGCAGTGCATTTGTCAGCCTCTTTCACGTATAGTTGATCCTATGACAGGAGCAAGCTCCCTGGCCCAGCCACAGCCCACAGGAGTCACTGTAGTGGCGGAGCCCACTGCCAACCCTCCTTGGCTGAGAAGCATTGCCGAGTGGCACCAGTTTCAGCATGGCCTGCTTCCCCACTCAGTTCCCCAGGTCGCTTCTGAACCTGGGTCATTGGCACAGCAGGGTTATGGTCTACTTGAGATCTTTCTAACATCAGTTTTTCCTCCAACCTCCCACTCCCTGCTACATTATCCCATCTGATAATTCCCTTCAATGCATCCCCATTTCTATTGAACCCTGCTGTAATCTATGCCTCTACAAACTTGTCTGGAATTTATTCCACCCGTTCACCACCCTTTCTGTGAAATTGTGCTTCCGATTTTTTTTTTTACCTCTCCCCATCTAGCTTGCACACATGACCCCTAGTAGTTCTGTTTCTCATATTGAATAAACTTGCTATCTCCATTTTATTGAACCTTTTCATAAACTTGAATGTCTCTGTTGTGTCCCTGCTCTCCCTTCTCTCGTTCAGTGAGTACATGTCCCTTGTATGTTTTGCCTTGTTGTCCATGGATCATCTTTGTTGCCTTTCTCTGTACTGCCTCTAATAAGGATTAATCTATCCTTATCTTTCCTTAGGTACTGTCACTAGAACTGCATGCAGTACTCTAGCTGCGGTCAAACCAGTGATCTATATAGTGGCAGTATCGCCTCTCTCCCTCCTACTCGTAATCCTCTTCCCATGCACCCCAGCATCTTGTTAGGCTACCTGTATGTTCTTTTGCACTGTAACGCTGCTTTGAATCAAGGTTATTTCTTATTTTCAGCCCCATGTTCCTCTTCTCCTCCTCTGCTGTCCCATAAATATGTGGTAGACATCCTCTATCTTGATTTCAGCAAGGCCTTTGACTCTGTGCCCCACAAAAGGTTGATCAGGAAGTTTGTGGATCTTGGGGTTGGGGGAAAAGATGTCCACATGGGTGGAAAACTGGCTGAGGGACAGAACCCAGAGGGTGGTTGTTGAGGGAGAGTTGTCTGGTACCAGAGAGGTAACCAGTGGAGTCCTGCTGCGCTCTGTGCTGGGGCCGGTGTTGTTCATTGTCTTCATCAGTGACATTGGGGATGGTATAAAGGGCAAAGTGTGCCCATTCACGGATGACACCAAGCTCTGCAGGAGAGTGGACACAGCTGAAGGGATACAGGACATACCAGAAGATCTGGAAAAGTTGGGGAGGTGGTCCAGGATCTGGCAACTTGGCTTCAATACCAAGAAATGCAAAGTTATGCATATTGGAGCCAAGAATCCTACGACCGAGTACTACCTGGGTGGAGTCCAAGTACCTGCATCAGAGGCGGAGAAAGACCTGGGAATGATGATCACTAGTGACCTGAAGCACTCCATGTAGTGCAAGAAAGCAGCAGCAAAGGCAGACAAGATGCTGGGATGCATATCTAGGGGGATCAGTATTAGTAGAGAGGAGGTCATTCTGCCCTTGTACAGGTCACTGGTAAGGCTGCGTCTCAAGTATGGAGTTCGGTACTGGTACCCACACCTCAAAAAGAACATTAACCTGCTGGAGAAGGACCAGAGGAGGGCTACAAAGATGATAGAGGGTCAGCAAGGTAAAGCATATGAGGAGAGGTTGAAGGCACTGAACATTACTCCGTGGAAGACAGGAGAGAGAGAGGAGACATGATTGGGATCTTTAAGTACTTGAAAAGAATAAATAAGGTTGATAAGGAGAGTCACGTTAAGTTGAGTGGCAACCATAACACAAGGGGCACAGTCTTAAGCTGGAGGGTGGGAGGTTTAGGGGGTAGGTCAGGAAGCACTTCTTCACAGAAAAGGTGGTGGACACTTGGAATGCGCTGCCGGAAGAGGTCATTTCGTTGAAGACAGTGGGCAGCTTTTTCTTTGTTTGAAATTTAATATGCTTTATTAGAGTTTCAAAACACACAAAATATACAAACTATAGACTACAAAATTCACGAAACATTACTCCTTCTTCTAACCAACCCCCAATACCCAGTCCCCAGAGGTGTGGTTTAATAAATCTGCAATCCATTCCTTTTGGCAGGTAATTTAGTGATATTAGACTCCAGGAGACCTCAGTAAGTAGGGTTCGGAGGAAATTTATATCTCATGGACAGGGAAAGTGTAAGGGAGCTTGTAGCACTTCCCTATGATCACGAAGCCAAATTCCAACAAGGGTTTGGAACATTATCCGACCAAACAAAAGCCATGTCTCCTTTCAGGTGGAGGAAGGAGTCAAGATTAATGTGTGTAGTTTTTCCCATTTCTTGTTGTATACTGGCAGGTGATTATGGAGGCTAGCTATCATCCTCACTCCTCAGTTTGAGCAGTAGTTCATTGAGCCATTCAGAGTGTAAGATTTCAGCCTGTTTTTCCAGTGGCTTAGGGCCACTTTTTTAACAGATAAAGAGATCGTAGCTAGCCAGTATCTCCGTTCTTTGACTGATACCCTGGAGTAATCTCCTACCAAGCAAATTTCAGGGAGAACATATTCCTCCAACCCCAAAAGGGGGTCCAGTCCATCTTTTGCTTGATTTTCCTGCAGAGAGGTGGAACACTCGAGCAGTCCCCGAAGATATGCACAAGAGATTCATACTGGGTATAGAGCGAAAGAAGGCATCCATTGCCCATACTATCGCTCCCCACATCAGTGGGTCCAGCGTTCTCCATTTTCAATCATCCAGTCATAGATTTTTGTTTTAAACTCGTCCAAATTTCTGCTATTCACAGCATCCACAGGAAGCATATTCCATAGTCTTCCTGTTCTATTTACAAAGGAGTAAAGTTCACTGTTCACTCTAGCCGTTGTTAATTTGATTTGTTTCTTGTGACCTCTTAGTCCTCCTGGCTTCTCACTCACCTCAATATTCATTTTCCTATTCAACTTTTTTTTTTTTTGTTAAATTTCATTTTTATTAGTAGAGACGTTCATACAGCAAGTAATCACAACTGACCTTGTACAGCCGAACATTCCACATAACATTGTTTAGGTAGTACAGAAAGATGGTATCGGTCAAAATTGTAAAGTATATTGATTGGTAATATTAAATCACACACACTATTACTTTTTAGTTCGCCTCAAGAATCCCTGCTAAAACCACACAGCTTTAAGCAGACGGCAGGACTTCGTAAGAATATTTTCTTTTTAAATAAAGCGGTTAGGACGGGCCCCCCCCCCTTTGCCAGACTACTGAAATCAGGGGAGGCAGAAAGAACGCCTCTCTGCCCTCATGTTATCAGGGCCTAGTCTTGCCATAGAGTTCTAAGGGATGAAGTTCTCTTTGAGAGTAATAAATGTTCTAGGATCGTGGATATGTTGTTCATCCACACTGTTTGGCATGTCCCTTTCCCCTTTAAATCTTGCTGGAAGTCTTCAAGCTGGCTTTTCCCAACCTCCCAGGTGGTATATACATCGGCTCTGCCCCATGACGCCAGATCTTCCTTTCCACTGAAAGATACAGGTTGCCTACCTTGTGCTCATGCATTTTGTAGGCCCTAGCTTTCAAAACTTTGGTTTTACCAAAACTAAAACTTGTTCGAGTTTGCGATTGCGCTTTTGCGTCCTCGATCATGTTAGAGAAATATTCTCCAGGATTTCGCCAGTGTCCTTGCGGCCAGAAAATGTGGTGCACCCATCCCCACCTCATGTGCATCTACTGCCTAGGTGTCAGCCATGACACCTCATCCTGCAGTTATTGCTTGGCCTTCCATCCCAATGTCCTGGACGACCGCCTGGCATGTTTGAAGTTGGGGAGACCTGAGAAAAGGAATCCTCCGGGGAAGTCCAAGGAGGCTAGGTGGGCGGTTTCCACTGCCATGGGTTCCGCCGAGCAGCTGGAATGCATGAAGGCGTTCGAAGAAGCAGCTGCCCGTGCTTCGGCCAGTCGAAGCTTTTTCGTTCCACTGAACCTGAGCTCCACCTTCACAGGTTCCTTTAAGAAGCTGTGCCACTCTCTCCCCACCGAGAGTGAGGTGCCCGCGGGTTTGCATTCCTTCCGCTCTTGCAAGAGAGACAAGGAACCTAGCTTGTGTTTGTCTCAGCGAAAGGCACTCTTAGGACCAAGAGAGGTCTCAGTACCAGGAGCATGCTGTCTCGACCTCGGTCAAGATCATTTCCTCGGCCGCAGGTTTCATGGACCTTCCGTCTGGCCAGATGACCGAAGAGGTGGTCGATGAGGTCGAGATTGTTCTTGATCCAATCAACCCTCTGTCGCCGGCCATGGCTGACGACTCCTTGGAGAGGACTCCGGTCCTTGTGTTCTCTGATGAGGAGACCCAGCCTGCTGGTGTTGCCATCGAGGACCCAGTTCCAGACCCTCGGGTTTCACCGATCCCTCCGGTGTGTCCTGACCGACAGAGTCGGCCTGCCCGATCTCGGTCGAGGTCTAGAACCCTCTCGGCCAAAGGGCCAAGGAAGAGCCACAAGCGCTCCAAAAAGAGGTGATGCCACAGGTCATCCTCATCCTCTTCAGATGAAGAGAGGCTCAGACGGAAACTCCGGGGCTACGAGGACCTTATGTGGCAACAACTGATTTTGTCCGGGCAGAAGCCGGCTCCACCACCTATCCCAGCCATTACTTGGCTCTCACCTCCTAGGCGGAAGCCGACCCCCTTGGAACCAAAGCCTTTGGTTCCCCCACCCACGGTGTCGGCCCATCCTCCGGTTCAGCCTATTCTGGTCTCCACCGATAGTGGTGGAGCCGCTGCCTAAGCAGCCTGTGGGAGGGGCTTCTTCCAAAGAGGACCGACCAGATACTGGGCTTCCCAAACGTCTGTTGGTCATGGTCACCTCGGACCACCCTCGGCGGGTCGAGGGTGATTTGGCGGCAGGCTGCTGTACCCCAACTCTTTGGACTCGGATGTCACCGGGCTCCACTCTCATCCTGGGGATGATGAGTCGTCCGTTAATACAGGGATTGAGGAAGGTCCTTCCTCCTTCCAAGGGATCCTCCGTCTCATCTCTGATTCTACAGGGATGCCCCCAGAACCCATCCAGAAAGAGGAGGAGTACCCACTCACGGACATCCTCAAGAGAAGTGATACCCCGACAGAGGCCTTTCCTGTGGTCGAGGCCATTGTTGGTCCGGCACTCGAACAATGGCAGCACCCTGCCTCGTGTCCAGCTCCGTCTGCCTGCATGGCCCGCAAGTACACGGTGCCCATGGGGTCCCTTGCGGGGTTCACAGAGCACCCTTCGGCCAATAGCCTGGTGACCGCATCTGTGTTCAGGCGTACTGGCATTTTTGCCAACACTGACTGACCCCCCGATAAGGAGTCCAAGCTTTTGGACCATTCAGCAAGGAAAGTCTATGTGGCTTCTTCCTTGGGCCTTTGTCAGGCAAGTTCGTCCATCATCACGGCACACTTTTCTCATGCCCTCCTCTGGTCATTAGACAAAGTCCTCCCACATCTCCCCACAGACATGCAGATCACGGTCAAGCAGGTCCGAGACCGGGGCCGAGCTGTTGCCAAACAGCAGCTCCAGACGGCCCTGGACATTGGGGATTCTTGTGCCCGTTTGATGGCCGCCGCAGTTGCCTCTCACCGCAGGGCTTGGCTGAGGCTCTCCTCCTTTCGGGCAGATACTCAGCACAAATTAGCTGATGTGGTGTTCCTTGGGACCGACTTGTTCGGCCCAGGAGTGGCCTGTCACCTTCAGCGCAAAGAGCAGTCTAATGCCACCTTGGATGCCACTTCTGCCAAGGGTTCTTCAGGCAAGAACCAGCAGAAGAAGAAGAAGAGGCCCTTTTGGCATTCTTCCCCTGAGGCTCATCAGTCCTCCTTCCAAGGGGGACATCAGCAGCAGGCTCAAGCTTGGTGCCCTCGGCCTAAGCCTGGACCTCAACAGGCCCATAAAGGAGGCTGAGGCTCAGGTCCTGGAGCCTCCTTCAAGCCTGCTTAGTGATGGGGTGGGATCTGCCACCCCTACTCCCATCACGACAGCTCTGGGTCCTCCCGTGGGGGGCCGGCTCCGCCACTTCCTTTCCACCTGGTTCGCTGTCACTTCAGACAGGTGGGTTCTCGAAGTGGTCGGTCAGGGACTGCCTCTAGAGTTAGAGCAGTACCCTCCCAGCTGAGCCTGCGCCCCTCGGGAGTAACGGATTACCGCTCACATCCAGTCGGCTCTTTGAGACGACGTTGCTCAGCTCCTCCTCGGGATGCAACAGCTCCCGTGGCGGATCTTCCAACAGACCCAGGCTTTGTCTCCAGGTACTTCCTGGTGCTCAAGTGGACGGGGGTCTGGCTCCCCATTCTAGATCTCCACGACCTGAATCAGCATCTCAGATCTCGTACCTTTCGGATGGTCACTCTGTTTCAGATCATTCCATCCTTGGAGCGAAACATGTGGTTTTGTTCACTGGATTTGCAGGACCTGTTCTTTCGTGTCCCAATCTGTCCATCCCATCAGCGGTTACTCCTCTTCAGGGTCGAGGGGACCCTGTACAAGTTCCGAGCCATGCCATTCAGCCTGTCATCGGCCCTACGGGTCTTCACCAAATGCATTGCAGTGGTGGCGGGCCATCTACGGCATCGTGGGATTGCTGGTGGACCACCCCAGACCAATTGCAGGAAGGGATCCTGTTTGTCCGCCCCGAGCCGATGTTCATTCTCATGACCGAGGCCTTTCTCATGAGCTGGGGAGCCCACATGGGGGACAGAAAGGGCCCATGGGCTTCGGACCTCCGAGGAGTCCTGATTCCACATCAACTTGTTGGAGCTCAGAGCAGTCAGACTGGCACTGTCAGCTTTCGCTCCTCAGCTCCGGGGTGAACTGTTCAAGTCCAGACGGACAATACCACGACCATGTACTATCTCAACAAACAGGGCGGCTCGCACTCCCGTTTGCTGTGCAAGGAGGCGCTCCACATCTGGATCCTCGTGAGCCGGTTGGAGGTGGCTCTCCTAGCCATCCATGTGGCAGGAGCCTTGAACCAGCTGGCAGATGCTCTCAGCCACTTAGGCCAGACATCCCACGAGTGGTCTCTTCATCCAGAGATAGCTTACAGTCTTTTCTCCCGTTGGGGTAAACTGATGGTGGACCTGTTTGCCTCCAGGGAAAACACCAAGCTGAGGCAGTTTTATGCCCGCCCCCCTCAGCAGGGCTCACTGCAGGGGGATGCCTTCTCGAGGTCGTGGACCCCAGACCACCTCCTACGCCGTCCCTCCATTTCCCTTGATCCACAAGGTGCTTCTCAGGGTGAGGAGGGACAAGGCTAAGGTGATCCTGGTAGCCCCAGATTGGGCGTGCCAGTTCTGGTATCCAGATCTCCTCAGCCTCAGCTGTGGGCCCCCGGAGCGGCTTTGTACATGCCTGGACCTGATATCACTCAAACAGGAGAAGGTATTCCATCCGGACCTTCAGTCCCTGAACCACACAGCCTGGTGCCTGAGCGGCTAGAGTTCCAGGCTTTGGGTCTTGCCGAAGATGTCTGCAGTGTGGTGGAGGCATCTAGAAAGGATTCGACATGGAAGTGTTATGCCTTCAAATGGAAGCGGTTTTCCATTTGGTGTAGGACAAGGGCCTAGACCCTCTGTCCTGTCCCGTGGCTAACATTCTCAACTACCTTTGGTCTCTCTTCAAAGGGGGTCTACGGTCATCGACCCTTAGGGTGCACCTGGCAGCCATCTCTGCTTACCGGGCTTGGGCCGGTCAGCCGACGTTGGTGCAGGAGACAGTGGTGGGGCACTTTTTCAAAGGCCTGGATCACATATCCCCTCCGGTGTGTGAACCTCCACCTCTGTTGTATCTACTGCTGGTACTGGCAAAGCTCATGGGTAAGCCATTTGAACCAATGCACAAGTGTGAGCTGTCACACTTGTCATGGAAGACAGCCTTCCTGGTGGCTGTCACGTCTGCCAGAAGAACAGGGGAGCTCCAGGTGCTCTTGGTGGACTCCCCTTATCTGGTCTTCCACAGGGACAAAGTTGTCCTGCGCCCCCACCCGAAATTCCTTCCGAAGGTGGTGTCAGAGTTTCATCTTAACCAGGTGTTGACTCTGCTGCTATACTACCCTAATTACATCTGGGAAGCCGAGTACAGGCTCCATACCTTGGACCTGAGATGTGCTCTCTCCTACTGTAAGGAGAGGATGGTGGAAATTTATGGAGAGGTTTGCCAGCTGTTTGTCACCTATGCTGAAGCCACTTCTGGCAGACCTGCAGCGAAGCGGACTATTGCAAGATGGATTACATCATGCATAGGTCTGTGCTATGAGTTAGCAGGCAATGAGCCTCCCAGTGGGATAAGAGCTTATTCTACCCGCCATACTGCTGCATCGGTGGCTGCTTCCAGGGATGTCCCTATCCAGGAAATATGTCGATCTGCCACCTGGAAGTCAGCAAACATCTTTATCACCCAGTACCATATTGGCCTTGAGTCACGGCGCGATGCTGGGTTTGGGTTCTCAGTTCTACAATCTCTATTCCCTAAATAGGGGGTGTGCACCTTGCCTCCCTCCTCCCAGAGAACTGCTAGGAGTCTGCCAATAAGTGTGGATGAACAACATATCCACGATCCTAGAACAGGAGGTTACTCACCTGTAACAGTAGTTGTAGGAGGGGTATTCGACATGGACCTACCCGACCTCCCCGGTTGCGGACACACACAACCTGGCTTCCAGCAGGCTAAGATCTGGCGTCATGGGGTGGAGACGAGGTATATACCACCCCGGTGGGTGGGAGGAGCCAGCTTGAAGACCTCCGGCAAGATTTAAAGTGGAAGGGGACATGCCAGTAAGTGTGGATGAACAACATATACCACTCCTAGAACTACTGTTACAGGTGAGTAACCTGTTCATACCTACCGTAATTTCCTGATCTTCTCTTGTATCGTCACCATTCATTACTGAATCCCGCCCACCTTCCCCACTTTGGCCTCATTCTTTGGCATCCCCTCCACCCTGCTTGCTCTCTCTCCCCTTCCTCCTTTTCTGTCCATTAGCCTAAACCCCCTAGCCTTTGGATCTTCTATTCTTCTCTCAGAAGATACATAGATACATAGATACATAGACAGTGTCGGCAGATAAGGGCCTATGGCCCACCTAGTCTGCCCATTTGAGCTTGTAAGTTCAGTTTGTTTTCCTAGAAGTCTATTTCCCCTTACCCCTGACCTCTAGAATTCCTTTATGTCTATCCCATGCATTCTTAAATCCCGTGATTGTTTCAGCCCCACCACTTCCTCTGGCAGGGTGTTCCACTTGTCCACCACCCGTTCTGAAGAAATTCTTTCTCATGTTTCCTCTGAATCGTCCTCCCTCCAACTTCATCCCATGCCCTCTAGTCCTGAAACATCTTTTCGCTAAAATAGTGTTTTCCTGCACCTGTTCCTCCTGTAAGATACTTGTATGTCTCTATCATATCCCTCTCTCCCTCCTCTCCTCCAGGGAGTACATGTTCAGTTCCTTCAACCTGTCTTCATAGGATTTGTGATGCAACCCATGCACCATCTTTGTTGCCCTCCTCTGAACCTTCTCTCCTGTCTATGTCCTTACGTAGGTATGGTCTCCAGAACTGTACACTGTACTCCAGGTGGGGCCTCACTAGTGTCTTGTATAGCGGAATTATGACCTCCCTTTTTCTGCTGGTGATGCCCTGCCTCATACATCCCAGCATCCTATTTGCTTTACCTGATGCCTTGTCACACTGTTTCCCTACCTTGAGGTCATCAGAGATGACAACCCCAAGATCCCTTTCCTGCTTGGTGCATGCTATATCCTCACCCCCAACTGATATATTGTGCCATAGTTTTTGTGCCCCATATGCATTATCTTGCACTTTTGCATTGAATTTCAACTGCCAAACCCTTGACCATTCTTCAAGTTTCTGCAGGTCCTTCTCATTCTGTCTACACCCTCTGGTGTGTCTACTCTGTTACAGAGCTTTGTGTCATCAGCGAACAGTGAAATTCTGCCTTCTATATCCTGTGCAATGTCACTGATGAAGATGTTGAATAGGACCGGTCCCAGCACTGATCCTGTGGTCCCCACTGGTCACTCTTCCCTCTGTGGAGTGACAGCCATTTACCACCACCCTCTGTGTCCTGCCACCCAGCCAGTTACCTACCCACCACACTACTGTCCTGCCCACACCCATATTCCCCAGTTTGTGTAATAGTCTTCTATGTGGCACAGTGTCAAGGCCTTGCTGAAGTCCAGATAGGCCATGTCCACTGCCCTCCCCTGATCCACCTCCCTAGTCACCCAGTCAAAAATTCAATGAGGTTGGTCTGACATGACCTCCCCTGGTGAAACCATGCTGCCTTGGGTCCTGTAGTCCATTGACAACCAGATGTTCCACCAATCTCTCTTCAGTAGTGCTTCCATGATCTTTCCCACTACGAGGTGAGGCTGACTGGTCTGTAGTTCCCTTCCTCTTTGTTCCCACTTTTGTATAAGGGACTACATCTGCTGTCCTCCAGTCTTTGGGTACCTCCCTGTTTCCAGTGATTGGCTGAACAGGATAGCCAGAGGTTCAGCCACCACCTCTCTTAGTTCTTTAAGGACCCTGGGGTGCACCCATCTGGCCCCATTGCTTTGTCAACTCTTATTACTTCCAGTTCCTTCAGGACCCTTTCTCGTAAAGGGACTTGTGTCCATTTCTGCACCATTCTCACCCTTGTACTCCCCTTCAGACCCATTACTCTCTTCCTTAGTAAAGACTGAGCAGAAATACCTGTTCAATATGTCAGCTTTACTGTTGTCATCCTCCACGCTGCTCCCATCCTCCCCTTCAGTCTAACTATCCTCCCTTTGTCCTTCTTTTCACTTATGTACCTGTAAAGTTTGTCCCTTTAACCACTGATTTTGCAATGTGTTCTTCTGTCTGAGCCTTGGCTTCCCTTACTGACTTCCCTGCCTCCCTTTGTTTCTCCTGGTACTTCTCCCTATCCCCTTCTGCCTGTGTCTTTTTGTATTGCCTGAATGCAGTCTTTTTGGCTTTCACTTTATTTGCTACCTCTTTGGAAAACCATAATGGTCTCCTCTTTCTTTTCCTCTTGCTAACCTGCTTAATGCATAATTCTGTTGTTCTTATAATCCCCATTTTAAATACTGCCCACTGTTCCTCAATCCCTGATTCCTGTCCCATTCCCCTTAATGCCTCTTTCAGGCATCTCCCCATTTTCCCAAAGTCTGCCCCCCTAAAATCCAGGATACGTGTTTTTGTGTGGTTTGGTTCTGCTCTTTCTGTGATTTCAAAGCACAATGACTGGTGGTCACTGTTACCCAGGTGCTCCCCATTGTTACCCCCATCACACTGTCCCTGTTTGTGAGCACAAGGTCCAGTATTGCCTTCGTCGAGTTGGTTCCATGACCAGTTGTTGAGGAAGGCACCTGAAGAGAGTCCAGGATAAATCTGCTCCTAGTTGATGCTGCTGCTGGGATGCTCCAGTCCACATCTGGTATATTGAAGTCTCCAACCAGTACTACTCACTTTTGTCAGCCATCCTTTGGATGGCTAGCATCAGCTCCCTATCTGTTTCTTCCTCCTGGGCTGGTGGTCTATAGACCACACCTGTGCGGATGGCTGGCCCCATTTTCCTTTCCAGCTTAACCCACAGTATCTCTCCCCATTTTGTTCCTCCTGGATCTGTGTGGCCCTTATGTCATTTTTCACATACAGTGCCACTCCTCCTCCCTTCCTGCCTGCTCTGTCTCTTCTGAATATGTTGTAGCCAGGTATGGCCATCTCCCAGTCATGGTTATCATTACACCAGGTTTCAGTGATGGCCACAATGTCCAGGTCTGACTGTACCATGACAGCCTCCAGATCTTCCATCTTGTTGCTAAGGCTCCTGGCATTTGCACACATGGCTTTCATGATTTGACCTCCCTAGACTGCTTCACTGTTCTACTCCAGCCCCTTCCTTGGTTGTCATTTATCCCTGGTTCTCCTTGCTGTCTGCCCTTCTGCTGAATTTTGCCCCTTTTCTGCTTATCCACCTTTTGGACACTGATCTCCAACTTTTGCACACTGCTTTGCAGAGATAGCCACTCATCTGGTTCACTGGTTCCATTACTAGCTGTGGGGGGTGAGCAAGTAGGTACCATCCTTGCTGGCCTGCCACCCCCCTTTGCTAGTTTAAATGCTTGTCAATGTAGCATTTAAACTTATCATTGAGTGCTTGGATTCCCCTCCAGGATGGATGCAGGCCGTCAGGCTTGAACAAACCTCCATCCCTCCAGATGGGTCCCCAGTCACCAATGAATCCAAACCCTTCCTCACAGCACCAGTTCTTCAACCATGAGTTAAAGTTCCTGGTGCATGCACTCCTATGCTCTCCCTTGCTCCTCACAGGTAGTACTTCTGAGAAAGTGACAGAAGTAGCTACTTGCTTGAGACCCTCCCAGTTTCCTAAACTCTTCCTGAACTTCCTTTGGCTCCCCATTTGCCAAGTCATTAGTACCTAGGTGGATAATGACATCCAGCTCACCCTCCTGTCTTGCCTTCCCAGTGATCCCCAGTATCTTCCTTCCATCCCTCCATGCCGTGGCACCTGGTGAGGCACCTCACCTCCCTGTTCTCCCCTCCTGTGTTCCTAGCTGGATCCTCTTATGATGGAGTCCCCACCAGGATTGCCTCCTCCTCCTCTGGGGTCCACTGTTTCCCCACTGAGGTCACCTCCTTGCCTAACCTCCACATCCTTTCCTTCCACTTCCTGGGTACCTCTATTTGGTTGTCCTCATTTGCCAGTGTGGCATATGAGTTCTTGAGAGGAATAGGATCTGGGATGTGCCTCTGCCTGACTGCTCTAACCCTCCCTGAGCCCACTGTCATCCAAGTGCTCCTCGTCTCGGCATCCTTTGAGGCAGCTGCATTGGACTGGGTGGTTCCTGGACAGGCGTGATGGTACTCCTGACCCAGTTTACTTCCGCTCTGAGTCTGGCTACCTCATCCCTCAGTCCCGAGAGATGCATGCAGATAGGGCAGCACCTCAGTGTCCAGAAGGTCTGCCTGAATATGGCTGCCCCACAGCCACTACATTGCACCACTCCCCACATTATACTGCAGTTCCACTACTTATCTGCTACTGAAGCTCTCTTAGTTCTCTTTTTATTTATTTACAGTATTAAAAATCCTGTAACTGATCCTCAGATATATATTTTTTTAAGGAAAAAGAAACCAATAAATAAATAAATGAGTCAAAACACTTGTGCTGAGGGTGGTCTTCTTCCCCCTTATGCCCCTCCTACTTCACACCTCTTACTATACCTTGTGTTTAGCTCCTGTCAATCAGATTTATCAGGGCATATAAATTTTCAACAGCCCAAAAACAATTATAAGTAAAGACAACACAGAAAGAAAGTATAGTGTCACTACAAGCCTACAATCTAAGTTTAAAAGAAAAATACCAGTTACCAGTTACTCTGAAGCACTGAATTGAATATGTTTCCTTCCTTCACCTTCTGGCTTCTTCTGAGAAGATGAACTTCTGTTTGCTGCTTTAACTGTGACTAAGCCCCACCTTCAGGGTAGGCTGGTGTTGCAGCTAGTTGGAGCCCTGAAAATTCTCTGCATCTGCATCTAGCAGCTTTCAGTTGAAGGACTGCTTTTTTGTATTCCTAAATTAAAGGTCCAAGTACAAGAGTTCTTCTTCTTTAGTCCCAGCACAGAAGTTCAGTCACACAGCAGTCCTTTCTCCTGGTGTATTCTGCCAAGCTATTCAAGAGGTAACATAAGTCTGGTAGGGAGGAGAGTGAGCAGAGCTTCATCTTTCTCCTGAGGGAACTGTTTCTGATTACGCTTGAAGGTGTCCCTACTGGCACTTTTTTCCTTAGGCCAATTTAGTTCAGTCACCAGTTAACAGGAATAGTTCTTGAACGGTCCTGTTTCTTAGTTCTTGGACTTCGCTGGTATCTCTGGATCTTGTCCTGTGTATGCCAGTCTGGTGGTAGTCAAAGTCTTTCTAGCCCATTTTCAAAATTACCTTCAGGAACTGGTGGTCTGATTCTTTGGCCTCTGCCTCCCATTGAGTCAGAACAAGTTTCCTTCCCTATCTCTGTCCACTTTCTCATGGGGGTGCCCCCTTTAGGCTTCAGTCTCCTTCCCCCCACCTGTATTAATACATGGCAATGTGCTAGTGGGGTCCTTTTTTCCCTTTCCCCTTTCCTAAGTTGGGCGCTCTTCCTCCGGAACAGATTGTGTGCCTTGGCAGTCTGTGAGCTCTCAGCTTGACTAATGGGCTTCGGGATAGCGGGAGGTGCTGGAAATCTGCCTTTTGTGTATCAAGCTGTGCAAACGGTTCGGTCGAACCTCTAGGCCAGTTTTGTTTGAAGGGATCCTTGCTTCCTTGCCCTTTGGTTCCGAACTGATAACCCTTAAGCCAGTTTAACTCACAACTTGGCTGTATTTTTCCCTCCTCCCAGCATCCCCCCTTCTTCTTCATTCTGTCTTCCTCTCCCTTATCCATTTCCCCATCGGAGTCGCCCTAGGAGTGAGGCCTTGTGGTTCCTTAGGGTAGGGTTCTCCTCTTTCCTGTCCTCTATCGGCTTATTCCTTTTTTAGTTTGTTTCCTTTCCTTTTACTATCTCTCGGTTCTCTTGCCTCACTCTTGTTCTTCTGTTCGCCTTTCCGGCTTACAGAACTGGGATGGAGGAGAAGTCTGCGGTGCCTAACGGCTGCCCCTCGCGTACCACGTAGTGCATTGTTCTTGTGGGCGAAGCCATAGGCGCCGACTCCACCCTCAAAAAAAACCACAAAAAAAACTCCTGTAGCGGGTGCACGCTTCCTTTTATTTCCAGATGTTCAAAATTAGAAGGTATATGAATACCCAGGTATTTAAACTTAGTGGACCTCCATTTTAAGGGTAAAGAATCTTTGAGGGTTTTTGTTGGCTTAAAATATAGCATCATAGATTCCATTTTTGCTATGTTTAATTTGAAGTTTGCTATTTTTTCGTAGTTACTTAAGATCTTCCAAATTATGGGTATCGATAATTCATGGGAAAGTACAGTTAACAGGATGTCATCTGCGGATAAAGGTATTTTGTATGCCTTCTGGCCTAGGGGGATCCCTTCCATCCGGGGGTCCTGTCTTATGGTTTTGGCTAGGGGCTCCGTATATAGGGCAAACAAGTATGGAGAAAGTGGGCAGCCCTGCCTTGTACCCTGTTGTAGAGGTATGGGGAAAGCTATCGCTCCATTTAAACAAATATAGGCCTTGGGTAGTGAATATATGTTTTTAAGCCAGAGATGAAAATGGTCAGAGAAAGAGAAAAATTTGAGAGTATCCCAGAGAAATTCCCAAGAGACTCTTACCAAAAGCCTTTTCGGCATCAAAACTTAAGAGGGCAGTGGTAAAATACCCGGAAGGATGATCTGATATGTTTGTCAGAGTGAGAGAGTTGTTTCGTTATAGGGTGTCTAGTTTTTAAGATAGTTGCAGTATGTTTTCCGTTTCTTAGTCTCCTAGATAGAAGACGTGTGGCCCTGGTTCCCCTTTCATAACTAGCTTGTTTTAAGTAAGTCATGGTTTGAAGGATTTTGGAGTCCATTATGTTTTGTATTTCTTTTTTTACATCCATTACTCTTTGTTGTATTACTTTGCCTCCCTCTCTGTATAAAAGTTGATAAGTTTGTAATTGTCTGCTTTCCGTTTCTTCCTGGATGAAAAGGCTATTGTTTTGCCACTTATGGTGGTTTTTAAGGCATCCCATATAATGGGATCTGAGAGATCGCTTCTGCTGTTTTCATTAAGAAACTGTGGGATTCTTGTGGTAATATATTCTATGTATTCTGGGTCTTTCAGTAAGGTAGGATTAAGACGCCATAATTTCGAATCTTACCTCGAGAGGGTTCCTTCAGTAGGTAGCGTCGGGCTGCACAGCAGACTTTTCTAGCAATCCCTGATGGGGGACCGCCCACCCGACATCATGTGCCGGACGTCAGCATGACTGTATATAGTGGGCAGTCCCCACGCCCGCCCTCCAGTTCTTCCCGCCATCGCCTCGTGTCAGTCGCATTGCAGACTTCCATATAGTGATCGTCATGAAAGTGTCTTGCGTTGGAATTTCCTTTGCTAAAATTCTCTCCTTTTACATTGTTTTCATTGATGTCTTCACCCAAGAAGAAGTGCTCGCCCTGTGGCACGCGGATTCCGCACAAGGACGGTCATCTTAAGTGCATCCTCTGTTTAGGCCCACACCATTCTGTCTCCTCTTGCCTGGAGTGCCAGACCTATAACCAGGCCACTAAGAAAAGTAGACAGCAGGTTTTGGAGGCCCATCTCTTGAAAGCCCACTTGGCTTCTCTAGAAAAGAAGATGGACCATTTGAGAGAGTCCTCTGCAGATAAATCTTCTCCATCGAAGAAACATAAAGAGAAGTCTAGGGAGCGGGAATGCTCCATGGACGAGACGTGGCCCTTGATGAGCAAGGCCCAGCTGCCGCCCAGGAAATCGGATGGTAAGTCTGGTAAAATTGTAGCCGGTCAGTCGATCGTTAGCTCCGACGACAGCCGCACCGTGCTAGCTGATAAGTCGACCCCCTGCTCCTCCGGGGACTGCGTGACAACGGGTAAGACAGCTCCCCAGCCTGTGGGGACCCACACAGCTCCCATCAATAAGTCTGACAGGGGCTCCTCCCCCGCCTGATGCCACCTGCTAAGATGCCTGTCCCTGATGGCCGCTCAGGTGTGGTTCCCCGTCAGAACCCCATGACCTCACCCAATGTCAGTGACCAGGGAGGCTCCCCCCCGCCAGCCCGTGCCTTCCACATCACGTGCAGTATCACAGCGGAAACCCTTGACGTAGTCGATTCTGCAGGGTCTACTCCACGCTCTCCTCTTGGGGTCAAAGGGAAGGAGGCCCCTCCTTGTCCAGCTGGCCTTACTGTGGAGGCCACTCCTCCTCCTCCTTCTCCAGGCGGGATCACTGTAGAGCCAGCCCCAGCTAAGATCCCGCCAGTGAACCCTGTTCCTACGCCGGATGTCCCGACTACAGTTCCTCAACCGGGACCCAGCAATCGGCCTCGGCCATTGACTCTGATGCCAGACATCCCGACAACCGTTCCTCAACCAGGACCTATTGATTGGCCTTAGCCATTGGCCCCCGACGCCAGATCTGGTTCTGCCGTCAGGGACCCTTTGTCCGGTGCCAGTGCCAGCCCCTCCGATGCCGGACCCGTTTCTGGTGCCAGATTGGGTGGTGCCAGTTCCGACATTGGTTCTCCTGATGTGGGCTGTCCTGATGCCGGACTCTCAGCCTGTGTATACCATGGTGGGTACAACGTGGGTACCCCCGCCGCCAGACCTGTTGGATATCTACTACAGGCCCTGGACTGTCCCTTACTACCCGTTGGGTTTTCTTTTTTTTTTGTAACTCAAGTTTATTCAACGACCTTCAATTAACAACAGCATACAGTCATTTGTTTTTTTGTTTAACAGAGTGAAGAATATCGCGTCTGTTAATACTTCATACATAGTGACAGATAAAAATCTACCTAGATCATATCTAAAATTGAACAATGTAAGTCATTACTAAAATTCCATACTGTTCTCAGAGGATACAAAAAAAATCACAACAACAAGGGCGAGTACATGTAAACACCAGACCATGTGAGAATACATCAGTCATGAACTGCTTAAAAGGTAGAGTATAGATAAAGGAGGGAGAGGAAGAGGAAGGGGAGAAAAGCAAGATGAGCCGGTGGAAAGTCAAACAATTGAGGAAAATGGAGGGAAAGAGAAGTGTACATACAGTTAAGTATATACATCTATTTCATCTCGTCCAGTAAATTCCTGACTAGGGGGAATTCTTTTCCTGGTCTACTTTAGTTTTATGGGCCCGCAGAGGCTTTGGGGTGGGCAGCCTCCCAGGCAATCAAGGGGGTCCAGACTATTCTAAACTTTTCTATTCTCAGATGCAGTCTGGCCGTGATGGAGTCCATGTCCATGATATTGTTAACTCTGGAGGCTCACTGCGCAATCAGTGTACCGTTAAGCATTTTAGAGCTGCAGCTATACGGGCCAGGGCCAACTTCCGTTTGGATGGAGTGAAGTTCACAGTGGTTGGAAAGCCCAGGACCCAATCTGTGAAAGTGTCTGGAATTTGTTCTGACAACACTTCTTGCACTGCCTCCTGTACACCTTGCTAATATTGGGCAATGTTTTGGCATCCCCAGAAAATATGCCAGTGTGTGCCCACTGAGCCACACATTCTCCAGCATAAGTCTGTGTTGGAATTATTATGATGTTTAGTCACTACGGGGACCAAGAAGTAACAGACTAAAATTCTCCATAAGAATTCCCTCCATGTGGGAGATGAAGACATCCTCCACCCCTGCTTTAGCCTTTTAAGCCACAGCTCTTCTTGGATATTCTCTAGCATCTCTCTTTCCCAGGCTAGCTTTACTGTCTTGAGGGGATGTGTTTCCCCAGGGCCTATGGATTTATATAGTTGGGAAGTCCACTTCACCTAGTCTTTTGACTGCTGTACTAACTGCATGAAATTTTCCCAGGGGTTCAGTTGGCATGTGAGTTCCTTTATATTAGCTGGGGTGTTAATGAAGTGGCGTATCTGCAGGTATCTATGAAAATCTGAGTCTTGCAAGCCAAATGTTTCTTTAAGCTGGGCAAAGGTGAGACAAATGCCTTGTGCCACCAGTTGCGAGAATCGGATCAACCCTTTTAGTTTTCCTTCTACCATATGCGCCATCTAGACGTGGGGGAAAGAAGCCCGTATGCTGGCAAATAAGAGAAAGGGGACCCAGGGTCTCCTTTGAGTTCATTCGCCACCTGCACCTTTTCAGGACTCACAAGGTGTGTTGCATCCATGGATTGCTGGACAGCAAGGATACTGGTGATGCAGGCAGTGAGTATGCCAAGGAACACAGAGACACCTCCATAGCATCTTGTTCATCCATATCCAACCAGTCCGAGGAACTGCGCCCTGTGATCCAGGTCTGAACCACATGAAGTTGGCAGGCCAGATAGTACGAGTAAAAGTCAGGCAGTCCCAAGCCCCCTCCATCCCGTGGAAGTGATATCTGTCTAGAAATTCAAGGACGGCGGCCCCCCCATATGAACCTGGATAATCCGGCTGTACTCCCTCGTCAAAATGTCAGGGGAATCAATATTAGGAGGTTAGCAAACAGAAACAGGAAGTGGGGTAGTAAATTTATTTTGATCGAATCTATTTTCCCAGCTACTGTTAAAGGTAGCATGTACCATCTGGCTAAGTCCTGTTGTGCCATACCCCATAGTCTATTATATTTGATCTCGAACAATTTCGAGACATCCACCAGGACCGATATGCCCAGGTAATGAATATGATTGTTTTTGGCCCATGAAAAGGGAAATTCCACTTGAAACCCCAGTGGGGGTGTTCCACTTAATTTAAAAGCTTACGACTTTTCATAGTTTAGTTTATAACCGGGCAATTCTCCAAACTTCCCCAGAATAGATAGAAGGTGAGGGATAGATTCCTGTGAATTACCAAAAAAAACAGGAAATTGTCCGTGTAAGAGCAAATTTTTTTTTGTTCCGTCCCACCGGCTGTCACCCCAGTCACCCGTGGATCTTGGCGCACCGCCGCTGCTAGAGGTTCCAAGCAGACTACGAGAAGAAGAGGGGATAAGGGGCAACCCTGCCTTGTACCTCTAGTTAGGGGAAAGTTTCTGGAGTTTACTCCATTCACCTTAACTTGAGCTTGTGGCAGGGTGTATAGGTTTTGGAAAATTTTTAAGAGTTTAGGGCTAAATTGCATTTTCTCCATGGTGAGTTTTAGAAATTACCAATTAACCCGATCAAAAGCCTTTTCGGCATCCATGGAGATAGCTAGCTGAAATTCTGATTTATGCTACTGGGAAGTGGGGATATTAAGCAACCTTTGTATATTATCAGATAAGTATCTACCTGTCACAGAGTCAGTTTGATCTGGATGTATGACCCGTCCCTATAACCCGTTGCAGTCTGTGTGCCAAGATGCCAGTAAATATCTTCATATCCACATTCAGGAGAGATATGGGCCGGTAGGAGGAACAAAACAGTGGGTTCTTACCCTCTTTTGGAAGGACCACTATCTGTGCCTGCTTCCAAGACATTGGGACCCCGTACATGGTGAAAACATTTTAACAAGATAGGCAGCAAATCCTTCTTAAAACATTTATAAAATTCGGATGGCTAGCCGTCCAGATCAGGAGACTTGCCTGATCTAATCTGTGCAGTTTTCTCCAGGACTTCCTGAGTAGAAATATTTCCCTCTAGTATGGCCCTGTGGCGCGCCTCCAGGGCGGGAAGCACAATACTGCTCAGAAAGGACTCCACTCTGGCTTCATGGTCATTAACAGGTTCCTGCCTATACAGGGCTGCGTAGAAGTCTGCAAAACGAGCAGATATGTTTATGGGATCTGAGACCCCTCCAAAGGTCCTGCAGTTGAAGGACTGCCCTTGAGGTCGATTGCTTTCTTAGGGCTAAGGCAAGGAGATGACCTGCCTTATTACCTCCCTCATAGAATTTCTGTGCTGTTCGCCTAAGCATGCTTTCAGTATGAGTAGCTAGTAATGATTACAGCCTATTTTTCCTTGCTTGCCAAAGTCTCTTATCCTCTGAATTTAGGGTGCGCTTGTATTGGAAGTCTGCTTCCCTCAGCTCCTCTTCTATCTGTCCTTGTAATTGTTGGTGAGCTTTTTTTTGCTGGGAACTGCACTGTATAACCTCAGGACAGCCTTCAAAGCGTCCCACTGGACTGAAGGGGTTATGTCTGCGGGTGAGTTAACCTCTGAAAATTCCTGAATGGAATTAAAGATTTTCTGTTTGACTGAAGGCTGATTCAAGAGCCCTACATTTAGATGCCAGGTACTATTCCTGGGGCTAGGGGAGAACACCAGTTTTAACAAAAGAGGAGCATGGTCGGACCATGTCATGGGGAGGTTGCTACAGGAATCCAACATGCAGGCCCATTCACTGGGGACCAGGAACATATCAATCCTGGAGAAGCTGGAGTGTCTATGTGAGTAAAAGGTGTAATTAGCTATATTAGGGTAAAGATGTCTCCAGGCATTGAGGAGTCCCACCTTCCCCAACAAGCGTTTCAAAAAACTTTCCTTGCCCACACTCCCCATGGCTGCCTGAGGGCCTCTTCTATCCTTTTTTGGGGGACAAAACAGTGTTAAAATCCCCACCCAGGATGTCGATGGTATCTGGGTCTTCTATGTTGTTAAGAATTGTTTGTTTAAGGAAGGCTCTGTATTCTGATTGATCGTTCGGGGCATATAAATTTAAAAAAGTACACTTCATATTAACATAAGTGGCCTGTAAACGAACGTAACGCCCCCTAGGGTCCAAGTCTACCCGATTCACTTTGATTGGAGTGTTTCTCCTAATTAATATAGCTGTCACACTCCTGTGAGGATGCTCAGGCCAGGAGGCAGCATAAACTTCCCCCATACACATCCTACGCAGCTTGGCATGCTCAAGTGTGGTCAAGTGCGTTTCTTGCAGAAATGCCACTGCGGCTTTCGACCTGCCCATCTCTTGGAGCACTCTAGCCCATTTAATGGGGATATTCAGTCCTTGGACATTGTAAAAAATGAGTGTTAAATCCATCAAGTGATCTTAAAGCATCCATGGATCCCCTTAACATAAACCATAAGCAGCCTCCCCGAGCAGAGCATCCCCACATCCCCCCCCAGCCGCCCACAGCACGATGAGTAGTCTCTCCAAAAAGTAACCATGAACTGTAACAACGACTTAAACAGTTTAACAACCAAATTTGAAACAACAGTGAAACATATGGAACTTCAAACTGTGACTTCCAAACGAGCCACTGTGCCCCAACCTCTATGTGTGGAGATGGGAAGGTGCAATAAATGGAAATTACGTACCTACCGTAATTCTTGATCTTCTTGAACGAAGTCTTCACCACTCATTCACACCAATGGGATCTACACCGGAGGCGCTAGGACCTAGCGGGAGCAAACTTTTTGCATTAGGGCCAGCGCCAGAGATGGAGCGGTGCCACGAGCCTCTACTCGTGCGGCAGTGACTGTCTCGGCGTCGACCCTCCAACCGCCTCAGTACCTTTTTTTCCAAGGAGGTGCAGCGTAACTAACCTAGAAGGATAGCCTAACCAAAAACCAGACATAAGATAATCCGGAAGACCTGTATAAGAAAGGTCAAGAAAGAAGTCTTCACAGCCTAAAGATTGAGGGAGTGAAGACCAACAACAGAGGTGAGCTCGGGGGATGATGGGTGGGTGTGTGAATGAGTGGTGGAGACTTCATCCAAGAAGATCAATAATTACGGTAGGTACGTAATTTCCATATCTTCCTGGACATAAAGTCTCCACCACTCATTCACACTAATGGGAGAGTACCGAGCTAATAATCACCCGAGAGGGCGGCAGGAGAGACAAGAGCTCACAAATTTAGGACAGAAGTCCATTAAGGATGATTCTGCCAAACGAAACATGTCATTTGGCATGGACATCCAGGGCATAGTGTTTGACAGAAGTATGCACTGAGCTCCAGGTAGCCACATTGCAAATATCTGCAATGGGTACGTTGCAGATTTCCGCCAGGGATGCCGTGACCACTCTAGTAGAGTGAGCGTACACTCTGCCTTCCAGCTTAACCTGCGCCATGAAATAACAGTGGCGAAGGCATGCCACCAGTCCTGCTGAAATACATCTGATAACGACAGGTTGACCCAGCTGGGTCTCGCTGAAGGAAACAAATAGTTATTGAGCTTTGCGAACATTTTTTGTTCTATCTAAATAGGAATGCAAAGCTCTTTTGACGTCCAAGGAATGAAGAGAATGCTCCCCTTCATTTTGGAAGTTCGCAAAGTAAGTAGGAAGGACCAAAGGTTGGTTTAGATGGAATTCTGAAATAACCTTAGGGAGAAACTTAGGATGGGTCCTAAGAACTACTTTGTCTTTATGAAACGCAGTATATGGAGGGTCTGTGACCAAGGCATGTATCTCAGAGAACCTGCGGGCCGAGGTAATAGCTACCAGGAAGGCCGTTTTCCAAGTGAGAGATTTCAACTCACAGGTAGCTAGAGGCTCGAACGGTTTCCGAGTGAGCATGTCTAGCACAAGATTAATGTCCTAGGCTGCGGCTGGACGTCTGACAGGAGGTCTGGTACGCAGAATACCCTTAAGAAACCTCTTAACTACAGGTAACTGAGCCAGTGACAAGGAAAGTACTGGCTCATGATAAGCTGAAATGGCACAAAGGTGAACCTTGACTGTAGAGTATTGCAGATCTGAATTTGAGAGGTCTAAAAGGTACTCTAGAACTTTATTTGGTGGGCAGGAAAAAGGATTCAAAGAGGATTTTGCACACCAGAGTGAAAAATGCTTTCATTTGGCTGTGTAAGTTTTCCTAGTGGCTGGCTTGCGCGTGGCCAGGAGAATATCTGAAAATCTGCGAGAGACATTGAACCTGTTCACTTCTATCTCTTCAGGAGCCAAGCGTGAAGGTGAAGCGATCTCAGATTGGGATAGACCACAGGCCCCTGAGTCGGAAGGTTCGATTGAAGGGGAAGCGCTTTCGGAGGGGATTACCGACATACTGTTGAGTAACGGAAACCATATTTGTCGAGGCCAGAAGGGAACAATGAGGATCATTTTGTCCCCCTGGGACTCGAAATTGAGAAGTACCCTCTGAATTAGAGGAAGAGGTGGAAAGGCGTATAGAAAGCGTTTTGTCCACTGCAGCCTGAACACATCCTGACAGAAAATGCCAGGCCCTGGATTTCTGGAGCAGAAGAGAGGCAGTTTTGTGTTGAGTGGGGATGCAAAAAGGTCCATGTATGGAGTTCCCCACTCTCTGAATAGTGACTGAACTGTGGTTGAGTTGAGAGACCATTCGTGAGGATCTGTCTCTGTTCTGCTGAGATGGTCTGCCAGTTCGTTCTGCACTCCCGGCAGGTAGACTGCGTGAATTAGAGCCTTGTGCTCCAAGCACCATTTCCGAACTCTCATTGCTTCCCTGCATAAGGTGTAAGAGTGAGCACCGCCTTGCTCATTGATGTAATACATCACTGCTTTGTTGTCCGTTTGAAGGAGAATGTTCTTGCGACAGAGAATGTCCTTCAAAGCCCGGATTGCATAAAGGACGGCCCTCATTTCTAGGACATTTATGTGAAGCTGGGACTCTTCCTGAGTCCATGTACCTTGAGTGTGGAGAGTCTGACAGTGAGCTTCCCACCCCATCAGTGACACGTCCGTTGTAATGGAAATCTGATGTTCGAGGGGAGCAAAGGGATACCCTTTCAGAAGGTTGTCCTCTTGCGACCACCAGGTGAGTGACTTCTTCAGAGGTTCTGTCACCTTGATGAGAAAGGACTGAGGGTGAGTGGTAGGAGACCACTGAGTACTGAGCATCCACTGAGAGGTTCTCATGTGCAGGTGTGCTAGGGGTACCGTGAACACCGAGGATGCCATGAGACCTAGCATCCGCTGCATCGAGATAGCTCTTACTGAGCTGTTCTCTCTGATGTATCGGGCCATCTGCAGAATATCAGTCCTTCTGTCCACTGGTAGAAAAGCTTTCGCACAGGAGGTGTCCAGAAGAGTTCCTATGAAAAGGAGCCTCTGGGAGGGCTGTAGCTGTGATTTCTTGAGGTTTAGCAGGACTCCCATGGACGTGAGAAAGTCTGAGCCCGTGGCAACGGGGTCGAGATTTCCCTGCCTAGAAGGGCTTGCTAGAAGCCAGTCGTCCAGGTATGGGAACACTTGTATTCCGATTTTTCTGAGATGCGCTGCGAGTATTGCACAACACTTTGTAAAAACTTGCGCCGCTGAGGACAGCCCAAAGGGCAGGACTCTGAACTGATAATGCTGGCCCAAAGCCAGGAACCTCAGGTATTTGTGATGCCTTGGGTGAATACGGATATGCTGGTAAGCATCCTGAATGTCCAGGGAGGCTAACCAGTCATGTTGATGAAGCAAAGGTAACAGGGTTCCTAGTGATATCATTTTGAATTTCTCTTTGGGAAGAAATTTGTTTAATTTTCTGAGGTCCATAATGGGGTACATGCCCCCGGTTTTCTTTGGAACCAGAAAGTAATGGGAGTAGAACCCTGTTTTCCATTGATCCAGCAGAACTACTTCCACTGCCCTGTTGTTCAGAAGGCCTTGTATCTCGGAGGCGAGAAGTTCTGACTGAAGTACTGACAGCGTCGGCTGTCGTTTGGGGGGACAATCTGGAGGGGTCTCTAAAAAGATTGAGGGAATACCCCTCACGGATTATCCAGAGGACCCATTTGTCTGATATTATGGACTTCCACCGATTGTAGAATTGAGTCAGATGACCTCCCACCGCTGAGGAAGAGTCCCCCTCGGGCAGCTGAGATGGGACTTGGGTCAACAACTCAGAAAGCGGCACTGGGCGCTTTGGGTCCTTGTGCCTTCTGTTGCGTTTTCTTTTGAGGCTGAGGGGCTTGGTTTTTATTGAAACCCCGCCCCCCGCCTTTGCCTAGAAAGGACTGACGGTTATGAAACTGGCGTTTGTTAACTCCCTCTCGAGAGGGGGCGGGAGGAGGTCGAGCCAGTTTAATGGCTGACCTAGTCTTTTGTGTGGCCTCTAGAGCCTGTTCTACTTGAGGGCCGAAGAGATACACACCATCGAAGGGCAACGCCATGACCTGCTGTTGGGCATCATTCATAAAACCTGAAGTGCGCAACCAGGAATGATACAAATGCCTGCTGCCGCCGCTCGTGAGGCTATATCGAAGGCGTCCATAGCTGCTTTAACCTGCTACTTGTTGGACTCGATACCCCTAGTTATGGCTTGAATAAGCTCTGAATTAGCGTCCGAGTCTGGTAGAGCTTCAACCATTTGTTTGGGCGAATGCCAAAGAATATACTCATATTGAGAGACATAACCCTGGTAGCTGGCGATACGCATACCCAGGGTGGATACAGCAAAGACTCTCTTACCTGAAGTATCTATCTTACTAGATTCTTTGTTTATAGGTCGAGCTGTTTTAGTCTGAGGAAGGACGACCTTATCATTTTCTGGCAGGAGTACAATAGGATCCGCAAAGGCTTGGGAGGACAAAATAGGTCAGTCCTTGGGAGCAGCATACTTCCTGTCTATGGACTTAGCCACAGAAGGAATGAGAGCAGGATTATTCCATACCATTTGAGAAAGCGTCTCAAAGGAGGGTTGTACCGGGGGGGGGGGTTAAATCCATAGGGATGTCCGGAACATGAAGGAATTGGAGTCTTTAAAGCTTCCCAGGATCGATGTCCATAGTCTGGAGAGAAAGAGTGGAATTCAAATTTCTCAACAGAGGCTTAAAAGACAGGTCCTCAACCACAGGCTCTGTAACAGGATTAGATCCTGCTCCTTCCACATCATCACCCAGTCTAAGAGCTGGTTCAGGCTCAATATCATCTCCTGACAGTCCAGGAGGGACTGTATGGACAGGAAAGGAATGAAAATCAGCAGGAAAAGAGGAAGGAAAAGAATTCTGAGAGGAGAAGCAGTGAAGATTGGCTGACGAAAGGCCCAGCCTCGGCACCAGAAAAGAACACGGTGCCGAAAGGCCGCATGATGTCGAAAAAAACAGATGGCGCGGAAAAGCCACATGGCGCTGAAAGGGTACGAGAGTCAGCCAGCAAGAGAAACCACAGCGCCTAGACAGGCACACCGTGTGAGGATGCACCAACAGGTGCACCGCGCCGAGGACACCAACCCAGGGCCCAAAATTCGGATTTGAGGGAAAGAAGAAAGAATACCAGGAGATAGAGGCATCGGTGTGGCCCTCTGCTCCGCAGCCATGTGAGGGGGGGAAACACCTGAGCGCGGAGTCGACGGCACCGAAGAGGGCGCCGCACGACCAGGAAGGCCCAATTGCCCTGCCCGAGCTCCTGAAGGACCCAAAGGCCCCGGAGCGACCAGGCCAGGCAGTTGGACCAACCTCCGAGCCCATTGCTCCATAAGAGCGGCCCACTAATGAAACTGCTCATCGGATGCCCTACCAGAAGGCGGGGAAGAACTCCGATGTCGAAGAGGTCGGCGACCAGAGACAGAAATCGACAACTCCGAATGAAGAGACTGGCAACTGACCCTAGTGACCAACCGTCGACGCGCAGACATATCAGAAGGCGACCTCGAGTGATGCCTTCTCTTTCTTGACCTACGAACCGAAGAAGAGCTCTAGGCCGAATGGTGCAGAGAATGCGACTGTTTTCTTTTATGCTTTTAGGGGGACCGCCCTTCCCCTCGGGCATTGAACCGTCCGTTGTCAGACCCCCCACCTCAGGAGAAGGCGGCGGACCGGACCCAGCCCGGCTGACTGAACAGCTTTCATACAAAGTTTCCCTACTGTCACCTGACCCGCTCATGGTAGACTCCCTCAATGTAGGCTGAGAGTTCTTTCTTTAGTAAGAATAAATTATCGTAAGTGGTACTTTATTCGAAAAATACTACAAAATAAAAAACTGAAAACTATGCTGCTAGTTTGAAGTTTGACTCCCGTGGCAAGCGATGTCGCCACTGAAGCGCACTGGTCGGGCGGGAAAAGGAACTGAGGCGGTTGAGGTTGATGCCGAGATGGTCATTGCCGCAGACGAAGCAGAGGCTTGCAGCGCTTGCTCCTCGCGGCTCCATCTCTGGCGCCGGCCCTTCTGCAAAATGTTTGCTCCCGCTGGGTCCTGGCGCCTCCAGCGTAGATCCCATTAGCGTGAATGAGTGGTGGAGACTTGATGTCCAGGAAGATCCATTCTTCGCACTCAATCGAGGGCCATATTCTAGGACCCTATCTCAAGTAGTCGGTCACATCACTATGCATGGTGCCACAAGTCCCCTAGCCTTCCCCCCCAGCTATAATTTTAAATAACCTCAGAAATGAAATGCAAAGGATTATGCCTCCTCCTCGGGCTGCCTTGCCCTGTTATAAACAATCATGTTCCCCGAACCACTTAAATCAAAGTATGGCTGCTTAAGGGCTCAAAAGGATGGGTCATCACCCCTCCCCCATCTGCTGGCAGCACGCTTCCTGTGAAATACCGTGGCCTTAGGGAAGGAGGTAAGCGAGTGCTGAGATCCATTTCAAATGTTTTCCAGTTTTTCCTCATTTCATATATGGCATAGAAATAAATTGCCCATTCAGTAATCCAATTTATCCCCCCATTAGCAGCACAAATAAACACGGAAATATTTATGTGTGGGTTACGGTCTTGCAGCCTGAAAGAAAAAACAAACTAGTAGGGGAATACCCCCCCCCAAATGCAGCTTGTGCCATCATTTGACTGTGAAGTCTAAACAGTCACATGCGGAGAAGGGTGGCTAAGTACATTCCTCTCTCTCGGCTAAGGTTCAGTTCTGGGTAACCCATGTAGTAATCCTTTGGTTATCGGAGGAAAATCCCGAAACAGTTCACAGTCATCATGGGCCAAAAAGTAAGTTTGCACATCTAGTTACCCAAATTAATGTATAAGAGCCTTGAATTCCAGAGCTTTCAGGATGCGTGAAGCAGATCAAACTCACTGACACTCTGCAACACTGATCAGTTCCCAAACGCCTCTGATTTCTTGCCCTCATTTTGGTTGCGTTTCCTACCTCCCTCCCTCTGCTGCAGTGGGCGTGCCGATGTGCCTCCCCGAGCCTCCAAGAGTGATTCCAGTGGATCAGTGGGGTGGACACCCCCTCCCCCCCCGGCCTGTTTTCTAGCTGAGCCAAAGTTTTTCATGGTGTACCATCTATGGTGATTTAATTCCTTCAGGGTTTCAGAATCAAACACCTCGTCAACCGCGATACTCCATTGCTGCAGGAAGGTCTTCGCCTCTGACACCGTCTGAAATAAATGAGTGCCTTTATCTGTGATAATGCGCAGGGTAGAAGGGTAGTCTATCTGTGCTTTAACCCCTTTTTCCTCTCAGTAATTTCAGTATGGGGAGCATCTTTCTTCGGTGATCAGTGGTCATGGGAGCATAATCATGCTCAAAAAAAAAAGTCTTGTATCCCCAAAGATAAGCTCTTTTTGCGCCAAGCCTTTTGTAGAATGTCAGATTTAGTTCTATAATCAAGGAAGGCCACAATGACAGACTGAGGACGGGTCTTGGGGTCTACAGGTCTAGGACCCAGGGAACGATGGGCTCTGATGATAAGAGTGTAGTCTGAGTCCAGATTTAATATTTCTTTTATGAAACTTTCCATAAATGTATTCATGTCTCCAGACTCAGTACCTTCGGGAATTCCGTGGATCCTAATATTGATCCTTCTGGATCTGTTTTCAAGGTCGTCCACCTCTTGCTGTAACCAGGTTTCCCTATCGTGCAGCTGAAGAAGGGCCCTGTTGTGGAGATATACGGATTTGGAGACCTCAGTAGCGTGCTGCTCAAGGTTCGCAATCTGAGTCTGTTGGTGAACTTGCTCTTTTTGTAGGTCAAGGAGTTGCTGTTGAAAATCCCCTATTTTATCTCCCAGTTGCCGAAGTTCCCAGCACAGTTGCCTGGAAGATACTGTATCTCCTCTTCATCCTCCAAATTTGAGTCATCTGATAGGGCTTGGCGTGGGGAAGACATGCAGTTCTCAGTCATAGAAACATAGACTTTGACGGCAGATAAGGACCACTTGGCCCACCTAGTCTGCCCATTTCCCTACCTAGAGGATAAGCTGCAGATCCTATTTAACCAACAGCCTATTTCTTCCTACCCCCCCACAAAAATTGCCTTATGTCTGTCCCATGTATTCTTGAATTTTCCCACAGTTTTAGACCCCACAACCTCTTCAGAAAGGCTCTTCCATGCATCCACCACCCTCTCTGTAAAAAAATACTTCCTCACATTGCCCCTGAGCCATCCCCCCTCTATCTTCAGATTGTGTCCCCTTGTTCTTGCACATCTCTTTTTCTGAAAGATGCTACCCTCTTGGACTGTGTTGATTCCACTGAGGTACTTAAACGTTTCTATCATGTCCTCCCCTCCCTCCTTTCCTCAAGGGTATGCATATTAAGCTCCTTTAGCCTCTTCGTGTAGGCTTCTCTTGCAGACCCTGCACCATTTTAGTTGCCCTCCTCTGAACTGCCTCCATCCTGTCTATGTCCTTGTGGAGATGGGGTCTCCAGAACTGGACGAGTACTCCAGATGGGGTCTCACCAACTGTCTGTACAGGGGGATAACAACTTCCTGTTTTCTGCTGGTGTTGCCTCTCCCTATACATCCCAGTATCCCCCCAGCCCTCCCTACTGCCTTCTCACATTGCTTGCCAACCTTAAGGCAATCTGATATGATTACCCCCAGGTCCCTTTCTATTTTTGTTGTTCTTACTACCCCCCCATTGTGTAATCGTCCCCTGGGTTTTTGTTTCGCAGATGCATTACTTTGCACTTCTCACGTGATGTAGGCCCCTGATCCGGATTTTTTGTCAGAGTCTCCACATCGGCCCTCGAGCCCATCGGGGCCACAAAATCTTTTAATTTACTTCTGGTATTCACCATTAGGAGGTCTAATTTATGTTCTTTGAGCAAGGCAGTCAGTTTTAAAAGATTATTTGGCTGGATTGTGGCGGGAGGTTTGGGAGAGCCCAGTAAAGCTAGTCCGCCATGCCTGGTGACATCACCAGAAGTACGTTGGGTTTTCCTGGGGACCACTACCTGGCTGGCCCCCCTCCGGACTGGTGCCACTACGGACTGTTCTACTCTGGGTTCAATCCCTACCCTCATTACTGGGCATTCCAGGACTATCATTAACCACCCCCACCGGTAATGCTGCCTCCTCCTCCTCCACCCCCTCAGCCCCTCCGGTGGCACCTAACTTCAAGACCCTGATTCAGTCTTGGTGGCAGTGGGCTCGGTTGGAGTTGGTGTTGGACTTGGAGATGAGACTCCCTCTCCCAAGGTCTCCTAAGTCCCCTTCCCCGAGCAGTTCTTCTGTGTCTACATTGCATGTCTTGGGGAAGACTCATCAGGACGTCACACTTCCGGATATCTGTCGCCGTCCTGAAGAAGGGGCAGATGACAACGACGACGATGATGAGGTGCCAGTGATTCTGGGGAGGATGCCTTGGAGGAGCCTGAAAGCCCATCAGGCAAGGTTTACCAGAAATCCCCACCAGAGGACCCTGCCGTTTTGGACCTTCTGAGGTCTATGAAGGATTTCTTTGACTGGGAGTCAGAGGATCAGGACCCTATGAGACAGAGACTAGCGGAACATCTGGACTTAGAGTCCCTGTCTCTGGTCCCCATTCCTCCTTGGATTGGACCTCATCAGGACCTCACCTCTACCATCTGGCAGTTGCCTCATTCCCTCCTGGCTGTCCCCAAGAGGGTGGACAGACTTTACCGGGCGCCAAAGGATGCCTCGTTCTTGGAAACGCATCCTAAAGCTGACTCTGTTGCCATTTCTGCGCTCATGACTGCTCCAGCTTTGAGCACATGAGCACCTCTCCCTCGGACAAAGTAGAGGCAGATGGACCAGTTCGGGAGAAAGGTCTATTCTTGACCCACATCGCCCTTGGGGTCCCTTAACTATGTGGCCCATATGGTGTCTCACCAAAAAGCTACCTTGGCCAGGTTAGAGGCTTGGGTCCATGCCATGGATCCCTCGATCTTAAAGGAGGAACTTGTCAAGAAGCTTCGCCTCTCCAAGTTTTCTTGTAGGCATACTTTGCGGGCCACATACGACTCAGTCGATTCTGTGGTGCACACCTCGGCAACTGCCATTGCCCTTAGACGGCACTCCTGGCTTCACCTTTCTGGACTTGCTAAAGAGGTCCAGTTGGCGATTCAAGATGCCCCTTTCAGGGGCTCGGTACTCTTTGGTGGGGACACCAAGGACATTATCACTGACTTGCAGGACAGAGGTCTTGCCCTCAGGTTGGTGAGGTCCACATACCGATTGTGCAACCAACAACAGCAGCCCTTCCGGAAAAGGACCTGGAGGCAGAGAAAGCAAGCCCTGGCACACCGCTAGGGAAAGCGTAAGTCCACGGGTACAGCCACCCCTCCTACCTCCAAGAACCAGAGACAGGTAGTGGGTCCTCCCCCTGAACGTCCAGCCACTTCCTGACTTTCCATCCCCACTGCCTTCTCAGTCTCCAGACGGGCAACAGGTGGGGGAGGTCCGCCTGCCACGCGCAGGAGTGGAGGGCGATCACCTCCGACGTATGGGTCCTGTACCTAGTGACCGTCAGACACATAATAGATTTTCTAGACTTTCATCCAGAAACTCCACCAGAAAGATCCTCCTATTCAAGGGATCAGGCTCTTCTCATCTGAGAAGAAGTGAACAGTCTCTTGCTTAAGGAATCAATAGAGCACGTTCCCCTCCAACAAAGGGGAGAGGTTTTACTCCCGTTTTTTCCTGGTTCCAAAAAAGACTGGGGATTTCAGACCCATACTCGACTTAAGCAATTTAAACCAGTTTGTCGAGTATAAAATATTTCGGATGCTGACTCCAGAGCCTCCTTCCTCTCCTTCTGGAGGACCATTGGTTGTGCGCTCTGGACATGCAGGATGCTTACCTGCATATCCCCTTCTTCTCCAGCCACCACCGGTTCCTGCGGTTTCAGTTCCAGGGGGAACACTTCCAGTCCCGAGCGCTCCCCTTTGGCCTGTCCTCGGCACCCCGGGTGTTTACCAAGTGCCTGGTAGTGGTTGCGGCCTCTTTATGCCACCGAGCATTGCAGTTTTCCCTTACCTGGATGACTGATTGATTTTAGCCCCATCCAGGGACTCTTACTAGAGGCTCTTCTTTCTGTTTGGACCTGTTCAACAGACTAGGGATCACTGTCAGTATTCCCAAGTCCTCTATGACCCTGGCCCAGAAACTTCAGTTCATTGAGCAGTCTTGGATACGGTCCATTGCAGAGCCTTCCTCCATCCAGACAGGGTGGAGACACTGATCTGTCAGGCTTCCAGAGTGGCTTCCTCCAGGAACATCCCAGCCTGGGAGATCCTGCGACTTCTCGGCCTGATGGCAGTCTCAGTCACCACTGTTCCCTTTGGAAGGCTCCACCTGAGAGTCCCTCAGTGTTCCTTGCGCGTGCAGTGAGATCAGCTCCTGGACAACCCGGACCATCCGGTGCTGGTCTTCTCAGCGGTTCAGAAAGAATTGCTTTGGTAGAGGGATCCATGCAGTCTTTCTTTGTGTCTTCCCTTCAGGTACCCAGCTCCTTCAGCATCCCTGACCACGGATGCCTCGAACATGGGATGGGGAGCACATCTAAGGGAGCACCAAGCCCAAGGACTGTGGTCCAGCTTGGAAACTACGTTACTTATCAACGTTCTGGAGATGAGGGCTGTCCTGTACGCTTTCCAGACCCTCCTTCCCAAGGGATCACTGCTGGTCCAAACGTACAACATGTTGGTAGTTTGGTACCTTAACAAACAAGGAGGAACCCGCTCGTATCCCTTGTGCAGGGAGGCAATGCGGGTGTGGAACTGGGTGGTCCAGCACAGTCTGGCCCTCGTGGCCGTGCACGTGGCAGGTGTTCTAAATGTCCTGGCGGACAGTCTCAGCAGATCTCGGACCCTAGCTCACGAGTGGGAATTACATCAGGAAGTGGCGGTATCCATCTTTCTACATTGGGGGCATGTGGAAATCGACCCTTTCGCCTCCAAATTCAACGCAAAACTTCCCAGTTTTTGCTCGCTCATTCCAGGGCATGGTGCTTTCTGGCATGATGCACTGTCTCTCTCTTGGACAGGGAAATTTTTGTATGCCTTCCCTCCATTTCCCATTCTCCAGAGGGTCCTCCTCAAACTTCAAGCAGAGAGGGCAAAGATGATTCTCATCGCTCCTCTCTGGCCGAGACAGATCTGGTTCCCGCTGCTGCAACAGCTTTCCAGGGAACCACTGGTTCCACTTCCAGTGACTCACGACCTCCTGACTCAGGATCAAGGTCGACTGCTACATCCGGGGCTCAGGACTCTGCATCTTCATGCATGGCTCCTGCAGACATAACGATCTCTTGCTTTGGTGTCTCCTCCGTGGTTGCTCAGGTCCTTATCGAGGCCAGAAAACCCTCTACTCGTTCCACTTATGCCATGAAGTGGAAACGGTTTTCCATCTGGGCGACCGCAAAGGGTTGGGACCCCTTTTCATGTTCTGCCCCTCAGGTCTTGGAACACCTCCTTCACCTGTCAGACTCCGGTTTTTCATATCCGTCGTTGAAGGTCCACCTTCCGGCTATTTCGGCGTACCACAAGCTTATGGATGGTAAACCCGTGGCTCAGTTGGAAGTCTCAAAATACTTTGTGAAAGGGATTCTCCATCTGAAACCCCCCATCCGCAGCTCAATACCTCCTTGGGATTTGAACTTTGTTTTGGAAAAGCTCACGCTTCCTCCTTTTGAGCCAGCTATCAACTGTTATTTGTGCTTCCTTTCCCGGAAGGTGTTCCTGGTTGCCATCACCTCATCCCGGAGGATTTCAGAGCTTCACGCTCTGATTTGTAAGGAGCCCTATCTAATTTTCCACAGGGACGGGGTGGTCCTCAGAAAGAATCCAAAGTTTCTTCCCAAGGTGGTGTAAGAAGCCACGCTGAACCAGTCAGTAGAGCTTCCTGTATACTATTCGTCCCCCTGTAACAGAGGTGAGGCTGTCCTCCATAGCATGGACGTGCATCGGATTCTTCGGTGTTACACTCACCGGACTAAAGAATTCCGTAGCTGTGATCAGCTTTTTATTTGTTTTGCCCCCAGATTGAAGGGCAAACCGGTTTCCAAGCAGAACCTTTCTAAATGGTTAGGCAACTGCATTAGGTATTGTTACCAGAAGTATGACAAACCTCTGCTGGGTATCATCAGAGGTCATTCTGCTGGCGACATGGCTGCTTCTGCTGCCTTTTTGTGAAATGTCTCTGTGACTGATACCTGCGCCGCAGCCACTTGGAGTTCTGTCCATACCTTTACCAAACACTACAGTCTGGACATTGCTTCTAGGTGGAGGGCTGGTTTCAGCCTAGCTGTGTTACAGGGCCTTCTGTCCTAGACTGGGTCCATTCTAGATTCCAGTTTTTCTGTTGGAGTTAGTTTTCTTCCTCCCTAGCTTCTCTCTGTCTCTTTTTGGAGGGACTGCTTGGGACTCTGTCCTATAAGTGATGACCTACTGAAGGAACCTTCTCAAAGTAAGATAGTACAGTTACGTAGGAACTTACCATAACAGTAGATCTTCGAGGGAGGTTCCTTCAGTATGTCATTTTTTCCCTCCCTCCCTCCTTCTCCTCATTTTGTGTTTTACAGGGTCTCCAAATCATGTTCGCTCCTGCTGTCAGGCCTCTTCCTGGCTCTGGCGGAGAACTGAAGGGAGCGGGGCGTACAATCGCCCATTCTATACAGTCACGTTGACATCAGTCACGTGATGCTCTGTGTATGTCCTCTCATCAAGGATTACAGAAATGCCTGTTGCAGCCCGACACCAGGTGGCGCCAGTCCTATAAGTGATGACCTACTGAAGGAACCTAAGATCTATTGTAGCGGTAAGTTCCTACGTAACTGTACTTTTTGGAGGTTTGCCTGGTTAATTTTTAATGTTAAGGGATGGTGAGCTGATAGAATTTGTGGGCCTATTGTTAAATCCTGAACAGAAGAGAAATGTTTACAAGAAATAAAATAGTCTAAGCGGGAATAAGTTTGAAAACGAGCTGCGTAGTAGGAGAATCCTGGAAATGAAGGAAATAACCTCCTCCAGATGTGTTCTATGCCCAGGTGAGAAAGCATAGTTCTGAGATACTTAAGGGCAGTGGAGGACCTGTAGGCCCGTGGAGAAGAGGTGTCTTGGTGAGGTGACAGCTGTAGGTTGAAGTCTTCCCCCATTATTAAAATGCCTTGACGTCAGGACTTTCTGGAGGAAGGCCTGAATCACTCCTCATGTTGATTGAGGGGGGGGAATAGGTGTTCACTAAATTTACCACCTGGGAGTAAAGTGTCCCAGTCAGAATTACATATCCCCCCTGTGCATCAGTTATAACCTCATTCACCTCCAAGGGTGTAGAGGTGGACACTAAAACTACAGTGCCACGCCTACAGGCACTAGAGTGGGAGGAGGCATATACTTTATTACATTGTCCCCACTTTAGTTTCTGATGTTCTGGATCTGATAAATGAGTCTCCTGAAGAAAAAATAGGTCTGCTGTCGGCTTATTTAAGTATTGCATGAGGCATGATCTTTTGTTTGGGCTATGTAGCCCATTTACATTCACTGAGAATTATTTTAGTCGGATTAACCGCCATCATCTTTTAATTCAGGTAGGAGGGATAACAGAGGATCCTGTTGAAATAAAGCCCTTTTCAAATTCCTATTCAACTCCTGATCCATCATTATCTTATACAACATCAGCAGATCTCCCCTTACCCTTCTCTGCTCTAGAGAGAACAAACCAGTTTTACACAGCGTTTCCTTGTAGTTAAGCTTGCCCGAAGGACCTATAGATTTTGTACATCTTCTTTATATTTTCTCAAGTTTATTAATGTCACCAATCTTATGTGGATTCCAGAGCTGAGATCCGTAGTCTAGGTGTGGTCTGACATACAATTTATACAGTAGTAGCCTACAATTCATTGATTTATTAATGAAGCATCGGTTAATATTTTTAATCATGAAGTTTGTTCTAGTTAACGAGTCCTGCGTTTCTTAAAATTCAGCTTGCTATCCACAATAATTCCGCAGTCTTTTTCTTTAGAAACTTTCTTCATTGTTGCCCCGTTTAAGTCGTACGTCTGTGAAATATTATATTTCCCCATGTGCATACTGTCACATGTCATGTCCTGTTGCTGTTCTGCAGTACCAACAGGTCCACCTAACTTAATATCATCAGCAAATTTTACAATATCATTTTTTATGTTAACGTAAGAAAATGGGCAGCAGAAGACCTCTCGGTCTATCGGGTCTGCTCGGAATAATGAGTGTCGCCCCCGACTTTTAGTCGGCATCTGCCCCCCCCCGGATTTCTGGTCTTTCTGCTTACCAGGCCTCCTGACATTCCTTTATGCCTGTCCCAGGCTGTAAATCACTAACAAAAATTGAAAACAGAGCCAGCCCCAACACTGACCCTTGCGACACTCCGCCTGAGACCTCAGTGGGTACAGAACATTCTCCCACCCCTCTTACTCTCTGGGGTCTGTCATGTAACCGGTTATTTGTTCAGTTTATAATTCTACTATCTAACCCTAAATTTACCATTTTTTCAGTCAGAGATCCATCCACCTGGCTACATCTGGTGCACAACGAGGATGGGCGTTTACCCATTTTAGCCAGGCGGACAGGGGTGTAAATATATATCACGCAAAATGTAGAACTGAGTAAGGCGGAGTTTATCATTGGTCACCAGACGATACAGGTCCGACCAAATATGATCCCAATCAAAAGTGGAGTTAGGGAATGAGGTAGACCAGTATCTGGAGTGACCTGTCATCTCGGGGGAGATTTTACTAGGTAGAACAGAGATCAGCTGGGAGACCGAATGAGGTTGCCACACCTGGGTTTGGAACAACTGGGGGAGTTTTCTCTGGTTATTATCCCACGGTGTCTAGCCAAACCATTTAATCAGCAGATGTCGAATCTGATAAATCTTAAAGATAGACTTAACCAGCATATTGAGACGTGTCAGCAGATCTTCTCTTGTCAGTCTTCACCATTCATTACTGTTGGGGTGTCAGCGGAGGTGCGCACCCTCCATGGGAGCTATTTTTTATTTAGAGGAGTCGGGACGACAGCGCCCCCAGAGTGACGTGACGCGTGGAGCACGAGGGCAGCCAAGAAGGGCCGCAAGACTCCTCTGCCATCCCAGTTCTGTTTCTCCCGCTATCGAGGTTGCATCTGCTACGCAGAGCTGAAACAGATACTGCGTCATAGGCCTCAGTACTCAAAGTCCTTCATCCCGTTTCCCGTTGCTCGATGTCGTCGATCGGTAAGACCGTTCTTTTTTTATTTTAATCTGATGATGACGAGACTTTTCTGTGTTTTTTCCTTAATTGTTTAGCATCTTGTCTGGTTCGGGGGCAAAACGTAAATCTAAGGCGGGCCGTGGCCCTATGCGTTGGTGCCCCTGTGGTCGGCAATTTTCCGTCACGGACCGTCATGATGTTTGTCTCCGGTGCCTGGGACCCTACCATGATATGGATCATTGCGATGTCTGCTTCTCCATGGATCACCGTGTTTTGGAAGTCCGCGCATTTCGAGTCAGACGAGCTCCGCCCGACTTCGAGGCGCGCCCGCGCCTAAGGGCTTCCCAGGTCAGATCTCTCGACCCTACCTCGGGTCCCCTTCCGGGTCTATACGGCCCGGCGAGGAGGAAGCCTCCTCCACTTCCAGCCTTGCTGAGGAGGAGGTTTCTTCCTCGGCGCAGGAGGAACGGTGTGATCCCTCCCGGGGTCACGCCGTTGGCGCTGTCCCAGCAGTCACCTCCGTGGAGGTGCAGGCTCCCCCAGTATCGCAGCCTCCGGTTGTGGGGCCTGGCTCTGGTGGACCCTCGTTTCCGTCTGTCCTTGTCGTGGAGTCTGGCACAGGTCACAGCGCTGGTGACTCTAGCGAGGCCATCGGTGGCGCCGTCCTGGGTCTCGGTGCTGTACATGGTGCCAGGGGCTCGGGCAGCACCGCCGACGGTGTCGTTCTGGGTTGCGGCAGCGTTCGCGGTGCCAGGGACTCGAGCAGCGCCGTCGGCGCCGCACTGGACCTCATCACTGTTCGCGGCACCGGGGACTTGGGCAGCGGGGACGGTGCCGGGGACTTGGGCGGTGCCATCGGCGGTGTCGCGCTGGACCTCGGCACGATTCGCGGTGTTGGGGACTTGGGCGGCGTCGTTCACGGTGCGGCCCAGGAACCTGGTGCCGCCAGGGGTGCGGATGACTCTCAGACGTGGTTGTCGTCGCTGCCTACGGTGGTACCAGGCCTGGTGCCACCTCTGGGCAGGTTCCTGTGGCCGTTGAGATAGAGTCTTCCCTTGTCGACCCCTCCTCGGAGGGAAATGATTCAGGTGAGGGCCCAGACCAGCTCTAGAGTCTTCTGGCTCTGAACCTCCTGTAGGCCACAGGGCTAGATGGTCCAGTGTTCCTCTGCCGGATTCCCCGGAGTTGGTTAGCCCGGGTCATTCCATGGTTATAGGTGGCCTGGAGTCTTCCGTGGTGGGCCCTTCGGATGTTCAGGAGAGGATACCCTCTTGCAGGTCTCAGGCAGCTGCCGTTCCTGGTGCTGCTCGGGTCCTTCAGCAGAGGGAGGAGGACTCTGCCTCAGCGAGTCCCCTTCGGGGTCTTGCTCAGCAGGGACCTCCGCCACTGGTTACGAGGAAGAGGGCTGCTTCGGAGTCTGAATTATTGAGGAGTAGGGTCAGGGCAACAGCGAGCCCCCACCACCCCTCGGGGTGTGGGGAGGACTGGCGCTGATCCTCGCCTTTCTCTTAAGGTCTCAAGCGCCTTCTGGTGGCGGTTCTGAGGGTTGCCCTTCTGGACTCATGCAATTTCAGGCGTCACAGGGTGATTCCCTTCAGGCTCTTTCCGGAGTCGCCTCTACCCTTTCTACTACGCAACCTGCACGATCTCAGGGTCCCCAGTCTTGAGGCATCACTACCTGGATCCCAGAGCCTGGCAGATGTCATGCACGTGCTATTAGGTGCCCTTCACCATCCCTCTGCAACCAACTCTCTCTCCCAGGCTATGGGGCCCACTGGGCCATTATCTTGGGAGATGTTCCGAGCTACTGCTGCGGCCTTCCGTCCTATGTAAGGGCCTTGACAAACAGGTCTTCCACCTGTTCCCCCACCCCCGCTGCAGGAGTCTTCTGGGCATTCGATCTCCACTTCCTTGAACCTTCTGTCCACCTTTCCTCTGACACTGATTTCACTGACTATCAGCGTTTCTTTTGAGGGTGGTATCGGAGCTTCGTATTTCCTACATTCGTAGGGACAGTACCGAGCGGCAGACGCGTGCTTTCCTTAGTGAATTCAGTGCCCGCCATTTGGTGGTGCCTTCCTGGCTGATTCCCTTCCAGGAAGCGTCTATCCACACCTGGCAGTCTCCAGCCACACCTGGCAGTCTCCAGCCACTCCTTCCCCAGCCCCGGGAGACTGCAGGAGACAGTATTGTGCACCCTATGAGTCTCTAGGTTCTCTGCCTCACCCACCTTCGGGTTTGATGTCCCTGGATACTCCTTCCGGGCCTCGACGCTTGGCGCATGACAGGCCTCCGGATTCGGATTCTTCTGAATTCGACCAGTGGGGACGAAGAGTCTTCTCTTCTAGTCGTGCATTGTTATACATTTCTTCTGATCAAGCTCACCACGCTGCTTACAACAGGCATCTGTGGTTGATGCTAGCTCAGGTCTTAGCCCTACTTCCTTACTGAGAGCAGTCTAGACAAGCCATTGCCCTCTCTGCGCAGGGTCTGGAGCTTACAAGGCACCAAGCGAGGGCGCCTTACGATGCCAACGAGGTGGCGTCCAGACTAGTGGGGACAGCGATCTGCATTAGGCGGACGGCATGGCTTCGTCTCTCCCGACTGTCACCCATGGCCCGGCGTAGGGTGACTGGCTCTGCCTTCCGGGGGACCCGCCTTTTCCCCCGCAGGGCGAGGAGGCGTCTTCAGGGGCAGCCCCCCCTCCCACAGCCCCTCGGGGGGGGCGCCGCCTCCTCCTCACCCACCTTAGACTTCCTAGTCTATTGGTTAGGTCTTCCTCCCTACTTTTCACCAGTAGGAGGCTGAGGGATCTGTTCCTCAGGATTTACTCATACCCCCACCCCTTCGGAGCAGACTCACCCAACAGTAATGAATGGTGAAGATTGACAAGAGTAATTATGAAAATTGCATACCTACCGTAATTCTTGATCTTCTCTTGTATCTTCACCATTCATTACTTAATCCCACCCACCGTCCCCTCAAGGGCCTCCTTCTTTGGCATCTCCCCCTCCCTGTTTGTTCCTCCCTCTTCTCCCTTGGCCGATAAGCCAAAAAAAAAAAAAAAAAAGCTATCTTGCTTTTCTTCCATTCTTCTGAACGGATCCTTCCTGTAGGAATAGGAGGAACGAACTACAATTATCTGTCCTGAGGGAACTCTTTCTGACTACCATAATAGGCATCTCTTGACTCTCCTTAGCTATGTTTTTTAATTCAGAGTTTAAGAGACGGTCCTTAAATGGCTCAACCTCTCTTTCCCAGACCCCTTCTGGCAGATTCTAATCCTTTAAGTCAGCCTCTACTGGTTTGGTGCTGTCCGGCTCTTCAGTTACCTTAAGTGGGTATTCTCTGCCTTGTCTCTAGGGAGTCCGATTGAGTTCCCACTCTGTCTGTTTCATAAAGGGCTACCCTCTGTGGGGTCCCCCCCCCTCCCCATCACCACTTTCACATGCTACTGTTATCACTTAGCAAGGTGCTCATGGGCTTCTTTCCCCTTCTAGGTGGCAGCTCTCTTTTGGAACAAAATTTCCGCCTTGGTAGTTTGTGAGCTCCCAGCTGGAGTCTAAAAGGTTAGGGATGGCAGGAGATGTAGAGAATTTGCCTTTAGTGTCCAAGCTGTGTGAGAGGTTCGGTTGAGCCTCCCCAATTTTTCTAAGAGGGATCCTTGCTCCCTTGTTTGTGGTTCCGAGCTTTTAACCCTAAACCAATCTCTCAATGGCAGAATTCTCCCCTCCTGACATCCCCTTTTTCTCTCTTCTTTTTCTTCTTCTTTCTCCTTCCTATCTGTTCCTCTCTTAGAGCCGCCCCAGAAGTGAGGCCCTGCAGTCCCTTAGGGTAGGCATTTTTCCCTCTCTCTTTTTTCTGTCCTCTACCGGCTTATTCCTTTTTCAGTTTATATCCTTTCCTTTTTCTGTCCCTCAGCTCTCTTGCCTCACTCTCTTTTCTGATCCTTATTTCGCCTCTCCATTTAACAGAACTGGGATGGAGGAGGAGGAGTCTCGACACCTAACCACCCCTCGCACTCCACGCGGTATCTCTAGGGGCGGCACCGCTGGACGTCTCACTCCTCTTAAAAAAAAAAAAAAAAAAAGCTCCTGTAGGGTGCGCCCCACTGACACCCCAACAGTAATGAATGGTGAAGACACAAGAGAAGATCAAGAATTACGGTAGGTACGTAATTTTCATTTCTTGGCTCTGAAGGATACAGCTGTCGGAAAGAAGATCAAGGACTTTCTTCCCAGCAAGAGAGGGTATAGTCCTGGGATTCAACATGTGACCACCCACTTTAAAGTTTGGGTTTCCGCATATCAGTTGAGAGACATCCAATATATTAGAGTAATGCAGTGCTCTGCAGAGCTATGTGTGCACTCTCAGGGATGTAAAAAATGACCGAGTCCCAGAGTGACTTTGGGAGTTGCCGAGGGGATATAAAATATAAACTATCGAGTGATATTCCAGTCTCTTCAGTCAGACTCCTCTCAATTTGAAGCCACAGGGGAGTGTACTGGACATTGATTTGTGGGGCAACTACCTTAGGCCATCTGACATACTTTGCTATATGACTTGCTAGGTAATATATAAAGAAATTAGGCAGTTTGAGGCCTCCCGGATCTTCCGGGGACCCTAGGTGATAGTAGGCCCTGCGTGGGGCTTTACCTTTCCACAGAAAAGCAGAGAGAATACCATGGATTTTCTTGAACCAATTAAGGGGAAGCAGAATACTCAACATATTTAAAGGATAAAACACTCTGGGAAGGACATTCATTTTGATAATGCTAACTCTGCCTTGCAAAGACAGAGGAAGGGAAGTCCACCTTTGTAAATCTTGGCTGAGAACATTAACCAGCTCATCTAAGTTACAATTTTTAATTGGTACCTTGGATTGTGAGAGGGTGATACCCAAATATTTAAGCTTGGTAGTCCATCCCAGTCCCAGATGGGTAAAGTCAGATGAAGCGACCAAAGAGTTTAAAGGCATTATAACCGTCTTATCCACATTAAGTTTATAGTTGGAGAAATTACCAAAATCCTGAATAATATGGAGAGCTGCCGTGACCGACGCTGTGGGGTTTGAGAGATGCAGTAGTATGTTATCTGCATACACAGTGAGTCTGAGGTTGAACGGGCCAACATGAATACCGCTAATGAGAGTAGGGGTTCTGAGAAGAGAGAGTAGGGTTCCAGATAGAGATTAAATAAGAAGGGGGGATGGGCATCCTTGTTGGGAAACAGAATGAAGTTCAGTCCTTTCAGACAGTAATCCATTACAGTAAATCTTCATGCTGGGATGAGAATACAGTGCCTGTATCCATTTTATAAAGGCCAATGGGAAACCAGACTTTTCCATAACTGCAAACAAGGATGTCCAATTCACTCTGTCAAATGCTTTTTCCGCATCCAGGGACACCAAAGCCATAGGATGGATGGAGTTCCTGGAGGTGGAAAAAATATAGGATAACTTTCTCAAATAGTCAACTGATGAACGGCCCTTCATGAAGCCAACCTTCTCTGGTCCAATTAGTCCTTCCCATATCTGCATGATTCTGTTAGCTAATATTTTGTCAAAAGTTTTAACATCATAATTCATGAGAGATATGGGCTGGTAGTTAGTAGCCTTATCTGGGGGTTTGCCAGGTTTGGGCAAAACTACTATTAATGCTTCTACTAAAGAAAAATCTGAGATGCCCACCTCGGAAAAGGAAAGAAACACTTTTTTGAGTATCGGGGCAAGTTCAGCAGCAAAAGTTTTATAGAAACTATCTGGGCCTGGGGATTTGTCCGAAGGGAGAGAACGGATGGCTTCATGAATTTCTTGGAGGGCTATAGAGCCAATCAGGAGGGCTTGCTGGTCTCGAGTTGGATATGGGACAGATACTCCTGGATGTCTGATACAGAGGGGGAGTTAGCAGGAATGCTATATAAACATTGGTAATATAGAGCAAATTTGTGTACCATCTCTTTGGGTCAGGTTTTCAGGGAATTATAGGCCTGAGAAGTAATGGGGAGAACTAAGCGGGAGGCCTCCTGGTTCCATAATCTGAGAGCAAGGAGGTGTCAGTCTGTGTCTCCTTGATCAGTATAGGTCGAGTGGGTTTTAAGAATAGCATACTCGACCCATTCTCTCAGACTCTCTCCATACTGGCCTCTCAAAGATGCCAACTGCTCTTGATCCCTGTCTGACGTGTCTGGGGATGCATTACTTTCCAGAGCTTCAATATGGTCAAGGAGAAGACTGAGAGAAGCCTCATGCTTTTTCTTCCATCTGGAAGCCTAACGAATAAGCTCCCCACGTAGAGCACATTTGAGGGAACACCAAAGCTCACCACAATCAGAAATAGAGCCCTCGTTGTATTCCATAAACTGGGTAATAAAGTCTTTTAGCCCAGGTACTACCAAATACTCTTGGAGGAGCTGATTATTAAGTTTCCAGATTGTGTCCTGGATCACTGTGGGGGAAAGGTTGCATTTCAACCAAGTGGGTGAGTGATCAGATATCGTTCTGGGGGACACTCCTCCATCTAAAATATTCGACAAGAAACTCTTGCTGACTGAAAAGTAGTCCAGATGAGAGAGGGATTTGTGGACCGGTGAATAAAAGGTATATACCTGCTCGGAGGGGTGAAGAACCCTCCAGGGGTTATAGAGACCCCCCCCCCCCACCAATGTCAATCAATTTGTGGAGGGACCGTTGGGCAAGGGAAGTCCCAGGGGATCTTTGACCCATCTTGTCTGGGTTCAAGGTTAGGTTCCAGTCCCCCACCAAAATGACTGGTAGGTGGGCAAACTGGGTCAATAATTCCGAGAAAAATTCTGGAGAATCCGTGTTGGGGCCGTATACACAACCCAGGATAACTTCAGAATGGTCCAGTATCCCATGTACCAAAAGGTAACAGCCTCGGGAATCCTCTATACTCTGTATCAGTTGGAATTTGGTTCCCCTGAAAATTAAAACCACAACTCCTCTTTGGCTCCTAGAGTCTCCAGGTGCAAAGGCCTGTCCAATCGCCTGCCTACAGAAGAGAAGCCCTTCTGTGGAGAGAAGGTGTGTCTCCTGGAGAAAGGCTAATGTACTCTGCAGTAGTTGGAGATGCCGTAGAATCTGGAGTGGGCCCCTTTATGTTCCAAGTAATAAATTGCATGCCTATTTTGGATTGATGGCAAAAATGATGAATCTTTAACATAAGTTACTTAAATGATCCATAAAGTAAAGGTGGACTACAGAAAATTGGAAAGTAGGAATACCACTGAGGACCCCTATATCCTCCCCTCCCTCCCCCCACACCCCCCAACAACTGTAATAACAAGAAAAAAGCTGTGCTCCCCAGTCCTAACGACTGAATCCCCAAAATTCTGCAGGTCATGATAATATTAATCTTCCTACAGCATTTGCCTCTCCCGCACCCCCACCTGCTGAAGAGAATTTTATACAGTAAAACACATTTACTAACCCATCTGTACAATAAGCTAACATTAAGACAGTCAAGGTTAGACCACGAGTAGCCTCAAACATCTCAAGTCGTTTGGTTGAACCTTTAGAATATAGCTATAAAGCCTGGATAAAAAGAAAGAAAAAAAAAAAGGAACGGTGAACAGGATGTTAGGACTGCTGTTTAACTCCCGGGAACTCAGAGTTAACATTCTGCTTCACCTGCAAGTTATACAAATGTAAGAAGTCCAAACTGTTGAAGCCCAGTAATCAAAAAGAAAATATTACACTAGGAAAAAGGAAGCTCCGCTTGCTTCACTTAAATATAATGTCCAAGCATAAACTTAGGCATTGCCAGTCTTATCTCATTACCTCCAGTAACTCCATATGAAGTCCGAACTATCCGTTATTTACCTGACACAAAATGGCCGCCCAGGAGGTAACAAGATAAGGGTCTTCACTACTCTGGGAATTATTTTAGAGGCAACTCAAAAATCTCCTTATCTCAAACAAGTAACTATAAAAGTGTCTCAGGACGCCAATTATGTCCCTTGATTTAAAGGAAAAAAGAAATGACGTCTTCCATTCCACTAGACGTCTGTTAAGCGCATCCAGCACAGGAGTACACGGTAAGGTTCCCAGTTTGCAGTTCCAGCCATGGGCCACTAGATGGAGCCCTTAGATCATGTAGCAGGATTCAAACACTTAATGACATGAAAGCATAGCTGTAGGGTGGGTGCTGTCTTTGAAGGTTAAAATAATCAGCAAGTCCAGCTCATACATATCATAAGGTGACCCCCCCCCACCCGTCTGTGGTTACATAGGTAAGAACATTTCCAATCAGACTTAAGCATCCCCAGTCTTATAGGTACTCACATAAATTGGTGAAACAGCTTCTGGGCTCATCTCATTTGAACAAGTCTGAGTAGAGAGATTTAAGGGCCTCAGATGCTTGATCGGCCAACTCAGAAGTGTGCCACTTATCTTCCTTGTATACCTGGAGAGTAGCCAGGTATCTCACTCTGAATTTAATGCCCTGCGGCAATTAGTTTGGAAACAGTCGGGTGCAGCGCCGTCTTCTTCTGTCGTACAGAAAATGGAAGATCCTGCACTATGCAAATTCTTTTGCCTTCCCAAAGGGCCTCTTTCAGCTCTCTAGTTTTCTCTAAGATGTGTTGTTTGTCTCGGAAATTTAAGAGCCGACAGATTAGAGGTCTCGGAGGGGACCCTGAAGGGGGCATCGGCCGGAGCCATCTGTGGGCCCTCTCCACTATATAAGTAGTGACATTTGGAGAGGGACCTGCAATTTTGGCACATATCTTTTGCACGAAGGATACCACATTAGCCCTTTCTCCTTCTCAGGCAGGCCCAGTATCACAAGATTGTCCCTGCGGGAATGACCCTCTAGGTCTTCATGTTTTTCCCTCCATGCTTTTAACTCTGCGACATAGAATTGTAATGTCCTGGTCGGTGTGGGCTCGCCAGTCATCTAATGAAGAGATCCTGATTTCATTGTCAGTTGTGCGTTTAGTAAGTTGCTCCATATTGGTTTGCATCATTTGAAAGTTTTGTGCCGGTACTGAACATGACCTTCAGTGGGGCCAACCTTCCAGGAACTTTTCCTCCGCCAGTGCAGCCTTGGGGGCGCGGTCCGTGGCTAAGGCCGGCTGGTTGAGTTCGCCTGCTTGGAGCTCTTGTGCTGTGTCGGTGTGGTCGGCGGAGTATGTCGGGGGAGAGTATTGCACATTTCCGCCTCCATTTTCACCGGGCGAAAAACCAGGGAGTGCTCCACAGGTTGCAGACGTCCAAGGTAACTAAATTAGGGAGAAGTTGGTCAGGTTAGTAGCCAGAAAAGTTATTTTAATGGGTTTGAGTGCAGGAGCAATAGCAGGGCACGTCTGCTCAGGCAGCCATCACGTGACCTCCTCCCAGACAGTGGGCAGCTTTAAGAGAGGCCGGGATAGGCATGGGGGAAAATAAGGATCGTGGGTAGGGAGAATGGGAGGAGTTAGAAGGGAGGGCAGGGACAGTAGCTCAAGCTGTGGACCCTCCTATATGAGCAGACTTGATAGACCAAATGGTCTTTTTTCTGATGGCTTCTTCGTATGTTCGTATAACTATAGTACACTGTTCCAGTATTTATTCCCCATGTGCATTACTTTGCACTTTCTGGTGCTGAATTTCAACTGCTAAATACTGGCTCATTTCTCAAGTCTCCTCACATCCTGTCTCATAATGTTAACTCCTCCTTCCCTGTCAGCCCTTCTGCGGATTTTTATTTCTTCTGCAAACAGCCTTGTCTTGCCCTGAATACCCTTGCATATATATTGGCTTTTTATGAACATGTTAACTGTGAGTTGGATCTGGGGAACATAGTGGATGTGATCTATTTAGATTTTGCTAAGGCATTTGTTAAATTGCCCCATTACGAATTATTAACTCTGCTGGAGGGGATTAACCTTAACAAGAACATCTGCAATTGGGTGTCAGATTGGCTCCAGTGCAGGAGGCAGAAGGTGGTGATAAATGGGTTCTTATCCAGCTGGATTCCTCTTACTAGTGGGGTCTCACAGGGCTCTGTTTTGGGCCCAAGCCTCTTCTATATCTGTATCACTACATTAAAACTGAATAATCCAAACATCTGGCTATATAAGTTTGCTGATGATTGTAAGATAGGGACTGTGGTAGATACAAAGGAACATACGAAAGCCTTACAGGAGGCCTTTGGTGAGGTATCGGAATGGACAGTTAGAAATAAACTAGAACTGAATACTGCTAAGTGCAAGATCATGCACTTTGGTAGTGAAAACCAGAAGATGTTCTATAAATTATTTAACACCCCTCTAGAGGTCACTGATGAGGAAATAGATTTGAGAATAACCATCACAAATTACCTTAAGTTTAAGTCCCATTGCAGAGTCCAAGTTAAGAAAGCTAATCATAACCTCAACTGTATTTTCAGACACTTAGCAAGTAGGAACAAAAATATACTTCTCCCATTGTATAGTGCCCTGGTTAGGCCCCACCTGGAGTACTGTGCACAGGTATGGTCGCCACAAAATCGAGAGGGTATAAACCTGTGGGAAGATGTGCAGCGTAGATTCACCAAGTCAGTGTATGGTTTAAAAAATTGACCTTATAATGAAAGAATTATATCCCTCAACTTATATTCCCTGTACTACAGGAGGTATAGAGGAAATCTGTGTCTGCTATACAGACTGCTAGATGATGATTTACTTATGGCTGAGATGGGATTTCAGTATAATACAGGTTGGACCAGTTCTTGGAAACATAATAGACAGCTTTTACGTGGAAAATGGAATCGGAACCAGCGTAGGTTTTGGTACAGACAGAGTGTGGTGACATCTTGGAATGATCTTCCAACAAATACTGTTAATAGTTCTAACATGAATATATTTAAAAATTGTTTGGATAGGTGGTATAGGGTAGTTCAGTTTTAAATTAAGGCTTGTGATTCTAGCAAGCTGTTAAGGACCTTGAATCTGTTAGCTTGACTCTACCTATGAAGCCTATGTCACTTAGATACATATTGAATAGGAGTGATCCTAGGACCGACACATTATTACTCCACTAATCACTGCCCTGTCCTCAGAGAATTTAACTTTTAGGACCGCCCTCTGGGTTCTGTCAAGTCAAACAGGTTTTGATCCAGCTAGTTTTCCTATCCCTTTGCCCTAGTTTACATACCTTCCTAAGTAGTCTGTTATAGGGTATCAAGTCAAATGCCTTGCTAAAATGTAGATGTAATACATCTAATACCTGGCCTCTATCTGCCATTTGTGTCACTACTTTAAAAAGTCTACTGAGTTGGTCTGCATGACCAAACCCAGGTGAATCCATGTTTGTTCCTATCTGTGAAGCCATTTACCTTCAGGAATGCAATTGTCTCATCCTAAAGTTTTCCCATTATCGATGTGAGGCTCACCGGCTAGTTGCCTGAGTTTTTGCAGTCATCCCCTTTGTGTACTGGAACCACATTAGCCACTTGCCAGTCTACAGGCACTACACCTGTTAATAATGGTTCCCCATAGAGGATTGAGAGCACTGCCTTAGCACCTGCTGTGATCTTCGAGTGTACTATATCTCCATAGAACCATTATACAGTGGACTGTCGGGACCTCCAGAGGAGCTTTTGCAATGATTGAGCTGCCCATATCTGTGTGCCTTATGTGCACATCAGTTGCGCACAGTGTCACCTGAACAACACAGATGGGCCCCATCCATTGAAGTTCTTTTTTCTCCTACCATCGAGTGAGTGAATGTCTGACCAATGAAAGCTGTCATTGCCGAGTAAGGCGCTTTTTCCCCACTGTCATTGCGGAAAGCCAGTTTATAGGTAAAATGCCAGTAGCTGTGCATTTGCTGCTTAGGCCTATTCCCACAGTGTGGTTTGTCAGGGGTTTATCAAAGCCACCCGGAGATGCAGGCATAATGCTTTGGAGCATGATTTTCAAAAAGACAGATATTGCAATAGTCTTTGTTGGTGGAAAACTGCCAGAAACTGGGAGTCGACTGCTTGGCTTTGGTAAGTTGATGGCATTCTCTCACTGGTCAGTGATCCAGATCCACACACTCAAAAAAGAGGGATGGTAAGTCCAGTGCTGCCGGCCGGTGGGTTCAATGACTGAAGTGACAAAACCTCATACTGCAAAAGATATGGATCTGATGCTCAATGTACTGCAGCCTCCTACATGCACTGTTGAAACATTAATGGGAACCGGCCTGTTTATGTCAACAGCTGGTCGTGCAGCATCCGCGGCTGTCATTGTTGTTCCTGGTAATGTCTTGGAAAAAGTTTCTGATTTTATAAGGAAACTATTTCTCACCCTGCCCCTTTCAACACACCAGGCTGTTCTCAGGCAATGCCCCATGTGCCATCAGCTGAGCCTGCCATATCTCCTCAAGCTTCTCCTCTAAAGTATGTGACTTCTCAGACTCTTCCTCTAAAGGAGGAGTAGGAAGAAGAGTATAACGCAGACCTCCAACCGAGGTCAATATTATACTGACCTCTTTGACGGTGAAGGAGATTGGAGAAGGAGGAAACTGATCTCTTCTGTCCTTTGGGGCAGGAAGACTAATCAGGCTTTGCTATACTGTCTGGAAGTGTGAACCCTTTCTGTAGTGGACTTCTTCTCCCGAGGATCCTATTTTTCAGGCTTCGATGTGGGCAGAACTAGGAGACTCTAAACTTGTCTCTAGAAGAAGAAGATTCTTTAAAAAAAAAAAAAAAAAAGTCTGACTTTTTGGAATTTAAAGGAGCCACCACAGTGGTTGCTCTTCCCATTTTTGCTGCCTTGGAAGATGCCACCCTGGTTGCCTTGCACTGGCTTACCACCCTGCCAGCTGTTTCTAGAAAGGGTGATAAACTGTATCTAGCCCCTAAGGACTAAACATGTTATTTCCGTCAGCCTGACACTGACTTGTTGAACGTTATGGCTGCCCATGATTGGTATCGGCCCCTCAGAGGATGAGCATCAGATCCCCCGATGAATCCAGAAAGCCAGATAATTATAGGCATGCACACCTTTGCCTTGGTTTCTCAAAAGCTGCACATTAGAAACGTAGAAACAGAATTTAACGTCAGAAGGAGACTGAAGGTCCATCAAGTCTGCCCTTCTTCTCTTATTCCCCCCAGCAACCCACTGTACTGGTGGGCTGTTAGTCACTCCCTCATCCCTCAAACCTGTGGTGACCCCCCCTTGGGGACTATGAGTCTCCTTGCTTTGTCAAAACCATGTTTAAGCCCATTAAGGGTAGCTGCCCCATGGTTCCAACACCTTCTCAGTGAAGTAGAATTTCCTCACGTTTCTCTTGAACTTGCCTCCCACCGTCCTCCAGTTATGCCCCCATCGATTGCATCCCTATTTCTTACAAATATGTCCTCACTGTTCACCTTGTTTGTACCCACAAGAAATTAAGTATGGTTGTTATGTCCCCTCGCACCAGCCTGGCCTCCAGTAAGTACATATTTAGGGCCTCCAGCTGATCCTTATAGAAACTGACCCACTGGCCCTGGATCATCTTCATTCTCCTTTGCTGTACTGATGCTAGCATGTGTTATTCTTCAGGTGAGGCTCCAGAACAGGGGACAGTACTCCAGGTGAGGCCTCACCAGGGTCTGTACAGTGGCAGAATCGCCTCGCTTCTCCCACTGTCAAAAACCTCTCCCTACATACTCCAGCATCCTTGATGTCTTGCTGTATGCTTATTGCATTGACCTGTTTTCTTGAGGGAGTCTCTGATTTTGAACCCACAAATCCCTGAGTTGATGTGGCCAGTCTAACCTTCCCACCCAGTATTCTCTGCATGGATTCTGTTTCCTTAAGTGAATTATCTTGTTTTTATTTTATTTTTTTAATTGTATTTGCTGTACTTTTTCCCCTCATGCCAGCCGGCCCCCATCAGTCCTATCCACACACTCATCCCCCTCACCCCCCTCCCTGGGACTTGCCGCCTTCTCCTACAGACAGCCTGGCTGGGGCTGGCAGTATAGCCTAGAGGTCAGCGTAATGAGCTGTGAATGAGCGTGGTAAATCCAGCAGACAGACCTGGGTTTGAGTCCCGCAGCCTCCACTCGCATATACTGTGCGACTCTGAGCAAGTCACTTAACCTCCCCAGGGTTCCCAGGTCACCCCTGGAAACAGGCACCTGTGCCTAGTGAGCCTTACCTGGTTACCAAATAATTAAAAAAAAAAAAAATGCCCCCAAGGGCGGGGCCATCGAGAGAGGCCCCTTACCTTCTGATGGGGATTCAGTTATTGCTCTTAGGAGAGGAATGCCTCAGTCAGCGGTGGAGGGCCAGTGGTGAGAGGTGGACGTCCTCCTGCAGCACCTGGCAGTATTTCCTTTCTCTGTCCCAGCCCCATAGGACATAGAAAGAACCCTCAATGTGCATGCACACATGTGCATTGTACGTCATCTGCATTTCCCCTTCCCTCCCTGTTCCTCTTGCACTACCACACATGGTCACCCAGGTGGCAGTAGCAGTGCAGAGTCCATAAACCCCTCCTCCCTGAAGTGGAGAGCACCCTCTTGGATGCTCTGTGCACCTCCCCCGGCCAGCCCTTCAATGACTTGGGCTCGTTCCTGAACCCAGGTTGTCTGCGTTATGAGGGGTAGCGCTACCATTGTGCTGGCGGGCTGGCTCAGTTACCTTGCATTCTTAACATTGAATCTCAACTGTTAGACCTTAGGCCATCTCTTTAGTTTCTCTAGGTCATTCTGGAGCTCCTGCACCCCTTCTTCATGATCCACCCTGCTGCATAATTTTGTATAGTCAGCAAAGAGACACACCTCTCCCTAGAAACCTTCCCTGTATCACTTATGAACATATTATTATTTTTTTTTTTTTATACTCATTACTTATGAACATATTAAATAGGACAGGCCCCAGGACTGATCTCTGCGGCACTCTGCTCATGATCCCTCTGTCCTCTGATTTAACCCTGTTCATCTCTACCCTCTGTTGTCTTCCCCCAAGCCAACTTCATACCCACCTACCTAAATCTCGCTCTGCTCCCAAGTCCTTCAGTTTCTTAAGCAGTCTCCTGTGTGATAGTGAATCGAAGGCCTTGCTGAAGTTGAAGTAAAGCAAATCTACTGCCTGTCCTCTGTCAGTCAGCTGGGTGACTCAGTCAAAAAATAGTATATGGATGGTCTGGCATGATCTCCCTTACATAGTCCCATGCTACTTGTTGCCCTGTAGTCTGTTGTCTTCTAAGTAAGCCACCAAGGTTTCCTTGAGTAACATAGAAACATAGACTTTGACGGCAGATAAGGACCACTTGGCCACTTGGCCCACCCTGTCTGCCCATTTCCCTACCTACTGGATAAGCTGCAGATTCTAGTTAAGCAACAGCCTACTTCCTGCCACCCCCCACTGCAATTGCCTTATGTCTGTCCCATGCATGTTTGAATTTCCCCACTGTTTTAGACACAACAACCTCCCCAGGAAGGCGTTCCAAGCATCCACCAGTCTCTCCGTGAAAAAAAATGTCCTCACATTACCCCTGAGCCGTCCCCCCTCTATCTTTAAATTGTGCCCCCTTGTTCTTACACATCTTTTTTTCTGAAAGATGCTACCCTCCTGGACTTTGTTGATTCCCTTGAGGTACTTGAGCGTTTCTGTCATGTCCCCCCATCCCTCCTTTTGTCAAGGGTATACATATTAAGCTCTCTGTCTCTCTTCATATGATTTCTGATGCAGACCCTGCACCATTTTAGTTGCCCTCCTCTGGACTGCTTCCATCCTGTCTATGTCCTTGCGTAGATGAGGTCTCCAGAACTGCACACAGTACTCCAGATGGGGTCTCACCAACTGTCTGTACAGAGGTATAACCACTTCCCTTTTTCTACTTGTGTTGCCCCTTCCTATGCATCCCAGTATCCCCCGGCTCTCCTTACTGACTTCTCACATTGCTTACCAACCTTTAGATCATCTGATATGACTACCCCCAGGTCCCGTTCCATTTTTGTTGTTGTTAGTATCTCCCATGCTATTGTGTACTCTTCTCCTGGGTTTTTGTTTCCCAGGTGCATTACTTTGCACTTCTTTGCATTGAATCTAAGTTGCCATATGTCTGACCATTCCTCCAACCTTGCCAAGTCCCTTCTTATCCTTTCTACCCCCCTTGTATATCAACTCTGTTACAGATCTTTGCGTCATCTGCAAAGAGGCATACCTTTCCCTCCAGACCCTCTGCAATGGTCTCCATCTGCTTGTCTACAATGGAGGTAAGGCTGGCAGGACTGTAGTTGCCTGGTCCTCCTGTCTCAACACCCCAGCTGTGGGTGGTACTGCAGGCAGCGATCTGTAATCCATTGGCACCACTCCAGATTTCAGTGAGTTTTTTCAATAGACAGATTAAGGGTAAAGTCAGTTTTGGGTAAAGCAAGTTGTGAGTCAAGTTCCCTAAGTACCCATGGATGCAGGCCACTTGAGCCTGGTCAACCATGAGATTTTAGACCCTTTTTACCCTGCCAACTAAGATTTGTACTCTGCCCATTTCTAACCCCAGTAATACTCGGGTATTCATAACTTTCTGCAGTAAGCTTGAAGGGTTGGACTGCCCGGAGAGAATGGAACGTATGCAAATGATGGAATCATCCGCACGTGATAACTTTTCAAATGCTGCCCTATACTAACTGCCAATGTTCTAAACCTCCTCAGATTTTACTCTTCACTGAACAGTCTGGTCGCTTGGAGTGTCGCTCTTCAGTCAACTGTCTGATGTGAAGAAACTTATAAAAAACATATAAGTATTCCTTTATTTATTCAATTGCTGCCTTATTCTGATTGTGTTATTTAGCTAGACTTGTTTTTGTAGCAATTTAGTTATTTTTACTAGTTCCTCTCTGTTCAGGATAACCGGGAGGGAACCGGACTAGTTTTTGTAGGCTAGGGGTTTTCTAGCACAAAACCCGCTTTATTTTTGTTTTAAAATATTGTTTAAAAATGTTTTTTGTTTTGTTTTTTTTTGTAACCAACGTTATCGGTTACTTAACCACTAGTACCGGTTCCATAATTTTTATGGGTTCGGTTTCTCCGGTTTCCTTTCGGTTCCGGAACTGAACATAACCGCATTATTGTTGTTTAAATTTTTTACCTTTTGTGATTCTCTTTTTGTTGGTTTAAATGGCAGAAAAACCCGAAGAAAAAGTCCGTCGAGCCTGGTTTTAAGAATTGTACACAATGTGGGGACTGGTTTTGCAAAAGCAGATAAGCACACTATGTGTGTCACTTGTCTGGGTTATGAGCATCTTAAGGAGGACTGTAAAATCTGCCTGACTTTCCCTGTAAAAACAATTGAAAAACGCCTGGAATGGCTAAAGAAAAAGCTCCCCAAGGGTCCTTTTGGCTCTGACCAGGCGATACCCTCTGTTACCGTGGCTGAACCCACACCTGTTGTTACTTCCACCCCGATACAGGTGATAAAATTACTAAGTGGTCTTCTGAACCGGCTAGCTCCCCGGTTCCCTCTAAGAAAGCACGCAAGCTGAAGCATACCAAACCCCCAAATGTTAACCAGGGGCTTCTGTATCTGCTAGTGTCATGCCAACTCCTCTGGTAATTGCACAGGCTTTTGAAGTTATTCAGGCCTTGCAGGGTTTGGTGCCCCCTGTACAGCAGCCACCTGTCACGGCAAGTCAGCCTGGCATTATTCCTCCAATTGAAGAGGGAGGAGGAATGCAGTGATTATCAGGAGGATGAAGGGGAACCCATCTTGTCCAAGGTCTCCCCTGAGTAGGACTTTGGATCCCCCCCAGGACATCTGAAGATTTTTCTTCTCACTTTACCTTTGTGAGAAAGATGGCAGATGCCCTTGACATCCCCACAAGGGAAGAAGTGGAGGATGAGGAGGAAATAGAATATCTGGAGATGATGGGGTTAACTCCCACCAAGGCCCTCCTCCTCCTCCTCCTCCTAGTCAATACATTTTTTAAGAAAGATGCTGTAAAGTTGTTGCAGACCTCAAATTCTGTTTCCCCTCTGGATAAGAGGCTGGAGAAGAAGTATCAGTTGGAGAGGGAAGGGGCAGAGTTCCTCTTTTGCCATCCGGATCACCAAGGGGTCATCCAGCAGGCAGCCTGTGATAAGGCTTGAGTCCCTCTGGCATCCCACCCACCAGATAAGGACTCTAGGAAAAAGGCATGGCAAGGAAGGGATACCTGTCAGCCTCCCTAGCCATGCGGCAGGCTAACTTCCAGGCTTATGCTGCCCAGTACCAAAAGTCCCTGTGGCAGTCAGTACTGGCCATTTCACAGAAAGCTCCCTCATCCCTGTCTGATGACCTAGCAGAAACAGCTAGGTTTGGGCTAGAGGCAGCTAAGTACCAATTCCAGATGGCTGCTGATACCAGTGATACTGCAGCCAAATGGATGGCAAATATGGTGGCCCAGAGGAGATTTGCTTGGCTGAGGGCCACAAATCTTACTGCTGACACACAGTCTAAGGCCCTGGATTTTCCTTTAGAGGGAAATGCTCTTTTCGGAGAATCCACTGTGGCATACATGAAGAAGGTGGATGAGTACAAGGCCACCTATAGGAGCAACTGTAGTAGAGAGAGAGAGCTTCTTCATCCACCAGGCCTTATGGAAGGGGAGACCGGGGCAGGTCCTTCCACACCAGGCCCTTTTTCCAGCCAGTGGCCATCCACCAGTACCAACAGTACCCACAGCAGGGGTACTTTAGGGGCAGGGGTCAAAGGGGGTCTAGGCATGGAGCTCAAGCACAACCTCCACCCCAAATTAAGCAGACTCCCTGAAGTACAGGCCGCCTCCTCACTCCCTGTTGGGGGCAGACTTTCCCACTTCCTCCAAGCTTGGCTGACCATCACCGCAGACAAGTGGGTCCTGGAGGTAGTTGGTCAGATTCTGTCTCTGGGTTTCAGATCCCTTCCTCCTTTAACAGCCAAGGGTTTCAGTGCACCTTCCCTGGCAGAAAAGATTCTGCTGGAGGCAGAGGCCCAGAAACTGCTACTTTTAGAAGCAGTGGAACCTATCCCAGGCCCATTGAGAGGAAGGGGCTTTTACTCCAGATACTTCCTCACCACAAAGAAAAGTGGGGAGTGGCGGTCTATATTGGATCTCAGAGCCCTAAACAGGCATCTAAGAAGGCCAAAGTTCAAAATGGTAACTTTAGCTTTGATTCTGCCAACAGTCCAAAGGAGAGGGGAGTGGTTGACATTACTGGACTTGAAAGATGCCTATTTCTACATTCCCATAAAAGAGTCTAACAGGAAATACCCCAGATTCAAACTCCCTTCAGGTCATTACCAGTTTTCAACCCTGCCTTTTGGCCTTTCTTCGGCCCCAAGGGTGTTTACAAAGTGCCTAACACCAATGGTGGCACACCTTCGAAGGCAAGGTGTGAGAGTTTTTCCATATTTGGACGACTGGCTGTTGGTGGGCAAATCACCTCAACAGATCATTCAGTGCTTAAGCCTTACTTAAGGCCTCCTGGAGTCCTTAGGATTCATTATCAGTCTCGAAAAGTCAGTCCTCACTGCTGCACAAAGGTTGCAGTTCATAGGGGCAGAGATAGACACCCTGCAGGGCGGGGCCTACCTTCCTCTAGACAGGATCAGAAATCTTCAGCTAGTGGCAGATTCCTTCACCTTGAACAGAAGCAAGTCTGCAATACAGTTCTTGCAGCTTCTGGGTCATATGGCTGCATCCACAGACTCAGTGTTGGGTGCAAGGTTTCAAATGAGGGGCATCCAGTTCCACCTCAGGGCTCACTGGAGTCAAAGGAAAGATTCTCTGTCAAAACCCATTCTGGCCACCAGAACTCTGCTGCATGCCTTGCAGTGATGGAAAGAAGTTCCCAATCTAAGGGAAGGTGTTCCTTTTCAGAAAGACAACCCCCTCAGTTGTTCTCACAACAGATGCATCCCTTCTGGGCTGGGGCACCCATTTGGGAGATCATACAGTACAGGGCACCTGGTCAGCTTCAGAGTCCACTTCAGAGTCCCTCCAGCACATAAACCTGTTGGAACTCAGGGCTATTTTTCTGGCTATGAAAACTTTTTCTGGACTGATACAGTCAAAGGTGGTACAGGTCAGAACAGACAATACCACCACAATGTACTACATCAACAAGCAGGGAGGCACCAGGTCAGAGCCCCTTTGCACAGAGGCCATGAAAATGTGGACCCTGTCGTATTCTCTGGGAGTCTCCTTGCAGGCAGTACATCTACCAGGAAAGGACAATACCCTGGCAGATGCCTTAAGCCCAATCAACCAGGCTCATCACGAATGGACTCTGAACAAACAGGTGGTGGACATAATTTTCCGAAGGTGGGGCACTTCAGAGGTGGACTTGTTCGCATCCCACCAGAATTGCCACTTGCCTCAGTATTGTTGCAGGGCACCAGATCAGGGCACTTTGCCACTGGATACCCTGACTCTAGATTGGTCAGGGAGGTTCCTCTACGCTTTCCCTCCTTTTCCCCTGGTCTTCAGAGTGTTGCTCAAGCTCAGGTTCCATTCAGCATCCCTTATCCTAATAGATCCAGACTGGCCCAGGCAGCCATGGTACTCTCTAATGCTCTCAATGTCTGCAGCCAAACCGATAAGACTCCCTCTAAGGCACAATTTATTGACCTCCAACCAGGGGACCCTGTTATAGCCGAACCTCAAGTCCCTCAATCTCAAAGCTTGGTTCTTGAGGAGTTAGAATATGCTAACTTGCAACTCTCTGAATCGGTACTTCACATTCTGAGGGGCTATAGGAAACCCTCCACTAAGAAAACGTATTCCTCTAAGTGGAAAAGGTTTTCCATCTGGTGTTCGACTAAGGATTTGATTCCATTACAAGCTGGGGTCCCAGCTGTTTTGGATTACCTCTCTCATTTGCATTCTCTGGGTCTACAACCAAATTCACTCAAGATTCACCTTGCAGCATTGTCAGCTTACATTTCTGCTGGTGCTAGGGTATCACTAGCTTCAGACCCCATTTTTTTAAAAGGTTCTTCAAGGGTTTGGCACATTTGCACCCTCCCCACAGGGTACTGGTGCCAGCATGGGACCTTAATGTTTGTATAGCCAAGCTCATGGGGCACCCCTTTGAGCCTATGGCTACAGCTCAACTTAAATGTCACTTGTAAAACAGTTTTCCTAGTATCAATTACTTCTGCAAGAAGAATAAATGAACTACAAGCTCTCTCTGTGGAGCAGGATTATATCTCCTTTCGCAGAGATAAGGTAGTTTTAAGAACAAATAGAAAATTCCTACCAAAGGTAGTTTCTGATTTTCACATCAACCAATCCATTACCCTACCTGTCTTTTTTCACTGAGCATTCTACTTCTGGTGAAAGAAGACTTCATAGTTTGGATGTGAAGAGAGCTCTTAGTTACTATATTACAGCCACTAAGGACCATAGGCAGAACAGAAAAACCGCTGTTTCTGACCTTTGGGGATGTGGGAAAAGGTAATCCAGCTTCTAAAAGATCTGTTTCTCGTTGGATAGTCCAGTGTATTCAGTTCTGCTACACAAAAGCTGGTAGGGAGCCCCCAACAGGGTTGAGGGCACATTCCACCAGGGGGACAGCTGCTACACTCGCAGCTGCAAGGGATGTTCCTCTAGTGGATATCTGTAAAGCAGCTACCTGGAAAACAGTACACACCTTTACAAAGCATTACAGTCTAGACATCCAGTCTAGAAGTGATGCTAGGTTTGGCACAGCAGTCCTGCAGTCTATTTCCCAAGTAAATGTTCTGTGCCCACCTCCAGTGGTTCTGCTTTGTAGACTACAGAAAGTTATGAATACCTGAGTATTACTGGGGTTAGAAGAAAACATTAATCACCTTAGTAATTCTGTTTCTTCCCAGTGATGCTCAGGTATTCATAACTTCCCATCCAACCTCCCCTTCTAGAACTCAAGCCTCTGCACTCCCGCATGCTGCACTCCCACAAAGGGTACACCACAATGTGTATATATGTTGCCACATAGTGGTACAAGTTGGTAAACAAGGCTCATGGTCTTTATTCTTTGCATGTTTTGCTGGCATGCTGATTTTTCAGTAATGTTTCTGTGTTTTCTCCAGGTGGAGTTTTTTTCTTAATGACCAAATTAGGGTCATTTTGAATTATTTCCCCTTTTCAGATATTTTTTGTTTTTTACTGGGTTGCTTGTTTTTTCAGACTCCTAGAAAATCTGAGGAGGTTTAAAACATTGGCAGTTAGTATAGGGCAGCATTTGAAAAGTTATCACGTGCTGATGATTCCATCATTTTGCATATGTTCCATTCTCTCCGGGCAGTCCAACCCTTCAGGCTTACTGCAGAAAGTTATGAATACCTGAGTATCACTGGGAAGAAACAGAATTATTAAGGTGAGTAATTTTTTCTTTCTGAACCCCTTGGGGTGAAGGCCTTGATAGCACTCTCCGTCAAAGGACCATTGCCCTCTTCCGTGAATACTGAGAAGTAATTGTTTAGTACATTTGCTTTGTGCTCATCATCTTCCCCTGCCCTACACTCCTTCACTCGCCGAACTATCCCCCCATTTTCCTTTTTCCCCGTTATGTACCTTAAAAAATTATTTTCCCCCACATTTTGCTCCTTCAGCAATCCGCAACTCTGTCTGCCTTAGCCTTCTGACCTCCACCCTTGCTTTTTTGTTTATAGCCAGATAATCCTTGCCAGGATGCCTTCACCTTGTTCCTCTTGTACTCAGTGAAGGCCCTTTTCACCCTTACTCCAGGAGTACGCCCTTAATCCTACCCCTGTTTTCTTTCACCCTGTCAGTCTGGTCTGTACCTGTCAATCTCTCTCCAACTACTTTCTGTATCTTCCTCAAATCCCCATGTTCTAAGGTGCACAGCAGCTGTCGTTGAGGGGGGTCCCTTGTACCCCCCCCCAGCCAGTTCGAACCACACAGTGTTGTAGTCACTGAACACATAGCGGCTCCCTGACAGTCCCCCCAAATCTCCAAATTGGTGGATACCAAGTTGAGTATGGTATCCTGACTTGTGGGATCCTTTACCAGCTGCACCAGTAAACAGTCCTGAAGGGTACAGAGGAGGGCAACTAAGATGATACGAGGACTAGGGGATTTGACATATGAGGACAGACTTGAGGAGCTCTGCCTGTTTTCATTGGAGGAGAGGAGAGACAGGGGGGACATGATTAAGGTCTTCAAGTACCTCAAGGGAATAAATAGGATAAACTTGGAGGGGATCTTTAGACTAAAGCAGGGAGGTATCACCAGAGGGCATGGTTTGAAGTTGGAAGGTGGAAGGGTGAGGGGGGAAAAGAGGAGGTTTTTCACTGAGAGGGTGGTGGACCCTTGGAATGCACTGCCTGGCGAGCTGGTTCAGAGATCCGCAGTGGAGGGCTTCAAGAGAGGGTGGGACAGACACAGAAGGTGGATGTATCAGATGATGGCCTGGCCCAGGGGGTGGGATGGATGATAGGGTTTCTGGAACATAAGGGGGGGGGAGGGCCTCGGCACCCAACTAGGAATCTGAGATTCGAGCAGACTTGATAGACCGTAAGGCCTAATCTGCTGGCAGTTAGTATGTTAGTATGTATCTAGCAGTGCCTGACTCCTGGTGCTCTTTGCTGCAAGTTTATCCCAGTCTGTATCAGGCAAGTTCAGGTCCCATACTAACACTAGATCCCCCATTTGCGGCTGACCTTCTGATTTTTACTCCCAACTCTCTTGTCTTCCTCTGCTTCTTGTCCTGGTGGTTTATAGACCACCCTTAATCTAACTCTCTTCCCAGTAGCTGTTGTCATTTGCATCCAGATTCATTCCCCTGTCCTGCTACATTTTTAGAGTCCCATCCTCTGTCGCCTCAATAACTTCCCTAATGTATAGGGCTATACCCTTGCCCCTGTCTCAAGTAAGATGTAACCCAAAACGGCTACAGTAGATCCTAGTCATTGTTACCACTGGCACAAGTCTTCATGACGGCCACTAAGTCTAACATAGCGTCTGCCACCATTGCCTGCAGTTCACTAAACCAACCTTCATGTATCTATCTTGCTCCCTCCCTTCTTACCTGATTCCTTCCTTGTGCTATCCATTCCCTCCATGTCATGTCCACCAGCCCCTGCATTGCTAACTAACAGTCATAGCTGGTCAAATATCAAAACTGTATCTGGAAGGATATGGGGTGTTATGTCAGCAATCTACCAGATGGGCCTGATAAAAAGGCAGAAGTCATGAAGTACATTTCCCAGTTGTTTTTATAGTATAGTAAGGGCATTATCACAACAAATAAAGAGCCGCTCAGCAGAGGGTGAGCTCTACGTGAAAATGAAGCTAAACAATACTGAATAATCACAGAACTCACCTCAGTCATAAGAAATAACTGCAGTCCACACAAAATTTAGTGCAAATGGGTTCAGCAGTTTACTAAAAACAGCAAAACTGAGCAGTGTGCCTCACAGAGCAGGTGAAAAGACTAATGTTTCAACCCTTCGGTCTTTTTCAAAGTGTGCTGCCTCTAGAGGTGCCTTGAATTTATACACGTAATCATGATCCATTTCAAATATTTAAAGTGCCAGTTGTCGTCGAGGCGAAGGGAAAACCCAGGAGCAGTTGTAAAATTCACCAAAACTTTATTTATAGTAGCAGTAATATAAAAAAATAAACTTGTTCATAATAACTATGTAGAGAAGCAAAATAAAATGAAATCTTTCTTGTAATCAAAACATCTTGCAGAAGCAATTTAGCCTTTTTTTATAAGTCTTTTTCAACCCCCCAGCTGTAGCAAACATCCTGTTTTTGCTAAATGTTCTGTTCTCGTAAATATCAGGAAGGATGTTTCTGAGGCCCCTTTTGCAAAAAGGTTTCAAGCATTTGCACTCAAGTAACCTCTAGCTTTCTACAATTAATATACATTTCAGAAGTAATACTAAATATTTTCTAAACAGAAGAGATCCCGTTATCAGCTACATTTCCATACATTCATTCTCATATATTTTTATATTAGCAGATATGCAAGGGAGGAAAAACAGACAGCAAGAGAAAGTGACAGTGCGAGGCAAAGAATTGTGAGACTGTTCGGGTTGATCAAGTCCAAGGAATCACAAGGAAATTTGGTTGCGCAAGCAGACAGAAGAGTCAAAAAAGGAAAGATCCTTGCATTTAAACACTATCTCTCATAACAAATGGGACAGGGTCCTATTCTACTCCGTCACACCAGTGCATACATAAATTAATAAATCCACCTATCCATTTATAAATTCAAAACCCTCACTCCCTATAGCAAAGGTGCACAGTTACCAAGCTACATCACAATAAATCCTAAAAAATCTGAAACTCAAATAAATGCTAAGGTAAATACAGATAACAGTTCCTAAAATTAATTTTAAATAGACTAAAGCTACTCAAACCTTTTTTGGTATATTCTCAGCATTTACAGTATATGCAAACAGCATAATTAATAATACTAAAACAATTATATACATTTTTCAGAAATACATCTATAGGTTACACGATTGGAGACTTCCCCAGGAAAGTGTCACTTGGGGGCACTAAAGAAAGGAAAGGAAGAAAGGGTGGGGGAAAGGGAAGAAAGGATAGGGGAAAGGAAGAACAACTATAGGTACATATCTTATCTGTAAGCAAATCCATCCAGGCATCCCAAAATAATGGCAAGGAAAAAACAGAACTAGCTACACTCCCCATGACCAGGGAGGAAAATATCTTGATCTTTACATTCTGAGCAGACTACCTGCAAAAAAATACAAAAGTGTACATACATCAGGTGCATGCTAGACATCATTACATAGTAGAGACTATCCTTTCTTCCTTCCCCTCCACCCCCTTTCTTCAGTGCTCCCAGGTTATACTTCCTGGGGTAGTCTCCAATGGTGTAACCTATAGATATATTTTTGAAAAATATATATAATTGTATTAGTATTACTAATTATGCTGTTGTTTGCATATAAATGCTGAGATTGACCAAAAAAGGTTTGAGTAGCTTTAGCCTATTTAAAATGAATTTTAGGAGCTGCTCTCTATTTACCTTAGCATTTATTTGAGTTTCAAATTTTTTTAGGATTTATTGTGATGCAGCTTGGTAATTGTGCACCTTTGCTATAGGGAGTGAGTGTTTTGAATTTATAAATGGATAGGTGGATTTATTAATTTATGTATGCACTGGCACTTTAAATATTTGAAATGGATCATGATTACGTGTATAAATTCAAGGCACCTAGAGGGAGCACACTTTGAAAAAGATCGAAGGGTTGAAACGTTAGTCTTTTCATCTCCTGTGTGAAGCACACTGCTCAATTTTGCTGTTTTTAGTAAACTGCTGAACCTATTTGCACTAAATGTTGTGGGGACTGCAGTTATTTCTTATGACTGGGGTGAGTTCCGTGATTATTCAGAATTATAAGGGCATGATCACTCTATGCTATTTAGCCGGCTGAGGTGGTGAGTGGAGGGCTGCGCCGATCGCTGTCTTATATGCCTGTGTACGGCAGTGGTGACCAGGGTGAGGGTGGTGCAGGGAGGAGGTCAGATGCTCTTTTGGGGGGTCCTTTATACTACCAGGGTTTCATCAGTACAGCCAGGATGGGCGATTGAGTGGGTGGAGGCTCCACTTAACTGCCAGGAATCCGTTGTTACGGTTAAGACGGGTGATCAGGGGGAAAGGGGCCCCATAGACTACCAAGGCTTTATTGTTATGGTCAGGACAGGCGATCTGGGTGGGATGGGGGTCCACAAGATTGCCAGGGCTGTGTGGGAGCATGTCAGATCGGGCACATGGAGTGGGGGGAGCACTGCTGCATGGGTGTAAAGGTAGTATTTCAGCAGTGTTGAACCTTACTGCGACGGAGGCCATTTAGTGCTGCCCAAATCTGAATATACCACTGTGCCCAGTATGTGTGGGGAATCCCTCATTTGCATGGGCACAGTGGATTATTCTGTGTGGTCATGCTGCCAGGTTGGTACAGCGTAATGGGAGCCTTTGACTGTAGTCTTCGTCAGCTGGTGGTATTCATGGTTAGAGGAAAGGGGAAATTGTTTAACCAGGAAAGGTACACTAAGCCGAAACTTGTTTCCAGGTGCAACCTGGGAGCACAAGAAAGTTTAAGTGACTTGCTTAGGGTCACACAGTATGCAAGCGTGAGGCTGTGAGACTCAAACCCAGGTCTCCAGGTTTGCAGCCCAGAGCCCTTAACCACTACACTATACTGAATCCAGACACCACAGTTAGTGTGGCGCTAGCCCAGTTAGTGCGTTGCTAACCTTAGTGTGACACTAACCATTTGAATATGGGGGTCTTTATAATTACATCAGTATATTCTAAAGCAGGAACTAATTCAGATATATATTCTTCCTGGCTGCTGGATAGACCCGCCCCCCCCCAAAAACATTCTCAATGAATATGACATTAAGGCTACTGAGACATAAATAATGACAGGATTTGTTCTGCGCATGAGTTACGTTATTTTATTAACTTTTTGTATGGAGCATTATTTTAAAATCCAAATTGTTCAAAATAAACTGCAGTATTTCAAATGGGAATACAAAAAAGCATCTACAGGAAGATAAGAACCCTTACTCTGCCAATTTTTATGAGTCAGTGTTTTGTACTTTTGGCTATAAACTGATCTGAAAAAGCAGCAGAACTGTAAAATAATTTTACACTTTTTCTTTAAATCTATGTATTTGTCACTCTTTATTAGATTGGAATAACATTTTCAGGGTTTGTGTATTCTGACACCTAAAAAAAACTGGAAATTTCAACACTGTCCATTTTCAGCACCCGAGACTCAAGTGAACAAAAATTGGGATTTTGTATGCAAGTTGCCAGCAAATGAAAGAAAAGGACAGGCCGCATCTGGGGGAATGCAGTGCCCTGCACTCGAAATAGAGAAGTGGTGGCACGCTTCAACAGAAAAGTGCTCCAACACACGAATAAAGTGAAAGGATTAAAGTTTACTTAAAGCATTAGTGATAAAATGGTGATCCCAAAAGCCCAAGTATGCTTAAAATGTTTATGAAGTTAGATGTTTTCACTTCATTTAAGTGCTAGAGCCTCCTTTCAGTTTGTGTGTACTGCTTCTTTTGTGCTGTCAGGTTACCAGCAATTCCAAACTTGTGCCGCCATTATTTTTTGACAGAATAAAATTTCTGGTAAAGTTTTGGAACTTGATAACAAAAGGTCACTTGAGGTTTGTAACTTGATAAGTCCAAAAGCAAAGGTTTTTCTCAAGGTTCTATTCTGATTAATGATGCTTGTGTAGTGGTTTTTTTTTTTTTTTTGGCTAAGAAAAAATGCACAAAGTTTTACTTTAAGTAGAGCCGCTACCTATGAAAATGATGTAAATAATACTGATGGTAAACATTTGCTCAGGTAACCAGTACAAGAAAGTGCAGTGAAGCTAGTGATGTAGATTTTATGGAGGAGGATCTCGACGAGAGCAGAATGGAAGTGCAGGACCAATCAGCTATGGACCTGTTTGGAGATGATACCAATCCATCTACAGATGTTGGAGAATGCCATGACTCTGGGGAGATGCAGTTTTGTACTGGTATGTGACCATTTTATAAACTTTATTTCTGCATAAGAAATGTTGATTTCTGGGATTCTGGATATGTTGTTCTATCCACACTTGTTGGCATGTCCTTTCCCTTTAAGAATCTTGCTGGAAGGTCTTTAAGCTGGCTCCTCCTACCCACCCAGGTAATATATCTCTCGGCTCTGCCCCTTGACGCCAGATCTTCCTTTTCACTGGAAGATTCAGGTTCCCTCCCTATCGCTCATGCGTTACTGTAGGCCCTGGCGAATAAATCTCCAGATTTACCAAAACTCAGACTCGTACGAATTTCTTCTAAACGCTCCGTGATGGAGCACAAGTCACCGCCTGGTTTCCGCTGCTGCCCGTGCAGGCAAAAGATGTCTTGGCCCAACCCGCATACCTCGTGCGTTTATTGCCTGGGTCACAATCGCGACACCCAGGTGTGCGAAATGTGTCACGCTTTTCATCCCAACGTTCTGGATGATCGCTCTGCATGACTGCACCTGGGCAGACTGGAAAAATGGAACCTGCCGGTCAGATCCAAAGAAGGTGATTGGGCGGTCTCTGTGGCTGCAGGGTCCACTGAGCAGCTGGAACAGATGAAGGCCTTCGAAGAGGAGGTGGCACCAGGCGCTGATCGGTCCTATTCCCTCTCGGTTTTCTTTCCGCTCAATTTGGGCTCCACCTTCTCAGGCTCCTTTACAGAGATGTGTCAGTCTCTCCCTACCAAAGGAGAGGGTCCCTCGGGCGCGCACGTCTCTCGGTCCCGTAAAAAGGAAAAGGGGAAAGAAGGTTCATCTTGTCGATGATGTTCCTGGAATCCTGACAGATCTTGGTCTCAGGAATCTGCTGTCTCTACTCCAGTCAAGGTTGCTTCACGGTATCCCCGTCAGGCCAGCTGGCCAGGACGCAGGACAACAATCCGGTCGAAATAATTATCAACCTCGTCGACCCATCATCGCTGGATGAGTCAGACAACTCCTTATTCAGGACCCCAGTCCTGCCTGGACCCACTGAGGAAGAGACCCAGCCAGCTGGGAACCTCCTCTCGGTCCCGGTCCCTGACCTGGAAGAGCTGTGGTTTTCCCCAGCTCCTTCCAAATGACCTCGTCGGTCCCCCCAACAGTCCAAGTCGAGGACTCGGACACCTTCGACCAACAGGCCAAAGAAGGCACATAAGCAGTCCAAAAAGTGGCATGCTCCTTGGAAGAGGAGAGGCGTCGACGCTACGAGGATTTGATGTGGCAGCAGCTGATTATGTCCAGTCAGAAGTCGACCCTGGATTTTTCTCTGGCCATTACTTGGCTGTCTCCCTTCAGGCCAGCGTCAACTCCTCAGGAACCAGTCCAAACCGTCTCTCCGCTTGCGTAGTCGGTCAAGACCCTCCCAGCTCAGCCGAAACCAGCCTCTCCACCAGTTTGGGTGGAACCGCCACCGAAACAGCCCACCTCCAGGACTCCTGCTAAGGGGACTAGGCCCTTTTCGGGACTTCCACACAGGCCGTCTGTCACCCTCACCCCCCGACCATCCTAGGCAGGTGGAAGGCAACTCTGGTAGCCGGCTGATTTATCTGGCCTCTTCGCAGTCCGAGGACTCGGACCTACATTCTCGTCCCTTGGACAACGAATCCATAGGGAGTCTTTCAACGGAGGAGGGCCCCATTACTTTCCTGGGTATTCTCCATCTCATCTCCGAATCCATGGGGATGCCCTTGGAGCCTGTTCAGAAATGGACTGAATACCCCCTCACGGATATCCTCAAATGAGGAGATTCTCCGACAGAGGCCTTTCCAGTGGCTGAGACCATTGTTGGTCTGGCCTTGGAGCTGTGGCAGCACCCTGCCTCCTGCCCTGCATCTTCAGCCCGTATGGTCCGCAAATATGCAGTTCCCATCGGCTCCCTTTTGGGATTCACAGAGCATCCATTGGCTGAGGGGCTGGTGACCGAATCTGTATTCAGGCGCTCTGGAAATTTGGGAGACACAGATAGACCCCTGGACAAAGAGTCCAAGAAACTGGACCATTCGGCCCGGAAAATCTATGCTGCTTCTTTGCTTGGCCTTCATCAGGCAAGCTCTGCCATCATCATGGCATATTTTTCCCACACCCTTCTGGTTCTCTGGATGAGGTCCTTCCCGCAGACTTCCAGACCATGGTCAAGGAGGTCCGTAACCAGGGCTGGGCGGTTGCGAAGCAACAACTCCAGATGGCTCTGGGCATTGGGGACTCCTGCGCCTGCTCTGTGGCGACCTTGCCATGCACCGCAGGGCCTGGCTGAGGGTCTCCACCTTCATGGTGGACAATCGGCACAAGTTGATGGACATCCCCTTCCTGGGTACCAATTTCTTCGGTCCAGGAGTGGATGGTCACCTCCAGCGCATAGAGAAGTACAGCGCCACCTTGGACTCTGTGACTTCTGCTCAAAAGGAATCCCAAGGTTCCAAAAAACGTAAAAGAAAGCCCTTTCGGCCTTCTTCCCCTGCGGCCAAGCAGCCCCATTTCCAATCAGGGCAGCAACAGCAGCAGGCTCAAACTTAGCGCCCTTGTCCCAAGTAAGGGCCTCCAGCCCAGAGGAAAGGGTCCTGGTGGTCCCCAAACCGGATTCTCCTCCTCCAAGCCTGCACAGTGACAGGATGGCAGTTGCCAACCCTATACCCGTCACACCAGCTCTGGGTCCTCCTGTTGGGGGGGCCGACTCTGCCTCTTCCTTTCTGCCTGGTCCACTGTTACAACAGACAGATGGGTTTTGGAAGTGGTCGGCCGGAGGCCGCCTCTGGAATTAAAGCAGTATCCACCAAGCCAAGCCTGCACCCCACGGGAGGAGGTGGTGTCTGCGCATACTCCGTCGGGTCTCCAAGACGACAACGCTCAACTCCTCTGCAAGGTGGTAGTAGCCAGAGTCGTGGATCCCCCTGTCAACCCAGGGTTCATTTCCAGATACTTCCTTGTTCTAAAATGGATGGGGGGCTGGCGCCCCATTCTAGATCTGCACAACCTGAACCAATTTCTCAGGTCTCGCACATTCAGGATGGTAACTCTGTCTCAGGTCATACCATCTGTCGAGCAGAACATGTGGTTCTGCTCACTGGATCTTCAGGACGCATTTTTGCACATCCTGATCCAGCCCTCTCACCGAAGGTTCCTCGGCTTCCGAGCAGAGGGAGCCCTCGTAAAGTTCCAAGCCATGCCGTTTGGCCTGTCATCGGCCCCTTGGGTCTTCACCAAATGCATTGCAGTCGTGGCGGCCCACCGTCGGCGTCAGGGGGTCAGAGTGTACCCCTATCTCAACGACTGGCTCATAGCTGGTCCCTCCATTCAGGAGGTGGAGAATTCCAGGGATCTGGCTCTCCAGACCTGCGTCAAACTTGGTCTTCTGGTCAGTGAGACCAAGTCGGAACTCGTACCTTCACAGGAGATCTAGTTAATCAGGGCAGAGCTCGACTCTTGCCAAGCCAGAGCCAGGCTCCCGACTGACAGGCCGAAGGTTCTCTCCTTCTTTGCGTGATCATTTTTGATTGGGCATTTATGCCCTGCCCGGGACTTCCTGCGCCTTCTGGGATACATGGCGGCCTGCACCGCTGTGGTCCCATGGGCCCAGTGGCGTATGCGCCCCCTTCAGTGGGAGTTCGCCAACCAGTGGACTCAGCGTTTCGGTCACTTTGACCAGCTGGTCACTGTGACCCAGGAGATGTGGGATGCTCTCCAATGGTGGACCGGCCTAGAACATCCGCAGGAATTAATCAAATTAAAATTATTACTGGCTATTGAAAACATTGATATAGTTTGTGTTACAGTGACTTGGTGGGATGGTTCTAACTCTTGGTAAGATAATATCTCTGGATATCAACTATTCACAAAAAATCAAATTGGTAAAAGAGGTGGAGGTGTTTGCTGTTGTATATCAAAACAGATTCAGTGTTCTGAATTGAATCTAAAATTACAATATGAAACCTCAGTTGAAACCATATGGATCAATCTTGACTTGGCCCCTTTTCCCAAATTACTATTGGGTGTCTGTTATAGACCTCCTTCAGCTGAACCATGTAGTAATAAATTAATATTACAGGAAATCGAGGAAGTTGCTGGTTTAGTCGATGTATTATTAGTTGGTGATTTTAATACCCCGGGTATAAAGTGGAAATCGTTATCAGGTCGAAATGAATTTGAAAAAGATTTATTAGACACAATTACATCCTGTGGCTGTGACCAGTTGGTTAATGAACCTACTTAGGGATGTTAACATTTTGGACCTTATTATTACAAATAATGTTGATCGTATTATTGATACTAGCGTTAACAGTCATCTAGCAACTAGTGGCCATAATATGGTTGAGTGTAACAGTGATTGTACGAGGTCCAAATTAAAATTAAAAACTATTACCAAAGCTCCTGATTATAAAAATACAAATTGGGTGAAAATAATAGAAGAACTAAACACAGTTAATTGGAATTCAAGTCTTAAAGGGCTTAATGTAAGGAAAATCTGGGATAAAATCAATATAATTCTTCAGGATCTTATTCATAAATTCATACATATGAGGAAGAAATATAACAGTCAAGGTAAAATTTCTTTATGGTTCAATAAATCATTTAAACAGATTTGCAAGATCTTACTTTGAGATACAGCTCTTGCAGCAGGTTACACCATTAGGACTGAAGCTGTCAGCCGTCAGGACCTCACGGAAATTTTCTAGCTAGCAGTCTTAGGATTTCGGTATCAGTCCACGCCCGGTAGTCAGGTATAAGGAGGCGGTCCACCACAATCCCTAGTTCTTTTCCCAACGTTGACATCACAGCATCGCCTCAGTCACGTTCTAGCACGCGACGACTAGGAAACGTCAACGTTTTTCCTTTTGTTACTGGATTCGTCTGATGTCCTCTCCAAACACCTCTTTGGAGGGGCATCCATCGAAGCGTGCCTGTGGCAAGCAGATCCCCTTCAAGGATCCTCACTCTGCCTGTGTGCGCTGCCTGGGCCCAGACCACGACACCCAGGCCTGCTCCTTCTGCTAGGACTTCAATAGTTGCACTAGGATCCGCCACCAGAAGGCCCTTCAGGCTTTTCTTCTTGAGGAAAAACTCAAAGCCATGGATAGAGAACCTTCCTCCAAGGGGGAGTCATCTGGGAAGTCCCATAGACATCGCGAAAAGCACTGGGAGAAGGCAAGACCCAGATCTCCTTCCAGGGCCTCGGATTCCCGCAGTTCCGGCTCCAGGTCTGACTGCTCTCACTCTCAGCCTCCCTCGGTTCAGGTAGATCGTCCAGCGGTTCCTCCTCTCTGCAGCCTGTCAAAACCTCCAGGCCTGTGACTTCATCCACTCCGTCCAAGGCCTCGTCCAGGTCTGGGGAGCGCCACAAGTCTTCCTCCCGTCGTCCGGACTCTGACGTCAGGTCAGTCTCCCAGCCGCCGCCACCCCAGCACAAGACTAAGGAGCTGACGTCCCTGAAGCGGACGTCGGACCCAGCGTCGGCCCACCCGACGTTGGCCAAACTCTATAGGCACTCCCAGGAACCGGCTACCGTACGACACCTGTCGCTGGTCAGGCTTTCGTCCCCGAGGACGTCGGCTATTGCAGAGGGAAGGACCACACCACCGCCTAAGAAACATCGGTCGGAAGGCGTTGGAGGAGGAGGACACTACCCAGCCCGAAGACCAGGCGGACGACTCCGGAACCGTCGAGCTCCCACAGGAATCCTCCCAGGAGCGGGAGACCCCCGGGGACCCGACGCCCGACCCTGGCGACAGACCACCTGTTCCCGGCCTGTTGTTGGGCTTGAATCTGACAGAGGTGACGGAGCTCTTCACCTTCTGGTGGGACACCATCAAGAAGGATGTGGTCACCGCACAACCTCCTCCTACGCCGGCTACCCCTTCAACGCCTGGGCCCCTACTGCCACCCAGGGGGTCAGCAGGACGGTCATTGACCCCCAAGGAGCCAGCATCTCCTCCTAGGGGCAGATCTTCGGACGGGAGAAGGCCTCCTTCAAGATCCACTTCAGGTTCCCCCAGCCCCAAGAGACCCAGATGGCGTCGGTATACCCCGTCTGTGGAGGACTCCAGATCTGACACCTGTGGGTGCTCCAGATCTCCTTCTCCAATCAGCGTCCCTTCTCCAGACCCACGTGACCTTCCCAGGTCTCCTCCGGATGACCCCTCGTTCGCTGAGTTCATGGGGCATATTCAGGAGAATATGGGGTGGAACGCTGAAGAGCTAGACCCCGAGAGACAACGCCTTGCCCGCTACCTTCGGCAGAAAGACCCAAAGCCTGTGGTAGTGCCACCCTTGGTGGACACCTTCGCGGACGTCACCAAGGCTGTGTGGAAGCGTCCGCATTCGACTCCAGCAGTGCCAAAGAAGGCTGACTGCCTGTACAAAGCCCCAAGGGAGGACCAGTACCTGGCGAACCATCCTCTGGCCGATTCCTTGGTCATTACGGCCTCACATGACCGGTCTCAAAAACCGCAGCACTTGAGCACACAGCCACCGGACCCGGAGTCCAAACAGCTGGATGTCCTGGGTAGGCGCATGTACGCGGCTGCGACTTGCGCCATCAGGTCGTTAAATTACCTCACCCACATGGTTCAGTTCCAGAATGCATTGTGGGAGCAGGGATAGGACCTGGTTGAAAAATGCCAGACGGTAGTCAAAAGGAGGAGCTGTTAACCCTCCTCCGTATGGGTTCGGACGTGGGAACCCAGGTGCTTAGAGCCGCATACGACTCTGCAGACTCTTCGGCCAGAGCTGCAGCCTCAGGCGTGTGTCTCCGGAGACGCTCGTGTCTCCGGGTTTACCCTGGACGTCCAGAAGAATATCATGGACGTCCCTTATCATGGCGAAGTTTTGTTTGGCGAGGCCTCAGAGAAAGTGATCACCAAACTGCAGGATGCCGGGAAGGCGGTTAGATCTGTGCAGGCTATGTACAGGTCTCGACTCAGTTCCTTTCGCAGGAACCAGAGTCGTTTTCGCAGCCGGACTCAAAGGCAAAAACCACGTTACGGCCAGCAACAAAGGGGCTCCTTCACCCAAAAAGCCCAGGCTATGACATCCTCAGGCAGAGGCCAATGAGTTACAAAGTCGGCCCAACCTGCGGGATCCAGTGCTGCCACAGCATGACTCCTTCCTGGCTCCCGCCCCTCCTCCGGATCAACGGGAAATGAAGGTCGGGGGTCGCATCGCATGCCACCTGCCAGGGTGGCGGTCGATCACCACCGACCGGTGGGTGCTACAGTTAGTCGAAAAGGCCATTATATAGAATTAGTAGGCAACCATCCCACAAGGCCTCCTCTGCTTTCCCGCTACTCGGGTCAGCACGCCCTGCTTATACAGCAGGAAGTGCTCACGCTTCTAGAAAAGGAAGCTTCGGAGCACGTTCCAGAGAACCAGAGAGGGTTAGGATACTATTCGCACTTCTTCCTGGTTCCAAAGAAAACAGGGGACCTCTGTCCAATTTTGGACCTCAGCGACCTCAATCTGTCGGTCGTCTACAAACGCTTCCACATGGTGACCCTTCCGGGTCTAATCACCATGCTGAAGAAGGACGCCTTCTTGGCGTCCCTGGACATGCAGGATGCTTACCTGCACAACCCTATTGCACAAGCACACAGGAGGTTCCTGCGCTTCGAGTTTCAGGGCCGCCATTATCAGTTCCGAGCGCTTCCCTTTGGGCTGTCATCGGCACCCCGGGTATTTACCAAGTGCATGGCAGTTGTGGCAGCATCTCTGAGGAGACAGGGCCACTATGTGTTCCCGTACCTGGACGACTGGCTTCTCATGGCTCCCTCCAAGGAAGCATTGTTGCTGGCCATTCAGCGTACCCAGGCCCTTTTTCAGTCTCTGGGCATCCTCATCAACTACGAGAAGTCTCTCCTGGTACCGTCCCAGAAACTGCAGTTTATAGGGGCAGTTCTGGACACCGTCAGGGGAAAAGCCTTTCTTCCCAAGGACAGAGCGGAACACATTCGGTCCCTCATAAGGGACCTGTCAGCGAAGAAGATCGTCCCGGCCAGACTGGTCCTTCGCCTGCTCGGACACATGGCTGCGGCCTTTCCAACAGTCCCGATGGCAAGACTTCACATGCAGGTGACCCAATGGATGTTAAGGGTGCAGTGGGACCAAAGGCATGACCATCTGCAGCAGCCAGTCTGAATCACGAAGGCCGTGATTCGGGACTGGTAATGGTGGCTAGACCCGGGAAACCTCTCCGTGGGGGTTCCCTTTACAGCGCCGTCTCCGACGGTAACTCTCTCCACAGACGCCTCAGGGCTCGGGTGGGGAGTGCACTTGAACGGGGTGAGGTCTCAGGGCACATGGACAATCCAGGAATCTCATCTCCACATCAGTATACTGGAGATGAGGGTGGTCCTCTACGCCCTGCAAGCCTTCCAGTGTACTCTCCTGTTGCAAACAGACAATACTGCTGTGATGTATTACCTCAACAAACAAGGAGGCACACACTCCTACTCCCTTTGCAGGGAGGCCATGAGAGTGTGGGAGTGGGTATCGACACAGGCGCAAACCTATTGCAGTTCCGTCCCCAGGGTGGACAATGCGTTGCAGACAGCCTGAGTCGTTCTGAGGCCAGAGTCCACAGTGGGGACTTCTACAGGAGGTGGCAGGGATCTGTTCCACAGATGGGGCACTCCAGAATGAGACCTTTTCGCGTCCCCATCCAACGCAAAACTGCCCAATTTTTGCTCGCTAGATCCAGGGCCTGGTGTTTTCTGGCGAGACGTGTTGTCCCTCTCCTGGGCGGGCAGATTCCTCTATGCCTTCCCTCCTTTCCCGTTGATCCAGAGAGTTCTCCTCAAACTTCGCAGGGAGCATGCAACGCTTATCTTGATAGCGCCTTTCTGGCCCAGGCAAATCTGGTTCCCGCTCTTGCATCAGCTATCCCAGGAACCTCCGCTTCCTTTGCCAATCAGCTCCCATCTGTTGTCTCAGGAGGAAGGTTCACTAGTCCATCCGGACTTGCGTTCATTGAACCTACATGCCTGGCTCCTAGAGACATAGCCATGATGCGACATTGGGTCTCGCAAGAAGTGGCAGAAGTACTTTCCGCCACTAGAAAACCGGCAACACACGCAACATACGCCATGAAGTGGCGCAGGTTTTGCTTGTGGGCTCAAACGCGTGGTTTCTCGCCCTTAGAATGTCCCAAGAAGCTGGTTTTGGAATACCGGCTTTCACTTTTCCAATCCGGACTAGCTTACTCCTCGATTAAGGTGCATTTGTGCACAATTTCGGCTTATCATGCCCCCATAGGCCATCGTATGGTGGCTCAATTGGACACAACTCGTGCCTTTTAAAGGGGGTCTTCCACCTTAGGCCACCTATCAAGGATCTGGTTCCTCCTTGGGACTTGCCCTTTGTCCTGGAGCAGCTTACGCTGCCACCTTTTGAACCAGCCACGGATTGCGAGCTAAATTTTCTGTCGTGAAAACGTTGTTTTTAGTTGCAGTTACTTCGGCGAGAAGAATCTCCGAATTGCATGCACTCATGTGCAAAGAGCCCTATTTAATTTTCCACCAGGATAAGGTATCCCTGAGGACAAATCCTAAGTTTCTGCCTAAGGTGGTTTCAGCCCTTACCCTTAATCAGGATATCGACTTACCAGTGTACTTTCCCAAGTACACCAATCGAGGAGAAGCACTGCTTCACACCCTAGATGTTCACAGGTGTCTCAGATATTATCTGACCAGAACCAAACAGTACCGGAAAGTGGATCAGCTGTTTGTCTCCTTTGCTGAGAGGATGAAAGGAGCTCCTGTTTCTAAACAGTCCCTTTCGCGTTGGCTCATTCAGTGTATCTCTTTCTGTTATGACATGTGCAGCAAACCCTTGCCAGGCATGGTCAAGGGTCATTCTACCAGAGGAGTGGCCACCTCCTTTGCAGCACTGAAGAATATTTCCACTTCAGCTATTTGCGCTGCAGCTACCTAGAGCTTGGTGCATACCTTTATTAGGCATTACAGCCTGGATATCACTTCAAGGCGAAGGGCAGGTTTCGGCCTTGCCGTCCTCCAGGGACTTCTGTCCTAGGCTCGAGCAGGGTTGTAGTCTCTGCCTTTCCTCCTCCCGATGGCGTAACATTGTCACTATTGCTTGGGAATCAGTCCTAATGGTGTAACCTGCTGCAAGAGCTGTATCTCAAAGTAAGATAGTACAGTTACGTAAGAACTTACCGTAACAGTAGATCTTCGAGAACAGCTCTTGCAGCAGGTACCTTCCCGCCCACCATTCCCCTTTTGAGGAGGTAGGTTATAACCTAACATCCATCTTTCGGGATGGAACGATTTGTTTTTAGTCTTGGCCATCTGATGGCGGATCCTCGGTCTCCTCTTCTGATGTCATCCAGCGGCCAGGAGTCTCTGGCGGGAGAACTGGGGATTGTGGCGGGACAGCCTCCTTATGTACTACGCCTGATGTCGGGGGCGGGACCGACATCGGAGGAGGTCCCCGCTGAAGTCTGCTAGCTAGAAAATTTCCGTGGGGTCCTGACGCCTGACGGCTTCAGTCCTAATGGTGTAACCTGCTGCAAGAGCTGTTCTCGAAGATCTACTGTTACGGTAAGTTCTTACATAACTGTACTTTATTTAAGAGATTTAAAAATAATCCCTGTTATAAAAATCAAATTTTATATAGAGCTGAACAAGCAAAACTTCATAAACTGATTAAAAAAGAAAACTAGAAGTTAAGTTGGCTCACAATAAGGATCTAAAAAGTTTCTCTGCTTATAGTAATACCAATAAACAAAAAAAAAATTCTATTACTTCAATTGTACATAGTGGTAAATCAATTAAAGGCCATAATGAAATAGCCAGTAATTTTAACCATTATTTCACTCCTGTTTTCAACCCATCATTTAGTCTACATTCTATGTTTTCCATGGAAGATAGTCAATTATTTGAAATTCATGAAGTATTTGATGAGTTAGTAAATTTAAAAACATCCTTCTCACCTGGGCCTGATAACCGGAGTCCTGTTATTCTAAAAAACTTGGCCAAACCTCTCTCCTATCCACTTACCATATTGTTTAACACATCATTATCATCCCAATGACTGGAAGAGAACCATAGTAGTCCCAATACATAAAAAGGGAAATCGCTCTAGTGTTTCAAATTATAGGCCTGTCGGCCTTACTTCTATTTGCTCTAAATTGATGGAGAAGATAGTAAAAAATAAAATTGAAAAAGAAATGAAGGTATTGCATCTTCTGGATTTGTCTCAGCATGGTTTTCAAAAAGGTTTATCATGTGTGACTAACCTTCTGTCCTTTTATGAGTTCGTAAGTGACAAATTAGATAGTAACATCCCCACTGATGTCATCCTCCTGGATATTAAAAAAGCTTTTGATACAGTACCTCACAATTTGTTGATATCCAAACTTAATAGTATTGGAATCAACAAATATATAGTTAGATGGATTAAAAATTGGCTCACAGAACGTAAACAGTGTGTTAGGATCAATGGTATGTTGTCTAATGAGGAGGGTGTCTCCAGTGGAGTAGCCCAGGGATCAGTGCTCGGTCCGGCATTGTTTTCATTGTACATTAGCGATATGGGGAGTGGTATAAAGGGTATCATTTCAAAATTTGCAGAAGATACCAAGTTGGGACATGAAGTGGACTCTATACAGAACTACCTAGAAGTTTGCCAAGATCTGGAACAAAATGAATCATGAGCAAGATGTAATAAAATGGAATTTAATGAATCAAAATGCATAGTGTTGCATTTTGGGGAAAAAAAATCCTAATTATAAATATATGCTTAATGGTAAAACACTGAAATGTTCCAAGAAGGAACTTGACTTGGGGATTTGGGTAAATACTGAGTTAGCGACTATTGACCATACTCACCACGTCTCTAATATTACTAACAGATTGCTAATAAAGAAAACCTTTATTATTGGAGATGAGGAGTGTTTAATGAAATTATACAGATCTTATATAATACCGCACTTTGATTATGGTTCTCCTTTATGGAGCCCTTATTTGAAAAAAGAGATTAGTTTACTTGAAAAAACTCAAAGGAAATTAACTAAATCCTTAGTCGGTTTCAAAAACAAAGATTATAGGTCTAGATTTAAAGAATTAGGTTTGTTTTCACTAGAGACTCGAAGGAGGAGAGGTGATTTACTTCTGACATATAAAATCTTGCAAAATCCGGATTTGATGAAAATGTGTGGTTTCAGCTTCAAAGACATACCAGCAAGGAATTGAAGATCACATAAGAGATAGCTATACGTTTCAAGGGCAAGGACTGTTAACAGACAAAATTTATTTTCTATAAGATCATCTAAAACACGGAATTACCTACCTATGAATATTATTATGGCACCCTGTTTCAGTCAATTTAAGAGTGTATTAGATAATCACTTGATTTTAAATCAGATGGGTAACTGATACTATGGTAAAAGGACCCCACTATGAGTGGGAGACAATTAAAGGGGCCTTATAGCCTAGTTTGTCTTATTCTACCAAGTATTACCAAGGAAGGGATCCCGTTTGTCTGTCCTAAGCTGATGTTCATTCTGCTGACCGATGCCTCTCTCTCGAGCTGGGGTGCCCACACGGGAAATCACAGAGTCCTCGGGCTCTGGACCCCCGAGGAATCCCAATGTCATATCAACCTGCTGGAGGTCCAAGCAGTTCGGCTGGCACTGAGTGCAGTTGCTTCATTTCATCAGGGTCAAGTGGTGCAGATCCAGATGGACAATACCACGACCATGTACTATCTCATCAAGCAGGGCAGCATGCACTCCCGGCCTCTATGCAGGGAAGCGCTCCGCATCTGGACCCTCGCAATCTGACTAGAGGCATATCTCCTAGCCATCCATGTGGCAGGAGCCTCAAATCAACTGGCGGATGCCCTCAACTATGTGGACGAGGTGTCCCACGAGTGGTGTCTCTATCTAGAGGTAGTACACAGCCTGTTCTCCCAATGGGGCACCCCTCAGGTGGACCTGTTCGCATCCAGGGAGAACAACAAGTTGAGGCTGTTCCATGCCCCCCCCTCAGCAGGGCTCGCTGCAGGGGGATGCCTTCTCGAGGCCATGGACCACAGGCCTCTTTTATGCCTTCCCTCCACTCCCCATGGTCCATAAGGTGCTCCTCAAGGTCTGGAGGGACAAGGCACTGGTGATTCTAGTAGCTCCAGACCACCCCCGCCAGTTCTGGTATCTAGATCTCCTCAGCCTTAGCACCAGACTCCCAAGGCGTCTCCCAGCACACTTGGACCTGCTTCGATCAATATGGGGAAGGTATTCTATCTGGACCTTCAATCCCTGCACCTGACAGCCTGGTTCCTGAGTGGTTAGAGTTCCAGGCTTTGGGTCTCTCTGAAGATGTAGTCACCATAGTGGAGGCATCTAGGAAGGAGTCGACCAGGAGGTGCTATGCCTTTAAATGTTGGAGAGTCTTCATTTGGTGTCAGGGTAGGGGCCTGGCCTTTGTCCTGTCCAGTGGCTAGCATCCTCGACTGCCTTTGGTCTCTATCCAAAGGACGTCTTCGGTCTACGACCCTTAAGGTGCTCCTGGCTGCCATCTCTGCTTATCGGGCATGGGCCAATCAGCAGACAGTGGCCCAGGAGAAGGTGGTCTGGCGCTTCTTTAAAGGCCTCGACCACATTTCCCCTCTGGTGCGTGAACCACCACCACCGTGGGATCTACTGTTGGTACTGGCAAAGCTCATGGGCAAGCCATTTGAACCAATGCACAGGTGTGAGATGTCACATCTGTTGTTGAAGTCTGCCTTCCTTGTGGCTATCATGTCAGCCAGAAGGACTGGGGAGCTACAGGCACTCCCTGTTGAGTCTCCTTACCTGGTTTTCCACAGGGACAAGGTTGTCCTGCGCCCCCACCCGAAATTCCTTCCGAAGGTGGTGTCGGAGTTTCACCTTAACCAGATGTTGACTCTGCCGGTGTACTACCCTAATTACACTTCGGTGGCTGAGTACAGGCTCCATACTTTGGACCTGAGACGGGCACTGTCTTATTATAAGGAGTGGACGGCTGAAGTTCGGGGAGATGTTCGCCAGCTGTTTGTCTCATACGCTGAAACTGCACCTGGCAGGCCAGCAGCAAAATGGACGATTGGCAGATGGTTTACATCATGCATCGATTTCTGCTATAGGGTGGTGGGTCGAGAGCCTCCTGTAGGGCTAAGGGCTCATTCCACCGGCCATACAGCTGCGTCGGTGGCTGCTTCCACTGACCTCCCTATCCAGGAAATCTGCAGGGCTGCTACCCAGAAGTCAGCAAACACCTTCATTACCCACTACCACATTGACCTCCTAGAGTCAAACTGTAATGCTGGTTTTGGGTCCTCAGTTCTCCAATCTCTGTTCTCTAAGTAGTGGGTGTGCGCCTTGCCTCCCTCCTCGCGGAGAACTGCTTGGAGTCTGTCAAAGAGTGTGGATGAACAACATATCCATGATCCTAGAAAAACAGGTTACTCACCTACTGTGTAACAGTAGTTCTAATCCAGTAATGCTCAGAATATTCCTAACTTTATGCAGTTAGCCTGGAGGGTTGGACTGCCCGGAGAGATAGAACACATGTAAATGATAGAACACTTTGCACGTGAGCATCTTTCAAACACTGCTTCTATTAACTGCCTGTGTTCTAAACCTCTTCATATTTTTCTCTCCACCTGAAAAGTCTGGTCGCTCAGAGCTTAGTTCGTCCACTTCTCCTGCGTGAAGAAAACTACAAAACCATAAAAAAATCTACTATAAATATATTTTTGTTTTCAATTCCTGCCTCTACTTATTGTTTTGTAAGATTTACCTAGTTTACGTTTAAATTCATTTGTTTTCCTGGTTCCTCTCGGTTCGGTATAACCGTGGGGGAACCGGGTTAGTTTCTGTTAAAATCGGGGTTCTCTGATTAAAGAACCGCCTTATTTTATTGTTTTTAACCAGTAGTTTTCTGTTATCTTAACTGCTGACCCGGTTCCATACCTCTATATTGGTTCGGTTTCTCTGGTTCCTGAACCGACCATTTAAAAAAAAAAACACTTTTTTCTTTAACGGTTGGGTTTTTTCTACATTACAGCATTATGTCTGAGAAACCCAAGAAGCGAACTGGTGAACCCAGTTTCAGAAATTGTTCCCAGTATGGGGAAGTGTTTGCTAAAGCAGACACACGCACTTTATGTATCATATGTTTGGGTTTTGATCATCTTAAAGAGGAATGTGAGGTTTGTAAGACATTCCCAGAAAAAACATAGAAAAACACCTTGAAAGGCTTAAGAAAAAGTCTGCTAAGGGTCCCTCTGGCTCTGACCAGCCGATACCCCAGGAATCTGTGGTTGAACCCACACTTATATTTGTGCCTGCCCCTGAGATGAGCAAAAATGGCACAAAACACTCAAATGAACTGGCTGACTCCCCAGTTCCTTCAAAGAAAAGCAAAAAGCTTAAGCACACAGAACCCCCTGCTGTTAAACCGGGGACATCTGTGCCTGTTATGCCTGCACCAGCAGCCCAAGAGATTGCTCAGGCCTTCAAAATCATACAATCACTACAGGCAATAGTCCCTCCTCAGCAGCTTCCTGCCCCTTCTCAGGGATCCCAGGCTAGCAGTACTGTGCATCCACCCCCTCAGGAATGAGGGGATATTTTTGATGATGATGATGATGAGTATAGTAAGGATGAGGGACCAATCGAACCAGACGTGTCCCCTGAACAGGACTTTGATTCGCCTCATAGGGTGGCTGAGGATTTTCCATCCCATTTTACTTTTATCAGGAGGATGGCAGATGTTCTTGACATCTCCACCACCAAACAAGTTGAGGATGAAGAGGCGGTAGAGTATTTGGAGATGATGGGACTGACACCCACCAAAGCTCTACTCCTACTGGTGTATAAATTCTTTAAAAAGGATGCCTTAAAGATTCTTTAGACAACAAACTCCACACCTCCCATAGATAGGAGGATGGACAAAAAATATCAATTGGAGAGAGAGGGAGCAGATTTTCTCTTCTCCCATCCAGACCATCTGGTAATTCAGCAAGCTGTTTGTGATAAGGCCAGAGTCCCACTGTCCTCACATCCTCTGGACAAGGACTCCAGAAAAATTGACAGCATGGCCAGAAAAGGGCACCTGTCAGCGCCTCTGGCTATGCGTCAGGCTACCTTCCAGGCTTATGCTGCCCAGTACCAGAAGTCACTGTGGCAGTCGGTCCTGGCTATGTCTTAGAAAGCTCCATCTCCCTTGTCAGATGACCTGGCTGAAACTGCCAGGTTTGGGTTAGAGGCAGCTAAGTATCAATTCCAGATGGCTGCTGACACCAGTGACACTGCAACCAGATGGATGGCAAATACGATGGCACAGAGGAGGTTTGCATGGCTCAGGGCCTCAAACCTCACTCAAGATACCCAGTCTAAGGCCTTGGATTTTCTCTAGAGGGAAACTCTCTCTTTGGGGAGTCCACTGTGGCATGTATGAAGAAGGTGGATGAGTATAAGGCCACTTACAGAAGCAACTCTGCTAAGGAGAGAGCTTCACCATCCACCAGGCCTTACGGAAGGGGAGGCCAGGGCAGGTCTTTTTATACCAGGCCCTTCTTCCAGCCACTGGCATTACCCCAGTACCAGCAGTATCCACAACAGGGATACTCCAGGGGCAGGGGAAGGAGGGGCTTGAGGCGAGGATCCCAGACTCAGCCTCAGCCACAGTCAAAACAGACCCCCTGAACCACAGGCCACTTCCTCTGTACCGGTGGGAGGCAGGCTATCTCACTTCCTCCATGCCTGGTTAAGAATCACCACAGACAAGTGGGTTCTGGAGGTAGTGGGTTGAGGTCTGTCCCTGGAATTCAAATCCCTTCCTCCACAGAAAATCAGAGTTTTCAGTTCCCCTTCACTAGCAGAAAAAAAAACTGCTAGAATCAGAGGTAGTAGAACCAGTTCCAAAATCCCTAAGGGGAAGGGGTTTTTATTCCAGGTATTTCCTAACTACAAAGAAAAGTGGGGAGTGGCGGCCTATTCTAGATCTCAGAGCTTTAAACAAGCATCTAAAGAAAAGAAAGTTCAGAATGGTAACACTAGCTGTGATTTTGCCAATGCTCCAAAAGGGAGACTGGCTAGCATCATTGGACCTAAAGGATGCCTATTTCCACATCCCCATAAGGGAATCTTACCGGAGATATCTCAAATTTAGACTCCCCTCAGGTCACTTCCAGTTTTCAACCCTGCCTTTTGGCCTGTCTTGGGCCCCAAGGGTATTCACAAAGTGCCTAGCTGCTGTAGTGGCACATCTTCGGAAAAAAGGTATCGCTGTCTTCCCTTATCTGGACGACTGGTTAGTGGTGGGAAAATCCCCACTGAAGGTACAGCAGGATTTAAAGGTCACTCAGGACCTCCTAGAATCCCTGGGATTTTTAATAAATCACAAAAAGTCTTTTTTCACCCCACACAGGTGTTGCAGTTCATAGGAGCAGAAATAAATACCTTACAGGCCAGAGCCTACTTCCCTCTGGAGAAAGAGTGCAAAACCTTCAGTCAGTGGCAAATTCCTTCAGCTTGCACAAAGCAAAAACTGCAAGACAGTTTTTCCAGCTACTGGGCCACATGGCTGCTGCCATAGGCACAGTGCAGGGTTCCAGATTTCACCTGAGGGACATCCAGTTCCACCTCAGGGCTCACTAGTGCCAGAAAAAAGACCCTTTTTCAAAGCTCATTCCGGTAACAAGGGCACTGTTACAGGCCCTCTTGTGGTGGATAGAGGAATCAAATTTAAGAAAAGGAATCCCGTTTCAAAAGGAGAATCCTTCCATGGTTCTCACAAAAGATGCATCCCTATTGGGCTGGGGCACCCATCTAGGACAGCACACCACTCGGTGTACCTGGTCAGCCTCAGAGCCCCTTCAGCACATAAACTTACTGGAACTCAGAGCAGTTCTGCTAGCTTTGCGAGCTTTCTCTTCCCTATTACAGGGCAAGGTGGTACAGATCAGAACAGACAATACCACCACAGTGTATTGCATAAACAAGCAGGGAGGCACCAGGTTGGACCTGCTTTGTACAGAAGCAATTAGTGTCTGGACTCTAGCTTACTCTCTGGGAATATCCTTACAAACAGTTAATTTGCCAAGAATAGACAACATCCTAGCAGATGCCTTGACCCGAATCAATCAGGCCCATCACGAATGGACGCTAAACAGACAGGTGGCACAAGCTATTTTCAGAAGGTGGGGCATTCCACAGGAAGACTTGTTCACATCCCACCAGAACCACCGCCTGCCACAGTATTGTTGCAGACCACCAGGCAAGGGCACACTCCCTTGGATGCCCTAACCCTGGATTGGACAGGGAGGTTCATGTATGCTTTTCCTCTAGTTCACAGGGTACTGCTCAAGCTCAGATCCCATGCAGCATCACTGATCTTGATAGCTCCGGATTGGCCAAGACAGCCATAGTACTCTCTTCTGCTCTCCATGTCTGTCACAGAACTGATACATCTCCCTCGGAGGCACAGTCTACTGACTTCCAATCAGGGCACTCTGTTGTACCTGAATCTCCAGTCCCTCAACCTCAAGGCCTGGCTCTTGAGGACATAGAATATGCAAAATTGAACCTTTCTCAATCTGTCCTAAACATTTTGAAAGCTTATAGAAAACCTTCTACTAGGAAAACCTATCTCTCTAAATGGAAGAGGTTTTCTTTTTGGTGCTCAACAGATCACTAATACCAGGACAGGCTGATATTCCGGTTGTCCTGGATTATCTCTCTCATTTGCATTCCTCTGGTTTACAACCCCGTTCTCTGAAGGTTCATTTGGCAGCTATCTCTGCTTACCTCTCTGCTGGTGCAAGGGTAACCATAGCTTCGGATCCTATCTTTAAAAGATTTTTTAAGGGCCTAATTCATCTACATCCACCCCATAGGGCACCAGTGCCAACTTGGGATTTGAATGTGTGTGTACCTAAACTCATGGGCCCTCCCTTTGAGTCCATGGTCACAGCTCATCTAAAATATGTTACTTGGAAAACAGTCTTCCTCATGGCTATGACTTCTGCAAGAAGGATCAGTGAGCTTCATGCTCTCTGTCTAGATCAGGATTACATTTCCTTTCATAGGGATAAGGTAGTCCTTAGAACAAACAGAAAATTTCTCCCCAGAAGTACAGTAGTCAGTAATGGCAGCTGTGGCTCTATTGCTAGTCATTTCAGAGTCTGGTCTACAGCGGTGTTCAGGGAAAGTACAGAGTTGAGAGATCTGGAAGGGAGAGGGAGCAGGTATGGCGAGGCTGGGATAAAACCCCGCGCCTGCAGAACAAACCATGTATACCTCTTAGCATTTTGTCACTGAAATGTTGGATACAGACAGTCAAAATGTAGGGAAATGAGGGGCAAATGGTCAGATAGAGACACATTCAGAAAACTGGAAGTTAGTGACCTAACAGTTTCTACTCTTGATCACTCCCTGGACACTAGCTGAAAGTTCTAAGAGTGGAGTGATACTGACTCACATTGAGCCTTTTGTGGGATCCCCCTATTTGAACTACTAGATAACTGCAGCTCTTAGTGAGGTGTTTATTACACCAGGTCATCTGGAACACAGAGAGATTAGCACGAGGACAAGAGCCTGCTAAAGTAGGGACATTTTTAACTTCATCAACAGCCATGGAAAACCTGCACTAGTCAAGATGGACCAGTAGAGGGCTAGTTGCACTAGCCCTGGCCAATTTGCACTAGATTTTAGGCTAGTAAAACAAAGTTAAAAATTGAACCCTGCTTTAAGTAGTGCCATAATGTGCCAAAAGTCCTCACAAACAACCTGCAAAGGCTAAAAATAGTAAACCACAGACACATGTTGTATAATTACATTATGTTAACATAAATTGTATACTTTATCTGTTGTTTGAATTGTGTTTTCAGTTATTGTAAGCTTTTGTTTTACCTCTGTAAATGTTTCTAGAACTTATTTCTCTGTACCCCTTTTCAAAGATGCACCAGGAAACAAGTTACTGGAGCTCTGAGTTTCTTACTTGGTCAAATACTGTAATTAAATAATATTTAGTCATGGGGGGCTACTAAGCAGCCATCAAGAGCAAATGTGCCCTTTGTGAGCTTCCTGCCTAACTATTAAAAATATTAGATTTTAACTAGTTTTGCAGAGTTTATTCAACTTTGCCAGCCCAGACTTATCAGGAGTCACGATGGGTTCAAAAAAACAACCGCAAGCCCAACAGCAGGGTGTCAGTGCTTTCTTCTCAGCTTCCATGTCTGGCCATGGTTCCAAAATGTCCAAGCCTCTGAAGCATGACAGTTCTCCTGAAGTCTTCCAAGAAATGTAGATCCTAACTGTGCTGCAGAAAATACTCGTGAAGAGACCAACAGGAGACTGGTAGCAATCAAACTAAATCTGGTGGACTTGGATGGCCGTATTGTGGAAAGTAAGACAGCCATCATCGAGCTGACACAAGATGCGGAGAGGCAAACAGTCATCAACACAACACTGGTAAACAACTTGGGCCTCCTCCTAAGGTAGAGTCATTTGAAAATGCACAGTAGCAGCGCATCGTTCAAGTAATGGGCCCCATGGCTAGCTAGTTCCGGGGGATTATGTACCATTCTAGACCGCCTTATTTTCACAGATTTCTTGTGTCTCTGGGGTTTCCATCATGAAGGCATTCGCTATCCCAATCCGCTCCAGGGCTAGGGAGGTGGTGGCAAAGTAATCCTTAGCAGCCATCGTCACACTGTCCTGTCTTGAAGCGTGCATCTGTCTGTTGCAGGCGGGTAGGACCCACAGGGACATTGCTTGGAAAGGGAGCAAACTGGGCTTTTTCCCAGACATCTCGTCCCAAACCCAGGACAAAATAGCACCAGCTCCTGGTGGTTAAAAAATCATTACTGGAGAAGTGCATCTTGGCACATCTCCTGTTTTCTGCAAGATTACAAGTGCAGTATAAAAAGAAAGCTAGCATGTATACGGACTCTGAGATGCCCGCTGAATTCACTGAGAAAATAGCTTTTATGTCACCAGAGGCTTCGGAGAACCAGGCATTGACTTTTATGTTATGTTCACTTGTTCCTCTGAGTTGCAATGTTGGACTTTTATCTTATCTGCAGTTGGAAGAATTGACTAACATAGACAAACACAGCCCTATGTTAATGTCAGGGACTTGATGGCTGATTACTGTAAATTCACTGTTCTATGAGTATTCTTTCATATTGGCAATGTTTGTTATCAGTGTGCAAGTGCACACATCTCAGTTTGTGGACTACTATATATCCTGCTCTTTTAATACCCTGTTCCCAACATGGTATATTAGTTTGGTACTTTTGTGTGTTGAAGGTGAAACTTATAACTTAACTGAGCCCAGGTTATCATCACATTATTTTGCATTACTGTATGTGGTTTTCTAGGCCCTCCATGACTACGTATTCCTTCAAAGAGCGGGGAGATCGTTTGCACTGATTTGATTCACCATATCCTGAGCAGAGAGTGTTATGCTATACGGACTCACCTGGCAGGACTGTTGCATCCTTCACAATGAACTGTGACTAAGAGCTAGTAGCAGGGCACCTGTTTATTCTGCCTGAAATATCCACTGTATTCTGTATGACTCTGGTTTGTAGTCTTATCACTGAACTCTTTTTATGTACTTGATTGTCATATGCATAACTCCATAAACTAAAAGTAAAAAAAAAAAAAAAAAAGTAAGGGGGAAGGGAGGTGTGCCTTTGTCCCTCGAATTCTGAATAGCTTTTTCAAACTAGGTACTGGCCTTACTTAAAGGTGTCAACTGTCCTAAGCAATAACTAGCTAAAGCATCTAAATCAAATCAAGACAGCAGTCATTTTATGTAATCTTGAGACAGAAAGTCTCACTGAAGAATAAGCTATCTGTTATTTATTTATTTGAAATTACTTCATGAGATGCAGCATCTCATTTTCATGGGGGTTGCAGGGAGGATGGAAGCAGTTAGCAGGGTAACATAGTCCAACAGGAATAGTTACATACAGGCTAAAATGTACACAGGAAAAACAAACTCTAAAGCTAAGCACATCCAAACAGTAATCAAAGCAAGCTAACAAAGTGGGTGCACAGCAGACAAAGAGCCACATGGGCATTGTTGTGAAACATGATCTTGGTCGGGCAGATGGGGATTCTGAACTAAAACAAATACCAGGAGTTCTAAGGTGACTGGAAAGACTGGACCTGAACACTTGCAAGCTAGGAGCATTCTACAGCTAGAGAGGGAGTTTGTTCCAGGTGTCACGTGCTGCAAATGCAGAAGCCTTTTTACGGAATTAATGCTTCATCCTGGGAAGTGAGAAGGTATCGTAAGTGCTGCTGTTGAACAGATTGAGTAGGCAGTGCTTGACTGTGCGAGGAGAGCAAGGAGAAACTCTGGGACTTTTCCTTGTGTACAGTTGCACGCTAAAGAAGGTCAGTGGTAGTCACGAATGCTTGGGAGACATGCAGTTAAATTGGTGATACAGTAGACCGTGATGGGTGTCACAAATTCGCTCAGCCGGTCAGCCCTCTACTCCTAAAGTGCCAACCTCTGAGTGTAGGAACTGTGGGCAGTTAACAGTACAAGGTAACCCTCTTGTCTGTTTTGTGGGTTTGAGTCAACTTAGTCTCGAGTTCTGGAGGGATTCAAACTGATAACCTCTTGTTAGCATACCCAGTTATCAGGCTCAGATAATTCTGTCTTCGGGGACCAGATATCTTTGCCTACGGGCACCTAACCAGGTATTTACAAAATTAACCCTTAGAACTCTTATGCAAGACCTTAGAGAACTCTATCCATTTCCCAGTTTGGTATTACAATAAGCTCATACACAGTGTCAACTATAACCTTCAAAGCGTCACTTATGAAAAGAAATTTCAAGGCACACCAGGCAGTTTCTGTTTTTAAAATATATATCTTTACTTTGAAATAGGTAAAAAATAGGAAACAGTAAAATTACAGAACAAAATATCCCAACACATACAGCCTTAAAACAAACATATTTAAAAGTGCAGATTCCTACCAATAATAACACTCAGACTAGTCTTGTCTAAGGTCCTTACTTCTTAATCTTTCCAGTGCTTCGTGGTCTCTCTTCTCTCAGTCAGATAATATGAAAAAGTGTGTCTTCTAAGGTTTACTCAGTAGGTTTAAAACAGTCTTGAGACGTCCTTCTCTCTGAGGTCATCTAACTCCGCATTGGAGTATTAAACTTTATATTAAATGACATAGGATGTCCAAACAAGATACTTGAAAAAATAATAGGCGACATCAATGAATTTCCTCTTTTCACGTGACCTTTCAAACTGGTCTGTGATCTACAGACACCAAAGGCTCTTTGATGTAATGCTGGCTTCCCTCTGACAACCCCACACACACACACACGCATGCATATTGGACTACAATGCAGTCTGGGACCTGTACATCAAAGGTCTCTTTGATGAAGTGAGCTGGCTTCCTGGGAGACACCCAAAACACAAGCATGCTGTTTCCATTATGACACCTAGTGCAATATCAAAGGATTTCCCTGAGGTCGTCATGAATGGCTAATTTTATTTCCTGGGATCAAAGTAAACTGACATGGTAATTGCATTTTAGAAATCTGCAGTTTAAAATACCTCCTGTCGTTTGAACTTATCCTTGGGGAGTTTTGTGTCAACTTCAGCAAGACAGTGGTTTCTCTTGACACAATCCATAACACATTTTTTTTTATATTTACAGAAAATGATACAGGGATCAGAACCAGCTGTCCAAGTGTGATAGTGGGCAGACCTTTCACCTAAGAGGATGAACCTGCACATCTTGTTGTACAAATGATCCAGGGGCAGCAAAGTGGCTTTGTTTGAACTTAATTGTTTATTTTGAACTTGCACGAGTTATGACGTAACCCTCAGTGATATCACTTTCTGTCTCAGGATTCCATAACTGGCTGCTGCCTTGTTTGTTCTTTGGTGGTTCATTTTGCCATATACTACTGCATACTGCAATATTTTGACCTCAGTAAATATTTTAATATTGTGCTTTTTTTTTTTAAAACATATACAAATACATTGGATTTGGTCTTGCAAACATATCATGATTCTGAGGGTATCCCGTAACGCCGACCGCGATTGGGTGCCTACAAAAACAGCGACTCAATCATGGTGCATGTCAGCAGAACTACCTGCCAGGAAGATGATTAGATGGGGGGGTTCGCGCATATAGCTGCAGGATATCATTACATGTGTATCACAGCGGGGGCAACATGTCTAGTGAGGGCGGACAGGGAGGGAGGGTTTGTTCTGGTGGTGCCATAGTGAGCTGCCAAGCTGGCCATGTGGTGGGTGGGTACAGGGCTGGGGTTCTGAGGGTGCTGAGTTGGGGTCTGGGCACAGGGGCGTTTGTTGCACCCAGCCTGAATTAATTTTTTTTTTTATGCGGTTTTACCCCCTCCCCGACATGCACCCGCTGGGTTGAGAATCCTTTAATAGGGGTGCAGGGGCAAAGCTTAACACATAAAGCGGAAAATCCAAGTTCCCGCGCCTTTTGTTGTGCACTGAGGATACATAGCCAAAATAAATTTTTGCGATGTACAGTCACTCTAATGGCGATCGCCATTATGACATGGAACCGATGCTGAGTGACTGCTTTTGTGAAGCTTTGTATTGAATGATATAGTAAATAATTTTTTTTTTTTTTAATTTTTCTTGCTTTCTATTTGTATAATTTCCTGTATAAATTACAGGTGTAAGTCAGCAGTAGTTGTGTATAGTACTACTGCTGGTATTGTTATGGTCTGGGCAATATACAAGCTATAGATTTTATAATTTTAATATTTGCAAGTTTACTATCCTGAAGCCTGATTCTGTTGGATGTCAGAAACTAAGCAGGGTCGGGCCCGATCGTTAGTTAAATAGGAAGCCTCCAATGTATGCCAGGTTCTGCAGTGGTACTGGTACCTGTGAAGGGGGCACTGTACTGTGGTAGGTGCCGTCTTTCAGATGAGTCATTAAACCATGCGCCATCTGTCTGTTCTGTGGGTTGTTCAAGTGGATGTTAAAGATCTGGTAGCACTTTGTGAAAAACTAGGGGCCTTTCAGCATATTTCTTCCATTTACTAATTTACCACCTAATTATCCTGGTTTAGTATCATTTGGTTTGCATCCAGGCATGTAGAGCAGGCTGGACACATAGAGCAGGAAATCTGTTGTGTAGTGTGCTGGCACAGAATGGCTACTACCTTCCATCCCACAGGTGACTACAGACTATTGATCAATTGGCGTTAAGTTGTATGCTGATTGCAAAGTGCCTTAGAGATGCCCACATGAAAGATGCATTTTAAATGTGAATGATATGGTATGGTGCTCTATAAATGTGAATAGTGTGGCTTGGCACGGTACAATTCTCCAGATTGTTCCACAGATTTCAGAAACCTTCACTGTCACAGTAGCAGGATGGCATTGACTTTTTTAGTTTTATAAAACTTATGTTCTAGGAGCGTGGATATGTTGTTCATCCACACTCGTTGGCATGTCCCTTTCCCTTTAAATCTCTCTGGAAAGTCTTCAAGCTGGCTGCTCCCACCCACCCAGGTGGTAAATACCTCGGCTCCGCCCCATGACGCTAGATCTTCCTTTCCTCTGGAAGAATCAGGTTCCCTCATGCTAACTCTAGCCATTGTAGGCCCTGGATTCGCATAGTTGATTTTTACTGAATTTATCTCTCAAACGCGTCAGAGTTTTCGATTCCGATAATAGCGTATCGGACATGGAGGACAAGTCATCCACCGGATTTTGCCGGTATTCGTGTGGCCAGAAAATGTCACACACTGATCCCCGCCTTACCTGCGTGTACTGCCTAGGTGTCAGTCATGACACCACCACCTGTACCTTTTGCCTGGCATCCATCCCAACGTCCTTCACGACCATATGGCGTGCCTTAAGCTGGGGAGACCGGAGAAAAGGAACCCGCCGGTTAAATCGAAAGAAGCGAGGTGGGCGGTTTCCATGGTTGTGGGATCTGCCGAACAGCTAGAGCAGATGAAGGCCTTCGAAGAAGAAGCTGTCCAAGCTTCGGCCAGCAGAAGTTTCTTTGTGCCTCTCAACCTCGGTTCTTCCTTCATTGGTTCCTTCAGGGAGCTGTGCCAGTCTCTCCCCACCAGGGTTGAGGCGCCTTCGGGCTCACACTCCTCCCGCCCTCGAAAGAGGGACAAGGATCCAACGTCTTCTAAAAGGAGATGTTCCTGAGACCGAGAGAGGTCCAAGTCCCAGGACACTGCGACCTTGACTTCGGTCGAGATCGCTTTCTCAGCCGCTGGCTTCATGGATCTTCCGTCTGGCCAGGCAGAGACCGAGGAATCAGCTGATCTGGCCGAGATTGTTCTCGAGCCGATTGAGCCGATTTCACCAACTCCGGTCGACGATTCTTTAGAGAGGACCCCGGTCCTTTCTTTCCCCGATGATGAGACACTTCCTTCGGGTATCCCCATCAAGGGCATTGATCCGGAGCCGCGATTTTCCCCGAGCCCGGTTTCTCCCGATTCTGGCCGACACCATCGGTCTCGATTGAGGACTCGGTCGCCTTCTTCGGCAGGAAAACCAAAGAAAGGCCACCGGCATTCAAAAAAAAAACGCCGCCACAGGTCCTCATCTTCCGCGGGCAAGGAGAAGCTTCGACGGAAACTCCGTCGACGCTATGAGGAGCTTATGTGGCAACAGCTGATTTTGGCTGGGAAGAAGCCGGCTATGCCGTCCACCCCGGCCATTACTTGACCTGCACCCTCTGGGCCGACGCCGACCCCTTCGGACCCGAAATCTTTGGTTCCTCCTCCTGTGGGGCCAGCCATTGTTCCAGATAAGCCTATACCGGTCTCACCACCGATTAGGGTGAAACCACTGCCTAAGCAGCCTGCCTCTGGGGCTCCCCTGAAAGGGGACTGTCCAGACACCAGGCTTCCCCGACGCCTGTCCATCATGGTCACCCCTGACCGCCCTCAGCGTATCGAGGGGGACATAGGCGGGAGACCACTGTATCCTGACTCTTCGGATTCGGATGCCACCGGTTTGCACTCCCATCCGGGTGATGAGGAGTCACTCTTGGCAGGCCTGAAGGAAGGTCCTTCCTCCTTTCAGGGCATCCTCCGCCTCACTTCCGTTTCCACCGGAATGCCCCTGGAGTCTATCCAGAAAAAGGCGGAGTACCCCCTTACGGATATCCTTAAGAGGGGGGATACCCCAACGGAGGCCTTCCCAGTGGCTGAAGCCATTACTGATCCAGCCCTTGAGCTTTTGTAGCGTCCAGCCTCCTGCCCAGCACCATCTGCCTGTAAGGCCCATAAGTACACGGTGCCTATGGGATCCCTACCAGGATTCACAGAACATCCCTCGGCTGAGAGCCTGGTGACTGCTTCCATCTTTAGACGTACTGGTAGCTCGGCTGACACCGACTGACCTCCGGACAAGAAATCGAAAAACATGGACCACTCTGCCCGTAAGGTCTACGCGGTCTCTTTCTTGGGCCTTCATCAGGCCAGTTTGTCTGTGATCATGGCACACTTCTCCTGTGCCCTCCTAGGGTCACTGGATGAAGTACTTCCTCATCTCCCTGCGGACATGCAGACCACGGTCAAGCAAGTCCATGATCAGGGCCGTGCTGTTGCCAAACAGCAGCTCCAGATGGCCCTAGACATCGGGGATTCTTGTGCCCGCTCTTTAGCAGTCACAGTGGCCACCGGCCGCAGGGCTTGGCTGAGGTTATCCTCCTTTCCGGCAGATGTCCAACACAAGTTAGCTGATGTACCTTTCCTTGGTACTGACTTGTTTGGCCCAGGAGTGGCAGAACACCTTCAGCGTATTGAGCAGTCCAATGCCATCTTGGACGCCACTTCTGCTAAAGGTTCTCGGGCAAGAACTAGTGGAAGAAGAAGCCTTTTCAGCAACCCTCCTATCAAGGAGGTGAGCAGGACCAACAGCAGCAGCAGGCTCAAGCTTGGCACCCTAGGCCCAAGCAGGCCCTCAACAGCCCGTAAAGGAGGCCGAGGTGCTGGTCTAGGAGCTTCCTTCTCCTCCTCTAAGCCTGTTCAGTAACGGGTTTGGGGTTGCCAGCCCTACACCCGTCACGCCTGCCCTGGGTCCTCCAAGTGGGGGGTCGTCTCCGCCACTTTCTTTCCGCCTGGTCCGATATCACCTTGGACTGGTGGGTTCTAGAAGTGGTCGGGCAGGGACTGCCTCTGGAATTTGAGCAGTACCCACCCAGCTGAGCCTGCGCCCCTCTGGAGGAAAGGATCTCAGCTCGCACGCAGTCAGCTCTTCGAGACGACATAGCTCAGCTCCTCCGCAAGGAGGCAGTAGCTCCAGTGCCAGATCTGCCTGTAGACCCAGGCTTCGTATCCAGGTACTTCCTGGTGCCTAAGCGGACGGGGGGGGGGGGTTGGCGCCCCATCCTAGATCTCCATGATCTGGATCAGTATCTCAGGTCTCACACCTTCCAGATAGTAACTCTGAACCAGATCATACCATCCCTGGAGCGAAACATGTGGTTTTGTTCACTGGATGTACAGGACGCATTCATTCACGTCCCAATCCATCCATCCCACCAGCGGTTCCTCTGCTTCAGGATCGAGGGGACCCTGTACGAGTTCCAAGCCATACCGTTCGGCCTGTCATCGGCCCCACGGGTCTTCACCAAGTGCATTGCAGTGGTGGCAGCCCATCTTCGGCGTCAAGGAGTTCGACTCTACCCTTATCTTGATGACTGGCTTCTGGCGGGTTCCTTCCTTCAGGAGGTGGAGAGATCCGGGGATCTGGCTCTTATAATGTGCTCTCAGCATGGCCTCCTGATCAACGAGACCAAGTCAGAACTCGTGCCATCTCAGATGATGGGCTTCATTGGGGCAGAGTTTGACTCTCGTCAAGCCAGAGCCCGGCTCCCGGCGGACAGGGCGGAGGTTCTTTCCTACTTTGCCCGATCATTTCTGGTTGGGCTCTTGCGCTCTGCCCAGGACTTTCTGCGCCTTCCTGGGTTACATAGCGGTGTGCACCTCAGTGGTCCGTTGGGCCAGGTGGCACATGCGCCCCCTCCAATGGGAGCTGGCTACCCAGTGGACTCAGCACCATGGTCAATTCGATCAGCTGATCACGGTAACCCAGAAGATGTGGGACACTCTCCAATGGTGGACCGTCCCAGGACGGTTGCAAGAAGGGATCCCGTTTGTCCGCCCTGAGCCGACGGTCGTCCTTATGACTGATGCCTCTCTCATGGGCTGGGGATCCCACATGGGGGACGACAGGGCCCACGGTTTCTGAACCCCCGAGGAGTCCCTATGCCACATCAACCTGTTGGAGCTCAGAGCAGTCAAACTGGCACTGTCAGCATTCGCTCCTCAGCTCTGGGGTCAAGTGGTTCAAATCCAGATGAACAGTACCACGACCATGTACTACCTCAACAAACGGGGGCGTGCACTCCCGTCTGCTGTGCAAGGAGGCGCTCTGCATCTGGACCCTCGTCAGCCGATTGGAGGCGGATCTCCTAGCCATCCATGTGGCAGGAGTCTCGAACCAACTGGCGGATGCTCTCAGCCACCTAGGCCAGACATCCCTCAAGTGGTCCCTCCATCCAGAGGTAGCATACAGTCTGTTCTCCCATTGGGGAAAAATCATTGGTGGACCTGTTTGCCTCCAGGGAGAATGCCAAGCTGAGTCTGTAGCACGCCTGCCCCCTTAGCAGGGCTCGCTGCAGGGGGATGCCTTTTCCAGGCTGTGGACCCCAGGCCTCCTCTACACCTTCCCTCAGTTTCCCTTGATCCAGAAGGTGTTACTCAAGGTGAGGAAGGACAAGGCGAAGGTGCTTCTGGTAGCCCCATATTGGCCATACCAATTCTGGTATTCAGATCTCCTCAGCCTCAGATGCAGGCCCCTGGAGTGGCTTTGTGCACACCCGGACCTGATATCATTAAACCAGGGGAAGGTCTTTCATCTGGACCTTCAATCCCTGCACCTCACAGCCTGCTACATGAGCGTCTAGAGTTCCAGGCTCTGGGTCTTTCCGAGGATGTCTACATTGTGGTGGAGGCATCTCGCAAGGAATTGACCAGGAAATGTTATACCTTCAGATGGAAGAGATTTTCAATTTAGTGTCAGGGTACGAGTCTGGACTCCTTTCCTGCTCTGTGGCTATCATTCTAGACTACCTTTGGTCTCTCTCTCTCCAAAGGGGGTCTGCGGTCATCGACCCTTGGGGTGCACGTGGCAGCCATTTCTGCTTACCAGGTGTGGGCCGGTCAGCAGACATTGGCACAGGCAGCAGTGGTTGGGCGCTTCTTCAAAGGCCTGGATCACATATCCTGTCTGGTGCGTGAACCTCCATCTCCGTGGGATCTCTTGCTGGTTATGGCAAAGCTCATAGGCAAGCCATTCGAACCAATGCGCAAGTGTGAGTTGTCACACTTGTGGAAGATGGCCTTCCTGGTGGCTATCATGTCAGCTAGAAGGACAGGGGAGCTCCAGGTGCTTTCCGTGGACTCCTCTTATCTGGTCTTTCACAGCAACAAGGTTGTCCTGCGCCCCCACCTGAAATTCCTTCCGAAGGTGGTCTCAGAGTTTCACCTTAATCAGGTGTTGACTCTGCCGGTATACTACACCTCGGATGCCGAGTACAGGCTCCATACTCCGGACCTGAGACGTGCTCTCTCCTATTATAAGGAAAGAACAGCGGAAATTCATGGAGAGGTTCGCCAGCTGTTTGTCACGTACACTGAAGCCGCTTGTGGCAGACCTGCAGCCAAACGGACCATTGCAAGATGGATTACATCATGCATAGGTCTGTGCTATGAGTTGGCGGGCAAGGAGCCTCCCAGAGGGTTAAGAGCTCATTCTACCTGCCATACTGCTGCATCGGTGGCTGCTTCCAGAGACATCCATATCCAGAAAATCTGTCGGGCTGCTACCTGGAAGTCCGCAGACACCTTAATTTCCCATTACCACATCAACCTTGAGTCATGCCGGGATGTTGGTTTTGGGGCCTCAGATCTCCAATCTCTGTTTCCTAAGTAGGGGTGTTGCGCCTTGCCTCCCTCCTCCCAGAGAACTGCTTGGAGTCTGCCAAAGAGTGTGGATGAACAACATATCCACGCTCCTAGAAGAACAGGTTATTCACCTGTAACAGTTGTTCTAGGAGTGGTATATGTTGTTCATCCACATGCACCCACCCAACCTCCCCGGCTTTAGGCGCATCACCTTGCTTCCAGTGGGCTAAGATCTGACGTCATGGGGCGGAGCCGAGGTATTTACCACCCGGGAGGGTGGGAGGAGCCAGCTTGAAGACTTTCAAAGGGACATGCCAAAGAGTGTAGATGAACAACATATACCACTCCCAGAACTACTGCTACAGGTGAGTAACTTGTTCTTTTCTGATATCTGATTTACAGGTGCAAAGAGTCCCTTAGCAGAAGAGAATCTGACAAAGCAGGATTTTCTCCTGCTGGACACACTGAGGTTCCTGTGTGGGTGTGCAAGTGCAGCCCACTTCCATGCACTCAATTTCAGGCCAGCTGACATTAGAAGAAAACTGCTTGCGTTGATTGATGGTCAGAACAAGTTGGACACTACTACACCTTTTCAGCTGCACATGGTAAGCAGGCCAAGAAATGCTGTAGAACATCATGAACCTATACATACCATTCATTTCTTTATCTTATGGTTTTTGTAAAACAAGTCACAGTATTCATGCTGGTTTCTTTTACATTCACACACTCAGACGTGGTCACAAGAGTGGGAATATAGGTACACAAATTGATATGTGGAAATCCCATAGTTTGCACTAATTTTTCCTCTTCCTCTGCTAAACAGTGTCCTATGGTGGCCTTATATGCTCTTTCTTGAGGCCTCTTCTCAAACAATCCTCTTTCTTCTTAGCTGTCCGATTTCATATTTTCACCATTTTTGATCTCTTTACTTTGCTGATACTCAGCCTTGTTCTGTTGTCAGTGACTGTTCCTTTTAGAAGGTTTCCTCCTCGCTCAGCCTGATAAATACCTAACTAAAATAAACTCACTGTCTTTACAGAACTGCTGCAAGAAAAATAAAGAATTCTTAGTCATTTTCCTCTCCAATCTATCCACCTCTTTGACTCTTGGCTGAGAATTATGCCCTATGCCAGGAATTGTAGGGACATCCTAGACTTTAAAATCTCACTTGGAGCCCACATTAACCAAATCCATGAATCTGCAAGTTTGCATCTTCAAATATCTTCCATATCTGATCATACACATACTGGAATTATTTACTATCCAAACACTAATTCATACCTTCTTAATTCCCTCATCTGCCTTCGCAGCTCCCTCCTCTTTGAACGCCAGTATTTTCTCCTTCATAAACTAAATTGAGTTGTTTAGTTGCTCACTCCTTAGCTGTTTCGTGGCAGGGATAGATGTTCCTTTTGAGGCCGTTCCTGTCCCTTTTGCACTGGTTAGGGAGGTGGGAGGAGACAGTAGCAGTTTATGGAGGCTGTTGTAAAGTCCCAAAGGTTAGAAGTGGGGTGGTTTACAGCAGCCTTCCTCCTCCTCTGCCTACTTCTGATTCCTTAACTCCTCTGTCTGCTCCGCAGGCTAAAATGAATGTAGAGGGCAGAACATTTCTGATCTCCTTCGAAGAGATCTTCCATTAGGCCACACCTTTGGAACTATACCGGCGTCAGCACTAGGACCGTGTGGAAACTTTTGCTAGTCGGGGGCTGCCCATGACGTCATGTGTCAGCATCTATATAAACATGAGTGGCCCCATCTCTCTTCAGTTCTTTTTCCGCCGTCGATCATCCTTGTCAGACCTGCTGAAAGAAACGTTATGAATTAGCCACTGCTGTTTATCATTTATTTTATATTTAAGTTAATTTTGTCATGGCTTCATGCCACTAAAAGATTTAGTTCAGTATTTTAAGTGTGACGATAAAATCTACAAAGAAGACACCCATGAAATCTGCTTGTGTTGAGGCAGTTGTGCCAGGACAGAGGAGTCCAGTATGAGGGGAAAGCCAACAAGCAGACCCTCATAGATGTTCTGTTGGCCACCGATGGCCAGAGCGTTGAGTCACAGTCTGTGACTGGAAAGGACCGAACCTTGGACATGGAGGGGCCAGCGGCCAGTGCAGTGTCCAGATCTGGTGAGGAGGACAGCAGGGCTAGTGCAAGTCAAGGGTCACAGCAGCCAGGGAAAGTCACCTGCATTCTGGAGCCAAAAGCAATCGAGTTGCAGATTGAGTTGTGCAGAATGGAGCTGGAGTTCCAGAGAGAGGCGGAGCGAGAACGTTGAGAAGTGGAGTGAGAAAAACGAGCCGCAGAGAAGAAGAGGGAGCGAGAACGGCAAGAAGTGGAGCGTGAACAGCGAGAGGCTGACTGTGAAGAGCATGAATGCCAGAGGCAACATGAACTGGAGAAGCTATGACTCCAGCCACCAGCACCAGAGCAGGTAAGTGGCTTGGGTTTAACTGGAACTACAGGACTAGGTTAGAAATTAAATTCCAGATTGATAGCTGAATTTAAAGAGGGGGAGGATATGGATGCCTTTTTAAATTATTTTGAAAAAGTTTGTGTTCAAGCAAATATTCCTAGAGGGTCCTGGAGCTTCCAGCTAGCCCCCCTACTTACCAGGAAAGCTCGGGATGCATTGGGTCAAATGGACAACGATGACAGTAATGATTACAGCAAACTTAAAGCTGCACTTAAAAAAAGTTTAATTTAACTGCAGAAGCATACAGTACTAAATTCCGTAAGCTCAGGTGAAGCCCTGACATGAGCTATGAGGTGCTAGCCACGAAACAACGTCAGTTTTTAAAACGTTGGTGGAAAGGAATTGAAGCAAACTCTAGATAAAATTGAAAATGCTGTATTGTTATAGCAGTTTTTTTGGGCATGCCTAGCAGAGCTGAACACCTGGCTGGAGGACCGAGATCCAAAAAACAGTGGAAGAAGCTGCTGAACTCTTGGACCGCTCTTCCAAGAGCAGACCTGCTCTGAGAGCAAATGGGGTGGGGTGGCAGCACAAAAAGGGAAACGTGCACCTTCAGGGCAGCTAAAACTGTCACTGCCTCCACTGAAACCAGTTAGCCCCAGGTTTCAAAGAAAATATTTTTCTGAGAAAAGAATCAAATGTTGGGTTTGCAGAGAAACTGGGCATATTGCCAGACAGTGTCCCAAAAGGACGAGCAATACGCAAAGTGGTGCCTGGAAGGAAGTGGGTTGATCTTATCTGTGTCAGTCTTCACCATTCATCACTGTTGGGTACTCGGCCAGAGGTCAGGACCCTGCAGGAGCCCTTTTTTTTTTTTGTGGAGCCGACGCACCATCGGCGTGGCGCTCGCGGGTTGGCTGTTAGGCTGCATCAACCCCGCCTGCCTGCCAGTTCTTCATCTCCCACCGTAGAGGTCACCTCGTGGGACGCTGAGAAGAAAAAACTTGAGGCCTGCTCCGCAGTTTCTCGACTCCGTGGTTCAATCCTTTGGTGCTGAAGTCCGTCAGTTCCTCCTGCCGGTTCTGTTTTTGCCATACTCGACATCGCCCGGTAAGATCTTTCCATTTTTCTATATTTCTGTGACGTCGAGTCTGTTTTTGGTGGTTTTTTTTACCCGTAGGTCATGTCTCAGTCGGACGGCAAGAAAACTTCCAGGACGGGTCGGCCCCCCTCATGTGACTGTGCCCATGCGGCCGAAAATATTCCATCACTGACCACCACGACTGTTGTCTTTCGTGTCTTGGCCTGCTTCACGACATGGATTCGTGCGATGCCTGCTTCTCCATGGACCGCCGGGTTATCGAGCAATGCGCGTGGAAAGTGGGGCGAGCTCTGCCGACTTTGGGGCAGGCGCGTACTCGTCGGCCCAAGCCATGCTCTCTCGGCCTTTCCTCCGGGTCCCCTCCGGTTCTACCGGACCGAGGAGGAGGGCCTCGGCTACTAGTAGCCTAACCATTGCCAAGGAGCTCCTTCCATGGCGCAGGAGGCCAAATCCCGCTCCTTTCGAGGCGGGCAGGAGGCGCCATGATGACAACGCTTCTTCGGGGTGAAGACCTCGTGTCGGACCTGTGATTCGCAAGGCCCGGGTTGGCGCCATCTCGACGCCATCGGTCAGTGCCGCTACGGCCTTTGGTGCCGTTCGCAGCGCCATGGACTCTGACGGAGCCATCGTCAACGCCGACTTGTCACGTGGTGCTGTGGCTTCTGTTGGAGCTGTTCATGGCGCCAATACTGCTAGCGCCGCCATCTTTGTCTGTGTCTCGCCTCGAATGGCGCCGAGGGCAGAGGCAGCGCTGACGACGGCAGAATCTGACGGTGCTGAGTCCCGAGGACATGGTGCCGTGCTCAACCTCGGCACTGTGTGGCCGTCAGTTTCTGTTGTCGGCGCCGCCTCTGCCCTCGGCGCCATTTGCAGCGCCATCCTCGGCACTGATGGTGCTGTCGGCGGCACTGCCTCTGCCCTTGGCACCATGGAGCCCGGCGGCACCGTCCTCGGCACCAGTGGTGCAGTCGGGGCCGTCATCGGCGGCGTCTTCGTCCTCGGCTCCATGGGGCTGGATGGCACCATGGCTGGTCCCGACTCTGGAGCTTCTGTTCGGGCTGGAGCTGTACCCTCTGTGGATTCTGCTCGCGGTGCTGTAGTGGGCACTGGCACCAGCTCGGGCATGGCTTTGGTCTCTGGCACCCACTTTGGCAAAGATGGCAGTGGGCGCCCTCCTACGGTCTGGCACAGGGCCTCGGCCTCTACCTTCTTGGAGGAGGAGTCGGGCTCTGAGTCAGACGGACAGTCTGACTCTTTGGGGTTGACTGTTGGAGTGGGCAGCCCAGTAGTGTCCTCAACAAGCTGGAGTCAGCCCCCTTCTGAGGTGGGGTCGGTGGCTACCGAGACTGGGGTCAGAGGTGCTGACCAGCGGGCAGTGGTGCAGGCCAACATTGCTCTGCAGCCTGATCTTGGTGGGTTCACTGACCCCTCAGCAGTGGTACCCCCACCTGTGGTGTGCTTGGATCACCCAACTTTGGGGTCGATCAGAGCACCTACGGGAGGGGAAGGTGCTGTGCCCTGGATAGCTCCTTTGGGTGCTGCCTAGAGCTGTCAGCTACCTCTGCTGGCCCTCTCGAGGAGGAGGGCTCTTTCGAACTCCGAGGGGTCGAGGGGCATGGGGTCTACATGGCGGCCTTTCTCGGGGGTCCACTGGGCTCTGGGAGAAGCCATCGTGTGGATCTCCACTCTTCCTCCTCGGTCTCTTTGAGAGAGCCCCATTCTTTTGAGGTAGGGGACCGTCCTTCTGGACCCATACGGCCCCGGTCACCTCACGGGGGGATTCTTCCGGGTGCAGCAAGAGCAGTACCGAAATGGTTGTTCAGCTGTTGGCTGTAGGGGTCTTCGGGGCACCTTCTTCTGGGTGCTCCCGGTCCGCTCCTTAGCCCAGGCGGAGGTCAGCCGACATCGCTTCTCATCCCGACTCTGGAGCTCCTGTTCGGGCTGGAGCTGTGCCCCCTGTGGATTCTGCTCGCGGTGCTGTAGGGGGCACCGGCACTGGCTCGAGCATGGCTTTGGTCTCTGGCACCCACTTTGGCAAAGATGGCAGTGGGTGCCCTCCTAAAGTCTGGCACAGGGCCTCGGCCTCTACCTTCTCGGAGGAGGAGTCGGGCTCTGAGTCAGACGGACAGTCTGACTCTTTGGGGTTGACTGTTGGAGTGGGCAGCCCAGTAGTGTCCTCGACAAGCCGGAGTCAGCCCCCTTCTGAGGTGGGGTCGGTGGCTACCGAGACTGGGGTCAGAGGTGCTGACCAGCGGGCAGTGGTGCAGGCCACCATTGCTCTGCAGCCCGATCTTGGTGGGTTCACTGACCCCTCAGCAGTGGTACCCCCACCTGTGGTGTACCTGGATCACCCAACTTTGGGGCCGATCAGAGCACCTACGGGAGGGGAAGGTGCTGTGCCCTGGATAGCTCCTTTGGGTGTTGCCTAGAGCTGTCAGCTACCTCGGCTGGCCCTCTCGAGGAGGAGGGCTCTTTCGAACTCCAAGGGGTCAAGGGGCATGGGGTCTACATGGCGGCTTTTTTCGGGGGTCCACTGGGCTCTGGGAGAAGTCATAGTGCGGATCTCTACTCTTCCTCCTCGGTCTCTTTGAGAGAGACCCATTTTTTTGAGGTAGGGGACCGTCCTTCTGGACCCATACGGCCCCGGTCGTCTCACAGGGGGGATTCTTCCGGGCTCAGCCAAGGCAGTACCGAAATGGTTGTTCAGCTGTCGGCTGTGGGGTCTTCCGTGGCACCTTCTTCCGTGGGTGCTCCCGGTCCGCTCCTTAGCCCAGGCAGAGGTCAGCCGACATCTCTTCTCGGCTCTGTCCCCATTCCTCTTCCACGTTCTCCTGTGCTCCCAGGCATCTTTGGTCATAGCGGGCCTCTCTCCTGGGAGCAGTTTAGAGTGGTGGCTGCTCGGTTCCCAGCTTACGTTAGGGTGATGCACAGTCAGGTTTTTCAACCTCCCCCTGAGCAGCCGCCCTTTGAACAGCCGGTGCCCTCCAGCTCCTCATCCCCCTCTTCTGGGGGAGAGGAACCTTCTGTCCACATCTCTCCAGCTGCTGATCTCGCTGAGTATCAGCGCTTCCTCGTGAGGATGTTGGAGGACTTGCGCCTCACCCCTGCCACTGTTAGCAATCCTGAGCACTCAGCGCACGCCTTTCTAAGCGATTTTGGTGAGGCCACCCTTGTGGTGCTGCCTTGGCCTGCTCCCTTCCGGGAGGCGTTGTTGCGTTCCTGGCAGAGGCCCTTCTCTGGAGTTCCTGCCCCTAGGGATCTCAGCCAGAGGTATTGCGCCCCCCGGAGTCTCCAGGTTCCATGCCTCATCCGTAGTCCGGATTGATGCAGTTGGATACTTCTGATGGGCTACGCGCCCTTCACCGTGACCGGCCCCCAGATCAAGACTCCTCTGATTTTAACTTCTGGGGTAGGAGGACTTTCTACTTGGCATGGTTATTGCTTTCCATTTCTGCACATCAGGCCCGCTATGCAGCCTATGACAGGTTCTTGTGGTCCAGGCTAGGTCAACTCTTAGCCTCATTGCCTGATACAGAGCAAACCAGACAAGCCATTGTGCACTCTGCGCGTGGCCTGGAGCTAGCAAGGCACTAAGCAAGGGCATCCTATGATGCCAGCGAGGTAGCTACCAGGGTCGTAGGGACAGTGATCTGCACTAGGCGGACGGCATGGCTGCGTCTTTCCCAGTTGTCACCCTTGGCCCGGCGTAGGGTGATTAACTCTGCTCACCAGAGAACCTGTCTCTTCTCCCATAGAGCAAGACAGCGCTTGTCAGGGCAACTTCCTTCTTCCTCCGGGGAGACCCCATCTCACTCTTCCCACTCTCGGGCCTCTCCAGGCCCTGAAGGTTCTCCCTCTTAGTGTGTCACCCACTGAGAGTTAAGGGACTTTGTCCCTTAGGGTGTAAAAGAAAACCCCCTTCGGGGTGCTTGGCAATCACCCAACAGTGATGAATGGTGAAGATTGACACAGATAAGATATGAAAATTATGTACCTACTGTATTTATGATCTTTCTGTGTATCTTCACCATTCATCTCAATCTCACGCCCCCCATCCCCCTGGGGCCTCAGTCTCTGGGTCCCCCTCCCTCTCTGTGCCCATCCCTTCCCCCTCTCCTTTCTTGTCAGGAGTGGGGTAAAACAGGGGCACACAGGGGGATAATGTTCCGGGGAGAGTGGACAGCATGGGGGCACTCCTTTTCCAGTGCTTTGGCTCCACCCCTGTGGGGTGGGAGTTGACAGTTGCCCTCCATTCTCTCCCCCTCCTCGTTTCCATCCAACTTATTTCTTCTTGTTTGTTACAAAAAAAAAAATTCCCTTTTTTTCACCAACAATCTTTCCTTGAAAGGGTGTTAATTCTCTGTACCCTGTCCTTCTTCCAGAATAGCCAACTCTGCTTATCTGGAGTGTTTTGCCAGTCATTATGTGCCTTGAATTCTGGCAAAAAGCCTATTGGCTACACCTTGCAGTTCCTGTAAAATCTGGAGACGGACCAGAGTCTGGGATGTTTAACTCCCCCCTCTCCTCCTAAATTCTTTACCCACCATACCTCCCTCTTCCATTTCCAGAGATTGGGGCCCCTCCCAATCTCTTTAGTTTCCGACTTTTTCTTCCTCTTCTGTCCTCTCAGTCGTTATTTCTCCTTTTAGTTTACATATCTTTTCCTTTTTCTGTCCCTTGGACTTCCTTGTCCCACCCTCCACTCCCTTCCTCTTACCTCTCCGGCAACTCAGAACTGGCAGGCAGGCCGGGTCGGCACAGCTATTATTGGCAACGCAGCGCCCACGCATGCGGCGCCCTCAAGAGCAGCGCCGATGGTGCGTCTGCTCCACCTACCTAAAAGAAAAAGCTCCCGCGAGGTCATGACCTTCGGCCAAGTATCCAACAGTGATGAATGGTGAAGATACACAGAAAGATCATAATTATGGTAAGTACGTAATTTTTATTTTGTGTGTCCCTGGAAGCATGCCTGTGAACATGAGGGAACACATGCAGCCAGTCACTGTGAATGGTGTACAGACACAAAGGTTAAGAGAGACAGGGGCATCCCGACGTTAGTAAAAGGGGATCTGGTATAGCCTGGTCAGCTTATTCCCAATAAATTTGTAACTGTACAGGGGTTCACTGAGGAGGAGAAAACATTGCCACTCGCTAGTGTTCTGCTAGACTGGAATGAAACGGGGAACTGTGCAACAGGTTGCTGTAGCTAAAACTTTAGCAGTTAACGTCATCCTCGGCAACAGTCTCAAACGGGATGGTGTGTGCAGTTACCCGTAGCCAAGTGGGAAGGGAAAATTGTAGCTCCCTGGACCCCGTAGAAGCCACTGTGTAAACCAATGGGAGGCTGGTTCCCCAGCCTGTGTCTCCTGCTATGGTCACAAATGAAAGGGGGGTAGAAATTTCCCCGGTAGCAGTTAACCAAACAACTACGGAGGGTTACTCCGAGGAAGGAGGGGTGACCCATTGTCAGAAGGTTAGGGATGGCAGTGATCTTGAGTGCCTTGACGCTAGTGCTAGGGGCCCTAGTTTAGGTACTGAACGGGACCTGTCCCATGCCTTGGGAATGTGTAAGGAGTATGCAGCTGCTCAGAGAAGTGCCCCTAGTCTAGAGAAGCTGAGGACTTGGGCAGATTCTGATGGAGCACAGGGAGGTGATGGGAAACACAACATTTATTGGGACAATGGACTGCTGTATACACAGGGTGCTAAGACAGAGGGAGGGGTGATAGGCAGGTAGCTTGTCGTTCCCCAGGGGTACCGTGAGCAGTTGCTCAAGATTGCACACAATATTCCCATGTCTGGTCACCTGGGAATCGCAAGCACTACGCAGCGATTGACCCAGAATTTCTGTTGGCCCAACTTCACCCAGCCGGTGAAGGAGTATTGCCTGTCTTGTCACCGGTGCCAAGAGATAGGGAAGGCATGTAAGAAAACCCAAGCTGCCCTAATTCCTTTGCCCATAGTGGAGGAGCCATTTCAGAGGGTGGGAATGGATATTGTGGGTCCTTTAAATATCCCCAGCTCCTCCAGGGAGAGGTTCATCCTGACTGTGGTGGATTATGCCACCCGGTACCTCAAGGCAGGCAAAGTGGCAGATGCCTTACTTTGGATTTTCTCCTGTGTTGGTTTCCACAGGAGGTTATCACCGATCATGGGGGTTCTTTCATGTCAGACCTGAGGAAATGTTTGTGGGAGAAGTGTGGGGTGGTGAAGAGATGCATGACACCTTATCACCTGCAAGCCAATGGGCCTGTGGAGAGATTTAACGGTACCCTAAAGTCAGTGCTCCAAGCATTTGTTGAACAGCATGGGAGGGACTGGGAGAAATACCTTCCCCACCTGTTGTTTGCATACAGGGAGGTGCCCCAAGAGTCGACAGGGTTTTCCCCCTTCGAGCTCTTATATGGACTCTGGGTACGTGGGCCCCTGGACTTGATCCGGGAGCACTGGGAAGGCAAGCATGCCACCCAGAGAACTCCCATAGTGGGTTATGTCCTTAGGTTTAGGGAAAGGCTGAAGGAACTTATGGGGACAGCCCAGAGCAACCTGGCAGCTACCCAGCAAAAACAAAAAGTGTGGTACAATCACAGAGCCAGAGCTCGCTCGTACACAGTGGGTCAGGAAGGCATGGTCCTCATCCCAATCCAGAAGGACAAGCTGCAGGCTGAGTGAGCAGGACCAAACAAGGTAGTCAGGAAGGTAAATGATGTGAACTATTTCATAGAGTTACCTGACAGAAGACATACAGAAAGAATGTACCATGTCAACATGATGAAGCCATATGTTAATAGGGCTGATATGGTGTTTACCGTGTGTAGTCTTGGGGAGGGGACGGACGGAGGAGACCCCCTTCTGGCCTTCCTGGAAGAAAGCAAGCAGGGGTCCTCTGTGGAGGCAATTAAATTGGCACCTCAGCTGGCCCCGGACTGGATCCAGAAAGTAAGGGAGGTTTTAGCAGACTTTGCCCCATTGTTTAGTGCCAAGCCTGGACTAACCCCCTTAGCGACACATGATGTGGAGACGGGGACACGGATGCCTATACGGCGGAGAGCATATCAGGTGTCCAAAAGGACATTAGGAGGGAGGTGGAGGAAATACTGGTGTTCGGGGTAATTCAGAAATCTCACAGCTCCTGGGCCTCACCCGTAGTCCTTGTGCCCAAGCCAGATGACTCTGCTCGTTTTTGTGTGGACTGAATGCAGTCACCAAGTCAGATGCCCACCTGATGCCATGGACGGACAAACTAGACAAGTTGGGAGGGGCGACATACCTCACAAATATTGACCTGACAAAGGGGTATTGGCAGGTAGAGTTAACTGCCAGAGCTAGGGAGAGGTCGGTCTTCATCACTCTGATAGGTTCATTTGAATTTAAAGTAATGCCTTTCAGAATGAAGAAGGCCCCGGCCACTTTCCAGGGGTTGGTGAACCAGGTGTTTAAATGGTGCAGAGGAGTACGCCGTGGTGCACCTGGATGACACTGCCATCTTTAGTACCAGCTTGGAGGAACACCTGTCCCACCTTAGGGAAATGCTGGGCAGGATACAGTGGGACAGGCTGACTATCAAAGCTGAGAAGTGCCAGGTGGCCATGGCTGAAGTGGCATACGTCGGGCATGTTGTAGGCCGGGGACAGCTCCATCCGAACCTAGTAAAAATAGAGGCGATCAAGGCGTGGCTCAGACCAGAAAAGCAGAAGCAGATCAGGAGTTTTCTAGGGACAGTAGGGTACTATAGGAAATTTGTACCCATATATAGTGCCCTGGCTGCTCCCCTATCTGACCTGGTGAAGAAAAGGATGCCTAAGAAATTACCTGGGAGCCAGCCTGTGAAAAAGCCTTTACCAGACTGAAGGAGGCACTGTGCAGTGCTCCTGTGTTGACAAGTCCTGGCTATAGCAGACCCTTTATAGTCCAGACTGACGCCTCAGACGAGGATATTGGGGCAGTACTGAGCCAGACATCCAACCAAGGGAAGGATCACCCCATTGTATACCTGAATAAAAAGTAACTTACCCGGGAGCAGGCTTACTCTACTGTAGAAAAAGATTGACTTGCCATGGTGTGGGCCCTAAAGAAGTTAGAGCCATACTTATATGGGCAGCATTTTGAGGTACAAACTGACCAAAAACCCTGGTTTGGCTGACACAAATGGGAAAAACGAATGGTAGACTATTAAGATTGAGTCTTGCCCTGTAAGGGTATGACATGATGATCTTACATAAGGCTGGAGCAACCAATCAGAATGCAGATTGCTTGTCGCGTCTGTATGAGGAATTAACTGACTTGGGGAGCTCATGCCATGCAGGGGATAGAGACCCCAAATTTAGTCTTGGTGGGGAGGATTGTGACGCTTTGCCCCTTGCTTATGATTATGGTATGATATCTGTAAAATAAATAACTGGTATGTGTATGAAATTTGTCTCACACAAGTTGGCAGATATGGCCTGTAACTTCAAAGTGTCAGTAGCTGAAACCAAGAGATAATAATACAGACCAGGAGGAAACAGTAAATTGGAACATCCTTCCAGAGACAGTTTACTGCATGTTGCTGCTGCTTTTGAAGTTAGAACTTAAATAGAAATTTTATGATGTTTTAAAAGGGACAGGTAATTGGGCTGGTTCCTCTCAAGTTTAGCAAACAGATGTAGTCATATAAAATCTCTCCGATTTCACTGGCAGGAAATCAGCCAAGGGACTTGACAGATGTGGGAATGTTAAGATCAAAGAGAGATGCTTAATTAAAGGATGCCATGTTTAGGAAATGTTTTTTTCTTCTGATGTTACCATTAATTTTAAAATACCTCCAGTAGGAAATTGTGTTTGTAAGAATTCATTCTAAAAGTAGGCGCTAGATGACTCACCAAGGGGGTGGGGAGATAGAGTTGAAAAATGTATCAGAGTGTCTGAAATGGGTGATATCATCTTGAGCTCTGAAGAAACAAAGTTCTGTCTAACTAAAATCAGCACTTACAAAAGGTAATACTATACTTAGATAGCAAAGATCTAAAAGTATTGTGGCAGGAGTTTTATTCTGTAATTTTCCAGTTTTCTTTTGTCACTGTGAGCTTATGCTATTTGTTCTGTATTTCATTTTACTTATTTTACAATTTATAGTAAATTGCATTTTCTTTAAGGCACTGCCTGGTTGTCTTCTCAGTTTTCTTTTTGTATGTGAAGTGCCTGTATTTTTAAGTCTGACAGCGGTTTAAAAGGCTTAATGGTGTTACTAAGCTTGGAAAAGGTAAGAATCTACCTAAGGTCTCTTATAGAGTTTTAAGGGTTCATTTTGGAGACCTAGCTAGGTGCCCCTGGCAAAGGATTGTATTGCAGTCCCCGAAGAGGGTACATATCTGAGCCTGTACATTGGGTATGCTAGCATAAGGTTCACAGTTTGAATCCCCCCGGAACTTGAGGCTAAAAGGTGATTCAGACCCAAAGCAGACAGGAGGGTTACCCTGTCTGTTACCTGTTCACACTATTGCACTCTGAGGTTGGCACTGTGGGAGCAGAGGGTCTGATCTGCGGAGTGCGTTTGTGTCAGTCGACATTCAAACTGTGCTGGAATTGTTTTCAGAAATGATTCCGTGCATACAGCCTGGATTACCTGTACAGGCTGAACTGTCAACAGGGCTTGTGGGCACTCAGCCCCCATTGATGTCGGCTACAAGCACATAGCAGATTCCTGCCTCTCAGTCTTCACCAGTGCCGCCTGTGTACTCTGGGGTCCCTGTCATCGAGAGAGAGATGTCAGTGAAGAGACAGAATACTATCCTGACCTCATGGTTTTAGAAGAAGATTTAGAGGTGGAATATGAGGGAGAACAATATGTGGTGCCCCATCCTAGTTCTACCCTCTCATCCTGCAGTGAGGACTGGGTGGTGTATACCCCAAGATCTCCTTCTGAGGATCCCACTTTTCAGGCCATGATGCAGCAAATTCATGCTGCCACGGGCTTTGCTGTGGAAGAAAAGGATTCCACAAAGAAGAACCTGATGGAATTCCTGGAGGTCCCAATCTCTTCTTCCATAATCATTTTGCTGTATGTCCTGCATTAGAGGACACCACCTTTGCTGCATAGTACAGACCTAACTCACTGCCTGCATTGCCCAGAAAGACTGATAAGCAGTATCCTGCTTGCGCTCCATCTGGTACGCCTTATTACGCTAACCAGCCAGTAACTGACTCTGTAGTCCTCATGGCTGCTCACGATGGATCTAGGGCACATAGATATGTGAATACCCTGTCTCCAGATAAAGAATCTAGGCAGCTGGACCTGATGGGCAAGTGTACTTCTGCCTCTGCCTCACTGGGCCTCAGGATTGCAAATTATCAGGCCCATATGATTAAATATCAGAATAGCCAATGCAAAGCTGCCAGAACTGCAGCTCAGGCTTTACCTAACGGCTCAGACAAGAATGAGTGGATTAAAACTTTTAACTTCAGGTGCTGAGATTAGAAAACAGTTGCACCACTCAGCGTAGTTGAGCTCCCAAGCTCAACGTGCCTTCTACACCACAGAGCCCCTTCACTGATGAATAGCCTTCCTCCTGGAATCACTGTTGAGAACAAGCTTGACCCGTTCAAACGTAAACTTCAGCAGCACCTTACTGATTTTAGCAAATGTAATTGCTCCACTTAGGCCTGCACTACACCTTCTCTTCTCCTCCTCCCTCCTCCCACCCCCTCCTGCTAATTTTTTCATATCCCCCACCACCCTCTTCCCACTCCCTCTCCTTCCACTCTCTCCCCCGCTTTGTCCCCTATCTTGCCCCTATCCTTACTAGCCCTCCCCTTTTGTCCCTCCCTCCTTACTAGTTCTACGCTTTTGTCCATCCCTCCCTCTCCTGCCCCCCACCATTCTCCTCTCCTCTCCTTGCCCTTCCCCCTTTGTCCCCCACCCTACCATCCCCCCTCCTGCCGCCTACCTCTCTCACTTTTTTTTTAGCATCCTTTCTTCTGCCCCCTCCTACCTGTCTCCTCCCTATTTCTTCCCCTCCGTCCTCTACCCCACTCCTGCCTTGAACTCCCTCCTACTCTCACCCCCTCCTTATCCCTTGGTTCCTCCTTTTCTCCTTCCTCCAAGCCCACCTAGCACTTTTCTTGCTTCAGCACTTGCGACAAAGTCAACAACTTGACTACCATCTCTCTTTATCCCCGTCCCTAGTTTCTCTCTCCCACACTCCCCTAGGTTAGTACTTTTGTACTTGCTTCTTGTATACCTGTTTGTTATTGACTGCACTGCTTAATTGTCTCTGTTATTGTATTGTTTTGACAATTCACTTTTGTATTGTACTCTCAACTGTTTGTTTTTACTCTCCTGCTGACGCGGAACCTTTGTAAACAAACCTCTGGTTCAAAGGTATTTGTAATCCTAGAACTCAAATAAAATAAAATAAAAAATATGTCTCAGATGCCTCTGCCTGGGCTGCAGCTTCTGGCATTTGTATGAGAAGGTACTCTTGGTGGATCCACCGATTGTACAAAAATTATGTCAACCGACATCACAGATTATGTCAACTACAAGATGCGGTTGGCATAAATCCATCAAGTAAACTTTTTTTGGGGGGTGGTGGGCAGGCTCTGCCCCCAAGATTATCAACTCCAGGTCGGAGTTGATTCAGGGTGGAGTGCAATACCCAGTCAAAGCAGTGCCGGGGTTCTGCAGGTACATTACAGTGGCAACAGCGAATTGCTGCTGTAATGTCATTCGCTGTGCAATTGTCACTTCAAACGGCATACCATTCTTGGCTCAGAGTAGCAGGATTTGCCATGGATGTGCAGCAGGCTGTTTTGAATGCCCTTTTAGAGGGGCAAAACCTTTTGGATATGATGTTGAAGAAGCCTTAGGAGGCCGTCAGACATCCAAGATGACTCTGAGGTCTGTCAAATCCCTGTTTCTCACTCCTGCTAGAAGGTGTGGGAGGGGATCCTTTCGTCAGCCGGCTTGCAGAGGTTGATGTAATTTCCGCCCACAAGGTCGTGGTAAAGGAGCTGGTCCCCTGCCAGTTCGCCTCCCCTCAGGTGCCCAAAGCAAAAACACCCAGAGCAGGTGCCAGTGGCAGTGCGCCCACCAGCTCAGTCTGACTTGAACCTGGACCCACCCCCACTTCCACGAATGCCTCCAGGGTTTGTTATGGGGGGAAGACTTCCTGCATGGAGGGAGATTTCAGTGGACAAGTGGGTCCTGGGATAATTGCAAGGGGGCATGCTCTGGTGCTAACAGACACTCCTGCAGATAATTCTCCCCCTCTTTTCTGTGATACCCTGGGACATCTCTCCCTCTGTTTTTGTACCTTGTATTATTATGCTGTATTAACCCCTTATTATTTTTGTACTCAGCATCCCTATTTTGTAAAATTATCCCTGTGCAACTGGACGTTTGTGAAAACGGGCGTTTTTGTTCACATGCTTTCCAGTATAAAATGAAGATTGATTGATTAAAGGAAGAAGTGCAGTCATTACAATAGAAACGTGCTATAGAACTAGTGCCTCCATGGCAGAGGAGCAAAGTGTTGGTTCTGTTCCAGATAGCCCGGAGCAGTTCAAGTGCTGGGGCTAACTGCATAATGTCAGAATACAGCAAGACTCCATTAGAAGAAGCACAATTACTAAGATGAGTCATTTTTTCTTCTTATCAACTTGCACTGTCATTTTTATGTTAATTTCCTCTTGCACAAAGTGAACATATTGCTATAATTGTGTATTTGAGAGGTGTGTCACTTTTGGCCCAATGGAGGGCAGTCTGCAGTGGGCTCGACACTATCAGGCCAATGATCAGCCAGGCTGATCATGAAATTCTCCTCTGACTGATGGGTGGAAACTTTGTGGAGTTCAAAGAAAAGAGGCTCTTTGCTTTAATCTGCATAACGCCACCCAGCAAGCAGCTGATTGATGTCATGATAAACCTGCCCTCATCCCCCTTCCCCACCTGTAGCAGTCACTGGCCCCATAGTGCTATACAGTCATGGCCAAAAATATTGGCGTCCTTGCACTTTTTCAAATAACTCACAATTTCCTCTAAACGTAAGTTGAAATTAACAACAGTACACTATTTGGTCTCCACAATTCTTTATTTCTCTGTTAATATTACAGAACCTTTGTTTTTGATTCAGAATTTAATATATCCTTTTAAATCAGAAAATGAAAAAATGGTATTGACAAAATTATTGACACCCTAGACTTAATATTTGGTAGCACAGCCTTTGGTCAAAATAACTGCAATCAACTGCTTCCTATAGCCATGGATGAGCTTCCTGCACCTCTCTACTGGCAGTTTGGCCCACTCTTCTTGTGTAAACTGCTCCAGTTCTCCCAGATTTGAAGGGCGCCTTCTCCCAACTGCTGTTTTCAGATCCCTCCACAGGTTTTCAATGGGATTTAGATCTGGACTCATTGCTGGCCACTTCAGAACAGTCCAGCATCTTGTCTTGAACCATTCCTGGGTGCTTTTGAAGTGTGTTTGGGGTCATTGTCCTGCTGGAAGACCCATGACCTTCGACTGAGACCCAGCTTTCTGACACTGGGTTCAACATTGCACTCCAAAATGGCCTGGTAATCTCCAGATTTCATGATGCCATGCACACGTTCAAGGCACCCAGTGCCAGAGGCAGCACAGCAACCCCAAAACATCACTGAACCTCCTCCATGTTTGACTGTAGGGAAGGTGTTCTTTTCTTTGAAGGCTTCATTTTGTTTTCTGTAAACATAGAGATGATGTGCTTTACCAAAAAGCTCTAATTTGGTCTCATCTGTCCACAGGACATTCTCCCAGAAGGATTTTGGCTTGTTCAGGTGTGTTTTGGCAAACCCCAGTTGGGCTTTCTTATGTCTCTCTTTTTCTCTCTCTCTTAGCAGTGGGGTCCTCCTACCATATAACCCCCTTTCATTGAGTTGGCGACGGATGGTGCGAGTTGAAACTGTCGTACCTTGTGTCTGAAGGTCAGCTTGAATCTGTTTGGCAGTTGATCGAGGTGCTTTCTCCACCATTCGAACAATCCTGTGCTGCAATCTTCGATCAAGATCTTATCTGTATCAATCTTCACCATTCATCACAGATGGGGTACTGGCCGGAGATCAGAACCCCACGGGAGCTTTTTTTTTTTTTAAAAAGGGTAGGTGGAGCCGACACAGCATCGGCGCCGCCCTCGAGGCCGATGTACTGCGTGGCGCTCGAGGGTTGGCCGTAAGGCTGTGTTGACTCCGCCTGCCTACCAGTTCTTCGTCTCCTGCCATCGAGGTCGCCTCGTGGGAAGCATATCTCCAGTTTTTAGGCCTTCAGCCTGTTTGAAATCGACGTTCAGTCCGTCGGTCATCTACCAGTTCTGGGTTCTGCCTCCACTCAACGTCGCCAGTAAGATCTTTCCTTTTATTTGAAATTCTGCGACGTCGAGTCTGTTTGTGGTGTTTTTTTCTCCGTAGGTCATGTCTCGGTTGGAGGGCAAAAAAATCTTCAAAGGCGGATCAGCCCCATGCGTCGGTGCCCGGCGGCGAAGTTTTCCGTCACCGACCAGCACGACCGGTGTCTTGGCCCACTTCACGACATGGACTCGTGCGGCGCCTGCTTCTCCATGGATCGCGGGTCCTCGAACAGCGCAGCGTTGAAAGTGGGGCGAGCTCCGCTTGACTTCGAGGGTAGGGTTCGCCTCGTCGGGCCAAACCACGCTCTTGCCCTTCCTCCGGGTTCCCTCCCGGTTCTATATGGACCGAGGAGGAGGGAGCTCGGCTACTTGTAGCCTGGCCATTGCCGAGGCTCCTCCAGCTGGTGCAGGAGGCTCCACCCCTTCCTCTCCGGGAGCGGCGGAGCGCCGCACGGCAATTGCCCCTTTGAGGGTGAAGCTCCCGGTGTCGCTCGCGGCTCGGAAGGCCCGAGTCGGCACCGACCTCGACACCGTCGGTTGGCGCCCGTCGAGGCCGCCCGGTGCCAGTCGGCGCTGTAGCTCATAGCTCGGCGCTGTGGGCCCTGTCGAGACCGCTCGCGGTGCCGTGGGACAGGATCCGGCATCCTCCTTTGCCATGTCTCACCTCAACGCTGTCCTCGGTGCCGAGGTTGAGCACGGCGCCGTGTCTTCGCAGCTTGGCGCCGTAGGCCCTTCGACTCCGACTGTCGGTGCCATCCTTGGCACCGTCCACGCTCTCAGCGCCGAAGGGCCGGTCGGTGCTGTGTTCGGCGCTGGGTCTGCCTTCGGGGCCGTTGTCGGCGCCGCTCCGGTCCTCAGTACCGCTCGTGGGGACGAACTGTGTCATTGTCGGCGCCGAGGATGCTGCTGGGGCTGCTGTCGGCGCCATCGTTGTCCCTGGTACCGCCCCCGGTGCTGGTGGACTCGATGGCGCTGCATCTGGCCCTGGCTCTGGACCTTTGGCCTGAGCTGCCCCGGTGCCTCCTGCGGATCCCGCTCGCGGGGTTGCGGAGGGCACGGGTGCCCACTCGGCCACAACTCTTGACTGTCGGGCCTGGTGGCAAGGTTGGTACTGCCCGCCCTCCTACGGTTTGGCTTAGAGCTTCGGACTCTACCTCTTCGGAGTCAGAGTTGAGCTCGGAGTCGGACGAGCAGTCACACCCCTCGGGGTTGGCTGTGGAGGAGGGCACCACTGTGGTCTCGTCGACGAGTCGGAGCCAGCCCCCTACTAAGGAGAGTCAGGTGGCCCCCGAGACTGGGTTCAGTGGTGCTGATCAGCAGGCAGTGGTGCGAGCCACCATAGCTCTGCAACCTGGTTTTGGGGGGGTTCATTGACCCCTCGGTGGTGGTACCCCGTCCAGTGGTGTGTCTTGATCACCCAACTTTGGGGCCCATCGAGAAGCCTACAGGAGGGGAGGGTACTGTTCCCTGGGTCTCCCCTTCGGGGGCAGCCCAGAGATGCCAGCTACCTAGGCTGGCCCTCTCGAGGAGGAGGAGGACTCTCTCGGACTCTGAGGGGTCGAGGGGTGTGGGGTCGGCGTGTCGGCCTTTCTCTGGGGCCCACTCGGGCTCTGGACAGAGCCGAAGTGCGGATCTCCGCCCTCCCCTTGGGTTCCTTGAGGAGTCCCATTCTTTGAGGCAGGGACCGTCCCTCTGGAACTTTACGCCCCGGTCGCCTCACTGAGGGATTCTTGGGCACAGCCAAGGCAGTACCAACGTGGTTGTACAGCTGTCGGCTGTGGAGTCTTCCGGGGCACCCTCCTCGAGTGCTCATGGTCCGCTCCCTAGCCCTGGCGGAGGTCAGCCGACTTCTTTTCTCGGCTCTGCCCCTCTCCCTCTGCCACATTCTCCTGTGCTCCCAGGCATTCCTGGTCCTAGCGGCCCTCTCACCTGGGAGCAGTTCAGACCGGTGGCTGCCCAGTTCCCTGCTTATGTTAGGGCTATGGACAGCCAGGTTTTCAACCTCCCCTTGCAGCCACCTCGGAACATATGGTGACCTCCAGCTCCTCATCCCCTCTTCTGGGAGAGGAACCTTCTGTCCACATCTCTCTGGCTGCTGATCTCAGAGTATCAGCGCTTCCTCGTGAGGATGTTGGAGGACTTGCACCTTTCACGCTCTACTGTTAGCAATCCTGAGCATGCGGCGCACGCCTTTCTAGGTGATTTTGGCGAGGCCACCTTTGTGGTGCCGCCCCGGCCTGCTCCCTTCCGGGAGGTGTCCTTCCGTTTCTGGCAGAGGCCCTTCTACGGAGTTCCTGCCCCTAGGGACCTCAGCCAGAGGTATTGCGTTCCCCCGGAGTCTCCAGGTTCCTGCCTCATCCGAGTCTGGCTTGATGCATCTGGACACTCCTGATGGGCTTGCCCTCCACCGTGACCGGCCCCGGATCAAGATTCCTGGATTTTGATTTTTGGGGAAGAGGACCTTCTACTCGACGTTGCTCCTTTCTATTTCTGCTCACCAGGCCCACTATGCAGCCTACAACAGGTTCTTGTGGTCCAGGCTAGGTCAGGTCCTAGCTTCTTTGCCTGACTCGAGCAAACCAGACAAGCCATCGCGCCTCTGCACGTGGCCTGGAGCTAGCAGCATCAGCGAGGGCATCTTACGACGCCAACGAGGTAGCTACCAGGGTCGAGGACAGCGATCTGCACTAGGAGATCGGGCGTATACGTCTTTCCCGGTTGTCACCCTTGGCCCGGGCGAGGGTGATTTGTTCCACCACCAGGAACCTACCTTTTCTCCCATAGAGCGAGATGGCACTTGTCGGGCAGTTTCCCTCCGGGGGCCCCGCCTCCTCTCCCCACCTCGACCTCCCAGGCCCTGAAGGTTCCCCCCTAGTGTGTCACCCACTGAGGGCTAAGGGACCCTGTCCCTTAGGGTGTAAAGAAACAACCCACTTCGGGGCTTGGTACTCACTCATCTTGATGAATGGTGAGATTGACACAGATAAGATATGAAAATTACGCACTCACTGCATCTTGATCCTTCTGTGTATCTTCACCATTCATCACAACCCCACCCACCATCCCCTGGGGCCTCAGTCTCTGGGTCCCCTCCTCTCTCAGGCTCCCCTCCTCTTTAGAGGCAAAGTGGGACACGGGGGTATTCTCCTTTAAAGGGTACAGCTCGAACGGCACTCCTTCTCTACTACATGTTTCCACCTCGATGGGGTGGGAGTTGGTGGTTGCCCTCCTCCTGTTCTCCTTCTGGTTTCCATCCAACTGTCTAAAAAAAAAAAGAACATTTTTTCCTGAGAGAGTACTAAATCCCTGTACCCTGTCCTTCTTCCAGAATAGCTGACTCTGCTTCTGGGGTATTTGCCAGTTATTCTGTGCCTTGAATTCTGGCAGAGAGCTTTGCTGCTCCTTGCAGTTCCTATACAATCTGGTGACGGACCAGGGTCTCAGATACCTCGATACCTCTCACTCTCTCCTAAATTCTCTCCCCTCCCTACCCTCCCTTCCTCCGCTTCCAGAGATTGGGACCCCTACTCAATCCCCTTAGTCTTATCTCTTCTTTACTGTCCTCTCAGTCGTTATTTCTCCTTTTAGTTCAGTTATCCTTCCTTTTTCTGTCCCTTGGACTCTCTTGTCCCACCCTCCATCCCTTCTTCTTACCTCTTCGCGACTCTCAGAACTGGTAGGCAGGCAGAGTCGACACAGCCTAACAATGAGACCTCGAGTGCCACACAGTACTTGGCCTCGAGGGCAGCCGATGATGTGTCGGCTCCGCCTACCCTTTTAAAAAAGCTCCTCACAGGTCCTGATCTCCGCCAGTACCTCATCCGTGATGAATGGTGAAGATACACAGAAAGATCAGAATTTCGTAGGTACGTACTTTTCATTTTTCTCATGTGGCCACGCCCAGGGAGGTTGCTACAGTGCCATGGGCCTTAAACATCCTGATAACATTACATACGGTGGAACAGGAACATCAAGGTCTCTGGAGATTGATTTGTAGCCTTGAGATTTTCCATGCTTCACATAATCTTCTGTCTGACCTCCTCAGACAATTCTCTGGCTGTCTTTCTTTTCTCCATGCTCATTACGGTACACACAGTGACACAAAACAGGAGAATGAGTCCTTTTCTCTATTCAAACTGGTTGAATGAGTAATTTTTATATTGCAGGCACCTGCAACTCACCACAGGTGAGTTCAGTTCCAAAGTGAAGGAGAATCATCTGCTTGAATTCTAATTATTTCTAACTGCTTCTAAAAGGTGCCAGCAACTTTGTCCAGGCCATTTAAGGATTTCTGTGTGGAATAAGCTAAGACTTAGTAAATTTTTCTGCTTTTTGTGTTTTATTCCACTGCAGACCAAAGAAATACATATGTGGATACCAAAATATTTTTTAATTTCAACAATTTTCTGGAAGGAATGGTGCATTATTAGAAAAAACTGCAAGAGCGCCAATATTTTTGGCCACGACTGTATAATCCAAAATGCCTACAGCCATCTCCACTTCACAAAACAAACAAATCCACCCACTTGCAAAGATCCCACCCTATCCTGATCGCATGCCATCCCTGGTTCCTATACAAAAAGAAACCCTCCCCTCTGCCAAGTATCCCTTCCATCTCCCCATTGCTTCCTGTGTCCATGCCCCTTTCAAACAGTCCCACCCTCTACCAAGTATTTGTCCCACCTAACCATTTGCATCCTGTGCCCATAACACTTTTAAAAAGATCCCACCTTCTGCCAAGTATCCCTCCCACCTTCCCATCACTTCCAGTGCCCCAGAAATATGAACCTGACACTGGGGTGCCCAATCCCTGGTGTCAGTACCAGAAATAAAGAAAACTATCCTTCAATGTCTTTTTAATTTTTTGGTCCATCGATTTCTGTTGCTGCTGCCGCTATCCTCCCCACACCCGACACCCCCCTCCACTTAGCACCCACCATGCCACTCACTTCTTACTTACCTACTGGAGGTCCAGTGCCGTAATCCTCTCTAGATGGGAGACACATCTTCACTTTTCAATGCCAGACGGGGAACTGAGGAACTCTGGTAAGCACAGGTCAATGTATTTCAATGCGTTTTGAACTTGTACTCATAACTTGGTCATTTTTGTGTATATTTCCCCCAGATTTTCAACAATACACTTTTGGGACCCTATCTCATGAACAAGGTAGGTGAAATTTTTCAAATCCGGCCCAAAAGGTGATTTCGCAGTCTCTCCATGAAATCACCTTTCTGGCAGGATTTGAATATTTTTCCCTCCTGGATTCATGAGGTGGGGTCATAAGAAGATTGTGTTGAACATTTGGGGTCTGAACATTAAATACAACAAAGTTATGAAGGTACGTTGACATTTTTCAACACTCGCTCATAACTTTGGTAGTTTTCAGTATTTTGCCCCAAATTTTCAGCATAGCCATTTTTTCACACCACCTCACAAATGTGACAGGTGTCATTTTTCAAATCCTGACCAAATGTGTTTTCATACTTGTGGCACAAAATTATATTTCGGCTGGTATTTTATATGTGACACCTGTCATGTTCAGAAGGAGGGATCATAAAAAGACTGTGTTAAAAATTTGGGGTCACAAAACACAGTTATGAAGAAACATTGAATTTTTTCAACATTTACTCATAAGATTGCAATTGTGTGCAGATTTTGTTACTCCACCTCATGAATATAATGGGTGTCATATTTTCAAATCTCCTTCCTAACGTATTTTCACCTTTGCTTGCAAATTCAAACGGGATTTTAAAAATTTCACTAGCTGTGATCATTAGGTAGGGTCATAAAAAGACAATGTTGAAAATTTGGAATAAAAAAACAACAGTGTTATGAGAATACATTGAATTTTATCAACGTTTACTCATAACATTGTGATTTTTGTAGATTTTGGCCCCAAATGTGCACATATCCCTTTTGTTACCCCACTTGATAAACACGACGGGTGTCGTTTTTCAAATCCCCTTTGAAATATATTTTTGCAGTCCTTCTGTGAACCACCTTTCAAACAGGATTTTAAAAAATCTATGTGTCTTGATCGTAACATGGGGTCATAAAAAGACTATATTGAAAATTTGGGGTCAAAATATGAAAAAACAGCTATGTTACAAAGAAACGTTGAATTGTTCCAACGTTTACTTATAACTATTTTTTTGCAGATTTTGGCCCCTAATGTTCAACATATCCCTTGTGTTACCCAACCTTATGAACATGGTGGGTGTCATTTTTCAGATCCTCTCCGAAACGTTTTCGCAGTCTTACTGTAAAAGCTCCTTCTGGATGAGATTTAAAAACAGTTCCACCTGTCTTACTCATAACATCAGGTCATGAAAATACTATGTTGGAAATCTGGGGTCAAAATGTGGGAGCCTAATACAGTGTAAAATTGGGGGAAAAACAGGACCCCACTGAAAACAAGATTGCTTCTGAGCTGTGCTGTCCTGGGTAAAAACAGTACAAAAATGTGTTAAAGCAGGACCCTGTTGAAAATGAGGTACTGCATCTCATCTGGGTTGTCCTGGGTAAATATAACAGGACCCTATAGCAGAACTCCATTGAAAAGGAGATGTTGGCATCTAAGATGATTGCTCCTAGAAAAACTCATTATAAAAGCAGGCTCACACTGAAAACCAGATCTTGTATCTCACCTGTTGTGGGTAAACGCAGTATAAAACTGTAAAATCAGGACCCCACTGCAAATGACATATTATGACATGACATGGCCAGACTTAACCTCCCAGTATATTGCACCACCTTCAAGCGAATACACCTCCCACCTCCTCAGATTATATCTAACCTACTAACTCTGAAACCTTTCCCACGAACACTCAGGTCCTCACGCCTCCCGGCCCCCAATGCTGGATCTGTCCAAGACTCGCCTAGCTGTTGGAAGAAGATCCTTCTCCTTTGCAGCACCACAAAAGTGGAATGACCTCCCACACTCACTACTCTCATGCAAGACCATTACTCTCTTCAAAAGACAATATAGGGAAATATTTTACAAGCCTCCTGTCTGTCATGGGAACTGTACCTAATCTTCTCTAAACTTCTCCACCTGCTGCCTGTACTCTCCTGGTGTGTGTGATCAATGGATAGGGCTATAAGTCTCTACACAGCCAATTGTCTGTACTCTGCACTTACGAACTAACTGACTCTACTACGATTATATTGTATGTTCGTATCAACCTTGCTGTTTGTTCACGTATGTTGCAATTGACGTGTAATTTGTACTGTCTCCCAATGAATGGGATGGCTAGTCTAGTCCATGAATGTATGTAACTGTCCAGTGATATTTGTACATGATTATCTGTATCTGTACTGTTTTCTTATGCTTGGAACATTTGGTTCCCCGGGTCGCCCCTGAAAAGGGGGCTTGACTGTCTCAGACGGCCCACCTGGTCATCAACATTTAAATAAATAAATATTACATCTCATCTGGTCTGTCTTGGGTAAATATATAGTAAAAATGTGTATAAGAAGGACCCAGGTCAGTAGCATGCAGGCAAACACTCTGCATTGACAAATGCTTGTTCTAAGTTGGTGTAAAATTTCTTTCCTCTAGTACCTTACCCTTTTGAAGGAGCTTCCAAATGCAACAAGTGTATTACCAACAGAGGATATCAACGTGCTTCTGAGACCACTTATGTAAGACCTTCAAGTTTTGTTTTTTGCTTTGTACTTAAAGTTGTGCCCCTGCAGTCATTGCTGTAGCCCAGTTCTCCCCTTAGGATCCCCCAAGGCACATTACGAGCCCGAATGCCTTACCAGACAATGCCTTGCCCTCCAGGTGGTGACAAGGGTAAAGGGGGATGTACCTCAGGATATGTCCCCTGGCTCTAGGGGGACCTGGATGTATCAGGATCTGTTGTTAAGGCTGGGCTACAATTTCCATGTTTTTTTGCCCCTAGACGTCGACATGCACGAGGCTCAGGTGATGGCATGCACAAATGTATGCTGACTGCGAGCCAGGCCAGCATGTACCCACTCAGCCTGGCGCTTGCATTATCATCTGTGGTCACCTAGCAGGCAGCACTGCAGCAGAGACAGTGATCCTCCCTTCCTGGAGGACAGGACGCTCGATCTTCCGCCCTTGTGACTGGCTTTGGACAACTCAGGCTTGTTCCTAAGTTACCGGCATTGCAAATGGTAGTCCTAGTACTGTGGGTGATGGGCTGGCCTAGATGTAGAACACATCCTACTTTATGCACCTGTTAAACACATTTTACAACGTCTGTCACAGTACTACAGATTTCTCAATTGGATTTCAGGATTGTGTGCTCCACATATCGTCGAGATCAGGAGGTTTGCGCAGCGATCCTGGCATATCTTTTTCCCTTGACTGCGGCTTTAGCTCAAGATAGGAGTGATGCAGAAGAGCTCAGTGATGTCCAGGGACAACTCTTAACTGTTATTGGAGCATTTTGGTGGGTATAATCGATTAAGTATATATAAGACATGCAATTGTCTAAATACAGTGCTTTCCTTGTTTTTGTGGTTATCTATGAGGTAACCAGAAGGTTGATAATTGTGGAAGCCTTTTTTTCTTTAGAAGGCACTGAGGAGCTAACGCTTGTTGCCGTGCTATCCACAAGACTGAAGATCAAGTATTAAGGTTCTAGAATGCATTTTTAGACTTGCAGTTTGTCTTTTTCTATGCTTAAGGTGGTGCTTTTGTCAGGCCGGCAACCCCATTTTTGGTGATCTACAAACACCCTCCAACAGGCTCCCATGACTGTGCTCCTCCAGCACAGCACTGAAGGGGGAGAGCTCATGTATTTTTAGAGGGCAGGCCTAGTAGCGGGTGATAAAAAAGAAAAATGATGCACGCAACAGATGAACCCACGCACCCCACTGTAAAGGTTAAGGATGTTTGAAAATCTCAAGAGTGTTCTCTAAGATTGTGTTTACTCCTGCACAGCTACAGTACATTGGTGTAATGCCTTGGCTGATGAAAAATATGCCACATAAGCACTCACAGACATGAAGCAAGTTGTGATTAATCCCACCAATAAATGATGTATGGTGGTTGTGCAGGATGTAGAACAATATGTTGAAGAGATTATGAATCTATAATCAGTCATAGATTGCTATAAAAGATTGACCTTTGACCCCACTGAAGCGTACAAGAATATCCTAGATGTTCTGAGTGATCATGCTGTGGAAATAAGGTGGATTAATGTAGAGGAAGCTGATTTCCTTAAAACAGATTTTTCCCATCTACCTTACAATCTGTACCTTGCTGAAAATACACAGGTCTGTGAGGGACCCTTCTGGGAGACCCATTGATCTTCCTGTATATAAAGTCTCCACCACTCATTCACACTGATGGGAATACGCCGGAGGCGCTAGGACCCACCGGGAGTCAAACCTTTTCATGAGGGCCGGCGCCAAGATGGAGTCACGAGGAAGCGGCACCACAAGCCGGGCTTGTGCGGTATAGACTATCTCGGTGTCGACCCTCCAACTGCCTCAGTTCCTTTTTTCTCACCGTCGAGTGTGCTTCAGAGACAATTTCGCTCACCCTCCGGGAGTCAAACTTCAGACTAGCAGCTTGGTTTTCAGTTTTATTATTTTGTATTTTATCACGAAAATACTGTTTATATTTTAATGAATTTCTTGCTTGTACAAGAAAGAAGTCTTCAGCCCTCCATTGACGGAGTCGATCATGAGTGAGGCAGGTGATGGTTAGGAGACTTCATATGAAAGCTTTTCAGTCAGCTGGGCCAAGTCTGATCCGCCGCCCTCTTGGGGGGGGGGTGTCTGACAACGGACGGTCCAGTGCTCAGGGGGGATGGCCGGTCTCCTTGAAAGCATAAAAGGAAACGGTCCCATTCACGGCACTGTTCGACCTAAAGTTCTTTTTCGGCCCACCGGTCGAAGAAGAAACTGCATCAGTCGAGGTCGCCTTCTGGTATGTCTGTGCATAGATGACTGGTTGTTAGGGTCAGGAGCTGGTCTCCGCTTTATTCAGAGTTTCTGGTTTCTGTCCCTAGTAGCCAGCCTCTTCGACATCGGAGCGCCTCTCCGCCTACTGGAGGGGCTTCCGATGAGCAGTTTCACCATTGGGCAGCTCTTATGGAGCAGTGGGCTCGGAGGTTGTCCCAGCTGCCCGAACCGGCCAGTTCATCGCTGGGGCCTTCAGGCCTGTTGGTTTGGGATCGGCAGGCAGGGCTGTTAGGACTTCCTAGTCGCGTGGCGCCTTCTTTGGTGCCGTCGACTGTGCGCTCCGGTGTCTGTCCCCCTCACATGGCTGCGGCTCAGGGATCCACACCAGTGCCTTTATCTCCTGCAATGTTTCATTCTTTACCTTCAAATCGCAGTTCTCAGACTTCTGCGACGGTGCTGTCGACTGTGGTGCCGAGGTCCTTTTCAGCGCCATGGGTGGTGTTGGCGCCATCTGCGGCACTGCATACCCTGTTGGCACCGTCCTCGGTGCCAGGTTTGGTGTCGGCACTGTGTGTGCTGCCGTACTACCTGTCTGCATCCTCTTCAGCGCATTGGGTGGCATCGGCACCGTGTGTGGTGTCACACTCCCTGTCGGCACCATGCGCAATGCTGTTTTCTGTGTTGGTGGCGTCTCTGTACTCGGCGCAATTCTCTTAGATGGTGCCGAGAATGTGTACGGCGCTGTCTAGTTTCCAGAGGTTTTCAACTCCCAGTTCTTTTTCCTTCTCTTCTTCCTCCTGGTTTTCATTCTGTTCCTGTCTATACAGCCCCCCCTCCCCCGGACTGTCGGGAGATGATTTTGAGCCTGATCCGGATCTTCGGCTGAATGATGATGTTGATGTTGATTCTGCCCTGGGAGCAGGGATCAGTCCTCCTGCAGAGCCTGTTGTTGAGAACCTTTCTTTTAAGTCTCTGTTCAAGAATTTAAATTCTACTCTTTCTCTCCAGACCACAGAAATCAATCCTGGGAAGCTTCTGCGTCTCCAGTATCTACATGTTCTGGAAATCCCTGTGGATTTAACCTCTCTGGTACAGCCCTCTATCGAGACTCTTTCCCAGATGGCGTGGAAGAATCCTTCTCTTATTCCTTCTGTGGCCAAGTCCATAGATAGGAAATATGCCCCTCCCAAGGATCACCCCATCTTGTCCTCACAAGCCTTTGTTGATGCCATAGTGGTTCTAGCAGAGAATGATAAGGCTGTCCTCCCTCAAGAATCTACAGCCCGTCCTATAAACAAAGAATCTCGTAGGATAGACACCTTGGGTAAGTGAGTCTTTGCTGCCTCAACCCTGGGCATGCACATTGCCAGCTACCAGGGTTATTTTTCTCAACTTGAGTATGATCTTCCTGGACATAAAGTCTCCTCCACTCATTCACACTAATGGGAACTGCGCCGGAGGCACAAGGACCCAGCGGGAGCAAACTTTTTTGCTAGAGGGTCGGCGCCAGAGATGGAGCCGCGAGGAGCGGCACCACGAGCCTCAGCTCGTACGGTAATGACTATCTCGGCATTGACCCTCCAACCACCTCAGTTCCTTTTTTCCCACCGTCGCATGCACTTCAGTGACGACTTCGCTCGCCCGCCGGGAGTCAAACTTCAAACTAGCAGCTTAGTTTTTCAGTTTTTATTGTTTTGTAGTAATATTTCGAATAAGTACCGCTTAGTTTATGTTTCTTGTTTAAAGAAGAAGTGTCAGCCTACATTGACGGAGTCGACCGTAAACAGGTCAGGTGACGGTGGGGAGACTTCGGATGAAAGCTGTCAAGTCAGCCGGGCTGGGTTCGGTCCGCCGCCTTCTACGGAGGGGGTCTGACAACGGACAGTCCAATGCCTGAGGGGATGGGCGGTCCCCTCGAAAGCATAAAAGTAAATGGTCACACTCTCGGCACCGTTCGGCCTCGAGCTCCTTTTCGTCCCACAGGTCGAGAAAGAGAAGGCATCACTCGAGGTCGCCCTCTGATATGTCTGCGCGTCGACGGTCAGTTATTGGGGCTAGTTGCCGGTCTCCTCCTTCGGAGTCGCCGGTTTCTGTTTCTGGTAGCCGACGTCTTCGACATCGGAGCTCTACCCGGCCCTCTGGTAGGTATTCAGATGAGCAGTTTCATCAGTGGGCTGCTCTTATGGAGCAGTGGGCTTGGAGGTTGGTCCAGCTGCCTGGCCCGGTCACCCTGGAGCCTTTAGGCTTTTTTGGGAGATCAGGTAGGGCGGTTGAGCCTCCCTAGTCGTGTGACGCTGTCTTTGGTGCCGTCAACTCCACGCTTAGGTGTTTCCCCCCCCTCACATGGCTGCGGCACAGGGGGCCCCACACCGATGCCTCTATCTCCTGGTATTCATCCTTCTTTCTATTCATATCCTGTTTTTCGGAGTCTTGGGATGTTTTCGACACCCTCGTACGCTCGGCGCCATCTTTGTCGCCGATGCATCTGTCGGCACCGCCCTCAGCGCCTGTTAGTTTCGGCCTGTGTGCCTCGACGCAGTCCTCACTGCGCGGCCTCTGCACCGCCCCGCCCTTGGCACTGTCTTCAGCGTTGTGTGGCTCCTCGGCGCCGTGCGTTTCTTTGGCACCGAGACCTGTTAGGACGTCATCCCGCCTTCAGGACTCCTCTTCTTTTCATCCCTTTCCTTACTCATTTCTTTCTACTTTTCACTCCTTTCCTGTCCGTACAGTTCCCCCTGGACTGTCAGGAGATGACACTGAGCCTGACCCAAACCTTAGGCTGGGTGATGATGTGGAAGGAGCAGGATCTATTCCTGCTGCAGAGCCTGTGGTTGAGGACCTGTCTTTTAAGTCTCTGCTGAAAAACTTGAATTCCACTCTTTCTGTCCAAACTACAGATATCTATCCTGGGAAACTATTAAGACTCCAGTACCTCCATGTTCCGGAGATCCCTATGGATTTGACTCCTCCGGTATACCCCTCCTTTGAGACGCTGTCTCAAATGGTATGGAATAATCCTGCTCTCATTCCTTCGGTGGCTAAGTTCATAGATACTAACATACGAACATATGAAATTTGCAAGCAGATAAAGGCCTAGAGGTCTATCAAGTCTGCTCGAATGTGCAGCTAGATAGATAGGAAATATGCTGCCCCCAAGGATCGACCCATTTTGGCGTCCCAAGCCTTTGTGGATCCTATTGTAATCTTGGCAGAGAATGATAAGGTCGTTGTTGGGAGGTCTAAACCTCACTTTTAGATTCTTGAAGATATTGGGAATGCAAGTAATCACAGACACGTTGCATTAGAGTAATAAACAAGTTTATTACTACCAAAGGGATAAATCACAGTTGCCCTAAGCAGTTCTTACCAATACGAACCGGGAGCCAGTGCTAAGCGTTCCATACACCTCGAGGTTTCTCTATCTCTTGGGGTCTCTCAGGTTTCCGAGGTATAAGGCTTGTGCATTACATTATATACCTATGATAATTACTATGGTTACCAAAAGATAGAAACATTTCTAGTTACAGAGATGAGCCCTATATACTAAATTAGAGTTGGCTCCACGGTCCAAGATAACATTATACAATTCTGTAAAGTCATCAGTTTGAGAACAAAAGAGTTCTTATACAGAGTCTTACATAACTCAGTGTAGTGGTACAAATCACCAAAAGGTGGCAATGCCGTCTTACATATTATAATTACTCCAAGGACACAGATGTCCTGGCATCTTACAGGTAAAAAATACACAGCAAATACATAGCAGAATATATGTATTAGCAAGCAAAGTGTATTACAACAATATGCATTCATATCCTGACATCTATTCTTGTACGGTAGATGCCCTTAGTCCTATGTGTTAGTATAACATATACCTAAGTGCTAGCTGTCTACGGTGTACCTCTAAGGGTACCAATTAGGGTGCAGGGACCTCGTGTAACATTGTCCTTCCCCAGACTACTACAACTCGACCTACTAACAAAGAATCTCGTAAGACAGACACTTTGGGTAAGAGAGTCTTTGCTGCTTCCACCCTAGGTATGCGTGTCGCCAGCTGCCAAGGCAATTTCTCTCAGTATGAGTATATCCTTTGACATTCACTCAAACATATGGTTGAAGCTCTACCAGAGTCGAATACTAATTCGGAGCGTCTTCAAACCATAACCAAGGGTATTGAGTCCAACAACCAGTAGGTTAAAGCAGCTATGGACGCCTTCAATACTGCCTCCCGAGCGGCGCCGGGCATTTGTACCTGCCGTCATTCCTGGCTGCGCAATTCAGGTTTCACGAATGATGCACAGCAACAGGTAATGGCGTTGCCTTTCGATGGTGTGCATCTCTTCGGCCCTCAAGTAGAACAGACTGTAGAGGCTACACAAAAGACTAGGTCAGCCATTAAACTGGCTCAACCTCCTCCTGTCTCCTCTCGAGGGGGTGTTAATAAATGCCAGTTTCATAACCGTCAGTCCTTTCGAGGCAAAGGCAGGGGAAGTTTTAATAAAAACCAAGCCCCCCAGCCGCAAAAGAAAATGCAGCAGAAGGCGCAAGGACCCAAAACGCCTAGTACCGCCTTCTGAGTTGTTGGCCCAAGTCCCAACTCAGCTGCCCGAGGTGGACTCTTCCTCAGCGGTGGGAGGTCATCTGACTCACTTCTACAATCAGTGGAAGTCCATAACCTCGGACAAATGGGTCCTCCAGATAATCCGCGAGGGGTATTCTCTCAATCTTTTGGAGACCCCTTCGGATAGTCCCCCCAGACGACAGCCCAGGCTGTCAGCTCTTAAGTCAGATCTTCTCCCCTCCGAGACACAGGGCCTTCTGAACAACAGGGCAGTGGAAGTAGTTCCGCTGGATCAACGGAACACAGGGTTCTACTCCCATTACTTTCTGGTTCCAAAGAAAACCGGGGGCATGCCCCCCATTTTGGACCTCAGAAAACTAAACAAGTTCCTTCCCAAAGAGAAATTCAAAATGATATCACTAGGAACCCTGTTAGCTTTACTTCATCAACATGACTGGTTAGCCTCCCTGGACATGCAGGATGCTTACCAGCAGATTCCTATTCACCCAAAGCATCACAAATACCTAAGGTTCATGGCTTTGGGACAGCATTGTCAGTTCAGAGTCCTGCCCTTTGGGCTATCCTTGGCGCCATGAGTTTTTACAAAGTGTTGTGCAATTCTCGCAGCACATCTCAGAAAAATCGGAATACAAGTGTTCCCATATCTGGACGATTGGCTTCTAGCAAGTCCTTCCTGGCAGGGAACTCTAGATGCCGTAGCCACGGCTTCACACTTTCTCACGTCCACGGGAGTCCTGCTAAACCTCAAAAAATCGCAGCTGCAGCCCTCCCAGAGGCTCCTTTTCATAGGAATTCTTCTGGACGCCTCCTGTGCGAAGGCATTTCTTCCAGAGGACAGGAGGAACGATATCCTTCAGATGGCCCGATACATCGAAGAGAGCAGCTCGGTTTCAGCTCTCTCAATGCAACGGATGCTAGGTCTCATGGCATCCTCGGTGTTCATTGTATCCCTAGCACGCCTTCACATGAGAACTTCTCAATGGATGCTCAGTACTCAGTGGTCCCTGACCAGTCACCTTCAGTCCTTTCTCATCAGGGTGACAGAACCTCTGAAGAGATCACTCATCTGGTGGTCGCAAGAGGACAATCTTCTGGAAGGGTATCCCTTTGCTCCTCTGGATCATCGGATTTCCATTACCACAGACACGTCCCTGATGGGGTGGGGAGCTCACTGTCAGATTCTCCCCACTCAAGGTACGTGGACTCGGGACACGTCCCAGCTTCACATAAATGTCTTGGAAATGAGAGACGTCCTTTATGCAGTCCGGGCTTTGAAAGACATTCTCTGTTACAAGAACATTCTCCTCCAAACGGACAACAAAGCAGTGATGTATTACATCAACAAGCAGGGCGGTGCTCACTCTTACCCCTTATGCAGGGAAGCGATGAGAGTGTGGGAATGGTACTTGGAGCACAAGGCTTTAATTCATGAGGTCCGTCTTCCAGGCGTGCAGAACGAACTGGCAGACCGTCTCAGCAGAACAGAGACAGATCCTCACGAATGGTCTCTCGACTCAGCCATAGCCCAGTCACTATTCACAGAGTGGGGAACTCCAGACCTGGACCTTTTTTGCATCCCCACTCGACACAAAACTGCCTCTCTTCTGCTCCAGAAATCTAGGGCCTGGCATTTTCTGTCAGGATGTGTTCAGGCTGCGGTGGACATAATGCTTCCTATACGGCTTTCCGCCTCTTCCTCTAATTCAGAGAGTACTTCTCAAATTCGAGTCCCAGGAGAACAAAATTATCCTCATTGCTCCCTTCTGGCCTTGACAGATATGGTTTCCACTACTCAACAGTATGTCGGATGGTCTTCCAAAACCACTTCCCCTTCAGACGAACCTTCTGACTCAGGGGCCTGTTCCATCCCAATCTAAGGTCGCTTCACCTTCACTCTTGGCTCCTGAAGAGATAGAAGTGAACAGGTTCAATGTGTCTTGCAGGGTTTCAGATATTCTTCTGGCTGCACGCAAGCCAGCCACTAGGAAAACTTACACAGCCAAATGGAAGCGTTTTTCACTCTGGTGTGCAAAATCCTCTTTGAATCCTTTTTCTTGCCCACCAGATAAAGTTTTAGAGTACCTCTTAGACCTCTCAAATTCATGTCTACAATACTCTACAGTTAAGGTTCACCTTTGTGCCATTTCAGCTCATCATGAGCCAGTACTTTCCTTGTCTCTGGCTCAGTTACCTATGGTTAAGAGGCTTCTTAAAGGAATTCTATATACCAGACCTCCTAAAAGACGTCCAGTTGCAGCCTGGGACATTACTCTTGTGCTAGACATGCTCACTTGAAAACCTTTCGAGCCTCTAGCTACCTGTGAGTTAAAATTTCTCACTTGGAAGACGGCCTTCTTAGTGGCCATTACCTCAGCCCGCAGAGTCTCTGAGATACATGCCTTGGTCACAGACCCTCCATGTACTGTGTTTCAGAAAGACAAAGTAGTTCTTAGGACCCAACCTAAGTTTCTCCCTAAGGCTGTTTCAGAATTCCACCTAAACCAACCTTTGGTCCTTCCATCTTACTTTGCGAACTTCCGAAGTGAAGGAGAGCGTTCTCTTCATTCCTTGGATGTCAAAAGAGCTTTGTGTTTCTATATAGATAGAACAAAAGACTTTCTCAAAGCTCAACAACTATTTGTTTCCTTCAGCGAGACCCAGCTGGGTCAACCTGTCACTATCAGAAGTATTTCAGCATGGCTGGTGGCATGCCTTCGCCACTGTTATTCCATGGCGCAGGTTAAGCTGGAGTACAGAGTGTACCCTCACTCTACTAGAGTGGTCGCGGCACTCCTAACGGAAATCCGCAACGTGCCCATTGCAGATACTTGCAAAGCGGCTACCTGGAGCTCAGTACATACTTTCGTCAAACACTATGCCCTGGATGTCCATGCCAGACGACATCTTTCTTTTGGCAGAACCATCCTTAATGGACTCCTGTCCTAAAACTCTGAGCTCTTGGTCTCTCCTGTCACCCTGTCGGGGGATTATTAGCTCGGTACTTCCCCATTAGTGTGAATGAGTGGTGGAGACTTTATGTCCAGGAAGATATGGAAATTACGTACCTACCGTAATTCTTGATCTTCTTGGACGAGTCACCACCACTCATTCACATGCCCACCCTCCATCCCCCGAGCTCACCTCTGTTGTTGATCTTCGCTCCCTGAATCTTTAGGCTGTGAAGACTTCTTTGTTGGCCCTTCTTATACGGGTCGTCCGGACTATCTTGTGTCCGTTTTTTAGATAGGCTATCCTTCTAAGTTGAATTCGCTGCACCTCCTCGGGAAAAAAAGGTATCGAGGCGGTTGGAGTGGGTTTGCCAGGAGAATATTACTGCACGAGCTGAGGCCGTGAGTGCCGCCTCGCGGCTCCATCTCTGGCGCCGACCTTCTAGCAAAAGTTTGCTTCCGCTGGGTCCTAGTGCCTCCAGCACAGTTCCCATTAGTGTGAATGAGTGGTGGAGACTCGTCCAAGAAGATAAAGAATTACGGTAGGTACGTAATTTCCATTTCTTTGGCATTCATTCAAAGCAACAGTAGAAGCTCTGCCCGAGTTGGAGGTTAACTCTGAGCTACAACAGACCATAACTAGAGGTATCAAGTCCAATGCGCAACAAATTAAAGCTGCAGTGGACGCTTTCGATACTGCTTCCCTGGCGGCTGCGGCTGGCATTTGCACCCGTCGCCATTCTTGGCTGCATACTTTGGGCTTTACGAATGATGCCCACCAGAAAGTCATGGGCTTACTTTTCGACGGTAAGTATCTGTTGGGGCCTCAGGTGGAACAAGCACTAGAGGCCACACAGAAGACTAGTTCTGCCATTAAGACAGCTAGACCTCTGCCCACTCCCTCTTGAGGAGGTGAGAACAAGCATCAGTTTCACAACCATCAGTCCTTTCATGGCAAAGGCAGAGGAGGCTTTAACAGAAACCAAACCCCTCAGCTGCAAAAGAAAACGCAGAAGGCACAAGGCCCAGAAGCACCCAGTGCCACCTTCTGAGTTTCCGGCCCAGGTCCCACCTCAGCTGCCCGAGGAGGACTCTTTCTCGACAGTGGGAGGATGTCTGACTCAGTTCTACAACCAGTGGAACTCTGTAACATCAGACAAATGGGTCCTCAGGATAATCCGCAAGGAGTACTTTCTCAATCTGTCGAAAACCCCTCCGAATCATCCTCCCAGGCGACAGCCCAGGCTGTCTGCGGCTCAGTCATACCTTCTTACTTCTGAGTTACAAGGCCTTCTGAACAACAGGGCAGTATAAGTAGTTCAGCTGGATCAACAAAACACAGGTTTCTAGGGACATGGGTATGTTGTTCATCCACACTTATTGGCAGGTTCCTTGCTGCTTTAAATCTTGCCGGAAGGTCTTGAAGCTGGCTCCTCCCACCCACCCGGGTGGTAAAACTCTCGGCTCCGCCCCATGACGCTAGATCTTCCTTACTGCTTGAAGCTCAGGTTCTCTCCTTAACGCTGCTATGCTTAAGACTGGTCCCTAATTCTTGAAAGTTCGAAATCAAAAGTTTTTGCTAAAGACTTGGTCTTCTTCTCCCTCGCCGCGATGGACAATCGACTCCGGTTTGAGGTGCCCTTGCGGGCAGAAGATGTCTAGGACGGATCCGCGACTCCACGAGCGTCTACTGCCTGGGCCTTGAGTACTCCACCCGCAGGCCTGCGACTTGTGTTTCTTCCTTTCGACTCACGCCCTGAAGACCGTGGCGTCCGACATAGCTGGGGCGCCTCGAGAAAAGAATCCAATCGTGAAATCTAAAGAGGCCCGATTGGCGGTGTCTCCTGGGCGACGGGCTCGGCGGATCAGCTCAAGCAGATGATCGCCTCAAGAGGAGGCGGCGCGGGCCGCTTCTACCGCGGCTGCGGCATTTGTCCCGCTGTCTCTCGTGCCTCGTACTCAGCTTTTTAAGGAGCTTTGTCTGACCCTCTCGACTAAAGGTGAGGTCCAACTTCTTCGGACCTTTTCCAGGTCCAAAAGAGCAAAGTAAGTCTCTCCGTCGACGCCTCTTGGGAGCGGGAAAGATCCCTCCTTGTCACAGCTCGACTTCGGGTCGCACTTTCAGCTTCGCCACTGGCTTCACAGTGTCCCCGCCAGGCCAGTTGACCGAGACTCCGCCGACGCGGTCGAGATTTTTCTCGACCTGCTAGACGGGTTGTCGGCTGGAGAAGCTGAGAACCTTCTCCCGGGTTCCCCTGTGGGAGTTGAGGATCCCGCTGCTTCGCCTGTGCCTCCGGTTCCGGAGCTCGGTGGGTCGTCCGAGCCGAGGGGGCCGATTTCTGGCACTTCTCGCCTTCCTCGGCCTAGTCGAGACTCGGTCTCGGTCTCGACATCCTCGCAGTCCAACCCATCCCGCCGCAATAGGCGGCCCCAGTCTCGCACTGCAGGCGGCGCCGCTCTTCCCTTCCTCGACAAGGGAGGCTTCGCTAGTTGCGCCGGAAGTACGAGGAACTCATGTGGCAATAGCCCTTTGACCGGAATAAGTTTCACCCAGTCGCCTTTCCCGCCATTAAGTGGCTGTCACCGAGCAGCCAAACAACCCTCATTGTAGTCGAGGAGCCTGTTCTCAGGCCGGTTGTTCGGCCAATTCCAGCTGCCCCACCGATTCTGGTGGAACCTCTGCCTCCACAGCCATTAGTTGGGGCTCTGACCAAAAATTCTCGGTCGGCCTTGGGTTTGCCCCATAGGCTGTCTGTCACCCTCACTCCCGATAAACCTCGGCAGGTGGAGGGTGGCTCAGGCCCGAGGCAGCTCTTTGAGGACTCTTCTGAGTCCGATGATGGTTCTTCCCTCTTCTCCAAGCGCATGGACTTGGAGTCCTCGGGAGGGCAGTCAGTGGACGATAGCCCTTCTTAGGGTTGCTTCGACTCATCTCGGAGTCCACCGGGATGAAGCTCGAACCCGTTTCTAAACGGGCCAGGTATCCCCTCACGGAGATTCTGGACCGAGGGGATTCTCCTACGGAGGCCTTTCCGGTGGCCAAAGCCATAGTGGGTCCGGCCTTGGAACTTTGGCAGCGTCCTGCTTCCTGCCCTGCGCCTTCGGCCAGGTTGGCCAGGAAGTATCGGTCCCTACCGTTCCCTGTCCGTTTTTGAACACCGGCCGAGGGGTTGTTACCAACAGCGCTCGCGCCGGAACGCCAGGGATGTGGACAAACCTCCCAACAAGGAATCCAAGAAATTGGATTATGCCGGGCGAAAAGTCTGTGCTTGCGTCCTCTCTCGGCCTTCGCCAGGCCAGTTCGGCCGTCCTCATGGCACATTTTCTCACGCCTGTTGGGCTACCTGGATGAGGTTGTCCTCATCTTCCATGAGATCTGCAGACTACGGTCAGGCAGGTGGGTCCAGGGCAGGGCAGTGGCCAAACAGCAGCTCCAGACTGCGTTGACATCGGGACTCATGTGCCAGGTCTGTGGCGGCGCAGTAAGGCCTGGCGCGTCGGGCTTGGCTGAGGATATCCACCTTTACCTTGAATACCCAGCACAAGTTGGCGGATGTTCTCTTTTTGGGGACTGACCTCTTCGGCCCTGGGGTGGAAGGTCACCTGCAGAGGATCGAGAAGTCCAGTGCTACCTTGACTCGGCCCTTCCTGCCAGAAGGACAAAGCCGCTAGCCACAGCCTAAGCCCTTTCGTCTGCCTGTGCTCGCGCCGCCCGCCCAGCAACGCCAGGGCCAGCAGGCTCGAGCTTGGTATCCCAAACCCATGCCGCCGGCTTCCTCCAACAGGAAGCAGGGAGGTAAGGCCCAGGAGGTCCCTCGGCGGTCCCTCCCTCCAAGCCTGCCCAGTGACGGGCTGAGGGGTGTCGCCCCATCCCTGTCACCTCACTCCTGGTTCCCCTTTGGGGACGGCTCAGACACTTCCTTTCCTCCCTGGTCCGCTGTTACCACGGACAGGTGGGTACTGGAGGTGGTGGGAAAGGCCTACCTCTGAATTTGAGCAGGCTCCGCCTTCAGAGCCGCCACACTGGGGCCTCGGGTCCTGAGTCTTACGCATGCTCTGCCGAGCCGACATCGCTCTCCTCCTCCAAAAGGAGGTGATCACGGAGGTAGAGGACCCCCTTTAGACCCGGTTCGTGGTCCAGGTATTTCCTGGTTCCAAACGGACGGGGCTGGCGCCCTATTCTCACCTCACGACCTGAACAGGTTCCTAAGGTCTCGGACCTTCAGAATGGTCACTCTGGGCCCAGATAATACCATCTCTGAACACGGCTGTGGTTCTGCTCTCTGGACCTACAGCGGCGTTCTTTACGTCCCTATCCGTCCGTCGCCATCGTAGATTCCTCCGCTTTTCGGCGGAAGGATCCCTCTTTGAGTTCCAAGCCATGCCCTTGGGCATCTCCAGCTCCCAGGGGTCTTCACCAATGCATGGCAGTGGTGACAGCATTCCACTGCAGGCGCCGGGGGTCGGTTGACCCTTACGTGGGCGATTGTTTTGATAGCGGCCTCGAGCCCGGGGAGGTGGAGCGGTCCAGAGATCTGGCCCTCCAGGTTTGCTCTCAAGTCGGCCTTCTCATCAAGCGAGGCCAGAAGTCAGAACTCGAGCGAGCAGGTGATCCTGTTCATCCGGGGCAGAGCTCGACTCTCTTCGAGCCAGAGCCGCGCCTCCGGCGGACAGGGCCGAGGTTCCTGCCTCCCTTTGCCCAATCATTTCTGGTTGGGCAATCGCGCCCTGCCCGGGACTTCCTGCGCCTCCTGGTCTTATGGCGGCCCTGTACCAGCGTAGGTCGGTGGAGCACTTGGCACTGCGCCCCTTCAGTGGGGACTGGCCAGCTGGTGGCAGCAATGCTGCGATCCATTGGACTGCTTAGTGACAGTGACCGGAGATGTGGAGAGCGCTCTCCGGTGGTGGACGTGCCTATCTCATCTGCAGGAGGGCATCCCATTTGTCCGCTTCGAGCCGGCGGTCTCTCTAGCGACCGATGCCTCTCTGATGGTTGGGATGCCCATCTGGGGAACACCGAGCGACGGCCTCTGGTCCCCGCTGGAGTCCCGATGCCACATCAACCTGCTGGAGTCCCAGCGGTTCGCCCAGCTCTCACCGCCTTTGTCTGCTTTCTCCGGGTCAAGTGGTCCGAGTCCAGACGGACAATACCACGACCATGTACTATCTGAACACTAGGGCGGACGCTCCCATGCTTCTATGGAAGGAAGCTCTCCAAGATTTGGTCACTCGTGTGCAGCCTGGAGGCGGATCTCCTAGCCATTCATTGGGTAAGAGCCTCCAACACCCTGGCCGATGCCCTGAGCCGGATAGGGGCTGCATCTCACGAGTGGTCTCTCTCCTGCCGGAGGTAGTACAAGATCTGTTCTCCCACTGAGGCACACCTCAGGTGGACCTGTTTCACCCAGGGAGAATGCGGCTGAGGCTGCTTCATGCCTGCACCTCAGCAGGGTTCGCTGCAGGGGATGCCTCGAGGCTGTGGACCCCGATTCTTTACGCCTTTTCCCCATTTCCCTTGATTCACAAGGTGCTTCTCAAGACAAGGAGGGACAAGGCGTAGGTGATTCTGATAGCTCCAGACTGGCCCTGCCAGTTCTGGTGACCCAGATCTCCTCAACCTCAGCTACAGGCTCCCGAGGCAGCTCCCAGCTCTCCCGACCTGCTTCTCAGTCAATCAGGGAAGGTGTTCCTTCCGGACCTTCAATCCCTGCACCTGACGTGCCTGGTTCCTGAGCTGCCAGAGTTCCAGGCCTTTGGGTCTTTTCTCCACGGTGGTCCTCAATGTTGAGGCGTCCCGTAAGAAGTCGGACCAGGAATATATGCCTTCAAATGGAAGAGGTTTTCCATTTGGTGTCAGGGTAAGGGCTTGACCCTTCCTCTGTTCCTGGCAAGCTTTTTGGACTATTTATGGTCCCTTTCTAGTCAAGGGCTTAGGTTCGATTTAATTCTAAAGGTGTAATCTGGCATCTATCTCTTGCTTACCGGGCGCGGCCGGGGAGCAGTCAGTGGCGCAGGAGAAGGTGGTCTAGCTTTTTCAAAGGCCTTGATCACATTTCCCTCGATGCGAGAACCTCCACCTCCATGGGATTTACTGCTGGTACTGGCAAAGCTCATGGGCAAGCCATTCGAACCGATGTGCAGGTGTGAACTCTCTACCTGTCGGGAAACCCGTTTCCTTGGTGGCTATCACGTCAGCCAGAAGGATGGGAGAACTCAGACGCTCTGCATTGAGTCTCCTTACCTGGTCTTCCACAGGGACAAAGTTGTCCTGCGCCCCCACCCGAAATTCCTTCCGGGTGGTGTCGGAGTTTCACCTTAACCAGGTGTTGACTCTGCGGTGTTCACCCCAATCACACCTGGAGCGATTACAGGCTCCATACTTTGGACCCTAGAAGGCGCCGCTATTATAAGGAGCGCACGGCTGAAATTCGGGAGAGGTTCGCCAGCTGTTTGTCACCCACGCTGAAGTCGCACCTGGCAGACCTGCAGCTGCTGTGACTATAAGCATGTGGGTCACCTCCTGCATAGATCTCTGGTATAAGTTAAGCGGCATAGTGCCTCCCTGAGGGATAAGAGCTCATTCTACCCGTCATACTGCTGCATCGGTGGCTGCTTCCAGGGACGTCCCTATCCAGGAAATCTGCAGGGCTGCTACCTGGAAGTCAACACACCTTTATTACCCATTACCACATCGACCTTGAGTCACGCTGGGATGCTGGTTTTGGGGCCTCGGTTCTCAGTCTTTATTCCCTAAGTAGGGGTGTGCTTGCCTCCCTCCTCCCGGAGAACTGCTAGGAGTCTGCCAATAAGTGTGGATGAACAACTTATCCATGTCCCTAAATACAGGTTACTCACCTGTAACAGGAGTTCTAGGAATGGTATATGTTGTTCATCCTACGACCTTCCCGACCTCCACGGCCCGACGCGCAGCCCTGAGCTCCAGCGGGCAGATCTGGAGTCATGGGCGGAGCCAGAGTTTTACCACCCGGTGGGTGGGAGGAGCCAGCTTCAAGACCTTCCGCAAGATTTAAAGCGGCAAGGAGCCTGCCAATAGTGTGGATGAACAACATATACCATTCCTAGAAATCCTGTTACAGGTGAGTAACCTGTATTTCTACTCCCATTACTTTCTGGTTCCAAAAGAAAACCAGCAGCATGTGCCCTATTCTGTATCTCAGAAAGTTAAACAAATTCCTGCACAAGGAAAAGTTCAAGATGATATCACTTGGTACCCTGCTACCTTTGATTCATCAACATGATTGACTAGCCTCCCTGGACATGAAGGATGTCTACCAGCACATTCTCATACACCCAAATCACCACAAATACCTAAGGTTCGTGGCACTGACTCAACACTATCAATTCGGAGTCCTGCCCTTTGGGCTATCCTCGGCACCTCGAGTTTTTACAAAGTGCTGTGCAGTTCTCGTGGTGCATCGAAGGAAAATCATAATCCAAGTGTTTCCATATCTGGATGACTGGCTTCTATCAAGACCCTCCAGGCAAGAGACTCTGGAGGCCATGGCCACAGCCTCAGACTTCCTCACGTCCATGGGAGTCCTGCTGAGCCTCAAAAAGTCACAGTTGCAGCCCTCCCAGAAGGTCCTTTTCATAGGAACCCTTCTGGACACTTCCTGTGCGAAAGCTTTTCTTCCGGAGGACAGAAGGAGCGATATCTTACAGATGGCCCGCTTCATCAGAGAACACAGTTCAGTGCAAGCCCTCTCGATGCAACGCATGCTGGATCTCATGGCATTCTCGGTGTTCACTATACCTTTGGCTCATCTCCACATGAGAACCTCTCAGTGGATGCTCAGTACTCAGTGGTCCCCAAGCACTCACCCTCAGTCCTTTCTCTTCAAGGTGATGGAACCTCTGAAGAGGTCACTCACCTGGTGGTCTCAGGAGGACAACCTTCTGGGGGGATATCCCTTCGCCCCTCTGGATCATCAGATCTCTGTTACCACGAATGCGTCCCTGATGGGTTGGGGAGCTCACTGCTGGGATCTCCACACCCAGGGTACGTGGACTAAGGACAAGTCTGAACGTAACATAAACATCCTGGAAATGAGAGCCATCCTCTATGCAGTCCAAGCATTGAAGAATGTACTCTGCCACAAGAATATTCTCCTTCAAATGAGCAAGACAGTGATGTATTACATCAACAGACAGGGCAGTGCTCACTCCTACCCATTATGCAGGGAAGCAGTGAGAGTGTGGGAATGGTGCCTGGAGCACAAGGCTCTGACTCAGGTGGTTTACCTGCCAGGAGTACAAACCGAGCTGGCAGACCGTCTCAGCAGAACGTAGACAGATCCTCATGAGTGGTCTCTCGACTCAACCATCATTCAGTCAATCTTCGAAGAGTGGGGAACTCCGGACCTGGACCTTTTTGCGTCCCCACTCAACGCAAAACTGCCTCTCTTCTGTTCCAAAATCCAGGACCTGTCATTTTTTGTCAGGATGGATTCTGGCTGCAGTGGACAAAACGTTTTCTATGTGCATTTCCTCCTATTCCCCTAATTTAGAGGGTACTGCTCAGAAGGGCAGAATGATTCTCATTGCCCCATTCTAGCCTTGTCTGAGATCCGGTTTCCCCTAATCAACAGTCTGTCGGAAACCTCTCCGAAACTGCTTCCCTTTCAGATGAACCTTCTGACCCACGGCCCTGTAGTCCATCCCAATCTGAGGTCCCTTCACCTCCACGCTTGGCTCCTGAGGAGATAGAGGGGAATAGGTTTAATGTTTCTCGTAAAGTTTCGGATATCCTTTTGGCTGCAGGCAAGATAGCCACCAGAGAATCCGACACAGCTAAATGGAAGCATTTCTCTATCTGGTGTGCGAAATCCTCTTGGAATCCTTTTTCATGCCCACTGAATAAAGTCCTGGAATATCTCTCAGCCCTCTCAAACACAGGTCTGCAATACTCCACAGTCAAAGTTCATCTTTGTGCAATTTCGGCATATCATGAACCAATACTCTCCATATCGCTGGCTCAGCTGCATGTAGTTTAGAGGTTTCTTAAAGGGATTCTGCATGCCAGATCTCCTATTAGACAACCAATTGCAGCCTGGGACATTAACCTTGTGCTAGACATGCTCACTCGTGAACTTTTCGAGCCTCTAGCTACTTGCGAGTTGAAATTCCTCACTTGGAAGATGGCCTTCCTGGTGGCCATTACTTCTGCTCGTTGGGTATCTGAAATACACGACTTGGTCACAGACCCCCTGTATACTGTATTTCACAAGTACAAAGTAGTTCTTGGGACTCATCCTAAGTTCCTGCCTAAGCTAGTCTCAGAATTCCATCTCAATCAACCTTTAGTCCTTCCTATCTACTTTGCAAACTTCCAGAATGAAGGAGAGCGTATCCTTCATTTCATAGACATAAAAAGAGCCTTCAGACAACATGAAGTCTTGCTGTATTCTGTCAATTGCAGCGATTTCCAACCTTTGAACTTCCCTGGAGAACAAAGAGTTAACTTTCTATGCAGGGCATAGAATGCTGAGCTCGAGCTCGGTTGAAGTCTCTGTCTTTTTTTTTTTTTTTTTTACTTTCTCTTTATCCTCCTCCCTCCTCGCAGCTCTCCTCTCTTCGGGAGACACCTGTGGCCATATCAGCCTTGTCCACCTGCCTGGTGACGTTGATCTGCCCCATGGAGCCTTGGCTATACCCCAGGCAGGTACGGGGTGGGAGCCCCTACACCCCGACGCTTCTCTATGTTTTGTCGGCACGCTGTCTCCGGGCAGGTAGGGGCATTGAAGGTCGGGGCCTGGTGCTCCATCTACTGGGAGGCTGCAAGGGTTTTTTCTTGATGTTCTCAACGTGCCAGGTCCCTGGACGTCAAGGCGCTGAAGTGCCGACGTCTGGCACGTTTCCCCCTTCTGTTGGAGCATCGGGCTTGCTGTACCTCGGGTCTCCACCCAGGGTCAGACAAGCGCCGAGCTCAAGTATCCCAAAGACGGCGAAGCGGTCCTTGGGACGCTCAAGTCCTCCTCAGCCGGCCCTACAGCTCCGGCTCGTTCAACCTGGGTAAGCTGGCATTGCAAGCGGAAATCCAACCACTGTGAAGTCTCTTGTCTGGAGTGTTTTAAACCAAACCGTCAGATTCTTTACTCCGCCTCACTGAACAGTCACTCCGGAGAGTTCTCCTTCAGCTCAGTTCGAAAGTCGGTTAAAATTTCAGTTTTCGTTGGTTTTTAAACTGAAAAAGTATCCGCATAGTCAGTTCAGTCTCTGTCTGTGGTGCCGTTAGTACTAGATAGGAATTGGTCCGTTTTTTCTGTGTGGAACTTGTAAAAGTGCGGCTCAGTTTGGCTGAACCGGTCATTTGATAGTGAAATATTGTGTTTGTGTGTTTTACTTAGTGTGTGGTTACTGGTTCTTATCGGTTCTTAAAAAGAACGTGTTTTAGTGCGTTTTTTTCCAATACCCGTGACACGGTTAGGAACCGATAAGGGAGTCTTGCCTGGCGGTTGCCATAAAAAGGGTAAGTTGGTTAGGTTAGCCATGTCTGAGAAACCCAAGAAAAAAAACGGGTCCACTGGATTTCAACACTGCACTGAGTGTGGGGAGGTCTTTGCTAAGGCCGATCCCCACACCACCTGTGTTTGTTGTCTGGGGTTTGACCACCTCGATTCAGACTGCCAAACATGTCAAAACTTTCCCAAATCTACCCTTGAGAAGAGATTAGGTAGACTGAGGGAAAAGAAGGCCGAGAAGTCCGTTGACCCGGATGGCCAGCCCGGTTCGGTTTCGACCGAACCAGAAGGAATGTCCTCTGACCAGGGCTATACTTCTTCGGGCAAAAGGAGAGCCGATTCCAAGGGATCAGTTCGGAAAAAAAGAATACGCAAAAACAAATCTTACCGGTTCGGATCCAGAGGTTCATGTTCCGACCGCCGAAGAGATAGCCAGAGCGATTCAGATTGTGGAATCGCTCCGTCCGGTTCCCACCGATCCGGCTCCTTTTGGCAGGGGTTCGGTTCAGTTGGTTCCCCTGGTTCAAGATTCTACTCTTGAAGATTTTTATGAACTGGAATTTGAAGAGGAAGGGGAATTTGAGGATGATGATGTAAGCGAGGGTCTGGATGTGCCTGTGGAACTGTACATCTCCCCAGACAGACCTTCAGGTGTTTCCCCTTCTAGGCTTTCTGAGTCCCCTTCTCACTTTATGTTTTACAGAAAGGTGGCTGAAACCATCCAGCTTCCTATGGAGGAGGCTGTGGAAGATGAAGAGGAGCCTGATTATGTAGAGATGATGGACATTCCAGAGTCCAGGAGACTGTCTGTTCCCGTCCACAAATCTTTTGGGAAACAGACACAAAAAATGAAGTCTCCTAACACTATACTTCCTGTAGATAGAAGAATGGACAAGAGGTATACGCTTTCAGGCTCAGACACGGAGTTCTTATATCAGCAATGCAGCCATGTTGGGGTAGTGCAGCTGCTGCCTGTGACAAGGCAAATTTTCTCTTCACTTCACACCCCCCTGACAAGGACTCCCGGAAGATTGATGCCATGGCAAAGAAGCAGTACATGGCATCTTCTTTGGGACTCAGGCAGGTGAATTACATGGCCTATACAGCCAGGTACCAGAAGTCCAGGTGGGACACTGTACTGGCACTGGCTAAACAGGCCTCCCCCCAGCTAGCCAAGGAGCTGGAGGTGGTGGCTGCAGATGGGATTGAGGCATCTAAGGTTCAGTTTCATGTTGCTGTGGACTCTAATGATGTGTCATCAAGAGTCATGGCTACATCTGTGTCTCTTCGGAGGATGGCTTGGCTCAGATGTACTAGCCTCTAGCAGGACACCCAGGCTAAGGCCATGGATTTTCCTGTAGTGGCTAATTCTCTGTTTGGGGAGCAGACAGAGAATTACATGAAGAAAATGGATGAGTACAGGACCACTTACAGGAGTGCTCAGGCCAAGGAAAGGCAGGCAACTCCTCAAAGGCAGCAGTCTAGGGGCAGGGGCAGGCCTTTTCATAGGCCTTTTTACCAAGCACAGGCCTCTTCTTCCTTTTCTCAGAGGGGGTTCTTCAGAGGGAGAGGCAGAAGGGGGATGAGCAGGGCTGCATCCACTCCTCACCCTAAAGCCCCTGCCAAGCAGACACCCTGATGGGCCTGCCCGGGTCGACTCTCCTATTCCAGTAGGGGTCAGGCTGGCTTACTTTGTCCAGGACTGGATGTCTGTTACATCAGACAAGTGGGTCCTGGAAGTAGTAAGCCAGGCACTGGTTCTCAGCTTCAAAAAGTTTCCAAAGATGAGAGCCAGACCTTTTCCACCTGCAAATCTCTTGGAAACCCTTTCCCTAGAGGCAGAGGTTTCTTCTCTCCTAGCTTTAAGAGTTATAGAGAGAGTACCTACCCTACACTGGGGCAAAGGACTGTATTCCAGGTACTTCCTGACCCCCAAAAAGACAGGGGAGTGGCGACCCATCCTAGACCTAAGATATCTAAACAAACAGTTTTTAAAACCAAAGTTCAAGATGGTAACTCTGGGAATAATCCTTCCCTCTCTAAGGCCAGGGGACTGGCTAGCCTCTCTGGAATTCAAAGATACCTACTTTCACATTCCCATCAGGTGCGCCCACAGAGGTACCTCAGGTTCGAGTTGCCCTCAGGCCATTATCAGCTCAGAGCAATGCCCTTTGGCCTAACCTCAGCCTCAAGGGCTTTCACAAAGTGCCTGGCAGTAGTAGTTGCCTTTTTAAGAAGGCAAAAGATTTCCTTTTTTCCATATCTGGACGATTAGCTAATAGTGGGTCAGTCTTCAGACCAAGTCAAGTCACACCTGCAAGTGACCCAGCAAGTGCTCACTTCTCTAGGATTTCTCCTCAACCTTCCCAAGTCAGTTCTCGACCCAGTCCAGCTTCTTACCTTTATAGGGGCAGAACTGGACACACTCAGAGCAAGAGCCTTTCTTCCTCTAGAAAGGGCAAGGGTTCTTATGAAACTAGCTTCTTCTTTCAGCCTTCGGGTATCTCGACCAGCAAGGCATTTCCTCCAGCTCTTGGGCCACATGGCAGCTTCAACAGCAGTGGTCCAAGGGGCAAGATTCCAGATGAGGGATATTCAGTTCCACCTGAGAGCTTTCTGGTCTCAGAGGAAGGATTCCCTTACCAAACTGATCCCAGTGACTCTGACCTTGATCCAAGCCCTCCAATGGTGGCAGGATCAGGACAATTTAAGACAAGGTGTTCCTTTTGTTACTCAGCCTTGTTCAGTGGTCCTTACCATGGGTGCTTCTCTCCTGGGCTGGGGAGTCCATCTGCGATCCCTCACTGTCCAAGGGCTGTGGTCCCCCCAAGAATCCCTTCTCCACATCAATCTCCTAGAGCTCAGGGCAGTTTTTCTGGCCCTAAAAGCTTTCTCTCAGTCAGTGCAGAACAAGGTGGTTCAAGTCAGAACAGACAACACCACCACCATGTGGTACATCAACAAGCAGGGAGGCACTCGTTCCACGGCCTTGTGCACAGAAGCCATGAAGTTGTGGTCCCTGGCTTATTCCCTGCTAGCAGATGCACTGAGCAGGATCTCTCAGGGCCATCACGAATGGTCCCCGGACTCTCAGGTGTTGAAAGTGATTTTTTTCAAGTTGGGGCACTCCAGAGTTAGATCTTTTTGCAGCCCCAGACAGTCACCAACTCCCTCTTTTTTGTTGCAGACCTCCAGTCTTGGGCTCAGTCCCTCTCGACGCCCTGATCCTGAATTGGGAAGGGAAGTTTCTGTATGCCTTCCCCCCACCCCTTCCCACTCCTGTTCAAAGTTTTCTTAAAAAATAAGGTCTCAACCTTGCAAGGTGATTCTGATTGCTCCAGATTGGGCCAGATAGCCCTGGTACCCCCTGTTGCTGTCCCTAGCAGTTCATCTTCCCCTGTCTCTTCCCAGGAATTACAACCTGTTAGCATCCTCTCAGGGAAGGATTTGGTACCCTGATCTTCAGTCTCTCAATCTCAAAGCATGGCTCTTGAAGAGTTAGAGTTTGCAGATCTGCATCTTTCCCAAGGGGTTCTGGATATCCTCAAGGCTTCTCGAAAGCCCTCTACCAGGAAGACGTAGAACTCCAAATGGAAAAGATTCAGCATTTGGTGTTCTAAGAAGCATATTTCTCCAGACACTGCTGGATTGCCTACGGTTCTGGATTATATGGTCCATCTTAATGGCCTAGGCCTCAGACCAGCTATTCTCAAAGTACACTTGTCAGCTGTTTCTGCGTTTTTGTCTGTGGGGAAGTCTTCATCACTAGCTTCCCATCCTGTGTTCTTTAAATTTTTTAAAGGATTGCTTCACACCAGTCCTCCTTTTAGGGACCCTGCCCCTGCCTGGGATTTGAATGTTTGCATTGCTCAACTTATGTAACCCCCCCTTTTGAGCCTATGTCTTCAGCAGAGCTTAAGTACTTGACTTGGAAAACTGTGTTCCTGGTAGCCATTACCTCTGCCAGGCGTATCAGTGAATTGCAAGCCGTGTCAGTGGAACCTGATTTTATCTCGTTTCACAGGGATAAAGTGGTCCTTAGAACCAATAGAAGGTTCTTGCCCAAAGTGGTTTCAGACTTCCATTTAAACCAGTTTGTCTTTCCCTGTTTTCTTCACTGATTGATCATTCTTCCTCAGAAGAGAGGAGGCTACACAATTTAGATGTCAAAAAAGCCCTTAGTTACTACATAGAGCGTACCAAGGGTCACAGGTCTGACTCCCTCCAGTTGTTCCTCACTTATGGAGAAATGAGATAGGGCAAACCTGCCACCAAAAGATCTTTTGCCAGGTGGATTGTGTCTTGTATACAATTCTGCTATGAAAAACTGGGTAGAACTCCACCCTCAGGCCTGAGGGCTCATTCCTCAAGAGGTACAGCTGCTTCCCTGGCTGCTTCCAGGGATATCCCTCTCTTAGAAATTTGTCAAGCAGCCACCTGGAAAACAGTCCATACCTTTACCAAGCATTACTCTCTGGATATCCAGGCTAGGAGTGATGTTCGGTTTGGCACAGCAGTACTTCAGAGCCTATTCCCAAAGTAGGTTCTGTCCCTCCTCCTTGGAGGTACTGCTTGGTAGTCTGCAGTTGTCAGAGTACAGCAAGACTTCATGTTGTTTGAAGAAAAAATTGCTCTCCTTAGTAATTATGTTTTTTCTATTGGAGTCTTGCTGTATTCTGACCTCCCTCCCTGCCTCCCCTCTCAGAACCTGTTTTTGGGAAGTGGGTGGGTAGGTGCAGTGTTGCACCCAAGGGGTGTTTTTTGCTTGCACCCCCCTCCTTTTTTGTTCGGGTGCTGATTTATTATTGTTATTTGTAGTAGATTGGTTTTTGGTTTTTCTGTTTTCTGACTTGAGTCTTCCTTGGGAATACAAAACTTTTTTCAGCCAGTTGGCTAGTAGGAATTTTTACAATTTCCACATAGAATGTTTAGTTTAGCTGGGCTCGTAAGAATCTGACGGTTTAGGTTTAAAACACTCCAGACAGAGACTTCAACCGAGCTCAAGCTCAGCATTCTATGCCCTGCATAGAAAGTTAACTTTTTGTTCTCCGGGGCAGTTCAAAGGTTGGGAATCACTGCAATTGTCAGAATACAGCAAGACTCCATTTGAAGAAACATAATTACTAAGGTGAGTAATTTTTTCTTCCTGTTCAGTCTGGATAAAATGAAGGAAATTTGCAAAGCTCAACAACTGTTTGTTTCCTTCAGCACGACCCGGCTGGGTCATCCTGTTGCTATCGGGTGCATTTCAGCGTGGCTGGTGGCATGTCTTCGCCATTACCATGCCATGGCACAGGTCAAGCTGGAAGGCAGAGTGCACGCTCACTCTACCAGAGCAGTCACTGCATCTCTGGCAGAAATTTGTGATGTCCCCATTGCAGATGTTTGCAATGCGGCTTCCTGGAGCTCCGTGCATACTTTTGGAAAAGCAGGGGGAGATACCTAATCCAGTCAATAGAAGCACTCTGGATAAGGGTGTTGATATTAGTCATTTCACAGAAAAAAGGGTTCTGAAAGGACTCTTAAAAGTGTAGGTGGATAAAGCAATATGATCTAATGGGATTCAACCCAGAATTCTAAAAGAACTAAGGGAAGAACTAGTGACACCACTGACTACCTTTTTTAATTAATCATGGGAGGATGGTGTGGTACCTGAGGACTGGAGAAGGGTGGATGCGATTCCCCTTCACAAAAGTGGGAGCAAGACAGAGGCAGGAAGCTACATACCTGTGAGTTTGATCTCAGTGGTAGGGAAAAATAGGGAATCACTTCTGAAGGAAAGGATTGTTGAGTTCCCAGAGGCCAGTGGGGAACATGACCCAAGGCAGGAAGTTCATGTCAAACAAAGCTAATTGATTTCTTTGACTGGGTGACCAAAGTAGTAGTCCAGGGAGGGGCTGTGGACATGGTGTACCTAGACTTTAGCAAGGCATTTGACACAGTCCTGCACAAAAGATTAATAAACAAATTAGCCAGCCTGGGAGTGGATCCCAGGGTGGTAGCCTGGGTAAAACACTGGCTGGACAACAGGATACAGCAGGTAATAGTAAATGGAGTCCACAGTGAAGAAAGGGGGTTACTAGTGGGCAACGTAGGGTTCAGTACTGGGGCCGCTCCTTTTAATGTCTTTATAAGTGACATTGCAGAGGGACTGGAAGGAAAGTATGCTCTCTGCAGATGACACAAGATCTGCAACAGGGTTGATGTGCAGGGTGGGGTGGAAAGGATGAAAAGGGACTTGGTAAGGTTGGAGGAATGATCAAATGTATGGCAGCTTAAATTCAACGCAAAGAAGTGCAAAGTAATGCACCTGGGAAACAAAAACCCAGGGGAAGAGTACACAATGGGGGGTGAGATACTGACAACAACAAAAATGTAAAGGGACCTGGGGTATTCATATCAGATGACCTAAAGGTGGGCCAGCAATGTGAGAAGGCGGCAATGAGGGCTGGGGGGATACTGGGATGCATAGGGAGAGGCATCACCAGTAGAAAACAGGAAGTTATTGGCCCTCTGTACAGACAGTTGGTAAGACCACATCTGGAGTGCTGTGTACAGTTCTGGAGACCCCATCTTTGCAAAGACATAGACAGGGTGGAGGCTGTCCAGAGGAGGGCAACCAAAATGGTGCAGTTTCTGAACCAGAAAACATATGAAGAAAGACTAAAGGAGCTTAAGATGTACAGTATAGCCTCGAGGAAAGGAAGGGGGGAGGGGGGGACATGATAGAAACTTTCAAATACCTCAAGGGAATCAACAAAGTCCAAGAGGGTAGCATCTTTCAGAAAAAAGATGTGCAAGAACAAGGGCACAATTTGAAGATTGAGGGGACAGCTCAGAGGTAATGTGAGGAAGTATTTCTTCACAGAGAGGGTTGTAGTTGTATGGAGCGGTCTTTCTGAGGAGGTCGTAGAGTCAAAAACAGTGGGGGAATTCAAGAATGTATGGGACAGACATAAGGCAATTCTAGTGGGGGGGGTAGGAGGAAGTATGCTGTTGGTTAACTAGGATCTTCAGCTTATCCTTGAGGTAGGGAAATGGGCAGACTAGATGGGCCAAGCGGTCCTTATCTGCCATCAAATTCTGTTTCTATGTTAAGCACTATTCCTTGGATGTCCATGCCAGGTGACATCAGTCATTTGGCAGGACAATCCTTAACGGACTTCTGTCCTTAAACGTGAACTCCTCTGTCTCCTACCACCCATCTCGGGGGGGGGGGGGGAATTATTTAGCTCAGTACTCTCCCATCAGTGTGAATGAGTGGTGGAGACTTTATGTCCAGAATGATATGGAAATTGCGTACGTACCATAATTCTTGATCTTCTTGGACAAAGTCTCCACCACTCATTCACACGCCCACCCACCATTCCCGAGCTCACTTCTCTGTTTCTGGTCTTCACTCCCTCAGTGGTTGGACTGTGAAGACTTTGCTTTTGACCCTTCTTACATGGGTCATTCGGACTATCTTATGTCCGATTTTTAGGTTAGTCCTGTAGATTAGTTTCATTGCACTCTCGGAAAAAGGTACCGATATGCTGGGAGGTCAATGTCAGATAGTCTTTACTGCATACAGTCTCGCCTCATGGTGCCACTTCCTCATGACCCACCCTTTGGTGCCAGCCCCGTGAAAAGTTTGGCTCCCGCTGAGTCCTAGTGCCTCTAGCGTACTCCCATCAGTGTGAATGAATGGTGGAGACTTTGTCCAAGAAGATCAAGAATTACGGAAGATACATAATTTGCATTTTCTGGTATTGGGCCTCTCAGTGAGGCACCCTCCAGATTTGTAGGTCACATCCTCAAAACTCTGGTTCCTAAATGCCCTGCTTATATCAAGGACACCATGAACCTAACAAGTAAAGTAAAGGGCTTACACTGGTCACTCGACTAGTGTTGGGTGACTATTGATAGTCTCTATACACACACCTGCATTGCTCTACGTTGTCAGTGGGGATTCAGTATATATGGGTAATGAACACCCTCATTGGGGTAGTGTCGCAGCCCAAAGCTGTCAGTCAGCATAGAACCTTGGGTACATGAGCATTCTGAGATCACCGATTCTCTGGTCTTGCTGTGCCTAGAGGGGTGGGACAGCATGGGAAGAGCTCTTAGAAGTGTCTACCTACTATTAATATGTTATTTTTCTAACAGGATTGTGCAGCTGGGAAGCATGTTAGGGCTGCCTGGTATCAGGGAGTACCCTCAAATTTAGAAAGTATGCCTCTTATGCTGTGGCTTTCAGATTGACTAATCTACTATTTTTATCCCACTTTCAGTGCACTCTGTGCATGAATTGGGGTCCTCGTGCCACCGTACAAATTTTTGGGTGCGTCTTCATTCACTTGCTGCTGTTTGCTACACACTGACAACCCTGTGTTTTGGACTGCGGTTCAGTTGTGTCTGTTTGTTACTGGGGGCAGCAGCCCTAAACTGGCACCCTTCCCAGCACCGGAGAGCACAGCACTTCTCTGTCTACCTCTGTGACCCACTTAGCCTGCTGCCTCAGGTAAGTACTTTATTTTGGGCACAGTTAGGCTGCTTGTGGGTCGCTTTCTCACTCTTGTTCCTCTTTTTCTTTCCCCTGGCATTTTCCTGGCAATGGACCTTCCCTCCCTGTCCTTCCTCTACATGTTTTTTTTAGTTTGAAGTGGTGTTTTGTGAGTTGAACTCAGCTTTGTGGTGTTCTTTGTATTGTGGGGGTTGCTTACACTTTTTTTGGTGCTGTGGGGGATATTTGCTGTGCTCTGAGAGTCTTATTGGGTGCTTTTCAGTAATCTGTTTCTTCACTGGTTAGCTTGATTTCTACTAGAAAGGAGAAAGCAGTGCTTTTCAGTGAGTCTGTCTTCTTTCCTGAGCCACACGGTTCAACCGCTATCACTGGCAACCTGTCAGCATGATCTCGCACATCCTTGTTCTTAGGCGTGGCTGCTATGCTCAGTTTCACTCAAAGGTGGGGTGCACCTGGGTACTGACTGGCAGTGGCAAGGCTGAGTTGTGCAAATCTTTTTTGCTACTCTTTAATGTGCTGCATAGTTCAGATGTTCCGAAGGACATTTCCACCAACACACTCAAACCCAAGGCAGGCCCATCAAGTCATGGGGGCCCTTAGAGTGACTCTGCTCACTCAGATTTGTAGGTGTCCCACAACCTTGACAACATGGAAGATCAAGATGAAGACACAGGGGCACATGGGGAAAATCTTGACCCTTCAACACTATCAGATGAGGAAGAAGATCTCTCTGAAGAGGAGGTGGGGGAGTGGAGGGAGCTCAAGAAAAATATTCTGATTCCTCCCCGTGTGATACAAAATCTCTATCCTGTCTTATAACGGAAGGTTGTCAGACATTGCAGCCGAAGTAGGTGCAAGTCATGGAACCCCTAGACATGAATCCCATTCTTTTTGCTTCTGCCTCTGCACCATTGTTTTCCAAACTTCATGTACTGCAGCCAGATTATTGAACAGGAATGGACCAGGACAGATAAGCATAAGCAGCTCCCTAGTCAGAGAGTGAGAGGTTCTGTGTTCCTGTGGGAGGTTCCTTCTTTTGCAAATAAAGCCATGCATAACTCCGTTAAGCACACAACCATACCTATTGAATGTTTGGTGACCCTCCCCAACATACATGATAAGCCGGTGGATATCTCAGGCAGAAGGGCCTTTGCCTCAAATGTAGTAAATTTTCACACCTCATATGCCTTTTTATTCTATCCAGGGCTTTGAATTCATGGGTCATGGGCCTAACTAGTTACATCCCTCAAGACTCAAAAGGGGAGTGAACATTTTATGGCTGGTGTCCAGGGCCTCCACCTTTCTGGGGGATGCCACAGTGGGCAATTTATGGATGTCAGCATGTTCTGCTTATCATATTGTGGCAGCCATGAGGGCTTCAGGCACTGAGTTGTAGACCTTGCATGAAAGTCAAAGGTGTTTAACCTGTCCTTTGATGGAGTGCTATTATTCGATTGTGGCATGGACGACATCCTGAAGGACATCCAGGATAAGAAGGGACAATTTCCAATATCCAAACAACAAAAGAAGGCAAACTCAACATTGGGATGGTGAGGAGGTGTACAGTAGCGGCAGCCCAGAGGTGGCTTTTGTACCTTTCGATATTTCGGAAACCAGAGGAATAGGGAGTGGAGCCTATTCTGGATTTAAGGGCAACGGTAACTGAGGATCCATTGCCCATGGATATAACAGAGGTGCAGGATGAAGAGTAGGGGGAGTAGGAAAAAACATGGGCAGACTAGATGGACTTCGTGGTCCCCATCTGCCGACACATTCTATGTATATATGAGATAATTCACAGTGAAGGTAAACCAGTCTATCTCTGCTCCTTTCCTTGGCGGAAGACTTCATCATTTTTACCAGCGATGGGCCCAGATAACATCAGACAGTTTGTACTGGAAATCCTGGCTATGGGTTACTCCACTGATTTCATAACAGTACCATGAGAGGATGTTTCCTGCTATCTCCTGTGCCCCAAAACCCAGTGAAAAGGCAGGTGGTGACTCAGACCTTAGATTATTTGATACAGATTGGAACAGCTGTTCCAGTTCCCCATAGCGAGGGGGGTGTGGGATTCTACTCAGTTTATGTTGTGGTTCCCAAGAATTCGGGGGGTTTCTGACCAGTTCTGAACCTGAAGCACTTAAACAAGTTTGTCTTCCACACAACCTTCAAAATGGAGTCCTTGCAATCAGTTATTCAGGCTGTCAAGCAGGGGATTATTTAGTGTCCATAGATCTGAAAGATGCCTATCTCCACATCCCTATTCACCAGCCGCACCAACAGCTTCTGAAGTTTGCGATTCAAGGATTGCATTTCCAGGACTGGTTGCTTCCCTTTGGTCTGGTGACAGCACCAACGGTATTTTCGAAGGTCCAGAGTGTGCTAGAGGCGCAGCTGAGGCAGGAGGAACACCACGTATATCCCTACCTGGACGACTTGCTCATCTGAGCACCAACTGCTCAGGTGGTGGACAGGTCAGTTTGGAGAACCCTTGAGGTGCTGCAGACACATGGTTGGGTCGTCATTTGGGAGAAGTTCTCCCTGATTCCATCTCAGAGGTTGGAACACTTGGGGGGGTGTTCCAGATGATGAGGGGAATGTGTTTCTGTCTTCATCCAGGAAGGAAAACCTTAGGCGAGAGATTCAGTGGCTGAGAAGCCACTTGTCAATCTCTGCTCACAGGCTTCTCTGGATTCTTGGTCCGATGACTGCAGTAGTAGAGATAGTACAGTGGGCCTGATTGCATATGGGGCCCTCTCCAGAACGGGATGCTGTAGGCTTGGAACCCGGCCTCAGAAGACTAGGCAGGAGGCAGTATAGTACAGTGGTTTAAGGCTCTGAGCTGCAAATCTGGAGACCTGGGTTTGAATCCCACAGCCCCAAGGGAACATTAGCGCTGTCACAGGCTGCTGCCTGCACGACCCCCAACATGGCTGCATTGTTGATAGAAAAACTCCGTGTCTGAGCCTGATAAGGTATTGTCCATTCTTTTATCAACAGGAGGTACAGAATTTGGAGACTTTAACATTTTTTGTGTCTGTTTCACAAAAGATTTGTGCAGGGGAATAGACAGTCTCCTGGACTCTGGGATGTCCATCATTTCAACAAAACAGTATAGTGGCAGTGGTCTAAGGCTCTGAGCAGCAAATCTAGTGACATCCAGCAGACCAGACCTGAGTTTGAATCCCACAGCTTCCACTTGCATACTGTGTGACCCTAAGCAAGTTACTTAACTTCCCTCTGCTCCCAGGTCGCACCTGTAAACAAGCTTTTAGCTTAGTGTGCCACTCCTGGTTAAACAATTGGAAATAAGTACTGATCTCGCTGTGACGCTTGGCCAGCTGGTTATGATTGTTCTATGATATTTGTAATATAGAATGTGGTATGTGAGTGTCTCATATGAGACATCGTGTGCCATGGGCCCCCCCCCCCAGGTTTCAGTTACAGTCAAGTGACCTGAAAACCAGGAGGTAATTAAAAGACTAGAGAGACTTAATTAAGGGTCTCCTGTTTTTCTGTCTTAATTAGAACTGACCCTGCTGCCAGGATATAGGGCTCGTAAACTATTATGACGTCTTAGAGGAAAAAACGTTTTATACCAATGGTGTGAAAAATTGTAAAATCTTGGATGTGCCCTGGGAACAGGAACTGCTCAAAGATCAAAGAGAAGGAAGTGGGAAATCATAGACTTATAATTTGGGAAATTATTTTTTTGCTGAAGTCACATTATTTAATATACCTCCTGATAGAACATCCTGTTTGTATATTTTTTATAGTCAAAAAGGATGAGCTGAATGACATCATGGAAGGGGTGCGTGAGAGACAGACAGTTTAACCTAGGATTTGTGTCTGATCTTAGTGACATATCTTTTTGGACTCTTAAGAAACAAGATCTCTAACTTAGATGTAATACATCGGATAGAAAAGATCTAAATGTACTTTGGTAGGAGTTTGTCTGTATTTTTCCTTGTTTTTCTTTATGTGATTGTATGCTTTGTGATATAGTGTTATGTGTGTACGTTTTACATATTTTTATCCATTTTAGTAAAAATATAATTCTGAAAGACTGCCTGGGTGTGTCTTCGAAGTTCTGTTTTGCATGTGATGTATAGAGGGTTAAGACTGACAAAAACTGATCAAAATTTGATGGTGTTACTAAACTGGGAAAAGGTAAGAATATACCTAAGGTCTTTTATAGAGTTTTAAGGGTTCATGTTTGGATACCTGGTTAGGTGCCCTTAGGTGAAAGATATCTGGCATCCCCCCGAAGAGCAGATTATCTGAGCCTGTACATTTGAGTACACTAGCATAAAGTTCACAGTTTGAATCCCCCCAGAACTTGAGACTAAAGGTGATTCGGACCCACAAGCAGACAGGAGGGTTACCCTGTCTGTTATCTGTTCACATTACTGCGCTTTAAGGTTGGTACTGTGGGAGCAGAGGGCCTGACCTGCTGAGTGCGGTTTTTGACACTTGCTACCCTGGTCAGTCCTGCAGTTGCTGACTTGGTGGGAGTGCCTTGAGAATCTCAGCAAGGCGTCTCTCTTGGAAGTCCCAACAAAACTGATTCTGATGACCGACACCAGTCTGTCGAGCTGGAGCATGGTCCTGGATCAAGTTCCGGTCCAGGTGATCTGGACTCCCCAGGAGCAACAGCTACAGATAAATGTTTTGGAGATGAGGACAGTGTTTCTTGCCCCTCTTTCGTTTCAGAGTTGGGTGCAGTCCAAGACCATGAAGGTAAGGTTGGACAACGCCACCACAGTGGCGTACTTAAACATAAGCATTGAAGGAGGCACAAGAAGCAATGGAATGCTGGCAGAAGAACCCAATGTGCTGTTGTGGGCAGAGGAAAAATCTTCTGACACTCTTTGACAGTTTATCTGGCAGGGGAATTGAATATCTAGGTCGACTGGCTGAGTCGAGAGACAGTCCATCCAGGGGACTGGATATTGAACCCAGAGGTGTTCTAGCTTCTGTGCCAAAGGTTCAAGTCAACCTCAGATCAACCTCTTCACATCAGAGGAAAATGCTCAGGTGCCGAGGTTCTTCATCCGGTACTGGTGTCCTCTGGCAGAGGTGGTGGATGCAGTGTCCCAGACATGTGATTTTTTTGAAAGCTTACTTGTTCCCTTTGGTGCCGCAACTTCCCAAGGCAATTCTCAAGATAAGACGGTCAAGAGGAGGCTTCCTTCTAATAGCCCCAATGTGGTTTAAGGCCGTGGTTTTCAGACCTAGAGGCTCCATTTTGACTTCCAGTTCAGGGGTACCTTCCTCAAGGTCCCATTCTGCATCGAATTCGGCGTCCAAACCCAGAAGCGATGCAGCTGCTGGCCTGGCATCTGAGAGGAGAAGACGAGGCAGGTTTTTTCCAAGAAAGTGGTGGATACCTTAATGGCCTCAAGGAAGTTGTCTGCATCTGTAGTTTACGACTAGTTTCAGTTCAGTTTGTTGTTCATTATACTGGAAAGGCACTGTGAGCAAAAGCTGCCCATTTTCACAAGCGTCCAGTTTTTAAAAGAAATACAAACATTTCATACATCAAGAACTGTAGGACAATCAGGGATAAGCAGTATGGTCCAAACAGTAGAACTGGTTACAAGAAGAAGTCAAAAATCAAAGAAGGTAATATAAAACTGAACAGTGAGTTTGTTTTCAAACAAATACAGACAGTTTCATACATCATAAACAGTAGGACAATCGGGAATAAGCAGTATGGTCCAAGCAGTAGAAAAGGTCATAAACATAGAGTTTGACGGCAGATAAGGACCGCTTGGCCCACCTAGTCTGCCCATTTTCCTACCTAACAGATAAGCTGCAGATCCTAGTTAACCAACAGCTTACTTCCTCCTACCCCCTTCTAGGACTGCCTTATGTCTGTCCCATGCATTCTTGAATTCCCTCACTGTTCTTGACTCCACGACCTCCTCAGGGAGGCTGTTCCATGTATCCACAACCCTCTCTGTGAAAAAATACGTCCTCACATTACCTCTGAGACGTCCCCCCTCTATCTTTAAATTGTGCCCCCTTGTCCTTACACATCTGTTTTTCTGAAAGATGCCACCCTCTTGGACTTTGTTGATTCCCCAGAGGTACTTAAAAGTTTCTATCATGTCCCCTCTCTCCCTCCTTTCCTCAAGGGTATACATATTAAGCTCCTTTAGTCTTTCTTCGTACGCCTTCTGATGCAGACCCTGCACCATTTTGGTTGCCCTCCTCTGGACAGCCTCCACTCTGTCTGTGTCTTTGCGGAGATGGGGTCTCCAGAACTGTACACAGTACTCCAGATGGGGTCTCACCAACTGTCTGTACAGAGGGATAACAACTTCCTGTTTTCCACTATTGATGCCTCTCCCTGTGCATCCCAATATCCCCCCAGCCTTCCTTACTGCCTTCTCACATTGCTTGCCCACCTTAAGGTCATCTGATATAATTACCCCCAGGTCCCTTTCCATTTTTACTGTTGTCAGTATCTCACCCCCCATTGTGTACTCTTCCCCTGGGTTTTTGTTTCCCAGGTGCATTACCTTGTACTTCTTTGCATTGAATCTGAGCTGCCATACACTTGACCATTTCTCCAACCTTGCCAAGTCCCTTCTCATCCTTTCCACTCCATCTTGTGTATCAACCCTGTTGCAGATCTTTGTGTCGTCTGCAAAGACATGCTTTTCCTTCCAGTTCCTCTGCAATGTCACTTATAAAGACATTGAAAGGACCTGTCCCAGTACTGAACCCTCCGGTACCCCGCTAGTAACCCTCCTTTCTTCACTGTGGACTCCATTTACTACTACCCTTTGCATCCTGTTGTCTAGCCAATTTTTTATCCAGGCTACCACCTTGAGACCCACTCCAAAGCTGGCTAACTTGTGTATTAATCTTTTGTGTGGGACTGTATCAAATGCCTTGCTAAAATCTAGGTAGGCCATGTCCACAGTCCCTCCCTGGTCTACTACTTTGGTCACCCAGTCAAAGAAATCTATTACATTAGTCTCACACAACCTTCCCATCGTGAATCCATGCTGCCTTGGGTCCCGTGCCCCACTAGCCTCTAGGTACTCAACAGTTCTTTCCTTCAGAAGTGATTCCATCATTTTCCCTACCACTGAGGTCAAACTAACTGGTCTGTAGTTTCCTGCCTCTGTCCTGCTCCCACTTTTGTGAAGAGGAATCATATCTTCCCTCCTCCAGTCCTCAGGTATCACCCCATCCTTCCATGATTTAAGGAGAGTAGTCAGCGGTGTCACTAGTTCTACCCTTAGTTCTTTTAGAATTCTTGGGTGAATCCCATCAGGCCCCATTGCTTTGTCCACCTTCTATTTTATTAGTTCTTTCAGAACGCTTTCTTCTGTAAATGGACTGGTATCGACCCCCCCGTCTTCAGAGTGTTTCTCTTGTTTGGTTTAGGTACCTCCCCTCCTCTTCCTTTGTGAATACTGAACAGAAATATTCATTCAGTATCCCTGCTTTTTCACTGTCACCCTCTACCCACATTCCCTCCCCTTTATTAAGCCTTAGTATCCCTCCTTTGGTCTTTCTTCACTCCCTAATGTACCTATAAAAGGTCTTATCCCCCTTCTTAACAGAGTTGGCTATCTTTTCCTCGGTTTGGGCCTTTTCTGACTGCCTTCCCAGACTCTTTCTGCTTTAACTGATAAAATTCTCTGTCCTACTCCTTCTGTGTTTCCTTATATTTCCTGAATGCTACCCTTTTCTCCTTAACTTTCTCTGCCACCTCTTTTGAGAACCACTGCGTTTTTTTTCCTTTGTTGTGTTTTGTTGATTTGCTTTACACAAAGGCTTGTTGCCTCTGTGATGGCTGTTTTGATTACTCCCCATTGTTCCTCCACCCCTCCTTCTTGCCTGTTTGCTAGTGCTTTTCTGAGGCACTCTCTCATTTCTCAAAGTCAGCCTCCTAAAGTCCAATACTCTTGCTTTTTGTGGCTGATTGTATGGCTGTGTTTATCGTGAACCACACTGTTTGGTGGTTGCTTGTTCCCAGATGGCTACCCGCTTCTAAATCTGAGATTCTTTCTCTGTCCCCTTTGAGAGTATCACGTCTAAGATTGCTCCCTCCCGAGTTGGTTCCAATACTAGCTGTCTGAGGCATGCCCCTGTAGGGCATCAAGAATGACCCTGCTCTTGGATGTACCTGCAGCAACGGGTACTCCATTTAACATCTGGCATATTCAGGTCCCCCATCAACAATATCTCCCTTTTTCTGCCAGTCTAAGGAAGCCTTCCTATCATTTCCTTGTCCAGTCTTTCCCCTGAGGTGGGGGTCTGTACCAACCCCATGCGGATTGTGGTGTCATTTCCTGTCTCCAGGGTGACCCAGAGTGTCTCATCTGTCCGTTTACTCTTTAGTTCTGTTGCTTTGATCCTTTCTTTTACATGAGAGCTACTCCTCCTCCTCTTTACCCTCCCTGTTCCTCCTGTAGATTGTGTATCCTGGTATGTTGACATCCCAGTCATGGTTCTCTGTGTACAATGTTTCTGTGACTCACAATATCCAGGCAACCTCTTCCATCAAGGCCACTAGTTCAGGGAGCTTGTTACACAGACCACGGGCATTGGTACTCATCACCTCCACTTTTTAATGGCCTTACCCTTTGAGCCCCATTCCTGTCCTTACTGCCTTTGCCTTTTTTACATTTACCTCTGTCCTGCTCCCCAATGACTTCTCTACCTTGGTGTTTACCTCACTAATTACCATGTTTTGTGGGGGGAGGCTGGGATTTCCCTGTTCCTTTTCAGTGCCTCCCCCCTTGGCTAGTTTAAATGCTTGCCAATGAAGCATTTAAACCTCTCACCTAGGATCCTGGTTCCCCCCTTGGACAGATGCATACTGTCACACCAGTATAGGTCTGCATCCCTCCAGGTGGCTTCCCAGTCCCCAATGAAGCCAAAACCCTGAGCTCCACACCAGTTTTTCAAGCATTCATTGAATTCCCTGGTGAGGGGTACCCTAGCATCACCCTTGCCATAAACATAGATTAACATCAAATAACACAAAGAGTAATACAAACTAAATAATAAGTTTGAAGTGCAATAGAAAAAGGAAAGTGCTAAAGGAGAAGTTAAAGGAGGAGGGGGGAGGAGCAGTTAAGGGGAAAAGTCAAGTAGGAGAACATTTGCAGTGAAATGTCAAAGATAGGTGAGTCTTGGAATACCTTCTTGACTTGAGCCAGAGAAAGTGTTGTCAGATCTTCTAAGGCTACAGTTCTACAGAAATTGGATTTCTTAAAGGCAAGGATTAGACAAAGGTTTTGCGTTGAGCATCCTTAGAGGCTGGGTGTCTGTGCTCAGGGCAGCCCTCGGAACTTCCGTGGCGGCTCCCTGGGAATCAGTTTGGATGTTATCCATTTTATTAGGGCGTTCGGCAGAAGCAGTTGGTTGTTTTGATCTCCGGTACCCCCATGGGACCTGAATCTGGTGTTGAATGCTCTTTGTAGGGCACCCATCGAACCTCTTTCATCAGTGCATGTGGGCATTCCATCTTCAAGGTGTGTTTCTTAATTGCAGTCTGCTCAGCCAGAAGAATTGGTGAACTTCAGGCACTTTCCTTTAAAGAACTTTACCTTATACATACGGAAAAGGTGATACTGTGTGCCTAAGATGCCTACAGTCTTTTATGTAAATCAGGGAACCAGTCTCATCCTTCTGTGCCAAGCCGCAAACCCGAACGAATGAGCTGCACAAGTTGATTTACGCAGAGCAATCAGGATTTACTTAAAAAGGACAACAGAGTTCAGAAAGTCTGAGAGTCTGTTCTTTTCGGAGCAGATAACAAAGGTCAGAAGGCTTCCAAAGGCCACTTTGGGTAGGTGGGTAAAGGCTTGCATCACCAGGGCATATGCAGCTGAGAAGAAGATACTGTAGCTCCTGCTCTCATCAAGGCTCATTCCACCAGAGCACTTGCTACATCCTGGGTAGAGAGAGGGGAGGCATCTATGTTGAAGTTGTGCAAAACAGCAACATGTTTCTCCGCTCATACATTCACTAAGCACTACAGACTGGATGTTAAAATCTTCGCCAATGCGCCCTTTAGTTGCAGGGTCTTACAGGTGATGGCTAGCAGATTATTATATGTGGCCTCTATGGGTAATATATGGGACAGTATTCTCCTCCGCCCAGATTAGGAATAGGTACTGCTTTTTAGAACCCATATATTTTGACTCCCCATTGACAACACAGAGCGATACTAAAAGGAGAAATTCCTTCAAACTTAGCATAATTTCAATTTCTGTTAGTTCCAGCATTGTCAATGGGGTCACTCCCAGGAGCTCTGGCTCCTGTTGGAGAACATAAGGAGATATATCTAAGGACTTTGGATTTCATTAAAGATGTTTTATGTGTGATTATAGCTGGTTGTCTGGAATTGTGTTATAACAATAGAAACATTTGCATTTTATTGGGCTGCAGGCAGGCACTGAGTTAAAAGGTTGAAATTTTGAGCATTTTACAATGCTTCACCATTACAGGTTAGTCGTAACCTGTTTTCTTCAATTATGTTCAATGATATGGCTGTTTAAACTTCTTTATGTTACAAGTGTTATCAGCAGTGTACCAACTCTGTCAAAAGATCAATGGTCAGATGCTTAAGTGGCATGAGAGCAGAACTGGTCGGCAGGACTTAGTCAGCCAACTCTCCAGAATGGGGTAGGTTGTCCATTTATCATTTTATAATGTCAAAGTTATTTGCATGTATCGTTGCTGGTGTGAGGTTAAGGAGGAGTTCATTGACCTGGGTGACATGGAGATTATTGGTTACATAGATCTGTACAGCAACTGCGTGGGAGAATGTGATTGGAGAATCACTGATCTTGGAATACTCATGTGCCCAAGTTTCTGTGCTGATTGACAGCTTTGGGATGTGCCACCACCCTAGTGGGGATGTTCATTACCCATATGTGTTGACTTCCCATTGACAACATCGGAACTAACAGAAATGGAAATGACAGTAAGTATGAAGGAACTTCTCCTTTGGGCATCTCGGGCATTAAAGCCAGAGGACTTCCGATCAGTGACCCAAATTTAAGTAATGCATCTTATCAATTCAGTTTGCAGTTACTGACATTAGTCCTCTATCACAACTACTTTATGTTTGACAATAAGTTTTATTTACAGCTTAGAGGTACAGGGGCGGGCCCATCACTCGTGTCATCATACACCAGCATGTTTGTGTCTTGGTGGAAGATTAAAACTGTCTTTGCTGCCGGCCGGTGGCGCTGAGGTTGGGCGCTGGGCGCCACACCTACGCTCACGCTGGCGACCTGGGTTGAGAGCGGACTCGGGTCGTGGGATCGGCGAGGGAGGGAGGGAGGATTGAGTGTCCCAGCACGGATGCTTTCCTCCCTCAGGGGTGGATTCTCAACCCTGAGAATGCCGGTGGGAGCACCCGGCGCTCAGGGGTTGTGGCTCCGCTCTCAGAGTCCGGGGAGGGGGGACGCCGCTAGGGCGCTTGAGGGAGGCGCGGCGCCAGCATTGCCGCTTCTCTCTAGGACGACGCCTGTGTGCCGGGCCCCAGGGGCGGGGTAGTGGGCAGAAAAGCCGAAAAACAGTCTTCGGTGTCCCTAGATGAAGACTGCCCCATCCAGAGACCACCTAGGACAGACCTCGCTGTGCAGGAGAAGGAGAGGACAGGAAAAAATGGCACTCTAGGGGCAGATCCTGAAAGGGGGGCTATGTGGATATGTGCAGTTGGAAGGAGTGGGACACCGACGGCAGGAAGGAGAATAAAGAAATAAAGCAAAAAAAAAAAAAAAACTGTCTTTGCTGATTTAACACCCCCCGCCCCCCGACACATTATACAGTGATATCATTTTGTCGATGACACTGTGTGTGTCTGGGACTGGGGGCGAATCAGTGCTGGGATTTATAGACTAGTTAAATGAGAACAGTCTCAACCTACAGTGCACCTTTGAAAGGGACATGAAATCATTTGAGTATCTGGATGTCAAATTAAGTACAGATGACAATACTGTAATCTGCTCTCCACTTAGGAAGTCAATTGCTGGTGATACTTAGGTGAGAGAGCTTGTGCCCTAGGACCTTGTTTCACAGCATCCCATATGGTCAGTTCCTCTGAATTAAGAGAAACTCCACCTTGGAAGAAACATTTCTCAGGATGCTAGTTTCCACCAGTACCTTATCAACTCCTCCCCAGTGCTGGAGATCTATAGATAATGCCAGTGTGAATAAATGTTCTGTTCCTGCCTCTAGGAGACCCACAGTACCTCTGCCCCTACCCCCACATTCCTGTATCTCTGTTGCTTTGATACCATCATAAAGCACCACACCTCTCCTTTCCTTCCCACCCTGTCCTTCCTGAACAAAATATTGCCTGGTATGGTCATGTCATAGGCAAGGTTTTCAGTGCTCCATGACTTGGTAATGGCCACAGTATCCAGGTCACCTCTGCCATGATGACCTCTAGGTCTGGAGTCTTATTGCCTAGACTTCTAGTGTTCCTTTATGCCTTTCCAGGTTTTTGTTGCCACTCTGTTATCCCCCATTCTTTCCTTTTGCCCCCCCACCCCCCATGCTCCTGATCTTCCTGGACATAAGTTTCCACGACTCATTCACACTAATAGGATCTATGCAGGAGGTGCTAGGACCCAGAGGCAAACTTTATGGGAGGGCGGCGCCAGAGATGGAACCCGAGGAGCTCGTGTGGCAGTGACTATTTCATCGTCGACCCTCCAGCCACCTCAGTTCAGTTTTTCCTGCCGTCGAGTGCGCTTCAGTTATGACGTCGCTCGCCCTCCGGGAGTCAAACTTCAAACTAGCAGCATAGTTTTCAGTTTATTATTTTGTAGTATATCTCGAATAAGTACCGCTTACTATAATGTATTCTTATTTCAGAAAGAAGTCTCAGCCTACATTGACGGAGTAGACCATGAGCAGGTCAGGTGACAGTAGGGAGACTTCATATGAAAGCTGTTTAGTCAGCCGAGCTGGGTCGGGTCTGCCGCCCTCTCTGGAGGGAGGGTCAGTGGCTCAGTAGGTAGCACACTCGCCTCTGAGGCCAGGAGATCAGAGGGCTGTGAGTTCAGTTCCCACATCTGGCACTTGGGTTAATATCCCAGTACTGACACTGTAGTACAGCATGAGAGGGTTGTTGCACTTCTGAGGTGCCATCTTTCGGATGAGACGTTAAACCGAGGTCCCATCTGCCTGGATTGGTGGTAGTTCAGGTGGATGTTAAAGATCCCATAGCGCCTCGAAAAGAGAGGAATTTCCCCAGTGTCCTGGCCAAATTTCACTCATTCACTACAAATACCACCAACAGCTTCATCTGGTTCAAGGTCAGTTGGCATTCATCTGTATCCCCTCCCCTGGGTCATGCCTGAAAATAGGCAGGATTTGTCTAGTGCACTTATACGGTCAACAAAAACTAAATAAAAAATAAGCGTAAAGGTCAATGCCCAGGAAGGTGTGGTCCCCGGAAGCATAAAAGCAGTTGCATTCGGCACCCGCTCGGGCTCAAGCCTTCTTCGCCCATAGGTGTTCGCACGCCGACGGTCGGTCATTGAGTCACCGGTTTCTGCTTCTGGTCACCGACTCTTCGACATCGAGCCCTTCCCTGCCTTCTGGTAGGGCTTCAGATGAGCAGTTTCATCAGTGGGCTGCTCTGATGGAACAATGGGCTCGAAGGTTGGTCCAGCTGCCTGGCCTGGTCACCAGGGCCCTCGGGGATCGGGTAGGGTGGTTGGGCCTCCGTGCTGTCGCGGCGCCTTCTTTGGTGCGTTGAGTCCAGCTCTCAGGTGTTTCCCCCTCACATGGCTGCGGCGCGGGGGCTACATCGATGCCTCTATCTCCTGGTATTCTTCCTTCTTTCTCCTCAAATTCTAGTTTTGGAGCCCTGTGTTGGTTTTGGCTTCTTCAGTGTCGATGGGTCCTCCATTGCCATCCAGCAGCGCCAGATCGTCTGTCGGGCGCCATTGGGATTAATCGAAGCGCCTCTGCGACGGCTTCGGTGCCGTCATGGCGCTGGCTAACGCTTATGGCTGCCATCCTCGGCACCTTGCGGCTTGTCAGCGCCATCCTCAGCACCAAGGGCTCTGTTGGCACCGTGCGCGGCGCTGGGTCAGGCGGCGTTGTGCTCTTTTTTTGGTGCCGAGGCTTGGGGTGATGTCTTCCAGTCTTGAGGGCTTCTCGACTCCGAACCCTTTTCCTTCCTCTTTTCTTTCTGATTTTCACTCCTTTCCTGTCCATACAGTCCCTCCTAGGCTGTCAGCAGATGATATTGAGCCTGACCCCGACCTTAGGCTGGGTGATGACGTGGAAGGAACAGGATCTAATCCTATTGCAGAGCCTGTGGTCGAGGACCTGTCATTTAAGTCTCTGCTGAAAAATTTGAATTCCATTCTTTCTTTCCAGACTACTGATATCGATCCTGGGATGCTTTTAAGGCTCCAATACTTTTATGTCCTGGAGATCCTTATGGATTTAACTCCCCCAGTAAAGCCTTCCTTTGACACGCTTTCTTAAATGGTATCGAATAATCCCGCTCTCATTCCTTCTGTGGCTAAGTCCATAGATAGAAAGTACGCTACTCCCAAGGATCGACCCATTTTGGCCTTCCAAATCTTTGCAGACCCTATTGTGGTCTTGGCAGAGAATGATAAGGTCGTCTTCCTTCAGGCTACTACAGCCCGACTTATAAACAAAGAATCTCATAAGATAGATATTTTAGGTAAGAGAGTCTTTGCTGCATCCACCCTAGGTATACATGTTGCCAGCTACAAGGGTTATTTCTCTCAATATGAGTATGTTCTTTGGCATTCGCGCAAACAAATGGTAGTCGTACACTAATTCAGAGCTTCTTCAAACCATAACCAGGGGTATCGAGTCTAACAACCAGCAGGATAAAGCAGCTATGGACGCTTTTGATACTATCTCACGAACGGCAGCGGGCATTTGTACCCGCCGTCACTCCTAGCTGCGCACTTCAGGCTTCACGAATGATGTCCAGCAACAGGTCATGGCGTTACCCTTCGACGGTATGCATCTCTTTGGTCCTCAAGTAGATCAAGCTGTAGAGGCCACAGAAAAGACTAGGTCTGCCATTAAATTGGCTCTACCTACTCCCATCCCTTTTTGGGGGAAATGTTAATAAGCATCAATTTCACAACCCTCAGTCCTTTTGAGGCAAGGGCAGGGGAGGTTTTAATAAAACCAAGCCCTCCAACCTCAATGGAAAACACAACAGAAAGCACAAGGTCCCCAAGCGCCAGTGCCACCTTCTGAGTTTCTGGCCCAATTCCCACCTCAGCTGCCCAAGGGGACTCTTTCTCAGTGGTGGAGGTCGTCTGACTCAGTTCTACAACCAGTGGAAGTCCATAACATCGGACAAATGGGTCCTCGGATAATCCACAAGGGGGTATTCCTTCAGTCTTTCAGAGACCCTCGGGATCACCCCTCAAGCGACAGCCCAGGCTGTCAGTATTTCAATCAGAGCTTCTGCTTCCGAGATACATGGCCTTCTGAACAACAGGGCAGTAGAAATAGTTCCGCTGGAATAACAGAACACAGGGTTCTCCCATTACTTTCTGGTTCCAAAGAAGACGGTGCATAGCCCATTTTGGACCTCAGAAAATTGAACAGATTTCTTCCTGAGGAAAAGTTCAGAATGATTTTGCTAGGAATCCTGTTACCTTTGCTTCATCAACACGACTGGCTAGCCTCCCTGGACATGCAGGATGCTTACCAGCATATTCCCATTCACCCAGAGCATCACAAATACCTATGGTTTGTGGCTTTGGGCCAGCATTATCAGTTCAGAGTCCTGTCCTTTGGGCTATCCTCGTCACCTCAAGTTTTTACAAAGTGTTGTGCAATTCTCGCAGCACACCTCAGAAAGATCGGTATACAAGTGTTCCCATATCTGGACGACTGGCTTCTAGCAAGCCCTTCCAGACAAGGAACTCTTGACGCCGTAACCACGGCCTCGGACTTTCTCACGTCCATGAGAGTCCTGCTAAATCTCAAGAAATCGCAGTTGCAGCCCTCCCAGAAGCTCCTTTTCATAGGAACTCTTCTGGACACCTCCTGTGCGAAAGCTTTTCTACCAGAGGACAGAAGGAGCAATATCCTACAGATGGCCTGATACATCAGAGAGAACTGCTCAGTTCAAGCTATCTCGATGCAACGGATGCTGGGTCTCATGGCATCCTCGGTGTCCACTGTACCCCTAGCATGCCTCCTCATGAGAACCTCTCTATGGATGCTCAGTGCTCAGTAGTCCCCAACCACTTACCCACAGTCCTTTCTCATCAAGGTGACAGAACCTCTGAAGAGGTCGCTCACCTGGTGGTCATAAGAGGACAATCTTCTGGAAGGTATCCCTTTGCTTCCGTGGATCATCAGATTTCCATTACCACAGACGCATCCCTGATGGGTGGGAGCTCACTGTCAGAATCTCCACACCCAAGGTACGTGGACTCAGGATGAGTCCCAGCTTCACATAAATGTCTTAGAAATGAGAGCTTTCCTTTATGCAGTCCGGGCTTTGAAGGTCATTCTCTGTCACAAGAACATTCTCCTTCAAACAGACAGCAAAGCAGTGATGTATTACATTAACAAGCAGGGCAGTGCACACTCTTACCCTTTATGCAGGGAAGCATGAGAGTGTGGGAATGATGTCTAGAGCACAAGGCTCTAATTCAGGCGGTCTGCCTGCTGGGAGTGCAGAACAAACTGGCAGACCGTCTCAGCAGAACAGAGACAGATCCTCATGAGTGGTCTCTAGACTCAACCATAGTCAAGGCCCCTGGAATTCTGCGGTTCTGCGGTTGTGGAATTTGCCGCAGAATTTGCATCATGCCTCAGAATATATATATAGTGCCACAGAATTCATTGCTTTTGGTGAATTTTCATATAAATATACTGTTTTTCCATAGTGTCAGGCTTTCTTTCCCACCTCGTTTATCCTGAAGCCCCCCCCCATGCTCAGCATATGATGTCATTGATGACATCACATCATATTTAGCCAATGATAGGACTGCATTCTGCCAGAGAAATGAATAAATCATGCCGTAGAAATCAGAAAATGCTGCCGCAGAAGTTAAGGAGCCCTGCCTCAGAAATCAGAAAATTCTGCTGCAGAACACCAGAGGCCCTGACCATAGTTCAGTCACTATTTGCAGAGTGGGGAACTCCAGACCTGGACCTTTTTGCATCCCCACTCAGCACAAAACTGCCTCTCTTCTGCTCCAGAAATCCAGGGCCTGGCATTTTCTGTCAGGTTGCATTCAGGCTGCAGTGGACAAAATGCGTTCTATATGCCTTTCCTCCTCTTCCTCTAATTCAGGGGGTACTTCTCAAGTTCGAGTCCCACTGGGACAACATGATCCTCATTGCTCCCTTCTGGCCTCGACATATATGGTTTCCGTTACTCAACAGTATGTTGGAAACCCCTCCAAAAGTGCTTCCCCTTCAGACGAACCTTCTGACTCGGGCCTGTGGTCCATCCCAATCTGAGGTCGCTTCAACTTCACGCTTAGCTCCTGAAGAGATGAAGTGAACAGGTTCGATTTCTCTCGCAAGTCTCAGATATCCTTTGACTGTGCATAAGCCAGCCACTAGAAAACTTACACAGCCAAATGGAAGCGTTTTTTTCTCTGGTGTGCAAGATCCTCTTTGAATCCTTTTTCCTGTCCACCAAATAAAGTTCTAGAGTACCTTTTAGACCTCTCAAATTCCGGTCTACAATACTCTACAGTCAGAGTTCACCTTTGTGCCATTTCAGCTTATCATGAGACAGTACTTTCCTTGTCACTGGCTCAGCTACAAGTAGTTAAGAGGTTTCCTAAGGGTATTCTGCATACCAGACCTCCTATCAGACGTCCAGTCTCAGCCTGGGACATTAATCTTGTACTAGACATGCTCACTCGAAAGTCTTTCAAGCCTCTAGCTACCTGTGAGCTGAAATTTCTCAATTGGAGAATGGCCTTCCTGGTGGCCATTACCTCGGCCCGCAGGATCTCTGAGATATATGTCTTGGTCACAGACCCTCCGTATACTGTGTTTCGTAAGGACATAGTAGTTCTTAGGACTCATCCTAAGTTTCTCCCTAAGGTTGTTTTAGAATTCCATCTAAACCAACCTATAGTCCAACCTATATACTTTGCGAACTTCCAAAATGAAGGAGAGCGTACCCTTCATTCTTTGGATGTCAAAAGAGCTCTGCATTTCTATTTAGATAGAACAAAACAAATTCGCAAAGCTCAACAGCTGTTTGTTTCCTTCAGCAAGACCTGACTGGGTCAACCTGTCGCTATCAGATACATTTCAGCATGGCGGTGGCATGCGCCTGCCACTGTTATTCAATGGTGCAGGTTAAGCTGTAGGGCAGGTGTAACACTTCACTAGGAGCAGTCGCGTATCCCTGGCGGAACCGCACGCCCAGTTGCAGATATTTGCAATCCAGCTACCTGGAGCTCAGTACATACTTTTCGTCAAGCACTGTGCCCTGGATGTCCATGCCAGGTGACATTCTTCGTTTGGCAGAACCATCCTTAATGGACCTCTGTCCTAAAATTGAGAGCTCTTGGTCTCTCTTGCTGCCCTCTCGGAGGATTATTTCGGTACTCTCCATTAGCGTGAATGAGTGGTGGAGACTTTGTCCAGGAAGATATGGAAATGATGTACCCACTGTAATCTTGATCTTCGTATCACGCTCACCACTCATTCACCTGCCCACTCACCATCCCCCGAGCTCACCTCTGTTGTTGGTCTTCACTCCCTCAACCTTTAGGCTGTGAAGACTTCTTTTTTGACCCTTCTTGTATGGGCCGTCCGGAGTATCTTATGTCCGGTTTTTGTTAGGCTATCCTTCTAGGTTAGTTATGCTGCACCTTCTCAGAAAAAAGGTACTGAGGCGGTTGGAGGGTTGACGCTGAGATAGTCATTGCTGCACGAGCCGAGGCTCGCGGCTCCACTCCTCGCGGCTCTATCTCTGGCGCCGGCCCTCCTGCAAAAAGTTTGCTCCCACTGGGTCTTAGCGCCTCCGCCGTAGATCCCATTAGTGTGAATGAGTGGTGGAGACTTCGTCCAAGAAGATCAAGAATTATGGTAGGTACGTAATTTCCATTTCCTGTCACCTTCATTTCTGCTACCCTGCTTCCATTTTGCACCATGGGGGATTTCACTCCCCTCAGGTTCTCCCAGCTCTCTGCTCCAGCCTGTGAGGAAGGCAGTGTTTGTCTCCCCAATTTCTTCCGCCACACCCCTCGGCTAGTTGAAATGTTCATCAAAGTAACATCAATTCTGTCCTCCAAGAAATGCAGTTCCCCTCCTGGATAGATGCAGGTCATCACCCCTGTAGGGGCCTTTATCCCTTCAGGTGGAACCCCAGTCCCCAGTGCAGCCAAACCCATCCTCTCTGCATCATTCCCTTAACTGTGAGTTGAAAGTCCTGGTGCAGAGATCGCTCTCCTCCTTCATGTCATAGACAGGTAGTACCTTAGCAAAAGCCACTGAGCGCACCACCTAAGACCACTCTCCAGCTCCCGGCACTCCCTCTGCACCACCCCAGCCCCATCCCTAGCAAGGGCATTAGTCTCCAGGTAGACAATAGCATTCAGCTGTGTCTCCCATTCTGCTTCCGTAGCAGTCCACAGGATCCGCTTCCCATCCCTGCAAGCTCTGGTGCCTCATAGGCAGCTAACCTGCCCCCCCCTTCCTAGTCTCAAATCTATCCCCCTCACAGTTGAGTCCCCTGCCAGAAGTTGCTAACATATCAGTGGTGGATTACAGTCCTAGGGCTGTAGCCACAAGTGCAGCAATCAAGGAACCATGACAAATGTTCACCACTGATCCTGAACTTAGCGCTGTCCTAGGGACTGACCGAGGGTGACCTTCAGAAGAGGAAAGAACCTGAGAGAGTTTATCCCTTAGTCTTTTGTTGAAGCATGCAGATAGGATAATTAAAAACAGAGTAGGTCACTTTACTTGCAGGCTCTGCGATATCTGCAGTTTACAGTCACAGGCCCCTTCTTTGAACACCAGATTACCCATGAAAGATTCAGCAGCAGACATTATATTGACTGCAGAATACCTTTCACAGTGTACATATGCCGGTGCCCCAGTGGGTGCATTTATGTAGAACGGACTGTATGTCCCTTTAAAAGAGAGGGTCCAAGAACGTATTGGGGCCATACAAGCTGGAAAGCAAGAAAATGCCCTTGTCTGGCATTTTAAGTCTGCACATGATTACAGTCCGAAGGATTTTAAATTTAGAGGCCTAGAGCATGTACTGACCATAAAGTGGGGAGGAGACGGAACACGTCTCCTTATACAAAAATGAACCTTCTGCATTTAAAAATTGAATGTCCTAGCACCAAAGGAACTGAACATGGAAACTGACTGCCAAGCCTTCCTGTAGACACTTGTATACAAGTGAAGTCTGTTGGCTTGTATAAGGCCTGGTTCTTTCCACTATTTGTTAGGGCTGTGGGCAGATCCTACAGCACTATTGGAATCAGATTGTAGCTCTAAAACGGCTGATCGTGGAACTCCCTTTTTGGACATTTGTAAGTATTCCTCCACAGCTGCAAAATAGTGCAGTCCCCCTCTGATTTTTGCTATTTGCTGCTCTATGTTAAAGGTATCTGAAGGAAGGGGGGATGCTACTATATTGTACCGCAGATCTTCTCGGGATATTAACAAAAAAACACTTTTTAAACTGCTGTTTCTCATTTACCCACCTCAGTCTAATAGATTTATTCTATTTCTTTCAGCAACCTAGGGGTTAACTCATTATATGTTGTCTGGAATTTACTGAACCTCTGAAAGTCTGACTGCAGTGTTAGATTACAGACAGTGCAGTTTGTAGCCTGTGTTAGCTATCTCATTCCTATGGACACACACACACATACACTAGCATGTACTCTGACTAAATAAATTCAAGAGGACTGAATTAGCAGCGTGCCATTACTGAACCTCTGACAATTGGACTACAGTGTCTGATTACAGACAGTGCAGTTTGCAGCCTGTGTTAGCTATTTCATTTCTGTGGGCGTCACACACACACACACCAGCATGTACTCTGACTAAATAAATTCAGGAGGACTGAATTAGCAGCATGCCAGTTTTGATGATTGTGATTAAAAGCACTATATGGCACCAACAAGAAAATAACTTTGGTCACTTTGTAGCTCTTCACAGCCCTATTGGCTCTGGCTAGAGTTTGTTTTTAATAGCAAGTAATTGCTACTGGTAGAAAGACATATAGTGGTTAGATACAGTTTTAGATCCATTATTTCCATTTGCTCACTTCTGCAGATTTTGCATATGACCATCCTATAAGAAATAGCCGGGTTAAGTAAATTGGCAATACCTGTGTGATTTGGAGGTCAAAGCATGTATTGGGAGGTCACGCTTTCATTACACATGTATTTGCAGTGACATGTTCCAGCACCACTGTCTTTTCCCTGTTATTCTTTCAGTGTTATTCCAGAGGAGCTTCATCTGAGAACACAGTGACTCCCTAAGAAATTTAACTGTAAACAAACAGGGCAGTTCTAACAGGGATGGTCATGTGTAGTCTCAATACGATAACTGTACATGAAAAAGAAAACACACTCAGGAGTCAAAGTTGCCAAGATCAGCATACTTTAATTTTGCAATTGATGCCGGAAAGTTGGCGGTGCCCCTGCCACTAAAGCACCAATGGTTTGCGCTTGCATGCTTTAACAAGAAGATCTAAGTAATTATGTAAGCTCCAACCCTTTGGAGGGGGGTTGCAGACAGGAATACAGTGGCATGGTCTGTGGCTCACTAGTCTTAGTGGGTCCATACCTGGTTTTCTGTAGACCAGTGAAGCAGTGTTCACTTTTACTAGCCAGTATTTTTGTAGTAGAAATGAAATTTACCGTCTTACATGAATGTTTGTAGGAAACTGTAATGAATTTGACAGTTTGCACTTCATTAAGCACTCTCTTTGGGATAACTTGTTTAAATATTTAGCTGACTATTAATGTGCATTATATTTACACCATATTTGGTACTTTGTCTGTCCCTGGACAAAGCTTAAGTATGTAAGGCGTACATAGAAGAGACAGCTGTCATACAAGCAGGAAAGTTTGTGCCCTACCAGCCACACAATCAAAACCATAAAATTCAAAGTCAAATTCCAATGTAATTTAAAATCACAGCTTGGTAACGAGGTCAGAACACACTGAAAAGCAGATAGCCTCTTACATTGACATTTCCATATGTACTGCATGCTTTTCAAGGTGCTGTTGAGCCACTACCAAGGCTTTTAAGCCGGAAAATTAAAAGGGTAAAGGGCATGTAATTTGCCTTATCAGTTCATGTAGTGACCTCTGGGCTCATTCACAAAACTGGGTCACCAAGCATGACACTAAGATGTGTTCCCACTGAGCAGAAATTAATTTTTTTAAAAATCCCTTGTGGGGCGGGTGCAGCAGGGGAGAGGAGGACTGAGCTTCCATTGATTGCTCTTCTCCTTTTGTAAGGGATGGTACCATCCTTGCCACACTACTTCCTCCAGGTTGACCACAGGTAGTAGTGTGGCTGGAGATGTCACAGTGTCGGTGCGATGGCATGCCTCATTGTGCGCATGCATGACACCCTCATTCAGGACACCCTTGGGGTTGGGCAGGTAAAACAGAAGATATGGCCCAAGTACCCATGGCGGCAGACCCCAGTACAACACCCTCGACCTCCTCCACTCGCAAAAGGCCCGACGATCACATTACCACAGCCCATCTATGAGAAAGCCATGGCTCTGACCCTGCCCACACTGGGACTTTTAAACTCTTTTACCTTTTAATATTTTGACCCTAAAATTTCAACATAGTCTTCTTATGTCCCCACCTCACGAACCCAGTAGGTGAAAATTTTCAAATCCTGGTTGAAACGTAATTTTGTGCCACAAATGGGAAAACACATTTTGGCCAGGATTTAAAACAAAAAGAGACACCCGTCATATTCATGAGGTGGTGTGTAAAAATGGCTATGTTGAAAATTTGGGGTCTTGAAATGAGCAAAGTTATGAGCGAGTGTTGAAAATTTCTGTGCATTAATAAGTTTTTGTTTTATATATATATATATATATATATATATTTCCCAAATTTTCAGCATAGTCTTATGATGCCACCTTATGGCAGCTGGAAGGTGAAAAATTCCAATCCCTCACGAAAGGTGATTTGGCGGAGTGATTGAAATCGTCTTTTGGGCTGGATTTGAAAAATCACATTTCATGAAACTACAGTTCATATACAGCCTCTATATATCAGAGCTTGGTGGCTCACTTCACCACTAGACAATTCTTTATTTGCCCAGTTTGTTCCTTGACTCTACTACAACTAACTCAAGGACATCACTGACAGTGATGCTTGCTCAGGGAGCTATGACTAGAGCAGGCTTCAAAGGTTCCCCTCTCCCTGCCGGCCTAGTGGTGCTGAGGTTGAGGCGCTGGGCGCACACACACCTGCCTGCCTTGGCTGTTCCAGTCAGTGCAGGCAGGGTCTCCATGAGATCCTTCGTGGTGAGAGAAGGATAGAGCGCCCGATGGCAGCTGTCCTTCTCCGAGGTGACTGCAGGCTCCGCTGCATTGCTACCACCTAGGGGAGCCTGGGTGGATAGCGCAGTAGGTGGAGAAGCAGCAAGGGATTGGGTGACTGTTGGCAGAGGGGCGGAGCAAGAGTACGTTCAGGCTTGCCTCACAGCCTCATTGCACGTCGACGTCAGGGGGAAAGAAACCGGGAGGGGGGGGGACTCATCTTTCCTAGGCGACAACACCTCCCTAGGACTTCTCCGACCACTCATCAAGGCAGACTCCACTGTGTCAGATCTACACGCACACGCATAGAGTGCTGGTTTGGAGAGGTAAGCAGGGGGCATCCCCTCTGCACCCCTACTGGGGGTTTTCAAGGGAGCATGTGTGATCGATGCACTCTTGGAGCAGACCATGTCGGGGATCGGGGGGTCCAGTGAGGATGTCTGAGAGAGTGGAGGGAAGAGCCAGGTCAGGCGATAAAGATAAGGGTTTTAAAAAGGAAAAAAGATTCCCCTCTCCCAGCTGCTCCCACTAAATGCCTGCTTCAGACTGAGATACGAATTATGTTTCACTCTAAGTTGTGGAGTATTCTGTTGACAGGTCAGCTCATAGTTGGTTGATTTTATACTGTTATTACTATCAAACCCTAGGTTCTATGTTTTCCCTAATGCATAGAGTATAGTTTATGGTTGATACTGCATGTTATCAATCATGTATGTGTGTCGAGTGTTTATCCAGGACTGTACTCAGTGTTTTCTTTTCCCAAAAATATTAATTTTAGGCACTTAAGCAAGGAAGGCAAATGTACAGCACTAGTCAGAGCGCATTACTGAAATGCATGCAAGCATTGCTGGAGGTGAGTCATGTTTTCCATTCATTTGGCTGAATTCTGGAAGCTTCACAAATGTTGCTGCAAATTGTACTGAGTTTGGCTAGTGAACTGATGGTATGCCAGAGGTGTGTCATGCTTGCATTTATAACCAGCCTTACAGAATATTCTAGAGTTGACATGATAGCAGGCGGTTTCACCCCCACCTTGGTATATCATAGGAGAGAAAACAGATGGCCCTTTTCCAGCAGCCCTCCTTAGTTTAAAAACGAAGGTAACTGGCTGGCAAGGGTCAATTCAAAGCTTCTGAGATGAAGTAAACTTTCCGAACAGAAGGACATTTTTTTGTTTTGTTTATGATGTTGTCCTCTGACCTACAACCAGCAAGTTGGAACACTACACTTTTTAGGGCGTGGATATGGTGTTCTAGCCACGCTCTGGCAGTATCATTTCCTCCTTAAATTCAGCCAGAGTGTCTTCAAGCTGGCTCCTCCCACCCGGGTGGTAACTCCCTTGGCTCAGCCCCGCGATGGCAGATCTTCCTTTCCACTGGAATAAGGTTCCCTCCTTACCGCTCTCGCGCTGAGAATGCCCTTTGCTTATATTTCTTCAAAACTTAATAAAAGCTTTCTCTTCAGGTTTTTTCTTCATGACACTGACATGGACAACACAAAGTCTACTCCGGGGTTCCGGAGATGTGTTTGCAGGCAGAAGATGTCCCAGATGAATCTGCATGCCTTGTGCATTTATTGCCTGGCCCATGAGCACGATCTCTAGGCCTGTGACTTTTGCCGTACTTTTCACCCTTCCATTTTGGAGAACTGTCGCGCCCACCTACTTCTTGGGCATCTGAGCAATCATTACCCCTCGGTCAAATCAAGGAAGCCGTTGGGTGGTCTCTGCAGCTGTAGGGTCCACTGAGTAACCTGTGACATTAGAGGCAGCTGTCCAGGCTGTGGCTCAGTCCTCCTCGGCTTCGGCTTTTTTGCCGCCCTCTTTGGGTGCCTCCTTTATGGTGGCATTCAAGGACTTGTGCCAGGCCCTTCCAACCCATGGCCAGGGTCCTTAGTCGACGCGTAAGTGGAAATGTGGGATCGGAAATGCTCTCGGGCTCCCGATTCCCGCACTTCTCCAGAGTTTCTGACTTTGGTCATTTCCTCGGCCCAGGCCGCCAGCTCCATGGTATCTCTATTGGGCCAGTTGGCCATGACGCAGGTCGATCTCCTGGCCGAGATTTTTCTTGAGTCGGTCGACCCATTGTCGCCTGAAGAGGCCGATACCTCCTTGTCAAGGTTTGTGGTCCTCACCCAGACCCAGGTAGGGACAGATCAGTCTGCTGACCTGCCACGTCTCGTTGAAGACCAGGAACTGGAGGGGCCCCAGCTCTCACCGACCCTCTCTCTGTCCCGCCGACGGTCTCGGTCCCATGGGTCGAATAGATCACGTTGACATAGGCGCTCCTGCTCTCGACACTCAGGCATGTGGTGCTGCCACTACTCTTCGTCCTTGTCCTCCTCAGGTGAGGAGAGGCTTCGGTGCAAGTTGCGTCGATGCTACGAGGACTTGATGTGGTAACAGCTGGTGTTCGTCAGTATGAAGCCCATTCCAGTGTCTACCCCAGCCATCACCTGGCTTTTGCCACAGAGTCCGACGCCTTCTCCACCTTCGCAGGAGCAGACCCGTAAAACAGTCCTGGGTTGGCCTCCTCCGGTGTCTCCGTCAATTCCAGTGGAGCTGCCCCCCAAACAGCCAGCCAGCGGCACTCCGACTAAGGAGTCTCGGCCGGCCTTGGGACTTCCCCATCGGCTGTCGGTCATCGTCATCCCTGACCATCCACAGAGGGTCTGCAGGGATTGGGTCAGTTGACCCTCTTCAGTGACTCTTCGGAGTCGGAGGGTTCCTCCTTGGACTCTCATCCGGTGGACACCGAGTCGTTGGGGGTCTCTCTATGGACGAGAGTGCCTTACCTTTTTCATGGGCCTTCTCCATCTTATCTGCGAGTCCACGGGTCTCAAAATGGATCTTGTTCAGAAGCGGGCTCGGTACCTGCTCACCGAGATTTTGAACCAGGCGACTCCTCTGGGGAAGCCTTCCTGGTAGCAGAGGCCATCCTTGGACCTGCCTTGGAGCTATGGCAGCACCTTGCTTCCTGCCCAGTGCCATTGGCCCGGATGGCCCGCAAGTATGCGGTTCCCTCTCAGGATTCATGGAACATCCCTCAGCAGAGGGCTTGGTGGCAGATTCAGTGTTTTGGCACTACGGTAACATGGAGTCCAAGAAATTGGACCATTTGGCCAGAAAGGTTTATGCTGCCTATTTGCTTGGTCTTCGCCAGGCAAGCTCAGCCATTTTGATGGTCCACTTTTCTCATGCCACATTGGGCACTCTGGATGAGGCGCTCCCTCATCTCCCAGCGACCCTACAGACTACAGTCAAGAATGTTGGGACCAGGGTGGGCTGTGGCCGAAACAGCAGCTGCAGACAGCCATGGACATTGGGGATGCGGCACCCGTTCTGTGGTGGCGCGGTTGCCATCGCCACAGGGTTTGGCTGCGGATCTCGACCTTCACAACAGACACCCAGCACAAAGCTGGCAGATGCCCCTTCCTGGGCACCGACCTTGTTCAAGCCTGCGGTGGAGGGGCACCAGCTGCATTGAAAAGTCCAGTGCCAGCTCGAACTCGATGACATCCACCCAGAAGGACCCCAAGGGCTCCAAACAGCAGAAACAGAAGCCCTTTCGGTCCACTTCCACTCTTGCGTCCAAACCAGCCCAGCCCCAAGCTGAGCAACAGGCTCAGGCCTGGAAACCCTAGCCAAAATCTGTGGCCTCAGTCGTCTGCAAACCTAGAGGAGGGCTCCTCAGCCGGGCCCTCCTCTGCCTCCAAGCCTGCCCAGTGATGGGATGAGAGGTACCTCCCTCATGCCCACCATGCCAGACCTGGGTCCTCCTCTGTCACCACAGACAGGTGGGCTCCCGAAGTGGTCGGTCAGGGTCTGCTCTGGAATTCGAGCAATACCAGCCTTGCAAGCCCGTGCCCCATGGGAGGACGTATCCGCAGACATTCTGTTGGCCTTCGGGACGACATCACCCAGCTCCTCCGCAGGGAGGTTGTGGTTCCTATCGCGCACCCTCCGTAACACCCAGGGTTTATCTCCAGGTACTTCCTGGTACCGTAGCAGATGGGGGTCTGGTGCCCCATCTTAGATCTGGATGACCTAAACAGGTTCATCAGGTCGTGCACCGTCAGGATGATAACTCTATCTCAGATCATACCATCTCTTGAGCAAAACATGTGGTACTGCTCACTGGATCTATAGGACGCAATAGTTCACGTCCCAATCTGTCTCACACTGGCGTTCCCTGCTTCCAAGCCGGAGGGAACCTCTACAAGTTCCAGGCCATGCCATTCGCCTGTCCGGCCCCAGGGTATTCACCAAGTGCACTGCAGTGGTGGCAGCTTACCTGAGGCACTGAGGGGTCCGGAGTTACCCCTGCCTGGACAGCTGGCTTATCGCGGGTCCCTCCAGGCAGGAGGTGAAGTCCAGGGACCTGGCCCTCCTGACCTGTGTCCCTCCTGGTTAGCGAGACCAAGTCGAAACTCGTGCCCTCGTAGGTGATCAGCTTCATCAGGGCAGAGCTCGACTCTTGCAGAGCCAGGGCTCAACTCCCGGTGGACAGGGCAGATTCTCTCTCTCCTCCTTTGCCCGGTCATTTCAGGTTGGGCAATTATGCCCTTCCCGGGGCTTCCTGCACCTACTGGGTCACATGGCGGCCTTTACCAGCGTGGTCCATTGGGCCTGCTGGAGAGTGTGCTGTCTGCAGTGGGAACTGGCATGCCAATGGCCTCAGCACAAAGGTCACTTCGACCAGCTGGTCACCATGATCCAACTGATGTGGGACGCCGTCCTGTGGTGGTTAGTCTTGGCACATCTGTAGGAAGGGATACCATTTGTCTGCCTAGAGCCGATGGTCATCCTGATGACCCAACACCTCTCTCGTGGGCTAGGGTGCCCACCTGAGGGAACAGAGTCCACGGGCGCTGGACCCTGAGGAGTCCCGATGGCACATCAGCCTGCTGGAGCTCAGGGCAGTTCGGCTGGTGTTGACAGCCTTAGCGCCACACCTTCGGGGTCAGGTGGTCCAGGTCCAGACGGACAACACCACGACCATGTACTACCTCAATAAAACAGGACAGGATGTGCTCCTTTCCACTGTGCAGGGAAGTGCTCCGCATGTGCACCCTCATTTGCGGCCTGGAGGCTGATCTCCTGACCATCCATGTGGCTGGTGTCTCCAACCATCTGGCAGATGCTATCAGACGCATTGGCGAGGCATCTCATGAGTGGTCTCTCCACCCAGGGGTAGTACACAGTCTGTTCTCCAGTGGAGCACCCTCTGGTGAACCTGTTTGCCTCCAGGAAGAACACAAAGATAAAGCTGTATTGTCTGCCCCTCAGCGGAACGTTGCAGGGAGATGCCTTCTGAGGCCTTGGACCCCAGGCCTCCACTGTACCTCCCTCAATTTCCCTAGACCCACAAGGTGTTGCTGAAGGCGAGGAGGGACAAGACATGGGTGATCCTGGTGTCTCCGGACTGGCCACGCCGGGTTTGGTACCCCGATCTCCTCGGCCTCAGCAGCAGGCTCCCGAGGTGTCTTACTCTGCACCCAGACCTGCTCTCCATCAATCAGGGGAAGATAATCCATCCGGACCTTCAATTGCTGTACTTGACAGCCTAGTTCCTGATTGGCTAGCGTTCCAAGCTTTGGGTCTCTCTGAAGATGTCCTCACTGTGGTTGAGGCTTCTTGAAAGGAGTCAACCAGGAAATGCTACATCTTCAAATGGAAGAGGTTCTCCATTTGGTGTCCAGGCAAGGGGCTGGACCCTTTGTGACTAGCAACCTTAACTATCTTTGGTCCCTCTCAGTCGGGCCTTCGGTTGATGACCATTCAGGTGCACCTGACAGCCATCTGTGCTTACCGGGCTCGAGCCGGTCAGGAGAAGGTGATCTGGCGTTTCTTTAAAGGCCTTGACCACATTTCCCCTTCGGTGCGTGAACCACCGCCACCTTGGGACTTGTTGCTGGTGTTGGCAGAGCTCATGGGCAAGCCATTCAAACTGATTCACAGGTGCGAAATGTCTCACCTGTTGTGGAAGACCACCTTCCTGGTGGCTATCATGTCAGCCAGAAGGATCAGTGAGCTCCAGGTGCTTTTGATGTAGTCTCCTTACCTGGTTGTCCACAGGGACAAGGTCATCCTTCACCCCAACCCAAAGTTCTCCCAAAGGTTGTTTCTGATTTTCACCTTAACCAGGTGATTACTCTCCCAGTGAACTTCACCAACCACACCTCTGCGGTCGAGCACAGGCTCCATATTCTGGACCTGCGGCGAGCACTAGCCTATTATGAGTGCACAGCTGGAGTTCGGGGAGAGGTTCACCAGCTATTTGTCACCTATGCTGAAGCCGCACCTGGCAGACCGGCAGCTAAGCGGATGATTGGCAGGTGGATTGTATCCTGCATCGGCCTCTGCTATAGGTTGGCAGGTAGGAAGCCTCCCCTAGGCCTCAGGGCTCATTCCACCTGCCATAACGCTGCCTCAGTAGCTGCTTCCAGGAATGTCCCTATCCGGGAAATCTGCAGGGCTGCTACCTAGAGGTCAGCACACACCTTCATTTCCCACTACTCCATTGACCTTAAGTCATGCCAGGGTGCTGGTTTTGGGGCCACAGTTCTCCAGTCTGTTTCCCAAGTAGTGGGTGTGCGCCTTGCCCCCTCCTACCGGAGAACTACTAGGATTCTGCCAGAGTGTGGATAGAACACCATATCCACACCCCTAGAAAAGCAGGTTACTCACCTGTGGTATATAGTGTTCATGCACACGGACCCACGTGACCTCCCCTGGCAAGTGGCACACTGATTCTGCTTCCAGCAGGCAAGATCTGATGTCACGGGACGGAGCCGAGGGAGTTACCACCTGGGTGGGTGGGAGGAGCCAGCTTGAAGATATTTCCGACTGAATTTAAAAGGTAAAGGATACTGCCAGAGTGTGGAAGGACACCATATATCACTCCTAGAACTACTGTTACAGGTGAGTAAGCTGTTTCTTTCTACCACCATTCTGTTGTCACGTCATCACTGGGCTGTCTCTTTTTGACCCATTTACGCATGTGCCCACACAGTACAAGGCTGGGACATAGGAAACTCTGTTCATTTGAACCACTCCTGGCCCTGCTTCTGTACTTAAATCTGCCTCACTTTGTTGGTAATGTGCTCTCAGAGACCGAACAAAGATTGGACAGTTAAATGAGTTGCCTTTACCTTTGAAAAGCAAGCTGAGTCTCAAATGGATTAAATGTTAAATATTTATTCATATCTACAAAATGCACAGGCTTTACGGATCACATATTGGGATGGTCTTTATACACTAAAGAAAATGCAAATAAAATAAACTGTGTGCTAGATATGCAAAAACAGAAAATACTAAACTGTCTGAATTCTAAATAGTCTTACCACACAAGTTTCTTTTTTCATAGAGTTTGTTTTCTCCCCTTGCCACGTTCATCCTCCAGGGATATACCCTGTTCAGGCCAGTGTCCTCCAATCCCCTGCCCCAGTAACCAGTCAGTTACCCCCCAGATTTGCACTCCATGACAGGGACATGAGGGGAGGGCCATCCTCTTTCTCCCAGGGCAGCCCATTGTGTGGGCTGGATCCATTGACATCAGTCTCTTAGACCTGGGTATTTCTTCCTTGCAGGCACTCATGTGCCTCCAGCATGTTGTAGCTGTCCCAGAAGCCTTGCAAGCTCATAGCACATCCCCTGCAACAGGAGCAAACCCCTAACCCAGCTGTAGAGGTCACTGTGGCACAGATGTTCACTCTGGACCCTCCCCTGCAAAGGCACACTGCCACACAGCAGCTTCCTTAGCCTGGCCTACCTCCCATCGTGGTAACTAGAGTTTGCGCCAGAGCCTGCTTTGCCTTCATAGCAGTGTGACGCACTGCTGCTAGGCCACTGGTGGCCTACCACACAGGTTTTGAGAAGAAAGTTCTTGCACAGATGGACTTCTCCAGCAGTTCACTAAGTAGTTGGAAAGGTTTTTCTTTGGTTGCAGTCAATACAGAGATTACACAGCTCTATTGCTTTTCTCTAAGCTGACTACTTGACTCTGACTCTCTGTTTCCCAGGTTATACTACAGATTATACTGATCTTCCCTTGTCAGTCTTCACCATTCATTACTGCTTGGGTGTAGCCGGCCATGGGAGTGGACGATTCGGATGTGGATCCATCCTGGCTCCCTGATTTTTAGGGATTGGCGTCTTCTGTGGGACATAGTGTCAGGTGGTCCAGCGTGCCCATTCGTCAGTCTCCACAGCAGTCTTCTTCTGTGGCCTGGAGCTTTTGAGAGGAGATGGCATGGAGGGTGAGGAGAGGGCTGTTCTCCCACAGGGGGCTGTGGCAGCTGCTGTCCCAGGTGCTGTCGCGCCCTCTCGGGGTGGACTCGGGGGCCCTGTCTTCGGGGGGCTCCCCGGGGAGATACCTGGATCGACGGGCTATGTCCGCTGCTGTCGAGGAGGAGGGCATCCTCCCGAGTCTGAGGGGTTGAGGGGACGCGGTGAGGTGAGCCGGCTTCCGCCTGCCACCCCTCGGGGTGTGGTTAGGAGCCATAGTGCCGAACCGTGCCTCTCCCTCATGGGTTCGGTGGATCCCTCCGGTGGTGTTGCCATGGGCCGTCCTTCTGGATCCATACAGCCCCAGGCACATCACAGGGATGGCCCCCTTCCAGGCTGTGCCATGGTTCGCATCCCCAGGGTTCCATTCTGTGACCTGGTTTGTTATCCGGGACCCCGTCAGCTCGGGCTCCATTTTCCTGATTCCAGAGCCCTAGCAGAGGACAGTTGCCTCTTCATAGGTGCCCCTCTCCCATTCATCTGCAGTCACCCCTCTCTCCCAGGCCATGTCGGTCCTACAGGGCTGTTATCCTGGGAGACGTTCACAGGCACTGCGGCGGCCTTCCCCTCATACATTAGATGCATGCATGAGCGGGTGTTTTGCCTATCCCCACCACCGCAGGAGTCCTCTGGACATTCGAGTTCCCCATCATCCTCGTCTCCCTCCTTGGAGGGAGAGGAACACTCTGCTCACCTCTCTTCCGACGCTGATTTCACCGAATATCAGCGTTTTCTGTCGAGGATGGTAAGGGATCTTCGCATTTCCTTTGTTTGGTGAGACAATACCAAGCGGGAGACATGAGAATTCCTCAGTGAATTCAGTGCCCAACATTTGGTGGTGCCATCCTGGCCTATTCCTTTCCAGGAAGCGTCTATCCGTTCCTGGCAGTCTCCAGCCGACCCTATCCCAGCCCCGGCAGACTGCAGCAGGAGGTATTGTGCCCCTTCTGAATCCTAGGTTCTCTCCCCAACCCACCTTCGGGATTGGCATACCTAGAGACTCCTTCAGGTGCCGCCACCTGGCGCACGACTGACCACCGGATTCAGATTCTCTACAGTTTGACCGGTGGGGGAGAAGAGTGTTCTCTTCCTCTCGTGCGATGCTCTGCATCACATCTCATCAGGCACACCATGCTGCCTATAACAGGCATCTATGGTCGATGCTATCTCCGCTCCTAGCATCAGTACCTGACTCGGAGCAATCTAGACAGCCATGCCCTCTCTGCTATAGGCCTGGACTGGCAAGGCACTCAGGCAAGGGCATCTTACGATGCCAATGAGGTGGCTTCAAGGCTTGCAGGGACAGCGATCTGCATTAGGCGGACGGCATGGCTCGTCTGTCAGGTTGTCACCCTCGGTCCGGCATAGGGTGATCGCTCCACCCTTCGAGGACCGAATGTTTTCCACCAGAGCTAGGAGACTTCTGCAGGGGCTTCCTCCGTCTCCTTGTCTTCGAGGGACACCTCCTAGCTCTCCTCAGCCTTAGGCTTTCCGTTTGATTAGCCCAGGGTCTCTCCCTTCTGTTTTCCACCAACAGGAGGCTGTGGGTCTTGTTCCCTCAGGGTTTTCTTGTCCCCTGCAGGAGAGGCTAAGCTCACTAAGCTAGTAATGAATGGTGAAGACTGACAAGGGAAGAAGGAAATTACATACCTACGTAATTCTTGATCTTCTCTTGTATCTTCACCATTCATTACTGATACCTCCCCCCTTCCCCTCAAGGGCCTCCTACTGCGTCTCCCTCCCTGCTCGCTCCTCCCCTTCTTTCTTGGCCTTCGCAAAAAAATAAACCCTGCGTGTCTGTTCATCTGAACAGATATCTTTTCTGAGGGAGAAGGGGAACGAGTGGGACTTGTGCTATCCTCTGAGAACTCTTTCTGACTATCCCTAGGGGTGACTTTTTGGTCTTTTTCTTGGCCATGCTGTTCTATTCACAGTTTAGGAGACCAACCAGTTTCTGGCGCTGTCTCCTTTAAAGGTCCCCTTTGGCAAGCCTTGATCTCCTATGTCAGTCTCTGATACTTTGTCTGTTCTGACATTACTCTTCTGGAGTTGGCAGTCCTCGCTTTGTCCTCAAGGAGTCCGATTGAGTTCCCTTTTCTTTCTTATCTAACGGGGTGCCTTCTTAGGGCGTTACCCCCACCACCCCTCCACCCTCCCCCACACACACACTTTGATGTTGACACTTAACAAAGTGCTAGATAAGCTTTTTTCCTTGCTAAGTTGGGCGCTATCCTTTCGGAAAAGACTTTCTGCTTCAGCAGTCTGTGAGCTCTCAGCTACAGTTTAAAGGGTTGGGGATGATGGGAGGTGTAGAGAATCTGCCTTTTGTATTCAAACTGTTCAAACGCCTTGGTTGAATCTTCCCTCAAATTCCATCCAGTGGGATCCTTGCTCCGTTGTTCTTGGTTCCTAGCTTATAAGCCTCAATCTAACCTCTGATTTGGCAGAGTTCTCCCTCCCAACATCCCTCTTCTTCTTCTTTCCCCTCTTTATCTGTTCCTCCCTTGGAGCCGCCCCAGCAGTGAGGCCCTGCGGCCCCTTTAGGTAGATCACCTCTCTTGTTTTCTGTCCTCTACCAGCTTATGTCTTTTTCAGTTTATATCCTTTCCTTTTTCTATCCCTCGGCTGTCTTGCCTTGCTTTTTTTATTCTTACCTTTATTTCGCCTCTCCGGCTAACAGAACTAGGCTGTAGAAGGAGTCTCTGGCGGTTACCGGCCACCCCTCGCGCCCCACATGAGTCGTCACTCTGGGAAGCGGCGACTCCTCTAACACAAAAAAAAAAAAACTCCCTGTGGAAGTTTCAAGGCCTCGACTACACCAAGCAGTAATAAATGGTGAAGATACAGGAGGCAGTATAGCGCAGTGGTTTAAGGCTTTGAGCTGCAAATCTGGTGACATCCAGCAGACCAGACCTGGGTTTGAATCCCACGGCTTCCACTTGCATACTGTGTGACCCTGAGCAAGTCACTTAACTTCCCTGTGCTCCCAGGTCGCACCTGTAAAAAAGCTTTCAGCTTAGTGTGCTAGTCCTGGTTAAGCAACTAAAAAAAAAAAAAGATACAGGAGAAGATCAAGAATTACGGTAGGTACGTAATTTTCATTTCTCTACAATACTGCTGCCATCTGTGTGTCCTCAGGTGGCAGTGCAACAGAAGATACTTAGCAAGGGAGGGTTAAGTCGTCAGTCATTAGCATGCAAGCGCACATTGTGTATGCACTCGCCCTACAGGCTTCCTCTGATGTCTTGGGGGTTGGGAAGAAAAGTGGAGGAAAAAACCTCTGACCGAAACAGGATGTCTGGCAGCCCCCTGCAGGCCCCACTCAACCAACCAGGTGCCCTGCCCTACTAGATCCAGGTTTCCGGAGGGGTAAGGACTACTCCAAAGGCCCCACTATGGGGAGCAAGCTGTAGGGTAAGTAACTAGAAAGCGTAGGTGACAGGGCTGCAGGGGCTTTCTTAAATCAGCAAGTCCGTGTGTGCAGGAGTACAGAGACCTCTGTGGAAAAAAAAAAACCTAGAGAAATAACTAATAATCACTAACAAGAAAAAATGTCATTTACATCTATGGAGGAGAGTGCAGCATCTCATTTCCGTGGAGGCTTCTGGGAGACTGCAGTAGACAAAAAACATATTATAGTTAGTTTATATGTAGATATACATAGGACGGCAGAAATTAGAAGTACTGGCTCACCACGAGAAGCAACTGCTGCATAGAGTGGTGCTTCAGTAACCCAATCTTCTGTGCAGGCTGAATCTTCTGATAATATTGTTCAAAGTGGAGTCCTCACACAAACCGCAGCTACAGAAGTAGAAGGGTGTGCTCCCTCTCCGAGATGACGCTGGACAAGAGTGTTAACACTGTTATGATAACGTGTCATTGCCTCTTCTAACACAGTGCCCTATGTATGGAGATTTAACATTCTCCATATCTCCTATAGTATGCCCTGCTATATTTGCCAAGACAGCCGAAATGCCATGTTAATTATCAGTATAGATATGGCATTTAGGCTTATTCTTGCCAGATACAGCATGGTATAGGAAATATGGAGAATGTTGTATATCTGTACATCGGGCACTGTGTTAAATGGGGGAATCACAGATCATCATAGTGCGGTGTTAGCACTCTCATGCGGCGTGCTCTTGGAGTGCAAGCATAGTCATAACATGAAATGTCTGCCTGCTGCTAATGTACAAGTAAAGCCCACAAGGATAAAGTGCAGTGCTGCAGAATTATTTTCAGTGGGAATTAATCCCTTTTGTCATGCAGTAAACCTGTCATACTGCGCTTCATCCTGGCGGGCTTCACTGTAGCTGTGGTTTTTGTAAGGGCTGGGTTTAGAAAACTATTCTCAGAAGATTCCGTCTGAACAGGTGATCAGGCTACTGAAGCCCTGATCTATGTAGCAGTTGCTTGTCGTGGTAAGTTAGTACTTAATTTCTGTGGGGCTATCTTTTTATAATTAATTATGAATTATGAGTATCATGCAGTGCTGCTTGAAATTAGAAGTCTTGACTGCAAAAGCTCCGATTTAACAAATTCATGAGCTGTCCTCTTCTCTAGGCGGATCCTTATTCTAAATGGGCTGTCCTTAATGAAAGAGATACGGATGAAGATTTGCCTGTTAGTGATGCTTTTCCACGATTTCTCACTGATAGCAATCATCAGGTTCGCATGCTTGCTGCTGTATCCATAAACAGGTACTACATGTTTATTTTATTCTAGAGGCATGCGTAATTGGATGGTCATAGTTTTGTGTTAGTGCTACACATATACACAAAGCATGCTGACAATCTTAAACATATAGAATAATGTATGATGAGTTTTAGAAGTGTGTGTTTTTTGGGGTTTTTTTGGCTTTGTTTCATTTTACACACACTCTAGATGTGTGATGCCCCTTAAATCACTGTCTGGGTTTAATTAATCATATACCAAGGGTGTGTTGAAAGAAAGGGTATGCTAAACTCCCCATATTTCATTTAATTTTAAATAGTCACTGGTGCCCACATCTTTTTACTTTCACCTTATCTAGCCACTACTGATACTGTGCTTTGGCATTGCTGATCAGGAGGGAAAAGTATTTATTGATCTTCCTAGAATCAATCTTCTCCATTGAATCCCATCTATGGATCTGGGGTGGAGGCACCAGGACCCTGCTGGAGCAAATCTTTTTTGGCTAAGGGCTGGCAATGTCTACTGGCTGCAGTGCCTGGCAGCACCATAGTGCCCAACACCCCCAATAACCACTGCTGGCATCCTCGCCTGTCTTGGTTCTGTTCTTCCTACCACTGAGCACAAATCATGGGAGTGGATCGTCATCTCAGTTTACCTGATTATCCAAGTTTGAATCAGAATTTCACTCTTTTTATTGTTTTTTGTGATGCCTGGCAAGTCGAAGAAGGGGATAAAAAAATCCCCATTTCCCATCTGTGCTCATGTGGTAAGAAGATTTCATCCAGCTACTAGCATCAGCTTTGTTTCTTCTGCTTTGGGCATAGTCAGAACATGGACTATTGTGGCCTTCTTTTCTAAGGACTTTCACACTCTGGAGAGCCATGTTTTTTTCTGCTTACTGTTTATACTTCCCCTACCCCAGGCTTCCACTCTTCGGGAGACGCATAGGGCCTTGCAGTCTCCTCCCTCTTACCTGGAGCCTGGTGCAGTCCATCCCCCAGGCAGGCACAGTGTGTGGGCATCCCCCAGAGTCCTTCTTGGTCTCGTCAGGATGCTGGTGCCAGGTCAGGTAGGGGCATTGGAAATCGGGGCCTGGTGCTCCATCTACCAGGAGCGCTGCAGGGGCTTTTTCCCGTTCTTTCTAGGGGAGTGGCTTACACCCCGATGTCAAGGCGTCACCGCCAACATCCGCCACTCCCAGCCCTCTCTGTATGCTCAGGTGCCTGCTATGTCTCTGGCTTCCATAGAGAGCCAGTCAGCGCCTCCCTCAGGAGAGAGATGTCCTTGAATACTCAAATCCTCTGCCTCCCCTGACGTCCCAGGCTCGCTCTCGAACCCGGGTTGCCGTGTGAAGCGGTGAGCCCAGTGCCTCAACCCTCAGCGCCACCGGGCTTCCTGGAGAGCCATGTTTTAAAGTGGTGTCATTAGACCCTACCTTCAGAGGCTGGCATCAAATCAGGCATCCAAGGTAAGGAAACTGGACCTTTCCCCTTGATCCTTTGCAAGACAGTCTAGGTCCTCGAGACACAAGTTTTACTTGAGAAGGTTCCTGCAGTAGATCTTCGCATTATGGGACTGTGCTCCTGGCATCAGGACTGCACAACAAACTTGTAGCTAGCAATCCTTGGGGACTGCCCCCCGTCGTCAGGTAACCACATCTCAGCGTGACTATAAAAGGGGCTGTCTCCCCGCCGCCCTCCAGTTCTTTCTCGCCGTCGCATGGTGACATTCAACAAACGCGGAAGAACAGCTTTGTCGCCCGCCATTTTGTAATAGCAGATTTCTTTTTCTCTAATTCTAACTCACAATCAGTTACGGTGTATGTTGTCTTGTCATCCCAGAAAGAAGTACTCCAGGTGTGGCGTGCAGATTCCACACAGGGACAATCATTCCTGATGTGTCCTCTGCCCGGGGTCTAAGCACAACACTTCTGAGTGCACCATCTGCTTCAATCAGGCCACGTGCACCTGTCGCAAGAGGATGCTCGACGCCATTTGCTGACCCAGAGACGGACTTTCATGGAGAAGGAGCTCCAGGAGTTGAGGGAAAGAATCGTCGTCATCAGCCCGGAAAAGAAAGAAAGGACAGGAGAGACACCAGGTGGAGCCTCTCTCCCCAGGGAAGTCTAGCCAGACAGCTGATGCCGACCAGGGTGGGCCTTCCACCTCCTGAGTACCCACCTGCAGGGCCTTCCTCCTTCAGTGGACCAGACTCCCCGAGGGTTTGTGGGCAGTGAGGTATCCTCGTCAGAGGTTCCTTTAGGGTTTCTGCTCTAAGCCGCGTCACTAGTAGGCCTCCTCGCCCTGCCATTGGCCCCTGCCCAGGCCGACAGTCTGACACTAGCCGGTCGGCTTGCGTCAGCCCGGCTGCGAACAGTAAGTCACTTGACTGCTCCTCTGTCGACCGCATGGATGCATCCTCTCTCTCTCTCTCTCAGACTCTTTTGTGGTCCCTGACGTTACGCAGAGAGAGCTTGCACATGCCTCTTTATCCCCTCAGGGTTCTACCTCCAAGGATTCGCTCCCGGTATCCGACCCCCTCCTGTCGGATATTCTGCTAGACCTGTTGGGGGATTTGCCAGCTCACTCCCCTTCGCCGGGTTCTCTTCCACCGACGGATCCTCACCTTTCGCTGGATCCCTCGCCGGACCTTCTCAGGGGCAGTGTGGAACCTCCTCCTGCAGGACCTGTGGCTCCTCCGCCTACCCCGTCACAGACCACGCTTCCAGTGGTCTTTGGCTCCTCCTCCAGCGGGGCCTTCTGCCCTCCTTCGGGCCCATCTGGGTACTTTCTGGGAACCCTTAGTTTCCACAGTATCTGACACCGGAAGGTCCATCGCAGGGTTACAACCTGCTGACGCCAGGCTATCCGGACACTGGGATATCCAACGCCAGGCTATCAGGTGCCAGGACAGGCATATTACCAGTACCCTTTACTGGTACCAGTCTTCCAGCCACTGTCCTTTTACTGGGCATCCAGGTTACCCGCCTCCTTCACCTCCCCCTCCTCTGCCACCGCAGCTTGAACATGATGTCATTGCTGCATGGTGGAATGACGCTAGGTCCCAACTGCTTTTAGACTTGGCCAGCCTCAGGTCACAGTTAGGTCCACACCTCCCATCGGGTGCCCCCACCTAGTCCGACACCCTCTAGCCAAGTTTCTGAGGGAGACTTGGTTGCTCTGCCTCGCGGAGATATTAGAACCCGGATCCGGCCTGTAGAGGTTTCCATGCCCAGTAGACCGGACACCTCGGACTCAGATGAAGGCTCAAAACCAGACGTTCAGTCCGAACCTCATTCACCAGTTGAGCTTCAACCAAAAGAATCCCCAAAGTCTCCTCCTGAGGACCCCTCCTTTGCTGAGCTCCTTAGGATTATTCAAAAATCCTGCGGATGGGCCTCCAGGGAATTGGACCCCAAGCACAAGAGACTGGCAGAGCACTTGGACCTTGTCAGTGTGGACCCCCACCCATTTCACCCTGGATGCGTCCGCATGAGGACCTCACATCCACCATTTGGCAGCAACCTTCATCCATACCAGCCGTATCAAAGAAGGCCAATAGAACATACTTTCCCCAAGAAGGGGTCTCACAGTTAACTGCCCAACCTAAGGCTGATTCTGGATCTCAGAAAGTTAAACAAATTCCTTCACAAGGAAAAGTTCAAGATGATATCTTCTACCTTTGATTCATCATCACGATTGGCTAGCCTCCCTGGACGTGCAGGATTCCTACCAACACATTGTTGTACACCCAAAACACCACAAATACCTGAGGTTTGTGGCGTTGGATCAACATTATCAGTTCAGAGTCCTGCCCTTTGGGCTATCCTCAGTGCCACAGGTTTTTACAAAGTGTTGTTCAATTCCCGCAGTGCATCTCAGGAAAATCGGAATTCAGGTGTTTCCATATCTGGATGACTGGCTTCTAGCAAGCACTTTCAGGCAGGGAACTCTGGATGCCGAGCCAAGGTTTCACACTTCCTCACATCCATGGGAGTCCTGCTAAATCGCAACAAATCGCAGTTGCAGCCCTCTCAGAAACTCCTTTTCATAGGAACTCTTTTGGATACCTCCTGTGCAAAAGCTTTTCTCCCAGAGGACAGAAGGAGCGATATCCTACAGATGGCCCGATACATCAGAGAAAACAGCTCAGTTCGAACTATCTCGATGCATGGATGCTGGGTCTCATGGTATCCTCAGTGTTCACTGTACCCCTGGCACATCTCCGCATGAGAACTTCTCAGTGGATGCTCAGTACTCAGTAGTCCCCAACCACTCACCCTCAGTCCTTTCTCATCAAGGTGACAGAACCTCTGAAGAGGTCGCTCACCTGGTAGTCGCAGGAGGACAATCTTCTGGAAGGGTATCCCTTTGCTCCCCTGGATCATCAGATTTCTATTACCACCGATGTGTCCCTGATGGGGTGGGGAGCTAACTGCCAGGATCTCCACACCCAAGGTACGTGGACTCAGGACGAGTCCCGGCTCCACATAAACGTCCTGGTAATGAGAACCATCCTCTATGCAGTCCGGGCCTTGAAGGACATACTTTTTCACAAGAACATTCTCCTTCAAACGGACAACAAAGCAGTGATGTATTACATCAACAAGCAGGGCAGTGCGCACTCTTACCCATTATGCAGGAAAGCTATGAGAGTGTGGGAATGGTGCCTGGAGCACAAGGCTCTAATCCACGTGGTTTACTTACCAGGCGTGCAGAACGAACTGGCAGAACATCTCAGCAGAATGGAGATGGATCCTCACGAGTGGTCTCTCGACTTAATCGTCACTCAGTCACTCTTCAAGGAGTGGGGAACTCCAGACCTGGACCTTTTTGCATCCCCACTCAATGCAAAACTGCCTCTCTTCTGCTCCAGAAATCCAGGACCTGGCATTTTCTGTCAGGATGCGTTCAGGCTGCAGTGGACAAAACGCTTTCTATACGCCTTTCCTTCTCTTCCTCTGATTCAGAGGGTACTTTTCAAAATCGAGTCTCAGGGAGACAGAATGATTCTCATTGCTCCCTTCTGGCCTTGACAGACATGATTCCCACTGCTCAGCAGTCTGTCGGCAACCCTCCCGAAGGCACTTCCCTTTCAGATGAACCTTCTGACCCAGGGGCCCGTGGTCCATCCCAATCTGAAGGTGCTCACCTTCATGCTTGGCTCCTGAAGAGATATAGGTGAATAGGTTCAATGTTTCCCGTAGTGTTTCAGATATTCTTTTGGCTGCGCGTAAACCAGCCACAAGAAAGGCCTACACAGCAAAATGGAAGCGCTTCTCTCTCTGGTGTGCAAAATCTTCTTCAAACCCTTTTTCCTGCCCATCAGATAGTCTTGGAGTACCTTTTAGACCTCTCAAATTCAGATCTGCAGTACTCCACTATCAAAGATCATCTCTGTGCCATTTCAGAATATCATGAGCCAGTACATTCCTTGTCTCTGGCTCAGTTACCTGTAGGTAAGAGGTTTCTTAAGGGTATTCTGCATACCAAGCCCCTCTCAGGCGTCCAGTCACAGCTTAGGACATAACCTTGTGGCAACATGCTCACTGGAAATTTTGAACCTCTAGCTACCTGCGAGTTGAAGTTCCTCATTTGGAAAACGGCCTTCCTGGTGTGGGCCAATACTTCAACTCGTAGAATTTCTGAACTACATGCCCTGGTCACAGACCCCCTGTACACTGTATTTCACAAGGACAAAGTAGTTCTTAGGACTCACCCTAAGTTTCTTCCTAAGGTTGTCTCAGAATTTTGTCTAAACCAACCTTTAGTCCTACCTACTTTGCTAACTTTCAGAATGAAGGGGAACGTACCCTTCATTATTTGGATGTTAAGAGAGCACTGCAATTCTATCTGGATAGAACAAAAGAAATTCGCAAGGCTCAACAACTGTTTGTTTCCTTAAGCGAGACCCGGCTGGGTCAACCTGTTGCTATTAGGTGCATTTCAGCATGGCCAGTAGCATGCCTCTACTGCTACTGTATGGCACAGGTTAAGCTAGAAGGCAGAGTATATGCTCACTCTACTAGAGCAGTTGCGGCATCTCTGGCGGAAATCCGCAACATACCCATTGCAGATATTTGCAGTGCGGCTACATGGAGCTCAGTGCATACTTTCATTAAGCACTGTACTTTGCATGTCCATGCCAGACGACATCTGTCATTTGGTAAGACTATTCTTAGCGGACTTCTGCCCTAAGTATGTGAGCTCTTAGTTTCTCCTGCTGCGTGTCTTGGGAGTTTATTAGCTCGGTACTCTCCCATTAGTGTGAATGAGTGGTGGAGACTTTATGTCTAGGAAGATATGGAAATTATGTACCTACCGTACTTCTTGATCTTCTTGGACGAAGTCTCCACCACTCATTGACACGCCCACCCGCCATCCCGAGCTCACATCTCTGTTTTTGGTCTTCACTCCCTCAGTGGTTGGGCTGTGAAGACTCTATTGTTGACCCTTCTTACACGGGTCATTCGGACTATCTTATGTCCGATTTTGTTAGGTTAGACCTCTAGGTTAGTTACGCTGCACCTCCCCGGGGGGAGTACTGAGGCAGTTGGAGGGTCGATGCCGAGGTAGTCTTTACTGCACGAGCCACGGCTCACGGTGCCACTTCTTTGCGGCTCCATCACTGGCCCTGACCCTCTTGAAAAGTTTGCTCCCTCTGGGTCCTAGCGCTTCCGGCGTAGATCCCATTAGTGTGAATGAGTGGTGGAGACTTCGTCCAAGAAGATCAAGAATAATGGTAGGTACGTAATTTCCATTTATGTAGCTCATATGGTGGCTTTCCAAAAATCCTCTCTCTCAGAACTGGAAATAGAACTCCAGGTGATCCCTAACGAGCAATTATGGAATAAACTCCTGAAGAAACTCAGGATGAATAAATCATCTTGCCACCATGCCCTATGCACCACATATGACTCAGTGGACTCTGGCTCGAGGAGCAACTACGGGAATCTGTCTTAAGACATCTAGCCTGGCTCTGTCTGGCGAGATTGGCACAGGATGTTCATAGCTGTCTTTTGGACGCTCCTTTTAGGGGTCCAGTTCTGTTTGGCGGCGATGCCAAAGATATTACCAAGCTGCAGGAGAGCGGCAAATCCCTCAAGGATGTCCAGTCCATGTATGTCCGGTCCATGTGCCGTTCTGGTCAAAGACAATGGCAGCAGCCATTTCATTGCCAACAGAGATGGAACAAACAGAATCGGGGCAAACAACAGAACAAGCGTCATGCCCTGGGTTCTGGTGCCCAAACCTTCCAGGCCAAGTTCTCCAAAGTTGCCTCTGGGGGAAAGGTGCCCTTCCCCTCCATGTCCTGACTCCCTCCCCCCCTTCCACTCCCTCTGACTGTTTCAGAGGAACCAGTGGGTGGAAGGTTCTTCCTCCATCTGGACGTGTGGAAGGCCATTACCACAGATGGATGGATTCTTCAACTCATAGGAAGAGGTCACTCAATAGAGTTCCTGGAGAGACCCCCTCCAAACCCACCGGGAAGGTTGTTTCACCCGTCAGGCCAACATCAGCTGGTCTCACAGGAAATAGAAGTTCTGCTGTGAAAGGCAACCATAGAACGTGTACCTCCAGGACAGACAGGAAGGGGGTTTTACTCCCACTTCTTCCTGGTTCCAAAGAAGACTGGGATCTAATACCCATTTTGGATCTCAGCATGCTAAATTTCTTCATAGAGTATAACAGATTTCACATGTTGACTCTCCAGGAACTGTTACCCTGCTCCTCCCCAACACTTGGCTGTGCTCCTTGGATATGCAGGATGCTTACCTTCATATCCCCATTCTTCCGGCCCACTGCTGCTTCCTGAGATTGTCCTTCCTGGACCATCATTTCCAGTTCTGAGCCCTGCTGTTTGGCCTCTCCTTGGCACCTTGGGTGTTCACCAAGTGCCTAGCGGTGGTTGTGGCATTCCTGCACTACAGGGACATATATGTGTTCCTTTATCTGGACAACTGGCTCTTTTTTGAGTCCCTTCCCCAGTCAGTCTGTAGGAATCCCTTTCCTTCACTCTGGACCTTTTCTCCAGCCTAGGTATTTCGGTTAACCTTCCCAAGTCCCAGCTGACACCCTCCAGTTCATCAGAGTGATGCTGGACACAGTCCAGGGCAAGACCTTTCTTCCGTCCAACCGAGCGTACACCTTAATCTCCCAAGCGACGCTGGTGGCTTCATCTTGCTGGACCACGGCGTGTTCTTCTGGGTTTGATGGCAGCCTCCATACTCACAGTCCCTTTGGCCGGACTGCATATGAGGGTAACCCAAAGGTCTCTTCGAATCCCATGGGACTAGTGGTTGGACGACATGGACCACAGAGTCCTTGACTCCAGCAGCCTTCAAAAGAATCCCTTTTGGTGGTAGGACCCAGCCAGCCATTCGGTGGGGGTTCTCTTCCACCCTCCGTCTCCTTCTCAGATTGTCACCTCAGATGCCTCGAACTTGGGATGGGAGTGCATCTGGGAGACCCGGAACAAGGCTCCTGGTTTCTCATGGATGGGAACCTTCACATCAGTATTCTGGAGATGAGAGCGATGATCTATGCTTTCCAGGCCTTTCAGTCGCTCCTAATTCCAGGAACACTTCTCATCCAGACAGACAACATGGCCACTGTCTGGTACCTAAACAAACATGGAGGCACCCGGTCATACCCTGTATGCAGGGAGGCAATGCGGGTGTGGTACTGGGCGATACAGCACATCCTGTCCTTGACAGCAGTCCACGTGCCAGGTGTTCACAAAGTTCTGGCGGACGGTCTCAGCCGATCAGCCGCCAGGGCTCACGAGTGGGAACTAAAGCAGGCAGTATTAGAAGACCTGTTTCTTCTATGGGGTTGGCCAGACCTAGATCTGTTCGCCTTCCCATCCAACGTAAAACTACTCAGCTTTTGCTCACTCATTCCCAGGCATGGTGCTTTTTGGCGAGACGCACTGTTTCTGTCTTGGACGGGGAGATTTCTATACGCTTTACCTTCCTTTCCTGTTCTGCAGAAGGTTCTGCTGAAGCTACAGGCAGAGGGGGCTGACATGATCCTCATTGCCCCCCTGTGGCCTCAGCAGTTATAGTTCCTGTTGCTGCAGCAGTTGGCACTGGAACCTCCAGTACCTCTTCCTCTCTCTCTCACGACCTTCTGTCCCAGGAGCAGGACACTCTGGTACATCCAAGCCTCAAGTCTGTCCATCTTCATACATCACACCTGTGGATTTAGCGGTTGCTCGCTACGTGGTATCCTCAGGGGTAGCTTAGGTCTTAATGGAAGCCAGGAGGCTCTCCACTAGATCCACTTATGCCATGAAGTGGAAGAGACTTTCTATCTGGGCCCCAGCCAAAGGCCTAGATCCCTTTTCTTGCTCGGCCTCCCAGGTTTTAAGAGTACATTTTGCATTTGTCAGAGTTGGGCCTCAGCTGTTCCTCCCTGAAGAGCCATCTCTCTGCGGTTTCGGCCTGCCATCTCCCAGTGGAGGGTAAAACCTTAGCTCAGCTAGAGGTTTCCAAGACTTTCTTAAATAGGATCCTTCATATCAAACCTCCACTTCGGAATCCTGTTCCTCCCTGGGATCTCAACTTTATGTTAGAAAAGCTTACTTTGCCCCCCTTTGAACTGGCAGCAAGCTGTGATATGCGTTTTTTTGCATGGAAAATGCCCTTTTTAGTTGCTATAACTTCAACTCGAAGAGTTTCAGAGCTTCAGGCTATAGTCTGTAGAGAGCCTTATTTAATTTTCCACAGGTGGTTCTGTGGACTAACCCTTCGTTTCTTCCGAAAGTGGTTTCAGAATTGACCCTTAACCTGAGTGTTGAACTGCCAGTGTTCTTTCCAGAGCACTCCAACGGGGAAATATCTCCTGCACACCCTCGATGTGCACAGGAATTTGAGGTATTATACCTCTCGGACTAAGGAGGGTTGAAAGTCGAATCAGCTCTTTGTAGCCTTTGCCTCCCAGTGCCAGGACAAGGCTATTAAGAAACAGACTCTGTTTAGGTGGCTGGGTAATTGTATCCATTACATTTACAAGAAGTACGAGAAACCCCTTCTGGGGACTGTTAAGGGCCACTCCACCAAGAGTATGGCCACTTCTACAGCCTTTTTCAGGAATGTGTCCACTGCGGACATCTGTGCAGTGACCACTTGGTCTTCCATCCATACCTTCACTAAGCATTACAGTCTGGACATTGCCTCTAGGTGTAGCGCTGGCTTCGGCCTTGCAGTTCTGTAAAGTCTTCTGCCCTGAACAGAACCTTAGTTGGCAGACATTTTCCTCCACCCGGAACCCCATCTCTGACTTCTTCTTTTGTGTTAGACTGCTTGGTAGTCAGACCTGTATGTGAAGACCTACTGCAGGAACCCTCCCAAAGTAAGATATAGCAGTTACGTAAGAAGTTACCGTAGCAGTAGATCTTCGAGAGAGCTTCCTGCAGTAGGTCTAGTTTCCCAATCACCTTTCCCCCAGCTCCTGTATTTTTTCTTTATTCCCTCTCCAGGTCTCTGGGTTTTCCAGGGCACAGGGTACCAGGAGTTTATCGCTCCTCTTTTCTGCTTCCTTTATCTAGGTCTCTGGTGGAAAAGGACTGGAGGGCGGTTGGGGGACTGCCCTTTTATAGTCACGCTGATGTCGTGTCACCTGACGATGGGGGGCGGTCCCCACTGATGATTGCTAGCTGCAGAAGTTTGCCATGCAGTCCTGACACCAGGGTGCAGTCCTATATGTGAAGACCTACTGCAGGAACCTCTCTCTTGAAGATCTACTGTTACAGTAAGTTCTTGCGTAACTCCTATATCTGCTGTACTTAACTGTACTGAATTTTTTCAAAGACCTTAGTGGCTCAGTCTGGTGTACTGTCTACTCCTTTTGGGTGGATGGCTGAGAACCTGCCACAGTCTGTTCGCTATGAGCAAGGCCCCTAGAATTCTGCGGCTACAGAATTTTGCGCAGAAGTTGCAATCTACCGCAGAACTTCTGCGGTGCCGCATAATTCACTCTTCTTGGTGATTTTTTATTAATATTTCTGTTTATACATAGAATCTGGTTCCCTTCCCCTCTTTTTATATCGAAAACCCCCCTATATGTTCAGAATGTGATGTTATCATTGCTATAACATCATACATTAGCTAATGAAATGGGCTGCATTCTGCAGCAGAAATGAACAGTCACTTATCTACCATAGCTCCCACTGCCAGAGACGGTGGCACTGCACATCAGGCATGGTGATATTTGCTTAACCTGCACTACAGCCTAATACAGTTTTCAGTCTTACATTACTGCACTAGGGCCAACTTAAACAAAACCTTGTCAATAGCACAGACCTGTTAAGTCCATACCTCACTTTGTACAAACCTATTTGTGCCTTTAAGGTATAGAGATGCTATCTGAAATGAAGAACTGGTAAAATGAATTTAACTGTCTAAATTTTTAAGAAAAATAAAGTAATTATGCCCAGAAAAGTGAAATATAATAATGTGTAGACCTGTTGAAAGAATAGAACTGTAAAATAAATAATTGCACTGTACGCATTTTTGCCAGGGTTATTGATTACATATTGTCATTGGTTGATAGAATCACCTAAAAGTTATTTAGAAATGTTGTGTGTAGGGACAGCTGTTGGGCCAGAGGGTAGCATGCTGTGTTCCCGTGCTGGCAACTCTGGTTCAGAGACTAGCTCTGGGAGCTGGCTGGGCAGCACAAGGATTGGTGGAACACATCACTGCTCGGAGCCTGGGAAGGAATGGTGCAGTGTTCTGTCACATGGTGGACACATTGTGATGGGCCGGAGAGCTGTATCTCACAATGGTTCACATGCATGTCATGGCCTGATGGTGTTACGCAGTGTGTTAGGGAAAGCAGGTTAATTGAAAAATGAGTTTTGCAATAACTCCTCTATTCCATTTCCAATGGGACCTGTATGAATGAGGATGCAATTTCATGGAAATAAAAAAAAATATATATATACACACACACACACACACTCATTATCTCTTCTCTCTCACCACACACATCGCATATTTGTATGTATGTTACAGATTGCATATAAATATATAAGTGATACACAGTGGGAACCTCATGAGTGGTGTAGAAAGCACATACAAATATATAAGTGATAGACAGTGGAAACTTCATTAGTGGGATAGATAGTATGCATATAGAAATACCTTATTCATCACATAAGATCCCATCTGCATATGTCATTTATGCAACAGGCTAGGACCTTAAGGGAGAGACATTTGTTTTGCTTTTTTAGGCATAAAATTATTTTTATAAGTCTGTTATTTTTTGAACTAGTGTTACTGTGCTTTCCACCATCCTGATTGTTATAACCACTGCCATGAAAGTGAAGTCAGGATGACAAGCTGACACTGTGATGTGGTAGTTTGTTAGTGCCGCAGAACTTCCTCAGAAATTACAAACCACCACCGCAGAAGTTCTGCGGCAAATGGTAGTCTTGCCGCAGAACTTGGTCCCACTGTGCCGCAGCAAAGTAGGGGCCCTGGCTATGAGCAACAGACAATCTTACTTCGAGGGGGAGCTGTTGCAGCAGGTAATACAAGTAGGACTAAGGCTGCCAGGCATTGGAACCCCACGGAAAAATCTTTTAGCTAGCAGTCTGTGGCAGGTGGACCTCCCCTGATGTCTGCTCCACCTGACATCTGCCTTAGTGTAAAGGGGGTCGTCCCCCGGCACCATCTCAGTTCTTTTCCCGCCGTGAACCCGCTCACATTGGCTTCACGGATGCCTCAGTTTTTGCAGTCAACCACGCTTTTTTTCCAATCACCTAAACGCTCGAGTTCAGTGCTATTTCATTGTTCTTCGACGCATTTGCTTGGCCCTCTTCCATGCAGTGCAAGTCGAAGTGTCAGTGCAGGAAGCAGATCCCAGCCAAGGATGGCCACATGGCCTGCTTGATCTGCCTAGGCCCAGACCACCAGCCTGACAACTGCCTGCACTGCCAAAAGTTTAATAACAGGACCTGCATCAGAAGAGCCAATGACCTGAAGGCCTATCTTCTAGAGAAACAGGTGGCAGCCATGCAGAAATCTCCATCGTGACGTAGTTCTTCATCCCCCACTCAAGAGTCTCTCCCTCAAAGAGAAGTCATCGGGAGGGAAACATCACCGGGAGAAAGAGAGGGCTAGGTCAGGGTCCCGCCTTGAGTCCCCCCCATAAGGCTTCTGCTTCCTTGGCTGCCAGCAGGAGGTCAGGGTCGGTCCCATCGGCCGCCTCTGGGACTGTTTCCAAGAATACGTCCTCCAACTCCTACAACAAGAGCAAGGAGGAGTCTTCTGGGTGTTCATGCGCCTAACTCCCTTTGGCTCACCGACCCCATAAGCCTTCTCACAGGTCAGCCCAAGAGAGTCAGGCGTCTTCCTCAGGCAGGTCTTCGGAAGCAGGCCATAAGTCCAGTGGTTCATCCGACAGACACAAGCACACGGATGACTGCTTCAGATGCCAGGAGGTCATCAGGCATTGGGCGCCTCCACCCCCCATCAAGGGAAACCTTTCCTGGGCGACAGGCGACCAGTAAGCCCGTCTAGCACACCCTCAAGTCATGACCAGGTGCCACTGTTGATAACAGGCCGCCTGTCCCAAAGACCAGACGCTCTACTCATACTTCTGGGGATGGGTCGCTTTTTGATCGCGTCCAAAGCCGGATGCTGGGTTGGACAACAGGTTTGCCCAATACTTTGTTTGAGGAGTCCCTGAATGGATGTCCACCTCAGAAGGTCCTAAAGGCCTGACACCGGTCCGTCGCACCAGCGCGCACCCTCGGTCTTCCCCTAGTGGATGTTTGTCGTTCACTTCTTTTATTTTTATATTTAGTATGCTTTTCGATTGTGTGCCTTGACGTCGATGTCTGCCCTAGTCATGGACGTCTCATCCCACCTCAGACTGTGCCTACGCTCTCCCACACACTCCTGGCGATTCCCCCCCCAGAGGGTGGGGCTGCGGCACCATCTCCCTACCAGCGCTACAGTACTAGTATCTGGTCAGGAGGGCCGGCTGCAGAGGCTAATTGGAGCCCAATGGCAGGGCTTCATGGAGATGGCCAGGCACACACAGTTTTTTTCCCCTTTGTAGGCAGGTGTGGGGACATGCATTGATGGTCAGCGTCTGCCCCGCCCCCAAGTTCTTGAAGGCATCGGCGCTGTGCGATGAACCCAGCCTCCACTGGGTGTCACTGCTGCACCGGACAAACACCCCACCCTCCCTCCAGAGAAGGAGAGCAGTCCAGGGACGCTCGATCCTTCTTCCCCTGGCCGGTCCTCCAATCATCCAGGTCCATTACCGAACCCGGGTCGCCGACATCACAAGCGGAAATCCAACCGCTGTGCCAACGGGCCGACCCTGCGTTGTTCACCTCTTGGTGGAACACTGTTAAAGGGGATCTACTCTACAGACCTCCAGAGCCGTCACCAAAGGAACCCCTGCAGCGCCTCCACGCCTGGTCAGTAGGTAGAAGAGGACACCGTCATCCGTGCCTTCTTCCAGCGATTGTCCGCCTTCCTCCTCAGGTGATGGCGCAGGGGACTCATCCTCGGACTATTCATCCGCAGGCTCTTCTGATAACCTTCGGGCCAGGAGACTTGCCTAGGCCCCCTCCCCCAGCAGATGACCCCTCGTTCCTTGACATTATGCGGCACATACAAGCCCTCTATCAGTGGGACATGGAGGAGCTTAACCCAGAAAGGTGCAGCATAGCAAAATTTCTGGGATCCAAGAACCCCTAAACCCTTGGTCATCCCACCTCTGGTAGAGCCATTTCAAGACGTTACCAGACTCACCTGACAGTGCCCTGCCACCATGCCTGCAGTACCAAGGAAGGCAGACAGACTATATAGGACACCCAAGGAGAACCATTCTTGGAGAGAATCCTAAAGCAGATTCCATGGTGCTTCTGACGCTCATGGAAGGAAGCTCAACCCTAAGCACATGACGTCAGCCTCCGGACCCTGAATCCAGAAAGCTGGACCATGGGGAGGAAAGTGTAGCATGCTGCCACTGGTGCTATTCGCACCCTTAATTTCTTAGCCCATATGGTGGCTTACCAGAAGTTCCTCTAGGAAAAGACCATGGACCTGGTAAATGCTCAGCTGGATCCTGACAGTAAAAATTAGCTCATGGCCTATGTTCAGTTGGGCATGGACATAGATAAGGACATGGTCAGGTGTTCCTACGATTCAGCAGACATGGCAGCCAGGGCTGCAGCCTCAGACATTTGCATCAGGAGGCGTGCCTGGCTCAGGGTATCTGGTTTCCGCCAGGACTTGCAGGATGCCATCTTGGATGCCCCTTTCCAGGGCTCCGTCCTCTTTGGACAAGTGACGGAGAAGGTCATTCTTGGCCTTCAAGATTCTGGCAAGGCGGTGGCTGATGTTCACAGACTGTGCAAAACAGAGCCTCCCGCTTCCAGTCGTCGTCATTTTCATCGAAACAAAGGGGAAAAGGCAACCCCAGACCAAAGGAGCCTTTAAGAGATGCAGCCACCGTATCCCTTCAGGCGCCCAGGGCCCCAAACCAATCAATCAAAATCTTTATTTAACCAGGCAAACACCATTGAGCAATGCTTATTCTGGGATTGTGGATATATTGTTCATCCACACGTCTTGACAGAGTCTCTTTCCCTTTAAATATGTCTTCAAGCTGGCTCCTCCCACGCACCCAGGTGGTATGACCCTCAGGTCCACCCCACGATGCCAGATCTTCCTTTCCACTGGAAGATTCAGGTTGCCTCCTTAGTGCTCTCGCATTTTGTAGGCCCTGGCTTCAAAACTTTAGGTCATTCTGAAAATTTGCCTTGTTCGCGTTAGCAGCAGCGATTGCTTTTTCTCGATCATGGAAGACAAGTCTTCCTCTGGATTTCGCTGGTGTCCGTGCAGCCAGAAGATGTCGCGCGCGACCGCATGCCCGTGCATTTACTGTTTGGGTGTCGGCCATGACACCACAATGTGCGAGTTTTGCCTCACGTTCCAGCCTAACGTCCTCGACGACTGTCTCGCACGGCTTAAGCTGGGGAGGCCCGAAAAACGGAACCCGCCGGTGAAATCCAAAGAGGCCCGGTGGGCAGTTTCCATGGCCACGGGATTCGCCGAGCAATTGGAGCACATGCAGGCCTTCAAGGAGGAAGCAGTTTGAGCTGCGGAATCTTCCTCTCAGAGCTTCTTCGTTCCACTCAACCTGGACTCCACCTTCTGGGGTTCCTTCTGAGAGTTGTGCCACTCTCTCCCGACTAGGGGTGAGAGCCCTCGCGGATCGCACTCCTCTGTCCCGTAAGTGGGAGAAGGACCCAGGACCATCTTCGTCTCAACAGAGACGCTCTTGGGATCGGGAGAGATCTAGGTCCCAGAAACCAGACATTTCTACCTTGGTCAAAATCGCCTCTTCGGCTGCTGGCTTCTTCGCCTTGCTGTCTGGTCAGTCGACCTAAGTGTCGATCCTCTGACGCAACTCCGGTCGATGACTCTCTCACTTGGACTCCGGTCCTTGCTTTCCCTGACGAGGAGACCCAGCCTGCTGAGAATCCCACCGAGGAAGTGGTCCCTGACCCCGGGAAGTCACCGGTTCCACTGGTGTCTCCTGAGCGACCGAGTCAGCCCGCCGGATCTCGATCGAGGTCTCGGACCCTCGACTGATAGACCAGGGAAGGGCCATAAGTGCTGTAAAAGAGCGACACTATCGGTCATCCTTGGATGAGAGAGGCTCCAGCAGAAACTCTGTTGGCACTACGAGGTCCTCATGTGGCAACAGCTGATTCTGTCCGGGCACAAGCTGACCCCGGCTTCTACCCATGCCATTACTTGGCTTTTGCCTCCCAGGCTGAAGCCGATTAAGTTGGTTACTCCGCCCATGGAGCCAGTGAAACCTTCGGTTCAGCCTAAACTGGTCTCTCCACTAATTTTAGTGGAACTGCCGCCCAAGCAGCCTATGGAAGGGGCTCCTTCTAAGGAAGCTAGACCGGACACTGGGCTACCCTGGCATCTCTCGGTCACTGTCACCCCTGACTGCCCCCGGCGGGTCAAGGGTGATGTGGGTGGTCAACCGCTGTATTCGGATACCTCGGATTTGGATGAAACTGGCCTCCATTCTTATTGAAAGGATGATGAATCGGCTGGTAGGATAGAGATGGAGGAAGGTCCTTCGTCCTTCGGTGCATTCTTCGCTTCATCTCTGAGTCCACAAGGATGCCCCTGGAACGTATCCAGAAAAAGGCGGCGTACCCTCTCACTGACATCCTCAAGAGAGGGGATACCCCGACGGAAGCCTTTCCGTGGCCAAGACTTTGGCATCACCCAGCCTTTTGTCCAGCTCCGTCTGACCATATGGCCCGCAAGTATGTGGTGCCCATGGGGTCCCTTGCGGGGTTCACAGAGCACCCTTCAGCCAAGAGCCTTGTGACCACCTCTGTTCAGGTGTACTGGTAGTTCTTCCGATACCAACAGACCTCTCGAGAAGGAATCCAAATATTTGTATCACTCTGCCCAGAAGGTCTACTCTGCCTCATCATTAGGCTCCATCAGGCAAGCTCGGCTGTCATCATGGCACACTTCTCCCATGCCCTTTGGGGTCCTTGGACAAAGTCCTCCCACATCTCCCCACAGACTTGCAGACCACGGTCAAGCAGGTCCGGGACCAAGGCCATGCTGTTGCTAAACAACAGCTCCAGACGGCTCTGGACATCAGGGACTCATGTGCCCATTCGTTGGCAGCCGCAGTTGCCTCTCGCCGCAGGGCTTGGCTGAGGCTCTCCTCCTTTCCGGTGGATACTCAGCACAAACTAGCTGATATGCCTTTCCTGGGCACCGATCTCTTCGGCCCAGGTGTGGCTGGTTACCTTCAGCGCATTGAGCAGTCCAGTGCTGCCTTGGACGTCACTTCTGCTAAGGGTTCTTCTGGTCCCGAGAATCAGCAGAAGAAGAGGAAGCCTTTTCAGCACTCTTCCCCTGCGGCTCAGCAGTCCTCCTTTCAAACTGGTCAGCAGCAGCAGCAGGCTCAAGCTTGGCACCCCCAGACCATGCCCGGACCCTCCCAGGTTCTTAAGGGAGGCTGGGGTTCAGGCCCTGGATGCTGTGCCTCCAAGCCTGCTCAGTGACGGGGTGGGGGCTGCCACCCCTACTCCCGTCACACCAGCTCTGTGTCCTCCCATGGGGGGCTGGCTCCACCACTTTCTTCCCACGTGGTTCACTGTTACCATGGACAGGTGGGTCTTAGAAGTGGTTGGCCAGGTACTGCTTCTGGAATTCGAGCAGTACCCTCCAAGCCGAGCCTGCGCCCCAAGGGAGGATATGGTATCTGCCCTCACTCAGTCAGCTCTCCGAGACAACATTGCTCAGCTCCTCCTCAAGGAGGCAGTAGCTCCACTGGCGGACCCTCCAGTAGACCCAGGCTTCGTTTCCAGGTACTTCTTGGTTCCCAAGTGGATGGGGGGCTGGTGCTCCATTCTAGATCTGCATGACCTGAATCAGTATCACAGGTCACGCACCTTCCGATGGTTACTGTGTCTCAGATCATACCATCCCTGGAGAGAAACATGTGGTTCTGTGCACTGGATCTCCACAATGTGTTCTTTCACGCCCCAATCTGTCCATCCCATCAGCGGTTACTCCGCTTCAGAGCCGAGGGAACCCTATACGAGTTCCAAGCCATGCCATTTGACCTGTCATCGGTCCCACGGGTCTTCATCAAGTGCATTGCAGTGGTGACGACCCCACCATAGGCGTTGGGGGGGGGGGGTCAGAATTTACCCCTACCTCAACGATTGGCTCTTAGCAGGTTCCACCCAGCAGGAGGTGGAGAGGTCCTGGGACATGGCCCTCCAGACCTGCTTCCAACTCGGCCTCCTGATCAACAAGGCCAAGTCAGAGCTCGTGCCTTCTCAGGTGATGTGCTTCATCGGGGCAGAGCTCGACTCTTGTCAAGCCAGAGCTCGGCTCCCGCAGACAAGGCGTAGCTTTCTCCTTCTTTGCCCAATCATTTCTGGTTGGACAATTGCGCCGAGCCGGGACTTCCTGTGCCTTCTGGGTTACATGGTGATGTGCACTTCCATGGTCTGTTGGTCCCAGTTGCACATGTTCCCCCTCCAGTGGGAGCTGGCTGCCCAGTGGACTCAGCGACATGGTCATTTCAACCAGCTGATCACTGTGACCCAGAAGATGTGGGACGCTGTCCAGTGGTGGACTGCCCCAGACCGGTTGCAGGAAGGGATCCCATTTGTCCACCCTGAGCCGACGGTCGTCCTTACGACCGATGCGCCTCTCATGGGCTGGGAAGCCCACATGGGGACAACAGGGCCCATGGGTTCTGGACCCCCGAGGAGTCTCGATATCACATCAACCTGTTGGAGCTCAGAGCAGTCAGACTGGCACTGTTAGGTTTTGCTCCTCAGCTCTGGGGTCAAGTGGTTCAAGTCCAAATGGACAATACCATGACCATATACTACCTCGACAAACTGGGCAGCACGCATTCCCATCTGCTATGCAGGGAAGCGCTCCGCATTTGGACACGCATGAACCGTCTGGAGGTGGATCTCCTAGCCATCCACATGGCAGGAGCCTCAAACCATCTGGTGGATGCTCTCAGCTGCATAGGCGAGACATCCCACAAGTGGTCTTTCCATCCAGAGGTAGCTTGCAGTCCGTTCTCCCACTGGGACAAACCGCGGTAGGACCTGTTTGCCTCTCAGGAAAACATCAAGCTGAGGCTGTTTTATGCTGCCCCACTCAGCAGGGCTCACTGCAGGGGCATGCCATCTCGAGGCCGTGGACCCCAGGCCTCTTCTATGCCTTCCTTCCATTTCCCTTGATCCACTGGGTGCTCCTCAAGGTGAGGAGGGACAAGGCGCAGGTGATTCTGGTAGCCCCAGACTGGTCACGCCTGTTCTGGTACCCAGATCTCCTCAGCCTCAGCAACAGGCCCCCAGAGCAGCTTCCAGTACACCCAGATCTGATCTCATGCAGTCAGGGGAAAGTATTCCATCCGGACCTTCAATCCCTGCACCTGACAGCCTGGTACCTGAGTGGCTAGAGTTCCAGGCGTTGGGTCTCTCCGAGGATGTCCTCACAGTAGTGGAAGCATCCGGGAAGGAGTCGACCAGGAAGTGTTGTGCCTTCAAATGGAAAAGCTTTTCTATTTGGTATTGGGGCTAGGCCTGGACCCTCTGTTCTGTCCAGTGGCATTCTCAACTACAGTACCTTTGGTCTCTGTCCAAAGGGGTCTTTGGTCATCGACCCCTAGGATGCACCTGGCAGCCATCTCTGCTTACCAGGCATGGGCCGGTCAGCCGACAGTGCAGGAGACAGTGGTTGGGTGCTTTTTCAAAGGCCTAGATCACATATTCCCTCCGGTTCGTGAACCTCCACCTCCGTGGGATCTACTGCTGGTACTGGCAAAGCTCATGGGCAAGCCATTCAAACCAATGCACAAGTGTGAGCTGTCACACTTGTGGAAGACAGCCTTCCTGGTGGCTATCACATCTGCCAGAAAGACAAGGGAGTGCCAGGTACTTGGTGGACTCCACCTTATCTGGTCTTCCACAGGGACATGGTTGTCCTGCGCCCCCACCCGAAATTCCTTCCAAAGGTGGTGTCAGAGTTTCACCTTAACCAGGTGTTGGCTGTGCCGGTGTACTACCCCAGTTACACCTCCTAGGCCGAATACAGGCTCCATACTTTAGACCTGAGATGAGCTCTCTCCTATTATAAGGACAGGACAGTGGAGATTCAGGGAGAGGTTCACCAGCTGTTTGTCACCAACGCTGAAGCCACGTCTGGCAGACCTGCAGCAAACCGGACAATTGCTTGATGGATTACATCTTGCATTAGTCTGTGCTAAGAGTTGACGGGCATGGAGTCTCCCAAAGGATAAAGGCTCATTCTACCCACCATACCGCTGCATTGGTGGCTGCTTCCAGGGACATCCGTATCCAGGAAATCTGTCAGGCTGCTACCAGGAAAACAGCAAACAGCTTCATTACCCAGTACCACATCGACCTTGAGTCATGCTGGGATGCTGGTTTTGGGGCCTCAGTTCTCCAGTCACCGTTTCCCAAGTAGTGGGTGTGCGTCTTGCCTCCCTCCTCCCAGAGAACTGCTAGGAGTCTGCCAAGAAGTGTAGTTGAACAACGTATCCACGATCCTAGAAAAACATGGATACTTACCTGTAACAGTAGTTCTAGGAGTGATATATATTGTTCATCTACACAGACTCACCCGACCTCCCCGGCTGTGGACGCATAAACCTGGCTTCCATCGGGCTGAGATCTGGCGTCATGGGGCGGAACTGAGGGTCATACTACCCAGGTGGGTGGGAGAAGCCAGCTTGTAGACTTTCCGCTGATTTAAAGGGAAAGGGACTTTGCCAAGAAGTGTAGATGAACAACATATATCACTCCTAGAACTAGTGTTAACAGGTGAGTAACCTGTTGTAGTGTATAGTGGAATGCTGTTATGCATGAAATTCCACGCCTTGAATATGCTTGTGCTGCTGCAGTAGTGATGTCATTATAGTTGTTCTGCTGCAGTAGTGATGTCACTACTGCAGCAGAACCACTTGGAATCCTGGCACGTTGTTGCTTTCCTCTATTTAATTCTGTGGTGACAGTATTCTAGAACCTCTAGAGAATTTCCAAGTCAGTTTCATTATGAAAAAGAGAGAGAAAAAAACACAAAGCACACATTTCACATAGTACTGCTATACACTATAAAAAATACAGGATGAGCAACTTTATGCACAACCTGTGTGTTTTGTCACCTCGGGGTTCTGATTCCCATGGACCTCTCGACCTTCGCTCTCGAGGTCAGAGGGAATCGGAACCCCTCTGTGGCAGAACACACTGGCTGTGCATAGTTGCCCATCCAGTATTCTCTATTTTTCGAGGTGGACCTGGGTTTTTCTGTGAGAAACTAATACAATAATTTCAGTTTACATATAAGTAAACTGTTGCGGACATTGACAGTAAAGCTATGCAAATATATATATGTGTGTGTGTGTGTATGTGTGTGTGTATATATATATATATATATATATGTATGTATATATGTGTGTGTGTATATATATATATATATATATATATATATATATATATATATATATATACAAAATATACATTTAAGTAAATGCAGGTCCAGGGATACAACAAAAATTATATACAGAACAAACTATGAACCCAAGCTCTAAGGGAAGTAGTAATGGGTAAAGAATAAGAATAAGAATAAAGAATAGAGAAAGGGTTGGTAGGGGGGAGAAAAGGAAAGAATAGTGGATAGCGCCAAGCAGGTGAGTTCAGTAACAAGAGAGCACTTGTGGTGCTCTAGGAGGTTTACACCCCAAGGTGCTCCGAACCCCGCTGTCAGATCCCCGTAATACAGCATGACTCCATGCGTCCCTCCCCCACCCTCAGACGCCGTTGGGTGAGACAGTAGGAGGGAGATTCTCCCTCTACCTGTCAGGGTGGTCCAGTATCACCTCGGACCAATGGGTCCTTCAGACAATAGAGAGGGGGTACTCCCTAGAGTTTTTGAGCTGCCCTCCGGACAACCCCCGCCATCCCCTCCCATTACTTGCCCCGCCATGCCCTTCTTCTAAGAGCAGAGATACAGGCCCTTCTGCAGAAGAAGGCCATCCAGGTGGTTCTACCTGCTCAGCGGGGCAAAGGCTTCTACTCACATTTCTTTCTGGTTCCCAAGACAACAGGAGACCTGCGCTTATTCGGGATCTCAGTCAGCTGAATGACTATATCCAGTACAGGAGGTTCAGAATGGTGACTTTAGCAAGCCTGTTGCTCATGATCCAACGAGGAGACTGGCTGTGCTCCCTAGATATGCAGGATGCATACGTGCACATCAGGATCCTGCCCTCTCACAGGAAGTTCCTGCGCTTCTTTTTTCAAGGTCAGCGCTATCAGTTCAGGGTACTCCCGTTCGGCCTCTCATCAGCGCCACCAGACTTCACCAAGTGCCTGGCGGCGGTGGTAGCAGTGGCCCTGTGAAGAAGGGGCCACTTTGTTTACCCTTACCTAGATGACTTGCTTATTTCTGCCCAGTCAGAAGACCAGCTGAACAGTGCCTTGCAAGAGACAATCTTGATGTTCCATTCCCTGGACATCACTCTGAACAGGTCCAAGTCGCACCCTTAGCCCTCCCAAAGGCTTCAGTATATTGAGTCAGTCCTAGACACCATCCCATGCAAGGCTTTTCTGCCACCAGACTGGGCAAAGCAGCTGAGAGAAGTGTCTCGAAGAGTGCAGTCCTCAGACCAAGTCGCAGCAAGGGTGATCCTACAACTGCTAGGGCATATAGCAGCTGCCATAGCCACGGTCCCTTTGGCACGACTGAACATGAGGATATTACAGTGGCACCAGGACACAGACAAACTGGACCAACCTATTCAGATCTCAGAGGCAGTCCTTCAATCTTTGGTATGGTGGTTAAATCCAGTCAGCCTCGACGTAGGTGTTCCCTTTCAGCAGCCAAACCCGATGCAGATCCTCACTACGGATACTGTGGGCCTAGGCTGGGGAGCCCATCTGGATGTGCATCGAATAAAAGGTTCTTGGAATGCAATAGAGTCGTCTCTCCACATCAATATTTTGGAAATGAGAGCCCTACAGGCCTTCCGAGGTCAACTCTGCCGGGGGCACACTCTTACTTCAGTCTGATAATGCCCCCGTAGTGTTTCATCTAAATAAGCAAGGGGGCATACACTTGTATCCCCTATGCAGAGAGGCCATGAGAGAGTGGTCCTGGGCAGTAGAAAATGGTCTAGACATCACGACTGTTCATGTCCCACGATCCAGAATATTCTTACCGACAGTTTGAATTGCTCTCAATCTCTGAATCACGAGTGGGAACTGCACGAAAAGGTGGTAGAAGACCTCTTCGAAAAATGGGGTCGACCACAGCTGGACCCATACAACACCAAACTGCCAAGTTTCTGCTCTCTACATCCAGGGCCTGGTATTTTCTGGTGAAACGCAGTGTCCCTCTCCTAGACAGGGAGGTTTCTATATGTCTTTCCTCTCCTTAAGAGAGTCCTGCTCAAGTTGGAGGTGCAGGAAGCCAGAATGATTCTGTTAGACCCTCTCTGGCCTCGTCAGATCATATACCCGCTGTTGTAGCAACTGGCCACAGAACCTACCGTTCAGTTGTCCCTGTCCTCTGACTTGCTCTCCCAGGAACAAGGGATGCTAGTCCACCCAGCTTTGCAGTCCCTGCATCTGCATGCCTGGCTCTTGCAGTTTTAGCCGACGAAAGATTGGGAGTGTCACGTAGAGTGGCAGAGGTCCTAGTAGCAGTGAGAAAACCCTCCACTGGGGCAACCTGTGCCATGAAGTGGAAGCGTTTGTTTATGGGCGGCACCCCATTTCTTGGACCCCTTGGGTTGTCTGGTAAAATCTGTGCTGGAGTACCTTTTCCATCGTTTGGTCGTGGGCCTCAGCTACTCGTTCATTAAGGTGCATCTCTGCACTCTGTCAGCCAACCGTGCACTGATAAATGGGAGGACTCTAGCACACCTAGACGTGTGCAAGATCTTCTTGAGGGGAATCTTGCACATCAGACCCCCATGGAGGGATTCTGTCCCTCCATGGGATCTTCTTTTTGTTTTACAGAAGCTCACCCTGCCTCCTTTTGAGCCAGCCACGACATGCAAGCTTCGCTTTCTCTCTTAGAAAGCGTTATTTTTAGTTGCTATTGCTTCTGCTCGGAGAGTTTCTGAGTTATAGACTCTGATGTGTAAAGAACCTTACCTCTTTTTCCACAGGGACAGGGGGCACTGCATACAAACCATAAGTTTCTTCTGAAGGTGGTGTCCGAACTAACCTTGAATCAGGAAATGCAGCTTCCATTTTATTTTCCAGAGTATTCTAATAGAGGGGAGGCTCTGTTGCATACTCTGGATGTACATAGAATCCTGAGGTATTACCTTGACAGAACTAGTTCTGTTAGGCAGATGGACCAGTTGTTAGTTTCCTTTGCCTATAGAAAGACAGGGGCTCCTGTCACCAAGCAAACACTGACCAGATGGTTAGTGCATTGCCTTACCTTTTGTATCAGCACCATAACAAGCACTTGCCATGATCGGTTAAGGGCCACTCTACCAGATGTGTGGCAACATCCTTTACTTCTCTCAGAAATGTGTCTCCGGCAGACCTTTGTGCTACCGCTACTTGTAGCTCAGCCCATACCTTTGTCAGGCCCTACAGTCTGGACATTGCCTCTAGGAGAAGAGCAGGCTTTGTACTAGTTGTCCTTCAGGGTCTCCTCTCCTAAGCTCTACCTTATCAGTTATGTCCACCTCCCTTCTGACCTGGGTCTCTCTTTGGGTACTGCTTGGGACTCAGTCCTATTGGTGTTACCTGCTGCAGGAGCTCCCCTCTTGAAGTAAGATAGTACAATTACGTAAGAACTTACCGTAACAGTAGATCTTCGAGAGGAGCTCTTGCAGCAGGTGGCTTTCCAACCCTCTAACCCACAGGAACAAATTTATTTTCCTTTCTCTTTGGTTGTCCATTCTGTTTGTCAGCAGAGTCTCCGGCAGGAGAACTGAGATGGCACCGGGGGGACCGTACCCTTTATACTACGTCGGGTGTGGTCCCCCGCCACAGACTGTTAGCTAGAAGATCTTTCCGTGGGGTCCTAATGTCTGGCAGCCTTAGTCCTATTGATATTACTTACTGCAAGAGCTCCTCTCAAAGATCTACTGTTATGGTAAGTTCTTACATAACTGTACTTTCCCAGTGTTGGAACCGCAGTTTGTCCTACCCTGGTGGACACCTCAGTGCTGTCCTGCAGTGCTTCCCATGCTGTTGTCACAGTTACTGTTGAATCTGTGAGTGGGGATGGCGCTGGATCTTCCTTTGGCACCGTTCATAGTGCCAGAGCACAACCAGGTACCGATGTTGGTGTCAGCGTCAGTGCTAGCCTAGAGTCAGCCTCTGTCCACTGTGTCGCTAATGACACTGGGGCTGGCATTTAAGTCGGTGCTGCTCTTTTTGCTGGCAACGGACTAGCAGTGAGCATGGTGCTGAGAAATATTAGCTTGGTACCCGTCCTTGACCTTGCTGTCAACTGTGGCACCAGGGGTGATACAGCACTGAGCCTAATGATAATTTTGAGGACAGTGTCATGGCTGATGAGGAAAGGGAGTGGCCTGGTCCTGAAGATCTTGCTAGCTTGGCGGTTGGTGCAGAGTACGGTGACAGCTCTTTCCAGAACCATCTCCCGATGTAGATCCGGGTGAGAAACGAGGTGGTCTTTTGTGACCCATTCAGCTGCAGTCCCCTACTCACCCATAGGGATCTCCCCAAGACCATTGTTCTGGAAACCCCTGTGATGTAGGTGTGCCAAGATTGGCAATCTCTGCTCGATCTTCCCCTAGGGCAAGGATTCTGCCAAAGTTTCACAGCCTAGGCTGAGGTCTGGAAGGCCAGGAGCCTCAGTCACCCCTAGAGAGGCCTCAGCACTTCTTTGAGAGGTTGCCCACATTCTTCACTGCTCCAGGGCATTTACCACTGGAAAAACACTGGATCAGGTTTGGTGCCATAGAGCAGTGGTACAGGGAGTCAGATGAGGTCCAATTCAGGTTCCCATCTCTTGATACTGAACCCGCCTAGGGCTTACTCCTCATCTCCATCAACATTCTCGTCCAATGATAAAAAAATCTTTCTAGGGACTTGGATATGATGTTCTAACCACACTTTCTGGTAATGCCTTTCCCTTTAAGACTTCGTCGGAATGTCTTCAAGCTGGCTCCTCCCGCCCACCCAGGTGGTAACTCATTAGGCTCCACCCCATGACGCCAGATCTTCCTTTCCGCTGGAAGAAGCAGGTTGCCTCCTTACTGCTTTCGGTGAGGCCCTTGCTACTAAATCTCCAGATTTACTTCCAAAACTTATAACTTTGTGTTTCAGGCTCAGTCTTCAATTCGACCACAATGGACAACTACAAGTTCGCTTCAGTGGAGATCATGATGTGCATGGCGACTAGCAGCACCTTAAATCGGCTCCTGCTCTGAAAACAGCCGTTCTAGTAAGCAGCTACCTATTTAGAATATTAGAATATTACTCTGTTGGTAATTGATCGATTTAGCGTTCGATTTGGTGTTAAGGCGACTGGAGGTAAAAACGTTCTGAAAAGAGAAGTGTTACGGCAACTTACCGGAGGTCGGTCAGCGAGACCTATTCTCCTGATGGAAGCAGAGATGCGCCAGGTGCCCCCTTCTCATACTCCCCCGCAATCACCAGAGAAGGGTCCGAAAAGGCCAAAAGGCCATACCGGGGCATCATCCAAAATGCAAGCTGTTTTGATTCCAGCACCTGCCTCTCCACCCCTCACAGAAAAAAAATTCTTGGAATTACATCCCTTTAAAGCAGCATCACAGGAAATTACTGCAGAATTAAAATAAATATACGTGGTGAGCTGGCAGATACTAATAGAGCAATTGCAGATACAGCAGCTCGAGTATCATCATTGGAAGGCTGGAAAGTCACTACAGAACCAGAGATCACCTTATTAAGGCAACGATTTCACAAAATAGAAGGGAAACTAGAAGATTTAGAAGGTCGAAGGAACAACATTATTATCTTTGGCCTACCGGAGGAGGCAGAAGGATCGGCACCTATTCTTTTCTTGCAGAAGATGTTTACCAAGATAGCGGGGCCCTCTCCTAACAATACCACCTATGTTATTGAGAGGGAACACCGTTCATTGAGACCAAAACCTGCACCTGATAGACCACCTTGACCACTAATAATAACATTTTTGAATTACCTAGATAAAATTCACATTTTGGGAAGGCTAGAGATATGCAGCAAGTGCTTTGGGAAGGCCAGCAGCTTCGTTTGCACAGGATTTGCCTGCCACAGTCCGACTGCGTAGGGCAGAATATCATCCTTTGGTATCCAAGCTTATAGCTGCAGGTATAAAATATAAAGTGCAGTACCCATCAAGATTAACAGTATTTGTCTCCGGCCTTGTCATAGCTATGAGTCAGCACAAGCCATACCAGCATTACAGTCTCTATTCCAGTCCTTTTTCCTCCTCGTTGAAGACTAATGGGGCAAAAAGGAAGCTAATGTATGGTAATGGGGTGTTTTATTAAAATCGGCAGGTTTAACATCTAAAAAGAGGTGATAAAGTGAAACTACATCATGACCACCAGAGGGCAGCATAATACTAAACGCCGACTGCACGGCTTCTGTTTCTTCATATTTTTATTTTCGCTGGAATGAAGCAAAAATATCACTCTAATCTACATTAGTGTGGTGAAGTAGAAGAGACTCGTTGCATACCTATTAAATAGAGGCTAAGAAGGATCATTAGTTATGTTGAGGGAACGGCTCATTTTTTGTTGGGAACATATGAAACTGTCGTACTACTTAATTTTTGGCAGAAGTGTAAAACGTAGTTGTTAACAAGGAAATTGCTACTGTTACTTTCTTTTGATTTTAGCTACATAGATACATATACAGTGTCGGCAGATAAGGGCCTATGGCCCACCCAGTCTGCCCATTTGAGCTTGTAAGTTGTTTGTTTTCCCAGAAGTCTGTTGCCCCTTACCCCTGACCTCTAGAATTCCTTTATGTCTATCCCATGCATTCTTAAATCCGCTGATTGTTTCAGCCCCCACCACTTCCTCTGGCAGGGTGTTCCACTTGTCCACCACCCGTTCTGTGAAGAAATTCTTTCTCATGTTTCCTCTGAATCGTCCTCCTCCAACTTCATCCCATGCCCTCTAGTCCTGGAACATCTTTTTCACTTAAAAATAGTGTTTTCTGCACCCTGTTCCTCCCTGTAAGATACTTGTATGCTCTCATCATGTCCCCTCTCCCTCCTCTCCTCCAGGGAGTACATGTTCAGTTCCTTCAACCTGTCTTCATAGGACTTGTGATGCAATCCATGCACCATCTTTGTTGCCCTCCTCTGAACCTTCTCTACCCTGTCTATGTCCTTATGTAGGTATGGTCTCCAGAACTGTACACTGTACTCCAGGTGGGCCTCACTGGTGTCTTTTATAGCGGAATTATAGACCTCCCTTTTCCTGCTGGTGATGCCCCTGCCTATACATCCCAGCATCCTATTTGCTGTTTAAATCTGTTTTAATTTAGGCTGTTTTTTTTTCTTTTGTGTTATCTTTTATCCTCCTTCCTTGTCCCGGTGTCCCCTCCTTCCGACTGCACATACCCAAGCCCCTTTCAGGATCTGCCCTAGGTGCCCTTACCTCCTCCTATTTCCTTGCACAGCGGGGTCTGTCCTAGGTGGGCTCGGGATGGGCAGTCTTCATGGACACCGAGGACCTCAGCCACCTGCTGTTCTCCCCTACTTCCCGCCCCTGGGGCGCGGCACTTAAGGCGTACATCCTAGAGGCGGCGATGCTAATAACCTCCTCAGCGCCTCTGGCGTCCCCCTCCCTCGGACTCGGTGATGGAGCCACAACCCCCAGTGCGGTGCTCCCACCGACAGTTCAGGGTTGGGAATCCCCCTTGGAGGGAGGAGAGCATCAGTTGAGACGCTCGATCCTCCCTCCCCGACGACCGAGTCCGTTCCCGAACCGGGTCGCCGCGTGGAATTTAGGGCTGTTTAATGGAGCGGGAGCCGATTGGTAGTTGTTGGAGGGTTGCAAAGCATCATGTGCTATATAACAGGGTGGAGGGTTGCTACAGATTACGTTCATTTTTAAAGGGCCAACCTCGAGTGCTGATAAAGTGTTATTGCTGCTGAAAGAAGGCTCTTATCATTTTGCTATGGCCAATTATAGAGTTGAGATATACGCATACTCTCTGTTTCCAATTTTTGTTGGGCTTATCTTCACATGGCAGATCTTGAGAGTTGGCGAAATGCTACTACAATCGAAAGAAGATTTCTACTATTTTGCTGTGGCTAAAGAAGGGAAGAAGATAGTAAGGGGTAGGGGGCTAGGTGGGGAGAAATATTGGGTTTTCTATACTCAGGATTTTATATATTGGTGGGGTTTATATATGGGATGGGGAGGGTATTATGGGAGATGGGATGGGGGATAAGGGTACACACACTTTGGTTTAAAGGGTTTAATTGGGGGAGAGAATGTTATAATAGCTTTAATTATCTTATGGGAGAAATCTTAAACTGGCCGAGTTTATATGGCAGTGTATAAAATATGTTCCTGGAATGTGAGAGGTGCCCAAGCTCCAACAAAGAAAACAAAAATACTTTTGCAGGTATAAAAATTAGAAGCAGACATCGTGTTTCTTCAAGAAACCCACTTGCCACCTTCCCAAGTGCTGCTTTTAGAAGGATTTGGGTGGGACAAGTCTTTGGAACAGCACCTAACTCTACGAGTGGTGGAGTGGCTATACTCATAGCACGACTACACCTTTCGCTTACTTGATACAATAGTAGATGGGCAACACAGATTCATTATAATCAAAGCTATAGTTGGTCATTCTGAAGTGGTAATGGGTTCAGTCTTTGGACCAACAACAGATGACCCAGGTTTTTTTACTCGACTTATGCAAAATTTGATAATGTGTGCAAATTATCCCATGCTGCTTGGGGGTGACTGGAACTTGGCTTTTTGTAATATTTTAGACCGGTCTGGTGTTGGCAGTTCCACCCTTTCACAGGCACAAATAGTTATTCAGGAACTGATGGATACTCTTGGTCTAATTGATCCTTGGAGCTCTTTTTCCTCTAAGAGAATACTCCTTCCATTCAATACCACATAATTCATTTTCTAGGATAGATTACTTTTTGGTGGATATTGGGCATCTATCCTTGGTTACATCTTGTTTGTATCTTGCCAAGGTCATCTCAGATCACCATCCTACTTTGCTGCACTGGGGTCCAGGTCTTAACACAGTCCATAGTAAAGTATGAAGGTTTAATCACCAGTTGTTAAAAACTAAAAAACTTCAATCTCATCTCCAAAATTTCTTCTCGACATTTATCAAAAATAATGGGCCATCTATGCCTAAGTTAGATATTCTGTGGGGAGCATTAAAGTGTACTCTCAGGGTGAGAAAATTAGACTAGCTACTATTAAAAGAAAATAACTGCACAAATATCGTCCATCTTCTCCAAGAGATAAGATCTGTCGAATTATCACTTCCTTCCTCCCAGATCAAATCTCCTTACCAATTTGGAAATTCTTAGGGATCTCTATAACTCCGTACTGAATGATAAGCTGAATATCTTTTACAGAGATCCAAGATCCGGTACTTAATCTAGGAGATAAAGTGAGCAAATTACTTGCTCTTCGTTTAAGGGCTCAAGCTGCAGACAGAATAATTCCTTGATTTACAATGCATCCGGTTCCTTGGTTACCTCACCACAAGATATTCTTTGTTGTTTTCAGCAGTATTACTCGGTCTGTATTCGGTCTAGTACCCTGTTTAATTCTGTAGATGTGGAGCATTTCTACAAAAATAACACTCCTTCTTTACATAATCATCAAGTGGAATATCTAAAAGCTCCCATATTGGTGTCAGAAATATGCTTAGCTATTGATGCATTGCCACTGAATAAAACTCCAGTACTGGTTGGATATACTGCAGAATTCTATAAAGCCTATAAAAGTCAATTAGCTCCTATTTTTCTAGATACTTATAATTATATTTATGAACATGGTGTTTCAGATTATTCCCTTACAGAGACCACAGTGGTAGTTCTCCTTAAACCAGGAAAAGATCCTCTATTTGTTACTAATTACTGACCTGTTTCTTTGATAAATGTTGATCTAAAAATACTGGCAAAGACTCTAGCCAGTAGATTGGCGAAAGTGTGGCAATGTTTAATAAGCTTAGAACAGGTAGGATTTGAGGCCGGCAGGCATTCTGCGGACCATATGCGGAAGCTGAGCCATCTTATTTCTGCATCCAGGGACTCTTCAGTGCCTGCCGCCCTTGTGTCCCTGGATGCAGAAAAGGCTTTTGATCGGGTATCGTGGGACTACTTGTTCTATCTCATGCCCAAATATAATATCCCTCAACAATTTATTCAATGGGTGAAGGTCCCGTACACTCTACTGACAGCTCGTGTTCTCTGTAACGGAATGCTCTCTAATACTATAGCTTTAAACCAAGGTACTAGACATGGTTGCCCCCTTTCCCGCTTTTTATTTAATCTTTATTTAGAACCACTCATTCGTTACATTAATCTCTCCCCTTCAATACAAGGTATCATGGTTGGATCTCACCAATATAAACTGTCAGTCTATGCAGACGACATTCTTCTTCATATCTTACATCCCTCTTCAATAAAATCGGCTTTAACTGTCATTGAACAATTTGGAAAATGTTCAAATTATAAGCTTATTATAGCCAAAACGGAGGTGATGCCTTTAAATAAATATACTTACTCATTGGAGATATCCCAATTAAGTTTAAGATGGGTTAAAGACAATATGAAATATTTAGGGATATACCTCTCTACTGATAGTTTACGTATGAAACAAAACAATTTAGATAAAACCCTATCCCAAATTAGCAAAGATCTTAATCGCTGGATTGCACTCCCTCTCTCTTTGTGGGGAAAGATTAGTGTAATAAAATGAATGTACTCCTCGCTATTATATCCCTTTATATGACCAATTTGATCTTACTTGAGATACAGCTCTTGCAGCAGGTTACACCATTAGGACTGTGGCCGGGCGTCCAGGACTACGAAATCTTCAGCTAGCAGTCTTCCAGGGGACACGCCTCTGGCGTCAGTCCACGCCCCGGGTCAGGCGTAGTACATAAGGAGGCGGTCCCGCCAGATTCTCCAGTTCTTTCCCGCCGTCGACTTGCATGTCTCGACCCTTCGGTTCGCTTCTAGTGCATGACACCTGGTTAAGTTCTTCCATTAGGAAAAAGTTTGTTTCTTTTGCATAGTTGCTCTCTGATGTCCTCCCCTACCTCCGTGGAAGTCCATCCATCCAAGTGCGCCTGCGGGAAGCAGATCCTGTTCAAAGACCTGCATTCGGCCTGCGTCCGGTGCCTAGGCCCAGACCATGACACCCGGGCCTGTTCCTTCTGCCAGGGGTTCAACAGCCGGACCCGGATCCGTCGCCAGAAGGCCCTACAGGCGTTCCTGCTCGAGGAAAAGATTAAAGCCATGGACGGAGCCTCTAAGGGGGAATCTTCTGACAAGGCCCAGAGGCACCTTGAGAAGCATAGGGAGAGGGTGAGATCCAAGTCCCTGTCTAGGGCCTCTTACTCCCGTAGCTCTGGCTCCCGGTCCGACCGCTCTCCTTCCCGGGCCCGCTCTCAGCCTCCCCCTGCAGCGGTGAAGACTCCTTCGGGTTCCTCCTCTCTTCCTCAGGCCAAGATCTCCAGGCCCTCCTTTGACTTCCAAGGCCCCGTCGAGATCGGGGGACCGCCATCACCACCACAAGTCCGGTTCCGCCATTTGAATCTGACGCCAGGTCCGTCTCTTTGTCTCCTCCTCCCCAGCGGAAAACCAAAGAGCTGACTTCACTTAAGAGATCGTCCCGGCCCACCCGACGTCGGCCAAGCACCACCGGTCCCGAGAACGGACGACCGCCAAACGCCCGACGCCGGTTAGGCCTTCGCCGCCACGGACGCCGGCCCGGGGACCAGCGTCTTGCATCTACAGAGAGGAGAACCCTCGCCCCCACGACATCAGTCGGAGGCAATCACGGAGAGGAGCGCCAGCCCGAGGACCAGACTGGCGAACCGGTCCTGTCGCACCCCAGGAACCCTCTCCGGAACCTGAGACTCCTGGGAGCCGGCGGGCGAAAACCCGGCGACCGGCCATCGGCGCCGGTCCGTCGTCGCCTCAGCATATCCGAGTCGAGGTTGTTCACCTACTGGTGGATACCATAAAAGGGATGTGGTTCCCACCTCCTCTTCTTCCTCCTCCTCCACCTCTGCGACTCCCACTGGCCCCAGCGCCCCGGCTCCACCCAGGCCACGGGACGTGCCTCCCAGGAGCCTCACGGATCCTCCTGAGGGTAGACTAGAAAAAGGCACCTCCGTCCAGATCCTCTTCAAGGTCACCCAGCCCAAGGAGACCCAGAAGGCGCCGCTATTAGCCTCGACGGAGGACTCGGGATCGAACTTCCGGACGGATCCAGATCCCCTCTCGATTAACGTCCTTCTCCAGACCCGCGTGAGCGTCCAAGATCTCTCCGGATGACCCACCATTCTCCAGAGATATGAGGCATATCCAGGAGGTGATGGGCTGGGGCATGAGAGGAACTAGACCCGGCGATTACGCCTTGCCAGATATCTTTCGCAAAGATCCAAAGCCTGTGGTGGTGCCACCTTGGTGGACACATTCGTGGATGTCACCAAGGCAGCGTGGAAATGTCCATACTCGCTTCGGCGATGCCGAGCTGACCGCCTGTACAAGGCCCTAGGAGGACCATACTCTGCATCACACCCTCTGGCCGATTCTCTGGTCATTACAGCCTCTCATGACCGGTCCCAGAGGCCGCAACATTTGAGCACCTGCCACCAGACCCAGAGTCCAAGCAACTGGGCGCTTATGGACAGGCGCCGTGATGCATCCGCTACCTGGCCATCAGATCCCTCAACTACTTAACCACATGGTACAGTTCCAGAGCGCCTTGTGGGGGCAGGGACTGGATCTGGCGAAAAGATGCCAGAAGGTGAGCAGAAGGAGGAGTTGTAAACTCCTTCGCACGGGTTCAGGACGTGGGAACCCCAGGTGCTGCGACGCCGTATGATTCCACGGACTCCTCGGCCAGAGCAGCAGCTTCAGGCATGTGCCTCCGGAGACACTCATGGCTCCGTGTCTCTGGATTCACCCGGACGGCGAAGAACATCCTGGACACCTCGTTTCATGGAGAAGTTCTTTTTGGTGAGTCCTCAGAGAAGGTCCTCACCAAACTTCAAGAGGGCGGAAAGGCTCCGGTCTGTCCAGGCTATGTACAGACCCAAGCTTAGTTCCTTTCATAGGAACCAAAGCGTTCGAGGCGGATGCAGAGACAGCAGTCCCGCGCTGCTCCTTCTCCCACAGAGCCATGGGGAAGTCGCCTGCGGGCGTAAGTCAGCGCACCAGCTAAGCCGCCCAGCCGCCCGCTGGACCCTCAGCCGCCACAGACTCCTTCCGGCCCCGCCTCAGGATCAATGGGACATCAGGTCGGGGCCGTGCGGACCACCTGCCAGGGTGGCAGTCCATAACCACCGACAGGTGGGTTCTTCAGTTGGTCGAAAGAGGCCACTTTATAGAATTCTGTGGACAAGCACCCACAAGGCCTCCTCTGCTCTCCCGTTATTCGGTCAGCACAGATCACTCATCAGGCAAGAGGTACTCACGCCCTGCAAAGGGAGCGGTGGAGTATGTCCCAGAGAACCAGATAGGATCCGGATACTATTCCCACTTCTTTCTGGTTCCTAAGAAAACAGGGACCTCCGTCCATCTTGGGACCTCAGCGACCTCAACATGTCGGCCGCCTATAAACGTTTTCGCGATGGTGACCCTCCAGGACTCATTCCCATGCTGAAAAGGGCCTTCTTAGCGTCCTGGACATGCAGGGCGCCTACCTGCACATCCCAGTAGCTCACGCACAGGAGGTTCCTGCGCGAGTTTCTCTTCCACCACTTTCAGTTCGGGCTCTTCCGTTCAGACTGTCTTCGCCCCAAGGGTCTTTACCAAGTGCATGGCAGTCGTGGCAGAGTCTCTAAGGGACAGGGCCACCGTGTTTCCCGTACCTGGACTGGCTTCTCATGGCGCCTCCAAGAGGCGGCTGTTGCAGTATTCAGAGCACCCAGGATCTGTTCCAATCTCTGGGCATTCTTATCAACTCCGAGAAGTCTCTCCTCGTGCCGTCCCAGAAGCTGCAGTTCACCGCGCAGTTCTGGACACGGTCCAAGGAAGGCCTTTCTTACCGACCGAAAGAGCGGACACATCAGATCCCTCATCAGGGATCTCTCAGCCAAGAAGACTGTCCCCGCCAGGTTGGTCTTCGCTTGCTCGGACACATGGCTGCGGCCATTCCAACCGTCCCTTTGGCAAGCTCACATGCAGGTAACTCAGTGGATGCTCAAGGCAGTGGGACCAAAGCAAGACCACATGCATCCGGTCAGGATCATGAGCGCTGTGATTCGAGACTGGCAATGGTGGCTAGACCCAGGACACTTTCTCGGGTGTCCCATTTGGTGCCCGTCCCGGAGGCAATCCTCTCCACAGACTCCATGAGGCTGGGGTGGGGGCGCCTGAGCGGGGTGAGGTCCCAGGGAACATGGACCCTCAGGAAGCCCACCTCCACATCAACGTGCTGGAGATGAGGGCGGTCCTTACGCCCTGCAGGCCTTTCAGTCAGAAACCTGCCGAGTACTCTTCTGCTTCAGACAGACAACACGGCGGTGATGTATTACCTCAACAAACACAGGCGCACACTCTTACCCCTTTGCAGGAAGCTATGAGAGTGTGGGATTGGGTAATCCGAGACAACGTAAGCTCGTGAATCCATGCTGCCTTGGGTCCCAGCCCCACTAGCCTCTAGGTACTCAACAGTTCTTTCCTTCAGAAGTGATTCCATCATTTTCCTACCACTGAGGTCAAACTAACTGGTCTGTAGTTTCCTGCCTCTGTCCTGCTCCCACTTTGTGAAGAGGAATCATATCTTCCCTCCTCCAGTCCTCAGGTATCACCCCATCCTTCCATGATTTAAGGAGAGTAGTCAGCGGTGTCACTAGTTCTACCCTTAGTTCTTTTAGAATTCTTGGGTGAATCCCATCAGGCCCCATTGCTTTGTCCACCTTCTATTTTATTAGTTCTTTCAGAACGCTTTCTTCTGTAAATGGACTGGTATCGACCCCCGTCTTCAGAGTGTTTCTCTTGTTTGGTTTAGGTACCTCCCCTCCTCTTCCTTTGTGAATACTGAACAGAAATATTCATTCAGTATCCCTGCTTTTTCACTGTCACCCTCTACCCACATTCCCTCCCCTTTATTAAGCCTTAGTATCCCTCCTTTGGTCTTTCTTCACTCCCTAATGTACCTATAAAAGGTCTTATCCCCCTTCTTAACAGAGTTGGCTATCTTTTCCTCGGTTTGGGCCTTTCTGACTGCCTTCCCAGACTCTTTTCTGCTTTAACTGATAAAATTCTCTGTCCTACTCCTTCTGTGTTTCTTATATTTCCTGAATGCTACCCTTTTCTCCTTAACTTTCTCTGCCACCTCTTTTGAGAACCACTGCGTTTTTCCTTTTTTGTGTTTTTGTTGATTTGCTTTACACAAAGGCTTGTTGCCTCTGTGATGGCTGTTTGATTACTCCCATTGTTCCTCCACCCCTCCTTCTTGCCTGTTTGCTAGTGCTTTTCTGAGGCACTCTCTCATTTTCTCAAAGTCAGCCCTCCTAAAGTCCAATACTCTTGCTTTTGTATGGCTTGATTGTATGGCTGTGTTTATCGTGAACCACACTGTTTGGTGGTTGCTTGTTCCCAGATGGCTACCCGCTTCTAAATCTGAGATTCTTTCTCTGTCCCCTTTTGAGAGTATCACGTCTAAGATTGCTCCCTCCCGAGTTGGTTCCAATACTAGCTGTCTGAGGCATGCCCCCTGTAGGGCATCAAGAATGACCCTGCTCTTGGATGTACCTGCAGCAACGGTACTCCATTTAACATCTGGCATATTCAGGTCCCCCATCAACAATATCTCCCCTTTTTCTGCCAGTCTAAGGAAGCCTTCTATCATTTCCTTGTCCAGTCTTTCCCCCTGAGGTGGGGGTCTGTATACAACCCCCATGCGGATTGTGGTGTCATTTCCTGTCTCCAGGGTGACCCAGAGTGTCTCATCTGCTCCGTTTACTCTTTAGTTCTGTTGCTTTGATCCTTTCTTTTACATGAGAGCTACTCCTCCTCCTCTTTTACCCTCCCTGTTCCTCCTGTAGATTGTGTATCCTGGTATGTTGACATCCCAGTCATGGTTCTCTGTGTACAATGTTTCTGTGACTGCCAATATCCAGGCAACCTCTTCCATCAAGGCCACTAGTTCAGGGAGCTTGTTACACAGACCACGGGCATTGGTACTCATCACCTCCACTTTTTAATGGCCTTACCCTTTGAGCCCCATTCCTGTCCTTACTGCCTTTGCCTTTTTTACATTTACCTCTGTCCTGCCCCCAATGACTTCTCTACCTTGGTGTTTACCTCACTAATTACCATGTTTTGTGGGGAGGCTGGATTTCCTGTTCCTTTTCAGTGCCTCCCTTGGCTAGTTTAAATGCTTGCCAATGAAGCATTTAAACCTTCTCACTAGGATCCTGGTTCCCCCTTGGACAGATGCATACTGTCACACCAGTATAGGTCTGCATCCCTCCAGGTGGCTTCCCAGTCCCCAATGAAGCCAAAACCCTGAGCTCCACACCAGTTTTTCAAGCATTCATTGAATTCCTGGTGAGGGGGTACCCTAGCATCACCCTTGCCATAAACATAGATTAACATCAAATAACACAAAGAGTAATACAAACTAAATAATAAGTTTGAAGTGCAATAGAAAAAGGAAAGTGCTAAAGGAGAAGTTAAAGGAGGAGGGGGGAGCAGTTAAGGAAAAGTCAAGTAGGAGAACATTTGCAGTGAAATGTCAAAGATAGGTGAGTCTTGGAATACCTTCTTGACTTGAGCCAGAGAAAGTGTTGTCAGATCTTCTAAGGCTACAGTTCTACAGAAATTGGATTTCTTAAAGGCAAGGATTAGACAAAGGTTTTGCGTTGAGCATCCTTAGAGGCTGGGTGTCTGTGCTCAGGGCAGCCCTCGGAACTTCCGTGGCGGCTCCCTGGGAATCAGTTTGGATGTTATCCATTTTATTAGGGCGTTCGGCAGAAGCAGTTGGTTGTTTTGATCTCCGGTACCCCCATGGGACCTGAATCTGGTGTTGAATGCTCTTTGTAGGGCACCCATCGAACCTCTTTCATCAGTGCATGTGGGCATTCCATCTTCAAGGTGTGTTTCTTAATTGCAGTCTGCTCAGCCAGAAGAATTGGTGAACTTCAGGCACTTTCCTTTAAAGAACTTTACCTTATACATACGGAAAAGGTGATACTGTGTGCCTAAGATGCCTACAGTCTTTTATGTAAATCAGGGAACCAGTTTCCCATCCTTCTGTGCCAAGCCGGCAAACCCGAACGAGAATGAGCTGCACAAGTTGGATTTACGCAGAGCAATCAGGATTTACTTAAAAAGGACAACAGAGTTCAGAAAGTCTGAGAGTCTGTTCTTTTCGGAGCAGATAACAAAGGTCAGAAGGCTTCCAAAGGCCACTTTGGGTAGGTGGGTAAAGGCTTGCATCACCAGGGCATATGCAGCTGAGAAGAAGATACTGTAGCTCCTGCTCTCATCAAGGCTCATTCCACCAGAGCACTTGCTACATCCTGGGTAGAGAGGGAGGCATCTATGTTAAGTTGTGCAAAACAGCAACATGTTTCTCCGCTCATACATTCACTAAGCACTACAGACTGGATGTTAAAATCTTCTTAGCCAATCGCCCTTTAGTTAGCAGGGTCTTACAGGTGATGGCTAGCAGATTATTATATGTAGCCTCTATGGGTAATATATGGGACAGTATTCTCCTCCATGGAATTAGAATAGGTACTGCTTTTAGAACCCATATATTTGGCTCCATTGACAACACAGAAGCGATACTAAAGGAAATTCCTTCAAACTTAGCATAATTTCAATTTCTGTTAGTTCCAGCATTGTCAATGGGGTCACTCCCAGGAGCTCTGGCTCCTGTTGGAGAACATAAGGAGATATATCTAAGGACTTTGGATTTCATTAAAGATGTTTTATGTGTGATTATAGCTGGTTGTCTGGAATTGTGTTATAACAATAGAAACATTTGCATTTTATTGGGCTGCAGGCAGGCACGCAGGTTAAAAGGTTGAAATTTTTGAGCATTTTACAATGCTTCACCATTACAGGTTAGTGCGTAACCTGTTTTCTTCAATTATGTTCAATGATATGGCTGTTTAAACTTCTTTATGTTACAAGTGTTATCAGCAGTGTACCAACTCTGTCAAAAGATCAATGGTCAGATGCTTAAGTGGCATGAGAGCAGAACTGGTCGGCAGGACTTAGTCAGCCAACTCTCCAGAATGGGGTAGGTTGTCCATTTATCATTTTATAATGTCAAAGTTATTTGCATGTATACGTTGCTGGTGTGAGGTTAAGGAGGGAGTTCATTGACCTGGGTGACATGGAGATTATTGGTTACATAGATCTGTACAGCAACTGCGTGGGAGAATGTGATTGGAGAATCACTGATCTTGGAATACTCATGTGCCCAAGTTTCTGTGCTGATTGACAGCTTTGGGATGTGCCACCACCCTAGTGGGGATGTTCATTACCCATATGTGTTGACTTCCCATTGACAACATCGGAACTAACAGAAATGGAAATGACAGTAAGTATGAAGGAACTTCTCCTTTTGGGCACTCTCGGGGCATTAAAGCCACAGAGGACTTCCGGATCAGTGACCCAAATTTAAGTAATGCATCTTATCAATTCAGTTTGCAGTTACTGACATTAGTCCTCTATCACAACTACTTTATGTTTGACAATAAGTTTTATTTACAGCTTAGAGGTACAGGGACGGGCCCATCACTCGTGTCATCATACACCAGCATGTTTGTGTCTTGGTGGAAGATTAAAACTGTCTTTGCTGCCGGCCCGGTGGCGCTGAGGGTTGAGGCGCTGGGCGCCACACCTGCTCACGCCGGCGACCTGGGTTGAGAGCGGACTCGGGGTCGTGGGAATCGGCGACGAGGAGGGAGGATTGAGTGTCCCAGCACGGATGCTTTCCTCCCTCAGGGTGAATTCTCAACCCTGAGAATGCCGGTGGGAGCACCGGCGCTCAGGGGGGTTGTGGCTCCGTTCTCAGAGTCCGGGGAGGAGGGACGTCGTTAGGCGCTTGAGGGAGGCGTGCGTCAGCACGTCGCCCCTCTAGGACGTACGTCCTTGTGTGCCGGCGTCCCAGGGGCGAGGGTAGTGGGCAGAAAAGCCGAAAAAACAGTCTTCGGTGTCCCTAGATGAAGACTGCCCCATCCAGAGACCACCTAGGACAGACCTCGCTGTGCAGGAGAAGGAGAGGACAGGAAAAAATGGCACTCTAGGGGCAGATCCTGAAAGGGGGGCTATGTGGATATGTGCAGTTGGAAGGAGTGGGACACCGACGGCAGGAAGGAGAATAAAGAAATAAAGCAAAAAAAAAAAAAAAACTGTCTTTGCTGATTAACTTCGCCCCCCGACACATTATACAGTGATATCATTTTGTCGATGACACTGTGTGTGTCTGGGACTGGGGCAATCAGTGCTGGGATTTATAGACTAGTTAAATGAGAACAGTCTCAACCTACAGTGCACCTTTGAAAGGGACATGAAATCATTTGAGTATCTGGATGTCAAATTAGAAGTACGAAGTGACAATACTGTAATCTGCTCTCCACTTAGGAAGTCAATTGCTGGTGATACTTAGGTGAGAGAGCTTGTGCCCTAGGACCTTGTTTCACAGCATCCCATATGGTCAGTTCCTCTGAATTAAGAGAAACTCCACCTTGGAAGAAACATTTCTCAGGGATGCTAGTTTCCACCAGTACCTTATCCAACTCCTCCCCCAGTGCTGGAGATCTATAGATAATGCCAGTGTGAATAAATGTTCTGTTCCTGCCTCTAGGGAGACCCACAGTACCTCTGCCCCTACCCCCCACATTCCCTGTATCTCTGTTGCTTTGATACCATCATAAAGCACCACACCCTCTCCTTTCCTTCCCACCCTGTCCTTCCTGAACAAAATATTGCCTGGTATGGTCATGTCATAGGCAAGGTTTTCAGTGCTCCATGACTTGGTAATGGCCACAGTATCCAGGTCACCTCTGCCATGATGACCTCTAGGTCTGGAGTCTTATTGCCTAGACTTCTAGTGTTCACGCACATGCCTTTCCAGGTTTTGTTGCCACTCTGTTATCCCCCATTCTTTCCTTTGCCCCCCACCCCCATGCTCCTGATCTTCCTGGACATAAAGTTTCCACGACTCATTCACACTAATAGGATCTATGCAGGAGGTGCTAGGACCCAGAGGCAAACTTTATGGGAGGGCGGCGCCAGAGATGGAACCCGAGGAGCCGTCTTGTGGCAGTGACTATTTCATCGTCGACCCTCCAGCCACCTCAGTTCAGTTTTTCCTGCCGCGAAGTGCGCTTCAGTTATGACGTCGCTCGCCTCGGAGTCAAACTTCAAACTAGCAGCATAGTTTTCAGTTTATTATTTTGTAGTATATCTCGAATAAGTACCGCTTACTATCATGTATTCTTATTTCAGAAAGAAGTCTCAGCCTACATTGACGGAGTAGACCATGAGCAGGTCAGGTGACAGTAGGGAGACTTCATATGAAAGCTGTTTAGTCAGCCGAGCTGGGTCGGGTCTGCCGCCCTCTCTGGAGGGAGGGTCAGTGGCTCAGTAGGTAGCACACTCGCCTCTGAGGCCAGGAGATCAGAGGGCTGTGAGTTCAGTTCCCACATCTGGCACTTGGGTTAATATCCCAGTACTGACACTGTAGTACAGCATGAGAGGGTTGTTGCACTTCTGAGGTGCCATCTTTCGGATGAGACGTTAAACCGAGGTCCCATCTGCCTGGATTGGTGGTAGTTCAGGTGGATGTTAAAGATCCCATGGCACTTATCGAAAAGAGAAGGGGAATTTCCCCAGTGTCCTGGCCAAATTTCACTCATTCACTACAAATACCACCAACAGCTTCATCTGGTTCAAGGTCAGTTGGCATTCATCTGTATCCCCCTCCCCTGGGTCATGCCTGAAAATAGGCAGGATTTGTCTAGTGCACTTATGCGGTCAACAAAAACTAAATAAAAAATAAGCGTAAAGGTCAATGCCCAGGAAGGTGTGGTCCCCGGAAGCATAAAAGCAGTTGCATTCGGCACCCGTTCGGCCTCAAGCCTTCTTCGCCCATAGGTGTTCGCACGCCGACGGTCGGTCATTGAGTCACCGGTTTCTGTTTCTGGTCACCGACCTCTTCGACATCGAGCCCTTCCCTGCCTTCTGGTAGGGCTTCAGATGAGCAGTTTCATCAGTGGGCTGCTCTGATGGAGCAATGGGCTCGAAGGTTGGTCCAGCTGCCTGGCCTGGTCACTCCAGGGCCCTCGGGGGATCGGGTAGGGTGGTTGGGCCTCCGTACTTGTGCGGCGCCTTCTTTGGTGCCGTTGAGTCCGCTCTCAGGTGTTTTCCCCCCCTCACATGGCTGCGGCGCAGGGGGCTACATCGATGCCTCTATCTCCTGGTATTCTTCCTTCTTTCTCCTCAAATTCTAGTTTTTGGAGCCCTGTGTTGGTTTTGGCTTCTTCAGTGTCGATGGGTCACTCCGTGCCATCCTCGGCGCCGATCGTCTGTCGGCGCCATTGGGATTATTGTCAGCGCTTGCGCTGTCGTACGCGATGCCGTCATGGCCCATGGCCACCTTGTAGCTGCCATCCTTGGTACCTTGCAGCTTGTCAGCACCATCCCTCAGTTCCAAGGGCTCTGTTGGCCCGCTGGTCACGCTGGGTCAGAAGCAGCGTTGTGCTCTTTCGTGCCGAGGCTTGCGGTGATGTCTTCACAGTCTTCAGGGCTTCTCGACTCCGAACCCTTTTCCTTCCTCTTTTCTTTCTGATTTTCACTCCTTTCCTGTCCATACAGTCCCTCCTAGGCTGTCAGCAGATGATATTGAGCCTGACCCCGACCTTAGGCTGGGTGATGACGTGGAAGGAACAGGATCTAATCCTATTGCAGAGCCTGTGGTCGAGGACCTGTCATTTAAGTCTCTGCTGAAAAATTTGAATTCCATTCTTTCTTTCCAGACTACTGATATCGATCCTGGGATGCTTTTAAGGCTCCAATACTTTTATGTCCTGGAGATCCTTATGGATTTAACTCCCCAGTAAAGCCTTCCTTTGTACGCTTTCTTAAATGGTATCGAATAATCCCGCTCTCATTCCTTCTGTGGCTAAGTCCATAGATAGAAAGTACGCTACTCCCAAGGATCGACCCATTTTGGCCTTCCAAATCTTTGCAGACCCTATTGTGGTCTTGGCAGAGAATGATAAGGTCGTCTTCCTTCAGGCTACTACAGCCCGACTTATAAACAAAGAATCTCATAAGATAGATATTTTAGGTAAGAGAGTCTTTGCTGCATCCACCCTAGGTATACATGTTGCCAGCTACCAGGGTTATTTCTCTCAATATGAGTATGTTCTTTGGCATTCGCAGCAAACAAATGGTGATCGTACACTAATTCAGAGCTTCTTCAAACCATAACCAGGGGTATCCGAGTCTAACAACCAGCAGGATAAAGCAGCTATGGGCGCTTTTGATACTATCTCACGAGCAGCAGCGGGCATTTGTACCACTTCATCACTCCTATTTCGCACTTCAGGCTTCACGAGGAATGATGTCCAGCAACAGGTCATGCGTTACCCTTGACGGTATGCATCTCTTTGGTCCTCAAGTAGATCAAGCTGTAGAGGCCACAGAAAAGACTAGGTCTGCCATTAAATTGGCTCTACCTACTCCCATCCCTTTTTGGGGGAAATGTTAATAAGCATCAATTTCACAACCCTCAGTCCTTTTGAGGCAAGGGCAGGGGAGGTTTTAATAAAAACCAAGCCCTCCAACCTCAATGGAAAACACAACAGAAAGCACAAGGTCCCAAAGCGCCCAGTGCCACCTTCTGAGTTTCTGGCCCAATTCCCACCTCAGCTGCCCAAGGGGGACTCTTTCTCAGTGGTGGGAGGTCGTCTGACTCAGTTCTACAACCAGTGGAAGTCCATAACATCGGACAAATGGGTCCTCCGGATAATCCACAAGGGGGGGTATTCCTTCAGTCTTTCAGAGACCCCTCGGGATCACCCCCCCAAACGACAGCCCAGGCTGTCAGTATTTCAATCAGAGCTTCTCGCTTCCGAGATACATGGCCTTCTGAACAACAGGGCAGTAGAAATAGTTCCGCTGGAATAACGGAACACAGGGTTCTACTCCCATTACTTTCTGGTTCCAAAGAAGACCGGTGCATGCGCCCCATTTTGGACCTCAGAAAATTGAACAGATTTCTTCCTGAGGAAAAGTTCAGAATGATTTTGCTAGGAATCCTGTTACCTTTGCTTCATCAACACGACTGGCTAGCCTCCCTGGACATGCAGGATGCTTACCAGCATATTCCCATTCACCCAGAGCATCCACAAATACCTATGGTTTGTGGCTTTTGGGCCAGCATTATCAGTTCAGAGTCCTGTCCTTTGGGCTATCCTCGTCACCTCAAGTTTTACAAAGTGTTGTGCAATTCTCGTAGCACACCTCAGAAAGATCGGTATACAAGTGTTCCCATATCTGAATGACTGGCTTCTAGCAAGCCCTTCCAGACAAAGGAACTCTTGGCCTTGTAACCACTGACCTCCGGACTTTCTCACGTCCATAGAATCCCTGCTAAATCTCAAGAAGAAATCGCAAGTTGCAGCCTCCCAGAAGCTCCTTTTCATAGGAACTCTTCTGGACACCTCCTGTGCGAAAGCTTTTCTACCAGAGGACAGAAGGAGCAATATCCTACAGATGGCCTGATACATCAGAGAGAACTGCTCAGTTCAAGCTATCTCGATGCAACGGATGCTGGGTCTCATGGCATCCTCGGTGTCCACTGTACCCCTAGCATGCCTCCTCATGAGAACCTCTCTATGGATGCTCAGTGCTCAGTAGTCCCCAACCACTTACCCACAGTCCTTTCTCATCAAGGTGACAGAACCTCTGAAGAGGTCGCTCACCTGGTGGTCGCAAGAGGACAATCTTCTGGAAGGGTATCCCTTTGCTTCCTTGGATCATCAGATTTCCATTACCACGGACGCATCCCTGATGGGTGGGAGCTCACTGTCAGAATCTCCACACCCAAGGTACGTGGACTCAGGATGAGTCCCAGCTTCACATAAATGTCTTAGAAATGAGAGCTTTCCTTTATGCAGTCCGGCTTTGAAGGTCATTCTCTGTCACAAGAACATTCTCCTTCAAACAGACAGCAAAGCAGTGATGTATTACATTAACAAGCAGGGCAGTGCACACTCTTACCCTTTATGCAGGGAAGCATGAGAGTGTGGAATGATGTCTAGAGCACAAGGCTCTAATTCAGGCAGTCTGCCTGCTGGAGTGCAGAACAAACTGGCAGACCGTCTCAGCAGAACAGAGACAGATCCTCATGAGTGGTCTCTAGACTCAACCATAGTCAAAGACCCTAGAATTCTGCGGTTCTGCGGTTGTGTGGAATTTGCACTTAGAATTTGCATCATGCCGCAGAATATATATATAGTGCCACAGAATTCATTGCTTTTGGTGAATTTTCATATAAATATACTGTTTTTCCATAGTGTCAGGCTTTCTTCACCTCGCTATCCTGAAGCCCACCCCATAAGCTTCAGCATATGATGTCATTGATGACATCACATCATATTTAGCCAATGATAGGACTGCATTCTGCCAGAGAAATGAATAAATCATGCCATGAAATCAGAAAATGCTGCCGCCCAGAAGTTAAGAGAGCCCTGCTTGAAATCAGAAAATTCTGCTACCAGAACACCAGAGCCCTGACCATAGTTCAGTCACTATTTGCAGAGTGGGAACTCCAGACCTGGACCTTTTGCATCCCACTCAGCACAAAACTCCTCTCTTCTGCTCAGAAATCCAGGGCCTGGCATTTTCTGTCAGGTTGCATTCAGGCTGCAGTGGACAAAATGCGTTCTATATGCCTTTCCTCCTCTTCCTCTAATTCAGGGGGTACTTCTCAAGTTCGAGTCCCACTGGGACAACATGATCCTCATTGCTCCCTTCTGGCCTCGACATATATGGTTTCCGTTACTCAACAGTATGTTGGAAACCCCTCCAAAAGTGCTTCCCCTTCAGACGAACCTTCTGACTCGGGCCTGTGGTCCATCCCAATCTGAGGTCGCTTCAACTTCACGCTTAGCTCCTGAAGAGATAGAAGTGAACAGGTTCGATTTCTCTCGCAGAGTCTCAGATATCCTTTTGACTGTGCATAAGCCAGCCACTAGAAAAACTTACACAGCCAAATGGAAGCGTTTTTTTCTCTGGTGTGCAAGATCCTCTTTGAATCCTTTTTCCTGTCCACCAAATAAAGTTCTAGAGTACCTTTTAGACCTCTCAAATTCCGGTCTACAATACTCTACAGTCAGAGTTCACCTTTGTGCCATTTCAGCTTATCATGAGACAGTACTTTCCTTGTCACTGGCTCAGCTACAAATAGTTAAGAGGTTTCTCTAAGGGTATTCTGCATACCAGACCTCCTATCAGACGTCCAGTCTCAGCCTGGGACATTAATCTTGTACTAGACATGCTCACTCGAGAAGTCTTTCAAGCCTCTAGCTACCTGTGAGCTGAAATTTCTCAATTGGAGAATGGCCTTCCTGGTGGCCATTACCTCGAAGCCCGCGGATCTCTGGAATATATGTCTTGGTCACAGACCCTCCGTATACTGTGTTTCGTAAGGACATAGTAGTTCTTAGGACTCATCCTAAGTTTTCCCTATGTTGTTTTAGAATTCCATCTAAACCAACCTATAGTCCAACCTATATACTTTGCGAACTTCCAAAATGAAGGAGAGCGTACCCTTCATTCTTTGGATGTCAAAAGAGCTCTGCATTTCTATTTAGATAGAACAAAACAAATTCTCAAAGCTCAACAGCTGTTTGTTTCCTTCAGCAAGACCTGACTGGGTCAACCTGTCGCTATCAGATACATTTCAGCATGGCCGGTGGCATGCCTTCGCCACTGTTATTCCAGGGTGCAGGTTAAGCTGTAGGGCAGGGTGTACGCTCACTCTACTAGAGCAGTCGCGGCATCCCTGGCGGAAATCCGCAACATGCCCATTGCAGATATTTGCAATCCAGCTACCTGGAGCTCAGTACATACTTTCGTCAAGCACTGTGCCCTGGATGTCCATGCCAGGTGACATCTTTCGTTTGGCAGAACCATCCTTAATGGACCTCTGTCCTAAAATTGAGAGCTCTTGGTCTCTCTTGCTGCCCTCTCGGAGGATTATAAGCTCGGTACTCTCCCATTAGCGTGAATGAGTGGTGGAGACTTTATGTCCAGGAAGATATGGAAATGATGTACCTACCGTAATTCTTGATCTTCGTGAACGACGTCTCCACCACTCATTCACCTGCCCACTCACCATCCCCCGAGCTCACCTCTGTTGTTGGTCTTCACTCCCTCAACCTTTAGGCTGTGAAGACTTCTTTGACCCTTCTTGTATGGGCGTCCGGAGTATCTTATGTCCGGTTTTGTTAGGCTATCCTTCTAGGTTAGTTATGCTGCACCTTCTCAGAAAAAAGGTACTGAGGCGGTTGGAGGGTTGGCCTTTGAGATAGTCATTGCTGCACGAGCAGGGCTCATGGCTCCACCCTCGCGGCTCTATCTCTGGCGCCGGCCCTCCTGCAAAAGTTTGCTCACTGGGTCTTAGCGCCTCACCAGAGATCCCATTAGTGTGAATGAGTGGTGGAGACTTCTGGCCCAAGAAGATCAAGAATTATGGTAGGTACGTAATTTCCATTTCCTGTCACCTTCATTTCTGCTACCCTGCTTCCATTTTGCACCATGGGGGATTTCACTCCCCTCAGGTTCTCCCAGCTCTCTGCTCCAGCCTGTGAGGAAGGCAGTGTTTGTCTCCCCAATTTCTTCCGCACACCCCTCGGCTAGTTGAAATGTTCATCAAAGTAACATCAATTCTGTCCTCCAAAGTACAAGTTCCCTCCTGGAATAGATGCAGGTCATCACCCCTGTAGGGGCCTTTATCCCTTCAGGTGGAACCCCAGTCCCCAGTGCAGCCAAACCCATCCTCTCTGCATCATTCCCTTAACTGTGAGTTGAAAGTCCTGGTGCAGAGATCGCTCTCCTCCTTCATGTCATAGACAGGTAGTACCTTAGCAAAAGCCACTGAGCGCACCACCTAAGACCACTCTCCAGCTCCCGGCACTCCCTCTGCACCACCCCAGCCCCATCCCTAGCAAGGGCATTAGTCTCCAGGTAGACAATAGCATTCAGCTGTGTCTCCCATTCTGCTTCCGTAGCAGTCCACAGGATCAGCTTCCCATCCCTGCAAGCTCTGGTGCCTCATAGGCAGCTAACCTGCCCCCCCCTTCCTAGTCTCAAATCTATCCCCCTCACAGTTGAGTCCCCTGCCAGAAGTTGCTAACATATCAGTGGTGGATTACAGTCCTAGGGCTGTAGCCACAAGTGCAGCAATCAAGGAACCATGACAAATGTTCACCACTGATCCTGAACTTAGCGCTGTCCTAGGGACTGACCGAGGGTGACCTTCAGAAGAGGAAAGAACCTGAGAGAGTTTATCCCTTAGTCTTTTGTTGAAGCATGCAGATAGGATAATTAAAAACAGAGTAGGTCACTTTACTTGCAGGCTCTACGATATCTGCAGTTTACAGTCACAGGCCCTTCTTTGAACACCAGATTACCCATGAAAGATTCAGCAGCAGACATTATATTGACTGCAGAATACCTTTCAGTGTACATATGCCGGTGCCCCAGTGGGTGCATTTATGTAGAACGGACTGTATGTCCCTTTAAAGAGAGGGTCCAAGAACGTATAGGGCCATACAAGCTGGAAAGCAAGAAAATGCCCTTGTTGGCATTTTAAGTCTGCACAGATTACAGTCCAAGGATTTTAAATTTAGAGGCCTAGAGCATGTACTGACCATAAGTGGGGAGGAGACGAACACGTCTCCTTATACAAAATGAACCTTCTGCATTTAAAATTGAATGTCCTAGCACCAAAGGAACTGAACATGGAAACTGACTGCCAAGCCTTTCCTGTAGACACTTGTATACAAGTGAAGTCTGTTGGCTTGTATAAGGCCTGGTTCTTTCCACTATTTGTTAGGGCTGTGGGCAGATCCTACAGCACTATTGGAATCAGATTGTAGCTCTAAAACGGCTGATCGTGGAACTCCCTTTTTGGACATTTGTAAGTATTCCTCCACAGCTGCAAAATAGTGCAGTCCCCCTCTGATTTTTGCTATTTGCTGCTCTATGTTAAAGGTATCTGAAGGAAGGGGGGATGCTACTATATTGTACCGCAGATCTTCTCGGGATATTAACAAAAAAACACTTTTTAAACTGCTGTTTCTCATTTACCCACCTCAGTCTAATAGATTTATTCTATTTCTTTCAGCAACCTAGGGTTAACTCATTATATGTTGTCTGGAATTTACTGAACCTCTGAAAGTCTGACTGCAGTGTTAGATTACAGACAGTGCAGTTTGTAGCCTGTGTTAGCTATCTCATTCCTATGGACACACACACACATACACTAGCATGTACTCTGACTAAATAAATTCAAGAGGACTGAATTAGCAGCGTGCCATTACTGAACCTCTGACAATTGGACTACAGTGTCTGATTACAGACAGTGCAGTTTGCAGCCTGTGTTAGCTATTTCATTTCTGTGGGCGTGCACACACACACACACCAGCATGTACTCTGACTAAATAAATTCAGGAGGACTGAATTAGCAGCATGCCAGTTTTTGATGATTGTGATTAAAAAGCACTATATGGCACCAACAAGAAAATAACTTTGGTCACTTTGTAGCTCTTCACAGCCCTATTGGCTCTGGCTAGAGTTGGTTTTTAATAGCAAGTAATTGCTACTGGTAGAAAGACATATAGTGGTTAGATACAGTTTTAGATCCATTATTTCCATTTGCTCACTTCTGCAGATTTTGCATATGACCATCCTATAAGAAATAGCCGGTTAAGTAAATTGGCAATACCTGTGTGATTTGGAGGTCAAAGCATGTATTGGGAGGTCACGCTTTCATTACACATGTATTTGCAGTGACATGTTCCAGCACCACTGTCTTTTCCCTGTTATTCTTTCAGTGTTATTCCAGAGGAGCTTCATCTGAGAACACAGTGACTCCCTAAGGAATTTAACTGTAAACAAACAGGGCAGTTCTAACAGGGATGGTCATGTGTAGTCTCAATACCGATAACTGTACATGAAAAAGAAAAACACACTCAGGAGTCAAAGTTGCCAAGATCAGCATACTTTAATTTTGCAATTGATGCCCGAAAGTTGGCGGTGCCCCTGCCACTAAAGCACCAATGGTTTGCGCTTGCATGCTTTAACAAGAGATCTAAGTAATTATGTAAGCTCCAACCCTTTGGAGGGGGGGTTGCAGACAGGAATACAGTGGCATGGTCTGTGGCTCACTAGTCTTAGTGGGTCCATACCTGGTTTTCTGTAGACCAGTGAAGCAGTGTTCACTTTTACTAGCCAGTATTTTTGTAGTAGAAATGAAATTTACCGTCTTACATGAATGTTTGTAGGAAACTGTAATGAATTTGACAGTTTGCACTTCATTAAGCACTCTGCGCACAGGATAACTTGTTTAAATATTTAGCTGACTATTAATGTGCATTATATTTACACCATATTTGGTACTTTGTCTGTCCCCTGGACAAAGCTTCGTATGTAGGGCGATACATAGAAGAGACAGCTGTCATACAAGCAGGAAAGTTTGTGCCCTTACCAGCCACACAATCAAAGCCATAAAATTCAAAGTCAAATTCCAATGTAATTTAAAATCACAGCTTGGTAACCGAGGTCAGAACACACTGAAAAAGCAGATAGCCTCTTACATTGACATTTCACATATGTACTGCATGCTTTTTCAAGGTGCTGTTTGAGCCACTACCAAGGCTTTTAAAGCCGGAAAATTAAAAGGGTAAGGGGCATGTAATTTGCCTTATCAGTTCATGTAGTGACCTCTGGGCTCATTCACAAAACTGGGTCACCAAGCATGACACTAAGATGTGTTCCCACTGAGCAGAAATTAATTTTTTTTAAAATCCCTTGTCGGGGCAGCAGGGGAGAGGAGGACTGAGCTTCCCATTGATTGCTCTTCTCCTTTTGTAAGGGATGGTACCATCCTTGCCACACTACTTCCTCCAGGTTGACCACAGGTAGTAGTGTGGCTGGAGATGTCACAGGTGTCGGTGCGATGGCATGCCTCATTGTGCGCATGCACATGACACCCTCATTCAGGACACCCCTTGGGGTTGGGCAGGTAAAACAGAAGATATGGCCCAAGTACCCATGGCGGCAGACCCCAGTACAGCCGACCCTCGAACCTCCACCCCGGTGTGCTGCCCGACGATCACATTACCACAGCCCATCTATGAGAAAGCCATGGCTCTGACCCTGCCCACACTGGGACTTTTAAACTCTTTTACCTTTTAATATTTTGACCCTAAAATTTCAACATAGTCTTCTTATGTCCCCACCTCACGAACCCAGTAGGTGAAAATTTTCAAATCCTGGTTGAAACGTAATTTTGTGCCACAAATGGGAAAACACATTTTGGCCAGGATTTAAAACAAAAAGAGACACCCGTCATATTCATGAGGTGGTGTGTAAAAATGGCTATGTTGAAAATTTGGGGTCTTGAAAATGAGCAAAGTTATGAGCGAGTGTTGAAAAATTTCCGTGTGCATTAATAAGTTTTTTTGTTTTATATATATATATATATATATATATATTTCCCCAAATTTTCAGCATAGTCTTATGATGCCACCTTATGACGCTGGAAGGTGAAAAATTCCAAATCCCTCACGAAAGGTGATTTGGCGGAGTGATTTCGAAATCGTCTTTTGGGCTGGATTTGAAAAATCACATTTCATGAAACTACAGTTCATATACAGCCTCTATATATCAGAGCTTGGTGGCTCACTTCACCACTAGACAATTCTTTATTTGCCCAGTTTGTTCCTGACTCTACTACAACTAACTCAAGGACATCACTGACAGTGATGCTTGCTCAGGAGCTATGACTAGAGCAGGCTTCAAAGGTTCCCTCTCCTGCCCGGCCTAGTGGTGCTGAGGTTGAGGCGCTGGGCGCACACACACCTGCCTGCCTTGGCTGTTCCAGTCAGTGCAGGCAGGGTCTCCATGAGAATCCTTCGTGGTGGAGAAGGATAGGCGCCCGATGGCAGCTGTCCTTCTCCGGGGTGACTGCAGGCTCCGCTGCATTGCTACCACCTAGGGGAGCCTGGGTGGATAGCGCGAGTAGGTGGAGAAGCAGCAAGGGATTGGGTGACTGTTGGCAGAGGGGCGGAGCAAGGTACGTTCAGGCTTGCCTCACAGCCTCATTGCACGTCGACGCCAGGGGAAAGAAACCGGGAGGGGGGACTCATCTTTCCTAGCGACAACACCTCCCTAGGACTTCTCCGACCACTCATCAAGGCAGACTCCACTGTGTCGAGATCTACTGCGCTGCGCACAGAGAGTGCTGGTTTGGAGAGGTAAGCAGGGGCATCCCCTCTGCACCCCTACTGGGGGTTTTCAAGGGAGCATGTGTGATCGATGCACTCTTGAGCAGACCATGTCGGGGATCGGGGGTCCAGTGAGGATGTCTGAGAGAGTGGAGGGAAGAGCCAGGTCAGGCGATAAAGATAAGGGTTTTAAAAGAAGATTCCCTCTCCCAGCTGCTCCCACTAAATGCCTGCTTCAGACTGAGATACTAATTATGTTTCACTCTAAGTTGTGGAGTATTCTGTTGACAGGTCAGCTCATAGTTGGTTGATTTTATACTGTTATTACTATCAAACCCTAGGTTCTATGTTTTCCCTAATGCATAGAGTATAGTTTATGGTTGATACTGCATGTTATCAATCATGTATGTGTGTCGAGTGTTTATCCAGGACTGTACTCAGTGTTTTCTTTTCCCAAAAATATTAATTTTAGGCACTTAAGCAAGGAAGGCAAATGTACAGCACTAGTCAGAGCGGCATTACTGAAATGCATGCAAGCATTGCTGGAGGTGAGTCATGTTTTCCATTCATTTGGCTGAATTCTGGAAGCTTCACAAATGTTGCTGCAAATTGTACTGAGTTTGGCTAGTGAACTGATGGTATCGCCAGAGGTGTGTCATGCTTGCATTTATAACCAGCCTTACAGAATATTCTAGAGTTGACATGATAGCAGGCGGTTTCACCCCCACCTTGGTATATCATAGGAGAGAAAACAGATGGCCCTTTCCAGCAGCCCTCCCTTAGTTTAAAAAACGAAGGTAACTGGCCTGGCAAGGGTCAATTCAAAGCTACAGAGATGAAGTAAACTTTCCGAACAGAAGGACATTTTTTTTTGTTTTGTTTATGATGTTGTCCTCTGACCTACAACCAGCAAGTTGGAACACTACACTTTTAGGGGCGTGGATATGGTGTTCTAGCCACGCTCTGGCAGTATCATTTCCTCCTTAAATTCAGCCAGAGTGTCTTCAAGCTGGCTCCTCCCACCCGGGTGGTAACTCCCTTGGCTCAGCCCCGCGATGGCAGATCTTCCTTTCCACTGGAATAAGGTTCCCTCCTTACCGCTCTCACGCTGAGAATGCCCTTTGCTTATATTTCTTCAAAACTTAATAAAAGCTTTCTCTTCAGGTTTTTTCTTCATGACACTGACATGGACAACACAAAGTCTACTCCGGGGTTCCGGAGATGTGTTTGCAGGCAGAAGATGTCCCAGATGAATCTGCATGCCTTGTGCATTTATTGCCTGGCCCATGAGCACGATCTCTAGGCCTGTGACTTTTGCCGTACTTTTCACCCTTCCATTTTGGAGAACTGTCGCGCCCACCTACTTCTTGGGCATCTGAGCAATCATTACCCCTCGGTCAAATCAAAGGAAGCCCGTTGGGTGGTCTCTGCAGCTGTAGGGTCCACTGAGTAACTTGTGACATTCGAGGAGGCAGCTGTCCAGGCTGTGGCTCAGTCCTCCTCGGCTTCGGCTTTTTTGCCGCCCTCTTTGGGTGCCTCCTTTATGGTGGCATTCAAGGACTTGTGCCAGGCCCTTCCAACCCATGGCCAGGGTCCTTAGTCGACGCGTAAGTGGAAATGTGGGATCGGAAATGCTCGGCCCCCATTCCCCGCACTCTCCAGAGTTTGACTTTGGTCATTTCCCTCGGCCCAGGCCGCCAGCCCATGGTATTCTATTCAGCCAGTTGGCCATGACGCAGGCTCCATCTCCTGGCCGAGATTTTTCTTGAGTCGGCTCGACCCATTGTCGCCTGAAGAGGCCGATACCTCCTTGTCAAGGTTCTGGTCCTCACCCAGACCCAGGTAGGGACAGATCAGTCTGCTGACCTGCCACGGCCTCGTTGAAGACCAGGAACTGGAGGGGCCCCAGCTCTCACCGACCTCTCTCTGTCCACTGACGGTCTCGGTCCCATGGGTCGAATAGATCACGTTGACATAGGCGCTCCTGCTCTCGACACTCAGGCAGGCCTTGCCACTACTCTTAGATCCTTGTCCTCCTCAGGTGAGAGAGGCTTCGTGCAAGCCAAGGCCGACAAGACGAGGACTTGATGTGGTAACAGCTGGTGTTCGCTGGCATGAAGCCCATTCCAGTGTCTACCCCAGCCATCACCTGGCTTTTGCCACAGAGTCCGACGCCTTCTCCACCTTTCTGCAGGAGCAGACCCAGAAACAGTCCTGGTTGGCCTCCTCCGTGTCTCCGTCAATTCCAGTGGAGCTGCCCCAAACAGCCAGCCAGCGGCACCGACTAAGGAGTCCTCGGCCGGCCTTGGGACTTCCCCATCGGCTGTCGGTCATCGCTATCCCTGACCATCCACAGAGGGTCTGCAGGGATTGGGCCAATGGACCTCTTCAGTGACTCTTCGGAGTCGGAGGGTTCCTCCTGACTCTCATCCGTGGACACCCAGTGCAGGGGGTCTCTATGGACGAGAGTGCCTTACCTTTTCATGGGCCTTCTCCATCTTATCTCGAGTCCACGGGTCTCAAAATGGATCTTGTTCAGAAGCGGGCTCGGTACCTGCTCACCGAGATTTTGAACCAGGCGACTCCCTGGGAAGCTTCCTGGTAGCAGAGGCCATCCTTGGACCTGCCTTGGAGCTATGGCAGCACCTTGCTTCCTGCCCAGTGCCATTGGTTCGATGGCCTGCAAGCATGTGTTCCCTCTCAGGATTCATGGAACATCCTCAGCAGAGGGCTTGGTGGCAGATTCAGTGTTTGGCACTACGGTAACATGGAGTCCAAGAAATTGGACCATTTGGCCAGAAAGGTTTATGCTGCCTATTTGCTTGGTCTTCGCCAGGCAAGCTCAGCCATTTTGATGGTCCACTTTTCTCATGCCACATTGGGCACTCTGGATGAGGCGCTCCCTCATCTCCCAGCGGCCCTACAGACTACAGTCAAGAATGTTCGGGACCAGGGTCGGGCTGTGGCGAAACAGCAGCTGCAGACAGCCATGGACATTGGGGATGCCGGCACCCGTTCTGTGGTGGCCGCAGTTGCCATGCGCCACAGGGTTTGGCTGCGGATCTCGACCTTCACAACAGACACCCAGCACAAGCTGGCAGATGCCCCCTTCCTGGGCACCGACCTGTTCAAGCCCGTGGTGGAGGGGCACCTCAGCTGCATTGAAAAGTCCAGTGCCAGCTCGAACTCGATGACATCCACCCAGAAGGACCCCAAGGGCTCCAAACAGCAGAAACAGAAGCCCTTCCGGTCCACTTCCACTCTTGCGTCCAAACCAGCCCAGCCCCAAGCTGAGCAACAGGCTCAGGCCTGGAAACCCTAGCCAAAATCTGTGGCCTCAGTCGCTCAGAACCTAGAGGAGGGCTCTCAGCCGGCCCTCCTCTGCCTCCAAGCCTGCCCAGTGATGGGATGAGAGGTACCTCCCTCATGCCCACCATGCCAGACCTGGGTCCTCCTCTGTCACCACAGACAGGTGGGCTCTCGAAGTGGTCGGTCAGGGTCTGCTCTGGAATTCGAGCAATACCCGCCTTGCCAAGCCCGTGCCCCATGGGAGGACGTATCCGCAGACATTCTGTTGGCCCTTCGGGACGACATCACCCAGCTCCTCCGCAGGGAGGTTGTGGTTCATATCGCGCACCCTCCGTAACACCCAGGGTTTATCTCCAGGTACTTCCTGGTACCGTAGCAGATGGGGGTCTGGTGCCCCATCTTAGATCTGGATGACCTAAACAGGTTCATCAGGTCGTGCACCGTCAGGATGATAACTCTATCTCAGATCATACCATCTCTTGAGCAAAACATGTGGTACTGCTCACTGGATCTATAGGACGCAATAGTTCACGTCCCAATCTGTCTTTCACACTGGCGGTTCCCCTGCTTCCAAGCGGAGGGAACCCTCTACAAGTTCCAGGCCATGCCATTCGGCCTGTCCTCGGCCCCCAGGGTATTCACCAAGTGCACTGCAGTGGTGGCAGCTTACCTGAGGCACTGAGGGGTCCGGAGTTACCCCTGCCTGGACAGCTGGCTTATCGCGGGTCCCTCCAGGCAGGAGGTGAAGTCCAGGGACCTGGCCCTCCTGACCTGTGTCCCTCCTGGGTTAGCGAGACCAAGTCGAAACTCGTGCCCTCAGAGGGTGATCAGCTTCATCAGGGCAGAGCTCGACTTTGCAGAGCTAGGGCTCAACTCCCCGTGGACAGGGCAGATTCTCTCTCCTCCTTTGTCTGTCATTTCAGGTTGGGCACTATGCCCTCCCGCTTCCCACCCATGTACCATGGCTGCCTTTACCAGCCGTGCATCCATTGGGCCTGCTGGAGAGTGTGCTGTCTGCAGTGGGAACTGGCATGCCAATGGCCTCAGCACAAAGGTCACTTCACCAGCTGGTCACCATGATCCAACTGATGTGGGACGCCGGCCCTGTGGTGGTTAGTCTGGCACATCTGTAGGAAGGGATACCATTTGTCTGCCTAGAGCCGATGGTCATCCTGATGACCCAACACCTCTCTCGTGGGCTAGGGTGCCCACCTGAGGGAACAGAGTCCACGGGCGCTGGACCCTGAGGAGTCCCGATGGCACATCAGCCTGCTGGAGCTCAGGGCAGTTCGGCTGGTGTTGACAGCCTTTGCGCCACACCTTCGGGGTCAGGTGGTCCAGGTCCAGACGGACAACACCACGACCATGTACTACCTCAATAAAACAGGACAGGATGTGCTCCTTTCCACTGTGCAGGGAAGTGCTCCGCATGTGCACCCTCATTTGTGGCCTGGAGGCTGATCTCCTGACCATCCATGTGGCTGGTGTCTCCAACCATCTGGCAGATGCTATCAGACGCATTGCCGAGGCATCTCATGAGTGGTCTCTCCACCCAGGGGTAGTACACAGTCTGTTCTCTCAGTGGAGCACCCCTCTGGTGAACCTGTTTGCCTCCAGGAAGAACACAAAGATAAAGCTGTATTGTGTCTGCCCCCCTCAGCAGGGAACGTTGCAGGGAGATGCCTTCTCGAGGCCTTGGACCCCAGGCCTCCACTGTACCTTCCCTCAATTTCCCTAGACCCACAAGGTGTTGCTGAAGGCGAGGAGGGACAAGACATGGGTGATCCTGGTGTCTCTGGACTGGCCACGCCGGGTTTGGTACCCCGATCTCCTCGGCCTCAGCAGCAGGCTCCCGAGGTGTCTTACTCTGCACCCAGACCTGCTCTCCATCAATCAGGGGAAGATAATCCATCCGACCTTCAATTGCTGTACTTGACAGCCTAGTTCCTGATTGGCTAGCTGCCAAGCTTTGGGTCTCTCTGAAGATGTCCTCACTGTGGTTGAGGCTTTGAAAGGAGTCAACCAGGAATGCTACATCTTCAAATGGAAGAGGTTCTCCATTTGGTGTCCAGGCAAGGGCTGGACCCTTTGTGATAGCAACCTTAACTATCTTTGGTCCCTCTCAGTCGGACGCTCGGTTGATGACCATTCAGGTGCACCTGACAGCCATCTGTGCTTACCGGGCTCGAGCCGGTCAGGAGAAGGTGATCTGTTTCTTTAAAGGCCTTGACCACATTTCCCTTCTGGTGCGTGAACCACCGCCACCTTTGGGACTTGTTGCTGGTGTTGGCAGAGCTCACAAGCTATTCAAATCTGATTCACAGGTGCGAATGTCTCACCTGTTGTGGAAGACCACCTTCCTGGTGGCTATCATGTCAGCCAGAAGGATCAGTGAGCTCCAGGTGCTTTTGATGTAGTCTCCTTACCTGGTTGTCCACAGGGACAAGGTCATCCTTCACCCCAACCCAAAGTTCTCCCAAAGGTTGTTTCTGATTTTCACCTTAACCAGGTGATTACTCTCCCAGTGAACTTCACCAACCACACCTCTCTTGGTCGAGCACAGGCTCCATATTCTGGACCTGCGGCGAGCACTAGCTATTATGAGTGCACAGCTGGAGTTCGGGAGAGGTTCACCTATATTTGTCACCTGCGCTGGAAGCCACACCTGGCAGACCGCAGCTGAGCGGATGATTGGCAGGTGGATTGTATCCTGCATCGGCCTTCTGCTATAGGTTGGCAGGAAGCCTCCCCAGGCCCTCAGGGCTCATTCCACCTGCCATAACGCTGCCTCAGTAGCTGCTTCCAGGAATGTCCCTATCCGGGAAATCTGCAGGGCTGCTACCTAGAGGTCAGCACACACCTTCATTTCCCACTACTCCATTGACCTTAAGTCATGCCAGGGTGCTGGTTTTGGGGCCACAGTTCTCCAGTCTGTTTCCCAAGTAGTGGGTGTGCGCCTTGCCCCCTCCTACCGGAGAACTACTAGGATTCTGCCAGAGTGTGGATAGAACACCATATCCACACCCCTAGAAAAGCAGGTTACTCACCTGTGGTATATAGTGTTCATGCACACGGACCCACGTGACCTCCCCTGGCAAGTGGCACACTGATTCTGCTTCCAGCAGGCAAGATCTGATGTCACGGGACGGAGCCGAGGGACTTACCACCTGGGTGGGTGGGAGGAGCCAGCTTGAAGATATTTCCGACTGAATTTAAAAGGTAAAGGATACTGCCAGAGTGTGGAAGGACACCATATATCACTCCTAGAACTACTGTTACAGGTGAGTAAGCTGTTTCTTTCTACCACCATTCTGTTGTCACGTCATCACTGGGCTGTCTCTTTTTGACCCATTTACGCATGTGCCCACACAGTACAAGGCTGGGACATAGGAAACTCTGTTCATTTGAACCACTCCTGGCCCTGCTTCTGTACTTAAATCTGCCTCACTTTGTTGGTAATGTGCCTCAGAGACCGAACAAAGATTGGACAGTTAAATGAGTGCCTTTACCTTTGAAAAGCAAGCTGAGTCTCAAATGGATTAAATGTTAAATATTTATTCATATCTACAAAATGCACAGGCTTTACGGATCACATATTGGGATGGTCTTTATACACTAAAGAAAATGCAAATAAAATAAACTGTGTGCTAGATATGCAAAACAGAAAATACTAAACTGTCTGAATTCTAAATAGTCTTACCACACAAGTTTCTTTTTTCATAGAGTTTGTTTTCTCCCCTTGCCACGTTCATCCTCCAGGGATATACCCTGTTCAGGCCAGTGTCCTCCAATCCCCTGCCCCAGTAACCAGTCAGTTACCCCCCAGATTTGCACTCCATGACAGGGACATGAGGGGAGGGCCATCCTCTTTCTCCCAGGGCAGCCCATTGTGTGGGCTAGGATCCATTGACATCCAGTCTCTTAGACCTGGGTATTTCTTCCTTGCAGGCACTTCGTGCCTCCAGCATGTGTGTAGCTGTCCCAGAAGCCTTGCAAGCTCATAGCACATCCCCTGCAACAGGAGCAAACCCCTAACCCAGCTGTAGAGGTCACTGTGGCACAGATGTTCACTCTGGACCTTCCCCTGCAAAGGCACACTGCCACACAGCAGCTTCCTTAGCCTGGCCTACCTCCCATCGTGGTAACTAGAGTTTGCGCCAGAGCCTGCTTTGCCTTCATAGCAGTGTGACGCACTGCTGCTAGGCCACTGGGTGGCCTACCACACAGGTTTTTGAGAAGAAAGTTCTTGCACAGATGGACTTCTCCAGCAGTTCACTAAGTAGTTGGAAAGGTTTTTCTTTGGTTGCAGTCAATACAGAGATTACACAGCTCTATTGCTTTTCTCTAAGCTGACTACTTGACTCTGACTCTCTGTTTCCCAGGTTATACTACAGATTATACTGATCTTCCCTTGTCAGTCTTCACCATTCATTACTGCTTGGGTGTAGCCGGCCATGGGAGTGGATTATTCGGATGTGGATCCATCCTGGCTCCTGATTTTATGGGATTGGCGCCTTCTGTGGGACATAGTGTCAGGTGGTCCAGCGTGCCCATTCTGTCAGTCTCCACAGCAGTCTTCTTCTGTGGCCTGGAGCTTTGAGAGGAGATGGCATGGAGGGTGAGGAGAGGGCTGTTCTCCCACAGGGGGCTGTGGCAGCTGCTGTCCCAGGTGCTGTCGCGCCCTCTCGGGGTGGACTCGGGGGCCCTGTCTTCGGGGGGCTCCCCGGGGAGATACCTGGATCGACGGGCTATGTCGCTGCTGTCGAGGAGGAGGGCATCCTCCGAGTCTGAGGGGTTGAGGGGACGCGGTGAGGTGAGCCGGCTTCCGCCTGCCACCCCTCGGGGTGTGGTTAGGAGCCATAGTGCCGAACCGTGCCTCTCCCTCATGGGTTCGGTGGATCCCTCCGGTGGTGTTGCCATGGGCCGTCCTTCTGGATCCATACAGCCCCAGGCACATCACAGGGATGGCCCCCTTCCAGGCTGTGCCATGGTTCGCATCCCCAGGGTTCCATTCTGTGACCTGGTTTGTTATCCGGGACCCCGTCAGCTCGGGCTCCATTTTCCTGATTCCAGAGCCCTAGCAGAGGACAGTTGCCTCTTCATAGGTGCCCCTCTCCCATTCATCTGCAGTCACCCCTCTCTCCCAGGCCATGTCGGTCCTACAGGGCTGTTATCCTGGGAGGCGTTCAGAGCACTTTCTGGGCCTTCCCTCATACATTAGATGCATGCATGAGCGGGTGTTTTGCCTATCCCCACCACCGCAGGAGTCCTCTGGACATTCGAGTTCCCCATCATCCTCGTCTCCCTCCTTGGAGGGAGAGGAACACTCTGCTCACCTCTCTTCCGACGCTGATTTCACCGAATATCAGCGTTTTCTGTCGAGGATGGTAAGGGATCTTCGCATTTCCTTTGTTTGGTGAGACAATACCAAGCGGGAGACATGAGAATTCCTCAGTGAATTCAGTGCCCAACATTTGTGGTGCCATCCTGGCCTATTCCTTTCCAGGAGTCTGCTTATCCGTTCCTGGCAGTCTCCAGCCGACCCATCCCAGCCCGGCAGACTGCAGCAGGAGGTATTGTGCCCTTCTGAATCTCTAGGTTCTCTCCCCAACCCACCTTGAGTTGGCATACCTAGAGACTCCTTCAGGTGCCGCCACCTGGTGCACGACTGACCACCGGATTCAGATTCTCTACAGTTTGACCGTTGGGGGAGAAGAGTGTTCTCTTCCTCTCGTGCGATGCTCTGCATCACATCTCATCAGGCACACCATGCTGCCTATAACAGGCATCTATGGTCGATGCTATCTCCGCTCCTAGCATCAGTACCTGACTCGGAGCAATCTAGACAGGCCATGCCCTCTCTGCTATAGGCCTGGACTGGCAAGGCACCAGGCAAGGGCATCTTACGATGCCAATGAGGTGGCTTCAAGGCTTGCAGGGACAGCGATCTGCATTAGGCGGACGGCATGGCTTCGTCTGTCAAGGTTGTCACCCCTGGTCCGGCATAGGGTGATTCGCTCCACCCTTCGAGGGACCCGAATGTTTTCCACCAGAGCTAGGAGACTTCTGCAGGGGCTTCCTCCGTCTCCTTGTCTTCGAGGGACACCTCCTAGCTCTCCTCAGCCTTAGGCTTTCCGTTTGATTAGCCCAGGGTCTCTCCCTTCTGTTTTCCACCAACAGTAGGCTGTGGGTCTTGTTCCTCAGGGTTTTTCTTGTCCTCTGCAGGGGCTAGTACTCACTCTGTTAGTAATGAATGGTGAAGACTGACAAGGGAAGATATGAAAATTACATACCTACCGTAATTCTTGATCTTCTCTTGTATCTTCACCATTCATTACTGATACCTGCCCCCCCCACCTTCCCCTCAAGGGCCTCCTACTTCGGCGTCTCCCCCTCCCTGCTCGTTCCTCCCCTCTTTCTTGGCCTTACGCAAAAAAATAAACCTGCGTGTCTGTTCATCTGAACAGATATCTTTTCTGAGGGAGAAGGGGAACGGGACTTGTGCTATCCTCTGAGAACTCTTTCTGACTATCCCTAGGGTGACTTTTTGGTCTTTTTCTTGGCCATGCTGTTCTATTCACAGTTTAGGAGACCAACCAGTTTCTGGCGCTGTCTCCTTTAAAGGTCCCCTTGGCAAGCTCTTGATCTCCTATGTCAGTCTCTGATACTTTGTCTGTTCTGACATTACTCTTCTGGAGTTGGCAGTCCTCGCTTTGTCCTCAAGGAGTCCGATTGAGTTCCCTTTCTTTCTTATCTAACGGGTGCCTTCTTAGGGCGTTACTCACCCACCCCACTCCACCCTCCCCCACACACACACTTTGATGTTGACACTTAACAAAGTGCTAGATAAGCTTTTTTCCTTGCTAAGTTGGGCGCTATCCTTTCGGAAAGACTTTCTGCTTCAGCAGTCTGTGAGCTCTCAGCTACAGTTTAAAGGGTTGGGGATGATGGGAGGTGTAGAGAATCTGCCTTTGTATTCAAACTGTTCAAACGCCTTGGTTGAATCTTCCCTCAAATTCCATCCAGTGGGATCCTTGCTCCGTTGTTCTTGGTTCCTAGCTTATAAGCCTCAATCTAACCTCTGATTTGGCAGAGTTCTCCTCCCAACATCCCTCTTCTTCTTCTTTCCCTCTTTATCTGTTCCTCCCTTGGAGCCGCCCCAGCAGTGAGGCCCTCATGCCCTTTAGGTAGATCACTCTCTTGTTTTCTGTCCTCTACCAGCTTATGTCTTTTCAGTTTATATCCTTTCCTTTTCTATCCCTCGGCTGTCTTGCCTTGCTTTTTTATTCTTACCTTTATTTCGCCTCTCCGGCTAACAGAACTAGGCTGTAGAAGGAGTCTCTGGCGCTGCAGCCACCCCTCGCCCCACATAGCAGTCCACTCGGGGAAGGGCGACTCCTCTAACACAAAAAAAAAAAAAATCCCCTGTGGAGTTTCAAGCCCGACTACACCAAGCAGTAATAAATGGTGAAGATACAGGAGGCAGTATAGCGCAGTGGTTTAAGGCTTTGAGCTGCAAATCTGGTGACATCCAGCAGACCAGACCTGGGTTTGAATCCCTGCTTCCACTTGCATACTGTGTGACCCTGAGCAAGTCACTTAACTTCCCTGTGCTCCCAGGTCGCACCTGTAAAAAGCTTTCAGCTTAGTGTGCTAGTCCTGGTTAAGCAAGCAACAAAAAAAAAAAGATACAGGAGAAGATCAAGAATTACGGTAGCGACACTTTTCATTTCTTACAATACTGCTGCCATCTGTGTGTCCTCAGGTGGCAGTGCAACAGAAGATACTTAGCAAGGGAGGGTTAGTCGCCAGTCATTAGCATGCAAGCCACATTGTATGCACTCGCCCTACAGGCTTCCTCTGATGTCTGGGGTTGGGAAGAAAAGTGGAGGAAAAACCTCTGACCGAAACAGGATGTCTGGCAGCCCCTGCAGGCCCCACTCAACCAAATCCAGGTGCCCTGCCCTACTAGATCCAGGTTTCCGGAGGGGTAAGGACTACTCCAAAGGCCCCACTATGGGGAGCAAGCTGTAGGGTAAGTAACTAGAAAGCGAGGTGACAGGGCTGCAGGGGCTTTCTTAAATCAGCAAGTCCGTGTGTGCAGGAGTACAGAGACCTCTGTGGAAAAAAAAAAACCTAGAGAAATAACTAATAATCACTAACAAGAAAAAATGTCATTTACATCTATGGAGGAGAGTGCAGCATCTCATTTCCGTGGAGGCTTCTGGGAGACTGCAGTAGACAAAAAACATATTATAGTTAGTTTATATGTAGATATACATAGGACGGCAGAAATTAGAAGTACTGGCTCACCACGAGAAGCAACTGCTGCATAGAGTGGTGCTTCAGTAACCCAATCTTCTGTGCAGGCTGAATCTTCTGATAATATTGTTCAAAGTGGAGTCCTCACACAAACGCGAGCTACAGAAGTAGAAGGGTGTGCTCCCTCTCGAGATGACGCTGGACAAGAGTGTTAACACTGTTATGATAACGTGTCATTGCCTCTTCTAACACAGTGCCCTATGTATGGAGATTTAACATTCTCCATATCTCCTATAGTATGCCCTGCTATATTTGCCAAGACAGCCGAAATGCCATGTTAATTATCAGTATAGATATGGCATTTAGGCTTATTCTTGCCAGATACAGCATGGTATAGGAAATATGGAGAATGTTGTATATCTGTACATCGGGCACTGTGTTAAATGGGGGAATCACAGATCATCATAGTGCGGTGTTAGCACTCTCATGGGCGTTCTTGGAGTGCAAGCATAGTCATAACATGAAATGTCTGCCTGCTGCTAATGTACAAGTAAAGCCCACAAGGATAAAGTGCAGTGCTGCAGAATTATTTTCAGTGGGAATTAATCCCTTTTGTCATGCAGTAAACCTGTCATACTGCGCTTCATCCCGCGGGCTTCACTGTAGCTGTGGTTTTTGTAAGGGCTGGGTTTAGAAAACTATTCTCAGAAGATTCCGTTTGAACAGGTGATCAGGCTACTGAAGCCCTGATCTATGTAGCAGTTGCTTGTCGTGGTAAGTTAGTACTTAATTTCTGTGGGGCTATCTTTTATAATTAATTATGAATTATGAGTATCATGCAGTGCTGCTTGAAATTAGAAGTCTTGACTGCAAAAGTTCGATTTAACAAATTCATGAGCTGTCCTCTCTCTAGGCGGATCCTTATTCTAAATGGGCTGTCCTTAATGAAAGAGACACGGATGAAGATTTGCCTGTTAGTGATGCTTTTCCACGATTTCTCACTGATAGCATCATCAGGTTCGCATGCTTGCTGCTGTATCCATAAACAGGTACTACATGTTTATTTTATTCTAGAGGCATGTGCATTGGATGGTCATAGTTTTGTGTTAGTGCTACACATATACACAAAGCATGCTGACAATCTTAAACATATAGAATAATGTATGATGAGTTTTAGAAGTGTGTGTTTTTTGGGGTTTTTTTGGCTTTGTTTCATTTTACACACACTCTAGATGTGTGATGCCCCTTAAATCACTGTCTGGGTTTAATTAATCATATACCAAGGGTGTGTTGAAAGAAAGGTATGCTAAACTCCCCATATTTCATTTAATTTTAAATAGTCACTGGTGCCCACATCTTTTTACTTTCACCTTATCTAGCCACTACTGATACTGTGCTTTGGCATTGCTGATCAGGAGGGAAAAGTATTTATTGATCTTCCTAGAATCAATCTTCTCCATTGAATCCCATCTATGGATCTGGGGTGGAGGCACCAGGACCCTGCTGGAGCAAATCTTTTGGCTAAGGGGCTGGCAATGTCTACTGGCTGCAGTGCCTGCGCAGCACTACATAGTGCCCAACACCCCCCAATAACCACTGCTGGCATCCTCGCCTGTCTTGGTTCTGTTCTTCCTACCACTGAGCACAAATCATGGGAGTGGATCGTCATCTCAGTTTACCTGATTATCCAAGTTTGAATCAGAATTTCACTCTTTTTATTGTTTTTTGTGATGCCTGGCAAGTCGAAGAAGGGGATAAAAAAATCCCCATTTCCCATCTGTGCTCATGTGGTAAGAAGATTTCATCCAGCTACTAGCATCAGCTTTGTTTCTTCTGCTTTGGGCATAGTCAGAACATGGACTATTGTGACGCCTTCTTTTCTAAGGACTTTCACACTCTGGAGAGCCATGTTTTTTTTTCTGCTTACTGTTTATACTTCCCCTACCCCACAGCGCTTCCACTCTTCGGGAGACGCATAGGGCCTTGCAGTCTCCTCCCTCTTACCTGGAGCCTGGTGCAGTCCATCCCCCAGGCAGGCACAGTGTGTGGGCATCCCCCAGAGTCCTTCTTGGTCTCGTCAGGATGCTGGTGCCAGGTCAGTTAGGGGCATTGGAAATCGGGGCCTGGTGCTCCATCTACCAGGAGCGCTGCAGGGGTCTTTTCCGTTCTTTCTGGGGGTGGCTTACACCCGATGTCCAAGCATCACCGCCCATCACCGCCACTCCAGCCCTCTCTGTATGCTCAGGTGCCTGCTATGTCTCTGGCTTCCGTCAGAGGCCAGTCAGGCGCCTCCCTCCCGGGAGAGGAGAGATGTCCTTCGAATACTCAAATCCTCTGCCTCCCCTGACGTCCCAGGCTCGTTCCCGAACCCGGGTTGCCGGTGTGAAGCGAAGTGTGGCGTCCAGTGCCTCAACCCTCAGCGCCACCGGGCTTCCTGGAGAGCCATGTTTTAAAGTGGTGTCATTAGACCCCTACCTTCAGAGGCTGGCATCAAATCAGGGCATCCAAGGTAAGGAAACTGGACCTTTCCCCTTGATCCTTTGCAAGACAGTCTAGGTCCTCGGGAACACAGGGATTTTACTTCGAGAAGGTTCCTGCAGTAGATCTTTACGTATAGGACTGTGCTCCCTGGCATCAGGACTGCACAACAAACTTGTAGCTAGCAATCAGCAGGACTGCCTCTGGGTCAGCGGTAACCACATCTCAGCGTGACTATAAAGGGCTGTCCCCGCCCGCCCTCCAGTTCTTTCTCGCTACCGTGTATGGTGACATTCCAACAAACGCGGGAAGAACAGCTTTGTCGCCCGCCATTTTGTAATAGCAGATTTCTTTTTCTCTAATTCTAACTCACAATCAGTTACGGTGTATGTTGTCTTGTCATCCCAGAAAGAAGTACTCCAGGTGTGGCGTGCAGATTCCACACAGGGACAATCATTCCTGATGTGTCCTCTGCCCGGGGTCTAAGCACAACACTTCTGAGTGCACCATCTGCTTCAATCAGGCCACGTGCACCTGTCGCAAGAGGATGCTCGACGCCCATTTGCTGACCCAGAGACGGACTTTCATGGAGAAGGAGCTCCAGGAGTTGAGGGAAAGATCGTCGTCATCAGCCCCGGAAAAGAAAAAGAAGGACAAGGAGAGACACCAGGAGTGGAGCCTCTCTCCCCAGGGGAAGTCTAGCCAGACAGCTGATGCCGACCAGGGTGGGCCTTCCACCTCCTGAGTACCCCACTTGCAGGGCCTTCCTCCTTCAGTGGACCAGACTCCCCGAGGGTTTGTGGGCAGTGAGGTATCCTCGTCAGAGGTTCCTTTAGGGTTTTCTGCTCTAAGCTGCGTCACTAAGTAGGCCTCCGGCTCTGCCATTGGCCCCTGGCCCAGGCCGATTAGTCTGACACTAGCCGGTCGGCTTGCGTCAGCCCGGCTGCGAACAGTAAGTCACTTGACTGCTCCTCTGTCGACCGCATGGATGCATCCTCTCTCTCTCTCTCTCAGACTCTTTTGTGGTCCCTGACGTTACGCAGAGAGAGCTTGCACATGCCTCTTTATCCCCTCAGGGTTCTACCTCCAGGATTCGCTCCCGGTATCCGACCCCCTCCTGTCGGATATTCTGCTAGACCTGTTGGGGGATTTGCCAGCTCACTCCCCTTCGCCGGGTTCTCTTCCACCGACGGATCCTCACCTTTCGCTGGATCCCTCGCCGGACCTTCTCAGGGGCAGTGTGGAACCTCCTCCTGCAGGACCTGTGGCTCCTCCGCCTACCCCGTCACCAGACCCGCTTCCCAGTGGTCCTTTGGCTCCTCCTCCAGCGGGGCCTTCTGCCCCTCCTTCGGGCCCATCTGGGTACTTTCCTGGGAACCCTTAGTTTCCACAGTATCTGACACCGGAAGGTCCATCGCAGGGTTACAACCTGCTGACGCCAGGCTATCCGACACTGGGATATCCAACGCCAGGCTATCAGGTGCCAGGACAGGCATATTACCAGTACCCTTACTGGTACCAGTCTTCCAGCCACTGTCCTTTTACTGGGCATCCAGGTTACCCGCCTCCTTCACCTCCCCCTCCTCTGCCACCGCAGCTTGAACATGATGTCATTGCTGCATGGTGGAATGACGCTAGGTCCCAACTGCTTTTAGACTTGGCCAGCCTCAGGTCACAGTTAGGTCCAACCTCCCATCGGGTGCCCCCACCTAGTCCGACACCCTCTAGCCAAGTTTCTGAGGGAGACTTGGTTGCTCTGCCTCGCTGAGATATTAGAACCTGATCCGCCTGTAGAGGTTTCCATGCCCAGTAGACCGACACCTCGGACTCAGATGAAGGCTCAAACCAGACGTCTCAGTCCGAACCTCATTCACCAGTTGAGCTTCAACCAAAAGAATCCCCAAAGTCTCCTCCTGAGGACCCCTCCTTTGCTGAGCTCCTTAGGATTATTCAAAAATCCTGCGGATGGGCCTCCAGGGAATTGGACCCCAAGCACAAGAGACTGGCAGAGCACTTGGACCTTGTCAGTGTGGACCCCCACCCATTTCACCCTGGATGCGTCCGCATGAGGACCTCACATCCACCATTTGGCAGCAACCTTCATCCATACCAGCCGTATCAAAGAAGGCCAATAGAACATACTTTCCCCAAGAAGGGGTCTCACAGTTAACTGCCCAACCTAAGGCTGATTCTGGATCTCAGAAAGTTAAACAAATTCCTTCACAAGGAAAAGTTCAAGATGATATCTTCTACCTTTGATTCATCATCACGATTGGCTAGCCTCCTGGACGCAGGATTTCCTACCAACACATTGTTGTACACCCAAAACACCACAAATACCTGAGGTTTGTGGCGTTGGATCAACATTATCAGTTCAGAGTCCTGCCCTTTGGGCTATCCTCAGTGCCACAGGTTTTACAAAGTGTTGTTCAATTCCATAGTGCATCTCAGGAAAATCGAATTCAGGTGTTTCATATCTGGATGACTGGCTTCAACCAAGCACTTTCAGGCAGGGAACTCTGGATGCCGAGGTTTCACACTTCCTCACATCCATGGGAGTCCTGCTAAATCGCAACAAATCGCAGTTGCAGCCCTCTCAGAAACTCCTTTTCATAGGAACTCTTTTGGATACCTCCTGTGCAAAAGCTTTTCTCCCAGAGGACAGAAGGAGCGATATCCTACAGATGGCCCGATACATCAGAGAAAACAGCTCAGTTCGAACTATCTCGATGCAACGGATGCTGGGTCTCATGGTATCCTCAGTGTTCACTGTACCCCTGGCACATCTCCGCATGAGAACTTCTCAGTGGATGCTCAGTACTCAGTAGTCCCCAACCACTCACCCTCAGTCCTTTCTCATCAAGGTGACAGAACCTCTGAAGAGGTCGCTCACCTGGTAGTCGCAGGAGGACAATCTTCTGGAAGGGTATCCCTTTGCTCCCCTGGATCATCAGATTTCTATTACCACCGATGTGTCCCTGATGGGGTGGGGAGCTAACTGCCAGGATCTCCACACCCAAGGTACGTGGACTCAGGACGAGTCCCGGCTCCACATAAACGTCATGGTAATGAGAACCATCCTCTATGCAGTCCGGGCCTTGAAGGACATACTTTTTCACAAGAACATTCTCCTTCAAACGGACAACAAAGCAGTGATGTATTACATCAACAAGCAGGGCAGTGCGCACTCTTACCCATTATGCAGGAAAGCTATGAGAGTGTGGGAATGGTGCCTGGAGCACAAGGCTCTAATCCACGTGGTTTACTTACCAGGCGTGCAGAGCGAACTGGCAGAACATTCTCAGCAGAATGGAGATGGATCCTCACGAGTGGTCTCTCGACTTAATCGTCACTCAGTCACTCTTCAAGGAGTGGGAACTCCAGACCTGGACCTTTGCATCCCCACTCAATGCAAACTGCCTCTCTTCTGCTCCAGAAATCCAGGACCTGGCATTTTCTGTCAGGATGCGTTCAGGCTGCAGGGACAAAACGCTTATACGCTTCTTCTTCTTCCTCTGATTCAGAGGGTACTTTTCAAAATCGAGTCTCAGGGAGACAGAATGATTCTCATTGCTCCTTCTGGCCTTGACAGACATGATTCCCACTGCTCAGCAGTCTGTCGGCAACCCTCCCAAGGCACTTCCTTTCAGATGAACCTTCTGACCAGGGCCCGTGGTCCATCCCAATCTGAAGGTGCTCACCTTCATGCTTGGCTCCTGAAGAGATATAGGTGAATAGGTTCAATGTTTCCCGTAGTGTTTCAGATATTCTTTGGCTCTTGCGAAACCAGCCACAAGAAAGGCTCACAGCAAAATGGAAGCGCTTTCTCTCTGGTGTGCAAAATCTTCTTCAAACCCTTTTTCCTGCCCATCAGATAGTCTTGGAGTACCTTTTAGACCTCTCAAATTCAGATCTGCAGTACTCCACTATCAAAGATCATCTCTGTGCCATTTCAGAATATCATGAGCCAGTACATTCCTTGTCTCTGGCTCAGTTACCTGTAGGTAAGAGGTTTCTTAAGGGTATTCTGCATACCAAGCCCCCTCTCAGACGTCCAGTCACAGCTTAGGACATTAACCTTGTGCCAGACATGCTCACTCGGAAATTTTTTGAACCTCTAGCTACCTGCGAGTTGAAGTTCCTCACTTGGAAAACGGCCTTCCTGGTGGCCATCACTTCAACCCGTAGAATTTCTGAACTACATGCCCTGGTCACAGACCCCCTGTACACTGTATTTCACAAGGACAAAGTAGTTCTTAGGACTCACCCTAGTTTCTTCCTAAGGTTGTCTCAGAATTTTGTCTAAACCAACCTTTAGTCCTACCTACTTTGTTAATTTCAGAATGAAGGAGAACGACTTTCATTATTTGGATGTTAAGAGAGCACTGCAATTCTATCTGGATAGAACAAAAGAAATTCGCAAGGCTCAACAACTGTTTGTTTCTTAAGCGAGACCGGCTGGAGTCAACCTGTTGCTATTAGGTGCATTTCAGCATGGCCAGTAGCATGCCTCTACTGCTACTGTATGGCCAGGTTGGGTTAGAAGGCAGAGTATATGCTCACTTACTAGAGCAGTTATGCATTCTGGCTGGAACCGCAACATACCCATTGCAGATATTTGCAGTGCGGCTACATGGAGCTCAGTGCATACTTTCATTAAGCACTGTACTTTGCATGTCCATGCCAGACGACATCTGTCATTTGGTAAGACTATTCTTAGCGGACTTCTGCCCTAAGTATGTGAGCTCTTAGTTTCTCCTGCTGCGTGTCTTGGGAGTTTATTAGCTCGGTACTCTCCCATTAGTGTGAATGAGTGGTGGAGACTTTATGTCTAGGAAGATATGGAAATTATGTACCTACCGTACTTCTTGATCTTCTTGGACGAAGTCTCCACCACTCATTCACACGCCCACCCGCCATCCCCCGAGCTCACATCTCTGTTTTTGGTCTTCACTCCCTCAGTGGCTGGGCTGTGAAGACTCTATTGTTGACCCTTCTTACACGGGTCATTCGGACTATCTTATGTCCGATTTTGTTAGGTTAGACCTCTAGGTTAGTTATGCTGCACCTCCTCGGGGGGGGGGAGGTACTGAGGCAGTTGGAGGGTCGATGCCGAGGTAGTTCTTTACTGCACGAGCCACGGCTCACGTGTGCCACTTTATGCTCCATCACCGGCCCTGACCCTCTTGAAAAGTTTGTTCGCTTGGGTCCTAGCGCTCCGGCGAGATCCCATTAGTGTGAATGAGTGGTGGAGACTTGGCCCAAGAAGATCAAGAATAATGGTAGGTACGTAATTTCCATTTATGTAGCTCATATGGTGGCTTTCCAAAATCCTCTCTCTCAGAACTGGAAATAGAACTCCAGGTGATCCCTAACGAGCAATTATGGAATAAACTCTGAAGAAACTCAGGATGAATAAATCATCTTGCCACCATGCCCTATGCACCCATATGACTCAGTGGACTCTGGCTCGAGGAGCAACTACGGGAATCTGTCTTAAGACATCTAGCCTGGCTCTGTCTGGCGAGATTGGCACAGGATGTTCTATAGCTGTCTTTTGACGCCCTTTAGGGGTCCAGTTCTGTTTGGCGATGCCAAAGATATTACCAAGCTGCAGGAGAGCGGCAAATCCTCAAGGATGTCCAGTCCATGTATGTCCGGTCCATGTGCGCTCTGGTCAAAGACAATGGCAGCAGCCATTTCATTGCCAACAGAGATGGAACAAACAGAATCGGGGCAAACAACAGAACAAGCGTCATGCCCTGGGTTCTGGTGCCCAAACCTTCCAGGCCAAGTTCTCCAAAGCTGCCTCTGGGGAAAGGTGCCTCCCTCCATGTCCTGACTCCTCCCCTTCCACTCCCTCTGACTGTTTCAGAGGAACCAGTGGGTGGAAGGTTCTTCCTCCATCTGGACGTGTGGAAGGCCATTACCACAGATGGATGGATTCTTCAACTCATAGGAAGAGGTCACTCAATAGAGTTCTGGAGAGACCTCCAAACCCACCGGGAAGGTTGTTTCACCCATCAGGCCAACATCAGCTGGTCTCACAGGAAATAGAAGTTCTGCTGTGAAAGGCAACCATAGAACGTGTACCTCCAGGACAGACAGGAAGGGGGTTTTACTCCCACTTCTTCCTGGTTCCAAAGAAGACTGGGATCTAATACCCATTTTGGATCTCAGCATGCTAAATTTCTTCATAGAGTATAACAGATTTCACATGTTGACTCTCCAGGAACTGTTACCCCTGCTCCTCCCCAACACTTGGCTGTGCTCCTTGGATATGCAGGATGCTTACCTTCATATCCCCATTCTTCCGGCCCACTGCTGCTTCCTGAGATTGTCCTTCCTGGACCATCATTTCCAGTTCTGAGCCCTGCTGTTTGGCCTCTCCTTGGCACCTTGGGTGTTCACCAAGTGCCTAGCGGTGGTTGTGGCATTCCTGCACTACAGGGACATATATGTGTTCCTTTATCTGGACAACTGGCTCTTTTTGAGTCCCTTCCCCAGTCAGTCTGTAGAATCCCTTTCCTTCCTCTGGACCTTTTCTCCAGCCTAGGTATTTGGTTAACCTTCCCAAGTCCCAGCTGACACCCTCCAGTTCATCAGAGTGATGCTGGACACAGTCCAAGGCAAGACCTTTCTTCCGTAAACCGAGGCGTACACCTTAATCTCCCAAGCGCGCCTGGTGGCTTCATCTTGCTGGACCACGGCGTGTTCTTCTGGGTTTGATGGCAGCCTCCATACTCACAGTCCCTTGGCCGGACTGCATATGAGGGTAACCCAAAGGTCTCTTCGAATCCCATGGGACTAGTGGTTGGACGACATGGACCACAGAGTCCTTGACTCCAGCAGCCTTCAAAAGAATCCCTTTTGGTGGTAGGACCCAGCCAGCCATTCGGTGGGGGTTCTCTTCCACCCTCCGTCTCCTTCTCAGATTGTCACCTCAGATGCCTCGAACTTGGGATGGGGAGTGCATCTGGGAGACCACGGAACCCAAGGCTCCTGGTTTCTCATGGATGGGAACCTTCACATCAGTATTCTGGAGATGAGAGCGATGATCTATGCTTTCCAGGCCTTTCAGTCGCTCCTAATTCCAGGAACACTTCTCATCCAGACAGACAACATGGCCACTGTCTGGTACCTAAACAAACATGGAGGCACCCGGTCATACCCTGTATGCAGGGAGGCAATGCGGGTGTGGTACTGGGCGATACAGCACATCCTGTCCTTGACAGCAGTCCACGTGCCAGGTGTTCACAAAGTTCTGGCGGACGGTCTCAGCCGATCAGCCGCCAGGGCTCACGAGTGGGAACTAAAGCAGGCAGTATTAGAAGACCTGTTTCTTCTATAGGGGTTGGCCAGACCTAGATCTGTTCGCTTCCCATCCAACGAAACTACTCAGCTTTTGCTCACTCATTCCCAGGCATGGTGCTTTTTGGCGCAGATTCACTGTTTCTGTCTTGGACGGGAGATTTCTATACGCTTTACCTTCCTTTCCTGTTCTGCAGAAGGTTCTGCTGAAGCTACAGGCAGAGGGGGCTGACATGATCCTCATTGCCCCCCTGTGGCCTCAGCAGTTATAGTTCCTGTTGCTGCAGCAGTTGGCACTGGAACCTCCAGTACCTCTTCCTCTCTCTCTCACGACCTTCTGTCCCAGGAGCAGGACACTCTGGTACATCCAAGCCTCAAGTCTGTCCATCTTCATACATCACACCTGTGGATTTAGCTGTTGCTCAGCATGTGGTATCCCTCAGGGTAGCTTAGGTCTTAATGGAAGCCAGGAGTTTCCACCAGATCCACTTATGCCATGAAGTGGAAGAGACTTTCTATCTGGGCCCCAGCCAAAGGCCTAGATCCCTTTTCTTTCTCGGCCTCCCAGGTTTTAAGAGTACATTTTGCATTTGTCAGAGTTGGGCCTCCCTTTGAACTGGCAGCAAGCTGTTCCTCCCTGAAGAGCCATCTCTCTGCGGTTTCGGCCTGCCATCTCCCAGTGGAGGGTAAAACCTTAGCTCAGCTAGAGGTTTCCAAGACTTTCTTAAATAGGATCCTTCATATCAAACCTCCACTTCGGAATCCTGTTCCTCCCTGGGATCTCAACTTTATGTTAGAAAAGCTTACTTTGCCCCCCTTTGAACTGGCAGCAAGCTGTGATATGCGTTTTTTTGCATGGAAAATGCCCTTTTTAGTTGCTATAACTTCAACTCGAAGAGTTTCAGAGCTTCAGGCTATAGTCTGTAGAGAGCCTTATTTAATTTTCCACAGGTGGTTCTGTGGACTAACCCTTCGTTTCTTCCGAAAGTGGTTTCAGAATTGACCTTAACCTGAGTGTTGAACTGCCAGTGTTCTTTCCAGAGCACTCCAACGGGGAAATATCTCCTGCACACCCTCGATGTGCACAGGAATTTGAGGTATTATACCTCTCGGACTAAGGAGGGTTGAAAGTCGAATCAGCTCTTTGTAGCCTTTGCCTCCCAGTGCCAGGACAAGGCTATTAAGAAACAGACTCTGTTTAGGTGGCTGGGTAATTGTATCCATTACATTTACAAGAAGTACGAGAAACCCCTTCTGGGGACTGTTAAGGGCCACTCCACCAAGAGTATGGCCACTTCTACAGCCTTTTTCAGGAATGTGTCCACTGCGGACATCTGTGCAGTGACCACTTGGTCTTCCATCCATACCTTCACTAAGCATTACAGTCTGGACATTGCCTCTAGGTGTAGCGCTGGCTTCGGCCTTGCAGTTCTGTAAAGTCTTCTGCCTCTGAACAGAACCTTAGTTGGCAGACATTTTCCTCCACCGAACCCCATCTCTGACTTCTTCTTTTGTGTTAGACTGCTTGGTAGTCAGACCTGTATGTGAAGACCTACTGCAGGAACCCTCCCAAAGTAAGATATAGCAGTTCGTAGAAGTTACTGTAGTAGATCTTGAGAGAGCTTCCTGCAGTAGGTCTAGTTTCTCAATCACCTTTCCCCAGCTCCTGTATTTTTCTTTATTCCTCTCCAGGTCTCTGGGTTTTCCAGGGCACAGGGTACCAGGAGTTTATCGCTCCTCTTTTCTGCTTCCTTTATCTAGGTCTCTGGTGGAAAAGGACTGGAGGGCGGGTGGGGGACTGCCCCTTTTATAGTCACGCTGATGTCGTGTCACCTGACGATGGGGGGGGGGGCGGTCCCCACTGATGATTGCTAGCTGCAAGTTTGCCATGCAGTCCTGACACCAGGGGTGCAGTCCTATATGTGAAGACCTACTGCAGGAACCTCTCTCTTGAAGATCTACTGTTACAGTAAGTTCTTGCGTAACTCCTATATCTGCTGTACTTAACTGTACTGAATTTTTCAAAGACCTTAGTGGCTCAGTCTGGTGTACTGTCTACTCCTTTTGGGTGGATGGCTGAGACCTGCACAGTCTGTTAAGCTATAGGCAGGCCCCTAGAATTCTACGTACAATTTTGTAGAAGTTGCAATCTACGTAGAACTTCTGCGGTGCCGTATAATTCACTCTTCTTGGTGATTTTTTAATATTTCTGTTTATACATAGAATCTGGTTCCCTTCCCTCTTTTATATCGAAAACCCCTATATGTTCAGAATGTGATGTTATCATTGCTATAACATCATACATTAGCTAATGAAATGGGCTGCATTCTGCAGCAGAAATGAACAGTCACTTATTCTACCATAGCTCCCACTGCCAGAGACGGTGGCACTGCACATCAGGCATGGTGATATTTGCTTAACCTGCACTACAGCCTAATACAGTTTTCAGTCTTACATTACTGCACTAGGCCAACTTAAACAAAACCTTGTCAATAGCACAGACCTGTTAAGTCCATACCTCACTTTGTACAAACCTATTTGTGCCTTTAAGGTATAGAGATGCTATCTGAAATGAAGAACTGGTAAAATGAATTTAACTGTCTAAATTTTAAGAAAAATAAAGTAATTATGCCCAGAAAAGTGAAATATAATAATGTGTAGACCTGTTGAAAGAATAGAACTGTAAAATAAATAATTGCACTGTACGCATTTTTGCCAGGGTTATTGATTACATATTGTCATTGGTTGATAGAATCACCTAAAAGTTATTTAGAAATGTTGTGTGTAGGGACAGCTGTTGGGCCAGAGGGTAGCATGCTGTGTTCCCGTGCTGGCAACTCTGGTTCAGAGACTAGCTCTGGGAGCTGGCTGGGCAGCACAAGGATTGGTGGAACACATCACTGCTCGGAGCCTGGGAAGGAATGGTGCAGTGTTCTGTCACATGGTGGACACATTGTGATGGGCGAGAGCTGTATCTCACAATGGTTCACATGCATGTCATGGCCTGATGGTGTTACGCAGTGTGTTAGGGAAAGCAGGTTAATTGAAAAATGAGTTTTGCAATAACTCCTCTATTCCATTTCCAATGGGACCTGTATGAATGAGGATGCAATTTCATGGAAATAAAAAAAAAAACATATATATATACACACACACACACACACACACACTCATTATCTCTGTCTCTCTCACCACACACATACGCATATTTGTATGTATGTTACAGATTGCATATAAATATATAAGTGATACACAGTGGGAACCTCATGAGTGGTGTAGAAAGCACATACAAATATATAAGTGATAGACAGTGGAAACTTCATTAGTGGGATAGATAGTATGCATATAGAAATACCTTATTCATCACATAAGATCCCATCTGCATATGTCATTTATGCAACAGGCTAGGACCTTAAGGAGAGACATTTGTTTTGCTTTTTAGGCATAAAATTATTTTATAAGTCTGTTATTTTTGAACTAGTGTTACTGTGCTTTCCACCATCCTGATTGTTATAACCACTGCCATGAAAGTGAAGTCAGGATGACAAGCTGACTACTGTGATGTGGTAGTTTGTTAGTGCCCAGAACTTCATGAAAGTACAAACCACCACATGAAGTTCTGCGGCAAATAGTAGTCTTGCCATGAACTTGGTCCCACTATGCCGCAGCAAAGTAGGGGCCCTGGCTATGAGCAACAGACAATCTTACTTGAGGAGCTGTTGCAGCAGGTAATACAAGTAGGACTAAGGCTGCCAGGCATTGGAACCCCACGGAAAAATCTTTTAGCTAGCAGTCTGTGGCAGGTGGACCTCCCTGATGTCTGCTCCACCTGACATCTGCCTTAGTGTAAAGGTGCGTCCCCGGCACCATCTCAGTTCTTTTCCGCCGTGAACCCGCTCACATTGGCTTCACGGATGCCTCAGTTTTGCAGTCAACCACGCTTTTTCCAATCACCTAAGCGCTCGAGTTCAGTGCTATTTCATTGTTCTTGACGCATTTGCTTGGCCCTCTTCCATGCAGTGCAAGTCAAGTCAGTCAGGAAGCAGATCCCAGCCAAGGATGGCCACATGGCCTGCTTGATCTGCCTAGGCCCAGACCACCAGCCTGACAACTGCCTGCACTGCCAAAAGTTTAATAACAGGACCTGCATCAGAAGAGCCAATGACCTGAGAGGCCTATCTTCTAGAGAAACAGGTGGCAGCCATGCAGAAATCTCCATCGTGACGTAGTTCTTCATCCCCACTCAGAGTCTCTCCCTCAAAGAGAGTCATCGGGAGGAAACATCACCGGAGAAAGAGAGGGCTAGGTCAGGGTCCCCTTGAGTCCCCCATAAGGCTTCTGCTTCCTTGGCTGCCAGCAGGAGGTCAGGGTCGGTCCCATCGGCCGCCTCTGGGACTGTTCCAGAATCGTCCTCCAACTCCTACAACAAAAGCAAGGAGAGTCTTCTGGGTGTTCATGCGCCTAACTCCCTTTGGCTCACCGACCCCATAAGCCTTCTCACAGGTCAGCCCAAGAGAGTCAGGCGTCTTCCTCAGGCAGGTCTTCGGAAGCAGGCCATAAGTCCAGTGGTTCATCCGACAGACACAAGCACACGGATGACTGCTTCAGATGCCAGGAGGTCATCAGGCATTGGACGCCTCCACCCCCTGCATCAAAGGGAAACCTTTCCTGGGCGACAGACGACCAGTAAGCCCGTCTAGCACACCCTCAAGTCATGACCAGGTGCCACTGCTGATAACAGGCCGTCTGTCCCTAAAGACCAGACGTCTACTCATACTTCTGGGGATCAGTCGCTTTTTGATCGCGTCCAAAGCCGGATGCTGGGTTGGACAACAGGTTTGCCCCAATACTTTGTTTGAGGTGTCCCCTGAATGGATGTCCACCTCAGAAGGTCCTAAAGGCCTGACACCCGGTCCGTCGCACCCGACGCACGCACCCTTCCGGTCTTCCCCTAGTGGATGTTTGTCGTTCACTTCTTTTATTTTTATATTTAGTATGCTTTTCGATTGTGTGCCTTGACGTCGATGTCTGCCCTAGTCATGGACGTCGCGCTCCCACCTCAGACTGCCTACGCCTCCCACACTGGCTGATTCCCCCAGAGGGTGGGCCAGGCACCATCTCCTACCAGCGCCACAGTACTAGTATCTGGTCAGGAGGGCCGGCTGCAGAGGCTAATTGGAGCCCAATGGCAGGGCTTCATGGAGATGGCCAGGCACACAGTTTTTTCCCTTTGTAGGCAGGTGTGGGGACATGCATTGATGGTCAGCGTCTGCCCGCCCCCAAGTTCTTGAAGGCACTCGGGCTGTGCGATGGCCCAGCCTCCACTGGGTGTCACTGCTGCACCGGACAAACACCCACCCCTCCCTCCAGAGAAGGAGAGCAGTCCAGGGACGCTCGATCCTTCTTCCTAGCCCGATCCTCCAATCATCCAGGTCCATTACGAACCCGGGTCGCCGACATCACAAGCGGAAATCCAACCGCTGTGCCAACGGGCCGACCCTGCGTTGTTCACCTCTTGGTGGAACACTGTTAAAGGGGATCTACTCTACAGACCTCCAGAGCCGTCACCAAAGGAACCCCCTGCAGCGCCTCCAACGCCTGGTCCAGTAGGTAGAAGAGGACACCCGTCATCCGTGCCTTCTTCCAGCGATTGTCCGCCTTCCTCCTCAGGTGATGACGCAGGGGACTCATCCTCGGACTATTCATCCGGCGAAGCTCTTCTGATAACCTTCCGGGCCAGGAGACTTGCCTAGGCCCCCTCCCCCAGCAGATGACCCTCGTTCCTTGACATTATGCGGCACATACAAGCCCTCTATCAGTGGGACATGGAGGAGCTTAACCCAGAAAGGTGCAGCATAGCAAAATTTCTGGGATCCAAGAACCCCTAAACCCTTGGTCATCCCACCTCTGGTAGAGCCATTTCAAGACGTTACCAGACTCACCTGACAGTGCCCTGCCACCATGCCTGCAGTACCAAGGAAGGCAGACAGACTATATAGGACACCCAAGGGAGAACCATTCTTGGGAGAGAATCCTAAAGCAGATTCCATGGTGCTTACGGCAGCTCATGGAAGAGCTCAGCAGCCTAAGCACATGAGCGTCCAGCCTCCGGACCCTGAATCCAGAAAGCTGGACCACATGGGGAGGAAAGTGTATACGTTGGCCACTGGTGCTATTAGCACCCTTAATTTCTTAGCCCATATGGTGGCTTACCAGAAGTTCCTCTAGGAAAAGACCATGGACCTGGTAAATGCTCAGCTGGATCCTGACAGTAAAAATTAGCTCATGGCCTATGTTCAGTTGGGCATGGACATAGATAAGGACATGGTCAGGTGTTCCTACGATTCAGCAGACATGGCAGCCAGGGCTGCAGCCTCAGACATTTGCATCAGGAGGCGTGCCTGGCTCAGGGTATCTGGTTTCCGCAGGACTGCAGGATGCCATCTTGGATGCCCTTTCCAGGGGCTCCGTCCTCTTTGGACAAGTGACGGAAGGTCATTCTTGGCCTTCAAGATTCTGGCAAGGCGGTGGCTGATGTTCACAGACTGTACAAAACAGAGCCTCCGCTTCCAGTCGTCGTCATTTCATCGAAACAAAGGGGAAAAGGCAACCCCAGACCAAAGGAGCCTTTAAGAGATGCAGCCACCGTATCCCTTCAGAGCGCCCAGGACCCAAACCAATCAATCAAAATCTTTATTTAACCAGGCAAACACCATTGAGCAATGCTTATTCTGGGATTGTGGATATATTGTTCATCCACGCGTCTTGACAGAGTCTCTTTCCTTTAAATATGTCTTCAAGCTGGCTCCTACACCCAGGTGGTATGACCCTCAGGTCCACCCCACGATGCCAGATCTTCCTTTCCACTGGAAGATTCAGGTTGCCTCCTTAGTGCTCTCGCATTTTGTAGGCCCTGGCTTCAAAACTTTAGGTCATTCTGAAAATTTGCCTTGTTCGCGTTAGCAGCAGCGATTCCTTTTTCTCGATCATGGAAGACAAGTCTTCCTCTGGATTTCGCTGGTGTCCGTGCAGCCAGAAGATGTCGCGCACCGACCCGCATGCCACGTGCATTTACTGTTTGGGTGTCGGCCATGACACCACAATGTGCGAGTTTTGCCTCACGTTCCAGCCTAACGTCCTCGACGACTGTCTCGCACGGCTTAAGCTGGGAGGCCGAAAAGCGAACCTCGCCGGTGAAATCCAAAGAGGCCCGGTGGGCAGTTTCCATGGCCACGGGATTCGCCGAGCAATTGGAGCACATGCAGGCCTTCAAGGAGGAAGCAGTTTGAGCTGCGGAATCTTCCTCTCAGAGCTTCTTCGTTCCACTCAACCTGGACTCCACCTTCTGGGGTTCCTTCTGAGAGTTGTGCCACTCTCTCCCGACTAGGGGTGAGAGCCCTGCGGATACGCACTCCTCTCTGTCCCGTAAGTGGGAGAAGGACCCAGGACCATCTTCGTCTCAACAGAGACGCTCTTGGGATCGGGAGAGATCTAGGTCCCAGAAACCAGACATTTCTACCTTGGTCAAAATCGCCTCTTCGGCTGCTGGCTTCTTCGCCTTGCTGTCTGGTCAGTCGACCTAAGTGTCGATCCTCTGACGCAACTCCGGTCGATGACTCTCTCACTTGGACTCCGGTCCTTGCTTTCCCTGACGAGGAGACCCAGCCTGCTGAGAATCCCACCGAGGAAGTGGTCCCTGACCCCGGGAAGTCACCGGTTCCACTGGTGTCTCCTGAGCGACCGAGTCAGCCCGCCGGATCTCGATCGAGGTCTCGGACCCCCTCGACTGATAGACCAGGGAAGGGCCATAAGTGCTGTAAAAAGAGGTGACACTATCGGTCATCCTTGGATGAGGAGAGGCTCCAGCAGAAACTCTGTTGGCACTACGAGGTCCTCATGTGGCAACAGCTGATTCTGTCCGGGCACAAGCTGACCCCGGCTTCTACCCATGCCATTACTTGGCTTTTGCCTCCCAGGCTGAAGCCGATTAAGTTGGTTACTCCGCCCATGGAGCCAGTGAAAACCTTCGTTCAGCCTAAACTGGTCTCTCCACTAATTTTAGTGGAACTGCCGCCCAAGCAGCCTATGGGAGGGGCTCCTTCTAAGGAAGCTAGACCGGACACTGGGCTACCCTGGCATCTCTCGGTCACTGTCACCCCTGACTGCCCCCGGCGGGTCAAGGGTGATGTGGGTGGTCAACCGCTGTATTCGGATACCTCGGATTTGGATGAAACTGGCCTCCATTCTTATTGAAAGGATGATGAATCGGCTGGTAGGATAGAGATGGAGGAAGGTCCTTCGTCCTTCGGTGCATTCTTCGCTTCATCTCTGAGTCCACAAGGATGCCCCTGGAACGTATCCAGAAAAAGGCGGCGTACCCTCTCACTGACATCCTCAAGAGAGGGGATACCCCGACGGAAGCCTTTCCGTGGCCAAGACTTTGGCATCACCCAGCCTTTTGTCCAGCTCCGTCTGACCATATGGCCCGCAAGTATGTGGTGCCCATGGGGTCCCTTTCGGGGTTCACAGAGCACCCTTCAGCCAAGAGCCTTGTGACCACCTCTGTTCAGGTGTACTGGTAGTTCTTCCGATACCAACAGACCTCTCGAGAAGGAATCCAAATATTTGTATCACTCTGCCCAGAAGGTCTACTCTGCCTCATCATTAGGCCTCCATCAGGCAAGCTCGGCTGTCATCATGGCACACTTCTCCCATGCCCTTTGGGGTCCTTGGACAAAGTCCTCCCACATCTCCCCACAGACTTGCAGACCACGGTCAAGCAGGTCCGGGACCAAGGCCATGCTGTTGCTAAACAACAGCTCCAGGCGACTCTGGACATCAGGGACTCATGTCCCATTCGTTGGCAGCCGCAGTTGCCTCTCGCCGCAGGGCTTGGCTGAGGCTCTCCTCCTTTCCGGTGGATACTCAGCACAAACTAGCTGATATGCCTTTCCTGGGCACCGATCTCTTCGGCCCAGGTGTGGCTGGTTACCTTCAGCGCATTGAGCAGTCCAGTGCTGCCTTGGACGTCACTTCTGCTAAGGGTTCTTCTGGTCCCGAGAATCAGCAGAAGAAGAGGAAGCCTTTTCAGCACTCTTCCCCTGCGGCTCAGCAGTCCTCCTTTCAAACTGGTCAGCAGCAGCAGCAGGCTCAAGCTTGGCACCCCAGACCATGCCGGACCCTCCCAGGTTCTTAAGGGAGGCTGGGGTTCAGGCCCTGGATGCTGTGCCTCAAGCCTGCTCAGTGACGGGTGGGGGCTGCCACCCCTACTCCCCGCCACACCAGCTCTGTGTCCTCCCATGGGGGGCTGGCTCCACCACTTTCTTCCCACGTGGTTCACTGTTACCATGGACAGGTGGGTCTTAGAAGTGGTTGGCCAGGTACTGCTTCTGGAATTCGAGCAGTACCCTCCAAGCCGAGCCTGCGCCCCAAGGGAGGATATGGTATCTGCCCTCACTCAGTCAGCTCTCCGAGACAACATTGCTCAGCTCCTCCTCAAGGAGGCAGTAGCTCCACTGGCGGACCCTCCAGTAGACCCAGGCTTCGTTTCCAGGTACTTCTTGGTTCCCAAGTGGATGGGGGGCTGGTGCTCCATTCTAGATCTGCATGACCTGAATCAGTATCACAGGTCACGCACCTTCCGATGGTTACTGTGTCTCAGATCATACCATCCCTGGAGAGAAACATGTGGTTCTGTGCACTGGATCTCCACAATGTGTTCTTTCAGGCCCCAATCTGTCCATCCCATCAGCGGTTACTCCGCTTCAGAGCCGAGGGAACCCTATACGAGTTCCAAGCCATGCCATTTGACCTGTCATCGGTCCCACGGGTCTTCATCAAGTGCATTGCAGTGGTGGATGACCCCACCATAGGCGTGGGGGGGTAGAATTTACCTCTACCTCAACGATTGGCTCTTAGCAGGTTCCACCCAGCAGGAGGTGGAGAGGTCCTGGGACATGGCCCTCCAGACCTGCTTCCAACTCGGCCTCCTGATCAACAAGGCCAAGTCAGAGCTCGTGCCTTCTCAGGTGATGTGCTTCATCGGGGCAGAGCTCGACTCTTGTCAAGCCAGAGCTCGGCTCCCGGCAGACAAGGCGTAGCTTCTCTCCTTCTTTGCCCAATCATTTCTGGTTGGACAATTGCGCCGAGCCCGGGACTTCCTGTGCCTTCTGGGTTACATGGTGATGTGCACTTCCATGGTCTGTTGGTCCCGGTTGCACATGTTCCCCCTCCAGTGGGAGCTGGCTGCCCAGTGGACTCAGCGACATGGTCATTTCAACCAGCTGATCACTGTGACCCAGAAGATGTGGGACGCTGTCCAGTGGTGGACTGCCCCAGACCGTTGCAGGAAGGGATCCCATTTGTCCACCCTGAGCCGGACAGTCGTCCTTACGACCGATCGCCTCTCATGGGCTGGGAAGCCCACATGGGGACAACAGGGCCCATGGGTTCTGGACCCCAAGAGTCTCGTTATCACATCAACCTGTTGGAGCTCAGAGCAGTCAGACTGGCACTGTTAGGTTTTGCTCCTCAGCTCTGGGGTCAAGTGGTTCAAGTCCAAATGGACAATACCATGACCATATACTACCTCGACAAACTGGGCAGCACGCATTCCCATCTGCTATGCAGGGAAGCGCTCCGCATTTGGACACGCATGAACCGTCTGGAGGTGGATCTCCTAGCCATCCACATGGCAGGAGCCTCAAACCATCTGGTGGATGCTCTCAGCTGCATAGGCGAGACATCCCACAAGTGGTCTTTCCATCCAGAGGTAGCTTGCAGTCCGTTCTCCCACTGGGACAAACCGCTGGTGGACCTGTTTGCCTCTCAGGAAAACATCAAGCTGAGGCTGTTTTATGCTGCCCCACTCAGCAGGGCTCACTGCAGGGGCATGCCATCTCGAGGCCGTGGACCCCAGGCCTCTTCTATGCCTTCCTTCCATTTCCCTTGATCCACTGGGTGCTCCTCAAGGTGAGGAGGGACAAGGCGCAGGTGATTCTGGTAGCCCCAGACTGGTCACGCCTGTTCTGGTACCCAGATCTCCTCAGCCTCAGCAACAGGCCCCCAGAGCAGCTTCCAGTACACCCAGATCTGATCTCATGCAGTCAGGGAAAGTATTCCATCGGACCTTCAATCCCTGCACCTGACAGCCTGGTACCTGAGTGGCTAGAGTTCCAGGCGTTGGGTCTCTCGAGGATGTCCTCACAGTAGTGGAAGCATCCGGGAAGGAGTCGACCAGGAAGTGTTGTGCCTTCAAATGGAAAAGCTTTTCTATTTGGTATTGGGGCTAGGCCTGGACCCTCTGTTCTGTCCAGTGGCATTCTCAACTACAGTACCTTTGGTCTCTGTCCAAAGGGGTCTTTGGTCATCGACCCCTAGGATGCACCTGGCAGCCATCTCTGCTTACCAGGCATGGGCCGGTCAGCCGACAGTGCAGGAGACAGTGGTTGGGTGCTTTTTCAAAGGCCTAGATCACATATTCCCTCCGGTTCGTGAACCTCCACCTCCGTGGGATCTACTGCTGGTACTGGCAAAGCTCATGGGCAAGCCATTCAAACCAATGCACAAGTGTGAGCTGTCACACTTGTGGAAGACAGCCTTCCTGGTGGCTATCACATCTGCCAGAAAGACAAGGGAGTGCCAGGTACTCTTGGTGGACTCACCTTATCTGGTCTTCCACAGGGACATGGTTGTCCTGCGCCCCCACCCGAAATTCCTTCCAAAGGTGGTGTCAGAGTTTCACCTTAACCAGGTGTTGGCTGTGCCGGTGTACTACCCCAGTTACACCTCCTAGGCCGAATACAGGCTCCATACTTTAGACCTGAGATGAGCTCTCTCCTATTATAAGGACAGGACAGTGGAGATTCAGGGAGAGGTTCACCAGCTGTTTGTCACCAACGCTGAAGCCACGTCTGGCAGACCTGCAGCAAACCGGACAATTGCTTGATGGATTACATCTTGCATTAGTCTGTGCTAAGAGTTGACGGGCATGGAGTCTCCCAAAGGGATAAGAGCTCATTCTACCCACCATACCGCTGCATTGGTGGCTGCTTCCAGGGACATCCGTATCCAGGAAATCTGTCAGGCTGCTACCAGGAAAACAGCAAACAGCTTCATTACCCAGTACCACATCGACCTTGAGTCATGCTGGGATGCTGGTTTTGGGGCCTCAGTTCTCCAGTCACCGTTTCCCAAGTAGTGGGTGTGCGTCTTGCCTCCCTCCTCCCAGAGAACTGCTAGGAGTCTGCCAAGAAGTGTAGTTGAACAACGTATCCACGATCCTAGAAAAACATGGATACTTACCTGTAACAGTAGTTCTAGGAGTGATATATATTGTTCATCTACACAGACTCACCCGACCTCCCCGGCTGTGGACGCATAAACCTGGCTTCCATCGGGCTGAGATCTGGCGTCATGGGGCGGAACTGAGGGTCATACTACCCAGGTGGGTGGGAGAAGCCAGCTTGTAGACTTTCCGGCTGATTTAAAGGGAAAGGGACTTTGCCAAGAAGTGTAGATGAACAACATATATCACTCCTAGAACTAGTGTTAACAGGTGAGTAACCTGTTGTAGTGTATAGTGGAATGCTGTTATGCATGAAATTCCACGCCTTGAATATGCTTGTGCTGCTGCAGTAGTGATGTCATTATGTTGTTCTGCTGCAGTAGTGATGTCACTACTGCAGCAGAACCACTTGGAATCCTGGCACGTTGTTGCTTTCCTCTATTTAATTCTGTGGTGACAGTATTCTAGAACCTCTAGAGAATTTCCAAGTCAGTTTCATTATGAAAAAGAGAGAGAAAAAAACACAAAGCACACATTTCACATAGTACTGCTATACACTATAAAAAATACAGGATGAGCAACTTTATGCACAACCTGTGTGTTTTGTCACCTCGGGTTCTGTTCCCATGGACCTCTGGGCCTTGTCTCGGGGTCAGAGGAATCGGAACCCTCCCAGCTGTGAACACACTGGCTGGCATAGTTGCCCATCCAGTATTCTCTATTTTCGAGGTGGACCTGGGTTTTTCTTGAGAAACTAATACAATAATTTCAGTTTACACGATAAGTAAACTGTTGCGGACATTGACAGTAAAGCTATGCAAATATATATATGTGTGTGTGTATGTATGTGTGTGTGTATATATATATATATATATATATATGTATGTATATATGTGTGTGTGTATATATATATATATATATATATATATATATATATATATATATATATATATACAAAAATATACATTTAAGTAAATGCAGGTCCAGGGATACAACAAAAATTATATACAGAACAAACAGAATCCAAGCTCAAGTAGTAATGGGTAAAGAATAAGAATAAGAATAAAGAATAGAAAAGGGTTGGTAGGGGGGAGAAAAGGAAAGAATAGTGGATAGCGCCAAGCAGGTGAGTTCAGTAACAAGAGAGCACTTGTGGTGCTCTAGGAGGTTTACACCCCAAGGTGCTCCGAACCCCGCTGTCAGATCCCCGTAATACAGCATGACTCCATGCCGTCCCTCCCCCACCCTCAGACGCCGTTGGGTGAGACAGTAGGAGGGAGATTCTCCCTCTACCTGTCAGGGTGGTCCAGTATCACCTCGGACCAATGGGTCCTTCAGACAATAGAGAGGGGGTACTCCCTAGAGTTTTTGAGCTGCCCTCCGGACAACCCCCGCCATCCCCTCCCATTACTTGCCCCGCCATGCCCTTCTTCTAAGAGCAGAGATACAGGCCCTTCTGCAGAAGAAGGCCATCCAGGTGGTTCTACCTGCTCAGCGGGGCAAAGGCTTCTACTCACATTTCTTTCTGGTTCCCAAGACAACAGGAGACCTCCGTCTTATTCGGGATCTCAGTCAGCTGAATGACTATATCCAGTACAGGAGGTTCAGAATGGTGACTTTAGCAAGCCTGTTGCTCATGATCCAACGAGGAGACTGGCTGTGCTCCCTAGATATGCAGGATGCATACGTGCACATCAGGATCCTGCCCTCTCACAGGAAGTTCCTGCGCTTCTTTTTTCAAGGTCAGCGCTATCAGTTCAGGGTACTCCTGCTCGCCTCTCATCAGCGCCACCAGACTTCACCAAGTGCCTGGCGTCGGTGGTAGCAGTGGCCCTGTGAAGAAGGGGCCACTTTGTTTACCCTTACCTAGATGACTTGCTTATTTCTGCCCAGTCAGAAGACCAGCTGAACAGTGCCTTGCAAGAGACAATCTTGATGTTCCATTCCCTGGACATCACTCTGAACAGGTCCAAGTCGCACCCTTAGCCCTCCCAAAGGCTTCAGTATATTGAGTCAGTCCTAGACACCATCCCATGCAAGGCTTTTCTGCCACCAGACTGGGCAAAGCAGCTGAGAGAAGTGTCTCGAAGAGTGCAGTCCTCAGACCAAGTCGCAGCAAGGGTGATCCTACAACTGCTAGGGCATATAGCAGCTGCCATAGCCACGGTCCCTTTGGCGACTGAACATGAGGATATTACAGTGGCACCAGGACACAGACAAACTGGACCAACCTATTCAGATCTCAGAGGCAGTCCTTCAATCTTTGGTATGGTGGTTAAATCCAGTCAGCCTCGACGTAGGTGTTCCTTTCAGCAGCCAAACCCGATGCAGATCCTCACTCACGGATACTGTGGGCCTAGGCTGGGAGCCCATCTGGATGTGCATCGAATAAAAGGTTCTTGGAATGCAATAGAGTCGTCTCTCCACATCAATATTTTGGAAATGAGAGCCCTACAGGCCTTCCGAGGTCAACTCTGCCGGGGGCACACTCTTACTTCAGTCTGATAATGCCCCCGTAGTGTTTCATCTAAATAAGCAAGGGGGCATACACTTGTATCCCCTATGCAGAGAGGCCATGAGAGAGTGGTCCTGGGCAGTAGAAAATGGTCTAGACATCACGACTGTTCATGTCCCACGCATCCAGAATATTCTTACCGACAGTTTGAATTGCTCTCAATCTCTGAATCACGAGTGGGAACTGCACGAAAAGGTGGTAGAAGACCTCTTCGAAAAATGGGGTCGACCACAGCTGGACCCATACAACACCAAACTGCCAAGTTTCTGCTCTCTACATCCAGGGCCTGGTATTTTCTGGTGAAACGCAGTGTCCCTCTCCTAGACAGGGAGGTTTCTATATGTCTTTCCTCTCCTTCAGAGAGTCCTGCTCAAGTTGGAGGTGCAGGAAGCCAGAATGATTCTGTTAGACCCTCTCTGGCCTCGTCAGATCATGTACCCGCTGTTGTAGCAACTGGCCACAGAACCTACCGTTCAGTTGTCCCTGTCCTCTGACTTGCTCTCCCAGGAACAAGGGATGCTAGTCCACCCAGCTTGCAGTCCCTGCATCTGCATGCCTGGCTCTTGCAGTTTGCGTGAAAGATTGGGAGTGTCACGTAGAGTGGCAGAGGTCCTAGTAGCAGTGAAAAACCCTCCACTGGGGCAACCTGTGCCATGAAGTGGAAGCGTTTGTTTATGAGCGGCACCCCATTTCTTGGACCCCTTGGGTTGTCTGGTAAAATCTGTGCTGGAGTACCTTTTCCATCGTTTGGTCGTGGGCCTCAGCTACTCGTTCATTAAGGTGCATCTCTGCACTCTGTCAGCCAACCGTGCACTGATAAATGGGAGGACTCTAGCACACCTAGACGTGTGCAAGATCTTCTTGAGGGGAATCTTGCACATCAGACCCCCATGGAGGGATTCTGTCCCTCCATGGGATCTTCTTTGTTTTACAGAAGCTCACCTAGCCTCCTTTTGGAGCCAACCACGACATACAAGCTTAAGCTTTCTCTCTTAGAAAGCGTTATTTTTAGGTGCTATTGCTTCTGCTCGGAGGTTTCTGAGTTATAGACTCTGATGTGTAAAGAACCTTACCTCTTTTTCCACAGGGACAGGGGCACTGCATACAAACCATAAGTTTCTTCTGAAGGTGGTGTCCGAACTAACCTTGAATCAGGAAATGCAGCTTCCATTTTATTTTCCAAGTATTCTAATAGAGGGAGGCTCTGTTGCATACTCTGGATGTACATAGAATCCTGAGGTATTACCTTGACAGAACTAGTTCTGTTAGGCAGATGGACCAGTTGTTGAGTTTCCTTTGCCTATAGAAAGACAGGGCTCCTGTCACCAAGCAAACACTGACCAGATGGTTGTGCATTGCCTTACCTTTTGTATCAGCACCATAACAAGCACTTGCCATGATCGGTTAAGGGCCACTCTACCAGATGTGTGGCAACATCCTTCTACTTCTCTCAGAAATGTGTCTCCGCAGACCTTTGTGCTACCGCTACTTGTAGCTCAGCCCATACCTTTGTCAGGCCCTACAGTCTGGACATTGCCTCTAGGAGAAGAGCAGGCTTTACTAGTTGTCCTTCAGGGTCTCCTCTCTAAGCTCTACCTTATCAGTTATGTCCACCTCCTTCTGACCTGGGTCTCTCTTTGGGTACTGCTTGGGACTCAGTCCTATTGGTGTTACCTGCTGCAGGAGCTCCCCTCTTGAAGTAAGATAGTACAATTACGTAAGAACTTACCGTAACAGTAGATCTTCGAGAGGAGCTCTTGCAGCAGGTGGCTTTCCCACCCTCTAACCCACAGGAACAAATTTATTTTTCCTTTCTCTTTGGTTGTCCATTCTGTTTGTCAGCAGAGTCTCCGGCAGGAGAACTGAGATGGCACCGGGGGGACCGTACCCTTTATACTACGTCGGGTGTGGTCCCCCGCCACAGACTGTTAGCTAGAAGATCTTTCCGTGGGGTCCTAATGTCTGGCAGCCTTAGTCCTATTGATATTACTTACTGCAAGAGCTCCTCTCAAAGATCTACTGTTATGGTAAGTTCTTATAACTGTACTTTCCAGTGTTGGAACGCAGTTTGTCCTACCCTGGTGGACACCTCAGTGCTGTCCTGCAGTGCTTCCCATGCTGTTGTCACAGTTACTGTTGAATCTGTGAGTGGGGATGGCGCTGGATCTTCCTTTGGCACCGTTCATAGTGCCAGAGCACAACCAGGTACCGATGTTGGTGTCAGCGTCAGTGCTAGCCTAGAGTCAGCCTCTGTCCACTGTGTCGCTAATGACACTGGGGCTGGCATTTAAGTCGGTGCTGCTCTTTTTGCTGGCAACGGACCTAGCAGTGAGCATGGTGCTGACGAAATATTAGCTTGGTACCCGTCCTTGACCTTGCTGTCAACTGTGGCACCAGGGAGTGATACAGCACTGAGCCTAATGATAATTTTGAGGACAGTGTCATGGCTGATGAGGAAAGGGAGTGGCCTGGTCCTGAAGATCTTGCTAGCTTGGCGGTTGGTGCAGAGTACGGTGACAGCTCTTTCCAGAACCATCTCCCGATGTAGATCCGGGTGAGAAGCGAGGTGGTCTTTTGTGACCCATTCAGCTGCAGTCCCCTACTCACCCATAGGGATCTCCCCAAGACCATTGTTCTGGAAACCCCTGTGATGTAGGTGTGCCAAGATTGGCAATCTCTGCTCGATCTTCCCCTAGGGCAAGGATTCTGCCAAAGTTTCACAGCCTAGGCTGAGGTCTGGAAGGCCAGGAGCCTCAGTCACCCCTAGAGAGGCCTCAGCACTTCTTTGAGAGGTTGCCCACATTCTTCACTGCTCCAGGGCATTTACCACTGGAAAAACACTGGATCAGGTTTGGTGCCATAGAGCAGTGGTACAGGAGTCAGATGAGGTCCAATTCAGGTTCCATCTCTTGATACTGAACCCGCCTAGGGCTTACTCCTCATCTCCATCAACATTCTCGTCCAATGATAAAAAATCTTTCTAGGGACTTGGATATGATGTTCTAACCACACTTTCTGGTAATGCCTTTCCCTTTAAGACTTCGTCGAGATGTCTTCAAGCTGGCTCCTCCCGCCCACCCAGGTGGTAACTCATTAGGCTCCACCCCATGACGCCAGATCTTCCTTTCCGCTGGAAGAAGCAGGTTGCCTCCTTACTGCTTTCGGTAGGCCCTTTGCTACTAAATCTCCAGATTTACTTCCAAAACTTATAAACTTTGTGTTCAGGCTCAGTCTTCAATTGCGACCACAATGGACAACTACAAGTTCGCTTCAGTGGAGATCACGTGATGTGCATGGCCGACTAGCAGCACCTTAAATCGGCTCCTGCTCTGAAAACAGCCGTTCTAGTAGAAACGCTACCTATTTAGAATATTAGAATATTACTCTGTTGGTAATTGATCGATTTAGCGTTCGATTTGGTGTTAAGGCGACTGGAGGTAAAAACGTTCTGAAAAGAGAAGTGTTACGGCAACTTACCGGAGGTCGGTCAGCGAGACCTATTCTCCTGATGGAAGCAGAGATGCGCCAGGTGCCCCTTCTCATACTCCCCCGCAATCACCAGAGAAGGGTCCAAAAAGCCAAAAGGCCATACGGGGCATCATCCAAAATGCAAGCTGTTTTGATTCCAGCACCTGCCTCTCCACCCCTCACAGAAAAAAAATTCTTGGAATTACATCCCTTTAAAGCAGCATCACAGGAAATTACTGCAGAATTAAAATAAATATACGTGGTGAGCTGGCAGATACTAATAGAGCAATTGCAGATACAGCAGCTCGAGTATCATCATTGGAAGGCTGGAAAGTCACTACAGAACCAGAGATCACCTTATTAAGGCAACGATTTCACAAAATAGAAGGGAAACTAGAAGATTTAGAAGGTCGAAGGAACAACATTATTATCTTTGGCCTACCGGAGGAGGCAGAAGGATCGGCACCTATTCTTTTCTTGCAGAAGATGTTTACCAAGATAGCGGGGCCCTCTCCTAACAATACCACCTATGTTATTGAGAGGGAACACCGTTCATTGAGACCAAAACCTGCACCTGATAGACCACCTTGACCACTAATAATAACATTTTTGAATTACCTAGATAAAATTCACATTTTGGGGAAGGCTAGAGATATGCAGCAAGTGCTTTGGGAAGGCCAGCAGCTTCGTTTTGCACAGGATTTGCCTGCCACAGTCCGACTGCGTAGGGCAGAATATCATCCTTTGGTATCCAAGCTTATAGCTGCAGGTATAAAATATAAAGTGCAGTACCCATCAAGATTAACAGTATTTGTCTCCGGGCCTTGTCATAGCTATGAGTCAGCACAACAAGCCATACCAGCATTACAGTCTCTACTTCCAGTCCTTTTTCCTCCTCGTTGAAGACTAATGGGGCAAAAAGGAAGCTAATGTATGGTAATGGGGTGTTTTATTAAAATCGGCAGGTTTAACATCTAAAAAGAGGTGATAAAGTGAAACTACATCATGACCACCAGAGGGCAGCATAATACTAAACGCCGACTGCACGGCTTCTGTTTCTTCATATTTTTTTTTTTATTTTCGCTGGAATGAAGCAAAAAATATCACTCTAATCTACATTAGTGTGGTGAAGTAGAAGAGACTCGTTGCATACCTATTAAATAGAGGCTAAGAAGGGGTCATTAGTTATGTTGAGGGGGAACGGCTCATTTTTTGTTAGGAACATATGAAACTGTCGTACTACTTAATTTTTGGCAGAAGTGTAAAACGTAGTTGTTAACAAGGAAATTGCTACTGTTACTTTCTTTTGATTTTAGCTACATAGATACATATACAGTGTCGACAGATAAGGGCCTATGGCCCACCCAGTCTGCCCATTTGAGCTTGTAAGTTGTTTGTTTTCCCAGAAGTCTGTTGCCCCTTACCCCTGACCTCTAGAATTCCTTTATGTCTATCCCATGCATTCTTAAATCCCGTGATTGTTTCAGCCCCCACCACTTCCTCTGGCAGGGTGTTCCACTTGTCCACCACCCGTTCTGTGAAGAAATTCTTTCTCATGTTTCCTCTGAATCGTCCTCCCTCCAACTTCATCCCATGCCCTCTAGTCCTGGAACATCTTTTTCACTTAAAAATAGTGTTTTCCTGCACCCCTGTTCCTCCCTGTAAGATACTTGTATGTCTCTATCATGTCCCCTCTCTCCCTCCTCTCCTCCAGGGAGTACATGTTCAGTTCCTTCAACCTGTCTTCATAGGACTTGTGATGCAATCCATGCACCATCTTTGTTGCCCTCCTCTGAACCTTCTCTACCCTGTCTATGTCCTTATGTAGGTATGGTCTCCAGAACTGTACACTGTACTCCAGGTGGGGCCTCACTGGTGTCTTTTATAGCGGAATTATGACCTCCCTTTTCCTGCTGGTGATGCCCCTGCCTATACATCCCAGCATCCTATTTGCTGTTTAAATCTGTTTTAATTTAGGCTGTTTTTTTTTTTTTCTTTTGTGTTATCTTTTTATCCTCCTTCCTTGTCCCCGGTGTCCCCCTCCTTCCGACTGCACATACCCCGAAGCCCCCTTTCAGGATCTGCCCCTAGAGTGCCCTTACCTCCTCCTATTTCCTTGCACAGCGGGGTCTGTCCTAGGTGGGCTCGGGATGGGCAATCTTCATTAGTGACACGAGGACCTCAGCCACCTACCGCTGTTCTCCCCTACTTCCCCGCCCCCTGGGGCGGCGGCACACAGGGCGTACATCCTAGAGGCGGCGTGCTAATAGCCTCCTCAGCGCCTCTGGCGTCCCCCTCCCTCGGACTCGGTGATGGAGCCACAACCCCCAGTGCGGTGCTCCACCGACAGTTCAGGGGTTGGGAATCCCCCTTGGAGGGAGGAGAGCATCAGTTGAGACGCTCGATCCTCCCTCCCCCCCGACGACCCGAGTCCGTTCCCGAACCCGGGTCGCCGGCGTGGAATTTAGGCTGTTTAATGGAGCGGGAGCCGATTGGTAGTTGTTGGAGGGTTGCAAAGCATCATGTGCTATATAACAGGGTGGAGGGTTGCTACAGATTACGTTCATTTTTAAAGGGCCAACCTCGAGTGCTGATAAAGTGTTATTGCTGCTGAAAGAAGGCTCTTATCATTTTGCTATGGCCAATTATAGAGTTGAGATATACGCATACTCTCTGTTTCCAATTTTTGTTGGGCTTATCTTCACATGGCAGATCTTGAGAGTTGGCGAAATGCTACTACAATCGAAAGAAGATTTCTACTATTTTGCTGTGGCTAAAGAAGGGAAGAGATAGTAAGGGTAGGGGGGGCTAGGTGGGGAGAAATATTGGTTTTCTATACTCAAGTTTTATATATTGGTGGGGTTTATATATGGGATGGGAGGGTATTATGGAGATGGGATGGGGATAAGGGTCACACACTTTGGTTTAAAGGGTTTAATTGGGGGAGAGAATGTTATAATAGCTTTAATTATCTTATGGGAGAAATCTTAAACTGGCCGAGTTTATATGGCAGTGTATAAAATATGTTCCTGGAATGTGAGAGGTGCCCAAGCTCCAACAAAGAAAACAAAAATACTTTTGCAGGTATAAAAATTAGAAGCAGACATCGTGTTTCTTCAAGAAACCCACTTGCCACCTTCCCAAGTGCTGCTTTTTAGAAGGATTTGGGTGGGACAAGTCTTTGGAACAGCACCTAACTCTCGTAGTGGTGGAGTGGCTATACTCATAGCACGCCGACTACCCTTTCGCTTACTTGATACAATAGTAGATGGGCAACACAGATTCATTATAATCAAAGCTATAGTTGGTCATTCTGAAGTGGTAATGGGTTCAGTCTTTGGACCAACAACAGATGACCCAGGTTTTTTTACTCGACTTATGCAAAATTTGATAATGTGTGCAAATTATCCCATGCTGCTTGGGGGTGACTGGAACTTGGCTTTTTGTAATATTTTAGACCGGTCTGGTGTTGGCAGTTCCACCCTTTCACAGGCACAAATAGTTATTCAGGAACTGATGGATACTCTTGGTCTAATTGATCCTTGGAGAGCTCTTTTTCCCTCTAAGAGAGAATACTCCTTCCATTCAATACCACATAATTCATTTTCTAGGATAGATTACTTTTTGGTGGATATTGGGCATCTATCCTTGGTTACATCTTGTTTGTATCTTGCCAAGGTCATCTCAGATCACCATCCTACTTTGCTGCACTGGGGTCCAGGTCTTAACACAGTCCATAGTAAAGTATGGAGGTTTAATCACCAGTTGTTAAAAACTAAAAAACTTCAATCTCATCTCCAAAATTTCTTCTCGACATTTATCAAAAATAATGGGCCATCTATGCCTAAGTTAGATATTCTGTGGGGAGCATTAAAGTGTACTCTCAGGGGTGAGAAAATTAGACTAGCTACTATTAAAAAGAAAATAACTGCACAAATATCGTCCCATCTTCTCCAAGAGATAAGATCTGTCGAATTATCACTTCCTTCCTCCCCAGATCAAATCTCCCTTACCAATTTGGAAATTCTTAGGGATCTCTATAACTCCGTACTGAATGATAAAGCTGAATATCTTTTACAGAGATCCAAGATCCGGTACTTCGATCAGGGAGATAAAGTGAGCAAATTACTTGCTCTTCGTTTAAGGGCTCAAGCTGCAGACAGAATAATTCCTTCGATTTACAATGCATCCGGTTCCTTGGTTACCTCACCACAAGATATTCTTTGTTGTTTTCAGCAGTATTACTCCGGTCTGTATTCCCGGTCTAGTACCCTGTTTAATTCTGTAGATGTGGAGCATTTTCTACAAAAAATAACACTCCCTTCTTTACATAATCATCAAGTGGAATATCTAAAAGCTCCCATATTGGTGTCAGAAATATGCTTAGCTATTGATGCATTGCCACTGAATAAAACTCCAGTACTGGTTGGATATACTGCAGAATTCTATAAAGCCTATAAAAGTCAATTAGCTCCTATTTTCTAGATACTTATAATTATATTTATGAACATGGTGTTTCAGATTATTCCCTTACAGAGACCACAGTGGTAGTTCTCCTTAAACCAGGAAAAGATCCTCTATTTGTTACTAATTACTGACCTGTTTCTTTGATAAATGTTGATCTAAAATACTGGCAAAGACTCTAGTCATAGATTGGCGAAAGTGTGTAATGTTTAATAAGCTTAGAACAGGTAGGATTTGAGGCCGGCAGGCATTCTACAGACCATATACGGAGCTGAGCCATCTTATTTCTGCATCCAGGGACTCTTCAGTGCCTGCCGCCCTTGTGTCCCTGGATGCAGAAAAGGCTTTGATCGGGTATCGTGGGACTACTTGTTCTATCTCATGCCCAAATATAATATCCCTCAACAATTTATTCAATGGGTGAAGGTCCATACACTCTACTGACAGCTCGTGTTCTCTGTAGCGGAATGCTCTCTAATACTATAGCTTTAAACCAAGGTACTAGACATGGTTGCCCTTTCCCGCTTTTTATTTAATCTTTATTTAGAACCACTCATTCGTTACATTAATCTCTCCCCTTCAATACAAGGTATCATGGTTGGATCTCACCAATATAAACTGTCAGTCTATGCAGACGACATTCTTCTTCATATCTTACATCCCTCTTCAATAAAATCGGCTTTAACTGTCATTGAACAATTTGGAAAATGTTCAAATTATAAACTTATTATAGCCAAAGCGGAGGTGATGCCTTTAAATAAATATACTTACTCATTGGAGATATCCCAATTAAGTTTAAGATGGGTTAAAGACAATATGAAATATTTAGGGATATACCTCTCTACTGATAGTTTACGTATGAAACAAAACAATTTAGATAAAACCCTATCCCAAATTAGCAAAGATCTTAATCGCTGGATTGCACTCCCTCTCTCTTTGTGGGGAAAGATTAGTGTAATAAAAATGAATGTACTCCCTCGGCTATTATATCCCCTTTATATGACCAATTTGATCTTACTTCGAGATACAGCTCTTGCAGCAGGTTACACCATTAGGACTGCTGGCGGCGTCCAGGACCACGAAATCTTCTAGCTAGCAGTCTTCCAGGGGACACGCCTCTGGCGTCAGTCCCGCCCCGGCGTCAGACGTAGTACATAAGGAGGCGGTCCCGCCAGATTCTCCAGTTCTTTCCCGCCGTCGACTTGCATGTCTCGACCCTTCGGTTCGCTTCTAGTGCATGACACCTGGTTAAGTTCTTCCATTAGGAAAAAGTTTGTTTCTTTTGCATAGTTGCTCTCTGATGTCCTCCCCTACCTCCGTGGAAGTCCATCCATCCAAGTGCGCCTGCGGGAAGCAAATCCTGTTCAAAGACCTGCATTCGGCCTGCGTCCGGTGCCTAGGCCCGAACCATGACACCGGGCCTGTTCCTTCTGCGGGGGTTCAACGGCGGACCCGGATCCGTCGCCAGAAGGCCCCATGCCTTCTGCTCGAGGAAAAGATTAAAGCCATGGACGGAGCCTCTAAGGGGGAATCTTCTGACAAGGCCCAGAGGCACCTTGAGAAGCATAGGGAGAGGGTGAGATCCAAGTCCCTGTCTAGGGCCTCTTACTCCCGTAGCTCTGGCTCCCGGTCCGACCGCTCTCCTTCCCGGGCCCGCTCTCAGCCTCCCCCTGCAGCGGTGAAGACTCCTTCGGGTTCCTCCTCTCTTCCTCAGGCCAAGATCTCCAGGCCCTCCGCTTCTTCGGCTTCCAAGGCCCCGTCGAGATCGGGGGACCGCCATCACCACCACAAGTCCGGTTCCCGCCATTTGGAATCCGACGCCAGGTCAGTCTCTTTGTCTCCTCCTCCCCAGCGGAAAACCAAAGAGCTGACTTCACTTAAGAGATCGTCCCGGCCCACCCGACGTCGGCCAAGCACCACCGGTCCCGAGAACGGACGACCGCCAAACGCCCGACGCCGGTTAGGCCTTCGCCGCCACGGACGCCGGCCGGGGGACCAACGTCCGTACCTACAGAGAGGAGAACCCCTGCGCCCCCCACCGACATCAGTCAGGAGGCAATCACGGAGGAGGAGCTGACCCAGCCCGAGGACCAGACTGGCGAACCCGGTCCTGTCGCACCCCCCAGGGAACCCTCTCCGGAACCTGAGACTCCTGGGAGCCGGCAGGCGAAACCCGGCGACCGGCCATCGGCCCGGTCCGTCGTCGAGACTCAGCATATCCGAGGTCAAGGTTGTTCACCTACTGGTGGGATACCATAAAAGGGATGTGGTTCCCACCCCTCCTCTTCCTCCTCCTCCACCTGCGACTCCACTGGCCCCGCGCCCCGACTCCACCCAGGCCGCGGGTGATACCTCCCAGGAGCCTACGGATCCTCCTAGGGGTAGACTAGAAAAAAGGAGACCTCCGTCCAGATCCTCTTCAAGGTCACCCAGCCCAAGGAGACCCAGAAGACGCCGTCATTCGCCTTCGACGGAGGACTCGGGATCAGACTTCTCGGACGGATCCAGATCCCCCTCTCCGATTAACGTCCCTTCTCCAGACCCACGTGAGCGTCCAAGATCTCCTCCGGATGACCCACCATTCTCAGAGATTATGAGGCATATCCAGGAGAACATGGGCTGGGACGCAGAGGAACTAGACCCCGAGCGATTACGCCTTGCCAGATATCTTCGGCAAAAAGATCCAAAGCCTGTGGTGGTGCCACCCTTGGTGGACACATTCGTGGATGTCACCAAGGCAGCGTGGAAATGTCCATACTCGCTTCCGGCGATGCCGAAGAAAGCTGACCGCCTGTACAAGGCCCCTAGGGAGGACCAGTACTTGGCATCACACCCTCTGGCCGATTCTCTGGTCATTACAGCCTCTCATGACCGGTCCCAGAGGCCGCAACATTTGAGCACCCTGCCACCAGACCCAGAGTCCAAGCAACTGGACGCTATGGACAGGCGCACGTATGCATCCGCTACCTGCGCCATCAGATCCCTCAACTACTTAACCCACATGGTACAGTTCCAGAACGCCTTGTGGGAGCAGGGACTGGATCTGGCGGAAAAGATGCCAGAAGGTGAGCAGAAGGAGGAGTTGCTTAAACTCCTTCGCATGCAGGTTGAGACGTGGGAACCCAGGTGCTGCGAGCCGCGTATGATTCCACGGACTCCTCGGCCAGAGCAGCAGCTTCAGGCATGTGCCTCCGGAGACACTCATGGCTCCGTGTCTCTGGATTCACCCCGGACGTCCAGAAGAACATCCTGGACACCTCGTTTCATGGAGAAGTTCTTTTTGGTGAGTCCTCAGAGAAGGTCCTCACCAAACTTCAAGAGGCCGGGAAGGCGCTGCGGTCTGTCCAGGCTATGTACAGACCCAAGCTTAGTTCCTTTCATAGGAACCAAAGCGGTTTTCGAGGCCGGATGCAGAGACAGCAGTCCCGCGCCGGCTCCTTCTCCCACAGAGCCATGGGGAAGTCGTCTGCGGGGGGAAGTCAGCGACCAGCTAAGCCGGCCCAGCCCGCTGGACCCTCAGCCGCCACAGCATGACTCCTTCCCGGCCCCCGCCCCTCAGGATCAATGGGACATCAAGGTCGGGGGCCGCATTGCGGACCACCTGCCAGGGTGGCAGTCCATAACCACCGACAGGTGGGTTCTTCAGTTGGTCGAAAGAGGCCACTTTATAGAATTCGTGGACAAGCCACCCACAAGGCCTCCTCTGCTCTCCCGTTATTCGGGTCAGCACAGATCACTCATCAGGCAAGAGGTACTCACGCTCCTGCAAAAGGGAGCGGTGGAGTATGTCCCAGAGAACCAGATAGGATCCGGATACTATTCCCACTTCTTTCTGGTTCGAAGAAAACGGGGACCTCCGTCCAATCTTGGACCTCAGCGACCTCAACATGTCGGCCGCCTACAAACGTTTTCGCATGGTGACCCTCCAAGGACTCATTCCCATGCTGAAAAAGGACGCCTTCTTAGCGTCCCTGGACATGCAGGACGCCTACCTGCACATCCCAGTAGCTCAAGCGCACAGGAGGTTCCTGCGCTTCGAGTTTCTCTTCCACCACTTTCAGTTCCGGGCTCTTCCGTTCAGACTGTCTTCGGCCCCAAGGGTCTTTACCAAGTGCATGGCAGTCGTGGCAGAGTCTCTAAGGAGACAGGGCCACTACGTGTTCCCGTACCTGGACGACTGGCTTCTCATGGCCGCCTCCAAAGAGGCGCTGTTTCGGGCTATTCAGAGCACCCAGGATCTGTTCCAATCTCTGGGCATTCTTATCAACTACGAGAAGTCTCTCCTCGTACCGTCCCAGAAGCTGCAGTTCATAGGCGCAGTTCTGGACACGGTCCAAGGAAGGCCTTTCTTACCGACGAAAGAGCGGAACACATCAGATCCCTCATCAGGGATCTCTCAGCGAAGAAGACTGTCCCCGCCAGGTTGGTCCTTCGCTTGCTCGGACACATGGCTGCGGCCATTCCAACCGTCCCTTTGGCAAGGCTCCACATGCAGGTAACTCAGTGGATGCTCAAGGCGCAGTGGGACCAAAGGCAAGACCACATGCAGCATCCGGTCAGGATCATGAACGCTGTGATTCGAGACTGGCAATGGTGGCTAGACCCAGGGACACTTTCTGCGGGTGTCCCATTTACAGCGCCGTCCCCGGAGGCAATCCTCTCCACAGACTCCTCAGGGCTGGGTTGGGGAGCGCACCTGAACGGGGTGAGGTCCCAGGGAACATGGACCCCTCAGGAAGCCCACCTCCACATCAACGTGCTGGAGATGAGGGCGGTCCTTTACGCCCTGCAGGCCTTTCAGTCAGAAATCCCGTCGAGTACTCTTCTGCTTCAGACAGACAACACGGCGGTGATGTATTACCTCAACAAACACAGAGGCGCACACTCTTACCCCCTTTGCAGGGAAGCTATGAGAGTGTGGGATTGGGTAATCCGAGACAACGCAAGCCTGATTGCAGTTCCCATTCCCGAGTGGACAACACAATCGCAGATGGCCTGAGTCGTTCCCAGGCCAGAGTCCACGAGTGGGAACTTCTTCAGGAGGTAGCAGAGGATCTGTTTCTTCGATGGGGCACTCCAGAGTTGGACTTATTCGC